>OX387244.1:228452369-229702369 GCA_947561735.1 Cenchrus americanus
GTCCGCCCTCGCCCGCTGCAGCGCCTCATCCCGATCAATGAGGGCTGCGCAGACCCGCTCGAGGCTGGAGGGATGCGCCGGGTCCTGCCTTGTGCTCTCGTGGAGTTGATCGCGCAGGGCCATGGCCCGGTACGACAGCCAACCGTCGGGGTCCCGAGGGCGTCGGTGAGCGCGTCGAAGGCATCGCACCGCTCCCGAGCCGATGGAGCTCGGCGGTCACCCGATCGAAGGCGCCGTACTTATCACGAGCGCGGTGCTCGAGCTCCTGTCACCAGCAAGCCAAGACCCATAAACATCACGCCACGAAGATTGCGCACGTAAACAAGGAAAAAGAGAAACAAGCAGGGACAACTCACCTGAAAGACACGCCACGCGGGGCCGCCGTGGATCCTCAGCGCCTCGTTCAACACACGGTTGAGCGCGGCGCCGTGCTCCGCGCAGCTCTCCCCGAGCTCCTGCTCCCCCTGGGCGTCAGCGAACGCGGGCGGGTCGCCAGCGATCCCCTCCACCTGGGCGGAGTGGCCGGCGCGGGAAGACGAGGCCTCGGCCCCGTGCCCTCGGCCCCCCGCCACCATGTGGCCCTCGCGTCGCCTCACGAGGGCCCCCTCCTGGGACTCCGGGGAGAGCGTGGGGAAGCTCGCCCACCGGTCCCACCCGGCGGCGGGCGTCGTCGTCCGGGATCTCCACCACCACCGCCCGGGGAGCCGCCGGCGAGGGGCCGGCCCCCGCGTCACCTCCGCCGGCGCCTCCGCTTGCACCTCCGTAGCCGGCGGCGCCCGACGCGGCGCCGCGACCACCGCTTTCGGCCGCGCCTCCACGACCACGGGCGCCGGCCGCCCTCCTCGGCCACCGCCACCCGCTGCGCCTCCGCCGCGGCCGGGTGCCGCGACCGCGCCTCCGCCGCGACGCCCACCGCGGGCCGCATCTCCACCACGCCCACCGCCGCGGGCTGCGTCTCCGCCACGACCGGTGCCCGCCGCTCCTCGACGACCACCGGTTGCGCCGCGGCAAGCCGATCCGCCGCCGAGGCCTCGAGGCCTCGCCCGCGCCCTCGCGAGCTCTCGCCCGCCGCCGCCGCCGTGCTCGCCCCCTCCGCGGCGCCCTCGACGAGCGCCGTCGGGTGGGAACGGACGCGTCCGCCCTCAACACCTTGGCCGGTGCGAGGGGGAGGCACGGTTGGCACCACCCCGCACAAGTACAAACAAAAAATCGAACGCCCGGTCGCCAAAAACCAAACCCCGCGAGAAGAGCAAACCCCTTACCTCGAAGAGGAGAAGGCGCGCTTCCTCTTCCTCGAGGCCTCGGTGGATGAAGCCGCGCGGCCGACGTGCCCGTCGCCGCGCCTCCCCGACGTCTCCACCGCACGCGCGGCCCCGCCCCGCGCGCGGGTGCGCTTGCCGCGCGCGCCACCGCGGCGCGCGCGGCACCTCCGCGGCTCGCGCCGCTCCCGTTGTCGATTGCACGGCGGCGGGCGCCGCCGCGCCCGCCCCTGGTGATGCCACCCTTGCCGCCGGAGCCGGCTCCGGCGACGGGGGCGCGAGCTCCCACCTATCGGAGGGGCCCCGCCCCCCGGCTTCTTCCTCCTCGTCCTCCTCCGAGGACAAGTACTCCTCGGTCCCCGGCGAGGAGAGCCCCCGGCGCTCGCGCCGGCCGTACTCCTCGCTCCGCCGCTCGCGCGCTCGCGGCGCCCTCGCGCGCTCCCTCTTGCGCGCCGCCCGCTCCCCGCTCCCGTTCGCGCGCCGCCCCGAGCAAGCGTGCGGGAGTCGGGGGTGGGCGGAACGGACTTCGCGGCGCTAAAGCTCCTCGCCGGCGGTGAGAACGTCAAAGGCACGTCGGGGGCCAGGGGCAACATCGAGAACAAAGACAGGGCCAAGAATCATACTCACCAGTGGGCCGGTGGGAAGCATCTCGAGGTCCCACGGGGACGGATCCTGGCGCAGCATCCGGGTGTCGACGGCGTTCCGCGCCCAGGTGAGCGCATACCCCCGCTCGAGGGGGGTTGGGAGCATCCGCGACCTCGCCATCGCGACGGGGTCCGCCACCTCCGTCATCTCGAAGATGCAGAGCGGCCTCTCCATCGAGGCACGATCCGCCGGTGGTGGAGGAAGGCGAGGACGCCCGCCGCGGTCAGCCCGCGCGTCGCCGGGTTCTTCGGGGCGGCCGGGGAGCGAGTCCGGCCGCCTCCGATGCCGGGACCGTGGACACCCCGTGGCCCCGGGAGTTGGGCTTCTCCCCGGAGCACCGGACCGGTGTAGGCGGGGAGGCCGGGCTCGGCGTTGCGCGGTAGAACCACCCCCGCTCCCGGCCGGTGTTGTTCGTCGTCATGGTGCGGGGGATGTAGTCGTCCTTGAACTCGCCGCGTCCGCAGGCGAGCGACATCCCGCCGGCGCGCACCGCGCGGCGGGTCCTCTCGCTCCGTCGTCGGCTGCGTGAAGAGCTCCACGCGAAAGAGGTGTATCCAGAGCTCCCAATTGACTGGGATCCCTAGATACCCCTCGCAGACGCCCACGAACGTGGCCGCCTGCGAAATCGCGTTCGGCGCGAAGTTGTGTAACTCCACGCCGTAGCGGTGGCAGAGCGCCCGCATGAAGCGGCTCGCCGGCGCGGCGAAGCCGCGCTCATGGAAGCGGATGAAGCTCACCACGTAGCCTTCCGGCGGGTTGGGCGCGTGGTCCCCCGCCGGCGGCACGATCCCCTCCGCCGGCCGGCCCTCCTCGTTCGCCGCCAACCGGTCGGCGGAGACCCGGCTCGCCAAGCGCCGGCCGGCCACCGTCGACCGCTCCCGGGTGTACGGGTCGAGGATCGTGAGGGGCGGAAGCGGCGCCATGAGAAAAGACAAGGGATGCGAGAGCGGAGGATGAGAAGAAGAAGAAGAGCTATAATGGCGAAGGCGCGCGGTGGCAAGAGCAAGAACGAAGGCGAGAGCACGGGGGGGGGCAAGAATGGCGGAACGCTAAGGTAAAAAACCGCCATTTTCCCTTCCCTCGGATTTATAAGCCGTGGGCTTGCCCTCGGGGCGGATGTCCCACGCGCATTAACCGCGGGGAATCTTTTTTCTCGCCGACGGGTGGGTCCCACCACGACCGCGGCGGCCACGCCACCGCGAACGGGCCATCATCACGGCGAAGAATAGCAAGGGCCATGGCGGGCGGTCACGTCCGCCCGCCCACGCCGCCCACTACGCGCGCGGCCGCGGCGCCAAAAGGCGCGCCGCCGCGACGCGAAATCACGGCCTCGGCCGTGGAGCATTTAATGGCCGGTTCCTTACAAAGTAAGGAGAACCCTCGAGCGGCACGGGCTCCGGCTCGGGAAAATGTCCCAACCCTCGAAAGGGTACGGGCGTGAGAAGGTCGCCTCGGGGCCCGTTTGAAACAAAACGAGCACCGCGTAGCACCCATGCCACGGCCGTATTATCGATCCGCCCTCGAGGGCTAGCTCGCCCAGGCCCCTCGAAGGATCGCAGATGCCAGGCCGGGAGCGCTTAGCCGCCACCCCCGCACCCGCCCATCGAGCGCCTCGAGGGCCGGCTCGCCCGGGGCCCCTCGAAGGATCGCGGATGCCGGCCGGGGAGCGCTTAGCCGCCACCCCCACACCCGGTCTGCCATCAGCGCCTCGAGGGCTGGCTCGCCCAGGCCCCTCGATGGTCGCAGATGCAAAGACGGGGCCGCCCAGGCGCCACCCCGCACGGCCCTACTGATCAGGGGTTCGAAGCCTGACCCTCGACGGGTTCGAACAGGTGCCCCAGATCGCCAGAGTCAGGGACGACGAGGGCACGCGCATTCGAGCCATTCCTCGAGCCCGCCAGCTCGAGGGTGCCCCACATGTCGTGTTCGAGAGCCGCCGAGGGCGGCCTAGCCGGGGGATCCCACCGAGGGAGAGCTTCGCGCCCCTCGGTCCCTAGCGAACGGGACCGAGCCCCACCTAGCAAACCCGCGCAAGCGCTCCAGTGGACGTGTCTCCGGACCACGCAGCCTACCCTTATCGAACGGGGCATGGGCGTCCACTCGAACCACCCACTAACAGCTCAACGAGGAATCCGCAATTCGCGACCCGACCGATGGGGTTGCGGAAACCTCACCCTCCGTCCCGCGGAGGGATGGCGAGGGCGCGTTAAAAGACAAGTCGCAAAGCTCTACCCGATCGCCTTGAATGGGCCCGAGGCTCGGGGGCTTGACGCACGGCTACACCTCCCGGATTGCTCCCCGCCGGGGATAGTGCCGCGCGCGCGCGTCACCGAAGCCGGCCGAAACATTGCCGACGCCGGTTGAAACATGTACCACGCCCTCTCGTCCAAATCTCGCGGTCAACCCCCTACGAGAGCGCCTATGCTCCTGCGAGGGGGGGGGGCTAGACCCGCGGGTCCGCCGACGCGCACCCCCACGGAAAGTGTTCGCAAGACCGAGGAGGGAAGAACATCCTATCGGTAGGTTCCGGCATCCGCGGGAGCCTCAATGGCAAACCCACGGATGCTCGGGGGCTGCGTCGGGGACAGCCCTAGGGGTCCCCTTAAACAACTAGGGAATCCCCCACTTAAAACCCGCAACAAAGCCAAACACGCCTCGCTAACCGTGCAGACACGGCCCATGTCGCGGAGGCCCCCAACGGCCCACTCGAAGATCCCCTCGAGCGAGGCTCGCCTCGCTCGAGGGCGCGCGCCTCCCTCGGGCGGGCTCCGCCCGTTCGAGGGAGTGCGCCTCCCTCGAGCGGGCTCCGCCCTCGCTCGAGGGTCCACTGCGCCCTTGGACGGGGTCCGCTCGCTCGAGGGCGCTCCGCGCGCACGCGCCTACTTCCGTACGCGGACATTTAATGCCCCGACGGCGCCGGGGCGACGCCATCATGCGCCCGGGGCTCGCGCCTCGGTGCGCGCCGCACCAACTCCCCAGAGGGAGCCCATCCCCGCCACGCGTGGGAGGGACCGTGCGGCATGGCCGGTGCCGGTCCCGTGACGCCGCGCCGCTCGCTCCGGTACGGCTAACGCACCGAACCCTCGAAGGGGGTCGGCCGCACCCTCGACTCACTTTCTTGTGACCTTGCGGGGGTTAGGTGGAGGCGCTAGGCCGGTAGGACGCCATCCCCGCCACCGGTAACGGTATGGCCGCCGCCCCCGCCCGTACGAACCCACGCCGGGCGCCGCGGCGGCCCGCGCGCGTGGAGCGTGCGGGAACGGACGCCGCCCCTACCGCCACCGTGCCCCGTACGGACCGGCGTCGCGCAACTCCTTCGAGCCCATCCGAAGACATCACGGCCGTCCGCTGCTCTTCTACCCTCGAAGCCGCCATCGTTCGGGTACAAGATACGTCATGATGGCCGGATCGCCGCAAGGATCGTCCGGGGCACCGCCTACTCTACAAGATAGCACATCACGCTCCCTCACGTAGCTAAATAGCGCGGCGCGCATGTGATTCGCTCTCTCCTTGGTCTATAAAAGGAGGACGAACCCCCCGTCGCGAGGGGACGGACGGACGAACCCAACGGAACACAACACAAGACGAGTCACATCACGCACTTGCTCTCCAATTCTCCCACAACATCTTCGCCCACTACACCGGGGACTTGGAAGCCGCGCTTCCTCTCCCCGCCTTGCTTGTAGCAGCCCCACTACAGCACACCCGGTGCCGAGCAATATAGTGCCTTGAGCACACCACCGTCTGGACGTACGGCCCCTCGGCGGGAACCGGGATAAACTTTGTGTCTTTTATTGCTTAGCATCGACCATTGAGGGATAGACCTTGGCGCTTATTGCCGGTTAGTGTCGGGACCACATTCCGCACCGACGGTGTTGTTGCGGTGAAGAATGGGCGTGAAAGGTCTTCGGCCTTGAGGGGCCTCCAAGAGATGGAGAGACAAGTAGGCTCGGTTCGAGGGACCCGGTGGACGGCGGGACTAGGTGCGGGCCACATGGTGGTGAGACGAGCAAGACGAAGTTGTGGACGATCGAGCGGTGCACGGTGGCGGTTGAGTCAAGAGGCTTGGCGGGAGGCGGGGGCCGAGCACGCGGGGTTTGGTGGTTTGCCCACAAAACCATCGGAGGACGGTTTCTTGGTTTGGGCCTCAAAACCAAGTCCGAAGGCCCAACGCGACAGAGACGGGATCCGGGCATGTCGGGAAGCTTCGAAGCGGAGGACACGCGGCGGGATCGCATGGCTTGCGTCGGGAGGACGCGGGGTGCGGCGAAGGCGTGGCCGTCCGATGGCAAGACCCACAAACATTACATAAATGCCCCTGCGTGGGTTGTATCGCCAGTAGTTGAGTTAGGGGTAGTCGAGTCATTTACCACATCGGCGGGATCAGATATATAAGCCATGAGTGTGGGTGGATGGCTCCCTCTCTCCGCGATCTAGGGTTTCATTTCCCCCCTCCCATTTCTCATTTTCCTTAGACATTTTCTTCTCGATTTCTTGTCTAGGCTAGCATGAGAGCTTCATGAGAGATTTGTTGAGAGGGGTGGATGTTAGGGCGGCATGCTAGACCTTGTGAATCTTTCCTGGTTTGTATAGAAGATTCGGCGTTGTGGTTCCCGTGATGATTTTCGGAGTCATTTTTGTGCTATTTTCGTGCTCGTCTTGATTCTCGTTTTCTAGACGGTTTTGGCTCGGATTTGTTTGGGGGATTCATCCATGAGTGCCTTGTGCCTATTTTCCCAGTGATTTCTTGCCCTCAAACTCCTCAAATCATCCTAGATTCGTGATTCTTTGGATGAACTCGTGAGTAGAACTTGAGCTCGTGTGATCCGCGATTCCCGGTGTTTTGGTGGGTTTGGAGACGAGATTTTTGGGGTATAATCTCCCCCAAATTTCGTCTCAAGACTCCAAGTGGTTTGGGAGTTCCGTCGATCGAAAGTTTGGTGCTGTTTCGCGGGCTGATTTTTAGAGGGGGTCGGTACTACGACACAGTGCAGGTAGTACCGATGACCTGATTTTCAGCTGCCAGAGAGTCCTTATCGGTAGTACCGACACAAGGTCGGTAGTACCGATAGTCGGAAGTACCGACCCGGTGCCGTAGTACCGATAACCCGGTTTCTAGGTGCCCGTAAGCCCATATCGGTAGTACCGACCCGGGGGCCGTAGTACCGACAATTTTCTCGCCGGGTTTGCCTCGCGCTAGCTTTTTCTCTCGGTTCTTTTGGCGCTTGCTTCCGCTTTGTTCTTAGGCTTGATCTAACTTGTTCCTAGGGTCAGTAGGTCCGTTGTGACTACGTGATCTTGACAAGTGTGTGCGAGATTCTTCGGAAGTGATTTGGGGACATAAGCCAAGTTCTTGAGAAGAATTGTTATCGGCTCCCATTCACTCCCCCCCCTCTCTGGTCGCCTAATCGGTCCTTCAATTGGTATCAGAGCTTGGTGCCGGATTCGTGGTGACTTTGACAAGTCTTGAATCCTAAGATGGCGTACGTTGAGCGGGGCGGTCCGCCGCACTTCGATGGGAAGGGTTACCACAAGTGGGCGGCCCGAATGATGATCTTTCTTCGTGGCAAGTTGTTGGATTTCATTGTGCTTGACAAGACCTATGCTATTCCGGCGGATATCCACACTCTTATGGTGACCGATGCCGGTGCTAAGGCCAAGTATGAGGTAAATGCAAAAGTCGTTGATCACTTGGTCTGAAGCTTGTGTGATCCTGAGTTTGAGCGTGTTCGCCATTTGAATCTTGCTGGCAAATTTGGGAGAAGTTGTTGGTTGCTCACGATGGTGATAACCATGTGAAGACTCGCCTCTTTGTTTCTTACCGGATTCAATATGAGAACTTTACTCAACTTCCCGGTGAGGACATTGATGCGATGTTTCAGAGGTTCACCGCCATCGTGAACAACATGAAGGCCAATGTTGAGGATTTCCCTTACACCGAGCATGATCAAGCT
This sequence comes from Cenchrus americanus, assembly GCA_947561735.1. Taxonomy (NCBI): domain Eukaryota; kingdom Viridiplantae; phylum Streptophyta; class Magnoliopsida; order Poales; family Poaceae; genus Cenchrus; species Cenchrus americanus. The sequence continues at coordinate 228,460,228 of OX387244.1, forward strand.
TTGAAGCTTTTGCATATCTTGGACCAAAATGTTTGAGGTGCTAAAGTTGAGGCCATCAAGGAGTCCGGGCAATACTTGACTATTGAGTTGGATGATCTCTTTTCTAAGCTCAAGTCGGCTGAGGTTGACAGGAAGTTGCAATCCAAGCATGAGGGCTCGACTGATCATAGTCTTGCTCTTGTGGGCGGATCAAAGGGCAAAGCTAACACTAACCCTTCCTGTCAACAGTTTTCCTTGTCTTCTCTCATGTCTATTCCAGATGAGGAGTTCGACGTGATGGGCGAGGAGGATCTGGCCTTGCTCTCAAGGAGGTTTGATCGACTACATGAGAACCGGAGGAATGCAAGGCGGAGCTCGGGGACATGCTACAAGTGTGGCAAGCGTGGACACTTCATCGCCGAGTGCCCGAAAGCGGAGGAGAACAAGTAGAAGATGAGCGAGTACAAGGCGCACCCGAGGCGTGAAGACAAGTACTCCTCCAAGGGCAAGCACTACAGCAAGTCCAAGAGCAAGGACAAGGACAAGCGGTGATCGAGCAAGGGCGGCCACAACAAGGACAAGGCAAGAGCCATGGTGGCCGGTGCAAGCGACGTCGACTCAAGCTCAAGCGACGCGCATTCAAGCTCAAGCAGTGAGGATGAAGACGTCGGGAGGCGCAAGGGCAAGAAGAATGCAAGTCGGAACCTCAGTGGTTTGAGCTGTGTGGCACTTGGAGGCTTTTGTGGCATGGCCCATAGCTCAAGCAGCAAGAAGAGCGAGAAGGAAGACACCAACTCCGACTCAAAGGATGAGGTAAACGTGACCCCGACTCTTTGCTTGCTGAGATCACTAGGTTGAATGGCTTGATTGACAACCGTGATAGTGTGTTGAGAGATGCTAAGAAGATGAGGAGAGATCTTAGGGCTCAACTTGAGAATGCTTGTGAGAAAGTGGGAGAGTTAGAGTCTAAATTGCTTGAATTGAAACTTGAGAATGACTCTTTGAAACTTACTCCTACCATTTCTGATGATGTTGAATGTTCTGAATGTAATGCATGGTTGAATGAGATCAAATTGCTTAATGAGAAGAATGCTTCCACTTTGGCTAAACTAGATGCTCTTAGGACTGGTGAGCTTGTTGATGAGCTTAAGGCTAGACCCACTTTGCTTGGTGCTTGTAAATCATGTCCTACTATGCATGCTAAGCTTGTTGATGCTCATTCTACCATTAGCACTTTGGAAGCTTCTTTGAAATCTCCTGTTGTCAATGCATGCACTAGTTGTGATGAAGTTACTTTGCGCAATCTTGAACTTACTTCCCATTTGGATGTCATCTATGAGGAGAATGATTATTTGAGGAAGGTGTTGGGTTGGTTTTCAAGGCGGGAACCTCAATTGAAAATCATGATTGAGGAGTTCAAGAGAGTGGATGGTCGTGGTTTGGGTTTTGAGAAGTTGGGTGAGAAAGTGGGAGAAATCGGTGGGGAGAGTGTGTATGAGAAGTGTGTTGAGTCTAACCCCGAGTTTGAGGTGATCGGAGACATCCAAGTTCCACTTCCAAAAGCACCCAAGAACTCTTTCACACCAAAGCCCAACCACCTTTGCAACAAGCTTGACACAACCCAAGATCCACCCAAATTCCCACCTAAAAAATGACTTCCGGAAATCGGTGAAGTTTGTGAGTGAGAAGGGTGTGAAACCTAGAGAGAAGCCGAGCCAAAACCAAAACCCATCCCCTTCGAGTGTGAGTATTGTGGCAAGGAGAGCCATCTAGCGAGTTTTGCTACAAGAGGAAGAGGGATGAGAGGCTTGCTAGGGAGCAAGCAAACCGGGACAGGTGTCGCCGTCTCATGGTATTCCTGAGCCTAGAGTGCCACTTCCACGGGGTGTGGGAAGTGTGAGGAGTGTTGGTAGAGTTGGAGCTCAGGGTGGTAGGTTCCCACAGAAAGGTGGTGGTGAGAGGTTTGATAGGAGAGATGATGGTGTGCGTGCTGGTGAGAGGTTTGGTCGGGCTCGTGGTGGTTTTGCTGGACGTCCCCCTACTCGTCCTCAATACGGGTTTAGGGGAGATGATCGCAGCTTTGGGTTCCAGAGGAACTACGGACCACGTTTTCCCCCTCGTGGTGCTCGTACTCCTTCCATGGGACATGGGAAGTTTGGTGGCAAGGGAATGATGTTTGCTAACCCCTCTTTTGAGAAGATGGCTCGACACTGGTTCAACTTTCTTTGTGCTAACCCCAATGTCGAGTCGTTGGCTCATTCTCGTTCTTGTTTCTGACTACAGGCAGGAGGCTTGGAGAACATTTGGTTAATCGACTCCGGATGTTCTCGACACATGACCAGAGACAAGAAGTGGTTCTCCAGCCTCACCCCAGTTAAGGAAAAGATGTACATCACGTTTGGGGACAATGGACGAGGAAGGGTGATTTCTGAGGGTGTGGTGCATGTGAGTGACAAGGTAACGTTGAAGAGGGTTGCTCTTGTGAAGTGTTTGGGTTTCAATTTGCTTTCGGTTTCTCAGTTGCTTGATGAGGGCTTTGAGGTGTGTTTCAAGTCTGGTGAGTCTCGTTTGCTGGATTCTCGAGGTGATCTTGTTTGTATGATCATCCCCGAGGGTCAGATTTTCGGGGCGATTTCTCTCGTTCTTTGGGTCCCGCTGTCATTTGTTTGATGGCCGGTCCTTCTTGTGATTTGTGGAAATGGCATAGGCGGTTGGGTCACTTGAGCTTTGATTTGGTTTCCCGCTTGAGTGGTCTTAACCTTGTCCGAGGATTGCCAAGGTTGAAGTTTGAGAAGTATTTGGTCTGTGCTCCGTGTAGGCATGGCAAGATGGTAGCCACTCCCCATCCACCCCTGACCGATGTCATGACCGAGCGTCCAACAGAGCTGTTGCATATGGACCTTGTTGGGCCAGCTCGAGTTCGCTCGGTGGGTGGGAAGTGGTATGTCCTTGTTGTGGTGGACGATTACTCTCGCTATGCCTGGGTGTTTTTCTTGGAGGACAAAAGTGAGACATTTGGTTTTGTTCGAGATCTGATCGTGAGGTTGAAGAACGAGAGGCATGGGAATGCCATTCGAGCTATCTGCAGTGATAATGGCTTAGAGTTCAAGAACTCTCGTTTTGATGCCTTCTGTCGTGATCTAGGTCTTGAACATTAGTATTCGACCCCTTTTGTGCCCCCTCAAAATGGAGTTGTGTAAAGGAAAAATCAGACTCTTTGTGAGATGGCTAGGACGATGCTCGATGAGCACAGGACTCCTAGGAGGTATTGAGCTGAGGCGGTCAATACAGCCTGTCATGTCTCCAACAGGATTTTATTGCGAGCCTTCAAGAGGAAGACCTGTTATGAGCTTATGCATGGTCGGGCACCCAAGGTGAGTCATTTCCAAGTCTTTGGATGCAAGTGCTTTATTCTTAAGAAGGGAAAACTCGACAAGTTTGAGGCTAGGTCTAGTGATGGGATTTTCTTTGGATATGCTAATCATTCTAGAGCCTATAGGGTGCTTAACCTTGAGACTAACAAAATCATGGAGACTTGCGAGGTAACCTTCGACGAGACAATGCCATGTACCTCTCTTGACTTTGAATGTGCAGGTGATGAAGAGATGGCTGAGGACCTCTTTGAAGAGGAGAAGGATGAAGCTGGAGATGATGATGGAGAGAACCATGCGCCTGAAGCTGAGTGTGTACCCACTACTTCCCCTATGACCACTACGGAGGGTGGACCGTCTACTTCATGGACAACGACGGTGCGACAAGAGGACCGAGCGAGAGAAGGCCGAAGTTGAGGGGGAGGTAGTCTCGAGGCGTGAGGCTCCCGGCGGATTCAAGAAGTGCATCCCCTATCGAAGATTATTGGGGACATCGACGAACATACTACGCGGTCAAGGTCCGAAATTCCTCTCATTTCGCTCATGCCTGCATTTGTTGCCTCCTTTGAGCCCAAGGACATTGGACACGCTTTATCCGATGCAAACCGGGTCAATTCTATGCATGAGGAGTTGGAAAACTTTGAGAGGAACCGGGTGTGGGAGTTAGTTGAACCACCTCCAAATTGCCATCCTATAGGAACCAAATGGGTTTGGAAGAACAAAGAGGGTGAGAATGGGATGGTTGTGAGGAACAAGTCCAGACTTGTTGCTCAGGGATATAGTCAGAAGGAGGGGATCGACTATGAGGAGACCTTTGCTCCTGTGGCCCATCTTGAGGCAATTCGAATCCTTCTAGCCTTTGTCGTGGCTAAAGGGTTCAAGTTGTTTCAAATGGATGCGAAGAGTGCTTTTCTGAATGGGGTCATAGAGGAGAAGGTGTATGTGAAGCAGCCACCGGGGTTCGAGAGTGAGAAGTATCCACACAGGGTGTACAGATTGAAAAGGGCTCTGTATGGGTTGAAACAGGCGCCCGGGCTTGGTATGGGAGATTGAGAGGTTTTCTGTTGAGCAGAGGGTTCGTGATGGGTACCGTGGATAGGACCTTGTTTCTCCTCAAGCATGGGAATGACTTGTTGATTGTGCAGATATACGTGGATGATATTGTCTTTGGTGGCTCGTCACATAACCTTGTTGCCAAGTTTGCAGATGAGATGAGCAGGGAATTCGAGATGAGCATGATGGGCGAGTTGCAGTACTTTCTCGGGTTGCAGATCAAGCAAGTGAAGGATGGGACATTTGTACATCAGACCAAGTACACGAAAGACATGCTGAGGAAGTTCCAGATGCAAGATGTAAAGCCTATGTCGACACCCATGGGGAGTACGACTACTTTGGACGCGGACGGGACGGACAACCGGTGGACCGGCGGGAGTACGGAGCATGATCGGCTCCCTCCTCTACCCCGACGGTGACGAGGCCAGACATACAGTTCAGTGTGTGTCTGTGCGCTCGTTTTCAGGCTTCGCCGAGGACATCACATCGACAGGCCGTCAAGAGGATCTTCAGGTAAATACAGTCTGCCCTTGGTCTTGGCCTTTGGTATTCTTCCTCCTCGATCTTTCACTTCATGGTTTTTCTGATGCGGATTTTGCTGGTTGTCGAGTCGAGAGGAAGTCTACTTCTGGTACTTGCCAGTTTCTTGGGTCCTCATTGGTTTCGTGGTCTTCCCGCAAGCAGTCTAGTGTAGCTCAGTCTACTACCGAGGCGGAGTATGTTGCAGCCGCGAGTTGTTGTTCCCACTGTTGTGGATCTCATACACCTTGAGAGACTTTGGTGAGGAGTGCACCCAGATCCCACTTCTTTGTGATAGCACCAGTGCCATAAGCGTAGCAAAAAAACCCAGTGCTTCATTCCAGAACCAAACACATAGAAGTGAGGTATCATTTCTTGAGGGACAATGTGGAGAAAGGAACCATTGTGTTGAGTCATGTCCCTACCCAAGATCAGCTTGCAGACATCTTTACAAAGCCTCTCGACCAAGCTACATTTGTGCTCTTGCGGGGGGAACTTGGGGTTTGTTGCCCTTTCTAGTTGATTCTTGGGGGATTTATTTCTGTACTATATGTATCATACCATGTTTTCCTTGATTTATATACATGCTTTGCTTGATGTATAAACCATGGTAGGATAGTCATCTTGTTATATATCATGTTGCATTTGTATCATATTGCATTTTAGGATGATGAGCTTCTTCCATATGCCTTATCTGAGTTTCTTTGGCTACTTGTAAGATATTGGTCATGTGTGTGGAGAAATGTCTATGTGAGGCTATGCTCTTAGAATATTTGAGATATATGTGCTCCACTCATGTGTAGTAGTGTATCCATGTCACGTTTTGGTCTAAATGTGCCTTTCATGATTAAATTGTGCTTGGATGTCTCTTTCTTGCATTTGGGCCAAAGGCCGATATCATTGTGAATGTTTAGCCTATGTTGCATTCATGGAGGAGCATAAGCTTCTTTTTGCCGCAAAGGCACTTCATGTACCATGAAATGAATTAATCTTGAAAAGAAGTGTGTATGCTTGAAAAATGCTCCACCCATCATGTTTATGCTTAAAATGTCTTATCTTTCACACATGGGTGCAAAACATGTTGCATGATGTTCACCAGTGGAGAAGTCTCCCCGAAGTGGACACATGGCTCATGAGCTTTAACATGACATGCTTTGCTTTATGGGTGTTTGCAATGATCTTTTGTTAAGAATTTGGTATCCTTGTATGATCTCTGGATGATATGCATGTTTTTGGCTAGAATATGACATGGATAGGCCTTTACATTTGAAGTGAGCCATCTTCTGATAAACTTGCTCAAATCTGAAAATTTGCTTTGTCACATGCCTATATTTCAATATATTACTTGTGGCAATGCCTTGACTATGCAATGATCCATATGTGTGCTCTTTGTCTCACTTCTAGCCTTTGACACTAGATTTGGCCTATTTGAGAAGCTCATGTAGATGTTTATATGCTTTGTCTTACATTCATGCATTTTCACCTTGATTCGTACATTGTCAACAAGGGGGAGAAGAGGTGAGCTTAATGAAAAATTCAGAAAAATGCATCTAAAATTTGGAAGTTTGCATCCACATGTTCAGGGGGAGCTTGCATTTGCTCAGGGGGAGCTTTCTTGCTGTTTTCAGTGTGGAGTTTGTGCTTTGCTCAGCTTGTGACCTTTCTTTGCCTTTCTTTGGTTTTGGTCATGAGTTGAGCTTCTTTGATTTTCTTTCTTCTTACTTTCTTTCTCTGAATTTCATTTCGCGTTGTGTGTTGTCAATGCACTCATCAAGGGGGAGATTGAGGACCAGGAGCGTCCCGGTGGTCGATGGATGACCGCTCCTCAGTGATGAGTGATTGACAACGGGTGTTGGACTGACTCTTGGCTCAGTGCGCAGGTGTAGGCTGAGGCCTAGTTCGTGTTGTTGTAGGTGAAGAATGGGCGCGGAAGGTCTTAGCCTTGAGGGGCCTCCGAGATATGGAGACACAAGTAGGCTCGGTTCGAGGGACCCGGTGGACAGCGGGACTAGGTGCGGGCCACATGGTGGTGAGACGAGCAAGACGAAGTCGTGGACGATCGAGCCGGTGCACGGTGGCGGTCGAGTCAAGAGGCTTGGCGGGAGGCCGGGCCGAGCACGCGGGGTTTGGTGGTTTGCCCACAAAACCATCGGAGGACGGTTTCTTGGTTTGGGCCTCAAAACCAAGTCCGAAGGCCCAACATGACGGAGACGGGATCCGGGCGTGTCGGGAAGCTTCGAAGCGGAGGACACGCGGCGGGATCGCATGGCTTGCGTCGGGAGGACGCGGGGTGCGGCGAAGGCGTGGCCGTCCGATGGCAAGACCCACAAACATTACATAAATGCCCCTGTGTGGGTTGTATCGCCAGTAGTTGAGTTAGGGGTAGTCGAGTCATTTACCACATCGGCAAGACTAGATATATAAGCCATGAGTGTGGGTGGATGGCTCCCTCTCTCCGCGATCTAGGGTTTCATTTCCCCCCTCCCATTTCTCATTTTCCTTAGACATTTTCTTCTCGATTTCTTGTCTAGGCTAGCATGAGAGCTTCATGAGAGATTTGTTGAGAGGGATGGATGTTAGGGCGGCATGCTAGACCTTGTGAATCTTTCCTGGTTTGTATAGAAGATTCAGCGTTGTGGTTCCCGTGATGATTTTCGGAGTCATTTTTGTGCTATTTTCGTGCTCGTCTTGATTCTCGTTTTCTAGATGGTTTTGGATCGGATTTGTTTGGGAGATTCATCCATGAGTGCCTTGTGCCTCTTTTCCCAGTGATTTCTTGCCCCCAAACTCCTCAAATCATCCTAGATTCGTGATTCTTTGGATGAACTCGTGAGTAGGACTTGAGCTCGTGTGATCCGCGATTCCCTGTGTTTTGGTGGGTTTGGAGATGAGATTTTTGGGGTATAATCTCACCTAGGGGTGCTTAACATCTCCCCCAAGTTTCGTCTCAAGACTCCAAGTGGTTTGGGAGTTCCGTCGATCGAAAGATTGGGGCTGTTTCGCGGGCTGATTTTTAGGGGGGCGGTACTACCGACACAGGTGCGGTAGTACCGATGACCTGATTTTCAGCTGCCAGAGAGTCCTTATCGGTAGTACCGACACAAGGTCGGTAGTACCGATAGTCGGAAGTACCGACCCAGTGCCGGTAGTACCGATAACCTGGTTTTTAGGTGCCAGTAAGCCCATATCGGTAGTACCGACCTGGGGCCGGTAGTACCGACAATTTCTGCTGCAGTTTGCCTCGCGCTAGCTTTTTCTCTCGGTTCATTTGGCGCTTGCTTCCGCTTTGTTCTTAGGCTTGATCTAACTTGTTCCTAGGGTCAGTAGGTCCGTTGTGACTACGTGATCTTGGCAAGTGTGTGCGAGATTCTTCGGAAGCGATTTGGGGGCATAGGCCAAGTTCTAGAGAAGAATTTTTATCGGCTCCCATTCACTCCCCCCCTCTCTGGTCGCCTAATCGGTCCTTCATGACCTCCAACAACGCCGAGTGGGAGCGGGGGTGGTTCTACCTCCGCAACGACGAGTACGGCCTTCCGTCCTGGACCGGCAAGGTCCTGAGGGAGAAGGCCGATTCGTGGTGGCATGGCGTGTCGTCTTCCTCGCGCCAAGACCGGCTGGATTCCGCCTTACAGGCACTGAAGGCTCTGGCGGATGCCGGGCTAACCGCGACCTCGGTCCTCGCGAACCTCCACCACTGACGGATCATTCCTCTCATGGAGAGGCGGCTCCTCATCTTCGAGATGCACGAAGAGGTCGACCCCGTGGCGCTGGCGCAATCGCGGCTGCTGCCCGATCTCCTTCCGCAGGAGTACGCGGCCACGAGGGCGAGGCGCGCCGTCAACCTCTAGGTCATTAGGAACGACGATGTCGCACTCTGGTCGTTCGACATGCTCCCCTACGACCCTTTGGTGAGTGGATTCGCGCCCCTCTTCGGTCTATTGATTCATGGGGCGTCGTCGTAACCCGGAGTTTCGCTCGCCCTCTGCAGGTGATGGCCGTGGACGTCGCGCGGTCTGACCCGCCCACACCCCGAGCCCGAGCGCGCACACGCGCGGCGCAGCGGCGGGAGCATGAGCGAGTGGAGTGCAAGAAGGAGAAGAGGATCTGGCGACGGGAGCGCCGGGAACAGAGGAGTGAGGAGTTTCGGCTGCGCGAGCAGCAGGGACTCTCCTCCCCGGCGACTTCGGAGTACTCGTCGTCAGATGACGAGGAGGAGGAGAGCGATGGCAGACGCGTTCCCCCGAGAGGTGGGAGCCTTCGCCCCCACCCCCCCCCCTCGCCCGGTGCCGCGGAGGCGGGAGAGGAGGCAGGTGCCTAGGGCGGGCGCGGGGAGCGCCCGCCGCCGGCGGCCTACGAGAGAGGCGACGCGCGCCGCGGAGGGGCGGCGCGCGCGCGCCGCCGGGACGACCGGGGGGGTGCGGCAGCGGCCACGCCGAAGGCGGCCACAACGTCCGCCGAGCCCTGAGGAAGAGGAAGCAGGGATTCTCCACCCTAAGGTAGGTGACCGCTGCTCCATACGCCGCATCTTTGAGATGAGCGAGGGTTTAACTTTCTTGTTTTCACATTCGCAGGGTGGCGCCCACCGTGCCCCCCCCCCTCGCGCCTACCAAGGTGTTGAGGTCGAACGCGGCCGTCCCCACTAGGCGGCGCTCATCGAGGGCGTCACGGGTGGCCGGGAGCACGGCGACGGTGGCGAGCGAGGGCTCGCGTGGCGCGGCTGCACCCTCGGAGCCGCGGCAAGCGGTGACGGCTACGGAGCCGCCGCGAGCGGCGACGGCCGCGGAGGCACAACGGGCGGCGACGGTCGCGAGCCGCGGCAGTGTCGATGGCGGGCGGAGCCGCGGCAGGGCGGCGACGGTCGCAGAGCCGCGGCGGCCGGTGACGGCGGCGGAGCCGCGGCGGGCGGCGAAGGTCATGACGGCAACCACGGCCGTGGCGGTCGTTGCGCGCGTCGACTTTGCCGGCGTCCGCCGCCGCCGGCGGCCCTCGAGCGGTGGTGGTGGAGGTCCCGGACGACGACGTCCCGCCGCCCCGCCGGGACCGGTGGGCGAGCCCGCCCGCATCGCCCCCGAGGCCTCGGCGGGGGCGCTCGTGGTGAGGGACGACGACGGCGCGGCGCGGGGTGCCGGGCGACGGCGCCGGGGCCTCGTCGTCGCGCGGCGCTCTCCCAACTTCGGGTGGCCCCGCGGCACATCTGGAGCAGGAGCGGGAGCGCGCCCGTGCGCCGCCGGCTCACTTCGTCGAGGCCCAGGCGGAGCAGAAGCTATGGGAGGAGCTCCGTGATCACGGCGCCTCACTCAACCGGGCGCTGAACGAGGCGCCGCGGATCCACAGTGGTCCGGCGTGGCGCATTTTCCAGGTACGTGGTTGCTCGTCGGGCTTTGCGATTCTTCTCCCTTCGTTGCTTTCGCGCCCGTGCTTCTCCTAAGCGGTGCTCACTGGGCTTCGCTCGTTGGTGGCAGGAACTGGAGAAACGCGCCAAGGGAAGGTATGACGCTCTCGACGTCCTCGTCGAGGCCCTAAGGACGGAGGGTGGGTGGCTGGAGTATCGGGCGGAAGCCCTGCGGGACTAGCTCCTGGAGCTGGAGGGCCGTCCTGCGAAGGGAGCCTCCGCCATCGAGGCGGTGCACACAACGTTCGTGGACTGGGACGAGGCGCTACAGAGGGCGAGGCAGGATCTGGCGGGGGCACACGCTGTGGCGGCCGAGTGGGAGGCAGAGGTGGTCTCTGCTCGCGCCCAGCTCCAGCGGGACCGTGCAACCTTCCTGGGAGCGCGGGCCTGGTAGAGCCAGGTCGAGGAGAGGGCCAAGGAGGCCGAGGAGGGCGAGGGGCCGCCCCGGCCGACAAGGCCGCCACGGTCGTCACGGCGGAAGAGCGCCTCCGGCGAGGAGCGAGTCGCGCGCCGGGGAGGCGGAAGGCCGGCTTCGGCGAGGAGCGGGCCGCTCTCGCAAAGGCCCGAGCCGCGCTTGAGCGGGAGCGCTTGGCACGGGAGGAGGCGCTGGGTCGGCTCCAGCAAGAGCGCGCCGCGCTCGAGGGGGCGCAGGCGGCCCTCAAGCAGCAAGAGGATGAGGCCTCGAAGCTCAACGGGGAGCTGGTCCAGCTCAGTATCTCGCACGAGGACTTACGCCAGTCCCTCGAGGAGCAGGAGGCCACAGTCCTTGACCTGCGGTGAGAGGCCGAGGAGGCGCGCAAGGCCCTCAAGGTGGAGAAGAAGCAGGTTGAAGGTGAGTCGCTTTCCATCTATTTCTCGTTTTGTCGATTTGTTTTTCAAGGATTCACTCACAACTTTCTTTTTCTTCGTTTGTGGCTTTCAGGCCTGCGGACTGCCCTGGGGAACACGACCACCCAGGCCGAGGCAGTGCAGACGTCCTACACCTCCTCTCAACAGGAGTTGGAGGCACTGCTGGCCGCCGCCCTCGAGATCTACCAAGAGGTGGAGGAGGGCGCAGCGTAGGACGGGAGTTTGCTGGCGAGCCGCCTGCGCACCCTCGGGGGGCATGTCTCCCAGCGCATGCTCCGCGCCCTTCACCTGGGCATCAAGAAGGCTCTCGGCGTGGTGGAGTCCCACTATCAGGTGAACTTTGAGGCCGTGTCATCAGGCTACGTCGTCCCGATCAGCGTTGAAGACGAAGTGGCGATGGACCGCGCGGATGCGCTCGCCGCCACCGCCGCTGACACGCTCGCCGAGGACTTCATGGACTTTTTGTTCCCCGATGCTCCTGGTGCCGACGACCCCCAAGCCTGAGGACCACTGGGCGTCAAGCCCTTTTTTGTTTAGATGTTAGCATTTGGGCCTCGTGGCCGTGTAATGAACAACTATTAGTTTGAAGTATTTTGTAAATAGAACACCGTCTTTGTTTCGCTTGCCACGCTGTTCCGGTACTCGTTTCCTTGACTTGGGCAAATCTGGGGTAGAGAGTTTCGATTTCACGAGCGACCCGCTGGTCCAGAGGCGAGAAAGAAAGGTTGTATCCTGCTGGAGGCGTGGGCTATCTCCGGCTCGCGCGTCTTTCCCGCTTGGTCGGTTGTGCTCCGCCTGAATTTGCCTGAGGTTTAAGTGTTGAGGCGTAGTTGGCGTACTTGCGATTTTTTGCGAAAAATGGGGGCGTTTTTTCGGGGGGGATCCCCCCCGTAGTAGCCCCCGAGGGTGACTTGGTTTTCTAGGGAGAGCCAAGTTGCCCTTTAACTTTATTAATTTGCTGATATTTACATCTATGTTGCCAACTAGGGTGTTGGGCATGTCGTTTACAACAAATAACTTGGAAATCCTTGCTAAGGGTAGAAGCGACGTAGCTGCTGGATGTTCCAAGCGTTGGTGAGTTCTTCGCCGTCTTCGTTGGCCAGCTTGTATGTGTCGGGCTTCAGCGCCTTCACCACTATGTAGGGTCCCTCCCATGGGGGCGACAGCTTGTGGCAGCCTCGATTGTCCTGGCGCAGCCTTAGGACAAAGTCCCCTTCGCTGAAGTCTCTGCGCCGCACCTTCCGGGCTTGGTAGCGCCTTAGGGCCTGCTGGTATCTCGCGGAGTGCATCAGGGCCAAGGTGCGGGCTTCGTCTAGTTGGTCCAGCGAGTCTTCGCGGGCTCGCTGGTTGGCGTCCTCGTCATAGCTCTGAACTACGGGCGACCCGTACTCCAAGTCAGTGGGGAGGATAGCCTCCGCGCCATAGACCAGGAAGAATGGGGTGAATCATGTGGCCCTGCTTGGGGTGGTCCTGAGGCTCCACACGATCGCTGGTAGCTCTTGGAGCCATTTTCGACCGGACTTGTTCAGTTGGTCGAAAATCCTGGGCTTGAGTCCTTGTAGGATCATGCCGTTGGCACGCTCCACTTGGCCGTTGGTCTGTGGATGCGCCACGGCTGCCCAGTCCACGCGGATGTGGAATTTATCGCAGAACTCCAGGAATTTTATGCCCGTGAATTGGGACTCGTTGTCGGTGATGATGGAGTTGGGCACTCCAAAGCGATAGACGATGTCGGTGAAGAATGTCACGGCCTACTCCGCCCTGAGATTCATGATGGGGCGCACCTCAACCCATTTGGAAAACTTGTCGATGGTGACCAGCAGGTGGGTGTAGCCCCCGGGCGCTTTCCGCAAGGGCCCGACGATGTCCAGCCCCCATACGGTGAAGGGCCATGTGACGGGTATGGTCTGCAGGATGTGTGCAGGTAGGTTGGATTTGCGGGCGTAGAACTAACACCCTTCACAGGTGCACACGATCTCGCTAGCGTTAGCGACCGCGGTGGGCCAGTAGAAGCCTTGGCGAAATGCGTTGCCCATGAGGGTGCGTGGCGCCGCGTGGTGACCGCATACGCCCTCGTGGATGTCGCGGAGGAGCTCGCGCCCCTGAGGGATTAGTACGTATCGCTGCAAGACGCCTGACGCGGCGCGCTTGTACAGCTCGCCGTCGATGAGAGTGAATGACTTGGCCATCCTGGCGATGCGTCTTGCCTCGGATCGGTCCGAGGGCAGCTCCCCTCGATCCATCCAGGCGATGTATTTGTCGCACCAGTCTCCCTCGCTGGGGCTGGCTCCGTATCCATGGCCTCGGCCTCATCGGCGCCGTATCCTTCGAGCAGGGAGAGTACATACGCCTCGTTCGAGGGGTCCTCGTCCATAGGCTCCGCGCCTGTTGGACTCGAGGGAGCCCCCGAGGGTTCTTTGTGGCTCGAGAGGCACGGCTCGAGGTTGATGGACGGCTGGGTGACGTCCCGCGCAAAAACATTTGGGGGAACAGTAATTCGCCCCGACGCGATTTTGGCGAGCTCGTCTGCCTCCTTGTTGTACCGGCGAGGCACGTGGTTGAGTTCTATGCCGTAGAACTTGTCTTCGAGGGCCCGCACGGCTTTGTAGTACGCCTCCATCTTGTCGTCGTGACAGCTCGCGTTCTTCAAGACCTGGTTGATCACGAGCTGCGAGTCTCCCCTCACGTCGAGGCGTTTGATGCTCGTCTCAATGGCGATTTTGAGGCCGCAAAGGAGGGCCTCGTACTCAGCCATGTTATTTGACGCAGGGAAGTGCAGACGCACTGCGTATCTCATGTGCTCCCCGAGAGGTGAGACGAAAAGCAAGCCCGCGCCCGCTCCTGTCTTCATTACCGACCCATCGAAGTAGATGGTCCAACACTCGGCCTGGATTTGTGGCGGCGGCAACTGCGTGTCTGTCCACTCGGCAACGAAGTCCGCCAAGATCTGGGACTTGATCGCTTTACGCGGCGCGTAAGCAAGTGTCTCGCCCATCAGCTCTACCGACCACTTGGCAATCCTACCCGCTGCATCCAGGTTTCGGATGATCTCTCCCAACGGAAAGGAGGAGACCACCGTGACCGTGTGGGCCTCGAAGTAGTGACAGAGCTTGCGCCGCGCGAGGACCACTGCGTAGAGCAGCTTTTGGATCTGCGGATAGCGCGCCTTGGTCTCGGACAGGACCTCACTGATGTAATATACCGGCCGCTGGACTGGCAAGGCGTGCCCCTCCCCCGTTCGCTCCACCACGATGACGGCGCTGACCACCTGAGTGGTCACAGCGACGTAGAGGTACAAAGGCTCGCCGTCCTGAGGCGGCGTGAGAATCGGGGCGTGGGCAAGCGTCGCCTTCAGCTTGTCAAGTGCCTCCTGGGCCTCGACGGTCCAGGAGAAGCACTCGTGCTTCTTTAGGAGCCGGTAGAGGGGTAAGCCCTTCTCGCCGAGCCTCGAAATAAAGCGGCTCAAGGCGACAAGGCACCTCAACACCTTCTGGACCCCCTTGAGGTCTCGAATCAAACCCATTCACTCGAGGGCAGCAACCTTTTCGGGGTTGGCCTCGATGCCTCGCTGGGAGACAATGTATCCTAACAACATGCCTCGCGGCACGCCGAAGACACATTTTTCGGGGTTCAATTTCACCCCGTTGGCCCGTAGGCAGTCGAACGCGATGCGAAGGTCGTCAACCAGGTCGTCCGCCTTCTTGGTCTTCATGACTATATCGTCTACGTATGCCTCAACGGTCCACCTGATGTGATCTCCAAAAACGTGCTGCATACATCGCTGGTATGTAGCGCCCGCATTTCGGAGACCGAACGACATTGTTACGTAGCAATACATCCCGAACGGCGTGATGAACGAAGTCGCGAGCTGGTCGGACTCCTTCATTTTTATTTGG
Source organism: Cenchrus americanus (assembly GCA_947561735.1). Taxonomy (NCBI): domain Eukaryota; kingdom Viridiplantae; phylum Streptophyta; class Magnoliopsida; order Poales; family Poaceae; genus Cenchrus; species Cenchrus americanus. Next base: position 228,475,287 of record OX387244.1, read on the forward strand.
TGGTACCCGGAATAGGCATCAAGGAAGCATATGAGCTCACACCCCGCAGTCGAGTCAACGATTTGATCGATTCGTGGCAAAGGAAAAGGAACTTTAGGACATGCTTTATTTAAACTAGTGTAGTCTACACACATCCGCCACTTCCCATTCTTTTTCTTAACCAAAAAAGGGTTAGCTAGCCACGTAGGGTGGAACACTTCCTTGATGAACCCGGCCTCGAGGAGCTTCCGCAGCTCTACTCCGATCGCCCGACGCCGCTCTACGTCAAAGCGGTGCAGCCATTGCTGCACGGCGTGGGAGTGAGGTAGGATGTCAAGGGAGTGCTCGGCGACCTCCCTCGGGATGCCTGGCATATCCGAGGGGCTCCACGCGAAGATGTCGGCATTGGCGCGGAGGAAGTCGACGAGCACTACTTCCTATTTTGGATCGAGGGTGGAACTGACCCTCAACGCCCTACCCTCGGGGGCAGCAGGGTCGAGGGGCACCTCTTTGGTCTGCTCAGCAGCCTCGAAGCTGCCAGCGTGCTTGGCGGTGGAGTCAAGATCCTCATTGACCAGCTTCTCCAAGTTCGCCACGAGCGCTTCATCCAGCGCTAGCGCCTCAACGTGCTCCACGCATTCGACGTCGCAGTCAAACGCGTGCTCGATCGACGAGCCCACGGAGATGACACCCTTGGTCCCCGGCATCTTCATCTTGAGGTAGGTGTAGTTGGGGACCGCCATGAACTTGGCGTAGCACGGCTGCCTAAGAATGGCGTGATACTCGCCCCTAAACCCCACCACTTCGAAGGTGAGCGTTTCCTTGCGGAAGTTGTCTGGCGTGCCGAACCAGACCGGCAGATCGATCTGCCCGAGGGGCTGACGCGCTTGCCCGGCGCGACGCCATGGAACGGTGTCGTGCTGGGCCGCAGCTGGTCCAACCCGATCCCCAACAAGCGCAGAGTGTGCGCGTAGAGGATGTTGAGGCTGCTGCCTCCGTCCATCAGCACCTTTGAGAACCGCGCGTTCCCGATGACCGGGTCGACCACCAGCGGGTACTAGCCCGGGTTAGGATGCGGTTCGGGTGATCCTCGCTGATGAAGGTGATGGCGTCCTCCGACCAGTCGAGGAAGGAGGGAGGCGCCTTCTCCGCCGCGAGGACCTCGTGCCGCTCTCGCTTGCGCTAGCTGTTGGACATATCCACGGTTGGTCCCCCGTAGATGAGGAAGACGTTCTCCACCGCCGGGAAGCCACCGGTGTCGCCGTCACCCCCGTCCTTCTTGGCCTCGCCCTCCTTCGCAGTGGCGCGTGTCGTATGGACCTCCCTGGGCCCATTGCCTCGGTGGGTACCAGGACCGACTACTCGGTAGGCCCCTGGGACTACCTGGCTTGCGCTGCACGACACCTGAAGGCGTGAAGCACAAGGACTGCAGAGGAGAAGTACTCGGATAGGAAGCTGTACATGTCCCGCACTGTATGGAGGACTCCTAGACATCTCGACTAGTACTCTCTCCCTGAACCGACTTGTAACCCTGCCTCCCGGACTATATAAGGCGAGGCAGAACCCCTCCTCTCTCATCTCATCTCACGGCGTAAGATTGCATCATCTTGTAATCATACCCAATCAATCCGAGCTACGCAAAGCATACAGGACGTAGGGTATTACGCACCTTGCGGCCCAAACCTATCTAAATTGTGTGCCACGTGTCTCTTCCTTCGAGTTACCGATCTCGGCGAGGCCACATTCATCTACTTCGGGTACTCCCCTTAGTAGGTTGCCGGTCTAAAACACCGACAGCTGGCGCGCCAGGTAGGGGATCTCGCCCGAGATCACATGGCGAACTCGACGGCTCCCGTCTACATCAAGCCAACCGTCGCCTTCAACCGTGGCGACACCTTCGTCTTCGGCGCCTGGGTCTGCACTGCTGACGGCGCTGGGTCTTTCCAACGCCGCCTCACCATGCTTCCCAACCCGGAGACCGGCCTCGTGACGCTTCCCGAACTAGTCACAGGAAAACTCGCCGGCAAGTTCGGCGAAATTTCGCTTTTCGACCCGCACGTCAACTTCGAGCTTGGATCCGCCTCCAACTCGAACTCGACGTCCCCGTGGGCCACCGTGTGCGAGCCGGCCGCTCGGCCATCGCATGCGGACAGTCCACCCCGCGAGCGCTTCGCGCGTGGCCCCGCGACCTCAGTAGGGCCCGCACGGAGGCTCCCCTGCACGCCAGGCCGGCAAGGAGCCCGTACCCGAGTACAACTTGGACTCCGACACCGCTCCCGACCACGCCTCGGACTCCAACCCCCTCTCCGGTTTCTACTCGAACTCCGCGTATGAGTTCGACTTCGGGTCGGACCCTGAGGATCCCGAGTCCGAGGACAACTCTACTGAGCAACCCTTATCAGGGCCGGCTTCTAGGATGGTTATAACATTCACACCGGCCGGCAGATTCGTCTACTGGCCAGACCGTAAGCCCGCCGACTTGATAGACGGGAACTCACGCTACGTCGCCTACCTCGACTCACTTCCCTTCCAGGAGAGAACGCCACTCACTCGAACTGAGGAGTACTCTCCAACCGAGGTGGCAAGCTCTGACTCCAGTCTTGGCAACCCCGATCGTCAAGTCTTCATGGGCTCGCCGGCGACATGCCGAGAACTTCAGGGGCACGGGACCGGTACCTTGAAGACATCTCCGCGGACGAGCCGTCCGTCGAAGCACCCGCGAATGAGACCAACGCCAACGGGGACGCTCGACGTGAGCGTAACGAAGGCGGAGCGAACGGCGCCGGCGTCTCCGAGACAACCTCCCCTATCCGCAACCTCGCGAAGCCCTTGAGCAAGTCGAGAGCGGTGGTACACACCACCCCGGAGAAATGCCTCATGTCGATCACGGCCGATCACACGCCAAGATCGGGGGATACGTGCTCGGAGAAGTCATCGCCAAGCTTGCAGAAGACGCCTACTTCATGCGAGTTGACGAGCGAGGTCGCCCGGCCCGCCCCCCCGCCAGGAACCGCGACAACGAAGCTATAAGTCGCAGCGCCGACCTCGGCCACAACCGTACTCGAGCCGAGCTGCCGGCCCAGCCCAACCGTACTCGTGCAAACGCCGGCGGACCCTCTCAAGCTGGCAACAGCGCCGCAGCTGCTACCGGAGATCGTGAGATCGTCCCCCACCGCAACCCTGACGGCGGAGGCAGCGACGGCGAAAGCTCCAACCATGGGGCCAATAGGAGGGCCGGTGGCGGAAGAGATCGTGGCAGTCGAGGCCACGCGAACAGCCACGCCTTTGGAGCCTCGCAAGGCGGCTATGACGCCCGCCAGAAGATCGAAGAGCTGCGGCGGAAGAAGTCTGCCACCGCAGGCGACAACGACAGCTTCCCCGCCTTCTCTCCTCGGCTTCGCAACTTACTTCTCCCGGATAAGTTCAAGCCTCTGGGAATCACCAAGTACGACGCGAAGCAGGATCCCATTCAGTGGCTCAGATGCTACACCCTCTCCATCGAGAACGCTGGTGGAAACAACGACACCAAGTGCCTCTACTTCCCCTTCTGCCTGGACCAAGCCCCGCTCACATGGCTCGAGTCGCTGGACAAGCACTCGATCAACAAGTGGGACCAGCTGAAGGAGCAGTTCACCAGCAACTTCACGGGCGCCATGGGCCGATCGGGTACTCGCATGGACCTGACTATGGTGAAGTAGGAACAAGGCGAGACCCTTCGCAAGTACATGCGGCGCTTCTTCGACAAGCGCACCACAGTAGTCGACGTCACCGACAAGGAAGTCATCGACCTCTTCCAAGACGGTCTCTACCACCGTCGCACCTTCGAAGACTTCGGTCGACGTCGTCCCAAGTCCATCCCCCATCTCAAGGACATGATCACGTCCTGGGCGGATGAAGAAGACAAAGCCAACGCCAAGTACGATGCCATCCGTGGCAAGAGCAAACAGAACACGGGCGGCGGGGCAAGCAACAACGGGAACCAAGGCGGTCGCAACAACAACAACAACTCGGGTCCCAACCGCAAGCGCAAGCGTACAACACCGTCGCGGCTATCTAGCGCCTGCGAAGGAGAACCCGAACAAGAACTCCGGCGGCTTCAAAGACTTGCTAAAAGAGAAGTGCTCGTGGCATCTGGACGGCAACCACACCACCGAGCAGTGCTACCAACTCAGGCGAGCACTCAAGAGTACTCCAGAGCCACCGCACCCTCATGCCAAGAAAGGCAAGAAGAAGAACGACGGAGGCAATGACGACTTCCAGGAACCCGACAAGACGGTCAATGTCCTCTTCGGTGGACTACCTAGCAGACGGGAACAAAAGGCTACCCGTCGAGAAGTCATGAGCATTGAACCAGCGGTCCCGACCCCTCTCAGGTGGTCGGAGGTACCCATCACCTTCTTCCGCGCGGATCAATGGACAAGATTCTCCGAACCAGGACGGTTCCCGCTGGTCCTGAAGCCGGTGGTCGCGGGCTCCAAGCTTAACAAGGTCCTCATCGACGGTGGAAGCGGGCTCAACGTCCTTTTCGCCAAGACCTTAAAGACGATGGGGCTCGACATCACCCACATGCTCACCAAGAGCACCTCGCCCTTCTACGGCATCGTCCCCGCAACGCGGCTATCCCACCGGGCGCAGTGGTCCCGCGGTTACCTTCGGGGAATCTCGGGACAACTACCGTACTGAGTACATCAAGTTCGAAGTCGCGGACTTCGAGACTTCTTACCATGCCATCCTCGGCGGATCGGCTATCGCCAAGTTCATGGCGGTACGCCACTACACCTACTTGGTACTCAAGATGCCAAGTCCGGCAGGTGTACTCTCACTCCAAGGGGACTTGAAGATCTCGCGCGACCGCGACACGGAAGCCGTGGAGATCGCCTCCACGAATCAAGTACTCAATGCTATGATGGAGATCTACGCCGCGTCGAAGAAGCTTGCCCCAAGTGAACTCGACATACCCGAGAAGTCGGACAAAGCTAAGAAGCCTCGACCGGGAGGAGGTTCGGTCAAGACAATCGACCTCGGGACAGGCGACAGCAGAAAGACCACCACCATCGGGGCGGGTCTCGACCCCAAATAGGAAGACGCGCTCATCAACTTCCTCCGGCTAACCGCGACATCTTCGCGTGGAAGCCGACGGGCATGCGGGGGTGCCCGGGAGTTGATCGAGCATTCCCTCAACGTCGATCCTAAAGCAACCCCGAAGCGACAACACCTCCGCCGCTTCGCCGACGACAGACGGGACGCCATCAAGAAGGAACTCGCCAAACTACTCGCGGCCGGCTTCATCAGAGAAGTCTTCCATCCTCGTCCGCAAGAAGAACTCAAACGAGTGGAGGATGTGCGTCGACTACACTGACCTCAACAAGCACTGCCCCAAGGACCCCTTCGGGTTGCCGCGGATTGACCAAGTCATCGACTCCACGGCGGGCTGCGACCTGCTCTGCTTCCTCGACTGCTACTCCGGGTACCACCAGATCGCGATCAAGGAAGAAGACCAGGAGAAGACCGCGTTCATCACCCCGTTTGGCGCGGCTTCGCTACACGACCATGTCCTTCGGGTTGAAGAACGCCGGCGCTACATATCAACGAGCTATTCAGGCCTACTTCAAGAGGCAACTCAACAAGAACGTCGAAGCCTACGTGGATGACATGGTCGTCAAGACCAGAAACTCCAGTACACTCATCGACGATCTCGAAGAGACTTTCGCATCCCTGCGCGAGTACGGCTGGAAGCTCAACCCGAACAAGTGCATCTTCGGCGTACCTTCGAGCAAACTACTCGGCTTCATCATCAGCCATCGCAGCATTGAAGCCAATCCCGAGAAGATCTCCACCATCACCAGCATGAAAGCTCCCACGTGCATCAAAGACGTACAGAAGCTGACCGGGTGCATGGCGGCCACGAACAGATTCATCTCGAAGCTTGGAGAACGGGGGCTCCCCTTCTTCAAATTACTCAAGCACCAAGAGAAGTTCGTGTAGACCACGAGAGCGGACCAAGCCCTTGCCCGGCTCAAGGACTTCCTATCGAAGCCGCCAATCCTCATGGCTCCTCGCAAAGGCGAGTAGCTACTCGCTCTATCTCACTCGCGACTACTCACGTGGTCGCATCGCCATCATCGTCGAGCGGCGGGGAAGACGGCCACGCCTATCCGGTCCGGGCCGCCCCGCCTACTTTGTCGGTGAGGTCTTGTCGAGTCCAAGGCACGCTACCGCCTGTACGGAAGCTTTTGTACGCGGTACTCATCACCTCGCGGAAGCTACGACACTACTTCCCGGGAGTACTCGATCTCCGTCGTCACCGACTACCCGCTCGGCGACATCCGCGGAACCAAGATGCTACCGGGAAGAATCTCCAAGTGGGCGGTCGAACTCGGCACCCTCAACATCGACTTCAAGCCACGCACGGCCATCAAGTCGCGAGCACTAGTCGACTTCATGGCGGAGTGGCGGGAGAATCGGCCTACCCACTCCAACCGAGCGACCGCAGCACCGGGTGATGTACTTCGACGGCTCACTCAACCTCGAGGGCGCGAGTGCGGGGGTACTCTTGATCTCTCCAACGGGCGAACAACTCAAGTACGTCCCGCATCTTCTGGAAGGTCTCAAACAACGAAGCCGAGTACGAAGCCCTGCTACACGGGCTCCGCCTCGCGGCTTCACTGGGCATCAAGCGGCTACTAGTCTACGGCGACTCCGTAGTAGTCATCAACCAAGTCAACAAATCCTGGGACCGCAACAAGGAGAACATGGACGCCTACTGCCTAGAAGACCGCAAGCTCGAGAACAAGTTCTATGGTCTTGAGTTCCACCACGTCGTCCGCGACAACAACGTTGCAGCAGACGTCCTGTCGAAGCTTGGTTCTACTCGCGCTCAAGTACCAGCGAGCGTCTTTGTGACAACCCGCCTAGGAAAATACCGTACTATCACCTAAGACCGATCCACTTTGGTCATTAAGCCATAGTAAAGTATCATCCTGTCGTTGGTTCCGGGTTAACGCCCGGTAAATCACTTGGACATCGAACGGAGGATCGACACATGCATTAAAACTCACGCGAAGGTGAGTCCGGAGTACAACATGAATTAAACATTTTATTACAAACCATTGTTCATGACATGAAGTAAAGATTCGTAGTTTGAAAACAGCGGAAATAAAATAAACTAGCGCATCGGTAAACATCACAGAGGCCATCCGTGATGTCCTTACTTGTCGTCACCCATCCAATCAATCACACCCGCAACAACAAGTTTTAAAGCAAGGCCGAGTATACTAATACTCAAAGAAGACTTAACCGTCGGGTGATGACTACATCACCAACCTCTAGACATGAAAGGCTTTTGGCGGTGGAGTTTATTTTGCCTTGGAAAGCTACTAAGGGTGGATCCTTACTTTCAATCTTTTAGCACAAGTTCTAGTTGATTACCATTTCTAAGTGTGCCAACTAATTCAATCAAGAATTGGACAAGCAATTAATTCATCCAACCATATTTCTCGAGTTCCATCATTATGGGATGTCATGGCGATTGATTATGCGGTCTCGGATAATGGTGAGAGGCCGACAATCGATTGATTTAAACCTTGCAAGGTAGACCCAAACACACGGTAGGTCGTCCCCGCGAGGACAACCGTCCCTGTGCCGTCCCCAAAAATCTTCGGGTTGGGATCGAATCTTACGATCCCCGGGTGCGAGCTATCCGGCATACCCCGCGAGATACCCGGAGTCACCATACACCACCCTTCCCGTAGCTAGCCGGTAAGGAGATTTCTCAAGAGTAGTAACGGTAGGATCCCGTGCCGCCTCATTAAGGTACTAGGCTTACCGGCCCCATAACCGGCGAATGTTTAGTACGTTCAAAAGCTTAGCCCACATGACCACTGGACCGGAGCCCAATCCCATGCTCTTACCACATGAGCGATCCATTTAAGGATATCTTATGACTCCTATCTAGGAACTTATCCTCGCGAGTGACGAACATCACTCGACTTCTATCGGTCCTATAGCATAGCAACTATCGACCTAGCATACTAGTGATGGAACATAGGTACCTAGGGATCATGCATCTAGGGTTTCAAATCAACTCCTGAACGTAAATGCACAATAATAGCAAACATAATTGCATAATTTTAAAAGACGGGGTTAATGATCCGGGGCTTGCCTTCGCTGGCAAGGTTGGCCTTGGGCCCTTCTGGACTTGGGTCCAGGTCTTGAGCTACGTTCACGCACGGCAGCTTCTTGTTGGCACCTTCGTCTCCTCCTTCCGGCACGAGCGTACGTCTACTGGCGGAAAGATCCACACAAGATGCACATGCAAGATTCATTTGACGATTTTTAATTTAATTAACCACAAACAATAGAAGACAACCCAGGGGTGTATTGGTTGGGCACATTCACCTAGATAAGAATACATTCAGCATACTCTTCCATAAAGGAACAATATGCAACTCGTATTAATTATTCTTTTTGATGGTGATTGTGTACATATATATGTAAATAATGTAATTTAAATTCACAAACAAGTAGTGGGTAGGTATATTTACCCTTTTAAATCGATTTACAACCACACACAAGTTAGCAAGGGTGGTTTGGTGATTTCTCCCCTTTATTAAGCCTTTAATGACCTATATATCTTTTATTCATGGGATTAATCAATAAAATTTAGTGGAAGGGTGTATTAACCACTAATCACTTATAACAAGCATCTAGATAGTGTTTCTCTTTTAGGAAGGTTATTCGTTGTACATGGGTTATTCTTTTATTGCACAATTAAATAAAGTTTCCTTTATACTTGTCATTTCATGTGAAAGCTTTAATCATTTTCCTTTCACAAGCAAAGATATAAATAATATTTTTATCCTTGAATTAATTCCTTATCAGCAACGAGAATTAATTATCTTTTAATTAAATTAGATAATACTTTCAAAAGGAAAAAGAATTAAATAAGGGCTTTTCTTTATTTAACTTCTCTTTAATATTAAAAAGGGCTTTTAAGCTTTTTATTAAGCAATTAAATTACCAAAAATTAAAGGAGTGTTTCTTAAGCCTACTAGCACCTATACTGGTCCATTGGACCCACATGTAAGTGTTGGATGCAAGGAAATTAAATATTATGAAAAATAACAAGGGACTAGCTAGTGGTTCCATTTAAGTGCATACAAAAATAAATAAGCATCAAAATGATCCAAACTTTCTTGGGCATGCTCTCTAGTCCTCAACAAGCCTAAAGAATCAACATGTTTGCGTGGAATCTCTACTGAACTGGGTTTATTAATTTACAAAGGAAAACATGCATAAATCAAGAATAATTATTTCTTTAAATCTAAAAATCACGATAAATTCACAAGATGTGCATTTTGGTATCACAAGACAGTGTGCAGAAGTTCGGCTCAATAACATGAATATATTTAACAAGAAAAATCATTTATGCAGATCTGCCAGAAATAGAAAAACATTTTTAGAAAACGATTTACATCATATCTTTCTGCAAGTTTTGTCATCGGAGCTAGTCATGACCTAACACACAACATATCCAAAAATTAGCTACAGAGGATTTATGGTTTTTGAGATATTGCAGATCTAGGGTTTTCACATTTGTATTTTTCATGCAAAAACTAAAAGGAATTAGCTCAGGCCAGAATAACAAAAGTTGTAGTATAATTCATCACGAATCCAACAAAATTGGTTTCACATTTTTCTGATTTTTCTGTGATTTTCTACGCAATTTACAAGAAACAGGAAAGTGGCAACACTATTGGAGTTACCTTTTTGCAATAAAGACCCTGGAAAGAATTTGATTTGCAATGTGGCCCTTGGGTCTTGGTTTGGGTGCTTGGACGGGGGTGGAGGTGGCGCCGGCACGCGGCTCGCCGGCGGCCGGAGAGGGGCGGCCGCGGGGAGCCCGCTCCGCGAGGTGAGGGCGGGGAGAAGGAGTAGAGGGGGTTTGGTAGCTTCCTTAGGTGCTTAGGGAGTGTGGAGAGAGGCTAATTGGCTTGAAGCTAGCTTGCAACCGGAGCTCGCCGCGGCCGGTCCCAAGGACGCCGGTGCGCGTTGCGGTGCGACGGGGAGGGGTTGTGCGGCTCGGTCGGGCCGTCGGGGGGGTCCGCGCGTCACGGGGAAGCCGTGGCCGCCTTATAGGGGCTCTCCGACTTGGGCACGGGACGGACGAGGAGGAGGAGGGGCGCGCGGGCGGGCGCAAGGGTACGGCGGCGCGACGTTCCGCACGCGGGCGGCGGGCGGCGCGGATTTTTGGGACCCCTCGGCGTGCGTGCCACCTCGGGATGGAGCGAGGTGCATTGGGAAGGCGCGGGGCGGCGCGTGGACCGAGGTACGGCGAGGGAGGGCGCGGGCGGCACCGCCGGCGCGGCGCCCGCGCGCACACGGCGCGGCGTCGGCCGGGCCGGAAACCGCAGAGTGCCCCTGTTTGAACGTGTCAAACTCCAAAACGTTGAATAAAAGTGCACCAAACAATGAATAGGAAAGTTGTAGATCTAACTACCCTCTACAACTTTCAAAAAGGCCATATAGTGTTTTTCTTGACGGATTTTGCGAGAACGTCGTGCCAACTTTAAATGTCGGCTGTTACCGGAAAACGGGGAGGTACCGTCAATCGATCAAGTTTTTCACCAATTTCCTCCCAAAATTTGAAATGCCAATCTACATGAAAGTTGTGTCCCTCAACAAGATGAACAACTTTCATAAAGGTAGATTTTTAAGTGTTTAGGTGAATTTCGGAGAACGCGGCAAAAGTTCGGACGACATTCGCCGACGTCAACGGTTAAGCCGGTTTCAACCGTGTCTTTGACCAAGGGTCCACTATGGGTGTGTGTAGGCTTGGTCAAGGGGTTCATTAGGGTTCATTAGCGAGGTTTTCGGGTGATGACCCGAGGTTGACCTAGGTTTGACCGGGGTTTGATCGGTTTGACCGGCTAATCCGGTCATTAGCGTTAATGACGGTAATTAAAAACCCGGGGCGTCACGGTCTTCGTCCACGAGCTTCACGCGCCATCCATCCCGGAGCCGGCGCCACCGACCACTGTCCCAGCGCATCCCCCGGCTGGCCAGGAGGTCATGATGATCGACGTGGACTGGAGGCAGCCCTTCATCGACTACCTCAGCGAGCAGAAGGTTCCCTCGGACAAGAACTTGGCTGAGCAGCTCATCCGCCGTGCCAAGTCCTACGTCCTCGTCGGAGACAAGCTCTACAGGCGGGGCGCATCTTCAGGAGTACTCATGAAGTGCGTACCCACACAAGAAGGCAAAGACATCTTGGAGGAGATCCACAAAGGCGTCTGCGGCAACCACGCGTCCTCCCGCACGATGGTCAGCAAGGCCTTCCGACGAGCCTTCTACTGGCCCACAGCGTTGGGCGACGCTGAAGAACTCGTCAGAAGGTGCCAAGGGTGCCAATACTTCGCCAAGCAGCAACATGTCCCAGCCAACAAGCTAGTCACCATACCGCCAACCTGGCCCTTCGCCAGCTGGGGGCTCGACATGATTGGGCCACTCCCAACTGCGCCAGGTGGATTCAACAGAGTACTGGTGGCCATCGACAAGTTCACCAAGTGGATCGAGGTCAAGCCGGTTACATGCCCCAAGGCTGACAGAGTACTCGACTTCCTGGATGAACTCGTGCATCGCTACGGACTACCCCATCGCATCATCACAGACCTGGGCTCCAACTTCAACAATCACCAGTTCTGGGAGTACTGCGAGAACAGCGGGATCGACGTCCGATATGTCTCAGTTGCCCATCCTCGGGCCAGCGGACAAGTTGAGCGCGCCAATGGGATGGTGCTCGACGCTCTCAAGAAGCGGCTACACGATCTTCGCTAACTCTAAAGGAGGCAAGTGGATCAAGGAACTATCCAATGCACTCGGGGGCTACGTACTCGGCCCTCCAAGCCAAAGGGGCAATCTCCATACTTCCCGGTCTACGGCTCCAAAGTAATCCTCCCGGCCGATGTCATGTGGGACTCACCAGCAGTGGAGCACTACGACGAAGGCGTCTCCGAAGACAAGACACACGAGTTGACATCGATGGACTCGAAGAAGCTCGGCTGCGCGCCGCCCTCGTCCAATCGGCAAGGTACCTAGAGGGTATCCGACGCTATCATGATCGCAATGTCAAGGAACGCTCGTTCAATGTTGGTGATCTTGTCCTCCATCGCATCTAGAACACGGAAGGACTACACAAGCTCAGCTCGCCCTGGGAAGGTCCCTTCACAGTTGCAAAGGTGACTGGACCGGGCTCCTACCGCCTCCAGATGCTTGAAGGCGAAGACGTCAACAACTCGTGGAACGTCGACCAACTCTGTCGGTTCTACGCCTAGTCTACACGACTACCCTGGGGCTCAAGTCTACACGACTACATCAAGACCCCTTCGCTGTAAGCGGCCTTCGGGTCCAGGCACAAGTCTCCGGACTACTCCTCTCCAGAATTCAGCCCACACAGCTACCTACGGATCCTGGGCTGCGACGAGCGACAAAGGACTCTAGCAGCGGTCTACTGAGAGACCACATACTTCTAGATCTAGCCTACACGGCTACTACGGATCTACTGCTGTAAGCGGCTCTACGCCCTAGCACTAATTAGCTGTAAGCGGCCTCCGGGTCCTGGCGACTACTATGTAACCATAGCCCTGGCCACCCAGGTGTACTTCTTCAGTAATAAAGTTCGATTCTCTATCAACTGTGTTACTGTCTACTCCCCTTAACGGGATTACTGCCGAGTACTACTACTCGCGACGACTTCATGATGGGACTCCGCACTCAGAGATCGCGACAACGAGTACTCATTCATGGAAGTTTCTTTCATTCACACTTAAACAATTTCATTACAATTGTTTATGTACAAATACTGCTACGAGCTAACATTACAGGACTACTGGATGTTGAGCTTCTTGGCGACTTGTTCAGCAATGGGCGCCATCTGCTCCAGCAGTTCCGCGTACTGCTCATCCGTGCAGTTGGCGGCTAGTCCGCCGGCGACTACGTCCACGGGGGCCTTCGGAAAGTACGACTTCATGAAGACCATCACCTACTTCAGGATCGACTTCGCCAAGTGCTTGACGTAGGCCGCCAAGCGGCTGGGGGCTTCCTTCAGCCGGTCCACCAATGGAGCTATCTTCGGACCGCCAGGATGAGGCACCAGCAGCCTCGCGATGGGGAGCACAACTTCCCCGAGTTCCTTGAGTTGAGCCCGCAGCCTCTCGCAGTCCTCGTTCAGCTTCTGCAAGGATTTGTTGCAGTTGACGAGGTCACAATCAGATGCAATACGGAGCTCCATTTTCTTGTCGCACTCGTAAGCAAGCTCCTTATAATCGTACTCCAATACCTGGCGGGCCTCCTGCTCTCGGTAGAAGAGGTTCTTCAGATCAGTCTCTGAAGCCTTCAGCTGATCAACCTTGGTCTCAAGCTCTGCAATCAATAAGGCAAAGTGGGTCAGACTACCACAAGCTACCATCAACACGTACTTGGCAAGGCAGTCGCGTACCTTTGTTCTTGTTGCGGAGAGACTTGTTCTTCCGCACCAGATCGTCGCTCTTCGTCTGCATCTCTTGGACGTCATTGTGATACTTGGCGAAGGTGGTGTCCAGCTTCGACTGCATGGCGGCGGTTTGCTTCTGGGACTTCACGAGTTCCTCTTCCAAAGCTTCCGCCCGGAGCACGGCGTCGCCGAAGCCTTGAAGCATGTTGGACTTCTCCCGGGACCTCTCCGCGACGTCCTGCAACACACAACACATGTCAAAATGGGTACTCAACATTAAAGGATTGACTACTCAAAGGTGTCGACTACTCACCTTCATCCATTGCTCGGCCTGGCGCACCGCCTCCAGATGCCGAGCTACCGTCACCGGGTCGACGAGATCATCCGCCAACAACTTGATCCCGCCACGACTACTCGTCGCGGCTTCGGTCATTGGTGCCGAGCGGATTGGCTCCTCGTCCTGGATCTCCGACGAGCACACGACTAACTCCGGAGCGGGTTCGGCGGCATGTCGTCGCCCTCTCCTCCAGTCGTCGCGGTGGCTTCTTCGACGACCTCCTCCACCGGCCCGGGGGCTCCTCCGGCAGCTTCCTGGGTCTCCGGTGCTACGTCTTCAATAGACACCGCAGCCGGGATATCACTCCCCTCGGCTTCAGCACCTGTCATCAAAGTACAAGTGTATCAGTCACACCTGGCGACTACGACTACTCTACGAGGCTACCTCCACCTCAGCAGAGTACTCACCTTCAACGATGCTGGCCTCAAGCAATGTAGCCTCAGCGGCGGTGCCTCGGGCTGCCGCGGGGCGAGAGCGGACTCCCTCGGTGGGCGGCGCGGCTTCCTCGTCCGCCACCGCGGCGGCCGGGTTCATCCCCCTCACGGGACGAGTCCGTCGATTTTTCGCGAGTATACAAGCTGGCGGTCAAACGAGTATGACTACCACACCCAACGTACTACTCGGGAAGGATCAATACTTACAAGCTCGACCGGACCACCGTCACGGTTGGGGCGCCGAGGATACTGGCGATGTCGACCAGTCCCGCCTCGGTAGGTGCCTCCTCCTGCGCCTCAGCAGCCGCTACCTCTTTAGTGGCAGCAGCGGCTGGCTCTGTGCTCCCCTGAGTAACAGGGGGCTGGCGCTCCATCTGTGCCAAAAGTTCCTCCACGGTGGGGACAGGGCTACGACTACCCCCAGCCGGCTCCCCCACGGTGTCCCAATCGCCTTCGACGCCCTGCTCAATGGGGTCGGAAGGCGGCACCTCCTGCAAGCAAGGAAACTTCGTCGTCAACACACAAATTCGAGAGATGAGTACTCGACTACACTAGTGAAGACGACTTACCTCCTGAGATGTGGTCTCGGTGACCTTCATCTTCTTGGCCACGCGCTTGCGGGCCACATTGCGCGGCCTCCTTGGCGGCGCGGGCAGACTAGCCTCCAGGCTAGCCGGTGGATCCTGAATGAGAGGTATGTGCGGCAATCCAGGGCGGCTGAACCGCGACCGCAGCTGGAAGCGCTCTTGGAGCGTCTCTTCATCGTCGTCCTCCTCGGACGTGTCCTCGACAACAACTGTGTCATCTCCTTCGCCAACCTCGCGCCGCTCCTTGGCCTTGGCCTTCCCTTCCTCGGGGACCTCGACCAGTCGAGGAGGCGACGCCGGCTCGGAGACGAACTTCGCTAAGTCATCCTGCAAGAAGCACTACACATCAGTACGACTACTCTTATGTAATGAGTACTCGACAACGGATGCAGCTACTAACCTCCTTTGGTGGGCGCGCGGCGGAGTACTCTGGTACTGGACACGGTGTGTACGCCGACATATCCTTGAAGATCCGGGCTAGCCTATCAATAATGTCGTCGTCGTCGACTTCATCTCCAGGCATCCGCGACGTATCGTCGTCCCCGGTGTACTCGTACCCTAGGGTGTCGCGAGCCATCAACGGCTGCACCCTTCGCTTCATGAAGCTGAAGGCCACATGTCCGGCCCTCAGCCCGGCTTCCCTCAGCGCCTTGATCTTCGCCAACATCTCAGGCAACTAAAGACCTTCTTGCATCGTCGGCTCCGAGTTCCACCACGGGCGGTGCTTGGGCTTCTTCCCGCTCGGCTTCGGCAGCTCCGGGTGGTGGTACGTGACGTAGAACCACTTGGCTTTCCAGTCTTGGTTGGAATCTATCAGCTTGTAGGAGAGGTACTGCTCGGCGGCATCCTCCCTCATTTGGTCCCCGCTCCTCCGACTACTCGCGGATTGCTGGCGCTGGGCTGAGGCTTCACCCGGAAGAACTTTCGGAACAAGATCCAATGGGGCTTGATCCCCAAGAAGGCTTCGCAGAAGTGTACAAAGACCGAGGTGTGGAAGATACCGTTGGGGTTGAGGTTGAGGTACTCGATGCCGTAGTACCCCAGCAGCCCTTTGAAGAAGTCGCTCGCCGGGAGGGACAGTCCGCACTCCGCGAACCGGGTGAACATCGGGATCTCGTCCGGATTCTTCTCCATGGGGTACGGATCCCTTGCCGTGGCCCTCCACATGTCCACCTCCTTCTCCCGGATGAATCCGCTGTTGAGAAGGGCCAGCAGGTCTTCGGTCTTGACCTTTGACTTTTTCCACTCCCGATTTGGATCGGGTCGCGGCGGTGACACCGGCGGCGGTGTCCCCGCGGTAGATCCAGCGGCCTCATCGCGGGACCTCTTCTTCCCCGCGGCGGCGGCCTTCGTGGTCTTTGATGGCGAAGGCTTCAATCTCCAAGTGCAAGGAGTCTTCACTCGCATTCGCTCGGGGGCTACGGCGGTGGCTAACGACGGCGGCGCGCTCGGATCTATTCTCTCCTCGACGGCGGCAGTGCGCGCTGGCGGTGGTTCCTAGGCACGGATTGCTGGGAATGGCTGCAGATGCGCGTGGTAAAAAACCCTAAGGGTTTCGCCTTCTATTTATAAATCAACAGCGGCCCCTCCAACGGTCGGACGGATAACTCTGCGCTCGCTGACTCAGCGGCGGAGCCTGACTCTTCAACTTCTACTAGTCGATGCGCCTCACCTCGGGGGCTCGGCTACTTCTACTCGACTTCCTGGGAAGCGACAAGACTCAAGAGCATCTCAGGACACATTCTACAAGATGACCCTTCAATTCGAGAGGAAGTACTCGACTCAAGGCTCGGGGGCTCCGTGCCACGTGTCCTTCAGTTTTTTGTCTGGATTTCCCAGATATTCTTGCCAAAACTTCAGATGGACCCTCAGCCAGAGTCTACAACTCAACCTAAGGCTCGGGGGCTACTCCATATGGAGTGCGATTTTGCAATCGTACTTCCATATCAGTTTCGGGCATTGTTGAAGACCTTCAAGGGCAGCACTCGAGGACGCTTGGGACTACTCGAGAAGACTTCAGGATTGCTCAAACATCAGTTGGAGTACATTCCAGCCTCGGGATGCTTCAACTATTCTTGAAGACCTTTGACTTGTAGTACTTGGGGACGCCTGAGGGCTACTCGTTGAGGCCGTCAAGACTACTTGAAGCTATCCTTCTCGACTACAAAGTACTCGGGGGCTTGTCGTATGGACCTCCCTGGGCCCACTGCCTCGGTGGGTACCAGGACCGACTACTCAGTGGGCCCCTGGGACTACCTGGCTTGCGCTGCACGGCACCTGAAGGCGTGAAGCACAAGGACTGCAGAGGAGAAGTACTCGGATAGGAAGCTGTACATGTCCCGCACTGTATGGAGGACTCCTAGACGTACTCGACTAGTACTCTCTCCCTGAACCGACTTGTAACCCTGCCTCCCGGACTTGTAACCCTCCTCTCTCATCTCATCTCATGGCGTAAGATTGCATCATCTTGTAATCGTACCCAATCAATCCAGAGCTACGCAGCATACAGGAGTAGGGTATTACGCACCTCGCGGCTCGAGCCTATCTAAATTGTGTGCCACGTGTCTCTTCCTTCGAGTTACCGATCTCGGCGAGGCCACATTCATCTACTTCGGGTACTCCCCTTAGTAGGTTGCCGGTCTAAAACACCGACAGCACAGTTGTAGTACTTTTTGAGCATATCACACTGCTCGAGGGTGTGGTTGACCGGCGTCTTGTGGTATGGACATGGCTTTTTCAGCATGTCGTCGAATACCCCAGGGCCTCGAGGGGCCGCTCGAGGACCCCGTCGAATTGGGTCAACAACAAGGGCTTCGTCGCCGTCGCCGTCGTGCCCCTGCTCGTGCGCCTCGCGGCGCGGCTTCTTCCCTTTCTTGCCCTGCTTGTGCTTCTGCGGGGGGTCCTTGGACTTCCTGCCCTCCGCGGGCGTGTCGTCCACGCTCTTGCCTTTCTTCCCGTCGAAGATCGCCCCACCGCTTCCTCACCGGAGGCGAAGCTGGTGGCGATGTCGAACAGCTCGTTCGAGTCGACGGGCGGGCTGCGTCCAAGTTCGCGCACGAGGTCCCGGCAGGTGGTGCCCTCGAAAAAGGCATGCACGATCTCAAACTGGGCCACGCTCGGGAGCTCCATGCCGCGCTTGGAGAAACGCCGTATGAAGTCCCGGAGCGACTCGCCGGGCTTCTGGGTGCATGCGCGCAGATCCCAGGAGTTTCCAGGATGCACGTACGTGCCCTGGAAGTTCCCCACGAAGGTGCGGACCAGGTCGTCCCAGTTGTGTCTCTGGCTGGCCGGCAGATGCTCAAGCCACGTCCGCGCCGAGTCGGCGAGGTGCAGGGGCAGGTTGCGGATGATGACCTCGTCAGTGGTGGCTCCGCCCAACTGGCATGCCAGGCGGTAGTCGTTGAGCTATACGTGGGGGTCCGTCTCCCCGTTGTACTTGTCGATCGACGTGGGCTGGCAGAAGCGCTGAGGGAAGCTCGCTGTGCGGATCTCCCGACTGAACACACAGGTTCCCGGGGGCTCCGGCGTCGGCGAGCGGTCCTCCCGGCTGTCATAGCGCCCACCCCGCCAGGGGTGGTAGCCTGCCGTCGCCCGTGTCTCCGTGTTGCCCGTCCGCCGGGCGTTGATGACGTTGCGGGCGTCACTGTCTTGGGCCTGTCCGCGTGTGTCAATGATCCGCTCCCTGACCGGCGTGCACCCTGGGTTGGCGGGCCGTTCCGCCGCGCCGCCCGCGTGTACCGATGCTTCGGGGCCTTGTGCGCCCCCGTCATCCCACGTGCTCCCCTGCTAGCGGATGCATGACACCAAGCTTTCTGCCTGCTGAACGGCCGCTTACTCGATGAGCGCCTGCGCCTCGCGGTGCAGGTTTCGCGACTCGGGCGTCGAGGGGGCGGGCATGGCCCGCAGCAATGTCGCTGCGGCAACGAGCTTCTGACTCACTCGAGGGGGCGTGTTCGGGTTGTCGACGTCGAAGTCGACGTTGATGCGCTCGCGGGCTTGCTTGCCTAGCTTGCGCGCGTTCGCCGCGCGCGGAGGCTTCTCCAGCGATGGAGGCTTGAAGCAGCCGCACCGCGCGGTACTCCTCCGCGAGCTTGGCTTCAAGATCGCATGCTTGAGCCAGTTGCGCGTTGATGTTGGCCCCCTCGGCGGTGAGGAGGGAGGAGCGCTTGGCCCCGCACCCTGGTGCAGTCCAGTTCCGGGCCCGGGGGGAACCTCTCCGTCGCGGCTCGCCGCGTTTGCGGCGTTTGCTTGGTCGTTTGCAAGCACGACGAAGCACTCCCGCGCGGGATCGTAGCTTCCGGTGCTGGAGTTGTCGGAGTAGCCAAACCAGTAGTCTGTGGCGTCGAGGAACCGCCGGAACATCACTGGGCCAGGTACGCCGGAGAAGTCCCACTCCGCGTACCCGTGCGAGGTGGCGGGCGGCAGTTCACTGGCGGAGCCGTGGGACGACTCTTCGGCGGCGGAGGCGCTGGGGTCCCTGACGGCCGGAGCATGGCGGCCGGGGCGAACCCCCGCACGCCGCCGCGTCGGTGTTGGCGGAGGCGACGTACGCCGTCGTGGCGCCGCGCAATCCGATGGGGAAGCGTGGCCCCGAAACCAAATACTCCCCCGTCGGGGCGGTTGTCGTCTCGCCGGTGGTCGCGTCACGCGGCGTGAGGCAACGCGCGCGGCGCGTCGGCGCTTCGTCCGCGCCCTGTCGCGAGCGCCGGCCGGAGCATTGGCGGCGCCGAGGCGGCCGAAGGGCCGCGCGCATCCACGTGGGTGGACGTCGGGGCGTGAGTAGTGGGTGCGACGGAGGCCGGGTCGGCCCCGATCTGCCGCCGCGCGCGGAGTTCATCGCGGTTGGTGATGCGCATGAGGTAGCCGTTCCCCGTGGCCTGAAAATTCAGGCTCCCGAACCGGATTTCGAACCCGGCTGGGAGGGGGTCCGAGCTGCCCATGGAATACCTCTGGCCGCGGTACTCGGTGCGAATCACCATCGAGAGGGCTGGTGACGAGCCGATCTTCAGCGCGAGCCCCCTACCTAGCGCGCCAACTGTCGGTGCGGAATGTAGTCCCGACACTAACTAGTATTGAGCACTGAGATATGCCTCTCGATGGGCCGGTGCTAGCAACTAATGACACTGGGTTTATCCTGGTTCCGGCCGGGGTCGTACGTCCAGCAGTGGTGTGCTCGGGGCATTGTATTGCTTCGCACTGTGGTGCTCGTAGAGGGGGGCTACAAGCGTGGTGGGAGAGGAGGCCGAGCCTCCAAGTCCCACAGGTATTGATTAAGGCAAGTGCCAATATCGTGGAGACGGCAGAGAGCGTGCGGGTGATCGCTGTCCGTCGTCCCGTGTCCCCTGCGGCTGGGGGACTTCCCCTCCTTTTATAGGCCAAGGAGGGAGCAGTTTACATGCGTGCCGCACTATTTTCCTACGTGTGGAGGCGTGGTGAGCAGTGTCGCGGAGCTGACGGCCGTCCTGGCGAATCCTGCTCCACTCGAGACGTCGTGGCGCGTCTTGTGCTCGTACAGGGGCAGCTTCGAGGGTGGCGGCGTAGTGGTTGGTCGTCCGGCCGCCGCCCGTGGGCCGATTCGAGGGTGCCGTCAACGGGGGGCTCGTACGCGGCACAGTGGTGGTCGTGGCGACGTCTTGTCCTCGCGCACTCCAACAACATCGGGGATGTCGTCACAGTGCCCAGCGTGGCGCTGCAGTGGCGGGGATGGCCGCAAAGGGTTGACAGCGACGGGGAAGACCGCTCCCGCCGGCCTAACGTCACGGCGTAGCCCTGTGTAGTCACGGAAAAGGTATTCGAGGGTACCGCCGGCCCCCCTTCGAGGGCTCGGCGCGTTAGCCGTACGGGGGTAGGCGGTGCAGTGTCACGAGGCTGACACCGGCCTCATCGCACAGTGCTACACAGTGGCAGGGATGGCCTTCCTCAGGGAGTCGGTGGAACAGCACCGGGGCGCGATTCCCGGGCGTGTCAGGGTCGTGGCGCGCGTCCTGCGGTGTCGGAGGGGGAAGGAGCGGAGACGACGTGCGTGCAGGTGCCCTCGAGTGAGGCGGTCCTCGCCGAGGGGGTGTTGAGCCCTCGAGCGAGGCAGACCTCGCCCAAGGGGGCGTTGAGCCCTTGAGCGAGGCGGACTCTGCTCGTGGGAGCGTCTAACCCTCGAGCGAGGCGAACCCCGCCCGAGGGGGCATCCGCCGTGCCACCCTGGCGGGCGGCGAGGGGCACCAGGGTCGTGATCGTGTCGTGCGTGTGTTTTAGGTTCGTGGGTTAGTTCATGTTTTGCGTTTTTCGGGTTTCAAGCGGGTTTCCCCTGGTTATTTAGGGGACCCTTATGGCTGTCCCCAACACTACGAGACACCGATCCTTCCCGATTTGCCGTTGTTAGCGCTTGACTTCTGATTGCTCATTTCGGCTTTCAGACATCACAAGCTTGACATTTCATTGCAGGTCGGCTTCCACTTGCTGTAAATAGTCCGATATGTCCTCTAATCCGGTGATAGCACAATGTTTGGCTTCTCTTTTTTCGACTTCTTCTGCGGTAATTTTCTCTTAGATGAAATGTTTTGTACAAATATGTCATATAAATCAGCTCATAATATTTCTCTCAAAAAAATTCTATCGTACAAATCAATAGATGCACTGAGGATATGCTGGTGTGTTGTAGTTCTTTTTTTCCTTTTTTTCTTGTTTTTCTTCTTTTTTACAACCATATACTGGTCATATATCCAGGATTGTGAACCAAATTGCTTACCTACCATGTTTGCTCAAGAAAAAGAAATCAACAGAAGATTCGCCGAACAAAGCCCTGATTTAAGCAAGCCACGGGATGGGGCGGAAACAGAGAGAGTGTGGCATGATAAGGCCCCCTAGGAATCTAGGATCCGTTCCGCAGCTTGCAGCGACCTAGGAATTTTGTTCATTTTGGGAAAGGATTGGCCTTTGGATCTTGCAGAAGTCATTCTCTTTGGATTTGTATCTTTGTTTTCAAATGGAGAAACAAAAATTCCAGGAGAGTTTCTATTTGTTTGGCTTATCAGCCACCAACCAATAGTACTTTTCTATAAGATAAACCAACCACTAGCTAGCGTTATTTTTCGACAAATCAGCACCAACAACTGGTCACCAACCAATTGAAAACAGGGCCACATAAGGAACTGACGGAGGCAAAGTTTGAAATATCTAATTTAGGCCCATCAGGGGATGCCCCTGCAGGCCTGCACTCACTTGCAACTGGAGCTCTTCAAAATTCAGACGGTTTTCGAGTCCAACGATATGACGATACTGATGAAAAAAACGCAAATCCTATGGCCATGGCTTGCACTGTCGTGTTCCCTACTGACAGGAGGAACGGATATGCACTGGCGGCAACAGTGTGCAGCCACGTACTCCTCCTGAGTATTGCCACGAGTAGTACTTTTTTTTGCGGGTAATTGCCACGAGTACCTGGCGACAAATCGCCAGGAATCTTTTCCCTGCAGCACGAGGTCCCTTGCCCGCCGCTTGCCCGCTTGTCGTGCAACCGCCGGCCGTGGCGGCGCGCGTGGACGACAGAAAACCATCGCGAGTTCGTAAAAAAAATTGGTACCTCCGTCTCATAATAAATGCAATTCTAAGACTCTACACGCAAATCAATGTGAGGTGTGAAATGACTAAACTACCTCTTATCTTTTATGAGAATGATCTAAATATTAGCTTGTCTTATGTGTGAGAAGCTTCTAAAGCCTATTATCTTTTGTGGTGAGTTGGTCAAAATTGCATTCTTTGTGGAGAAAATTCAAACCTTAGAATTGCATTTATTTTGGACGGAGGGAGTACTACCGCCCTGCCAGACAAAAAAGTCCCGTGCTTGGCCCCACTCGCAGCCACACTGGTCGTTCCGCTCCAACTTGCTGTGCCTGCGACTGCGTAACCGCTTGACTGCAGGCTGCAGCGGACGGGAGGGACAACCGGACAAGTGGCAGTGTGAGAGCTGTTGGCTGACCAGTGCTCCAGTGCAGCAGTGCTCCCTGCGACCCTCCGGCTCCATGCACGGGTGGTGGGCCCGTTCTGATCCGGAAGCTGGAAAAAGGTCGCGAGTCGCGACGCCGCCGCGGCGCAAGTTCGAGCCCAACAATTGAAAACTGAAAATCTAAATTAGATAATTTATTTAATAAGAAACTTTAAAGCCTCTAAAAATTGAGATTCATCCATCTCCCGTCACATTTTTCTCTTTTCGTAAAAAATAAGACTTCTTCATCCGGCAAAATCGAATTATAGAAATCTTTTTTAAAAAAAATAATCAGACGTTCAATTCTTAGCACATAAACACAGCAGCACAAGAAAAGGACACACCATTTCTTATGAGGAAAGGAGGACGCTGTTTATTTATTGAGAAGATTTCCTTTATGTCATAGAAAATACAGATTTGAGCCATATGTCAAAGATTGTAATTTTTCATGTGCTCTATGTCATTTCCGGCGTCCTTCACCGTTAGAGGGATGGATGTCGTCAGTGGGCCGTCGGTGGGACCCACACGTCAGTGGGAGAGGGGGAAATCCCTTCTTCCTCACCGCAACTCCTCCCGAAGCGGGCCATCCGTCTTCCTCGCCGCTGCCCTGCCGACGCCTCCCCTGCCCGCCATAGGTGTGCCGACGGGCGAGCACCACCTTGGCCACAGTGTGCCCGTGCCCCACCCGCGCAACCGCAACCGCCCGCCGGTGGCCCGACCTCGGCGGCGCGGACGACGAGCACAACCATGAGAGCTTACACGGCGGCGGCCCCCCGCCGTCGCCACCGCCGTCGGCCGCGCCACCGCCGACACTCGACGCCGTGGCCGTGCCGTCCCGCGCCGTGGCGGACGCGTCCGTGCGCGCCATGCGCACACCACGCGCGCTACACACGGTGGCCACACCGCTCTCCCGCCCCCGCGCGGCGCTCCATGACGCCGCGTGGCGGGGGCTCGCGTCCCCGCACCCGCTGCGGTGCCGCGCGCTCGATCTCTGCTTCTTCGTCGCCCTCGACCGCCTCCCCGAGCTCCACGAAGCTCTAGCACCACCACGACGGCGGCTTCCACGCGGCCGCGCCACCGCTCTCCAACGCGCTCGCCGCCGCGCTCAAGCGCACCTACGCACACCACCGACGCATCGGGAGCGGCGGCATCGAGGTCGATGACCACTGCGTCGGCGTGCCACACCTCGTGCTCACCATCCTCGACGATCCGTCTGTGGAGCGCGTCATGCGCGAGGCGTCCTTCTCCAGCACGGCCGTCAAGGCCGCCATGCTACGCTGCCTCTCCGATCCGGCGGCTCCCGATTCCAGCGTCTACGCTAACGCCTGGGTGATGCAGCGGCAGGCTTCCCACCGGGAAGGGGAGGTGTCGGCATGGGGAGCGGCGAGGGAGACAAATCCGGCGTGGGAGGAGTTTGAGGTGAGGAAGAAGGGGATTTTCCCCTCTCCCACTAACGCGTGGGGCCCACCGACGGCCTACTGACGGCATCCATCCCTTTAACGGTGAAGCTGACGGAAATGACATAGAGCACATGAAAAATTACAATATTTGACATAGAGCTCAAATCTGTATTTTCTATGACAGAACACATGTGCTATATTTTTATGTGGCATGCAGGTAATTTTCTCTTATTTATTTTGGGCATCACCCCTGGCCCGCGGGAGCACGTGGAGGAAAGCGAACCGTGGGTCCCCTGCAAAAGAAACGGTCTGTTCCTGTCACTGTTCGTCAAACCGGGGGTCGGGGCCGAGCAGACCACAGCCATCAGCCGGTGGAATTGCTAATTAATCGAATGCGTGATTAGAATTTGCGAGGGAGAGGGAGGAAAAACCAGTGGCTGGAATTGCGTCCCGCGGAAGATCCTGCGCGCCAGGTCACTGGGTGAGTGTCACGTGGCGTGTGGGGACAGCGCGGGACCCGCTGCTGGGCTAGTGGATTTTGGTACGTGGAAATCCACTTGGCTTATGCATGTGGCTGAGCTAATTCGGAGCTTTTTGTGTACTCCTACTAGGAAGTATTCCTCCGTAGCCCTTTTGTACATTGCAATGCAACGCTTCCAGTTCGAGTGTTTGACCATTGACGCTTCTGTACATCCTGTACTGTGATGGTTCAGCCCAGCGTAGCTCATTTCCCGGATCAAGAATGGAGACACGATTTGTTTATTTTTCCTTCCATAGCTATTGAAGCCAGCCAGGTGGGGCCGGAAGGAGACGAGTCAAGCGGGCCGCACGTGAGCAGCGGCGCACGTGGTCCCGTGGGTCCTACCTAGCAGGCTAGTAGCTCTAGGCTACGCGTACGCGGCGCTCATTCTTGCTCGGCAAAAAGGGAAGGAAAAGGAGACGAAAAGCGGAAGGGTAAAGGGTGAAAAAAAGGCGCGGGGTTGGGTGGGTGGCCGCGCTCCGCTTTGCGGGAGATTCGCACCCCGCGCGGCCTCCCCCAGCCACGAAAACTCGTGGCTCACGGCCGCCCCTTGCCCCCTTGCCGCTGACCTGGACGCCAGCTGTCCCGCGCGAACCGCACCGGCCCCCTGCCCCTCGGTCAGGAACCGAATCGTGCGCAGGCGCACCGCCCCCGGAGGCGGAGGAGGTGCTTCCTTTTGCATTCAGCCCCTCCGAAGGATCTAATTGTAACTGGTGATTTTTGGGAGGGTTTGGGTACTTTAAGGTTTTCCTCTATCTTGTCTCACCTTATATTATATACATACATTTTTTTATGAATTGCATGATACGGATGTGATGCTCACATACATACATGTACATTTGCTTCTGCAAACATTCGCATGCTACTCTATCCTTATGAGCACATCTGAAAGATCAACGTACAAATCATCGAGACTAACAAAATTGCCACTGTCACGCTAGCTATCGATGGTCACATGGCCTACAAATGAAGAATATATCATTGATGAAATCTTGAAAGAATTTTTTTTAAAAAAATGTGAGCACCAGTGCTAACTGATAACTCGAATTTTTATTTGGCTGATTGGTGGTTTATCTTTGGTCCCAAGCCCCGATAAAGGAGGAGGGTTGTGGTAGGCTTGGCGAGCCAACGTAAAAACTTAGCCACTCTTATGGAGATGAAACCCAAAAGAATCCCGTTGGGGCGTAACCCTCTTAGCGACGCGCCATGCGGAACCGGGTATGGTGTTAAATGTGCAAGGGCGGGCCGTCACCCCCGTGACGCGTCGTGTCGTGATGCGGGCACGGTGTCAAGTGAGCAAAGATCGGGTCGCCACATCCTTAGTGGCGCGCCACATCGGCGCCGGGTGTGGTGCAAAATGAGCAAGGGTCTTCACACCGGCGACGGGTGCGAAGGGTAAGGAAGCTAGTCGACCCAACTAGGATTCGTATAGGTAGGCCGGAACGTAGGGTCTCTTACGGGTAAGTTAAGAGAGTTAGTCGATGCCGCGATTAGGAGGCGGGTAAATATTCTATGCGTTCGGGAGACCAAATGGAAGGGCCGGAAGGCGAAAGAAGTGGAGAATACGGCTTCAAACTTTGGTACACGGGGACAACATCGGGTAGGAATGGTGTAGGTATCTTGATCGATAGGAGCCTTAAGGATGGGGTTGTTGATGTCGGGAGGCAAGGTGACCAGGATTATCCTTGTTCGGTTGGTAGTTGGTGATTCGGCTGCGAACGTGATCGGTGCTTATGCACCTCGGGTAGGTCTTAGCGAGAGCATCAAGAGGCGAGCTTTTGGGAAGATGCGGATAGCATGGTTAGTACCGTGCACGTCGGTGAGAAACTCTTCATAGGAGGAGACCTCAACGGCCATGTGGGTGCGACTAATGTGGGATGGGAGCGGGTGCATGGGGGGTTCGGGTATGGTAGTAGGAATCAAGAGGGGGAGGATGTCCGAACTTCGCATTAGCCTACGACCTATTGATATCGAACACCCTCTTTAGGAAGAGGGAATCCCATCTAGTGACTTTCCGTAGTGGTCAACACTCTATCCGGATCGACTTTATTCTTGCAAGGAGGGAGGATAGACGTGCGTGCTTAGACCGTAGGGTGTTTCCGGGGGAGTGTGTTGTCCCTCAACACAAGCTTGTGGTGGCGGATTTTCGCTTTCGGGTACGTGTCCTCCGGGACAAACGAGCCAAGATTGCAAGAACGAAGTGGTGGAAACTTAGAGGAGAAGAAGCGCAAAGGTTTAAGGAGAGGATGCTAGTCGAGGGGCCTTGGGAGGAAGGCAAAGATGCAGAAGACACGTGGCTAAAGATGGCAACATGTGTTCGGAAGGTGGCTTCGGAAGTGTTTGGTGTGAGCAAGGGAGGCAAACGGGAAGTGAAAGACACCCGGTGGTGGAATGACGAGGTGCAAAGGACTATCAAGGAGAAGAAAGAGTGTTACAAGCGCCTCCATCATGACAAGAGTGCGGCCAACATTGAGGGATATAAAATAGCAAAGAGGGCCGCAAAGCGAGCGGTGAGTGTAGCAAAAGGTCGGGCGTATGATGACCTTTACCGGCGGCTAGGCACGAAGGAAGGGGAGAAGGACATCTATAGGTTGGCTAAGATCCGAGAGAGGAAGACAAGGGACATCAACCAAATCAAATGCATCAAGGACGGAACAAATCGACTTCGGTGAAGGATGAGGAAATCAAGGACGGATGGAGAGAGTACTTCGACAAGGCTGTTTAATGGAGAGAATGAGGATCCTACCCTTGAGTTGGATGATTCATTTGATGATACCAACAGACGCTTTGTGAGGAGAATTCAAGAGGCGAGAGACCGCAGAGGCCTTGAAGAGGATGACGGGGAGGCAAGGCATTGGGACTCGATGGTATCCCCATTGAGGTGTGGAGATGCCCGGGTGCCGGAGCGGTAGTTTGGTTAACTAAGCTTTTTAACCTTATTTTTCGGTCAAACAAGATGCCTAAAGAATGGAGGAGAAGCATATTAGTACCGATCTTCAAGAACAAGGGAGACGTTCGAGTTGTACGAACTACGCGTGGAATTAAGTTGATGAGCCATACGATGAAGCTGCGGGAGAGGGTTATCGAGCATCGCCTAAGAAGAGGGACGAGTGTGACCCAAAATCGGTTTGGGTTCATGCCCGGTAGGTCGACCATGGAGGCGATTTTCTTAATACGCCAATTGATGGAGAGATATAGGGAGCGCGAAGCGGGACTTGCACATGGTATTTATTGACCTCGAGAAGGCATACGACAAAGTGCCGAGACACGTCATGTGGTGGGCACCGGAGAAGCACAAGGTCCCAACTAAGTATGTTAACCTCATCAAGGATATGTACGGGGATGTGGTGACGTGTGTCCGGACATGCGATGGCGATACTAGTGATTTCCCAATTAAAATAGGACTACATCAAGGGTCGGCGTTGAGCCCTTATCTATTTGCTTTGGTGATGGATGAGGTCACAAGGGACATTCAAGGTGATATCCCCCGGTGTATGCTCTTTGCCGATGATGTGGTGCTAGTTGATGAGAGTAGGGCGGGGGTAAATAGGAAGTTAGAACTGTGGAGGCATACGTTAGAATCGAAAGGGTTTAGACTTAGTAGGACCAAGACCGAGTACATGAGGTGCGACTTTAGCGGTACGACGCGTGAGGAGGGAGACGTCACCCTTGATGGGCAAGTGGTGACCAAGAAGGATACTTTTCGGTATTTAGGTTCGATACTACAGAAGGATGGCGACATCGACGAAGATGTTAGGCATAGAATTTCAGTCGGTTGGTTGAAATGGCGTCAAGCCTCCGGCGTCCTCTCGTGACAAAAGGGTGCCTCGAAGCTAAAAGGTAAGTTTTATAGGACGGTGATTCGCCCGGCGATGTTATACGGTGCGGAGTGTTGGCCTACAAAAAGGCGACATGTCCAAGAATTGAGTGTGGCGGAGATGCGTATGTTGCGTTGGGTTTGTGGGCACACGAGGAGGGATAGAGTACGGAACGATGATATTCGGGACGGGGGTCGGGGGTGGCGCCAATTGAGGAGAAACCGATCCAAAGCATCGGTTGAGATGGTTTGGACATGTCCAACGAAGGCCTCCGAGGCTCGGTGCGTAGTGGGGTCCTAGAGCGGGACGACAATGTGAAGAAAGTTAGAGGTCGACCTAAACCGACTCGGGATGAGTCGGTCAAGAGAGACCTTAGGGAGTGGAATATCTCCAAGGACTTAGCTTTGGATAGGGGCGCTTGGAGACTAGCCATCAACGTTCCCGAGCCATGACTTCTTCTAC
The DNA here is from genome assembly GCA_947561735.1 of Cenchrus americanus. Taxonomy (NCBI): domain Eukaryota; kingdom Viridiplantae; phylum Streptophyta; class Magnoliopsida; order Poales; family Poaceae; genus Cenchrus; species Cenchrus americanus. The sequence goes on from OX387244.1 coordinate 228,504,291, forward strand.
GTGTCTTTATGTTGGTGGTACGCTTTGGGTTTCATATCTAGCCTACCCCGACTTGCTTGGGACAAAAGGCTAAGTTGTTGTTGTTGTTGTTGTATTGGTGGTTTATGCTAATTTGTTGTGATAGAAAATACCGCTAGCTGGTTGTTGACTGATTTGGTGTAATAGAAACAACTTGTGGTTGATAAACCGACAAACATAGACCACCATAAAGTACCTTACCATTCGCTACCTCTCAGTTCAAAAGTATATATAAGACCCTGTGAATTTGGTATCAGGAAATCACGAGAATATAACAAATTTGAAGACCAAAGTTGTGGTCTAAAAATATATCCGCAATGAGGGGATCGGATCCATACTCTCATGATTTAAAGTTTATTCCTAATACTAAAGCGGGTACTTGATATGAATATTAGCCACTAATTCGTAAATATTTGTTCAAATCAATCAAAATCCAAATTAAATTTAATCATGAAGATTAGACCATCAGCATATCTGAAACTTGCATGTGCTAAAACCATTTATCCAAATATATCCCTCTCGCCGTCTTGATCGTTGGTTTCAACAAACACATATTTCATTTCTTGCATTCCTCGGGGATGTACTTGCAACTCTTGGCAAAAGTTTTGGTTTGGATGGCACGCTTTTAATAGCAAGCCCACATCTCAAATTCCTCTGTTTTCCCCCAATTCCGCAAGACCGCAACATCCCATTCCCATGTAGAGCGAGCTAGGAGTATACTACTATCCATTACTCTCTCTCTCTCTCTCTCTTCCAGTCCGGTTGCTCTCTCGCCGCTTCGGGAGCGCGGAAGCAGCAGCGGCCTGCGTTCCTGTCGGCTGCGCGGACCCGACGAGGATGTCGGATCAGAAGGACCCTGGGATCAAGCTCTTCGGCCGGGTGATCCCGCTGGCCTCCGAGCCCGCACCGGGGGCCACGGAAACGGACGACCCGCTCTGCAATGACCAGCCTCCGGAGGAGCTGCAGCCATGGGCGCCGGAGGAGGAGGAGGAGAAGGAGGAGGCAGCGGCAGTGGCGGCGGATGAGGTTAGTATGATCTTGTACTACGCTATCGCTTCGCAGGAGGTTTATCGTTTTGGATGAAAGGAAGCGGAGATGCGCTTGTCTGATCGGCGGTTCAATCTATGTCGCCACTAAACCTTTTGTGAGACTTTTTTTTCCTTTCAGTTTTACTTTTTTTTATTCGCGATTAAAGTTCATTTAGAATTTAGCAGTCAAACCTCAAAAGCTAAGGACAGGCTTCATGGTTTGTATGAGCGTTACGATGTGCAGGCGGGTCAAGAACTTTCCAATTCGATTTGGATTTATAAGTGGATACGTAGACCCAAGGAGGAAAGGATTCGGATTTGAAGAGCGTCCGTACACAATTGGGGTTTGGAATTCTAGATCACATGTTTGTTTGTTTGTTTGTTTTTACATGAATGGATCACATGACTTTGGTTGGTACTAGCAGTTTAGCTCCTGTGGAAGACAGCAAAAGGTTCCCCAGTTTGAGCTGTTGGGGTCCAAAATCCAAATAAGCTGCCACAAAAGACTGCATGGCTTTGGTTTCCTGGGGGCTGCAGATGGGGGCATGGGGCGATAGGCAGTAGGTATTGGTAGGGTGCTGCCATCCTCAGCTTCCTCAAAAATGGTTATTGCTGAGGAACTCAAAGTAAGAAACCAGTGCAAGATCTAGCCTCATTTAGCTTGTGGTGGGCTGGTGGCCCTTCCTATCCATGGACCATGGTGCTGTCACTTTTGTTTGCCCAAGAGTGGGCAGTTACGCCCTTCTCTTTCACCCGGGAAAAAGATTGTCTATTTGGTAACTCGGGATGGGTATAATTTGTAAGCATAACAGATCATAGGAAAGTGATACTAGCTGAATAATATGGCTACGATTGATCCAACATCCAAATATTGTTGATCCTTCATCAATCTTGTTGAACTACACATACAAGGTTTAATTTTCTTATTTTGTTTTAGAAATGACGACACTGCATAAAGAAAATGTTCTGTCATGTTATTAGATGTAAAATTCCAGCTGCAGTTTTATTTGATTTGAAGATATCTTATGTTAAATGTTTCTTACTATGATCTTCTAGGGTCAACACAATGAAAAAGAAGGTATAGAAGATAGTGAAATGAATGTTGACACACCACAAGAGAAGGATACTGAAATGAAGGTTGACACGCCTCAAGAGAAGGGTAGTGAAATGAAGGTTGACACGCCACAAGAGAAGGGTAAAGAAATGAAAGTTGACATGCCGCAAGAGAAGGTTAATGAAATGAAGATTGACATGCCACAAGAGGATAAGGGTACTGAAATGAAGTTTGATGCATCAAAAAAGGGACAGGATGGTGAAATGACGGTTGATGCACAACAGGAGAAAAAAGATGAGCAAACGAAAGTTGATGCACCACCAGTGGTAGAAAATATACAATCAGGCACTTCACCTACACCGTATCATAAGAAAGAAGATCAGGGCCAGTTGAACAGTACTGAAGATAAAGCGGCATCAGACCCAAAGGAGGGGAGTGAGAAGGCAAATGACGAATCAGGTCAGGACAAGACACTTAAGAAGCCGGATAAGATTCTACCTTGTCCTCGTTGCAACAGCATGGATACAAAGTTCTGCTATTACAACAACTACAACATTAACCAACCTAGGCACTTCTGTAAGAATTGTCAGCGGTACTGGACTGCAGGGGGCACTATGAGGAATGTACCTGTTGGTGCTGGGCGGCGCAAAAGTAAGAATGCATCATTGCACTACCGCAAATTACTGATGGCCCCTGATTGTATGCTGGGCTCTAGAGTGGATATATCAAAGGCAGTGCTCCCTGAAGCCCTTGTGTCTCCATCTTCTGCCCCGATGCAGCCAACCAGTCGAAATGAAACAGTTCTCAAATTTGGGCCTGAGGTGCCACTTTGTGAATCAATGGTATCAGCACTGAACATTGATGAGCAGAATGCAAAGAACCCTGGATCAGTGCCAAGAGGTGAAAATAGGGAAGACAACTCTTGTGTATCATCTGTCACATCATATAATGGACTGCCTGAAAACACAGTTTGTAATGGAGTTGCCCCAGTGCCTCAGTATTACCTTGGAACCCCTTTCATGTACCCTTGGAGTGTAGGGTGGAACAAGCTCCCTGTGATGGTGCCAGGTAAAGGTATGCCTGAAGCTGCTTCTGCTTCAGAGAGCTGCAGTACTAATTCAGCTCCATGGATGCCGTCTCCCATGATGCCGGGCTCAAGACTTCCAGGACCAGCATTACCATACCCTCTTGTGCCACCTGCACTTTGGGGTTGTTTGTCTGGATGGCCAGCCACAACGTGGAACGTGCCGTGGATCAGAACTAATGATTGTGTGTCCCCACCATCATCAAGCAACAGCAGCTGCTCAGGCAATGGGTCTCCTACTCTGGGTAAACATTCCAGGGACTCTAATCCGTTGAAAGATGAGAAGAAAGAGAAATCACTGTGGGTTCCCAAGACACTCAGGATCGATGATCCTGATGAGGCTGCAAAGAGTTCAATTTGGGCCACCCTTGGCATCAAACCCGGAGATCCTGGCACCTTTAAGCCTTTCCAATCCAAGGTCGAGAGCAAGGGCCAGAAAGCGGATGGTGCTCAGGTTTTGCAGGCGAACCCAGCAGCACTATCGCGTTCGCAGTCGTTCCAGGAGAGTTCTTGACTCCACACTTTCAGTCTATATAGTTTCAGTACTGTATAATCTTTATATATTAGAAGAGTTTTTGTGATATGTGAAAAGATCAGCAGAGAGCTTCTTGTATAGCCACTAACTTGTCTTGGTGGAACTTGCAAAGAGCTTTCACGAGAACCCTTTTCGAGACATGTATATGTATTGTAAATACTTGACAAACTGGTGTATGGTGGTGTATCAGTCAGGACTCTGGATGACTTACCTGGCTTGGCTCTCCTAGTATATTGGTATAAGTTGTAAACGGTTAACACTTACAGTGTAACTGATACTATTCCAGTGAGAGCTAGAACAAATATCTCGATAAATCATTTCAAATGTCAATTGCATTTGACAGTTTCACTGTATAATCACAAAGTAAATTTGGACATGTTCAATTTTTATGTCTATGAACGAACGACATGTGCATAAAAGGATATCAGGTTGACACAATTTAGTTAGTTTCTTGGCACATCTCAATCAAGTATAATAGCAATGCAAGCAAACACCATTTTCAATTAAAATGGATATTGACGGTTCTACACTAATGCAAACAGCACGTCAAATAGCCAAAGTTACACAAGAAAGCTCAACATAACTATCCAGATTCTGCAACACCTGTTTCACAAGATACATAAATGGTAAGACTACCCACGGGGTAACAAACTATCTTTCTGTTAAACACTGTTCCACACGATTGTTGTACATGTACTTTGTCAGGTGACAACATTAAAAAAATCTATGCTACCTCAAAGAGTCTCGAGTGTTCATTAGAATCTAGCCATCTTATGAAGAACATCCAATGTGATAGGCCTCCTGAAGATCTGGGCCAACATTTGAAGTCTGGTGATAGGGACGGTGGACTGGCGGCAAAAGCAAAGCCAATGATTTGTCCATCATCAGAAGCCGTTGGCATTTGCTGCATACACAGTAATCCAAGCATTACTTATGTGCACATCAGAAACACAGAAAATGATATAAGCATGGGAGTTAGATCTCAAGGAGCATTACCTGCAAACCTTTGTAAACAGAGTCTGATAGCTGGCAATCCAACGCTGCAAGGCAATGAACAGACAATGTCCAAAATGGCGAACAACAATGTCAGCACTAGGAATGTTGTCCATCAAGCTTTTGTAAATGCTTCTTCTCAAATAAAATGTCAATTTAATGGATTACTAATACAAAGGGATCAGAAATTACTGTGACTTACCAGAAGCAGAGATAGTGCTTTATTGGGCTCCACACTGATAAAGTACTGCAATGCCTTGTCAGCATGCTCCTTCATAATCATAATATTCTATTAGTCTCACCCATCTTTTGCTTCTAGTGCCTTATATGAGAACAAAATCATATAAAGACACAGGAGTACACACGTACCTTTACATGCTTGAATACATGATGCATTGACACACCTCTTGCATGAAGGTAACTTCCTCCCTGGTGGAATATTAACAATGATGTGTCAAAAAGGATATCTTGATCACCAATTTTATCAGTATTCAGAAAAGTGACTGAAGTTTACCACAAAAAGTATTATGGAAACATACGAAAAGCCTAAAACAATGAAGTGGTCTTGGTACATACACAACATAAAATCAGACACACACTGGTGCATGCCACAACTGAGCTGGACAGAGGAAGCTTTTGGAAGACGTTATTACCTCAGTGGGGGAGAAGAATGCCACTGCATCAGGATCAGTAGATCCAGCCGGGTGTAACGACACTATAGCCCGAAATATTGAAGGAACCAGCAACTCAATTACTGCAACTTGGTCCATGGAAGTTGTCAGAGAACTGGATCTCGATTTGCCCATATTTTGCAAGTTCAACTCCTTAGATGGATCTACAAAGTCGTCGTCCATCAGAGATGCTAACGATGAAGCTCTTTTTGACCAATCCAGATGCTGGTATGTGAATATTTTCATGTTATGCACTTCATTTTCTAGTTTTTTCAGTATTTCAGACAAAGATTCTTCCTCCTGCTCTCCATTGCTGGCAGATAATCTAGGCTTTTTGGTGACACCAGGTTCACCATCATGGAGATGGCTAAGGACTTCATCTTCTAGATGAGGAAAAAATCTTCTTTTCTGGTCAGTGAAGGCCTTTAGAGCTAACCTGAAAACAGCATGGGGTAAGCTCAAAACCATCAACAACCTGAATGATCATAAATGAATAATGCGAAACAAGAAATTCATTTCCTAGTTTTCCGCCAAGTCTTTAAAGTAGCAGGAGATGATTGGGTGCCACACATTATTCACCATGAATACCACCCAAGACATCACAATAAACAGGGATGCTTGGAGACCTTTATTATGACCGGAGCACTACCTATTAGGACAATACGACAAGATCCTCCAAAAATAAAGAATCGTAAACAGGACCTACTCCTTATCCCAAAATGGAATAAAAAACACCGTGTATAACAATTCTAGATATCAACTAAAAGTAGAAATAAACACTTTTGCGTCAAACTCCTTGGCCTCTTTATATAAAGACTGGTGGATAATTGCAAGCACCATGTATGATATTGACATCTAATAAAAATGTCATTCTATGTTAAAAAATCATATAGATGAATTGTAAAAGGAACATTCGGCTTAGCACACTCAGTAGCAATAATCCCAACACTGAAAAGAAAAACCAGTTGTGGATGAACATTTTTTTTTTGGCAAGCAGAAGGGAAAGTTTAAAATTAGAGAAAAAATGGTGTATTGGCCATAATTAACTTGTAAAATTCACTCATGAGAACACCTATGCTGTTTGAATGGATACTCAAAATAAACTCCACTGCACGAAATTCAGCTGTCACAAAGAACCATATTACAGTGGAAGCTTTATAAACTGTTAGTGTAGGCTGATGATAATGTCACACGGCAGCATAAATTAATAGGGAGAAGAAGCACACCATGCTGAGGTAGTAGCTAAAGAATACAATAAAAGATACCAAGTAAAGAAGTATACCTAGTTCTGTCCACAGCAGATGCACCAGCCTGACCTGCTAGTTGACGCTTCCAAGCATAAGCTACAACAGCACCATCTGGGCAAACAAGTGGCATGTGCAAGCCCCATGAATTTCCTCGAGCTTTAAGGGCCCCATTAAGAACTCCAGATTCCTCTAACTGCCTTCCTAACATTAAAAGAAGGAATTATTCACAGACAAAAAAAGAATGGATAAGAGCCAAAAGGTAATGCAAGATATTTGTTATTCTACACTCAAATAACTTGAGCAAGTTCGACAATTCAAATGACTAGCCATATTAATGATGAAGAAACAGTTAAACTCTATATGAAAGTTTCAAAAAGGAAAATTAATTTCTTAGTACAAACACATAGGACCTACAATCGGAGCAACGCCTACAATGTCCAACTAAAAGTGAAAGCATGATAACGATAAACACAACAAAACTACAACTCATCCATGGATCAAACGGTGAAAGATGATGCCCTTCAGCATCTTAAGTCAGTCTACTAGGAGAATAATTGCAAAAATAAGGTAAATGAAGCACATGCCCTTGCCCATGAATTTCAAATCTTGTGGTCAACTAAATCCAATATGGTTGCAGATATCTTTATGACCTCCTGGGTCACAGTAAAGATGGTGTATTGGCCATAACTTAAAACCCCTGGTTTATCAAGAATCAAGATCACTGGATTCCTATTTTAATGAAATGACATGCAACTCCCCTGCGTTGTTTGAGGAAAAAATCTAGATCGCCGGTGGACGATGTTTGATCTTTTCGTTGTTTTTATTTTTTCCTGGCTTTTGATTTTGCAGGGACCATTTTTTATCACTTCATAACACATGGACGAGCAGCTCTCCTGCTGGTTTGAGAAAAAAGTCCAGGTTTTTTTCTAAAAAACACTCTTATGACTAGATTGCCTGTATATTTCATCCGCCTTTTATCTAATTACTTCACAGTTTTGTTGACATGTAACATGTGTTCCAGAAATGCAAAATAATCCCAACCAAAAAGAGCAAGGCCACTCATCTTGAAAAATATATTTTTGCAAAAGGTGTTCGTCCCAACAAGTGCAAACTACAGGCAGACAGTCAACAGGAACATTAAAATATTTTTAATAAACAATGACTAAGCTAAAAATGTCTAAGAAATAGCCATCAGAAAAATGCAAGCTCCAAAACTAAGAACAACAAACAGTCAAACAGAGAAGATCCAGGTTCCAACATAACACTAGTACTAAAGTCGACATATAACTGAATAAAACTAAGCAAAATATTAAGTGCATAGCTAATGAGCGGCGGACCCAAGACCTAAAAATTGTTTCCAACCAAATTAGCAGAAAGCAGTTCCGGATCATTGCTATCAATTTCCTGGACATCAGATAAACAATACCAACGGTGCTATTTTGAATCTCTCATCAGCAATAGACGGGTCCGATTTGTTTTGGTGTTCAATTTGATATTTGATACTCCAGAATACCGAAATCAGTGAAACAACCAAGTTCTGTATGAAACCCAGGTAAACTATCCATAACCTCCCGGATCGAGACTCGAGAGGGAAGGGAGAACGGAGGTATTAGGGCGGGCGGTGATGCTGAGGCATGGTACCTGCCGAGGGCTCGGAGGTCCTGGAAGTGGCGGCGCATGGCAGCCTCCTCTAGGACTATAGCGCGCGCCGTCCTGTCGATGTGCTGGGGCGCGCTGTAGGAGGGCGCGCCGCCGGCGACGAAGAGGGCCTCGAGGAGGCGGTCCGCGCCGAGCCGGATGTCCGCGATGAGCCGGCCCGCCCGGCCCAGCCGCTCCATCGCCTGAGCCACCTGCTTCGGCGGCGCGTCCCCGCCCGCCGGATCGTTTGGGTGGGGCACCGTCGGCGCCACCGCGAGCGCCGCCGCCTGCGCCTGAGGTTGCTGCTGCATCATGATTCTTCTTCCTTCTTGGCTCTTGGGGCCCGAGTCCCGTGTGTGTTGGACCGTCATAGGCCCATGACCGACTGGTTCCAATTTGTTTTTTGAGATCAGCTGGTTCCGTCCAATCCGCGTTGGGCACGCCGTTGAACCCGCGGTCCAGCATGCCTCATCTAAATGATATTTTTTTCCCACCAACCCACTGAAACATTTTTATTTTTCTTCAACATTTCGAGTCGTCTCAACATAGCCGCTCCCAAACCCGGGTAAAGGAGGAGGGTGTGTTAGGTCTGGCGAACCAGCAGCGAAATCAGCCACTCTAATGGATATGAAACCCATAAGAAATTCGTTGGGGGCGTAACCCTCTTAGTGACGCGCTACATCGGAACTCGGGTGTAGTGTTAAATGAGTAAGGGCCGGGTCGTCTTCCCCTTAGGGACGCGTCGTATCGTGATTCGGGTACGATGATAAGTGAGCAAGGGTCGGGTCGTCACAACCTTAGTGGCGCTCTACACCTATGCCCGGGTGTGGTGAAAAGTGAGCAAGGGTCTTCGCACTTTCCTCGACGGGTGCGAAGGGTAAGGAAGCTAGTCGGGCCAACTAGTTTTCGTCTACAGAGTTGGAACGTAGGATCCTTAACGGGTAAGTTAAGAGAGGTAGTCGATGCAAAAGTTAGGAGACGTGTAAATATCCTATGCGTTCAGGAGACTAAGTGGAAGGGCCCCAAGGCGAAAGTGCATGGGGGCAGCGTCGGGCAGGAATGGAGTGGGCATCTTGATCGATAGGAGTTTTAAGGATGGAGCTGTAGATGTTAAGAGGCAAGGTGACCGGATTATTCTAGTTCGGTTGGTAGTTGGGGATATGACTCTGAATGCGATCAGTGCCTATGCCCCACAGGTAGGTCTTAACGAGAGTGTCAAGAGGCAGTTTTGGGAAGACTTGGATAGAACGGTTAGTACCGTGCCCATCAGGGAGAAGCTCTTCATAGGAGGAGACCTCGATGGCCATGTGGGTGCGACGAATGCTGGTTTCGAGCGGACTGCATGGGGGGTTTGGGTATGGTGGTAGGAACCAAGAGGGAGAAGATGTGTTGAACTTCATGTTGGCCTACGACTTGTTGATAGCAAGTACTTTAGGAAGCGGGAATCCCACCTGGTGACCTTTCAGAGTGGTCAACACTCGAGCCAGATTGACTTTGTCCTTGCAAGAGGGAGGATAGACGTGCTTGCTTAGATTGTAAGGTGATACCTGGAGAGTGTGTTGTTCCCCAACACAAGCCTGTGGTGGCGGACTTTAGCTTTCGGTTACGTGTCGTCCGGGACAAACGTGCCGAGATTGAATGAGGTGGTGGAAGCTTAGAGAAGTAGAGGTGCAAGTGTTCAAGGATAAGATGCTAGGTGAGGGGCCTTGGGAAGAAGGAGAAGATGCAAATGACATGTGGCTAAAGATGGCAACATGTGTTCGAAAGGTGGCAGCGGAAGTGTTTGGTGTGAGTATGGGAGGCAAGCAGGAGGCGAAAGACACTTGGTGGTGGAATGAGGAGGCGCAAAAGGCTATTAAGGAAAAGGAGTGTTTCAAGCGACTCCACCTCGACAGGAGTGCAGCCAACATCGAGAGCTATAAAGTAGCAAAGAGGGCTGCAAAGCGAGCTGTGAGTTTAGCCAAGGGCCAGGCATACGATGACCTTTATTAGCGGTTAGGCACGAATGAAGGGGAGAAGGACATTTTACGGTTGGCGGGGATCCAAGAGAGGAAGACAAGAGACAACAACCAAATCAAATGCATCAAGGATGGGATAGACCAACTGCTGGTGAGGGATGGGGAGATCAAGGGCGGATGGCGGAAGTACTTTGATAGGTTGTTTAATGGGGAGGATGAGAATCCTATTATTGAGTTGGATGACTCTTTTGATGACACCAATAGATGTTTTGTGAGGAGAATTCAGGAGGCAGAGATTGAGGAGGCTTTGAAGAGGATGAAGAGAGGTAAAGCGATGGGCCCCGATGGCATCCCCATTGAGGTGTGGAGATGTTTGGGTGCTAGAGCCATAGTTTGGCTAGCAAAGCTTTTTAACTTCATTTTCCGAGAAAACAAGATGCTTGAGGAACAGAGGAGGAGTGTATTAGTGCCGATCTTCAAGAACAAGGGAGATGTTCAAAGTTGCACTAATTATCGAGGGATTAAGTTGATGAGCCATACGATGAAGCTCTGGGAGAGGGTTATCGAGCATCGCCTCAGGACAGCGACAAGCGTGACCCAAAACCAGTTTGGGTTCATGCCTGGAAGGTCGACTATGGAGGCTATTTTCTTGCTACGACAATTGATGGAGAGGTATAGGGAGCAAAAGAAGGACTTGCACATGGTCTTTACTGATCTCACGAAGGCGTATGACAAAGTACCAACAAATTTCATGTGGTGGGCCTTGGGAAAACACAAAGTCCCAACTAAGTACATTACCCTTATCAAGGATATGTACAAGGGTGTGGTGATGTGTGTGCGTACATACGGTGGTGACACTAGTGACTTTCCAATAAAAATAGGACTACATCAGGGGTCAGCTTTGAGCCCTTATTTTTTGCTTTGGTGATGGATGAGGTCACAAGGGACATCCAAGGTAGTACCCCATGGTGTATGCTCTTTGCTGATGATGTGGTGCTAGTTGACAAGACTAGGGCAGGGGTTAATGGGAAGCTTGAGTTGTGGAAGGACGCTTTAGAGTCGAAAGGTTTCAGAATCAGCAAGACCAAGACCGTGTACATGATGTGCGATTTCAGCATGACTAGACATGAAGATGGAGTTGTGAGCCTCAACGGATAATTGGTGGCCAAGAAAGAGACCTTTAGGTATTTGGGATCGATGCTACAGAAGGATGGTGACATTGATGAGGATGTTAGGCACAGAATTTCAGTCAGTTGGCTAAAATGGCGCCAAGCTTTTGGTGTCCTCTGTGACAAGAAGGTGCCCCAAAAGGTAAGTTCTATAGAATGGCGATTTGTCCGGCGATGTTATACGTTGCTGAATGTTGGCCTACAAAGAGACGACATGTCCAACAACTGTCACTGAGATGCGTATGTTGCGCTGGATTTGTGGGCATACAAGAAGAGATAGAATCTGAAACGAAGACATTCGGGTTAGAGTTGGGGTGGCACCAATTGAGGAAAAAATGGTCCAACACCAGTTGAGATGGTTTGGTCATGTCCAGAGGAGGCCTCCTGAGGCACCGGTGCGTAGTGGGGTGCTAGACGTGACGGTAGTTTAAGGAGGGGTAGAGGTCGACCTAAACTAAGTTGGGATGAGTTGGTCAAGAGAGACCTTATGGAGTGTGACATCCCCAAGGAGTTAATTATGGATAGAAGTGTTTGGAGACTTGCAATCAATGTTCCTGAGACATGATCTTTTCTTTTTCTTTTGTGCTTTTGTGTTCTTGTGCTCTGCGCTTCTCCTACCCTTGTTTCTTGTGGGTTTTATCTCTAGCCTACCCCAACTTACTTGGGACAAAAGGCTACCCCAACGACCGCTCGGCGCTCCAGAGCGTCGGCATGCACGCCGACCGGCGCCGCGTTTGCCACGCTGTTGCCCCTGGCGCCCAGACGTTGAGGTCCCCGGCCACCACATGCCGGGCATGCGAGGGGCGGCCACGCCTCGTTTCCAGGACCCCCGCACGGGTAGCTTCGCGCCACGTGCCGCGTCAGCGCCGGACCCCCTATCTGTGCCATGCCGCGCCGACCCCTACCCTTGCGTTGGGCGCCGCAACGCTGGCCGGACACCCCCTCTTCTCCAGCCTTGCTTCGCCTCAAAGGGAAGTCGCTCGCCCGCGCCTATATAATGTCGTCATCATCACGCACATGCTCCCACACTTGCCGACGCTGAAAGCCTTGTCAACCGCCACCCGCCATTGGAGCCTGTCAGTGGAGCTCCCACTTCCAAACCTCCCCGCACCCACCGGAGCTTCCCAACTCCTTGATAAACCACCCCTAGAGCTCCCCGGTTTGCTCATTGCCCCGGCCGAGCCGCAGTTTCACCGGAGTAGCTACTCCAGCGGCCGCCATCGTCCTGCGCCGCCGTGCGAGCTCGCCGGAGTTGTCCCCGCCCGTATACGGTCCCAAATCGAGCCCTAGGTGAGCACAGAGAGCTTCCCCACCTCTTCCCCGGCCGACCCCGCCGTCGGATCGCCGAAATTCCAGCCGGCCGCGCCGCCCCTCGCCCTGAGGACCTGTCATATGGTGAGATCTGGACAACCCACGAGGCTGTTAATCCCAGTGGTTTAGTTGTTCAGTGGGGTGGAATCTAAGGCTAAGAACTCGAAGGTCGCACACGAGTATGCAGAACACAGAGAACACGGTGAGTTCATACTGGTTTGGGCCTCTGGAGAGTAAAACCCTACGTCCAGTTCTTCGGTTTGTATTGCTTGGGGATTGCGTATTGGTACAAGGGGTCGCCTCGCACGCCTTATAGTGGCCAGCGGATGAGGTCGGTTCCCAGACTCCTGGTCGGTTACGACCAGGAGACCTAAGTCTAGTTGATTACATCGCTTGCCATTATCCATCGATCTGCTTTGGTCGAAATCCACCGAGGTCTTGTCTTGTACGCCAAGTCTTGAGGTCGTGCTGAACTAGGTCGTATGGGGAATCTTCTAGAAGGTCTTCAGGAGGTCGTTTGGGCCGCCAACTAGGTCGGTTGGGCCCACCAACAGGTCGGTGGGTCTTCTGGTAGGCCGGACCCACTTGTCGGGGATGGCCGTGAGCCTAGTCGGTGGGGACCCAGAGGGAACCCATGTCTCACAAGCCCCTGAGCGAGGTATAGGCTCAGCGACATTAGAAAGGTCATGACAAAGTCGTAGAGCTATCGACAGGTCGAATAGCATGCATGTCGGTCCATGTGACACCCTAAAATTCCATCACTAAAATTACTTAGCAACTTAAATTAGTCTTAAGGATTTAAGGAGATTAAATTGCTATTTAAATTGAGCTCTAAAAATATTAAAGATAATTTAATAAACTTAGAGACAACAAGTGTATGTGCATCATCAGTTGGCTTGCATGGTTTTTGGTTGCTTGTGTGGTTTCTAAAAAGTCTATAAAATTCTTGAGAAAAGTTTGAAAAGGTTTGAATTGAATTAGAGTTGAAAAATGGTTTGAAAATGAGGTTTGAAAAAGGAAAAAGAAAAAAAAACAAAAGCGCGCCGGCTCCTTTCGGCCCAGGCGGCCCAGCCCAACCCCCGCGCCAGCCCACCGCTCCCCCCTTCCCTTTTTCTTTTTCACCGCGCCGCCGACAGCTGGGTCCCACCTGTCAGCCCCTCTTCTTCCCCCTTCCTTTTCTTCTTCCCCGCGCTCGCCGGCCGCCGCCTCAGCCGCGCGGTTTCCGCCCCGCTCTCGCCTTTCCCCCTTCCTTTCTCTCCTCTGTGAGCACGCCAATTAAGGCAATCAATCCCCACTCAAACCCCTCGGCCGTTTCCCTTGCCTTCTTTACGCCCGGACGGCCCGCCGGCCATCAATGGCAAGCCGCCGGCCGCCCCGTCCCTTACCCGCCTCGCCTCCCTTCCTCTGGCCCTATTTTAGCTCGCGCACGCACCCCTGTGCCTCCCTTTTGCCTCTGCAACGCACGCACGCACACGCTGAGCACCAATTTCACCAGCGCCGCCGCCTCTGCTCCTTCCCGCCGCCGTGCAAACGTCGCCGTCGGTGAAGTGCATCGCCGCCTTGCTCTTTTCTTCCCCGTACACGATCATGGCCCTCACGTGATGCTTGTTGACCAGGGGAAGCCGCCACAGGAGACGAGCCGCGCCCGGAGCTTGGGTCCCCCGCCGCCGGAGCGCCGCCCGAGCCGCCGCCGTCGTCGAACCCCATCGCCGCCGCTTTCTCTTCGCCCGTGAGCTCGCCCCGACGCTTCTTCACGTGGTGAGCAAGGTTTCCCCCACCTCGTTATTCCCTTCCTTGCACGTTTTAGCCGCCCCGCGAGATCGCCGGCGAGGCCGATCCGCCCCCCTTCGCCGCCGGCCGCCGTGGATGCCCGCGCCACCTCCCCACGACCCCCTAGGCTTGCTCGCATGCTCCCCGGCTACGCGTAGAGCCCACGTGCGCACGAAATGGCGCCCCGAGCAGCAAGTTAGGGGTACGCCGGCGAGTTCCCGGCGAGGCGCCGCCGCGCCGCCCCGTCTCCGGCGTCGTCGCCGCCGCCCCGCCGCACGCACGCGTCCGGGACCGTTGGATTTGCGATGGACGGTCGGGCGCGTACCCCTTCGTTTAAGAGGGATGGTCCACGCGTGGACCCGTGCGCCGGGCGCACGGCGCGGTCCACGGTGCACGCGTGCACCCGTAGCCGTTGGATCTGAGATCCACGGTGCGGAGTTGGCTGATTTGTTTAAGAGCCCCCTGTGTTTTTAAATATTAGCAAGCCGGTCCTTCCACCTTTAAGAATCTTCACGGATAGGTCCTGGTTTTTGCAATCTAGCCCCCGTCTACCCTGGATAATATTGTTTTAGGCCCTTTTCACTCCTTTTTGCACCTAGACCCCTCTGATTTAATTTATAAAAATGTTTTAGCCCCTGATTTTATTTATAAACAGCCCTGTAAACTTAGTTTTCTTGCAGATAGGCCCCTGTAAACTGTTTTAATCATATCTTTCTCATTTTAACTCCGTTTTTAGCGTTCTATATACCGAAATGATCGTCTCGACGAGTAGAATCTTTTAAACAGTAAATTTACCAGTTTTGTTACTGTTTGGTGTACTGTTTTGTTTATTGTTTGTTATCCATGTTTGACTCGTAGATATCGTGCCTGTTTCGTCTGAGCTCCCTGTCGGAGGTGATCAGGAAGAACCTGTCTTCGAGGAGGATTTCACCCAGCTTGTAGAGGAAGGCAAGTGGCTTTCCCCCTCTGCATAATCTTTTTGAACCTATGACACTGCATGCTAAACAAAGTTTACTATTCCTGTTGTTATGCATAAATACGATGGGCAAACACCTAGCTAAGGACTTGACTAGATGCTTTACCACTTTACCTTGATCAACCCTGTTTAAACAAATGTTTGGGGTAGATAAATGCTTAATTTGCTCTACATGAGTTGGTTATGCTCTGTTTATGTTATACATCTCAGTTTTGCTTATATAATGTGTTTGTGTTTAAAACAAGATAACTTGATTCATAATCGGAACATGGAGAACCACCCAAGATAACAATACAACCACAGTCCACATGGCTCTGGCTTAGCCAATTAATTAGGAGAGTGGGTTAGCGATAGCTCTTTTCCGAGAGGGGCACGGGGGGCCGGAGTTGAAGGGGTATAGCCGGTCCTTTTGGGGTAGCGACCTTGGCTAAGGTGTTGACCACTAGGAAGGGTTATGGTCCGCTCCGCCTTCGTAATGCTTGTTGCGGTCGTTGGTTTCTCTTCTTTCCTTTATAAAGGCTTCGTAGTGGACCCCTAGCCACTCACCTTGGAAGTGTTTAAGGGTCTAGCTAACCCGGGCAAGATGGGGAACACGAACCGTGGGTAAAGTGTACAACCTCGCGAGTGTAAAGGTGATCGATCAGCCGTGCTCACGGTTACGAGCGGCTTGGACCCTCACATGATTAATAAACTTGAAGACTAATGCAAATCATGGGTTGGTGGTTTGGTTTGAGGTTTCTTTTAAGGTTAAGTGGGTTGGTATACACTTACACCTAGTAATTAGGTGCTTGCTAATAAAACTTGACCAACTTATAAAATGCTTACCGCTGTGAACCATAGCCTATCCTTGATAGCCTTGCATTTTTTCCCCCACTTGCTGAGCTCCAACCATAAGTGTGCTCACCCTTGCTTACCGCTGTTCAGAGGAGAACGTCGGAGGTGAGGACGAGTACTGGAGTGACTTCGAGGAGTTCTAGGCATGCGGATCCCCCAGTCATCATGCCTGTGGATGTCAGCGATGGAGTTGCTCGTCGTCGTTTAGTTATCGTCTTGTTCGGACCTTCGAGTCCACCCCTATGGATGTAATAATGGATATCATACTGGTTTAAACTCTTGAACGTTATATTACTGCAATGGTATTACTCTCGTTTTGTCTATCATGTGTGTGTAAAATGATCCTGGCGCACATATGAGATGCATTCGGTTTTCCTTGTAGAATCGGGTGTGACAAAGTGGTACCAGAGCCGTGATGACTGTAGGTCGCAGCCTTAGTTAGAAATGGACGAAATTAAGGATTCATGTTCTAGAAAGCCTTATCATGCTTCAAATCATCTTATTTACGCATTAAAAATCTAATTTAATTTTTGTTTATCATTTTAAACTCGTCATTTTGATTTATTCGTACTCCGAGATCGGTTTTGCTTTGACGGATGGCCGGGACTTACATGACCCCTCGCAAGAGCAACGGTGGGCGTTTTCCTTCGGGACGGTGGCCCCTCGCCATCGTCTTGAAGATGTTGAGGAGGAACGGAGGAGGAGTTCCGGCCCGAGAGGTTGAGGTAGAGGAAGACCCGGAGGAGATCCGGCCGAGAAGAAGAAGAGGAGGATCCGAAGAGGTCGAGATGGAGGAGGAGGAGCCGGAAGAGCCATTGGAACGGCCACCGTACGATGGCACGGTGCTAGAGGCGGACGCGAGATGGAGACATCGTGATCCCACCGGCGCTGCGGTCAATGAGGAAGCACCCCCCGCACCTCGCGATCCTGTGCCGGAAGGTGAAGAAGGTGACCCGAGAAGACTCCGGTGATGACGGTGTGGGTGAGGATGATGGTGACAATGCTCGTTGGCAACCCGAGAGGAAGATGAGGATTCCCGCTATCATGGAGCCGAATACCACAAACACTCTACCGAAGCCGAGAATGGACGAGTTCCGCATTCTTCGTGGAATGTTCCGAGGTATGCGGGGTATACCATAAGGCCTCTCTATGTGACCAAGCATTTCGGTGAGCACGGAATGAGGGATTACTACACTTGCGAGTCTACATCGGGAAGCCTGCGAATGATACCGAAGGATGGAGGTATCGCTCATCTCACCATAGCACGGCTCGGTTCTCTACGGATGACGCGCGCGGTGAATGATGCAGCAAGGAGGGCGCTGCGGTCGGTTGCTGCCATGCTAATCGGGTGCGGTTGTTCCAATCGGAGTACCGCCATGTGCCTCGACGTGCAAGTGGCACGAAGTGACCGTGGTGCCGGCGAGGAGGCAATGATCGCATTGATGTCTTGGCATGGGTGACCTGCTGCTGCGAACGCGGATCCGGAGGGAGCAACTTTGGAGATAAACAAGTATCATGAAGAGCCGCAGTCGCTCGAGGCAAAGATAGCACGTCTAGAAGCACGGTGGCGGGGACAGCGACTCCCTCGAGAGGTCATGCCATATCGGACTACAGCTTCCCCTCCGCGCAAGAGGCTTCGTTACGGCACGCGATGAAGCTACCACTCGTCTTGGCTAGGATCCCCTTATCATTTACCTTTTCGTTAGACCGTTCTGCGTGAACGTATTTGCTTGTAATAATGAATGCTGTTTGCAAACATGTTTGAGTTGGATCTTTGCTTGATTGTGAATTGTATGGTGGAGTGATGGCCACTATGCAATCTGAAATTTTAAGTTAATTAAAGTTTGGTTTGGGATTTATCGGTTATCATTGCTTAATCTCTTATGCAAGTTTGATTGGATCAAATCTATTTTCGCAGTCATATGACATATCAGTAATGTTTTGCCTATAACTCAAGCTACAGAACTCCAAATGACATAAAACCAGTTGGGTTGGTTCACAAATTTAGAGGATGAATTTCTATCAAAAATTCAATAGTATACAATACATATTCTGGGAGTTATGCACGAAGTAATGAACAAGTCAGAATCTGTAAATTTCTGCTGATATAGCTGTACTGTTTGAATTATATCTCGAGTTATACATATCCAAATGAGGTGATTCCAGTTGGGATGGTTCCATAGTTTTGTACACTATAATCTGGTAAAAATTTGTGGTTATTGGACAATTACACAGAAAGTTATGCATAATTCTTTGAGGTCAACAGAATCTGTCTTAACTGAAGAACATGCTGTTATTTTATTTTGAGTTATCCTCTTATGCAATGATTCAAGTACAATTATCTGAGCTATGATTTTTCTAACGGTCAGATGGTAAACACCAGGTCCGGAGGAGGTCAAGACATGCCATCCGTGATCCGGGCACATATTGCAAATCAGCAAAACCTAGCACCACCTCCACCGATCAACCAAGCAATGGACCCAAACATGCGGCGAGTTCTGGCGGCGCGGATGCAAGCGATTCAAAACCTTACCAACACGGTGCAGCAGATGCAAGCCCAACAGAACCAGCCACCACGGCCCGATCCCTCCACCACCCCGCCACCAAGGGACGGGCACAAGGAGTTCATGAGCCACCATCCCTCTACATTTTCCCACTCGGCGATCCACCGGATGCCGATGACTAGCCGAAAACTATCACCAAGAAGCCGGAAATCGTGCAATGCAGCGACGAGAGAGATGGTCCCGTATGCTTTGCTGGAAGACTTGAGGGGCGGGCCGCGGACCGGTGGGATGCGTACTCAACTCGCTCATCCCAACGGGCATAACATCACTTGGCGGGGAGTTCCGTGACAACTTCCGTACTTACCACATTCCTTCGGGGGTTCTCAAGCTTAAGCGAGAGGGAGTTCTTGTCACCGAGGCAAGGCAATATGTCGGTGATCGAGTATCCGGACAAGTTCACTCACTTGTCACGCTATGCACCCGATGAAGTCAACACCGATCCAAAGAGGGGGAAAGGTTCCTGGATGGCTTGATTGGTCCTCTCGAACTATCTACCGCAGTCACATCTTCCCGGACTTTCGTACGCCGGTAAACAAAGCTATTGGGGTGGAGAGCAAGAGAAAGGAGATGGGTGAACGAAACGCAAGTTTCGGTCTCATGGGCGATCCCGGCGGTAACACCCGTCCCCGTTATAGTTCTCGGCGAGCTTGGCTCCATATCGTCCTGGTGGACAAGCCGGGAGGTACCCACGAGAACATGCGAGCTGCGGCGCTCGTTTCGGCCACGGCGCTTCAATCCTCGGACACCCGCAGCTCCTATCCCTCGGCCGAGTCATCCTAGCAACAACTGCGGGGCACCCGTCGAAACACCAACCCTGTTTAGCCGGTGGATGCTTCAAGTGTGAGAGCCGGGGCATTATGCTAACAATTGTCCCAAGAGGGTGATGCGGACTCCGCGGAGAGACAATGGAAACGGGGATCGGGCAGCCATCTTCGCGAGCTCGTACTCCACGGACACCCGGCAAGAGAGGCCGGCAGAGTCATGTTCGTGGCCGAGTCAATCATGTATCGGTGGAGCAAGCTCGGAATGATGCGGCGTGGTATTGGGTACATTTTTCGTCAACTCGTACCTCGCTACCGTATTGTTTGATTCGGGAGCATCACATTCATTCATAAGCGATCAATTTGTGGCAAAATATAACTTATCTATGAGCACAATGAAGAACCCAGCGATAGTTAGCACTCCTGGGGGAGAAATGAAAACCGGTCATATATGCCCACAAGTAAAGATTAATATCATGGGGGTAGACTTTCTTGCTAATCCGATAGTTCTAAAATCATGGGGAATAGATGGCATTCTTGGTATGGATTGGTTAAGGAGTTGTGATGGAGTTATTCGGTGTCGGAAGAGGTCGATCGTTAACCGGTCCTCAAGGGGAAAGAGTAGAATATGTGAGTGCACCCTCATCTGGCAAAGGAGTTGTGAACTCTGTTGAAGGCAAGGCCTTGGAGGATATAAGGGTAGTGAATGAATTCCCTGATGTGTTTCCAGAGGATTTGCCAGGTATGCCACCTGATCGTGACATTGAATTTAGTATTGAACTTATACCTGGTACTGCTCCTATATCTAAAAGACCATATAGAATGGATGTTAAAGATCTAGCTGAATTAAAGAAACAAATCGAAGAACTGCTTAGTAAAGGGTTTATCCATCCTAGTTCATCACCATGGGGAGCCCCCACACTCTTCGTTGATAAAAAGGATGGATCTAGGAGGTTGTGTATAGACTACCGATCACTTAACGAGGTTACTATCAAGAATAAATACCCTTTACCTCGGATTGAGGATTTGTTTGATCAGATGAGAGGAGCTAAGGCCTTCTCTAAGATAGATTTTAGATCGAGGTTATCACCGATTAAAAATCCGTGTGGAGGATATACCAAAGACGAGCATTCACTTCTAGATACGGGTTATATGAGTTCACCGTGATGTCCTTTGGCACGACCAATGCACCAAAGATACTTTATGTATTTGATGAACAAGGTATTCATGGAGTATCCGGATAAGTTCGTTGTGGTATTCATTGATGACATACCGGTATTCTCTCGGAGTGAGGAAGAACACGAGGAACATCCGAGGCTTGTGTTACGAAGCTACGGGAACATCACTGTATGCCAAGTTCGGCAAGTGTGCTTTACGGTTGAAGGAGGTCTCTTTTCTCGGACACATCATCACGGATGGGGGCATAGCGATCGATCCAAGCAAGGTTCGGGATGTATTGAACCGGAGTCCGCCTAAGAATGTGCCGAGAGATCGAAGTTTCCTTGGACTTGCGGGGTACTATCGGAGGTTCATTGAAGGGTTTTCTAAGATAGTGAAGCCACTTACCACTCGCTCGAAAAAGGAAGAGAATTCAAGTGGGATGAGAAGTGTCGAGGGCTATCTTTGAAGAGTTGAAGAAGAGGCCGACCACAAGACTCGTGTTGATCATGCCGGACATACACAAAGGGTTCGATGTATCCGTGATGCCTCTCGGCAAGGTTTGGGATGTGTGTTAATGCAAGAAGGAAAGGTAGTGGCTTATGCTTCAAGACAGTTGAGGAAACATGAGCGAGAACTATCCTACTCATGATCTTGAGTTAGCTGCGGTTGTTCACGCATTGAAGATCTGGAGACATTACATGATTGGGAACAAGTGTAAGATCTTTACTGACCATAAGAGTCTGAAGTATATCTTTACTCAGAAGGATTTGAATTTGAGGCAAAGAAGATGGTTAGAGTTGATTAAGGATTATGATTTGGATATCCAGTACCATTCGGGGAAAGGCAAATGTTGTGGCAGATGCTTTGAGTCGGAAGGGACAGACTAGCATGCTGATAGGACACCTGTTACCTCAGGAGCTATGTTGGGAGATGGCACAGCTTAACTTGGGAATGGTTGCCTCGAGTGAGACTCTGACATTAGAGATTGAGTCGACACTTGAGCAGGATATCAGGAAGGGACAGTTGACTGATGACAAGATTGTAGAATACAAGAAGTTGATTAAGTTAGGCAAAGTTCCAGAATTCAGAGAAGATGAGCAAGGAACAGTGTGGTTTAAGAACAGAATCTGTGTACCTGAGATCAAGGAATTGAGAGAAGCTATCTTGAAGGAAGCACATGACTCAGCTTACTCTCTATACACCCCGGTAGTACCAAGATGTATCGGGACTTGAAGCGAGAGATATTGGTGGTATGGGATGAAGAAAGATGTGGCGACTCATGTAGCTTTGTGTGATGTGTGTCAAAGAGTGAAGGCCGAGTATCAAAGACCGGCAGGATTGCTACGGCCTGCGAAGGTACCGAGTGGAAATGCGAGGAAATCAGTATGGATTTCATAGTGGGATTACCTCGTACTCGTGATGGGTATGACTCTATTTGGGTTATTGTGGATAGATTAACCAAGGTAGCGCACTTCATCCCGGATGAAGACGACCTATACGGGAGTGAAGCTAGCCGAGTTGTATAATTCAAGGATAGTGTGTTTGCACGGGGTACCGAAGAAGATAGTGTCGGATCGAGGCACACGAGTTCACTTCACGGTTTTGGCGGAAGTTGCATGAATCGATGGATACAAAGTTAAATTTCAGCTCGACGCATACCATCCTCAGACGGATGGGCAGACAGAGAGAACAAATCGGATACTCGAGGATATGTTGAGAGCTTGTGCGTTGAAGAACAGTGGCAGTTGGGATAAGAGTTTGCCTTATGCAGAGTTTGCTTATAACAACAGCTATCAGTCCAGCATCAAAATGGCACCTTTTGAAGCTCTGTATGGAAGGAAGTGTAGAACACCGTTGTTTTGGAATCAGACTGGTGAAAGGCAATTCTTTGGACCAGACAGCATACGAGAAGCAGAAAAGCAAGTTGAAATCATAAGGGAGAATCTTAAGGCAGCACAGTCAAGACAGAAGAGTTATGCTGATCCTCGGCGAAGAGAGGTGATTTTGGGAGTCGGCGATTATGCATACCTCAGAGTGTCACCTATTCGGGGGTTACGAAGATTTAATGTCAGGGGAAAGTTATCACCTCGATTTATCGGACCTTTCAAGATTTTGGAACGGAAAGGAGAAGTAGCATACCAGTTAGAGTTGCCAGCACAGTTGTCAGGAGTTCATGACGTGTTTCATGTATCACAGCTAAAGAAATGCACAAGTGAGGTTAGGATAGAACCGGTACAGTTAGAGGATATTCGAATGGAGAATGACCTGACATACAAAGAATACCCTGTTAAGATCTTGGATGTGTCAGAAAGAGTTACCAAGAGTAAGATCATCAGAATGTGCAAAGTGCAGTGGAGTCATCACACCGAGGAAGAGGCAACTTGGGAAAGAGAGGATGAACTCAAGGAAGACTTTCCTCGGTGTTCTCTAAGTCTTTCGAATCTCGGGACGAGATTCTCTTTAAGGGGGTAGGATTTGTGACACCCTAAAATTCCATCACTAAAATTACTTAGCAACTTAAATTAGTCTTAAGGATTTAAGGAGATTAAATTGCTATTTAAATTGAGCTCTAAAAATATTAAAGATAATTTAATAAACTTAGAGACAACAAGTGTATGTGCATCATCAGCTGGCTTGCATGGTTTTTGGTTGCTTGTGTGGTTTCTAAAAAGTCTATAAAATTCTTGAGAAAAGTTTGAAAAAGTTTGAATTGAATTTGAGTTGAAAAATGGTTTGATAAAGAAGTTTGGAAAAAGAAAAGAAAAAAAAAACAAAACCGCCCGGCTCCTTTCGGCCCGGTGCGGCCCGGCCCAACCCCCCGCGCCACCCCCACCGCTCCCCCCCTTCCCTTTTTCTTTTTCACCGCGGCGCCGGCACTGGGTCCCCCTCGTCGCCCTCTCTTCTTCCCCCTTCCTTTTCTTCTTCCCCGCGCTCGCCGGCCGCCGCCGCCGCGCGCGCGGTTTCCGCCCGCTCTCGCCTTTCCCCCCTTCCTTTCTCTCCTCTGTGAGCACGCCAATTAAGGCAATCAATCCCCACTCAAACCCCTCGGCCGTTTCCCTTGCCTTCTTTACGCCCGGACGGCCCGCCGGCCATCAATGGCAAGCCGCCGGCCGCCCCGTCCCTTACCCGCCTCGCCTCCCTTCCTCTGGCCCTATTTTAGCTCGCGCACGCACCCCTGTGCCTCCCTTTTGCCTCTGCAACGCACACACGCACACGCCGAGCACCAATTTCACCAGCGCCGCCGCCTCTGCTCTTTCCCGCCGCCATGCAAACGTCGCCATTGGTGAAGTGCATCGCCGCCTTGCTGTTTTCTTCCCCGTACATGATCATGGCCCTCACGTGATGCTTGTTGACCAGGGGAAGCCGCCACGAGAGACGAGCCGCGCCGGAGCTTGGGTCCCCGCCCGCCGAGCGCCGCCCGAGCCGCCGCCGTCGTCGAACCCCCGTCGCCGCCGCTTTCTCTTCGCCCGTGAGCTCGCTCGACGCTTCTTCACGTGGTGAGCAAGGTTTCCCCCCCCCGTTATTCCCTTCCTTGCACGTTTTAGCCACCCCGCGAGATCGCCGGCGAGGCCGATCCGCCCCCTTCCGCGCCGGCCGCCGTGGATGCCCGCGCCACCTCCCCCCGACCCCCTAGGCTTGCTCGCATGCTCCCCGGCCCTACGCGTAGAGCCCACGTGCGCACGAAATGGCGCCCGAGCGGCAAGTTGGGGGTACGCCGGCGAGTTCCGGCGAGGCGCGCGCCGCGCCGCCCTCGTCTCCCGGCGTCGTCGCCGCCGCCCGCCGCACGCACGCGTCCAGGACCCTTGGATCTGCGATGGACGGTCCGGGGCACGTACCCCTTCGTTTAAGAGGGATGGTCCACCGTGGACCCTTGCGCCGGGCGCACGGCGCGGTCCACGGTGCACGCGTGCACCCGTAGCCGTTGGATCTGAGATCCACGGTGCGGAGTTGGCTGATTTGTTTAAGAGCCCCTGAGTTTTTAAATATTAGCAAGCCGGTCCTTCCACCTTTAAGAATCTTCACGGATAGGTCCCTGGTTTTTGCAATCTAGCCCCCGTCTACCCTGGATAATATTGTTTTAGGCCCTTTTCACTCCTTTTTGCACCTAGACCCCTCTGATTTAATTTATAAAAATGTTTTAGCCCCTGATTTTATTTATAAACAGCCCTGTAAACTTAGTTTTCTTGCAGATAGGCCCCTGTAAACTGTTTTAATCATATCTTTCTCATTTTAACTCCGTTTTTAGCGTTCTATATACCGAAATGATCGTCTCGACGAGTAGAATCTTTTAAACAGTAAATTTACCAGTTTTGTTACTGTTTGGTGTACTGTTTTGTTTATTGTTTGTTATCCATGTTTGACTCGTAGATATCGTGCCTGTTTCGTCTGAGCTCCCTGTCGGAGGTGATCAGGAAGAACCTTGTCTTCGAGGAGGATTTCACCCATCTTGTAGAGGAAGGCAAGTGGCTTTCCCCCTCCGCATAATCTTTTTGAACCTATGACACCGCATGCTAAACAAAGTTAACTATTCCGTTGTTATGCATAAATCGATGGGCAAACACCTAGCTAAGGACTTGACTAGATGCTTTACCACTTTACCTTGATCAACCCCTGTTTAAACAAATGTTTGGGGTAGATAAATGCTTAGTTTGCTCTACATGAGTTGGTTATACTCTCGTTTATGTTATACATCTCGCTTTGCTTATATAATGTGTTTGTGCTTAAAACAAGATAACTTGATTCATAATCGGAACATGGAGAACCACCCAAGATAACAAGTACAACCACGGTCCACATGGCTGCGGCTTAGCCAATTAATTAGGAGAGTGGGTTAGCCGATAGCTCTTTTCCGAGAGGGGCACGGGGGCCGGAGTTGAAGGGGTATAGCCCGGTCCTTTTGGGGTAGCAGCCTTGGCTAAGGTGTTGACCACTAGGAAGGGTTATGGTCCGCTCCAGTCGTAGAATCTTGTTGCGGTGGTCGTTGGTTTCTCTTCTTTCCTTTGTAAAGGCTTCGTAGTGGACCCCTAGCCACTCACCTTGGAAGTGTTTAAGGGTCTAGCTAACCGGGCAAGATGGGGAACACGAACCGTGGGTAAAGTGTACAACCTCCTGCGAGTGTAAAGGCGATCGATCAGCCGTGCTCACGGTTACGAGCGGCTTGGACCCTCACATGATTAATAAACTTGAAGACTAATGCAAATCATGGGTTGGTGGTTTGGTTTGAGGTTTCTTTTAAGGTTAAGTGGGTTGGTATACACTTACACCTAGTAATTAGGTGCTTGCTAATAAAACTTGACCAACTTATAAAATGCTTACCTCTCGTGAACCATAGCCTATCCTTGATAGCCTTGCATTTTTTCCCCCACTTGCTGAGCTCCAACCATAAGTGTGCTCACCCTTGCTTACCGCTGTTCAGAGGAGAACGTCGGAGGTGAGGACGAGTACTGGAGTGACTTCGAGGAGTTCTAGGCATGCGGATCCCCCAGTCATCATGCCTGTGGATGTCAGCGATGGAGTTGCTCGTCGTCGTTTAGTTATCGTCTTGTTCGGACCTTCGAGTCCACCCCTATGGATGTAATAATGGATATCATACTGGTTTAAACTCTTGAACGTTATATTACTTCAATGGTATTACTCTCGTTTTGTCTATCATGTGTGTGTAAAATGATCCTGGCGCACATATGAGATGCATTCGGTTTTCCTTGTAAAATCGGGTGTGACAGTCCAAAAGAAAAAGAACAAGTTCAGCCTAGCAGCCGACCTGCTTGAAGTCTTGCCGAACGAAGAGAGGTCGAGTGGCGACCTATAGGAAGCAGACTTCCAATAGATCGAAACGACGATGAAAAAATTCAGAAGGCATCAAGGATGCACTCATAGAGTAGTATCCGAGCATCGTGGCGGGCAGGATGGCCGGTATGATGATCCAAAAAAGAAGGGAAAGAGAAAGTAGGTCGAGTAACGACTTGATGAGAAACGGGTTTCCCAACAGTTCGGTACAACAAATAAAACAAGAGGGCGTCAGAGAAGCACTCATAGAGTAGTCCCTGAGCATTGAAGCAGGCAACATGGCAGGTTTGATGCTCAAAAGAGAAGAAAACTGAGTCATGGTCTTAATCGAACAAAGTGTAAAGACACCCAGGTCTCCGAGCATAGCTGCAAGGAGTCTGGCAGTGTCGGTGTTTTAGACCGGCAACCTACTAAAGGGAGTACCCGAAGTAGATGAATATGGCCTCGCCGAGATCGGTAACTCGAAGGAAGAGACACGTGGCACACAATTTAGACAGGTTCGGGCCGCGAGGTGTGTAATACCCTACGTCCTGTATGCTGCGTAGCTCTGGATTGATTGGGTACGATTACAAGATGGTGTAATAGTACGCCGTGAGATGAGATGATGTAGAGGGGGTCCCTGCCTTGCCTTATATAGTCCGGGAGGCAGGGTTACAAGTCGGAGTAGGGAGAGAGTACTAGTCGAGTACGTCTAGGAGTCTTCCATACAGTGCGGGACATGTACAGCTTCCTAACCGAGTACTTCTCCTCCGTAGTCCTTGTCCTCCACGCCATCAGGTGCCGTGTAGCGCAAGCCGGGTAGTCCCAGGGGCCCACCGAGTAGTCGGTCCTGGTACCCACCGAGGTAGTAGGCCCAGGGAGGTCCATACGACAAGTCCCCGAGTACTTTGTAGTCGAGAAGGATAGCTTCAAATAGTCTTGACGGCCTTAACGAGTAGTCCTCAGGCGTCCCCGAGTTCTACAAGTCAAAAGTCCTCAAGAGTAGTCGAAGCATCCCGAGGCTGGAATGTACTCCAGCTGATGTTTGAGCAATCTCGAAGTCTTCTCGAGTAGTCCCAAGCGTCCTCGAGTGCTGCCCTCGAAGGTCTTCAACAATGCCCGTGTTGTCTTGAAGCCGAAGCTGATATGGAAGTGTGATTGCAAAATCACACTCCATATGGAGTAGCCCCCGAGCCTTAGGTTGAGTCGTAGGCTCTGGCTGAGGGTCCATCTGAAGTCTTGGCAAGAATATCCCGAAAAATCCGGAGAGAAAAAACCGAGGGACACGTGGCACGGAGCCCCCGAGCCTTGAGTCGAGTACTTCCTCTCGAATTGAAGGGTCAGCTTGTAGAATGTGTCCTGAGATGCTCCTGAGTCTTGTCGCTTCCCAGGTAGTCGAGTAGAAGTAGCCGAGCCCCCGACGTGAGGCGCGTCGACTAGTAGAATACGAAGGGTCACACACGCCGCTGAGTCAGCCGAGCGCAGACTTATCCATCTGGCCGTTGGAGGGCCGTTTTGACTTATAAATAGAAGCCAAAACCTTTAGGGTTTTTCACCCATCGCCGCTGTAGACATTTCGAATAGATCTTGGCCAGAATCGTCGCCAGCGCACGCCGCCGCCGCTGTAGATCCGAGTGCGCCGCCAGAGAGAGTCACCGCGGTAGCCCCCGAGCGAATGTGCGTGAAGACGCCGTGCACTTGGAGGATGAAGCCATCGCCGTCCTAGACCGCGAAGGCCGCCGGCGGGAAGAAGAGGAGCCGCGACGAAGCCACCGGATCTGCCGCAGGGGCAGCGCAGCCGATGTTCCCACCGCGGCCAAATCCGAACCGCGAGTGGAAAAAGTCGAAGGCGAAGACCGAAGACTTGCTGGCCCTCCTCAACAGTGGATTCATCCGCGAGAAGGAGGTGGACATGTGGAGAGCCGCCGCCGGGGATCCGTACCCGATGGAGAAGAGCGAAGACGAGATCCCGATGTTCTCGCGCTTCGCGGAGCGTGGACTCGCGCTCCCAGCGAGCGACTTCTTCAAGGGGCTCATGGGGTCCTACGGCATCGAGTACCTCAACCTCAACCCCAACGGTATTTTCCACACCGCCGTCTTCGTCCACTTCTGTGAAGCGTTTATGGGGATCAAGCCCCATTGGATCTTGTTACGGAAGTTCTTCCGGGTGAAGCCGCAGCCGAGCGCCAGCAACCCGCGAGTAGTCGGTGGAGCGGGAATCCAGATGCGGGAGGACGCCACCGAGCAGTACCTCTCGTACAAGCTCATCGACTCCAACCAGGACTGGAAGGCGAAGTGGTTCTACATCACGAACCACCACCCAGGGTTGCCGAAGCCGAGTGGGAAGCGCCCAAGCATCGCCCGTGGTGGAACACGGAGCCAACAATGCGGGGAGGGGATCCGGCTCCCCGAGCTGTTGGCGCGGATCAAGGCGCTGAGAGAAGCCGGGCTGAGGGTCGAGCACGTGGCCTTCAG
Source organism: Cenchrus americanus (assembly GCA_947561735.1). NCBI lineage: Eukaryota > Viridiplantae > Streptophyta > Magnoliopsida > Poales > Poaceae > Cenchrus > Cenchrus americanus. The sequence continues at coordinate 228,533,304 of OX387244.1, forward strand.
CTTCATGAAGCGCATGGTGCAGCCACTGATGGCTCGCGACACTCTTGGATTCGTTTACACCGGCGACGACGACACGTCGCGGATGCCAGGAGATGAAGTTGACGACGACGACATTGTCGATAGGCTGACGCGCATCTTCAAGGACATGCCACCGTACACGGCGTGCCCTGTCCCGGAGTACTCCGCCGCGCGCCCGCCAAAGGAGGTAAGTAGTCGTACCCCCGTGTCGAGTACCCATTCCGTGTGAGTAGTCGTGCTGACGAGTTGTGTCTTGCAGGAGGACTTGAAGAAGTTCGTCTCCAAGCCGCCGCCGCCCCCTGAGGTAGTCGATATCCCGGAGGAGGGGAAGACCAAGGCCAAGGAACGGCGGGAAGTCGGCGAAGGAGACGACACCGTGGTCGTGGAGGACACGTCCGACGAGGACGACGACGAGGAGACACTGCAGGATCGCTTCCAACTGCGGTCGAGGTTCAGCCATCCTGGCCTACCTCACGTGTCCCTCGTGCAGGATCCACCGGCTAGCCTGGAGGCTAGTCTAGACGCGCCGCCGCGGAGGCCGCGCAACCCCGCCCGCAAGCGGGTGTCGAAGAAGCTGAAGGTCTCTGAGACCACGCCTCAAGAGGTAAGCCATCTTGAGTAGTGTAGTCGAGTACTAATGTCTCGAGGTGATGTGTTGACAACTGAGCTTCCTTGCTTGCAGGAGGTGCCGCCTACGGAGCCCGTTGATCAGGGCGACGAACGCGAGTGGGACACGGTGGAGGAACCCGCTGGGAGTCGGAGCCCAGCCCCCACTGTCGAAGAGCTCCTGGCGCAGATGGAGTGCCAGCCCCCTGCCCCTCAAGGGAGCACGGAGCCCGCAGCCGCCGCTGCAGAAGAAGTGGTGGCCGCGGAAGCGCAGGAGAGCGCTGCACCGCCGCCGTGGCCGCGTCGAAGGGGCAGCGGCCGCAGAGGTGCAAGAGGAGGCGCCCGCCGAGGCTGGACTGGTGGACATTTCCAGCATCCTTGGCGCCCCGACTGTGACGATAGTTCGGTCAAGATTGTAAGTGTTTAATCTTCCCAAGTAGTACTTGATGTAGTAGTCGAGCTTGATTGACAACCAATTTGTGTACTCTGCAGGAAATCAATGGACCTGTCCTGGGAGGGGGATGAACCCTCTACAGCGGTGGTGGAAGAAGAAGCCGCGCCGCCCGCCGAGGAGTCCACTCCTGCCCCTCAGGCGGAGCCTGAAGCGCCGGCTGCTGAGGCTACATTGCCCTGAGGCCAGCGTTGTCGAAGGTAAGTACTCTGCTGAGGCTATGGTACTCGCCAAAGAGTAGTCGTAGTCACTGATGCACTTGTCTTCTTGTTGACAGGCGCTGAGGCTGAAAGGAGCGACATCCCGGCGGTGGTGCCCATGCAGAGGTTGACACCACAAGTGCCGGAGGCTACTGGGGGAGCCCCCGAGCTGATGGAGGTGGCCGCTGAGGAGGTCGCCGTGGCGACCGGAGGAGAGGAGGCCACCGCGCCACCAGAACCCGCTCTGGAGGTGGTCGTCCGCTCCCCGGAGATTCAAGACGCGGAGCCCATTCGTTCTGCGTCGATGACGGAGGCCGCCACGAGCAGTCATGGCGGGGTGGAGTTGCTGGCAGACGACTTGGTCGACCCGGCAACGGTAGCCAGGCACCTGGAGGCTGTCCGCCAAGCCGAGCAGTGGATGAAGGTGAGTAGTCTTAACACCTGAGTAGTCAATCCTCTGTCGTTGAATACTCATTTGACATGTGTTGTCTGTGCAGGACGTCGTGGAGAGGTCCCGCGAGAAGTCTAGCATGCTGCAAGGCTTCGGCGACGCGGTGCTCCGGGCTGAGGCGCTGGAGGACCAACTCTTGAAGTCCCGGAAGCACGCGGCAGCCATGCAGTCCAAGCTTGATACCGCCTTCGCCAAGTACCACAACGACATCCAGGAGATGCAGGCGAAGAGCGACGACTTGGTGCGGAAGAACAAGACGCTCCGCAACAAGAACAAAGGTACGCCACTTGTCTTGTTGAGTACTTGTTGGAGGCCGAGAGGTAGTCTAACCCGCTTTTCATTGTTGTTTGCAGAGCTTGAGGCCCGGGTAGATCAATTGAAGGCTTCAGAGACGGATCTAAAGAATATCTTCTACCAGGAGCAGGAGGCCCACCAGGTACTCGAGCTTGATTATAAGGAGCTTGCCTTCGAGTGCGACAAGCACATGGAGCTTCGTATTGCTTCCGATCGTGACCTCGTCAACTGCTACCAATCGTTGCAGAAGCTAAACAAGGACTGTGAGGCGCTGCGGGCCCAGCTGAAGGAGCTTGAAGAAGCCGCGCTCCTGATCGCAAGACTCTTGGTGCCTCATCCTGGCGGCCCCAAGATAGCACCGCTCGTGGATCGACTGAAGGAAGCCCCCAGCCGGCTGGCGGCGTACGTGAAGCATCTAGCGAAGTCGATCCCGAACCAGGCCGGCCTTCATGAAGTCCTACTTCCCGAAGGCGCCCGTGGATGTAGTCGGCGGCGGGCTAGCCGCCAAGCGTACGTACGAGCAAGATGCGGAGGCTGGCCGGAGCAGATGGTGCCCATTGCAGAGCAAGTCGCCGAAAAGCTTAACCTCCAGTAGTCCTGTAACAGTTAGCTCGTAGCAGTATATGTACAAAAACATTTGTAATGTAATTGTTCAAGTATGAATGAAGAAAAGTTCCATCAATGAGTACTCGTAGTCGCGATCTCAGAGTGCGGAGTCCCATCGTGGAGTTGTCGCGAGTAGTCGTACTCGGCAGTAGTCCCGTTGAGGGAAGTAGACAGTAAAGAAGTTGATGAATGATCAAACTTTATTACTGAAGAAGTACACCTGGATGGCCAGGGCCGTAGTTACAGAGTAGTCGCCCGGACCCGGAGGCCGCTTACAACTAAGTGGTGCTAGGGCGAGTAGCCGCTTACAGCAGTAGATCCGTAAGTAGCCGTGTAGGCTGGATTTAGGAGTACATGGTCTCTCAGTAGACCGCTGCTAGAGTCCTTTGTCGCTCGTCGCAACCCAGGATCCGTAGGTAGCCGTGCGGGCTGGATCCTGGAGAGGAGTAGTCCGGAGACTAGTGCCTGGACCTGGAGGCCGCTTACAGCGAAGGAGTAGTCCGGAGACTGGAGCCAGGACCCGGAGGCCGCTTACGACGGAGGGGTCTTAATGTAGTCGTGTAGACTTGAGCCCCGGAGTAGTCGTGTAGACTAGGCGTAGAATCGACAGAGCTGGTCGACGTTCCACGAGTTGTTGACTTCTTTGCCTTCAAGTGTCTGGAGGCGGTAGGAGCCCGGCCTGGTCACCTTTGCCACGGTGAAGGGGCCTTCCCAGGGGGAGCTAAGCTTGTGTAGTCCTTCCGTGTTCTGGATGCAACGGAGGACGAGATCGCCAACGTTAAAGGAGCGTTCCTTGACGTTGCGTTCGTGGTAGCGTCGGATACCCTCCAGGTACCTTGCCGATTGGACGAGGGCAGCGCAGCGAGCTTCTTCGAGTCCCTCGATGTCAACTCTTCTGCTGTCTTCAGAGACGCCTTCGTCATAGTGCTCTACTGCTAGTGAGTTCCATATGACATCAGCAGGGAGGATTGCTTCGGAGCCGTAGACCAGGAAGTAAGGGGATTGCCCCGTTGGCTTGGAGGGCTGAGTACGTAGCCCCTAGAGTGCGTTGGGTAGTTCCTTGATCAACTTGCCTCCTTTGGAATTAGCAGCGTCGTGTAGCCGCTTCTTGAGAGCGTCGAGCACCATCCCGTTGGCGCGCTCGACTTGTCCGTTGGCCCGAGGGTGGGCAACTGGACATATCGGACGTCAATCCCGCTGTTCTCGCAGTACTCCCAGAACTGGTGATTGTTGAAGTTGGAGCCCGGATCTGTGATGATGCGGTGGGGTAGTCCGTAGTGATGTACGAGTTCATCCAGGAAGTCGAGTACTCTGTCAGCCTTGGGGCATGTCACCGGCTTGACCTCGATCCACTTGGTGAACTTGTCGATGGCCACCAGTACTCTGTTGAAACCACACGGCGCGGTTGGCGGTGGCCCAATCATGTCGAGCCCCCGGCAAGCGAAGGGCCGGGTTGGCGGTATGGTGACTAGCTTGTAGGCCGGGGCATGTTGTCGCTTGGCGAAGTATTGGCATCCTTGGCATCTTCGACGAGTTCTTCGGGCGTCGCCCGTGGCCGTGGGCCAAGAGAAAGCTCGCCGGAAGGCCTTGCCGACCGGCGTGCGGGAAGACGCATGGTTGCGCGCGACGCCCTTGTGGATCTTCTCCAAGATGTCCTTGCCTTCTTGCTCGGGGACACACTTCATGAGTACTCCAGAAGATGCGCCCCGCTTGTAAAGCTTGTCTCCGACGAGGACGTAGGATTTGGTGCGGCGGATGAGCTGCTCGGCCAAGTTCTTGTCCGAGGGAACCTTCTGCTCGCTGAGGTAGTCGATGAAGGGTTGCCTCCAGTCCACGTCGATCATCATGACCTCCTGTCCAGCCGGTGGATGCACTGGGAGAGTGGTCGGTGGCACCGGCTCCGGGATGGATGGCGCGTGAAGCTTGTGAACGAAGACGCCCGCTGGTACTTGAGCGCGGGTAGATCCAAGCTTCGATAGGACGTCCGCTGCAACGTTGTTGTCGCGGACGATGTGGTGGAACTCGAGACCATAGAACTTGTTCTCGAGCTTGCGGACTTCTAGGCGATGGCGTCCATGTTCTCCTTGTTGCGGTCCCGGGACTTGTTGACTTGGTTGATGACCACGCGGAGTCGCCGTAGACTAGTAGCCGCTTGATGCCTAGTGAGCCGCGAGGCGGGAGCCCATGTAGGAGAGCTTCGTACTCGGCTTCATTGTTTGAGACCTTCCGGAAGATGCGGGACGTACTTGAATTGTTCGCCCGTTGGAGAGATCGGGGAGTACCCCCACACTGCGCCCTCGAGGTTGAGTGAGTCGTCGAAGTACATCACCCAGTGCTTTGGTCGCACGGTTGGAGTAGGTAGCTGATTCTCCCACCATTCTGCCATGAAGTCGACTAGCGCCTGCGACTTGATGGCTGTGCGTGGCTTGAAGTCGATGGTGAGGGCGCCGAGTTCGACTGCCCATTTGGAGATTCTTCCAGTAGCATCTTGGTTCCGCAGGATGTCGCCGAGCAGGTAGTCGGTGACTATGGAGATCGAGTACTCCTGGAAGTAGTGTCGTAGCTTCCGCGAGGTGATGAGTACCGTGTACAGGAGCTTCTGCACAGGTTGATAGCGTGCCTTGGACTCTGACAGGACCTCGTTGACGAAGTAGACTGGGCGCTGGACTGCATAGGCGTGGCCGTCTTCCTGCCGCTCAACGATGATGGCAGTACTGACCACATGAGTAGTCGCAGCGAGGTAGAGCAAGATGTTGCTCGCCTTTGCGAGGAGCCGTGAGGACCGGTGGCTTCGATAGGAAGTCCTTGAGCTGGGCAAGGGCTTGATCCGCCTCTCGGGGTCCACACGAACTTCTCTTGGTGCTTGAGTAGTTTGAAGAAGGGGAGCCCCGTTCTCCAAGCTTCGAGATGAATCTGTTCAAGGCCGCCATGCACCCGGTCGGCTTTACGGAGCGTCTTTGATGCACGTGGGAGCTTTCATGCGATGATGGCGGAGATCTTCTCGGGGTTGGCTTCGATGCCGCATTGGGCCGATGATGAAGCCGAGTAGTTTGCCCGAAGGTACGCCGAAGACACACTTGTTCGGGTTGAGCTTCCAGCGGTACTCGCGCAGGGATGCGAAAGTCTCTTCAAGGTCGTCGATGAGGGTACTGGAGTTTCTGGTCTTGACGACCATGTCATCCACGTAGGCTTCAATGTTCTTGTTGAGTTGCCTCTTGAAGCAGGCCTGGATAGCTCGTTGGTAGGTAGCGCCGGTGTTCTTCAACCCGAAGGACATGGTCATGTAGCAGTACGCGCCAAACAGGGTGATGAACGCGGTCTTCTCCTGGACTTCTTCCTTGATCGCGATCTGGTGGTACCCGAAGTAGCGATCGAGGGAAGCAGAGCGAGGTCGCGGCCCCGCCGTGGAGTCGATGACTTGATCAATCCGCGGCAACCCGAAGGGGTCCTTGGGGGCGAGTGCTTGTTGAGGTCGGTGTAGTCGACGCACATCCTCCACTCGTTCGAGTTCTTCTTGCGGACGAGGACGGGGTTGGCGAGCCACTCAGGATGGAAGACTTCTCTGATGAAGCCAGCCGCGAGTAGTTTGGCGAGTTTCTTCTTGATGGCATCCCGTCTGTCGTCGGCAAACCGTCGGAGGTGTTGTCGCTTGGGGGTGGCCTTAGGATCGACGTTGAGGCAGTGCTCAATCAACTCCCTGGGCACTCCTGGCATGTCCGTCGGCTTCCACGCGAAGATGTCGCGGTTAGCCCGGGAGGAAGTTGATGAGTGCGTCTTCCTATTTGGGGTCGAGGCTGGCCCCAATGGTGGTGGTCTTGCTGGAGTCGCCTGTTCCGAGGTCGATCGTCTTGACTAGGACCTCCTCAGCTGGCTGAGGCTTGTTGGCGTTGTCAGACTTCTCCGGGATGTCGAGTTCACTTGTAGCAAGCTTCTTCGACGCAGCGTAGACCTCCATCATGGCGTTGGGTACTTGATTTGTAGAGGCGATCTCCACAGCTTCTGTGTCGCGGTCGTGGGAGATCCTCAAGTCCCCTTGTATGGAGAGTACACCCGCTGGGCTTGGCATCTTGAGTACCAAGTAGGTGTAGTGGGGCACCGCCATGAACTTGGCGATGGACGGCTTGCCGAGGATGGCATGGTAGGAAGTCTCGAAGTCCGCGACCTCGAACTTGATGTACTCGGTACGGTAGTTTTCCCGAGATTCCCCGAAGGTAACTGGCAGGACCACTGAGCCCAGTGGGATAGTCGCGTTACCGGGGACGATGTCGTAGAAGGGCGTGTTGCTCTTGGTGAGCATGTGGGTGATGTCGAGCTTCATCTTCTTCAAGGTCTTGGTGAAAAGGACGTTGAGCCCGCTTCCACCGTCGATGAGGACCTTGTTGAGCTTGGATCCCGCGATCACCGCTTCAAGACGAGGGGGAACCGCCCGGTTCGGAGAAAGGGTCGGTCCATTGATCCACGCGGAAGAAGGTAATGGGTACCTCCGACCACCTGAGAGGGGTCGGGACCGCTGGTTCAATGCTCATGACTTCTCGACGGGTAGCCTTTTGCTCCCGCCTGCTGGGTAGTCTGCCGAAGAGGACGTTGACAGTCTTGTAGGGTTCCTGGAAGTCGTTGTTGTCTCCGTCGTTCTTCTTCTTGCCTTTCTTGTCATGAGGGTGCGGTGGCTCTGGAGTACTCTTGAGTGCATGCCTGAGTTGGTAGCACTTCTCGGTGGTGTGGTTGCCGTTCAAATGCCACGGGCACTTCTCCTTCAGCAAGTCTTTGAAGCCGCCGGAGTTCTTCCTCGAGTTCTCCTTCGCAGGGCGCTGGATAGCCGCGATAGTGTTGTCTGGCTTGCGCTTGCGGTTGGAACCCGAGTAGTTATTGTTGTTGCGACCACCTTGGTTCCCGTTATTGCCGCTGCCGCCGCCGTTGTTCTCCTTGCTTTTGCCACGGATGGCGTCATACTTGGCATTGGCCTTGTCTTCTTCATCCGCCCAGGACGTGATCATGTCCTTGAGGTGGGGGATGGACTTGGGGCGGCGACGACCGTAGTCTTCAAAGGTGCGGCGATGGTAGAGGCCGTCTTGGAAGAGGTCAATGACCTCCTTGTCGGTGACGTCGACTACGGTAGCGCGCTTGTCGAAGAAGCGACACATGTACTTGCGGAGGGTCTCGCCTTGTTCCTGCTTGACCATGGCCAGGTCCATGCGAGTACCCGATCGGCCCATGGCGCCCGCGAAGTTGCTGGTGAACTGCTCCTTCAGCTGGTCCCACTTGTCGATCGAGTGCTTGTCCAACGACTCGAGCCATGTGAGTGGGGCTTGGTCCAGGCAGAAGGGGAAGTAGAGGCACTTGGTGTCGTTGTTGCCGCCAGCGTTCTCGATGGAGAGGGCCTAGCACCTGAGCCACTAGATGGGGTCCTGCTTCGCATCATACTTGGTGATCCCCAAAGGCTTGAACTTGTCGGGGAGGAGCAAGTTGCAAAGTCGAGGTGAGAAGGTGGGGAAGCCGTCGTTGTCGCCGGCAGTGGCTGACTTCTTCCGCCGCAGCTCCTCAATCTTCTGGCGAGCGTCGTAGCCGCCCTGCGAGGCTCCGGGGGCGTGGCTATTCGCGTGGTTTCGACCGCCGTGACTACCGCCGCCGCCGGCCCTCTTGTTGGCTCCGTGGTTGGAGCTTCCGTCGTCGCTGCCGCCGCCGTCGGGGTCATGGCCGCCGCCGCCGCGGGCGCAGTGGGGGACGACCTCGCGGTTGCTGTTGCCCCCCTGTGAGGGTCCGTCGGCGTTTGCGCGTGTACGGTTGGGCTGAGCTGGGAGCTCAGCTCGAGTACGGTTGCGGCCGAGGTCAGCGCTGCGACTTGTAGCTTCGTTGTCGCGGTTCCTGGCAGGAGGAGGCTGGTTGACCCTGTTGTCGACCCGCATGAAGTAGGCGTCTTCAGCGAGCTTGGCGATGACCTCTCCAGCGCGAATTCCCCGAGCCTGGCGTGCGATCGCTGTGATCGACATGAGGCATTGCTCAGGGGTAGTGTGTACTCTGCTCTCGACCGCTTCGAGAGCTTCCGCAAGGTTGCGGATGGGGAGGTTGTCTCGGAGACGCCAGCGTCATTCGCTGCGCTTCCTGTTACGCTCACGTCGAGCGTCTCTGTTAGCGGGGGTCTCGTCTGCAGGTGCGTCAGCAGACAACTCGTCTGCGGAGATGTCTTCAAGGTACTTGTCTTGAGCCGTCCCTGAAGGTCCTGGCGTGTCACCGGCAACTATGAAGACTTGGCGATCAGGGGTGCCAAGGCTGGACTCAGAGACCGCCACCTCGGTTGGGGTGTTCGAGTCAGCTCGAGCAAGCGGTGTTCCCTCCTGGAACGGGAGTGAGTCGATGTAGGCGACATAGCGTGAGTCTCCACTTATCAGGTCAGCGGGCTTGCGGTCTGGCCAGTAGACGAATCTCCCGGCCGGTGTGGAGGTTATAACCAGCCCAGAGGCCGGCCGTGATAAGGGATGCTCAGTGGTTCCGTCCTCGGACTCGGAATCCTTTGGGTCCGATCCGAAGTCGAACTCGTATGCAGAGTTCGAGTAGAACCCGGAGAGGGGGTTGGAGTCCGAAGTGTGGCCGGGGGCGGTGTCGGAGTCTGAGTTGTACTCGGGTACGGGCTCCTTGCCGGCCCGGCGCGAAGAGGGAGCCTCCGTGCGGGCCCTGCTGAGGATGTGGGGACCACGCGTGGAGCGCTCACGGGGTGGTGGGACCACATGCGATGGCTGAGTAGCCGGCTTGCATGCGATAGCCCATGGAGACGTCTAGTTCAAGTTGGAAGCGGACTCGAGCTCGAAGTCGGCGTGATGATCGAAGAGCAAAATTTCGCCGAACTTGCCGGCGAGTTCGCCCGTGACAACTTCAGGAAGCGTCACGAAGCCGGTCTCCGGGTTGGGCGGCATGGTGAGGCGGCGCTGGAAGGATCCCGCGCCGTCGGCAGTGCAGACCCAAGCGCCGAAAACGAAGGTGTCGCCGCGGTTGAGGGCGACAGTTGGCTTGAAGTAGACAAGAGCCATCGAGTTCGCCATGTGATCTCGGGCGAGATCCCCTACCTGGCGCGCCAGCTGTCGGTATTTTAGACCGGCAACCTACTAAGGGGAGTACCTGAAGTAGATGAATGTGGCCTCGCCGAGATCGGTAACTCGAAGGAAGAGACACGTGGCACACAATTTAGACAGGTTCGGGCCACGAGGTGCGTAATACCCTACGTCCTGTATGCTGCGTAGCTCTGGATTGATTGGGTACGATTACAAGATGGTGTAATAGTACGCCGTGAGATGAGATGATGTAGAGGGAGGTCCCTGCCTCGCCTTATATAGTCCGGGAGGCAGGGTTACAGGTCGGAGTAGGGAGAGAGTTCTAGTCGAGTACGTCTAGGAGTCTTCCATACAGTGCGGGACATGTACAGCTTCCTAACCGAGTACTTCTCCTCCGTAGTCCTTGTGCTCCACGCCATCAGGTGCCGTGTAGCACAAGCCGGGTAGTCCCAGGGGCCCACCGAGTAGTCGGTCCTGGTACCCACCGAGGTAGTGGGCCCAGGGAGGTCCATACGACAGGCAGGGCCGACCTCAAGGAGGCCTTGTAGGCGTGTCGACCTCGAAGAGGCCTTAAGTCATCAATGTTGCCCAGTATCCGAGAATATCCATTAGGATCTTGAAAGGTGCGTCGTATGAAGAGGTCTTCCGTGGTGGTTGAAATTGTCGACGATGAAGTTGTAGGAGTGACGTCGATCTTGATCATCTGGAGTGTAGAGACATTCAGATATCTTGCATAGCTGCAAAGAGTCTGGTAGAGCCACTCGAGGCATGTTGACCTCAGGAAGGTCTCAAGACAACAGCGTCCAAGTACCCGGAAGTACTTGGCAGGGCCATTTAGCGCACACCCCACGAGGAGGCCTTCATTCCTAACGTAAAATCCTAGGTGTCCAAAGCAGGCTGGCAGGGCTACAAGAGCACACCGACCTCAGAAGGTCACGCATCTAGGGCGCGCAACTAGGTTGGCAGAGCCATAGACATACTGCGGTATTGCAAGACCTAGGTATTAAGGCACGCCGACCTCGAGGAGGTCATTTTGGTGTCTAGATGACCAACATAGCTGCTAGCCATCCAGTAGAGCCAATGTACTAAGGTATTGGCGACCTCAGCAATAGGCACACCGACCACAGGGGCCCAACGAAATCGTAGAGGTGAAGTTTCTGAACTCCATGGTGCTTCTGATCTCCGGGCGCCCAGACGGATCTGGCGGAGCAGTGAGGAACGCCTACCTCGGAAGATCTTCAATCAAATCTACGACCATTCTGTTCAAGAAACAGAAATATAGGCTGATTGGAATAGGTTCGTTTACGTGTAGAGCCATAGCGGGTGCACCAGAACGCAGAGCCTAGCGAGTGCAAATACAAGACATCAGGTCATCGAGGAAGGTTGTGGAGTCATCGTCGAAGGAGGCTAAGTTAGGCGTTGAGCCTTCTGACACGAGGTCAGGTTTTGTCGTGTAGCGTAGACTGTAGGGTCACGGGTCAGCAGTGATCAGAGATTCTCTTGCCACCTAGAAAATGACAAACTGCCCACGAATCGAGGGGAGCACTGTAGCCATGTGACTCTATGGTGGGACTCAGGCATCATTGATGCACTAGCGACAAGGACGTCGCGAGACAGGGTAATAAAGTCATTGCCTTTAATCGTGCGCATGTCTGCAGGTCCCAGCACCATGTGGTGACAATGTCATCACTTTGCCAACTGCCTAAGGCTTGGCTCCGACTATAAATAGCGTTGTGATGTTGAAGGAGGCAAGCACCGAGCATTGTTGAGCTATGAAGCTGCAAAGTAGTAATCCCACCATGCCATGGGCATGTGTTCGGCCACCAGATTGTAGAGTGTTGTGTTTGTAGGAGCATGGTGCTAGGAGAACTCTCGCAAAATGTAGGCAACACCCCTACTCTTCGTACCTTGCTTCTACGTGGTATCAGGTAGAGTTTGGAGGTGATGCTGTACCAGCTGGAGGTGCAGCAGGACGTCGCTGGTGAGCATCGGGTGCTCATTGGGGGTCGGAATCCTGCGCCGAAGAGCAAGCTCGTACCTACATTCCAATAGTCTGGGCCGAGCATGCCTTAGGTTGCGCGCCGTCCGACTGTTGTCTCCCACAAGGCCGCCATCAAGGTCCTGGTGCTAGGAGAAATCTCGTGACGTGCTCTGCTTCGGTAAAGTAGGTCGCGATGACTGCTCTGGGTGGCCCAGGCCTTGTAGTATGTTTATCTCTTGTGTTGGATTCTGAATCCAATGAGGTCATAGGCGACTTGTGTACCTTCAAACGGTCCATGTAATATTCGCTCTCTTCTGTCATGTACTTGGTCGATTTGACAAAATGATTTGTCAAAAACCTAAATTAATGTGACGTGGGGGCTTGTTGAACTTGTTTGTCATCAGGGTGACCTGATGAGATTTTGTTGACAGCTGACGACCTAAACTCAGAGTTTAGGTCGTGGCTTAATCTGTTGGCGATGAATCCGGCGCAATCTTCTCGCGAATTTATCGGAATAGAGCCGTTGAAGTGCATTGTACGACGGAAGGAACCACAACGGGCAGATCTAGTGGACCCCTATAAATAGAGTGGCTCGGGTCGAGGTTTACCCCATTCGCCCTTCTTCTTCCTCCCGCCGCTCTCACTCCCGTCGTCGTAGCTTCCCCGCAGCCTTGCGTCCGCTTCTCTTGTGCGCGCTCCCATCTAGTCTCCAGCTCCGGCCGTCCGCGCGCTAGCACCACCACTCCACGCCGCGCTGCTCCGCACATGCACATCAAAACCCTGTGCACCATTAGATCCAATCCGAACCCTAGCGGCGAAATGGCGGCGGAGGCGGCTTCCATCCCAGACTCGCGCACGGTGTGGGTCCGGTCGACGATGACGGAGGCCAAGATCCAGGCTTTGGTGGACCGCGGGCTACTACGGCCGAAGGCGGAGGTGGAGTGGAAGGCGGCAGCTGGGGAGGAGTTCCCGACCGAGGGCGTGAAGGAGCAGTTCGTCTTCACGTCCTTCTTCGAGCGTGACTTCAACCTCCCCGTGGGGAATTTCTTCCGCGACTTGTTGTACTACTACAAGCTGGAGCTGGTACACCTTGTCCCCAACTCCATCACTGTGGTTTCGACCTTCATTCACTTTTGTGAGGCGTATCTGGGGACGCCTCACTTCTTATTGTGGATGTATTTGTTTTGTGTGAAGAGCACTGACAAGAGGTCGGGGCCAGTGGGGGCTGTAATGTTTTGCTTGAGGTCGGGCCTCAAGACAAAGTGGATAGATAGCAACCTCCCCGACAACACCTCTGGGTGGAGGTCGGAGTGGTTTTATATTGTAGATCAGCTGCCTAGGCTTCCACGTCGTACTGGCCATATGCCAGTGAAGATATCTGAGTGGGACTTAGGGCTGTCGTCCTATGACACCGAGGACCTCAAGGGGGTTCTGGAGGTGGTCGGAGACCTGAAGAAATGGGGGATGACGGGAGCTTCAGTCGCTAGGTCATTTTGCCGATGGCTGATTCAACCGATCAAGGATCAGGTTCACCCCGCGTATGAGTATTGGGGGCAGTCAGATCCCACACGTGAATTTAACCGCAAGGTCTCCAAGGAGGAGATGGCAGCCAGGGTGTCCCAGATTTATTCTGGGAAGGTGAAGATAAAGAAGTGCCCTAAGGCACACTCGTTGAAGAGGCCGGCTGACCCGATAAGATCCTGAGACCTACCTTTAGGTCATTTACACCATTTGCTATTGTTACGTCATGTAACTCTCTTGGTCGTTAGTTGATTGCAGGAACATGAATGTCAGTTCTGGTGCCCAGCGCCACTTCGTGAAGGCAAGCTACACCAGCAGAAACTTAGGTCGGACAAATACCAGCCTCCAGTAGCTCGGCTGCTGGAGTTTTATGACTCTGACTCGTCGGTGGAGGCCGATGAAGATACCGACGTTAAGGCCGGAAGCGACGCCGGGGCAGGCCCGGATGCTGGTGGCGCCGCGAAGTCCCGGCACAAGACCGGGTCGAAGTTGGCGAAGCAGTCGGCTTCAACTACTGTTGCTGCGGTCTCTGCGGTGAAGGCCGCAGAGAAGAAGAAGAAGAGGAAGAGGAAGGCTAGTTCCCCACCGGTAGTTGTGACGGCGGCAATTCCGACGCCTCGTTCGAGGGAGGTCGAGTCGGAAGAAGAGGAAGAATACGAAGCCACCGAGGAGTCGCCGATCGTGGAAGATCGGCTAGCGAGGGGGTCGGAGAGCCCCGCTGCCAAGAGGCAGCGGGAGTTGGTGGAGAAGACGTCGAAGGATGCCCATCGTCGAAGTTTGGAGGCGCAGCGAATTGCTGCCGCAGCACAGACAAAGATGCCTGCCGCAATTATCCCTCAGTTCTTTAGGCCAAAGCCACGCGTCCCGGCCGTTACGAGGTAAAGTCTTGAACACTCGATCTCTTTTACTTGTTGTTGTCGTGCTGTTTATGTCTGTCTTGACGTGATGTTGTTGTGCAGGTCGGTAGCAGAGCTGCAGCGCGACCTGGGCGCTTGGGCTTCGCCCTCCCGCACGAGGTCGCTGACCCTAAGGTCGTGGTGGAGTCGTTGACCGACGACGCACAGACAGCCTCCCTGCCGCCAGGGGCGGCTGAAAAGAGGACAACTTCGCCACTAGCGGCGGATTCAAGGATGGCGAGTCCCCCGCGTGCTGGTGACACGGGAGCGGGAGGTGCTGTTGGGGACGTCAGAACGCCGGCTTCCCTAGGAATTATTGATGTGGACCCCATCAGCTCAAGACCTACTGGGGCTGACGACGACCTGGTCAAGGACCAGCCTCAAATTGACCAGGTGCCAAGAGGTCCGGGAACATCTGACACACAGGTACCCGATTCTTCCTCGCCAAGCCCGAGATTACTGCGACGGGAAATTGATTGGAATGATACCCCATGGCAGGATGATATCTTCGAGGACAACGAGGATATGCAGGCCTTTCGGACTAGCATTGTGACCATCTACCACACGCTGATGGTAGGTTTACTTACGATGTACTTTTCTGGCGATGTATTTGTTGAAGTGTCACTAACGAGCTTGTTGTGTTGTGGCAGTCTTTGGCGGAACGAGCCAAAAGTCGGGCCGACCTGCTGAAGAACGCGGCGGCGAAGGAGCAACAGATTGCTGACCTTGAGTAGGAGCTCAGGCAGGTCCGGGAGGCGGCAGCCGCTGAGAAGAAGAGGCCCGAGGACGAGCTCACCGAGGAGAAGCGCAAAGCCAAGGAGGCTACTACGTAGTTCAACACTGTAGCCATTGGTAGGTCAGATCTTCTTGTTGGTAGTCTTTTTCCAGTAGCAAAGAGGTCTTTTTGTGGGATGCTAATTGTGATGTCTCGTATGCTTCCACAATCGTGAGGAGGAGCTTAACAACGACTTGAAGAACACCAAGGAGAAGGTTCGAAATTTGGAGGTGTCGCTTCGGGAGGTCGAGGCTGGGGGGCCAAGAGCTCAAGCGGGCGATGAAGGAAGCTACTGAGAATGAGTACGACGTTGTTGACGGTGAAAATCCGTCAACCTAGCCATGAGTTTACCTTCGGTGTTGGCATTAGTTTTATACCTTATCCATTGGTACTAACCCCCGTGGTATAACAAGTTCACGTGTGCATGTCGTTTTTGGAGTTTAATGTTTATGCGGGGATTTAGTGTTGAATGCAAGACTTTCGGGGTAAGTTCATCAAGCACCTCATGACAAGACTTTAAAGCCCCGAACAAGTCATGCAATGAAGTAAAATTAACTCCAAGAAGCCGGGGACTTGATCCGAGAAGACGACATACTCCGGGGACCGACCGAGAAAAGTGCTCGAATCTTCCAAGACAAGGAGTTGAGTCCAATTCGGAGAGAAACCGACGACATGGACCCGTATGCGAAGGGGGAAGCATCCGGGAAGCAAGGGAACCGACCTCGGGCAAAGGAGCCCGCGGGGGCCGGGCCTAAATGGGCCCGGCCGGCCGGCCCCGATCCGGTCGGCCCGAGCCCATTTAGGGCCCAAATCCGACGCCCTTTGCCCTAGCCGCCAATCGGGCTATTTATAGTCCCCCGACCGAGAGCCACGCGAGAAAAGATTTCGTCTTCGGCCACCGAGAAGCGAGAGAAGAGAGGGACACCATCTAGGAGAGGAGAGGGTCGAGCTAGTTGACTAGGGTTTCCCTAGCCGACGTGGGAACCTTGCACCGAAGACCACGTCGGAGTTCCGGAGCTAGAAGCAAGATCAAGGAAGGATCCCGGTGGTGATCTTGTGTATGTATCATTGTTATAGTTGAATTATCAAGTTGAATCTTTTCTCGGCGATCAAGTGTTTCCTCGAAGATTTCGTTTTTCGATCGGCTTTGCTTATTTCAATTCTATTCTCGAGATAGATTACATAGGGTGTTCTTGTAGCCGCGTTGGCTAGAGGTACACGCCGGATCCTCCGAAAGAATCTCGACTTGTCTTTTGACTCGCCCTAAGCTCCCCGCATGAATAGGGATACGTTGTGACAGAACGGGGGTCTCGAAAGGCGGATGTTTTCGGATTTGGACGGGAAACCACGATTTAAAAAGGCTTTTATTAAGATTCGATTTGCTACTTCTTCTCTTGCTTGGAACTTCAACGAAAGGCTTACCCCGATCCCTCTAGATCGGTTTATCTACCCAATCTTACTTTGTTTTCTCCGGTTTTTAGTAGATTAGATCTATTTTGTGTCTTTTACTTAGATGCATTAGGTCTTTTATCGATTATTGAAGATTACTTGGCTTTAATAGATTAAGTCTTGCGTCACACATTTGTTCCACGGATTCGATACCTTGGGTTCACCACTCGAGGGAAGAAGGGTCCCTTGACTACGACGGGAGACTTGTACGCTTGCGAGTCACGAACGAACTTTGATACAATTATTAACCGTCAACAAGCCCCTTTTTACGGCGCCGTTGCCGGGGAACAAGTGATCAAGATTTGATTTTTTATTGCTTTTTTTTGTAATTTTCAGTACTGATTTTGTTTTATTTTTGCATCTAATAAATTTCGATCATCCCCGAAATACATCTAATCTAGTTTGTCTAACTCTAGTCTTTATAGATTTGTTTTGTTTTCTAGTTTTTTCTGCATACTTTGTTTATTGCTAACCCTAACAGGAGATGGACGGCTACCTCTCCAACAAACCCAATAATTTTGTGGATGATCCAGAAAAACTTTACAGGCTAAGGAGACGCGAAGCACATCAAGCTAAAAAGCTGGATTTTGTAGATTCGGAGTCGGAAGACAAAGGATCGCGAGGAATCTCCGGAGAATTCACCACCTCAAAGTCCGCGGGAGAACCGACGTCCACCGATGGGTGACCAACCACCGGAAGAACGCAAGATTGGGGAGCTATGCACCCCAGACATCATCGACCTACCAATCTTGAACCTCGACGAGATCGGAAGACCGTTCGAGATCAAGACCTCAACAATCCGCATGGTGCAACACTCACCCTTCACCGGCAAAGAGGATCCGAACCTTCACCTCCAAGCATTCATTCAACTATGTCAGACTTTCAACATGGAGGGGGTGACTCAAGATCAAATGAGGGCAAGGCTTTTTCCGTTTTCACTACTCGGGAAGGCGTTGCAATGGTTCCACTCTCAACCGGCGGAGACGGTGCAAAATTGGAACACGTTGATGAAGGCTTTCATGAAGGAATACTACTCGCCGGGTAAAACTCAAAGCTTGCGTAATAAGATTGCCACCTTTGTTCAATATCCTACGAAACTATCTCGGAGGCATTCGAGCGCTTCAACGAGTACACCGGGCGGTTCCACATCACAAGTTCCCGAAAGAAGACCTCGTGCAAAAGTTCTATCAAGGACTCACCATGGCGTCAAGGACGATCATCGATGCATCGGCGGGAGGATCTATCATCGAGCTTACACCGACGGAAGCTTTCACGCTATTCAAGAAGGTCGCGGATAATGACACGTGGGCGTCATCCGGGCGCCTACACCCGGCTCAACCCATGGGGAACGTCAAAGGAGTCTTGCAAGTGGAGAAGGAAGACATACTTGAAGGCAAGATCGACTCGCTCATGAGGAGGTTGGAGAAGATGGAGATAGAAAAGAAAGAGGCTCAAGACTTGAAGGCCGCCGAAGCAAGGTCCACATGCGAAGAATGTGGAGAGTATGGCCATGTCCGCAAAGATTGTCCGGAGGAAGCCAAAGTGCTCGACTACATGAGGAAGGGAGAATTGCCGAACTTCCGCTACGGGCAAGGTAGGCCTCAATTTAATGCAAGCTCATCTATTCCTAACGCGGTTCCACTTCGGATACAATTGAAGGAGTTCATGGATGAGCAAGCTAAGATCAACAAGGACACCGTCACCAAGTTCAAGACCATAGACAAGGTGTTGGAGAACATCGATAGCAAAGTGACGGAGGTCGGAAGTTCCAATCATCAAGTGCTCAACATGATGAAGATGCTCGAGACGCAAGTTGGACAACTTGCGGGCGCCTCACTAATGATGAAGGGAAGCTTCGGGACAACCCAAATGTCCCGAATCGGCGAAGGCCATTCAAACACGTTCGGGGAAGGAGACCGAAGATCCGGAACGTACCGCGGGAGCAAGGAAGCCGAAACCGTCCACCGAGGTGGAAGGAGCCGCTAAAGAGAAGGTTACGGGGATCGTCACCGAGGAACCCGAATTCGAGATGCCGGAAGATGACACGAGGGTACCGCAACTCAAGCCACGCTACTTCCGAGGTAAACTTGACAACCACTTTGAGAAGTTTGTGGAAGTTGTGCGTAGACTTAGCATCAACATGCCGTTACTAGATGCCCTACAAGTACCTACATATTCTCGTTACTTTAAAGACATACTTGCAAATAAATATGAGATAGCAACACTCGGGGTAGATCATGTCAAAATGTCCGAGGAGTGTAGTGCAGCTATTGCTTATGGGCTAGAGAAGCAAAAAGACCCCGGGTGCCCTACAATTCCATGTTCAGTTGGTTCTTTCAACTTCGAGAAGGCGTTATGCGACCTTGGAGCTAGTGTGAGTGTCATGCCGAGGGATGTGTTCGAGAAGTTACGCCTACCAATGGAGCCTACGGGAATATGTTTGGAGCTGGGTGACAACTCCATTCGCTATCCCTTGGGCATTGCTAAGATGTACCCGTGAAGATTGGACACCACTTCATCCCCGTCGACTTCGTTGTGCTCGAGATGGGAGAGAGGGAGAAGCCGCCGCTCATCCTAGGGAGGCCGTTCCTCAAGACCGTGGGAGCTACTATTGATGTTGGCAAGGGGGAGATCATGTTCGATATCAACGGAGAAAGGAGTTCCTTCAAGTTCCGTCCAAGGATTGAGGCATGCAACATAATTGGAGTTAAGATAGAACCAAAACAAACGGAGGCGCTGAAAAAGAAGAAGGAGCCGAAAAAAGTGAACGTAACGAAAATTAAAGAAGGTGTTGCATCCGTCAAGACAAAGGAAGAGAAGCCGCCTGTGAAGACCAAAAAAATGACTAAGCCAGCCAAGCCAAAAGACAAGCCCGCGCCCAAGATGGTGCGGAAGTGGGTACCCAAGATTGCAACGCCCGCAAAGAGCATTGATCCGGAGTAATCAAGTGAAGAAGTCTAGCTATAGACTATAAACGAAGCGCTAGGCGGGAGGCAACCCGTTTCGTCAAGTCGAGTCAAGAATAAGCTACCGGGAGGACAACCCGATTCCAGGTTTTTCGAGTATTTTTAATAATTTAGTTTTTGAGTTTTACTACGCAAAGATATTAGACTTAGAAGTGGTTGAACAATATTAGAGACATAATTCTTGATTGAATGTTTGCTTTATCATAAACCCTTTGCATGAACCCTCCTATGTGCTTGTTTAATTCTTTTCTTTTCGAGAAACCCCTCAACCAAATAATTTCAGAACCTTAACTCAACCTTTCACCCTCATTATGGTGCTGAGGTTGACTTATTTTTCATGCTAAAACCACACGAGTAGAGCCACGATTTATATTCATGTTATAAAAATTTAGCACGTGGTAGGACTCGCGTGAACCTAGAAATCAGCTTTTGGTTGGTTTTAAAATTTTTTATCCTTGGTTTCTCTAGGATTAGAATTTTTCTAAGCCTATTCTAATTTTGTTCTGTTCAAAATCTTTCTTATTTAGCCAAAATTAGAACCTAAACCTATGCCCCCATGATCAAGCCGGGAAAACGTTCGCTCTCAACCGATGAAAGCAGACTTTACCGGTAAGACCAAAATCGACGTAGTCGAAAAATATTTTCGACTTACATTTGTTTTTAATGGCTTAAAAACTTCTCTAAAATTATGCTCAAGCTCTTGCATGGCTCTGAAAAATATTTTAAAATTCGAATTAGAGGAGTGCTTAACCTTAAACACACCTAAATGGAGGCAATCAAGTTTGAATTAATCATGCATGCACCTTTGGATCCCCTTTTATCAACTTTCACCAATTCCACATGCAAAGGACAAGCATGGTGGGCAGCAAGCATCAACTTTGCAGGATTTCAATGGTGGCATGTGAAGCAAGTGGAGCTAGGGAGCATGGACATGACCCAAAGCATGGAGCATCAAGTGGGAGGACCAATAATTCAAGAAAAGGAGTGGACGAGAGCGTTTGGGCGGTGCAACTCGTGGAGCACGCGGGCAGGAAAGTTGCAGAGGCGAAATGATCGTGCTGGGAGAAAGACGCGCCGAGGAGGAGCCGGAGCACCCTGGGCCGGCCGGCCTAGGCCGGCCGGCCTGCCCTATAAATGGCGTCCCCCGGCGCCCGTCTTGCGCAGCAAGCTTCCCTCTCCTTCCCTTGTTTGTGTGTTCAAGTTTGTGTGCTCGAACCTCCGTAGACTTAGCCAACCACCCAAGCTTGAGAGCTCAAGAAAAAATCCACCTCCCTAATCCACTCAAAGTCCACATCCGAAGCAAAGAGTTTAAGTGCCTAGTTTACCGGTTGCAACCCGGATTTTTAGTTGAAGAGAGAGTGCAGCAAGCATGTGGAAGAAGACCACAAGTCTCTTCTCTAAGAAGAAGAGTTCGTCGTCGTCCAAGCCGTCATCAACCACGTCTTCGAGGAGGCACTCGGTTTCCGAGTCTCCCGGAGCATGGAGACGGACACGGCACCACCGAGGAGGAACGACGCTCTCCTCCTTGGTGGGATGAGGGCTGCGAGAAGCACTTCCATGAGGTTCACCGAACCTCGTGGGCACACGGAGGAGCAGCCCGCGCCACCACGACGATCGACTCGCTCAACCGCACCACCTCCTTACACCCCGACACAATCTTCGTACGGCTTCATCATCTTGTCGGCGGAGGAGGAGGATAGGCTCGCAAATCTTGAGAAGAGGCTTGTGCCAAACGTCGAGCTCGACGACCAAGCACTCCACACCTTGGGTTTTCGCACCGACATAAACTACATGTTGGGGCACCTCGGGTGGGTTTAGTTCTCCAACGGAATCTCGGTGGACACCCACTTGGGTTACACCTTGGAAATTTTAATGACTATGGCACCCATCGTTGATGATGATGGGGTGCAATGCTTGTCATTCCGTTTGGAGGGAATCCAACAAGTGGTTCCCTACGAGCACGTAAGGGAGCTGCTTGGATTCCACAAGGGCGCTCCGGAGAAAGTTGACGTGCCTCCCGGCATGTTGGCGGAATTTTGGGGCATGATCTCCGGAGATGCCCATCAACAACGCAAAAGCATCCGCAACCCCATTATCCGGATATTTCACTCTTGGATGTGCAAGAGGGTATTGGGGAGGATGAGGGAAACAAAGGTGACCGACACGGAGTTAAATTGGCTATACTCGGCTTTGATTGCCGGGCAGCCAATCGACCCCTCTTACCTCATGATCAACCGTTGGTGTTGTGAAGCAACATCGGGGGCTAGTGATATTGGTTCGGGGTGTTACCTCTCCATGTTGGCCTTTTCCTTGCGACCGGGGATCGCAAGAAACCCCGCTCACCTTTTGCGCGGTACCTCTCTCGGTTTTGAGTACTTGCGGCAAGGCAAGTACATTAGTGGAGATGAGAGAAGAGGTTACCGATTGGCCATTGTGAACCTCCCTCTTCCGGATGAGAGGCTTAGGCTTTTCACCGAAGGAAGGGAAGATTGGTTGGAAGAGGGACTACTTGTCCCTGCAAGGAAGAACAAAAGAGGAAGGATCGTAGAAGAGGGAACATCCTCCGCACAAGAGGGTGGAGCACAACCCAATGTGCAACCATCCGGTGGGGTTCCTCCTCCGCCAAGTTATTACGGAGGGTCTCAACAACAAGCATGGGGGGGTGGTGCACCGGTACCCCCACAAAATTATGTTGTGCCCAACGCCAACTTCGCGGAGTCCTACGCTCATCATCCCCAACCACAACAAAGCATGGCTATTATTGGAGGGTATGCTGCAAGAAATGCTCAAAATATCGCAGCCATCCAATCCAACGCAGCTCAACTCGGTGAAGGCAACGCAAATATTGCCTTTGAACTTGGACGCCTTCACCTTGTGGAGCCAAATCAATTCGACGGAGGAAGTGTTCATTCATATTATGAGCAAGGGTATTATTATCAAGACTACCAACATCAACCACCGGCGGAGGACTAGAAGATTTAGGAACTTTAGTTTTCTTTTCTTTTCTATTCCTCCGTAATTTTCAGCTTTTGCTTATGTGTGTTTGCGTAGTATTTTTCTGTTTTTATTTAAATTTCAGCAAGCATGTATGTTTATTTTCAGTGTGTATTTCAACTTGATATCACCATTAATAAAGTCACCACCTTGATTATATCATTGGAAAAGTTACAAAATTCGTGCCATGTTGATATATGATTAAAATTGCAGCTTTGTTCATCTTTGTAGTTGATTTATGCATGTTTAAGCTAGTGCTCTCTTAAAAATACAGATCTGAATTTATTTAAATGCTAGCTTAATTTTCAGCGGAGGTTATGATTAAAATAAAGACCCATAGTGTTTTATGTGCTCTCAAGTAATGAATGGATTGAAGATGTCTTTTATGCTCAAAAATATTGCTAACCTTGTCACAAATATCACTTGTGTGTTGCTCAACCTATCCAAAGCCTTATATATATTTGAGTGCATAAACCTTAGTGTACAAGATTTATTTTTGAGTGAGTTATTGCAGGCCATGATTTCTCTGGCCCGAGACTAAGAAGCTGGTCATTCCATTTTTGCGTATCTATCTTTTTGCTAGCCTTTTATCCGTGCATTGTGTATCCCCGCATCGGTGATCTCACAAACTTCGCCGGATATCCACCCTTAAACCAAATATCATCTTTTTGTGACTACCTCCTTGACCACAACCTATCGTTGAGGATGGATCATCAATTCAAGGAAGATCGCAAGACGGTGCCAACGTTGAAGATTTCAAGTATCTCTCCAAGGAAAATTATCTCCGGTACCTACCTTATTTTTCGCCTCTTTGCTCGAGGACGAGCAACATCTAAGCATGGGGGAGGAGGTAGGTACGGTGCAGTTTTAGAGTTCAAAAGGGAGTATTTTAAAAAAATATATATAATGTTGAAAGAAAAAAAAAATCCGGTGATATTCATGACTTTCAAGGTATAAAAAACTCAAAACTTCGTTGTGAAAGTCATGGACTGAATATATGACGAGGCAAGAAAAAATGAATGAATGAAAGAAAGAAAAGATTGAGAAAGAAAAAAAAATATATATTTGTGCGTAAAGTGAACTCCCCGGTTCTCTAAGAGTGCATTCAAGGCTTCAAGATAAAAAGATCCATTCTCAATTTTCCAACCATGTGCAATCCGATAACGAGGACTTTCTTTGTGCCTCGGGATCACTCTTTGCCATTTGCACATGTCCACTCATCTAAAGTGTGTGTATTTTTCTCTTTCCCCTCCTTGATTTAACATTATTTTCCAATGACCTTTTTGACGAGTCTCGGTAAGACCATGAGAAGCTTGTCTTGTTTTGACAACACCTCATTTATAAATTCTTGTTAGGACTAAACTTTCCCAAAGCTCCATATAAAGCCTACCACATATATATGAGAAGGAAAGGAGTAGAATATATAGGCTTGAGAGACAAGTGAGATGAGAGTTTATGAGCAATACACGAGATGATTTAAATTTGTGAATTTGGTTTAGCTTTTCTTTATCTCGTTCTTCATTTCAAAAATTCGAGATCTCGTTTAAAACTTTGTGAGCATGTTAATACTTGTGGGATAAGCTTAATAAGAATCTACCCTCCGTAGAGTTGAAGGCTAGTACATTATGGAACTTTAATGAATTAAATTTTGAGAGCATTATGTTTACTCATGTGTAATCAAGTGCAAAGTTTAAACATTGTTTAGCAATGATGATATCCATCGAAGGCTTACTCGAGGACGAGCAAGGTTTAAGCATGGGGGAGATGTTGACGGTGAAAATCCGTCAACCTAGCCATGAGTTTACCTTCGGTGTTGGCATTAGTTTTATACCTTATCCATTGGTACTAACCCCCGTGGTATAACAAGTTCACGTGTGCATGTCGTTTTTGGAGTTTAATGTTTATGCAGGGATTTAGTGTTGAATGCAAGACTTTCGGGGTAAGTTCATCAAGCACCTCATGACAAGACTTTGAAGCCCCGAACAAGTCATGCAATGAAGTAAAATTAACTCCAAGAAGCGGGGGACTTGATCCGAGAAGACGACATACTCCGGGGACCGACCGGAAAAGTCTTGAATCTTCCAAGACAAGGAGTTGAGTCCAATTCGGAGAGAAACCGACGACATGGACCCGTATGCAGAAGGGGGAAGCATCCGGGAAGCAAGGGAACCGACCTCGGGCAAAGGAGCCCGCGGGGCCGGGCCTAAATGGGCCCGGGCCGGCCGGCCCGATCCGGTCGGCCCCGGTGCCCATTTAGGGCCCAAATCCGACGCCCTTTGCCCTAGCCGCCAATCGGGCTATTTATAGTCCCCCGACCGAGAGCCACGCGAGAGAAGATTTCGTCTTCGGCCGCCGAGAAGCGAGAGAAGAGAGGGACACCATCTAGGAGAGGAGAGGGTCGAGCTAGTTGACTAGGGTTTCCCTAGCCGACGTGGGAACCTTGCACGGAAGACCACGTCGGAGTTCCGGAGCTAGAAGCAAGATCAAGGAAGGATCCCGGTGGTGATCTTGTGTATGTATCATTGTTATAGTTGAATTATCAAGTTGAATCTTTTCTCAGCGATCAAGTGTTTCCTCGAAGATTTCGTTTTTCGATCGGCTTTGCTTATTTCAATTCTATTCTCGAGATAGATTACATAGGGTGTTCTTGTAGCCGCGGTGGCTAGAGGTACACGCCGGATCCTCCGAAAGAATCTCGACTTGTCTTTTGACTCGCCCTAAGCTCCCCGCATGAATAGGGATACGTTGTGACAGAACGGGGGTCTCGAAAGGCGGATGTTTTCGGATTTGGACGGGAAACCACGATTTAAAGAGGCTTTCATTAAGATTCGATTTGCTACTTCTTCTCTTGCTTGGAACTTCAACGAAAGGCTTACCCCGATCCCTCTAGATCGGTTTATCTACCCAATCTTACTTTGTTTTCTCCGGTTTTTAGTAGATTAGATCTGTTTTGTTTCTTTTACTTAGATGCATTAGGTCTTTTATCGATTATTGAAGATTACTTGGCTTTAATAGATTAAGTCTTGCGTCACACATTTGTTCCACGGATTCGATACCTTGGGTTCACCACTCGAGGGAAGAAGGGTCCCTTGACTACGACGGGAGACTTGTACGCTTGCGAGTCACGAACGAACTTTGATACAATTATTAACCGTCAACGGACGTATCTCAAAAGCTGGCTTATGAGAAAGGAGCTCGTCGGGACCTTGAGGTCGAGTTCGAGGTTGCTTTGAAGTCGTTGCAGAATGTCACACTTGTTTTTCCAAAGAAAATCAAGTGCAAACCTATATGCATGCCAGGATCAAGTTTCATGCATATAGTGACATGAAAGTGAATACAGAAACAGTATCACGAAAGAAAAAGGGATATTATCAGAGATTTACGCTTAATCCTGAAAATGAAGACACAATACTCCACAAGCAGTCGACTGGAGCTTGCGTACGCCTAAAACTCCAAAACATCTTCATGTCATCTTCATGCAGCAACTTTCTCTTTCTGAGCAACGTATATAGCAAGTGTGAGCACATGTCGTACTCAGCAAGTGTGGGGAAGTATGAATGCAAAGGCTTTATAGTGGACTGGGCTCTAAGCATTTAGCATTTTAGTTGGTCAAATGTTATTAAACAACTATTTACTAGCAAGTATAAGTATATACCGTCCACAATTAAGCATAAAGATAAGAGATACGCCATAAGCATATAACTAGAAACCACGATTTAAGTCCATCTTCAAGTTCGATTAATCATGTGAGGGTCCAGGCCGCTCTTGACCGTGAGCACGACTAATTGATTAGTTTCACTCTGCGGAGGTTGTACACTCTTTCACCACAAGCAGCGTAAAAGCTCCGAAGAACTTTGAACCCAACCATGCGATGCCGACCAAGCATCATACCACACTACCGAGGTGTGGTTGCATAGGGACGCTACGAGGCCTTTACAAAGGTTCTCCAACAAGTAGTGACCCACATGGTCCGGATCAGTTAGCAAGGTATAAAGTCCCCTAGCAGGTCAATACCCCACCATAGAAAGAACTCACCTGACCCCCTGCTAGAGCGAGTCCATACCCCGCAGTACCGCCGATCCCTTGTCCTTATCAGGTAAGATCACCCCAAGCTAAAGTTCCTAATTATTCAGCCAAGACCAGTGCCCGTTTAGTTCTTGTGGTTGTACTGTTTTCCTGGGTGGTTCTCCATGTTCCGATTAATGCACAGTGATCTTGTATTAAAATTATCATAAAGGAACATAGAGCATAAAAGAGTATCCATGTTGTTTATTACCAACCCAGTTGAGCAAATTAAGCAAGATCTACCATCAAGAATAATTAAACAACCCGGCTACACAAGACAATGGTAAAAAGAATACTAGTCATCCTTAGTAGGAACCCATCAAATTAATGCAAGGCATATGCAATAGTGATTAATAAAGTTACTGGGACAAGAACAAGGACACACTTGCCTTTAACCACAGAGTAATGTTGTTGCTCAGAGTTCTTCAACCTCTTGCTCTTCAAAGCTCTCGCGAACCACGTTCCCTTCTACTCGCATCAATCATCAGGCACAAGCATACAAAACAAACAAACAAGCAACTAAGAACAATACACCAATCAAAAGAAAGCTTAAAAAGATCGCACTAAAGGATTATGCTTGATTCTATGGATCACTAAAGCACACAAAACGTGCTTAGAAGGGAAGGGTCTGATTAGTTGGACATGGTTTGAGCTTGAGCTAACACTAGAAAGATTTAGAACTTCAGATAGACTTGATCAAAAGAGATACTGAGATAGAGCGGACGGAGAACGTCTAACGAACTATTTGCATTAATGCATATGAAAGACTATAAGCTTAGATCCATTTTAATTTAACAAAACAGATGTAAAGGATATTTTAGAAATAAAATACCTTATGTAGACATTGATTCAGATTAGATTTTATTTGAAGAAACTGGTGTAAAGAACCTAGTCAAATTTTATTTATAATTGTTCACATGCCAATTTTGCCAATTATTAAACATTAATTTAGAAAGATTAGAACAACTATTCGAATTAAAGCATGTGACGTGGTGTGCTAAACAAACTTATTTAGAAAGCACATGCATGTTGACATTAGTCCAGTTAAGACGGTGTACAATCCTAATAAACTTTTAGTTAGAAAGGTTAATTAAATGTTAAACATTATGCAAGATTAACATTAGTTTAAGAAAACCGAGACGTGGCACTAATTAGCTTTTATTTACAAAGCATGTGAGACAAGCATTAATCAAATTAGCATTGACAATGAAAAACAGTGTATATAACTATATAACTTTTATTTAGAAAAGGCATGCTTAATAGATATTAGCAAATTAATATTAAATAAATTTTCAAAAACATACATGGTGAAAACATCACTGCTAACGTGTACTTTATTTCATTATGAACCTAACGCAACTTGAACGGATTAAATTGGGGCTAAAACATGCAAGATATGGATAAAACAAGATGATAAGGACCCAAACGATGCTATCCAGAGATTGAAAACTAGTGAAGAACATCTAGAAGGCAAAGAGTATGTAGATAGAGACATAGCTTAGATTAATAGCTAGATAGAAAGTTATATGGAACGTTGCATGCTGGACAAATATTCTTATGGAAAAAGAGATACATGACGTTAGCATGATGCCATGCTCACATCAAGCGAGGAATGAGTAGATACGTACATGAAACACTAGTTTGTTGATTCGACCTGTTGGGTATACGGGAAAACATGCATACCATCACTAGTTGCATGCAATTGCTCGGCCTGCGTCTGTTGATGTTCTGCAAGCAGTCGCTAGGGCTAGCTTCTGTCCGGCACTATTTAAATAATAAAAAGAGACAGCAGCAGGAGAGCATGATCACGAGGACTTGCGCTAGCAAATAGATACAATACAGCACACAAGAAGGATTCTCACCGGAGCGGGCACGTTGGTGCTGTATATATATACATGGCAGTGAGGAAGAAGTACGATGGATTGCGGGTCATCAGTTGATCATGACGCTCGATATGACGACGATGGCGTCACAACAGACGAGGCCAGAGGTGTAGCGTCTGCGAGCCGGAGAAGAACGGTAGGACTCGGGCTCTCAGCCATCACGGGCACTGTGGCCGGTGGTGGCTTGTCCCGGTGGTATCCCGACGTGACGAATTGACGATGGCCCGCGACGGTCGGTATGGCGGCCGGCTCAGCTCCAAGTTTAACTCGCGATGGGATGGGTGCGGCTTGGCCTTGCAAAGCTCCACACCAGCTCTTGGTGTGGCCGTTTGATCTGGGGATCGACGGGAACGACAAACCGGACGCGATGCTTGCGCAGGCGGGAGCACGCGGTGGCGGCGGCTTCATGCACCGCAAAGGCGGCACATAGCCCTAGCCCCTAGGGCTTGAGGATGGCGACGTGATTCATCTGCTGATCTGCAGGGCAAAGAGAACGTGAGATGGCAGCACTATTTATAGCCCTGGCGATGGCGGCGGTCGGCGGGTCTGCAGAGGTAGAAAGAAAAACGGATTAGGATACGTAGTGCCCGTGTCTATAAGGAAGGATATGGCCTGGACGTGTACGCTTGGGTTTGCCTTCGCCAGCAGTAGCAGGGGCTCGTCATGGCCCAGCAGCCCACGGTTTGCACAAGGAGTAAGAAATGAGCTTAATTAATAATGAAGTAATGCATGAGCCATGTCGTAGGAATTATGGAAGACAGCATATATAAAAAATAGGATAGGCTCTGGATCGGAGTGATTTACGGACATGACTAGGCATGCATGGTGTTGTTCGTGGTCGATGATGGTGTTGATACTTCAATGGCAAGCTTCTGAGAAGATCAAGCACATGGTGAGAAAGATAGTTCGGTGTCGGTACGACGTTGTTGACAGCTCTAAGATAATTTGAGATATGATGAATCCAAATAAAATATTTGAAGCTTATGAAAAGGGAATTTAGTGCCTTCTAATAAATAGAATTAGCTCAAAGCAAAATGAGAATAAATTCCAGAAAAATCCGGAAAATTCTCAAAAGGATTTGGACAACACCTAAACGCATTTTTGAAACCTTTTGCACTCAAGAAGTTCCAAGATGCATCGACATGAATGCAACGCATATAACCATTTATTTTCTTCAGAAAATCAAACAAGGATTTTTCCTATACTATATTGCCTGTAAAATAAATGTTGGACAAGTTTTAGAATTATGAGAAAATCATTGTTTAATTGTTCTCTCTATTCACACCTTGAAATTGAAAATTTCATGATGTGACACAGAATGACCAAGTGACCATTGCAGGGTATGAGGTGGAGCTGAACGACCTGAAGGGTGCTGCCAACTATGCAATGGATTGCATAGCTGTGCCGGATGAAGGGGAGGAGGCGAAATCCATTGTAGATCATCTTGTAGACACCCCTAACAGGCTCCTAATGCTACTGAAGGCGACGAGCTTGGCAGCGGCTACTGATGCATTGGTGAGAGTGAAGTCTCAATACCTCGACGTTGACATGGCCAAGGTCAAGGCTGGCGCTGATGTTGAGAAGGACCTCGCAGCCCTGGAGCTGGAGGTTCGGGATGTCGCCATTGAGGTGATGGACAATCTAGATTATGAAGGCGATGACGGTGAAGAGTAGTCTTGGACTTAGGAGCAGTACATTCTCCCCTTCCCAGTCATGTAAATAGGTCTTGCGGATGAAATATTTCATTGAACCTAAATGAAGTACTTGCCTTGTGCCTGTGCGAGCTTGGTAGTCTTTGTAGATGATGATGTCTTGTTTCTTGTCTCGCTAACCACTACTCGCGGAGAGGCTGGCTTACCGACCTCCACAGCTCAGCGTGGAGGCTTACGTGAGGTCGACGCGCGAGGAAGGAACCTGCGGCTCGGGTCTGGCGACCCTTTTCTGACCAAACATGCTCGCAACGACAAGAGGCCCCGTACTCATTAGATGATGTCCTCAGGTCTAACGACCTTTAGGGTGGCTTTGAGTCAAGCCCCCGAGCATGTCGAGGGAGAGGAGTAGGCGAAAATCTGTGACCCTCAAGTTTTGCAACCCATGTATTGGCTTTAGCCAAGCCCCCGAGCATGTCGAGGGGGAGGGTTTGTGACATGAGAGAAGAGAAGGTAGTGCTCGTCACATAGCAGATGACTGCTTGAACTGGTATTTATTTAATCTTAAAAAAAGTACAAGGAAAGGAAATACATAGCTGGAATTAAAAACTATTCTACGGTTAGAATCGTCGCGGGTGCTCCACGTTCCAAGGTTTTGGCACTCCTTGTCCGTCACCCCATTGGAGGTGATAAGTGGATGGACTGATAACTTCGGTGACGATGAAGGGTCCTTCCCAAGGGGCCGAGAGTTGTGCATGCCGTCGGTCTTCTGGATGCGCCTAAGGACGAGGTCGCCAACGTTGAAGGAAGTTTCATTAACGTTGTGGTCGTGGTAGCGTCAAAATTGTTGGTCGTGATGGGCTTGTCTCATGACAGCAGCAAGCCTCTGCTCTTCCAGGCTGTCGAGGTCGACGCGATGGGTTTGCTCGGCTTCTCCTTCCTCGTAGAACTGTATGCATGGAGCTCCGAAGGCGACGCCGGTGGGTAGTATGGCTTTCGATCCGTAGACCAGAAAGAAGGGCGAAAAGCCTGTGGCGGAGCTGACTTGAGTCCTTAGACCCCAAATCACGTGTGGTTGCTCGGCTAACCACCAGGTGGCGTAGTTTGAGGCATCATCGTAGATGCGGTCTTTGAGGGCCTGAAGGACCATGCCTTTGGTGCGCTCGACCTGGCCATTGCACTGAGGGTGGGCGACCGAGGAGTAGTAGACGTCAATAGTGTTTTCTTGGCAGAAATCACAAAAGGCAGAGCCAGTGAAGGCTTTGCCCAGGTCAGTGATGATCTTGTTGGGCACACCGAAGTGGTGTGTAATGTCTCCGATAAACTTTGCCGCTTCTTTCGATGTTACTTTGGCAACAGGTCGGACTTCAATCCACTTGTTGAATTTATCAACAGCTACTAGTATGTGTTTGTAGCCGCCTGGGGCAGTACGAAACGGTCCCACAGAGTCGAGACCCCACATGGCGAAGGGCCATGATGGAGGGATGGTGCGCAGGGCCTGAGCCGATAGGTGCTGCTGTTTGGCAAAGAATTGGGATCCTTTGCACCTCTTGATGAGGTCTTTAGTGTCGGTCATGGCCGTGGGCTAGTAGAATCCAGATCGGTACGCCTTGCCGACCAGGTTAGTAGATGTCGCGTGGCAGTCACACTCGCAGCTGTGAATCTCAGCTAGGAGCTGTAGACCCTCTGATGTAAGATGCACTTCATCAAGACGCCAGTAGAGGCGACTTTTCTATATAGGTCGGTACGAATCACGACGTATTTGGCACTTCGTCGTGTGATACGCTCTCGTTCTGCTTTGTCATCGGGGACGAGTTGTTCGAGTATAAAGTCTATGAAGGGCTTGCGCCAATCATCTTCTTTTTCTGACATCAACACGTCGCAGGGAGGTGCTGAGGTTTGATCGTGTTGAGGTAGTTCTTGGTTATCTGGGTCCAGAAGTTTGATTGAAGGCTTGTGTAGGTCTTGGATGTACACGCCTGCTAGGACTAGAGCTCGTTGAGATCCTAGTTTGGAAAGTACATTGGTGACCATGTTATTGTTTCGTGGGACGTGCTGAAACTCAATTCCCTCGAAGTGGCCTTCGAGTTTGCGGATCTCAGCACAGTAAGCATCCATCGTGTCCTTGATGCAGTCCCAGTCCTTATTGACTTGCTCGATGACGACCTTGGAATCGCCGAAAGCTAGTAGTCGCTTGATGCCAAGGGACACTGCTATGCGGAGTCTGTGGATCAGGGCTTTGTACTCTACACCGTTGTTGGAGGCCTTGTAGTGTATCTGCAGGACATACTTGAGTTGTTCTCCCTGGGGAGAGATGAGCAACACGCTTGCGCCTTCTAGGTTTAGGGCACCATCGAAGTACATTATCCAGTGTTCAGGCCGCTCCTTGGGAGGGGGCATCTGGATTTCTGTCCACTCAGACACAAAGTCTGAGAGGATCTGCGACTTGATCGCTTGCCGGGGGCAGAACTCGATTTCGAATTCTCCAAGCTCGATCGACCACTTGACGATGCGGCCGTTGGCGTCGTGGTTGCGGATGATATCTCCTAGTGGGAACGATTATGGAACCATGATCTTGTGAGCTTGGAAGTAGTGATGAAGCTTTCTCGACGTGATCAGGAGCGCATAGAGCAGCTTCTGAGGTTGTGTATAACGTGTCTTAGCGTCGGCCAGGACCTCGCTTACGTAATACACAGGTTGTTGTACAGGATAGGCCTGCGCTTCTTCTTCTCATTCAGCGACGAGGACTGTGCTGACCACATTGGTGGTGGCAGAGATGTAGAGTAGGAGCGTTTCTTTCGGAATTGGTGGAGTCATGATTGGTGGCGTCGTCAGGGACTCTTTGAGAGCTTCAAATGCTTTTGGGCCTCGTCGTCCCATACGAACTTGTCTGCCTTCTTCAATAGCTTGAAGAAGGGTAAGCCTTTCTCGTTGAGCTTGCTAATGAAATGACCTAGAGCCGCCATCATTCATGTGAGCTTCATGACGTCTTTCTTGTTGGATGGCTTGGCCATGTTGCGTATAGCATCGACCTTCGCAGGGTTGGCTTCAATGCCTCGGTGCCCGACCATGAAGCCCAGGAGCAACCCGGAAGGCACACCAAAGACACACTTGGTTGGGTTGAGCTTTCATTGGAATTCTCTTAGATTGGCGAAGGTTTCGGAGAGGTTGGAGATGAGTTTGTCTTCCTGGGTGGTCTTGACGACCACATTGTCTACATAGGCTTCGACGTTCTTCCCGATCTGTGACTTTAGGCACTTCTGAATTGCCTTCTGATATGTTGCTCCAGCGTTTTTTTAGACCAAAGGTCATGACCTTGTAGCAGTAGATGTCGTGAGGCATTATGAACGTCGTTTTATCTTCGTCGTCGGGATGCAGGGCTATCTGGTGATACCCTGAGGAACAGTCGAGGAAGCAGAGTAGAACACTACCAGTCGTGGAGTCCACGACCTGGTCGATGCGAGGAAGAGGGAAGGGATCTTTCGGGCAGTGCTTGTTGAGATCGGTGTAATCGATACACATCCTCAATCCACCAGTTTTCTTTGGTACAAGGACCAGGTTTGCGAGCCAAACCGGGTGTTTACATTCTCTGATAAATTCTGTAGCTAAGAGCTTATAGACTTCTACTTCTATGGCTTGTTTTCTATCTTTTGCAAATCACCTGAGATTTTGCTTGATAGGTCGTGCGGTCTTGTTGACTTCAAGTGCGTGCTCAACCAGCTCCCTGGGGACACCGGGCATGTCGGACGGGCTCCATGCAAAGATGTTAGCGTTGTCCCTGAGGAAACAGGTGAGCGCGAGTTCCTATTTGGGGTCGAGGTTGTCCCCAATGATGACTTCCTTGGACGCATCAGGCAGGCCGAGGCTGACCTTCTTGACGACTGGACTTTGGGTCCAAAGCTGTGCTTGTACGCTTCTACTCTAGCACCTCCAGAGTGGTTTGGTCGATCTTGGCTGCCTGGGCGACCATGACCATTGCTGTATCTTTGACCGCGGAGTCTTTGGAGAGCTCGACGGTGGCACTTTCACAGTTGTAGGAGACCATAATGTCCCCGAGGACGGAGAGGATTCCGTTTGGTGCCGGCATCTTCATGATGAGGTAGGTGTCATGAGGTATGGCCATGAACTTGGCGAGCATAGGTTGCCCGAGGATGGCATGGTAGGAGGAGCGGAAGTCCGCGACCTCGAACGTCAAGTACTCCGTGCGGAAGTTTTCCTTTGTGCCGAAGGTGACCGGTAGGCATACACGAGCTTCATGATGAGGTAGGTGTGATGAGGTATGGCCATGAACTTGGCGAGCATAGGTTGCCCGACGATGGCGTTGTAGGAGGAGCGGAAGTCCGCGACCTCGAACATCAAGTACTCCGTGCGGAAGTTTTCCTTTGTGCCGAAGGTGACCGGTAGGCATACACGACCTATGGGGTATGCAGTCTTGTTGGGCACGATCCCATAGAAGGGCTCATCGCAGATAGTCATCTTGTTGAAGTCGAAGTCCATCTTGCGCAACGTCTTTGTGAAGATGATATTCAAGCTGTTGCCTCCGTCAATGAGGGTCTTAGGCAGGAAGGCCCCGTCGACTATGGGGTTGACGACCAGCGGGAGGTCCCAGGGTCAGGGATGTGTACCCAATGATCTTTCCTGGAGAAAGTGATTGGGAATTCCGACCAATGCAGAGGTTGCGGAGTTTCGATGTTGACATGCCTAATCTCCCTTGCGTTTGATCGGAGTTGTCTGTTTCTTTTTGTCGGTGCGGAAAGTAGTCCTGACACTAACTAGTAAGAGCGCTGAGATCTATCTCTCAATGGCCGGTGCTAAGCAACAAATGACACGAGGTTTATCCTGGTTCCGGCTAGGGTCGTACGTCCAGCAGTGATGTGCTCGAGGCACTATATTGCGTTGCACCGTGGTGCTTGTAGAGGGGAGCTACAAGCGAGGCGGGAGAGGAGGCGGATCCTCCAGGTCCCTGAGATTTTGATTGAGGCTAGTGCCAATATCGTGGTGAAGGCAAAAAGCGTGTGGGTGAGTGCTATATGTCGTCCCCTGTGGCAAGGGGCTACCCCCCTTTTATAGGCCAAGGAGGAGGCAGTTTACAGGCGTGCCGCACTGTTTTAGCCCTTTTATAGGCCAAGGAGGAGTCAGTTTACAGGTGTGCCGCACTGTTTTAGCTACGTGTGACGGTATGGTGTACAGTACAGCGGAGGAGACGGCCGTCCTGACGAATCTCGCTTCTGGCGGAGCGTCATGGCGTGCCCTGCAACTGTCCAGGAGTGACTCCAAGGGTGGTGGTGTTGAAATCTCCCGTTTTGTTGTCGTTCGTACATTAACTCGAGGGTGCAGCTGACGGGAGGCCGTAGGGTGCACAGCAGCCGGCGTGGCGGCGTCTTGTTGCCCCGTAACCCTACAACGTCGGGGACGGCGCTGCAGTGCCCGGGATGGCGTCATGATGGCGGGGATGGCCGCACAGGACCGATTGCAACGGAGGAGATGCACCTCACTGGTCCGACGTCACAACGTGGTCCTGGGTGAGCGCGGAGCAGGCGTCCGTCCCCTTTTCGAGGGTTCCACCGTCCTCTTTCGAGGGTGCAGTGCGTCAGCCGTATGAGAGTGGGCAGCACAGTGTCACGGAGCTGACACCGGCCTTGCCGCACAGTGTCATACAGTGGCGGGGATGGCCTCACCGGGAGAGTTGGCGGAACAGCGTCAGGATATGATTCCCAGGCGTGTCAGAGGGACGGCACGCCGTGGATTCGTCTTTGACCCGGGCGCCTGCAAGTGTCAGAGCATTAAATGCCCCTATGGGGGGATCATGTACGGGGGCGGCGAGCCCGTGAGAGCCTCGAGCGAGGTGGAGTCTCACCCGAGGGGGCGACCGGCCCTCGAAAGAGGCGGAACCTCACCCGAGGGGGCGACCGGCCCTCGAGCGAGGCGAAGTCTCACCCGAGGGGACGACCGGCCCTCGAGCGAGGCGGAAATTCGCTAGTGCGGTGTTGTGCCCCTCGAGCGAAGCGGAGTACCGCCCGAGGGTGGCTGGGCCGACTGTTCTGGTGGGCCGCTGGGGCCACCAGGGCTGTGGGCCCGTACACTAGGCCGTGATTTACCTTGAGCGTGTTTTAGATTCGTGAATTTCATTTGTGTTTGTTTTTTGAGAAAGTAAATGGGTTTTCCCCGGTTTTTAGGGGACCCTTTGTTGACGGTTAATAATTGTATCAAAGTTCGTTCGTGACTCGCAAGCGTACAAGTCTCCCGTCGTAGTCAAGGGACCCTTCTTCCCTCGAGTGGTGAACCCAAGGTATCGAATCCGTGGAACAAATGTGTGACGCAAGAGTTGATCTAGTAAAGCCAAGTAACTTCAATCTTTGGTAAAAGAGAAACCCTAATGCATCTAGATAAGAGCACAAAACAAAGATAAATCTAATCTACTAAAGACCGGAGAAAACAAAGTAAGATTGGGTAGATAAACCGATCTAGAGGGATCGGGGTAAGCCTTTTGTTGAAGTTCCAAGCAAGAGAAGAAGTAGCAAATCGAATCTTAATAGAAGCCTCTTTAAATCGTGGTTTCCCGTCCAAATCCGAAAACATCCGCCTTTCGAGACCCCCGTTCGTCACAACGTATCCCTATTCATGCGGGGAGCTTAGGGCGAGTCAAAAGACAAGTCGAGATTCTCTCGGAAGATGCGGTGTGTACCTCTAGCCACCGCGGCTACAAGAACACCCTATGTAATCTATCGCGCGAATAGAATTGGAATAAGCAAAGCCGATCGAAAAACGAAATCTTCGAGGAAACACTTGATCGCTAGGAAAAGATTCAACTCGATAATTCAACTATAACAATGATACATACACAAGATCACCACGGGATCCTTCCTTGATCTTGCTTCTAGCTCGGGAACTCCGACGTGGTCTTCCTTGCAAGGTTCCCACGTCGGCTAGGAAACCCTAGTCAACTAGCTCGACCCCTCTCCTCTCCGACATGGTGTCCCTCTCTTCTCTTGCTCCTCGGCGGCCCAAGACGAATTCTTCTCCGCGTGGCTCTCGGTCAGGGGACTATAAATAGCCCGATTGGCGACTAGGGCAAAGGAGGACGAATTTGGGCCCTAAATGGGCCTGGGCCGACCGGACTGGGCCGGCCGGCCTGGGCCCATTTAGGCCCAGCCCACGGGCTCCTTTGCCCGAGGTCGGTTCCCTTGCTTCCGGATGTTTCCCCCTTCGCATGTAGGTCCATGTCGTCGGTTTCTCTCCGAATTGGACTCAACTCCTTGTCTTGCAAGATTCAGCACTTTTCTGGTCAGGTCCCTGGAGTCTGTCGTCTTCTCGGATCAAGTCCCCGGCTTCTTGGAGTTAAGTTTGCTTCATTGCATGACTTGTATGGGGCTTCAAGGTCTTGTCATGAGGTGCTTGATGAACTTATCCCGAAAGTCTTGCATTTAACACTAAAACCCTGCATAAACATTAAACTCCAAAACCGACATGCACACGTGAACTTGTTATACCACGGGGGTTAGTACCAATGTATAAGGTATAAAACTCATGCCAACACCGAAGGTAAACTCATGGCTAGGTTGACGGATTTTCACCGTCAACATCTCCCCCATGCTTAAACCTTGCTCGTCCTCGAGTAAGCCTTCGATGGATATCATCATTGCTAAACAATGTTTAAACTTTGCACTTGATTACACATGAGAAAACATAATGCTCTCAAAATTTTAATTCATTAAAGTTCCATAATGTACTAGCCTTCATCTCTACGGAGGGTAGATTCTTATTAAGCTTATCCCACAAGTATTAACATGCTCACAAAGTTTTAAATAGATCTCGAAATTTTTTGAAACGAAGAACGAGATAAAGAAAAGCTAAACCAAATTCACAAATTTAAATCATCTTGTATATTGCTCATGAACTCTCATCTCACTTGTCTCTCAAGCCTATATATTTTACTCCTTTCCCTCTCATATATATGTGGTAGGCTTTATATGGAGCTTTGGGGAAGTTTAGTCCTAACAAGATTTTATAAATGAGGTGTTGTCAAAACAAGACAAGCTTCTCATGATCTTACCGAGACTCGTCAAAAAGGTCATTGGAAAATAATGTTAAATCAAGGAGGGGAAAGAGAAAAAATACACACACTTGTAGATGAGTGGACATGTGCAAATGGCAAAGAGTGATCCCGAGGCACAAAGGAAGTCCTCGTTATCGGATTGCACATGGTTGGAAAATGAGAATGGATCTTTTTAACTTGAAGCCTTGAATGCACTCTTAGAGAACAGGGGAGTTCATTTTACGCACATATATATATTTTTTCTGTTTCTCATATTTCTCATTCTTTTCTTTCTTTCTTTCTTTCTTTCTTATATATATATATATATATGTTTTTTTTTCTTTCTTCACCTTGGAAGTCACGTACATCGCCGAATTTTTTCTTTCATCATTATATATATATATATATTTTTTAAAATACTCCCTTTTGAACTCTAAAACTCGCACCGTACCTACCTCCTCCCCCATGCTTAGACGTTGCTCGTCCTCGAGCAAAGAGGCGAAAAATAAGGTAGGTACCGGAATATTTTTCCTTGGAGAGATACTTGAAATCTTCAACGTTGGCACCGTCTTGCGCTCTTCCTTGAATTGATGATCCATTCTCAACGATAGGTTGTGGTCAAGGAGGTAATCACAAAAAATGATATTTGGTTTAAGGGTGGATATCCGGCGAAGTTTGTGAGATCACCGATGCGGGGATACACAATGCACGGATAAAAGGCTAGCAAAAAAAGATAGATACGCAAAAATGGAATGACCAGCTTCTTAGTCTCGGGCCGGAGAAATCATGGCCTGCAATAACTCACTCAAAAATAAATCTTGTACACTAAGGTTTATGCACTCAAATATATATAAGGCTTTGGATAGGTTGAGCAACACACAAGTGATATTTGTGACAAGGTTAGCAATATTTTTGAGCATAAAAGACATCTTTAATCTATTCATAACTTGAGAGCACATAAAACACTATGGGTCTTTATTTTAATCATAACCTCCGCTGAAAATTAAGCTAGTATTTAAATAAATTCAGATCTGTATTTTTAAGAGAGCACTAGCTTAAACATGCATAAATCAATTACAAAGATGAACAAAGCTGCAATTATAATCATATATCATCATGGCACAAATTTTGTAGCTTTTCCAATGATATAATCAAGGTGGTGTCTTTATTAATGATGACATCAAGTTGAAATACAAACTGAAAATAAACTAACATGCTTGCTGAAATTTAAATAAAAACAGAAAATACTACGCAAACACACATAAGCAAAAGCTGAAAATTACGAGAGAAAAAGAAAAAAAGAAAACTAAAGTTCCTAAATCTTCTAGTCCTCCGCCGGTGGTTGATGTTGATGATCTTGATAATAATACCCTTGCTCATAATATGGTTGGACACTTCCTCCGACGAATTGATTTGGCTCCACAAGGTGAAGGCGTCCAAGTTCAAAGGCAATATTTGCGTTGCCTTCACCAAGTTGAGCTGTGTTAGCTTGGATGGCTGCGATGTTTTGAGCGTTACTTGCAGCAAACCCTCCAATAATGGCCATGCTTTGTTGTGGTTGGGGATGATGAGCGTAGGACTCCGCGAAGTTAGCGTTGGGCACAACATAATTTTGTGGGGGTACCGGTGCACCACCCCCCCATGCTTGCTCTTGTGGCCCTCCGTAATAACTTGGCGGAGGAGGGACCCCGCCGAATGGTTGGACATTGGGTTGTGCTCCACTCGCTTGTGCGGAGGATGTTCCCTCCTCTACGATTCTTCCTCTCTTGTTCTTCCTTGCAGGGACAAGTAGTCCCTCTTCCAACCAATCTTCTCTTCCTTCGGTGAAAAGCCTAAGCCTCTCATTCGGAAGGGGTAGGTTCACTATGGCCAACCGATAACCTCCTCTCTCATCTCCACTAATGTATTTGCCTTGCCGCAAATATTCAATGCCGAGAGAGGTACCACGCAAAAGGTGGTCGGGGTTTCTTGCGATCCCCGGCCGCAAGGAAAAAGGCCAACATGGAGAGGTAACACCCCGAACCAATATTACCCGCCCCCGATGTTGCTTCACAACACCAACGGTTGATCATGAGGTAAGAGGGGTCTATTGGCTGCCTGGCAATTAAAGCCGAGTATAGCCAATTCAACTCCGTGTCGGTCACCTTTGTTTCCTTCATCCTCCCCAATACCCTCTTGCACGTCCAAGAGTGAAATATCCGGATAATGGGGTTGCGGATGCAATTGCGTTGTTGATGGGCTTCTCCGGAGATCATATTCCAAAATCCCGCTAACATGCCGGGTGGCACGTCAACTTTCTCCGGAGCTCCCTTGTGGAATCCAAGCAGCTCCCTAACGTGCTCGTAGGGAACCTCTTGTTGGACTCCCTCCAAACGGAATGACAAGCTTTGCACCCCATCATCATCAACGATGGGTGCAATAGTCATTAAAATTTCTAAGGTGAACCCCAAATAGGTGTCCACCGATACTCTGTTGGAGAACTGCACCCATCCGAGGTGCCCCAACATATAGTATATGTCGGTGCCAAAACCCAAGGTGTAGAGTGCTTTTCGACGTTCGGCACAAGCCTCTTCTCAAGATTGGCGAGCCTCTCCTCCTCCTCCGCCGACAAGATGATGAAGCCGTATGAAGAGTATGTCGGGGTGTAAGGAGGTGGCGCGGTTGAGCGAGTCGATCGTCGTGGTGGCGCGGGCTGCTCCTCCGTGTGCCCACGAGATTCGGTAAACCTCATGGAAGTGCTTCTTGCAGCCCTCATACCACCAAGGAGGAGAGCATCGTTCCTCCTCGGTGGCGCCGTATCCGTCTCCATGCTCCGGGGAGACTCGGAAACCAAGTGCCTCCTCGAAGACGTGGTTGATGACGGCTTGGACGACGACGAACTCTTCTTCTTGGAGAAGAGACTTGTGGTCTTCTTCCACATGGTTGCTGCACTCTTTTTTTTTCAACTAAAATTCCGGGTTGCAACCGGTAACTAGGCACTTAAACTTTTTGCTTCGGATGTGGACTTTGAGTGGATTAAGGATGTGGATTTTTTTTCTTGAGCTATCAAGCTTGGGAAGGTTGGCTATGTCTATGGAGGTTGTGAGCACACAAACTTGAACACACAAACAAAGGAAGGAGAGGGAAGCTTGCCTGCAGAAAACGGGAGCCGGGGGCTCCTTATGTAGGTGAGGCCGGCCTCGGTGCTCCTCCCCGCCTCGTCTTTCTTCCAGCACGATCATTTCACCTCTGCAACTTTCCTGCCCGCGTGCTCCACGAGTTGCACCGCCCAAACGCTCTCGTCCACTCCTATTGGTTCTTCCACTTGATGCTTCATGTTTTGGGTCATGTCCATGCTCCCTAGCTCCACTTGCTTCACATGCCACCATGAAATTCCTACAAAGTTGATGCTTGCTGCCCACCATGCTTGTCCTTAGCATGTGGAATTGGTGAAAGTTGATGAAAGGGAATCCAATGGTGCATGCATGATTGCTAGATTGCCTCCATTAAGGTGTGTTTAAGGTTAAGCACTACTCTAATTCGAAATTTAAAATATTTTTCAGAGCCATGCAAGAGCTTGAACATAATTTTAGAGAAGTTTTTAAACCATTAAAAACAAATGCAAGTCGAAAATATTTTATTTTTACGTCGATTTCGGTCTCACCGGTATAGTTTGCCTTCATCGGTTGAGAGCAAACATTTCCCGGCTTGATCATGGGGGCATAGGTTTAGGTTCTAATTTTGGCTAGATAAGAAAGATTTTGAATAAAACAAAATTAGAATAGGCTTAGAAAAATTCTAATCCTAGAGAAACCAAGGATATAGATTTTTAAAACCAACCAAAAGCTTTGATTTCTAGGTTCACGCGAGTTCTACCACGTGCTGAATTTTATTAACACTTAAACATAAATCGTGGCTCTACTCGTGTGGTTTTAGCATGAAAAATAAGTCAACCTCAGCACCATAATGAGGGTGAAAGGTTGAGTTAAGGTTCTGAAATTATTTGGTTGGGGGGGTTTCTCGAAAAGAAAAGAATCAAACAAGCACATAGGAGGGTTCATGCAAAGGGTTTATGATAAAGCAAACATTCAATCAAGAATTATGTCTCTAATATTGTTCAACCACTTCTAAGTCTAATGTCTTTGTGTAGTAAAACTCAAAAACTAAATTATTAAAAAGACTCGAAAAACCGGAATCGGGTTGTCCTCCCGTAGCTTATTCTTGACTTGACGAAACGGGTTGCCTCCCGCCTAGCGCTTCGTTTATAGTCCATGGCTAGACTTCTTCACTTGATTACTTCGGATCAATGCTCTTTGTGGGCGTTGCAATCTTGGGTCCCCGCTTTGGCTTAGTCAATTTTTTTGGTCTTCACGAGTGGCTTTGTTCTTTGGTCTTGACGGATGCAACAACTTCCTTGTGGCTCGGCATCTCGAACTCCGGTCCTTCGGTCGTGATCTTCATGGTCTCTAGTGTGATCCTTCATCTCTCCCGAATGAGCTTGAGTTGCCTTCGCCGTCTTGGGACCTTGGAGTTGTCTCGGATATTCTTCTTCTTCGTTACCCATCGGGCGCCGGCAAGTTGTCCTACTTGCGTCTAGCATCTTCATCACGACGAACACTTCACGTATAGAGCTTCCGACCGCCATCACCTTGCCATCTAAATTCTTCAATATTTTCTCCATAGCCTCGAACTAAGTGGACGGCGTCCTTGGACATGGTCGTGCTCCACACACTCATTGCATGAGGATCTTGCTTCGGCGGCCTTTAGGTGTTGAGCTTATTTCTCCATCTCCATCTTCTCCATCCTCCTCTTAAGTAAACCGATATGCCACTCAAGGAATCCGACTCGTATGCATTCAGCTCTCGCAATCGTCATGCGGATAGTTGAGACTTTGATCTTGAACGGCCTCCCGGCGTCTTGACTTGGAGGTGGTGATTCCCTTGGAGATTTCGACGGTCCTTCGACTTCAACTTTTAAATCTAGGGTTTCCACCCCTTTAGCTTGTGTTGCATGTCACCTTTGCCTGTAAAGTTTTCCTGGATCATCCACAAAAAAGTTTGGGTTTCTTGGAGAGGTAGCCAACCATCTCCGGTTAGGGTTAGCAATAAGCAAAGTATGCAAAAACTAGAAAGGAAAAATAAATCTATGAAAACTAGGGTTAGACAAACTAGATTAGATGTATTTTGAGGATGATCAAAATTTAGTAGATGCAAAAATAAAACAAAATCAGTACTGAAAATTACAAAAAAAAGCAATAAAAAATCAAATCTTGATCACTTGTTCCCGCAACAACGGCGCCGGAAAAAGGGGCTTGTTGACGGTTAATAATTGTATCAAAGTTCGTTCGTGACTCGCAAGCGTACAAGTCTCCCGTCGTAGTCAAGGGACCCTTCTTCCCTCGAGTGGTGAACCCAAGGTATCGAATCCGTGGAACAAATGTGTGACGCAAGAGTTGATCTAGTAAAGCCAAGTAACTTCAATCTTTGGTAAAAGAGAAACCCTAATGCATCTAGATAAGAGCACAAAACAAAGATAAATCTAATCTACTAAAGACCGGAGAAAACAAAGTAAGATTGGGTAGATAAACCGATCTAGAGGGATCGGGGTAAGCCTTTTGTTGAAGTTCCAAGCAAGAGAAGAAGTAGCAAATCGAATCTTAATAGAAGCCTCTTTAAATCGTGGTTTCCGTCCAAATGCGAAAACATCCGCCTTTCGAGACCCCGTTCGTCACAACGTATCCCTATTCATGCGGGGAGCTTAGGGCGAGTCAAAAGACAAGTCGAGATTCTCTCAGAAGATCCGGCGTGTACCTCTAGCCACCGCGGCTACAAGAACACCCTATGTAATCTATCGCGCGAATAGAATTGGAATAAGCAAAGCCGATCGAAAAACGAAATCTTCGAGGAAACACTTGATCGCTAGGAAAAGATTCAACTCGATAATTCAACTATAACAATGATACATACACAAGATCACCACCGGGATCCTTCCTTGATCTTGCTTCTAGCTCGGGAACTCCGACGTGGTCTTCCTTGCAAGGTTCCCACGTCGGCTAGGGAAACCCTAGTCAACTAGCTCGACCCCTCTCCTCTCCGACATGGTGTCCCTCTCTTCTCTGCTCCTCGGCGGCCCAAGACGAATTCTTCTCCGCGTGGCTCTCGGTCGGGGGACTATAAATAGCCCGATTGGCGACTAGGGCAAAGGAGGACGAATTTGGGCCCTAAATGGGCACGGGGCCGACCGGACCGGGCCGGCCGGCACGGGCCCATTTAGGCCCGGCCCACGGGCTCCTTTGCCCGAGGTCGGTTCCCTTGCTTCCGGATGTTTCCCCCTTCGCATGTAGGTCCATGTCGTCGGTTTCTCTCCGAATTGGACTCAACTCCTTCTCTTGCAAGATTCGACGCACTTTTACGGTCGGGTCCCCGGAGTCGTCGTCTTCTCGGATCAAGTCCCCGGCTTCTTGGAGTTAAGTTTGCTTCATTGCATGACTTGTATGGGGCTTCAAGGTCTTGTCATGAGGTGCTTGATGAACTTATCCCGAAAGTCTTGCATTTAACACTAAAACCCGCATAAACATTAAACTCCAAAACCGACATGCACACGTGAACTTGTTATACCACGGGGGTTAGTACCAATGGATAAGGTATAAAACTCATGCCAACACCGAAGGTAAACTCATGGCTAGGTTGACG
Source organism: Cenchrus americanus (assembly GCA_947561735.1). Taxonomy (NCBI): domain Eukaryota; kingdom Viridiplantae; phylum Streptophyta; class Magnoliopsida; order Poales; family Poaceae; genus Cenchrus; species Cenchrus americanus. Next base: position 228,577,858 of record OX387244.1, read on the forward strand.
GATTTTCACCGTCAACACCCTTATGATTTGTCCCCGACACTTTTAGTCACTTGGAGACCGCCGACGATGAAGTTGATCGCTCGGTTGGCGGATTGGAATGCATCACTAGGGTTGCCCCCTTTAGGTGGTGGCGGTGGAGATCGCTCCTTGCGATTGTTGTTGTGGTGGTTGTGGTCGTCATGGCGACGTCGATCATCACGTCGATCATCTCGGTGGTCACTGCGCTGGTCATCACGGCGATCACCCTTGCGGTCGTCACACATGTCATTGCGGTCGTTGCGACGATAGTCTTTGCGCTTATCATCGTGGCGGTAGTCGCAATGATAACCACGTCGATCCTTGTCGTCATTGCGACGATAGGGCCTGCGGTCACAGTAATCACATCGATCAGGTCGACGGTTACGGTTGTCGAAGCGCTGGTCACCGTTCCGGTCGTCGTTGTTGCTGCTCTTGGTCTTCTTGGACTCGGTGGGTACTCCGAGGGCACGCTTCAGTTGCTCGCACTCCCTCATGGTGTGTTTGGCGTCGCGGTGAAACTATCATTGGTCGTCCATGACCATGTTGAAGTCGCCTTCGAGGAAGGTGGAAGGTCTTGGTGGGTCCGCCATGTAGGCTTCGCCAGATCGCTTGCGCGACCTATTTCCTCTGTCGTCATGATCTCCACCGTTGAAGTCGTGCATCACCGCGTCTTGAGTGTCGACTAGCTTGTCGACGTAGGCCATGAGCTCAGCGATGGTATGTGCGTCAGCTTCATGGATCTTCTCGAAGAGCTTGATGTTGGTGATCCCTTTCTTGTAATAAGCGATGACGTCCTCGTCTTTGACACCCACGAGGGTGTTGCGGTTTTCAAAGTAGCGGTTGGTATACTCACGGAGAGTTTCGTCACATCTCATCTGCACTCTGGCGAAGTGGTGAGTGTTGCCAGGACGATTATAGGTCGCCTGGTAGTTGGTCGTGAAAAGGCGACACAGTGTTGCCCAAGAGGTGATGCACTTTGCTGGGAGATTGTCGAGCCACAATAGTGGTGCCTTGCCCATCACAAGGGGGAAGTATCCCGCCATGTGGTCTTCATTGCCTCCAGAGGTGTGTGCTGCGATGCTATACATCTTGAGCCATATACTTGGGTCGGAGCGACCGTCGTATTTTTCAATGGACGGCTTGAAATCCTTGGGGTATCTGATCGTCCGGAGACGTCGTGAGAATGCAGAGAAGTTATTGACCGCTCCCGGGCTTGCTGATGGGGCGTAAGCCGTCGGGATGACGTAGAGGTCATCGAGAGGGCCGTTGTCTTGGTCGTACTGGGCACGTTGTAGGAGTTCCTGGTCGTGCTTGTGCCGCAGCTCCGTTGCTTGGATGGGGTTGTTGGCGTCGAGGGCGTCAGGGACTCCATGGTCACGATCATAGTTAGCACATCGTGCTATCTCCACTTCGTCTCTTATACGTTGGCGCTGACTGCCTTCTGCGCGATTAGCCTGCACTGGCGGAGGTTGAGCTCCTGCATTATGCCTTGGGTTCGCGGCGGCGTTTCCCTGGGCGTTCGCAGCATAAGCTGCATTGTTGGTGATGTTGCCGGTGGCATTGGCTGGAGCATTTGCCGGAGCATTAGCTGGAGCATTTGCCGGAGCATTAGCTGCATGGTTGGCTGGAGCATTAGCTGCAGCGTTCGCAACGTGGTTGACCGGCTGCATCACTTCATTTTCACCTCGTCCCTCTTCAGCCACTGGCTCAAGGGGACCCTGGCTACAGCGTCGTTGGCGAGGATGTTCCGATCTGCTCCTAGACCTACTATATCCAGGACCTCTTTATTTGATCTGGGTGGCGGCGACATGGACGTTAGCTTGGAGACGTCGTACCACAAGAGAATCTTCGAGGTGGTTTAGGGCGGCAAGAGCGGCTCCCGGGTTGGTGTGTGGAGAGTTGCAGACTTCAAGACCATCTCGCTCAAAGTCCCTCAGGAGGTCTCTGGCATGAAGACGATTGGCACGAGGTTGATTGTCTTGCCGTTGTTGCTGAGGGGCGGCTGGTGCCGCAGATGCTTGTTGCCCGACGTTGTCATTGACTTGCCCAGCGTTGAGTGGTTGTTGACCTGGTTGTTGACCTGCACCTGGGACAGTAGCAGCGAGTTCTTGTTGCTGACGAACAACTCTGGCAGCATTGGCATTCTCACGCTCCTGGCGTTGTTCATCTGTCTCTCCATCTTGAGGTGGTACGTCTGCAAAGACGACCAAGATCTCGCGATCTAGGGTCTCGAGCTCTTCTCCCGGATAGTTCGGGGAGATAGTTGTGCGGGCGATCTGAAACGCGAGGCGGTCCGGAGACTGCTCTCGGTTTATCTGGCGGCGATGGGCCGCAGTGAGAGGTCGACGAAGCTTCTTGAGGACACGGCACTGGCGCGCCGTGTGTTTGGGATTCTCGTGGATAGGGCAGGGTTCATTGAGGTGGCTCCTGCATCTTCCACGATCTGGGGTCTTGGGTCCAGATTCAATCTGGATCTTGCGCTTCATGTAGCGTGAGGCTATATAGCTGTGTTGCGCAAGCCAAGAGGCATGCTGGAGGGCGTTGAGGTCCTGCGAGGGCGTTTGACGCATTCGCAGATTTTGATTGTGTCGGAGAGCATGCCCTCGACATGATCGATCTCAGCGATTAGGTCGCTAGGAGTGGGTGGGTGGGTTTCCGTCAACAGGTCTGTCTCGATCTGTTGGTTAGTGGTGACCACATTGCCTTCGACGACGAGGCAGGCGGCTAGAGTGGTGGATTTGGGCGGTATCGAGCCGAAGCATATGTCTACGGGATTGGCGAGGATGTCCGCCATGCTCTCCGGGAAGATGACACCGTTGGACGAAGCCATCGAGTTGCACGAAGAACCTTGATTCACCCCTACCTGGCGCATCAACTGTCAAATGGTGAGATTGAGGACCATGTGTGGTTCAAGGACCGGTGGATGGTCGCTTCCTTGTGTGATGAGTGATTGACAACGTTGTGTGGACTGATTCTTGGCTAAGTATTGCGGGTGCGGGTTGCGGCTTGACTCGTGTTGGTGCGGGTGAAGAACAAGCGCGAAAGGTCGTCGCCGGTGAGGCCTCCGGGTGTGGAGAAGACAAGTAGGCTTCGTTCGAGGGACCGGTGGCCGGCGGGGTCAAGTGCGGGCCGCATGGTGGCATGAACGGCAAGATGAAGTCGTGGACGGTTTCTTGGTTGAGCCTCAAAACCAAGGTCGAGCCGGGACTACGTGGGAGCCAAGTCATGAGTGGAGATTGGCGGAGGCTACACCGAGTTCGCGGGGTTTCCGGTGGTTCACCGAGAAAACCACCGGGTTCCTTGGTTGATCCACAAAGCCAAGACCGGAGAACCGAAGACGGAGGTGCGGCGGCACCGGGCCGGTCCGACCGGTGGGTCCGACCGGTCCGGCCGGTGGGGACCGGTCGGCCGGTGAGGAGCACGGTCGGCCCGGTGTGCGGCGACGCGGTCCGGAATCTTCGAAGCGGAGGACACGCGTCGGGATCGCATGGCTTGCGTCGAGGCTACGCGAGGTGCGGTTGCGGGCATCCGTCCGATGGTGAAGACATCAAGAATTCCAAATCAGCCCTTGAGGGGCTTGTATCCCTAGTTAGTAGAGAGGGGCATTTTAGACATTCGGTTGCCGCCTATATAACCCAAGAGGTGAGAGGTTGGCAGCCAACTCTTGGAACCCTAGCTCATTTGTTTTCCTATTTTCCACCTATTTTCTCTAGGTTTTCCTTAGGACTAGCAAGAGAGCTTCACGGAGAGATCTTGTAGAGAGGGATGGATGATCGGGCGGCTTGCTAGACCTTGTACGAACCTTTGTTTCATGTATAGATGATTCGGCGTTGTTCCTCAAGGTTTGGATGTGTTTTTCCGGTTGTTCTTGGTGGTGATTTTCGGAGCCCTCTCTCGGTGATTTCTTTGGGTTGTTTTCGGGGCTTTTCTCTTGGGGATTTGATGGGGGAAATTTGTGGGAACCCTTCGTGGTTCTTTGAGGCGTGATTCCCCTCCCAAATCCGTGAGAAAAGGTGCTCGATTTTGGGGTTTCTTGAGTTCTTGGGTTGGAAGTGCTTTCGGCGGGATTTCTTCGATTCCTCCTTTTTGGACGAGTTTTTGTGGGATTAAACTTGGCTATGAACTCCTCATGAGGTGTTCTTGATATCCCCAAAGTCTTGTTCAAGTCCGTGGAGCGATTCGGGAGATCGAGATTTGGATTTGGGGGAGTTGACCGCGGGTCTTTGTTCATCCCGAGGCGCCCGAGCTACACCGGTCGACCGGTGCTCTTGACCGGTCCGACCGGTGCAAGCCCTTGTGGGTTTTTGCTCGGGTGAACGTCTTGGTGTGTTCGTTGTTGGCCCGTGGTGCTTGCTTGTTTCGAGTTTGGGTCCGTTTGGTGGTCGGTTGACTGTTTGGTGCCTTGGGGGCTTTCGGGCCGCCACCGGTCGACCGGTGTGTCTCCGGTCGGACCGGTGTAGAGCCACTTAGTGGAAGTTGCTCGGGTTCACTGCGGGGGACCGGTCTGACCGGTGGTGCTCACCGGTCTGACCGGTGTGGGTCTGTAGACTCGGGGTTTGTTGTTCCGTTGCGTTTCTCGGGTCGGAAGGTGGTGTGTTGGTTCCTAGGTCCAGTGGCACTCCAGTGGCTACGTGGGCTTGATCAACCTTGGTAGTGAGTCGGAGACGTGTGTTGGAAGCCGCGTTCGTCTTGTTGGAGTTTTTCATCTCCTTCGAGAAGAATTTTTATCGGCTCCCATTCACTCCCCCCCCTCTGCGGTTCGCCGTATCGGTCCTTCAAGTGGTATCGAGCCGGTTCGGGTCTTTGCGACTCTAACCGGTCTAAGATCCAAGGATGGCGTACCGAGAACGGGGTTCGGGTCCTCCACACTTCGATGGCAAGAACTACCGGATGTGGAGCAAGCGGATGGGTGCGTTTCTCCGCGGAAAGGGTCGAATTTGCTTTGGGATGTCACGGTGGACACGGGCTATGTCCGGCCGATGGATTTCCTAGCTCCGGGGTCGAGGGACGGATTCGACGCCAACAATAAGGCGGTCGACTACTTGTTTCGTGCTTTGTGTCGGCCCGAGTTCGATCGGGTGCACACCGAGCACTTGGCTTGTAGGATTTGGGCGGTGTTGAAGGAGGCTCATGTTGGGAACGCCCGGATTCGGGCACGGATGTATGCGACCTACGGAGAGAGTACGAGAACTTCACTCATCTCCCCGGTGAGTCCATCGATGCCTTGTTTCGAGAGGTTCACGGTGGTTGTGAACAACATGAGGGCCAATGTGGACGTGCTCCCGTACGATGATCATGATAGAGCGGTCAAGCTCTTACACTCTTTGGATCGTACGATTTGGGGCGGAAAGTTCGAGGCCATTGTGGAGTCGGAGAAGTATGACACTGCGGCCGTGAACGAGCTGTTCTCGAAGCTCAAGTCGGGCCGAGGTGGATAGGGGCATGATCGCCAAGCTCGAGGGTCCGACCGACTCCCATAGTCTCGCCCTCGTTGGTGGTTCCAAAGGAAAGGCTAACTCTAACCCATCCACCGGGATGTTCTCTTTCTCCTCTTTGATGTCTATGCCGGATGAGGAGTTCGACGAGCTTGGAGAGGACGGGCGGCGCTCCCGACGAGGCGGTTCGAGAGGCCGCACGAGAACCGCGTGAACGAGGAGGAGGAACACGAGGACATGCTTCAAGTGCGGCAAGGCCGGACACTATTTCGGCGAGTGTCCAAAGGTGAACGACCACGACAAGCACAAGTCCAAGGACAAGAAGAAGAAGTCCGGGAAGAAGGATCATGGACATGAGAAGAAGACGCGGTCTCGAGAGAAGATGAAGAGATCGAGCGACATCGAGTCTGACTCCGAGGACACGTCTTCAAGCTCGAGTGATGAAGACGAAGAGGATGACAAGAAGAGGAAGAAGAAGAAGAACATCGGCAAGTATCTCAACGGCCTTTGTGTGACGGGCCTAAGCCTCAAGGACGACTTCGCGGCATGGCTCGCGGTTCGAGCGGCAAGAGAAGCCGAGAAGGACGCCTCGGACTTGGATTCCGAGGATGAGGTATGTGATGAGCTCTCCTCTTTGCGCAAGGAGAATGAGGAGTTGGTAGACTTGCTTGATAATCGCGATCACATGCTTAGAGAGGCTAAGAAGCTTAGGAAGGAGCTTAGATCTTCACTCGAGGATGCTAGGACTAGAGTGGGCCGAGCTAGAGACACGGGTGCTTGATAGCAAGCTTGAGATTGATTCCCTTAAGGCTAGCCTGTTGTTTCGGATGAGAACGATTGTGCGATTGCTCTGTTTTCTGGGTCGACTTGGTGATCTTAGGGAGAAGTATGCCTCCAAGTGTGAGGAACTAGATGTGCTTAGGGTTGAGTTGGGTGAGCTACAATCTAGACCCACTTTGCTTGGTGCTTGCACTTCTTGCCCTAGTTTGCATGAGAAAATTCTTTGAGCTCCGTTCTCGCATTGTTTCGCTTGAGGATGATTTGAAAGTGCCTATTCCTACTTCTTGCTCTACATGTGAGTTGCATGCTATGAAGAATTTGGATCTTGCAAAATGTGTTGGTCGCTTGCAAGATGAGAATGATAAGTTGCGTGAAGCGCTGAGTTGGTTGTCGTGTCAAGAACCTCGGCTTAGTATGATGATTGCTAGTTGTAAGCGCTTTGACGGTTGGGCTTTGGGATTGGATCGGGTTGGTGAGGGCGGTGGTGAGAGAGAAAGGAAATTTGGGAATGTTTCGGTTCCACCACAACCCACACCCAAAGACAAGTTTGTATGCAAGCCAAACCAACCAAGAGAAAAACCGAGTGAGAAGGCAAGTGAAACGCCTAGTGAGAAACCAAGTGAGAAGCCTTGTGAAGAGCCTCATCCCAAGGCTAAGTCCGGATCGATCCGTTTCCATTGTGAGTTTTGTGGGAAGGACGGTCACAAGAGAGCATTTTGCTTCAAGAGGAAGCGTGAGGAGAGAATGGCGAAGGAGTGGGCTAACAAGGACAAGTACAACCCTTTCGATGGTGTACTTGAGCCTCGTGTGCGGTTGCCCGGGGCCAAGGCGAGTGTGAAGTCGGTTCGGGCTTGGGGAGAGCGGAAGGTCGTTGGAGGTGCTTCGTTGCCCGGGCTACACCGGTCGGACCGGTGTGGAGCACGGTCGGACGGTGCGAGCCCGGACGAGCGGCGGTTGGGTTTCGTGCTCGTACGAGTGCGAGGGTTGTTTACGGAGGTCGTGGTTACGGTGATTGGTCCGGAAAGTTTGCGGGAGGTCGGTTACTAGGCATTCTCCCCCTCGAGCTCACTACGGGGATGGGAGGAGTCATGGCTTTGAGAAGGAGAGGAGGGATGGTCCACGAGCTTTCTTTCGTGGTTTTGGTCCTCCTCCGGGCGAGAGAGGGTTGGTTCCCTCACGGTGGTTACCGTGGTGGTGTTCGTGGAGGTAGCTTTGGTAGGAAAGATGGTTTGGTTTTTGCTAACCCCACTTTCGAGCAAATGGCTAGGTACTGGTTTTACACATTTGGAACTAACCCCAGTGTTGAGTCGGTTGCTCGCTCTCGCTCTTGGTTTTGAGTTGCGGGTGGATAGCCGGAGAACATTTGGTTGATATCGGGGGGTGATTCTTCGGCCTCATATCCGGTGGTGACATAGAGGTACATCACTTTCGGGGGATGGTGGACAAGGATGAGTGACTTGTGAAGAAATGATAAAGGTAAGTGAATTTGTGACCTTCAAGTGTGTGGCCTTGGTCAAGCCACTTGGTTCTTTTTGCTCTTTGCCTTATCTCATGTGTGTAAGGTGAGCTTTGTATGCTCTTTGGCCTTAATGCATGAGGTTAGGGGGAGCTTGTGAAGTTTGTGCTCCCTTGCTTTTTGTCGGTGGTGTCGAGCCCGTTTTGCCTCCCCTCGAGGAGCCGGTGGTTTGTGAGCCTTGTGTGTGGGAGCTCCTTTGTAGCATATGTATAGCTTTCCTTTGTGCATTTCTTGCATTTGGCATGGCATATGTAACATGATGTATAGGCATCCTTGTATCTTAGATTGCATACATTTTGTATCATATGCATTGGTTAGGAAAAGCTTCTCTCATATACATTGTTCACCATGGAATGAGATATATGTCTTTGTGAGCTTGTTTGGTATGCTATGGTTAGTTTGGCTTAGCTCTTGATGATCTTGATGAATAATCCATGGTTGATAGCTATGCTTTTGAAAAATGTCACATGTATGCTCTCTCATGTGTAAATGCCTTTACATGCTCTTGACATGTTTTTGTGGCCTTGCTATGCTTAATTTGTGGTTGGATAGCTAGTTTATTGATCATATGGGGCCAAAGGCTCATTTGCCATCATGAATGTTTAGCCCTCTTGATTTATCTTGTGGAGGAGCATAAGTTCCTTTTTGTCGCAAAGACATTTCATGTACCATTTACAAATCTGAAAATGAAATGAAAAATGCTTGGAAAATATGCTCCCATGTCATATGTGCTGAATTTAATTTGCTTTGGGTGCTAAACCGTTGCATGATGCCTACCAATGAGAAGTCTCATACATAGAAGTAGGCACATGGCTCGGTGGCTTTGACATGACATGAGGTGCTTGTGGGTGTTTGTGATGGTCGTATGGTTAGAATAGCTGTCCTAGCATGAAGTTTGTGTGGCTTTGCCATTTTGATATGCTTTGATCATGTTTAGGACTTTGCTCATGAGAGGCAAGTTTTTCGCAAAATTGCCAAAATCCATCTTAGCTTCGTCCGATGGTTGTGAAACTTGGTGATCATGTAGTTGGGTTCGATACGAAGCCGTAGAATACCTAACTTGCTCATTTGGACATGTGTAGAATCCTATGATGAATTTTGTATATTTGAGAAGCTCCGGGTTGAAAGTTTTGCATTTTTGGCTTGATTCATGCATTGCCAACAAGGGGGAGAAGTTTGAGCTTGAAATGGCTTCTTTGGACGTGTTTAGAAGGTTTTCGGGTGGTTTTTGAGCCTTTTTCGGGCTCGTTGAGCACCGGTCCGACCGGTCGTGGTCACCGGTCCGACCGGTGTGAGTCTTCGGTTCTGTACACATGTTGCACACCGGTCTGACCGGTGGTGTTGACCGGTCTGACCGGTCAGGGCTGGTTTGTTGCAGCTGCCCTATTTCAAGTGGTATCTTGCATGCTTTCGTCCAGGGGGAGTTGCATTGGTTCAGGGGGAGCTCTTTGTGGTTTTCGAGCTTTGTTTCGGTGGTTTGTGCTCTTTGCTTGAGCTTTGCTTTGTCTCGGATGTGTCGAGCCGTTGCCCTTGCCTAAGGGGTCCGAGACTTGTCTTCTTCAAGTGATCTTGCTCTTTGCCTTTGTTCGGCTTTCGATCGCTTGTTGGAGTTTCTTTTTGTTCGTTTCTTTTCTTTTTCTTTTCTCTCTTGTTACTTTCATGTGGGTGTTGTCAATGCACTCATCAAGGGGGAGATTGAGGACCATGTGTGGTTCAAGGACCGGTGGATGGTCGCTTCCTTGTGTGATGAGTGATTGACAACGTTGTGTGGACTGATTCTTGGCTAAGTATTGCAGGTGCGGGTTGCGGCTTGACTCGTGTTGGTGCGGGGTGAAGAACAAGCGCGAAAGGTCGTCGCGGTGAGGCCTCCGGGTGTGGAGAAGACAAGTAGGCTTCGTTCGAGGGACCGGTGGCCGGCGGGGGTCAAGTGCGGGCCGCATGGTGGCATGAACAAGCAAGATGAAGTCGTGGACGGTTTCTTGGTTGAGCCTCAAAACCAAGGTCGAGCCGGGACTACGTGGGAGCCAAGTCATGAGTGGAGATTGGCGGAGGCTACACCGAGTTCGCGGGGTTTCCGGTGGTTCACCGGAAAACCACCGGGTTCCTTGGTTGATCCACAAAGCCAAGGACCGGAGAACCGAAGACGGAGGTGCAGGCGGCACGGAGCCGGTCCCGGCCGGTGGGGACCCGTCCGACCGGTGAAGAGCACCGGTCGGCCCGGTGTGCGACGACGCGATCCGGAATCTTCGAAGCGGAGGACACGCGTCGGGATCGCATGGCTTGCGTCGAGGCTACGCGGGGTGCGGTTGCGGGCATCCGTCCGATGGTGAAGACATCAAGAATTCCAAATCCGCCCTTGAGGGGCTTGTATCCCTAGTTAGTAGAGAGGGGCATTTTAGACATTCGGTTGCCGCCTATATAACCCAAGAGGTGAGAGGTTGGCAGCCAACTCTTGGAACCCTAGCTCATTTGTTTTCCTATTTTCCACCTATTTTCTCTAGGTTTTCCTTAGGACTAGCAAGAGAGCTTCACGGAGAGATCTTGTAGAGAGGGATGGATGATCGGGCGGCTTGCTAGACCTTGTACGAACCTTTGTTTCATGTATAGATGATTCGGCGTTGTTCCTCAAGGTTTGGATGTGTTTTTCCGGTTGTTCTTGGTGGTGATTTTCGGAGCCCTCTCTCGGTGATTTCTTTGGGTTGTTTTCGGGGCTTTTCTCTTGGGGATTTGATGGGGGAAATTTGTGGGAACCCTTCGTGGTTCTTTGGGCTGTGATTCCCCTCCCAAATCCGTGAGAAAAGGTGCTCGATTTTGGGGTTTCTTGAGTTCTTGGGTTGGAAGTGCTTTCGGCGGGATTTCTTCGATTCCTCCTTTTTGGACGAGTTTTTGTGGGATTAAACTTGGCTATGAACTCCTCATGAGGTGTTCTTGATATCCCCAAAGTCTTGTTCAAGTCCGTGGAGCGATTCGGGAGATCGAGATTTGGATTTGGGGGAGTTGACCGCGGGTCTTGTTCATCCCGAGCTGCCCGAGCTACACCGGTCGGCCGGTGCTCTTGGCCGGTCCGACCGGTGCAAGCCCTTGTGGGTTTTTGCTCGGGTGAACGTCTTGGTGTGTTCGTTGTTGGCTCGTGGTGCTGCTTGTTTCGAGTTTGGGTCCGTTTGGTGGTCGGTTGACTGTTTGGTGCCTTGGGGGCTTTCGGGCGCCACCGGTCCGACCGGTGTGTCTCACCGGTCCGACCGGTGTAGAGCCACTTAGTGGAAGTTGCTCGGGTTCACTGCGGGGACCGGTCGACCGGTGGTGCTCACGGTCCGACCGGTGTGGGTCCGTAGACTCGAGGTTTGTTTTTCCGCTGCGTTTCTCGGGTCGGAAGGTGGTGTGTTGGTTCCTAGGTCCAGTGGCACTCCAGTGGCTACGTGGGCTTGACCAACCTTGGTAGTGAGTCGGAGACGTGTGTTGGAAGCCGCGTTCGTCTTGTTGGAGTTTTTCATCTCCTTCGAGAAGAATTTTTATCGGCTCCCATTCACTCCCCCCCTCTCTGGTTCGCCATATCGGTCCTTCGAGAGATCCGGACAGCCCACGGGGGTGTCAATCCCGGTGGTTTAGTTGTTCGGTGGGGTGGAATCTAAGGCTAAGAACTCGAAGGTCGCACACGAGTATGCGGGACACAGAGAACACAGCGAGTTTATACTGGTTCGGGCCTCCGGAGAGTAAAACCCTACGTCCAGTTCTTCGGTTTGTATTGCTTGGGGATTGCGTATTGGTACAAGGGGTCGCCTCGCCCGCCTTATATTGGCCAGCGGATGAGGTCGGTTCCCAGACTCTTAGTCGGTTACGACCAGGAGAACTAAGTCTAGTTGATTACATCGCTTGCCATTATCCGTCGATTTTCTTTGGTCGAAATCCACCGAGGTCTTATCTTGTACGCCAAGTCTTGAGGTCGTGCTGAACTAGGTCATATGGAGAATCTTCTGGAAGGCCTTCAGGAGGTTGTGTGGGCCGCCAACTAGGTCGGTTGGGCCCACCAACAGGTCTGCGGGTCTTCTGGTAGGCCGGACCCACTTGTCGGGGACGGTCGTGAGCCTGGTCGGTGGGGACCCAGGGGTACCCATGTCTCACAGGACCTAAATGCGAGGCACAAATTAGTTCTAGGGACTTTAGTGCAAACCAAGGGCCTTTTTGTAAGAGATTGAAAACTTCCAGGGACATGTTAGTATAAAGATTCTTCAATCTTTGAACTCTTTTGACCAGATCTTGGAAAAATCATAGAAAATTGTAGAAAATTCATAAAAATGCAAAACTAATTATTTGGTTTCCTTGTGAATAACTCTACAACTTTTGTAAATCATGGATATACTTTTGCCTGATAGGTTTTGTATGAAAAATTGAAAAAAGTTTAACCTAGATTTGCCATAGTTCAAAATCTACTAGTGATCTCAAGCTGAATTTTGGATATGTTGTGAGTCATGTCATTTCTAGGCTCTGCACTAGAAAATGTACAAAGTTACTGAGTAAATCTTTTAATATGATTTATTTTATACTTATTCTGAATCCGCCTTAACAATTTTTGTAGCTAAAAATAAATAGATTTTTGTGCTCAACTTCTGTATATGATTTTTTATACTAAATGCACATGTGGTGAATTAATCATGATTTTAAGTCTTTCAAAAATATTTATTCTTGAGATATGCTTAGTTTTAAATATAAATGCATAGCTCAAGATCTAGAGTAGCTCTTGTTGTGTTTGTTGATTTGCTAGCCTTGATTTGAGTCAGAGAACCAGCGGGAGAAAGTTGGAATCCTTTTGTTGTGTGTTTATTTTTATATGCACTTTTCATGTTTGGTTAGCTAGAAATTGTCTTTTGTGACATAATTAGTTTTATAGCTCCTGTAAATGTGTAATCTTGTTCAGTGGCCTTATCTAGGTTTATAGTGCTTCAGAAATACCACCCACTGAATTTATGACTTTATTTATGAATAAAAGCAATGGAAGCAAATTAAGCTTAATATTAAAGTTAAATTGGAAAAACCTCCAACACCACACTTAGTGGCCCTATGAATGTGATATAAATCATGCTAAGAAGCTTAAGACCAACCCTCTTGCTCTTTTGTGAAATTAAATTAATTTATTTGCATAAATATGTACACCGTCACTATCAAAAGGAATAATTAATAATGCACCACTTGTTGTTCCTAATAGAAAAAATATGCCAAATACGTGTTTGTCAAGTTGAATATGGCCAACCATACACTTCGTGGTTGTCACATGTTGTTTTGTAATTAATTAAATGAAAACCGTCAACTAAATCTTGCATATGCATCCTCATGTAGATCTTCCTAACTGTAACCATACGCTCGTGCCGGAGGGAGGAGATGAGGGAGCTGACGGTGAGCTGCAGTATGTGGACATAGCTCAAGACCAGGACCAAAGTCCAAAAGGGCCGAGGCCAACCTTGCCGACGAAGGCAAGCCCCGATTCATTAACCCTTCTTTTTAAAATTATGCAATTACCTTTGTTATGTTTGTGCATTTACGTTTCAGGAGTTGAATTGAAACCCTAGATGCATGATCCCTAGGTATCTATGTTCTTTTACTAGTATGCTAAGTCGATAGCTGCTATGCTACGGACCGGTACAAGTCGAGTGATGTTCGTCACTCGTGAGAATAGGCTCTTATGCTGGAATCATAAGATCTTTTAAATGGATTGCTCATGTGGTAAGAGCATGGGATTTGGGTTCTGGTCCAGTGGCTTTAGTGGACTAATCTTTTGAACGTACTAAGCACTTGTCGGGAATGGGACTGGTAAACCTAGTAGCTGATGGACACGGCAAGAGAACTTTTCCCTAGGACCCCTAGGACACATGATGTGTCCCCCTGCCTGCAACAGTGGGGTACCTGTGCGACTCTGGGCGGCCCGGCATACGTTCCAGTAAGTCTTGTACCGAGGATTGTAGGTATGATCCCGACCTTGAGAAAGATGGGAACCGTCTGGCGGTGTATACCCCGTTTCGTTTTGTTTGTATTTTCTTGGGGTATGCATTCTTCCGTGTGTTTAAGTTTACCTTGCAAGGTTATAAATCAATCGATTGTCGGCCTCTCACCGTTATCTGAGACTGCTTAATCAACTAGCCATGATATCCCTTAATGATGGAACTACGTGAATATTTCTGCGTGGATTAAATGTATTGTACAATTCTTGATTGAATTAGTTGGCTCATTTAGAAATGGTAATTAACTAGAATTTGAGCTAAAATATTGAAAGTAAGGACCTACCCTTTGCTGCTTTTGAGCAAAAGAACTCCACCAGCCAAAAAGCCTCTCATGTCTAGAGTTGGTGATGTAGTTATCACCCGACGGTTAAGTCTTATTAAGTACTAGTATACTCAGTCTTGCTATAAAAATGTTGTTCCAGGTGTGTTTGTCTCGGAGAGATTCCACCCGGCTGGGAGCTGGAATGGGTGGATGACGACGAGTGATGGCACCACGGATGGCCTCCCGTGATGTCCATAGTATCGTATTTTAATTTCCAATGTTTTAAAACTCTGAACTTTTCCTTATCATGTCTTGAACCACAAATTTGGATTTAATCTGTGTAATGTACTCTGGACTCGCCTTCGTGTGAGTTTTAATGCATATGTTCGATCCTCTGTGTGATATTCAAGTGATTTACTGGGCTTTGACCCGACAACTTACGACAGGATGATACTTTATATCGCTTAATGACCAAAGGGGATTGGTTTAGGCGATAGTACCATATTTTCCTAGGTGGGTTGTCACAGTGTCACAAGAGTTCCATGCACATTAAATACAGTGACACATCGGCAAAAATAGAATCTTTATATGAAATGGGGAGGAGAGGAGGAGAAATTTTCACCATGGTGAAGCTGGGTAGCGTTGTTTCCCATGCCTGGGAAACTGGGTGACCATCGTTGACGGGGGATCGTTTCATCACTAGATCCGTTGTGCTGACCCCGTGCCCGACCTCCTCTTCACGCACGCGCCCCCAATCCCTCCCTGACCACCATCGGTTTCCCGTGTACACTCCCGCGCCGGCCAAGTTTTCCCATCCTTTTCTCCATCTTCTCTGCCCTAGGGCACGGTAGCCCCTCCTTCTCCACCTCCCCACCTTCTTCGCCCTAGGTCATGGCGCGCCATGGATCCGCCACCAGCAGAGGGCGACTCCAGCCGACGCGGTGGCGGCATAGGAGGCAAAGGGCGTAGGCGTCTGGGATTGAAGAACGCGTCCCTGTCTGTGCCATCACCGCCTCCAGCTTCCTCACCGTCGCCGTCAGTTCCATCGCCGGCACCGACCACCGCCCCAGCTGCTTATATGCTTGTATGCACCTTGGATATGTGTTTTTTTATGACCGATGAGAAATCTTGTGCAGCTTAATGTAAGTTAATAAAAAATTCATTACATAACTCAGGTAAAAACGTGAGACGATCTTTTAAGTCTAATTACACCATGAGTAGACAATGTGATGCTACAAATGGCTTAGTTAAGCTTAATAGGTTAGCCTTGCGGATTACATCCATCTACGTATTTAATTTTATAATTAGATTATATCTAGTCCTCCTAATTAGCATCCGACTACTCAATGTGACAGTTCGCTACAATATATTCCACCAAACTAACAAGGTCTATGATAATTTTCAAAAGCTAGATTTTGAGAAGATGAAGAGATTATTTGGATCTATATATGATAAAATCTTCTCTCACTCCATCATCAAAAGCTAGCTAGCTTTTAGAATTCTAAGGATCTAGCTTATGGATCGCAAAATCTGAGACCAAAATATGTAGTGTTTGGATTCCACCAAGATTCCGGAAGTTAGACTCCCAAAACCGATGAAATCTAAACAGGGCACTAGTCTTGGGCTGAAAGGTTTCTCCCTTGTCATTCAATCAAATCAAATAAAAAAATATATAAAAAAAATCTTTTCTCAAAAATGAAAAAGTACTCCCCCATCCAAATTACTTGTCATTGTTGACTTTTGATCACAACGTTTGACCATTCATCTTATTCAAAAGATTGGTGCAAATATACAAAACAGCCAGGTTATATTTAAATACCTTTAATGAAGTAAGTCATAAACAAAATAAACTATGTGTAAGGTTTTTATTAAGACGAATAATCAAATGTTTTGTGATCAAAAGTCATTAGTGACGAGTAATTTGAAACTCCGAGAGAGAGAGAGAGAGAGTATAGAATAAATAAAATACAATATAATTACATGGTTCTACTTCAACAAGTGGGGTATTTATGCTTTTTTTGGACAGATATGGTTCTACAATGTTATTAAAATGTATTTTTCTTTTTAAAACGGGACAAATCACCCCCTGAAGCAGTTTTGAAAAATCATAATAAATCACAGAAAAATCATAAAATGAAAAATCAAATTGTGTTGGACTTCAAATTAATAGTTCTACGCAGTGAACACACAATATGGAATACTTTAGTACATATTTTTTGTTATAACTTTAGATCTATGCTTTTCTCTATAACTGTAAAAAATATACTAAATATACCATATTATATGTTCATTGTGTAGATGTACTCATTTAGAATCAACCCAATTGGATTTTTCATTTTATGATTTTTTTGTGATTTACTATGATTTCTCAAAACTGTTTTAGGGGTGATTTGTTCTGATTTAGAAAGTTCAGGGGGTAAAAAATCCATTTTCATAGGTTAGGGGGGTGATGTGTTCCAACCGCCAACCCCTCTATAGGTTGGGGGGTGAAGTAGACTTTTTCCAATAATTTAGTGACCAAGCTGACTTAGCATCCACCATTTACATTTGGTGGAAAAAAAATAAATCTCATTCTTTTGCGAAAAAATTAGCTCCCGCTCATGTACTCCATAATTCAATTTCTGGTTTCTTTTGCGAGAAAGGAAAAAAAAGTTTCATGTTTCAACTGCTGAAAAAAGACACAGTGAAGTGTGTTGTGCTACATTATTACACTATGATCAAAGTAACAATGGTACCCATATACAACTTTTTTGTGTAACAATTTTTTTAAGGGAACCAGGCAGGAGTGTAACTGTGTAACAGTTGGGTTATTCGTATTCATACAATATAATTCAAAACTGAATTTCAATTCATCAGCATTTCAGCACACTTTCGTTAAAAAAAAAGCATTTCAGCACACTCACTGGCCACTGCAGCCTCCCGAGCCCCGAGTTGGGATATTTAACTTTCTACCATTATAACGAGTGGCGACTCCTCGATTATCACTTTAACGGTGACAAATATATCTTTGCCCTCGATGTTGCGAAATAGATACAATTTTACCACCTTTGCCTATGTGGCACGCCAGCTGAGCACGCCACGTTGAATCGAGGGCACGACGGTGGGTAAAATGACTCTGCTTGCCCCTGCCTTTCTTCTTCCTCGCGTGTGTGCCTTCCTCCAGCGAGACTTGCAGCGGGGGACGAACGATGTGATGGTTGGCCGGCTCCGGCGAGGGTGAGCTCGAGCCCCACTGCGTCCCGTGGAGCTGCTCCCGCCCCCTCCACCTCCCTCGCGCGCGGCGCTCGCGGACCGTGATGGCCGCGGCTCAGCATCCCCTCCACCCCCCGCTCGCTTCCCTCCGACGGCCGGCCGGGTGAGCTTGTGGACACCCAGGGGCGGCCGTGAGGACGAGGAGCGACACAAAGAGCGCGTCGTTCCATGCCGGGAGGACCGCGCCGTGCTTCAGGAAGGTGAAGAAGCCCGACAGCTGGCGCTGCGGTGGTAGCCGGTGGCTCCATGGCTATTGGCCGGCGGAGGAGGAGGGAGAAGGGTGGGAGGTCAGCTGCACGGTGCTCGCGTGGTGGAATGGACAATGGTACTGCGGCCATGGCGGATTAGTAAAGGGCCGGCGGTGGTGACTCCCAGCCTGGTCGAGGAAGCCGCCGGAGCCCGGAGGGAAGCGGGCGGCAGCGCCGATCCCGTCGAGTCGAGGAAGCCACTGGAGGGAGGGATGGAGGCGGCGCACCGGTGTGTGTGAGACGGAGGGAGGAACGACGACTGCGTGAGGAGCTCCAGGAGCCAGCGAGCTTCCCCACCGGCGGGGGCGTGGCGAGTCGTGCCGGGAGCGGCGGCGCGTGACTCCCCGGCGAGCTTCCCCGCCGGCGAGCGGGCGCGGGCGCGGCGAGCTCTCGCCGTGAGCGGCGGCGCGCGGCTCCCCCGGCCGAGCTTCACCGCCGGGTGCGGGGCCACGACGAGCACCAAATCTTGCAAGAAGCGGCGGCGCGCGGCTCCTTCCGAGCTTCCCCGCCGGGAGAGGGCGCGGGCTGTGGCGAGCTGCGGCTCATGCAGGCCGCGAGAGACATGCTTGTGGGTGAGGGAAGCGCAGCAGAACCAGGGGTAGGAGAAGGGAAGCAGGGGGAGCTCGAAGAGGAGGACGAAGGTGAGGTTGAAGGTGACCTGATACACCACATGTAAGTGACGGAAGGAGGGAGTAGGAGGAAGAGGACAAAAGGGCATAAGGGACATTTTACACGCACGGTTGCCCGTCTTTTTTTGGTTTTTAGCCCTTTTTGCGAAAGATTTTCACAAGTAGACCCTTTTTGGAAAGATTTCAAAAAATGTACCCTGAGCTCGGCGCTGTGGATTATGGCGCCGAGGTTACATGCCTCGGCGCCACAGATCATGGCGCCGAGGTCTTGGGCCTAAAAACAATATCAGTTACCCTACTTTGAAATTCTTTTGTGAAGAAATTTGTATGTAAAATGTGACCAATAACATGCAAAATGGAATCTATGAACTTTGTTTAACATCTTACAACATTTGTGGATAAAAACTAAGCGAGTTTACATATTTAAAATGACATTCCAAAATTGAAAGTATTGCTGTCGACATTTACTCATGCGCTGAAAAATTCTAAGTGCTGAGAACCCTTAAAACATTAACAGGCATGCA
This sequence comes from Cenchrus americanus, assembly GCA_947561735.1. Classification (NCBI taxonomy): domain Eukaryota; kingdom Viridiplantae; phylum Streptophyta; class Magnoliopsida; order Poales; family Poaceae; genus Cenchrus; species Cenchrus americanus. The sequence goes on from OX387244.1 coordinate 228,596,512, forward strand.
ACTTTGAAATTCTATTCTGAAAAAGTTTTCGTGAAAACATAAAAATTTCTTCACAAAAGAATTTCAAATTAGGGTAACTGATATTGTTTTCAGGCCCAAGACCTCAGCGCCATGATCTGTGGCGCCGAGGCATGTAAGCTCGGCGCCATGATTCACGGCGCCGAGCTCAGGGTTCATTTTTTGAAATCTTTCCAAAAAGGGTCTATTTGTGAAAATCTTTCGCAAAAAGGGCTAAAAAATAAAAAAGTCGGCACGGTTGCTCGGGATCCGGCATGACCTGCACATCTGGCGTGCCACATCAGCGAAAGTGGTAAAATGTATCGCTTTCCCAACATCGCTGGCTTATAAATAATTGACACCGTTAGAATGTCATTTAAAGAGTGGCTATCCCGTTATAATGGTAAAAAGTTAAATATAGCCGCCCCGTGCTCCTCTGGTGGCGTTTCGAACGTTCCACTCCCCCGCCCGGCCAGCCATGCCTCTCCCCGGCGGCAACGGCGAGCCCCCTCCCCTTCCCTCTTCTCATCAACCACCTCTCCCCTCGCTCATCAAGCTCGGCCGCACCATCACCGCGCGCCACGTCGACCGTCTCCTTGCCGCGCTCCTCCGCCGCCGCAGGTACCGCCTCCTCGCCGCGCTCGCCTCCCAGGCGCTCACCAATGCCGTCGCCCCCACCCCGCGCACGCACCTCCTCTGCGCCTCCGCGCTGCTCGACTCGGCGCGCCCGCGCGAAGCTGCCCAGCGCCTTGCTCTCGCATCACGCATTGCTAACCGTGGCCGCCGCCTCTGGGACGCGCTGCTCCGTCGGGCCTGCGCGGGGCGGGGAGACCCGCACCACGCGCTGGAGCTGCTCTCCGCTGCTGTTGAGGACCAAGGCGCGGTGCTATCCCCGTCCACGTACCGCGTGATGGTGGTGGTGCTGTGTGCCTGCGGGGAGGTGGACGGCGCGCTCAGGGTGTTTGACGTAATGACCAGGAGGGGATGTCAGGTGGATGATCGTGTTTGCAGCTCTATCATTTCTGGGTTTTCCAGAATAGGGAAGGATGGAGCAGGGCTGGAGTTCTACAAGAGGGTGAGGCGTGAGTTAAGCAGCTTTGAGCCGGGCCTGGTGACATTGACGTCGGTCGTTCATTCTCTTGGATTGGAGGGGAGAATTGGTGAGATGGCAGAGATGATGCAAGAGATGGAATGTAAGGGCATGGATGCTGATGCTGTGTTTTATGGCAGCACAGTTCATGGGTACATGAGTCGTGGGTTCTTGATGGAGGGTCTACGGGAGCATAGATCCATGTTAGATAATGGAATCACAGGCGATGTGGTTAACTACACTGCTGTTATTGATGGACTGTGCAGAGTAGGTAGTGTGGAGAAAGTAATGGGGTTCTTGGATGCAATGGATCGACGTGATGCTAAGCCAAATTTGATTACTTACACATCACTGGTCGGTGGCTTCTGTAAGAGAGGCAGGTTGGAAGATGCCTTCTCTATTGTGAGGGAACTGGAACGAACTGGTGTGGTGGTGGACGAATATGTATATTCAATTTTGATAGACAGCTTGTGCAAGATGGGAGATTTACCTAGGGCTTTCTCTTTGCTCACAGAGATGGAAAATAAGGGAATCAAGGCTGGCATTGTAACTTATAACACAATTATAAATGGTCTGTGTAAAGCTGGTGACACTGAAAAGGCTGTTGAAATCTCTGAAGGTGTTGCTGCTGATAACTTCACATATAGCACACTGTTACATGGTTACATTAACAGAGATGATGTAACCGGTGTTATGACGATAAAGGGTAGGCTTGAGAATAGTGGTATCTTTATGGATGTTGTCACATGCAATGTTCTCATCAAAGCATTGTTTATGGTTAACAATGTGGATGATGCCTGGAGTTTGTTTTACAAAATGCCTGAGATGGGCTTAAGGCCTAATATTATCACCTACAATACAATCGTAGATGCTTTGTGTAAAGCTGATGAAACTGAAAAGGCACTGGAGCTGTTTGAAGAATATAAGAAGGATTCATCATTCTCCAGTCCAGTGGTTCATGACGGCCTTATTAAAGCACTGTGTAATCAAGGGAAAGTTGAAATGGCTTACCAAATATTTTATGATCTTGCTCAGAAAAAAATAAGTCCCAGTTTCTGTAACTGCAAGAAGTTGATTCATGCAAACTTCAAAGAACTCGGCAAACACGGTGTGTTGGATTTTATTTGTAAGGTTGGCGAATTAGATATTGACTTATTTTCATCTGTTTGCAATTATGCTTCTACTTTCTTAAGCAACAAGAATTGTTGTCAAGCAGCAATGGATGCTTACAAGTTACTCAGAATGAAAGGCATTTCTGTAACTAGTAAAACATGCTACAGGCTGCTCCAGAGCTTACATCGAAATGGAAGTGAAGAGGTCATACAACCATTGTTATGTGAGTTCATTAAAATTCATGGTATTCATGAATCTAGAATGATAAATATGCTGTCTTGTCATCTCAGCAAGAAAAATGTTAGTGAAGCTATTTGGTTTTCTAATTACATGGATACTGGTAATGTTCCTATCAGTGTTCTGAGAGGAGCTGTCTACACTCTAAAGAAGCAAGGTGAAGTTCTGGATGCATGTACATATTTGAAGGAGGCTGAACAAAGTGGGTTTTTGGATCTAGCCATGTATTCCATAGTGGTAGACGGCCTTTGTAAGGGTGGATATCTCGAAAAAGCACTAGACCTTTGTGAAAGCATGAAAAAAGAGGGGCTTCATCCAAACATTGTCATCCATAACTCAGTTCTCAATGGTTTGTGCCAGCAAGGATGCCTTACTGAAGCATTCAGGCTCTTTGACTACTTAGAAAACAGCAGGATGCTTCCAACAATAATCACTTATGCCATCCTTATTGGTGCTTTGTGCAGAGAAGGTTTGTTAGATGATGCAGACCAATTGTTTGATAAAATGTCCTCCAAGGGTATCAGACCCACGACCCGTGTTTACAACTTGCTCATAAGTGGTTATTGTAACTTTGGATTAACTGAAAAGGCACTTGAGCTTATGTCTCACTTGGAAGAACTCTTTCTACTGCCAGATTCTTTTACACTAGGAGCAATTATTAGTGGACTTTGCTTGAAAGGTGATACTGAAGCTGCATTATGCTTCTTTAATGAATACCGTTATAAGGGCATTGAACCTGATTTTGTTGGTTTTATGAGCCTTGTCAAAGGACTCTATGCAAAAGGAAGGATGGAAGAATCCAGGGGCATCTTGAGGGAAATGTTTCAGTGCAAAGAAATTGTGGAATTAATAAACAGTGTTGGAGATAAGATTCAAGCGGAGTCTCTCGTTGATCTCCTATCTTCTGCATGTGATCAAGGGAGGATAGATGAGACTGTGACTATCCTAAATGAAGTGGGACACATGCTTTTATCCTCTTCAGATTCTAGCAGCTATAATGCTCTTGCGCACCTCAGGAAGCTACAAAAAGCTGATGATGCTTATAATCCCATATCTGATTCAGGACAAGTAAGTCCTGTAGCTTATAATGTTTCTAGGACTAGTTGTAATGAGAACTCTGAGGCGATAGATGGAGATGCTAGTTTATCAAAAGCAAGTAATGATACTGATATTGACTACAGAAATTTGCTTGGGAAGTCTTTCAGTGATGAATTCGACTCATACTATACTGCCATTGCTTCGCTTTGCTCAAAAGGGGAGGTTCTTAAGGCTGATAAGGCAGTTGAAGCGATGATTCAGAATTCTAGTTAAATTTGGCCAAGTTGTTACAGAAACTTTTCTGCCCACAGTATCTTCATCTGCAACACATGTAAACTTGTAAGTATAGCATGCTTTTTAGATAATGCCTAGTTATGCAACTTCTTTAGATGTAGGATTTGTAAGTACACATGTTCACAAAAGTTGGAATGAACCTTTTTCGCATATTTTTTCTTGAACACGCGGGAGAGAACCTTTTTTCCATGCCAGTGTATCTTGTCTAACAAAACATCACTGTGCTTTGGGTTCATAACACAAGCTCGTGCATCTTTGTTATAACTGTTCATCGATTCTTTTATGTGAGAAACAGACACCAAATTGAAACAGAACTCTGACTTTGCACAGGTTCATCGGTCGAGAGCATATGCTGGTTGACCCACGATACCCCATCCATGTGGTTGCGAACATATATGATTGTTCAATATGGTTCAAGATTCTGAAAATCCTTGAGGTTGACGATATATCTTGTTGGATTCAACCAGTTTACTACCCTCAGTTTGATCTCTTTTCTCTTTTAGGTATGTTTTCTTCTCGATGAATCATCATTGATTTCCTTTTGTTTTCAATTCTCCCTGTATGGACTGAGAATATAGGGCTCTGATAAAAAAATGTTGAACATAGGAAAATGGAAAAGAGAGAGCCCATACAGTAGCTGGATCTGCAGGTAATACCTTTTCTGACTTGTATTGTTTATTACCCATTTCCCCCACTTTTAGGGCCTGTTTGGTAGGGCTCCACCTAATTCTGATTCTCCGAGACAAGTGATTCTCTATGATAAACTTTATGGATAGAGAGTTTCTGTGTGAGAAGTGAACGAGGAGAAGGTAGTTTTTTTCAGCTCCAGGTCCCTTAGTTCATTTCAGAGAATCACTTCACAGAATCAGTACAAAATCACTTATAACCTAGAAAACTGTTTGTCAGAGCTTCTCCTGGATTCAGCCTAGAAGCTGCTCTGGGAGCTCTGCCCAATGCACCCTTAGCCCCATTTCCGAATCTGAATTCTTGATATTGTATTATTGTATGTATCTCCCGTTGCAGATAAGTGAACAAGGAGAAGCTAGTTTTTTCAGCTGCAGGCCCCTTAGTTCATTTCAGAGAATCACTTCACAGAATCAGTACAAAATTACTTCTACCTAGAAAACTGTTTGTCAGAGCTCCTCCTGGATGCAGCCCAGAAGCTGTTCTAGGAGCTCTGCCAAATGCACCCTTAGCCCCATTTCCAAATCTGAATTCTCAATACTGTAGTATCCCCCATTGCATATGCATGTTGTTTAAAAAAACGGAAATCCCTCATATCCCGTTGAAACATCTGAAATAAATACACATAGATATGAAGTGACAGAACCAGCTACCTCCTTGCTTTGCGTATGAAATAGCATATATTTAATTATTTATACACCTTGGCAAGCCATTAGTAATGCTTGCATGGGAGCTCTAAAGATTTCTTTTAGGCACAACAACTTGACTTCATGGTCGGCGTGAATGTATCTTTGGATCCTCGTATGATAACTGACATTTTTCTTTTACACAGCTGGAGCTAGAAGAACTCTTGAAGAAATAGATGGACATATATCCTGACTTCGTTCAGTTGGGATTTGAGAGTCTAAACATGTTAAGTCAAATAAGCATATCTATGACACCCAATGAATTCATCTTATATATTGACTTATTAATAGATACACATTTTACAATGTGGTTAAATAAAAACACAAGATCAAACATCTGATAAATCATAGCCATGCTTGCTTATTTGAACAAAATATATCACCAACATCAGATACGATTTCAGCGCATAAAACAACCTCAGTGTCATCCTCAGTGGTCGTTGTTGAGCCTCCTGCAATTCTTTCTGATCTCACCCTGTGACCCGGTTAGTGGTGAAATGTTGCCCATGTTCACCATAGACTGTGCAAAGTGCTGGAAGAAGAGATTGACATCAGCAGCATATGCCTTCACGAGTGCTGCTGTCTCGGCACTCTTGGACAACAGAACCTCATCGGAGCTGAGGAGACCCTTGCCGGCCAGGAGGTTCTTGTAATAAAAGTTGTCAAATTTGGCTGGGGTGACGATGTCCAAGGGGAAGAGGTTGTTGTCGCCGCCAGAGCGGGGGCACCCCTGTCTCAGCTGTGCCGCATATGATACATCCAGTGTGCTGTCAGCCATGCCATTGCCTGTTTGGTTGTACAGCCTCTGCCGGAAGCTGGTGCACCGAGACATACCTATGGTGTGACCACCTGTACATATATGTGGAGCCAAATCCATGTTATATAGTGTGAGTCTATGTTAAGTTGGTAAATAGCAAAGTACAGGAGAAATTATGAAATAGCACAAAAAGTCACCGGAGAGTGCGACGACATCCACAACGTTGAGGCCTAGGCGCTTGAACTTGGTGATGATGGTGGGGAGGGTGTTGTTGGGGGCTGGGATACCGTTGTTGGAGCCCTGGATGCTTGCACCGAGCGAGTCCCTCCGGCCAAGTGGCACGTCCCAGTATGGGCCACCAACCTACAGTTTAGAGTTCAAAAAAATCATGGTACCAGGAGCACTTCCTTTGCCATAGGTATGGCTATAAATATCATGTCTTCTGCTTGTGTTTGGACAGATTATTGATGGTGGTGCGTACCAGGACAGTGGAGTCACGGGCTGCAAGGGCAAGGATGTCGGCGCACGAGACAGTGCCTGGGCAAGAAGCCTCAAGAGCGGCTTTGATCTGGTCGACCACCTCAAACCCCCTGAGGGAGTTCCTGTTGGGGTTAGACCCTTTCTCACTGACTATACTGCTGCTGTTGTCCAACAGGACGGATGCATCGCAGCCCTACACGAGGAACAGTATAGTAAAAGATTGATAATTATTAGCCAGATGAAATAGTTTAGAGATTAGGCACACGCTACCGAGTAGTAGCGGTAGTAGATTCTTCAGGTACATGCATTGAATGAAAGGTGGCAAACATTGCACAGAGTGCTTCAATCATTGTGCACTAGAGTTAAAGTAAACATCTTCTCATTTGGCTCACAAAAATAAGCATCTCACTCAAAAAGGGGAAAACAGAGTTAATCAATCATGGTACTGGCTCGATCTTGTCACCAAGACATAAAGTAGTGCTAGCATGGGCAATGTAGGTAGGCTTTCTTATCAGTAGTAAATAAGTTAGCCTAAAAACTATATTTTCTTCCATGCTTCCTTTCCAGTACCTAGGGACAAATACAGGATATTGTTGAAGTTTTACTTTGCTCATTTTAAAGTTATTATGTTATAACAGTCAAAGTAAATTAATCCATTTGTTAATTTTTGCTTTTCACATTTGTTAATCTTATTGTACTGTACCCAGCATACAGATCAAAACTTGAAGTGGTAAACTTGTATCGCTAATTCGATATAGTGCACTGCAGGAACTACTGTGTCATGTAAGAAATACATTAGAAGAGAGGAAGCAGAGTTTACTTTGACAAAGCAGTCGTGGAAATGCAGTCTGACCAAGGATGCCGCCATCCTGGTCTCCTTGGCCACAGCCTGTGCCACGATGGACTGCACGATCTCCTTCGCGTTAGGGCATGAATGGTCGTAGAACTGCGGGAACAAGCCGCCCCATGGGTGGCCGTGGACAGCACTGGCAAGGAGGGGAGAAACAAGGCAGAGCAAGACGAGGCAGACCATGGAGTTTGCCATCTAAGTGAGTAACCTTCGCTGCACTACGTTACAAGAGAAGAGCGTGCTCCTACTTGCTTGTTTCTTCTCTTGTGGATGGTTAGATGATGTGGGGATATGGTGGTATATATAGCTGTAGGAAGTGGGTGTGTAGTGCATGTAAGGAAAGGAGGGTGGTTTGGAACAGGGGCGGTGGGATCAGATGCAGCAGGCAGCCGGGTTGTTAGGGCAATGCGTGTAGAATAAGCGAGCTAGCTTGAAGACACCAGCAACTGGCACAGTAATTCCATCAACTTACGAGTGGGTCGCTAACGTCCTTAGTTGCTGTTTGGTGTTTCAGTTTTAGCTGAAAGAGACAAGGAGATTAAAAACCTTTTGCCCTAGACAAGGGCAGGTGGACTGAAAAACAGCATCTGCCACTTATTAAATTGGCAAGTGTTGCTGCAATTTTCTCAAAGGACTGGAGTAGTGCGTTAAACTAAAATGAAAAGGCTATGATTAATTTATGATATACATCATACAACTCAGCCTTTTAAACGAAACTTCCCGTACAGTATAATGATGCAATGCAATTTTATTATAATTTCTGTTTATGAGTTAAATCACATTATCTAACAGTGTCATCTCCTGGATCTGTTAGTGTTTAAGGATTGACTTTGAACTACCACAATATGACAGGTGTAGCTTTACATCAGATGACTCGTTGCTCTAACTTTATCCTAGTTGTATTAACAAGTACTAGACGTAATATACTCACATCAAACCATATTTAACCTTAGACAACACATGTCAATATAGCACGGACTGTGTGAACTCAAGTGACCAAAGTACAAAAAGTTTAGTGAAAAGTGAGATTTTGCTTCCCAAATAATCTAACTACTTTTGTTATATGCAAGTGTTGTTACAGGTCGGATGGTATCTTTAATAATGAATACCATATGCACTGTTATCCCCAGGAAGGGTTGGTTGGCGATGATCAAACATGGATACGATATCCCTGTCTTTTGGGGACAAAAGTATCCGTGTCTTTGGGGACAAAAGTATGAATGTATGTGCTACAGCAGCATGCCTTTTTTCGCACAAAGCTTAGTAGCAAGAGGTAAACATCTTGCAGTAAGATTTATCGGTCATGTTCGTGGCTTCATACCGTTAAATTGTACTACCGAGTTTTTTTTTTGGCTATGTCGTTGTGGTGATCAATACGAAAAGATCGGACGGTTCATGAAACGGCTGGAGCACATTCGTGCCTAACAACTTCTTATCTGTTGCCCTATATGCAGGGGACTGGCTTGGTTGATTTCCCAGCGAACACATGTGTGGCGATCAGAGGGGTCAAACGCGATGCGTGATGTACCAACTACGAGTACGCGGTACATGATGATTCTCGTTAGGTGCTTGCATGTCCTACATTCTTGTCACAAGCAGGTTCCTGGATGAAAGGACTTGCAGCCTGTTCGTTTGGTGGTGATTTGGTGCTTGATTTGTTCCGGAGAGAAAATCACGCTTTGGCTGGTTCTTTGGTGGCTGATTTGTTCTGAGAGAAAAGTACTGCTGGCTGGTGGCTGATAAGCCAAACGAACCGTGCGTTGGAGTCGTTGTACTGCTGGAAAGCTTGCACACTGGTAGCGGTAGAGAAGCATTGGTTCGTTCCTCTGAGCAGCACGTATCCCTGGCCGTTCCTTGAAGGAATCAAACATCAGCAATGGTACTGTCAGCATTGGTTCAAACGAAAAAAAATTGTTTGCATATGGTAATTGGTAAAGGTGTAAAAGAAGCCTAGCAACTTAGCGAGCATGCCACATGCCTCTCTCAAAAGAGTCCCCAAACTTGGCATACCTGATAAGTGACAAAACCTGGCTGGGGGCAGAAGACAGAGAGAAGTGACGTGCATGAGTATTAGTACCAGCTCATTTGACTTCTGCTGTGTTAGCCTCCCGATTCATTATTGTCTAGTGTGCACTGTTAGTTCCTGCACTTCTCATTTTACTCCTACAACACACGCTTAACCCACACAGCAATCATGCGTTTTGTGGAAGAGACGCGAAAGTTTGAACAGGGCCCCCACGTTACTTCGAAGTTAACCGACACTTTCCTTCTCAGATTTCAGTACAGCTGGAAAAAATAATTTTTCAATGATTTTTTCGTGATTCGGTAGGGAGAGTAGTTTGGCATGAATAATTAAAGACACAATTATATAGCTCATCCCGGAGCTGGTTCGTGTATGTGTATCAGTCTGATATTCCTTTTGCCAACCCTAATGTGTGGTTGATGGATTTCATGTGTCGGATTTGTTTGCATTTTATAAGCAAACATCAATTAGGAAAGGAATCAGTAGGCAGATGCAGTACTATAGGAGTAGATCTATGATTTTTTTTTGAAAAATACTACAATCTCGGATGTTAAGTATATGCACACACACTCAACTCTATTAAGTACCGCGTGTGTTTCAAGCTGCTTTTAGGCTCATAAACAGGTTGGTTATCTACGTCATCCACAGCTCACCATTTTACAAGGTCAAATTTTTTAGTTTACTGTACCTTTTTTTCCTTATTATTGATACACTTGATGATGATAAGAGCACGCACGCAGAGAAGACTTTTGATGCCACGCCCTATTATGAATAGAATTAGCAAGTATTAATGTAATGAGCTCCCTTGGCATAGAAGGCTGGGAAAGTTTAAGCTAACAAAGATGGATTAGACATACTATTATGATGTCAGTTGCCATTAGATCCTAGATCAGAAGAGAGAAGAACAAGGAACACGGCTACTGCTTTGTTGACTGTTGGAGACTGCTCTTGGCTTGCAAGAGATGACTGGGAGACTGTTTGCTCAAGGTAGGGTCAGAGGCGCTTGTTTCTACGCTTCTGGAAATTGAACAGAACCTTACGCTATCACGCGCGTGCGATGAACATATGAAACTGTGCTTGCAAGCTTGCCATTCGACGGCAAATATAAAAGGAAGATTAGGTTGCAGTGACTGAAAATAGCAATGTCAAATGATACAGTTAACCTTGCTAGCCTTGTAACAGAAACCTTTTTTTTTCGCAACAATGCTGGTATGCATGTTTTAGGAAACACTATCCTTTTGGATGCACAATCACACCTCGGACCCCAACTAGTTGTGTTAGGCTCACTTCCAATTGTATATTTAAAAAACATCTTTGTAATTTTGATACATATGGCGTATAACTTGGTTAAAACAATGGTCATTTTGGGACACTAGCTGGTGCAGTGTGAATATTCTTGTCATTTTAAACTCAACTTTGAATGCCTATTTGTTCTTAATTAACGAAACCTTCCACCCAGTTCCTTCTATGTTGGATCCTGTTTGGATTTTTTTCGAAACATTATTACATTTATTATGAAGCAAATAACATAGCTATAATAATCATAACGAAAAGTGAAAGGAATTTTCCTAGAATTTATTTTGGCCGAAGTCACCAGGGGAGACCCTACCTATTTTTTTTTATATTTTTATTTCAGTCCCTTTTAATTCACTCACGGGGAGTCGAACTCGGGCCTGCTAGGTGCTAGGGGGTGCTCTAACCACTATGCTAGAGGCCCTTTAACGAATCTCCTAGAATTACCAGAGGAATCACAGGAGCATCTTTTTTCCCTTGGTTATCTAGTTTGTATTGATTGTTGATATCTGCATTTTTTTACATAAGTCGATACTAGTTACATGAATGTGTAAGGAGATGAATAAGGCCAGTTGTAGCTTACAGAGTGAGAAAAAAAGATAAATTTAGCTTTCATTATATATTGCTAAAAAAATTCACTAGTACTCAAAATAGCTAGTTGAATGAAAACAATCATTTTTAGGGGGCTACGGTAGTTAAGAAGCCGACCAAAGCCCTCTAGTCCTAGTTGGCTAGTGGAGCTGAGGTATGGTCGCAACCACCCAGGTTTGATTCCTCGTTGGAACGAATTATGGGGTTGATTTTAAAAAAAATCCCCTCGCCGGTGAAACCGGGGTTCGGGGGTTTTCCAAGTCGGGAGAAGGTTTCTTCTTCTTAATGAAAACCGTGGGGTGGTCTTACCCCCACCGGCTTGGTTTTGTAGTTAAGAAGCCGACTTGAACGATTCATTAATAGACAATTTTATAATACAAAATTTGTGAAACTAGAGTAAGAAGGAAACACTATGTCAATCATTTGCGCCCTACAAGTGAAATTTTTGAAAGATTGCCCTACTAGTGAATCACTGAATCACCATCATATCAGGCAGGCTTGGCCTATCTCAACCATTGCGTCGCACTTTCCTGCTCCAAATGCAACTTGTTAAAACCCCGATAATAAGGCAAAGCAAACTAAAAAACACATTGAGCCAGCATGCAGAAACAAAAGTTGGACACGACTAGCCTAATTTCATTACCAGCTCATTAGAAACAAAAAAACCGTCTAGCAGCTAGCTAGCTACTCCACACACACAATCTAAAGTTTACATAGCCCTAAATTCCTGAGAATTAAAACTAAAACAAAGTACACAATCATCAATCATGTAAGCACAGAGGGTGCTCTTCTATGTAGTATAGGAGTATGTAGGCACAAATGTACCAACTACATGGGCCTGCCCTGTCGTAACTGTAGCACGCGTCTGCTTCCGCCATTATCTGACTGTGTAGCTGTACCGGTCTTTTTACCTGCTCCACCGGCCAGTGATGGGCACTTGCCCGTGCCCCGTGGAATCTGGGTGTGGGCCTGTGGGGTGACCACTTTGACTCCTGAGATGGGCGTCAACCAATCATATTTCCACGTAGGGGCCTATATTAACTATATTTGCATGTTTCTCATCTTATTTTTAGTTTAGGCTCCAGGTCTCATAATTGTATAATGCTAACCTTAACCTCTGTTGGCATGCGAAAGTTAATTGCTTTTCCCAAGAAAGGTAAGTTTGGAGTTTAGCAATTCACCATCTTGTTTGTTAATATAGCATCCAACAAAAGCGAGGAACTAGACGTTGAAAAGGTTGGCAGTAGTCGTTTCAAAAAAAAAAAAAAGTTGGCAGTAGTAGATAGCCTAGTAGGTGTTGTCGAGTTCCTTGCCTAAAACCTTCTTTGTTCTCTTAAGCCTAAAACCATATGGTCCTTGACCTATAATTTTTTATTAAAAAGATAACCAATAAAAGTGGAATGATGACTTAACACTCTCTAAAGAGGTTCAACATTGCACTTTCATTTCCTTTATAACACCATCCCATCCGCTGCAAAATGTAAGATGTTTTTAGTTTTGTTGCCCTACCTATTAAGTCGAACTTCTCTAATCCAAGTTTATAGGAAATATACATATTTTTTTGCGAAAGTATAGGAAATATATTAGTATCTATAATACCAAATAAATATGCACTATCAAGATTATTTTGATGTTAGTGCATTTTTATAAGATCAATAAAAATCAGAGAAGTTTAAGTTAGAACAAAAATAAAACATCTACATTTTCGAACGGACAGAGTATTACCATTTGCCCCTATAGAATCGTGCGTGGCTACACATGAAAGCGTGCATGCTTCAAGCACGAAAGAAATGCCTCCAGTTCTTTGCCACTTAACAACCTACATACTGATCATGACTGCCGCATACTTATCATGACTGAGATCTCGCGTAAAAAAAGTTAGGCGCTTTGCAAGTACAACTAAGGCAGAAGAACATAATTTAGCTTGCAAAGAGTTGAGGGGCATGATGACCTACAGAGCTAGACGAGCCTCTCTGCATCATTAGTAAACTTTGTCATGAGATGACGACTCAAATGATGACGCGGTTAATTAAGCTTGGGAGAGCCAGCTCGATATGGATATGATGAATTGACGATGGATGACGGAGAGACATGACGCGATCATACATATTTCTTCCTTCGACAGGGACTACACACATGAGTGATCGATTGACCTGCATCCAAACTGGTCGTTACATATGCGCGTGCATGATAACTGTGACCAACAAAACGATGACTTTACCCACTTTGGTTGCATGCTTGACCTTTTTCATTAAGCTAGTCTCGGTGAAGATTTCATCAAGAGTTTCATGGTCATTAATATATAACATGTCACAACAGTAGTTTGCAGCCGTAGTAAAAACGTCATGAGGAAAGAAAGATGTGAGTTTCATCACCATAGAACCCAGCAGGCACAACTATACTGTGCACTCATACCGGTCAACAAGCTGGCACTTTACTAATAACTGGTGCTTTACTAATAATTGGAAAGGTCTATTAAAAGTCAAGGAAGGCTTTCTCAGATGTGAGGCATTTAAGATAAAAGATATTTCACAAACAAGATTTTGGGAGGATACTTGGGTGTGCTCTGAAAGAAGTTCCCTAGCCTTCTAATATAATTATCCTCATGATATAGTGGTAAATGTTACGAATCAAAATCCACTGAATATTTTTTTTACGAAGAGCTCTAATCGGGGATAAATTAACTTCTTGGCACAACTTAGTAGACAAAGTATCCTTACAACAACTTTCACAAGTGAGAGATAGTCTTACTTGGGACTTACATCGACATGGATGTTTTACATAATTACATTTCAATTTATGTATCAATATTTGATGAACCAAGGTACTCCCTTCACTAATAATTTTATTTGGAATCTAAGAATTCCTCCAGAAATAAAGATTTTCATGTGCCATCTCCAACGGGGTGTAATTTTAACAAAGGATAATTTAGCTAAGAGGAATTTTTTTCTCGAACACACACGAGAGTTGTGTATCAGTATATTAAGAAGAAATATGGGTGAAGCACCCATACACAAATCCAAGGTTTTTCTTTTAAGGGAGGAAAACCCAGAAAAAACCCCCCACACACACTAAGCTAAATCACCCTTAAAACACAAAAGACAACCCTTGACCAGAAGACCTTCTAACTTAACCATTGGGATGCAGGGTGAGGAGATGAGCAATTTCTCGAGCCCCGACTGTCGTATGGACCTCCCTGGGCCCACTACCTCGGTGGGTACCAGGACTGACTACTCGGTGGGCCCCTGGGACTACCTGACTTGCGCTGCACGGCACCTGCTGGCATGAAGCACAAGGACTACGGAGGAGAAGTACTCGGTTAGGAAGCTGTACATGTCCCGCACTGTATAGAGGACTCCTAGACGTACTCGACTAGTACTCTCTCCCTGAACCGACTTGTAACCCTGCCTCCCGGACTATATAAGGCGAGGCAGGGACCCCTCTCTCGATCATCTCATCTCACGGCTTAAGATTGCATCATCTTGTAATCGCACCCAATCAATCCGAGCTACGCAACATACGGGACGTAGGGTATTACGCACCTCGCGGCCCGAACCGTCTAAATTGTGTGCCACGTGTCTCTTCCTTCGAGTTACCGATCTCGGCGAGGCCACATTCATCTACTTCGGGTACTCCCCTTAGTAGGTTGCCGATCTAAAACACCGACACCGGCGCGCCGGTAGGGGCTCTCGCCCGAGATCACATGGCGAACTCGACGGCTCCCGTCTACATCAAGCCAACCGTCGCCTTCAACCGCGGCGACACCTTCGTCTTCGGCACACCGGGTCCGCACCGCCGACGGCGCTGGATCTTTCCAACGCCGCATTACCATGCCGCCCAACCCGGAGACCGGCCTCGTGACGCTTCCCGAAGTAGTCACGGGCGAACTTGTGACAACCCGCCCAGGAAAATACCGTACTATCGCCTAAGACCGATCCACTTTGGTCATTAAGCAATAATAAAGTATCATCCTGTCGTTAGTTGCCGGGTTAACGCCCGGTAAATCACTTGAAAAGCAACAAGGATCGAATATATGCATTAAAACTCACTCGAAGGCGAGTCCGGAGATACCACAACATTAATATCCAAATTCGTACCCCGAAGGGTTCAATTATTACAAACCATAGTTTTTGTCATACCGAGATAGTTCGTAGTTTTCGAAAGCGGCGGAATTTAACTAACGGAAGCGAAGACACCACGGGAGGCCATCCATGATGCTTTCAGTAGTCGTCCTCCACCCACTCCAGCTCCCAGCCGGGCGGGATCTCTCCGGGCCACACATCACTGAAGGCATTACGTGGATCAACACATTATAGCAAGGCTGAGTATACTAATACTCAGCAAGACTTACCCGTCGGTGATAACTACTTCACCAAATCTAGACCATGAAAGGCTTTTAGGCTACTGGGTTGCTTTTGCTAAAAAGTAACAAGAGTAGGTCCTTACTTTCAAGATTTTAGCACAAGTTCTAGTAGGTTTAATCTTTACTACATTAGCCAACTAGCACAAACAAAGTTGTACAATACAATTAATCAAGCATAATATTCATCATCTTCCGTCATTAGGAATCTCATGACTAGTGGAGTAAGCGGTCTCGGATAACGGTGAGAGGCCGACAATCGATTGATTTAAACCTTGCAAGGTAAACCCAAACACACGGTAGGTCGCCCACCAAGGTACAATGTCCCTGTGCCGTCCCCGAAATCCTCGGGTCGGGATGAAAGGCCACGAGTCTTTGGTGCAAAGCTATCCGGAATGTCCCACCCAAAGGCACCCGGACTCACCATACACCACCGGTAGCTAGCCGTGAGAGCGAATCCCAAGAGTAGTGACAGTTCCATCCCTAGCCGTCTCATTAAGGTACTAGGCTTACCGGCCCCATAACCGGCGAATGTTTAGTACGTTCAAACGCTTAGCCCATGAAAGCCACTGGACCGGAGCCCAATCCCATGCTCTTACCACAGGAGCAATCCATTTAGGGATATCTTATGATTCCTATCTAGGAACCTATTCTCGCGAGTGACGAACATCACCCGACTTCTATCGGGTCCTATAGCATAGCAGCTATCGACCTAGCATACTAGTGATAGAGCATAGGTACCTAAAGACATGCATCTAGGGTTTCAAATCAACTCCTGAAATGTACATGCACAATCATAACAAACATAATTGCATAATTTTAAAAGACGGGGTTAATGATCCGGGGCTTGCCTTCGCTGGCAAGGTTGGCCTTGGGCCCTTCTGGACTTGGGTCCAGGTCTTGAGCTACGTTCACGCTCGGCAGCTCTTTGTCGGCACCTTCGTCTCCTCCTTCCGGCACGAGCGTACGTCTACTGGCGGAAAGATCTACACGAAGATGCAAATGCAAGATTTATTCGACGGTTTTTACTTTAATCACTTACAAACCATATTGACAATCAAGGGGTGTATTTGTTGGGCACATTCACCTAGATAAGAATACATTTAGCATACTCTTCCAAAAAGACACCATTTGCGATCCTTTATTTGATATTCTTTTTGATGGTGATTGTGTGCATATATATGTAAATAATTTAATTTAAATTCACAAACAGTAGTGGGTAGGTGCATTTAGCTTTTTAAATCGATTTACAACCATACACAAGTTAGCAAGGGTGGTTTGGTGATTTCTCCCCTTTAAAGACTATTAAGCCTTTAATGACCTACATAGCTTTTATTCATGGAATTAATTAGTAAAATTCATTGGAAGGGTGTTTTATACCCTAAACACCTATAACAAGTCACTGGACACACATGCGAGCGTTGGATGGCTAGAAATTAATTATTTTTGAAAATAACAAAAAGCTATCTAGAAGGACAAGGTAAATGTACACAAAAATACTTACTCATCAAAATGATCCAAACTTTCTCACACATGTCATATGGCTCAAAACTAGCCTAGTGGTGCAGCACATATACCTAGAACTATTATGGAACTTGAGTTATAAATTTTTGAGGAAAATCAAGCATAATTCAAGAATAATTATTTCTGGTGTCTATAAAATTGTGATTAATACACCAGAGGTGTGTTTTTGGAATGAAAAGACAGTGTGCACAAGTTGAGCCCAGAAACATAAATAGTTTTAGCTAGAAAAATCATTTATGCAGATCTGGCAGAAATGGAAAAATATTTTTATAAAACGATTTACATCATAACTTTGTGCAATTTTTGGCATAGGATCTAGTCATGATCTAACACACAAAATATCCAAAAATTAGCTACAGAGGATTTATGGCTTTTGAGGTATTGCAGATCTAGGGTTTTCACATTTGTATTTTTCATGCAAAAACTATCAGGAATTAGCTCAAGACAGAATAACAAAAGTTGTAGTATAATTCATCACGAATCCAAAAAAATTGGTCTCGCATTTTTATGAGTTTTCTACTATGTTCTATGCAATTTACAAGAAATAGCTAAAGGGTTTTACTATTTGAGTTAACCTTTTGCGTTAGGCCCCTAAGAAGTTTCTCTCCTTTGCAATGTAGTCCCCGGGGCGCGGTGGCCGCGCGCGGGCTGGCCAAATTCCGGCGGCTCGCCGGTGCTCGCGGCCGGGGAAGGATGGGGGAGGGGTCTAGGGACGCTAGGGGCTCGATTTGATGGGTTGGACGGGGGTAGAAGTGGTCGGCGGCGGGGTGTGTGGTGGCGCCCGGCCGGCGGCGGACACGGCTGTGGGCCGGCGGCGCGGTGCGAGGGGGAAAGGCTCGCGCGGCGAGGTTGGCCGGCGGCTCCCCCCTTTTATAGCCGGCGCGCGCGCCCGGGGAAGCGCGACGGCCCGCCCCGCGCGGCCCCCGCCCGCGGGAGGCATCCCCGCCCGCCGTGCGGCGCGCGGCGCGCACGGTGCGGTGCCGACGCGGCACGGGCAGGCGCCGGCCCCGAGGTGCCTCGGCGCGCGGGGACCTCGGTGCGCGGGCCTCGGGGGGTGCGCGCCTCGGGACCGAGCGCGTGGGGGCGCGGGCCGGGTCGTACGGCGCGGTGCGGAGCGGCTTGGCGTCGCGACGTCGCGACGGGCGTCGGCCACCGAACAGTGTTCCTGAGACCCTGTTTGAACACGCGTATCTCCAAAAAGTTGAATAGAAGTGCACCTAGCAATGAATAGGAAAGTTGTAGATCTAACTACCCTCTACAACTTTCGTAAAGGCCGTCTAGTGTTTTTCTTGACGGATTTTGCGAGAACGTCGTGCCAACATTGAATGCCGCTCTGTCTTGGAAAACAGGAGGTGCGTCGATCAATCGAGCTTTTCACCAACTTGCACTCAAAATTTGAAATGCCAATCTACATGAAAGTTGTGTCCCTCAACAAGATGGACAACTTTCATAAAGGTAGATTTTGAAGTGTTTAGGTGAATTTTGGAGAACGCGGCAAAAGTTCCGGACGACATTCGCTGACGTCAACGGTTAAACCGGTTTTGACTGTGTCCTTGGCCAAGGGTCCATTACGGGTGTGTGTAGGCTTGGTCAAGGGGTTCATTAGGATTTATCGGCGAGGTTTTCGGGGTGATGACCCGAGTTGACCTAGGTTTGACCGGTGTTTGACCGGTTTGACTCGGCGATCCGGTCATTAGTGTTAATGACGGTAATTAAAAACCTGGGGCGTCATAGTCTACCCCCCTTAAGAAGGATCTCATCCCGAGATTCGAAACTACAAGAGGAAATGGGGAAGTGGTTCTGCGATAGAGGTGTTACCCATAGAGTTAAGCTGGTCTGGCTTTCCTTGAAAAATTGGGTTCTTGCCAGGAGCACACTTAGCTGCTCCGAGATTCTGATCCTGATGCGGGAGTTTTGGGCAATCACGTCTGAAATGCCCGGGTAGTCCACAATGGTAGCACAAATGGGGTGGAATGTCTCCGGGCTTGGAGATTTGTTGCGGGGTTTTCTTCATAAGGCGGAGCCTGTTCCCCTCCTTTTTCCTTTTTGACTTCGTGGCTCGCGAAGGTGTTTCACCCACGGGGAGTTGAGTGGCCTTGCTAGGGTTACAGCTTCGTTTGCCTTCACGCGGACAAGTCTCCGTACAGGTAATTTCCCACTCACTTACATCTATCTCAGATAAGACTCGTTTGTGGCCTCGGTTGGCCTTCTCTTCTGCTCTAAGATCCATTGGTAATCGAGAAGGTGGTAATATTGAGTCGGAGGCTTGGGGATGGTCTTGATTAACATACTCCTCCAACAGATTGAACAAACGGGCTTGTTCGACCATGGAGGCGGACAAGGACCGAGAGAGACCGTTCGCCAAACTATTCGATACGGTTTCCCATAACGTCCTTGGATAACATCGTACACCATCCGGCTCGGCACGGAACCCCCGCCCTTCTAACGGTTGAGTTGCGCCGACAATGGCGTTTATGTCCCTCCGGGTGGGTACTTCGGGTGGACAAGGCCGGGAAGGCCTGGATCTTCGTTGCATTGGTGGCATTAGCCGTAGTTGTTGAGCCATTCGTTGTTGCTCTTGAAGGAGTTGGCACAACACTTCGGTATGTGCTGCTACAAAAGCTTCGGTCATCATCGTGGGTGGCAGTAGCGTAAGATCACCACTACCCGAGGCATCAAAACCATAGGGGTTATTCCATGCCGGTCAGAACATCTGAAAATTTAAGTCCCTAATTAGCACATGTTCGGAATCTCACCCGTAACTCATAATTCGAACGCACTCTACGAGACTTGTTCACGGCAAGCAATGCAACCCGGACATTCAACAATCTCAAATATCATCTTGGTAAAGCTTTGTCTACACACCCCACGATCAGAAATGCAGATGGAACAAAAGTACAAGGTGTGTCCTCTTACTACCTCATCGCCGTTCATGAGGAAGCGGACGATGAATGTGCACATGCACAGCTAATAGCAGACATAATCCTCCTACGATACAGAGGTACATCCCTAACAATGTCCAGCGAAACGACTCGAGCTCTTCCGAAGATGGAGTCATGGGTGGCAGCTTGGATCGATTTCTGTTTTCGGTCTACTCTGAGCTTCACCTCGACGTCGGGGACGAACACGGAAGAACAGACTTGCTCGGAGGATTGAAGTAGGTTGAAGAGATGCCTTAGGTGGCCGTGTAGCCGAGGCTAGCTGGAAGAAGAACAAGAACAAGTGATAATGCCGAGCTCGGATGGAAATGGAGCTTTCGCATCGGCGGTTTTGGGTAAAGGGTTCCCTTTTATAGTCGCCGCGAGACCGTAATGGTCGCTGACCCGCCGGGTATTCGGTGTAGGCAACACGGAGCTCGACAATGGTTAGCCCGTGAGGCTTCGACGTCGTGAATACGGTTGCGGAAATTGATGGTAGAGCGACGTCATGGCGTCGTATGATCGTGACACCGATGACGATGGGGCTCAACGGTCCAAATAATCGACCGTAATGGGGAGCAAAACGAGAACAACTCGGTGTACAACACTTTATGTTTGCGATAGCAACAACAAGAAGCGTAGCAAAAAGCTTCGATTGATCCCGGGTGTACTTCCTTGAGCACGGACTAAGAACGAATACACGATGGATGACTTCTCCACATTGACTATTCGAGAACCTTGACTCGCTCAATAGAAATTCTACGTCTAGGGCTTCCGCGTGGCTAGCGAGGAAAGGGATCGATGCTACAAGGTCATCGAGATTGGCGGCATGAGACCAAGTCGACCGGACTTTCCAAAAGATCATTACGAAGAAAAAGGAAGGCTAAAAGAGTTCCATAATTTCTTGTACGAAAGATGACTTCAAGCGGATTTCGAATAATCTTGCTCACACCTTTACTTACTTCATAAAATTTGAGGTTTTGACAACTCATTATTTTTAAGGTGTGATAATTTTCAAAGTTGATGCGATGCACATGCTTGTGAAGACACTATGCACATGCTCGTGCGGTATGGTGCTCATGATGCACGTTAGAATGACTAGTTACCCACAAAACGAGATAGCGATTGAGCAAGTTGAGAAGGAGTATGCGTGGCGAGTCGCATTCTCACAACCAAGATACCTAGTGCGCTCCCAAAGTGGCAATCATGTGGGTGCCAGGCGCACATGACACCCTAGGTTCCGTCACGGCACCTTTAGTTATGGGATAACAACGTCACCAAACACAAAGGATAGAGTGGGAGACATTGAAAACACTCCATGCGTATGCACGTTAGTTCCCCAAGGTTCCCAAATGCACATGCTATACAAATGCATGCTCAAGGAGGGACATAATTATTTATTTATGTTTCAAAAGGTTGTGGGCAAGACCACGGGGAATAAGCTCATGATTGCATGTTCGAAGTAACCGGGACAAGGATATCAATACGAAGAATATCCTAGTGCTCCAACATGTCCGAGGACAAGGGGTTGAAGGGAAAATACAAGTCGACGGGAATGACATGATGATAGGAGAATCACGATTAAAGATTGAATTCCAAGATCAAGACATTCCCACCGACATAGTAGAATAGCATAAGTTCTTTTCTCCGCCGAGCATTGCGGGTATTCATGTGCACAAAGGCACAACTTTATGTTAGAGCTCGAAGTGAGCACACATACATAATGACATAAAGTTCGGGCAGTTGTGAACAAAAATTCATAACCAAAAATCCGAAACCTCAAAACTTCCCCAAGTTTTCCCGATTCAAAAATAAATTCTTTAACACCTAATTAAATTTTAAGGTTGAGCATCGAACAAGAAAAACAAGGTGGACGATACGGAACCTAGATGTGCCTAGGAATGTGTAAACCAACCCAAACGGGAGTGAGATTGAGACTTGCTATTACAAGATAGCTAGTTAAGGAACAATTGTTTTTAACAATTTGGTTGAATTAACCTAGCACAAGGTAACAACTTTTCAAAATTTCGGAAGCATGACAGGCTAGGTCCGAAAGGTACTTTAGTTTATAAAAAGCACACACTAGCATAATCTTCCTTAGAGAGCATATAGAAATTCGATTTTTGGGTCCATTTTATTTGTTTCGATTTTTAACATGCATGCGGACGTCCTATCCGACCTCACATGGCAATCAAGCCAAAAATCAAAGTTAGTGCCGGTGGCGTGGCTTTTATTCGTCTCTCCCTATAATATCTAGTCGAGAGCTATACGGTACTTGCTTAACAACTAACGAAGTGTCGTTATGTACACCGCAAAAACGAACCTTTCGTGCAAAGACGTCACGAAAGCATCCACATACATTACCGTTCACTATAGAAACGACATCCATGCGTTAAGCCGCCGCATGGACAGCCTCGGACACCCTCCGTTTGAATGGAGTGTATCCTTGCCTCGCATGAGCGACATGCGGAATGCACACGTATGAAACACGTGGCGACACACAACTCACAAACGTACGCGAAGATGGGATCCGTGGAATGGATCACTCCATCAACCCTCGCAATTCCCATGATGCGGAACAGCACACGTATAAAACACGTGGCTCCTAGTTTGGTTGTGCAAGAATGTAAGTCTGACATAAAGTAAACTGTGCTGGAAGTTAGCAAAATAAACCATAAGTTAATTAAGCCACATGAAAGAACCCAAAATTCCCTCTAGGGCCTCTCGGTCTAGTTTATCCTTAGCGGACCAATGTATTTTAGAAAATCAAACAATCTTGGCATATTTTATTCAAAAACCATTGGTTAAGTTTATTAATTAATCTCTGGTGCATATAAGCTCTGATGCCAACTGTGACAACCCGCCCAGGAAAATACCGTACTATCGCCTAAGACCGATCCACTTTGGTCATTAAGCAATAATAAAGTATCATCCTGTCGTTAGTTGCCGGGTTAACGCCCGGTAAATCACTTGAAAAGCAACAAGGATCGAATATATGCATTAACACTCACTCGAAGGCGAGTCCAGAGATACCACAACATTAATATCCAAATTCGTACCCCGAAGGGTTCAATTATTACAGACCATAGTTTTTGTCATACTGAGATAGTTCAGAGTTTTCGAAAGCAGCGGAATTTAACTAACGGAAGCGAAGACACCACGGGAGGCCATCCATGATGCTTTCAGTAGTCGTCCTCCACCCACTCCAGCTCCCAGCCGGGCGGGATCTCTCCGGGCCACACATCACTGAAGGCATTACGTGGATCAACACATTATAGCAAGGCCGAGTATACTAATACTCAAAGAAGACTTACCCGTCGGTGATAACTACTTCACCAAATCTAGACCATGAAAGGCTTTTAGGCTACTGGGTTGCTTTTGCTAAAAAGTAACAAGAGTAGGTCCTTACTTTCAAGATTTTAGCACAAGTTCTAGTAGGTTTAATCTTTACTACATTAGCCAACTAGCACAAACAAAGTTGTACAATACAATTAATCAAGCATAATATTCATCATCTTTCATCATTAGGGATCACATGACTAGTGGAGTAAGCAGTCTCGGATAACGGTGAGAGGCCGACAATCGATTGATTTAAACCTTGCAAGGTAAACCCAAACACACGGTAGGCTGCCCACCAAGGTACCCTGTCCCAGTCGTCCCCGAAATCCTCGCGTCGGGATGAAAGGCCACAGTCTTTGGTGCAGGCTATCTGGAATGTCCCACCCAGTGCACCCAGACTCACCATACACCACCGATAGCTAGCCATGAGAGCGAATCCCAAGAGTAGTGAAAGTTCCATCCCTAGCCGTCTCATTAAGGTACTAGGCTTACCGGCCCCATAACCGGCGAATGTTTAGTACGTTCAAACGCTTAGCCCACGAAAGCCACTGGACCGGAGCCCAATCCCATGCTCTTACCACAGGAGCAATCCATTTAAGGATATCTTATGATTCCTATCTAGGAACCTATTCTCGCGAGTGACGAACATCACTCGACTTCTATCGGGTCCTATAGCATAGCAGCTATCGACCTAACATACTAGTGATAGAGCATAGGTACCTAAAGATCATGCATCTAGGGTTTCAAATCAACTCCTGGAATGTAAATGCACAATCATAGCAAACATAATTGCATAATTTTAAAAGACGGGGTTAATGATCCGGGGCTTGCCTTCGCTGGCCACCAGTACATCGCTGCCGCAAGCCGCCGGCCACCTCGCGCCTGCCGCTGCCCCGGCTCGCTCTCCATCGCATCGCTGCCTGTCGGGTCTTGTCCAACAGCACCGCCGTCGCGTCGCGTCGACTCCCCGTCACGAATCCCACCGGCCGAGCTGCCCCAACCGCCATTAACGCAAGCACGAGCTCCGCGTCGACTCCGGCCGGCCGAACCGCCTTCCCGCAGCTATAAAGAGACCCCCTCGCCGTCCACGGCACCACACACCTCCCAGCTTGCTCCCTCCCTCTCCCTTGCCTCGCAACGCCACCACCAGAGTCGCCCACATCCCTCCTCTGTTCTTGCGCAGAGGAAACTCACCCTCGTCGATCTCCCTCTCCGAGCCGCCCCTGCCCAAGGTGAGCCCGGGACGAGCATCCCCATCCACTCCTCTCTCTCCCTATGCCCTTGGATTTGAAAATGGTGGCCGGAATCAGCCTACGACCGAAGCTCCAGTGAGCTTCGCCGCCTCCCATGGCGGACGAGCCCGAGGAGCACGAGCTCCTGTCTCCCCGTGTCCCTCTATCTCCCTGTCTGTTTTTTCCTT
The DNA here is from genome assembly GCA_947561735.1 of Cenchrus americanus. Lineage (NCBI taxonomy): Eukaryota > Viridiplantae > Streptophyta > Magnoliopsida > Poales > Poaceae > Cenchrus > Cenchrus americanus. The sequence continues at coordinate 228,621,206 of OX387244.1, forward strand.
CCTAGAAAAATCAAGATACTAATCAATCCTATAGGCCTATAGCCCATACACACCACCTCAGGCCCAACACGAGCAGATAAAGGACGGTGAAACACCCACTCAATTACGTTAATCCATTTTCGGAATTAACTAACACCCAATTTTACAAATGTCATATCTCGCCCATCTAAACTCCGATTCACTTGATTCTTTTTCCTAAATTCCTATAAAATCATATTCTAGCAATTCCAACTATTTTCCTCCCTCTTTAACTTATCATGTATGAACGGTTCTAGTCCCAAACTTTGCCACATCTTTTCCGAGATTATTTCCGCCGAGCCATATATCCATAAATATATTTACTCCCTCACTATCTATTTATTTCCCCTCGAGCTCAGCTGATAAATCTTGTATGCTTGTATTGATTGCATGCTTGCTTGTGTGCGCGCGATAGCCGACGAAGTGAACGAGGAGCAGTACCGCGAGCCGGAGCTTGGAGCCGAGTACTGCGAGCAGGAGACCGGAATCGAGAACCGCGAGCAGGAACTTCCTGAGGACTTCGAAGACGGCAAGTTCAATCTCATCCTTTGATGCATGCTTTGGTCCTAGTTTTATAAATATAACCCTATACCCGTTTTATAAATTGCATATTGTTTTACTGCAAAAACATGGTAGGATAGCCACCCTTGATTGCTATGATTGAACCTTGTTTTGGCCTAAATGAGTGTGAGTACTTTCAAGATGTGTGAGTGCTTTAAAAGTGGAAATGGGATATGTTTGGAAAATGAGTAAAGAATTGGGTAGACGGGATGGACATGTGTGTCAGGAGTATGGGTGAGCTCGTACCTGTGTGGTTGAGCGTGTTGGGAGTTGTCCATCTTGTCGGTTAAGGACCGAGTTGTGTGACATCTCACCTGACCCAAATCATCGTACAACCACTCGACCGTTGTATGTGGCAACGGCTTAGCATAAACCCCACTAGTTAATCTACTTGCCATCTGGTGTGCGGGTGAGCGGCGGGAGACCAAGGAGTAGGGGTACACTCTGTGTGAGGTACGCCCTGGTTATGTGGGATAACCCCTTGGTTGCTTCCGTGGTGGCTCGTAGCGTTAGCTAAGGTGGGTAATGGCTTTGATAGGATCCGCGCCGGCACTAAGGTGTCCGTGTGACGGTACCCTACTTGTGGGTAAAGATGTACAACCTCTGCAGAGTGTCAAACCTATTCGAATAGCCGTGTCCATGGTATTGGACGAGTCACGGTGTGGTCACAAAAACTAGTGTTTGGGTTTGGGATGTTTTCTGGTGTGAGTTGTTTTTCGGGTAAAGTGTGTGGCTGTGTGCCTGGGCTACCGCGGACGGGGAGTCCGGTTGTTCCACAGTGGTTTTTCCTAAAACAACTGAGTCACTTTGGTTATAAAACTGGTTTGTGAAAACCCTTTTTTGAAAAATGAACCCCTGCATGAGTAAATGAGTTTGCAAATAAACCTTAACTTGTTCCTTGTTATGTGCATGATCTGCTTATAAGCCCCTCCGTGGGTGGGGTTGGACTTGCTGAGTACGTATGTGCTCACCCTTGTTTAACTACCTGTTTTTCAGAGGAGGATCCAGATTACATTCCCGAAGACGTCGAGTAGGTCGCTGTCCTACACCCAACCGTGCATGTGTACCCAGGGCCTCCACAGAGAGCTTCCATGGCTTGGTACTCTGATGAGGCTTTGGAAGCCTTTGCTATCGTAGTGTGGTCGTTAGCGTTTGTGTTGTTCCTTGTAGCGTTGGCACTTCCGTGCCCTCGGTGTCGCGGTGATGTAAAAGACTGATCCACCTGCTGTAATAAATGTGTTACCAGCCTCCTGGGAGTGGTATTTGTGTCACATTTAATCACCTCTGATGAGGGGATGCTTCAGGTGGTATCAGAGCCGTAGGTTGGCCGTAGGACGCGACCCCTAGGATACGAGACCTCCTCTGGCCCTCTCTAACCTTTTCTTTGCTGAGCTCATTGTTGGTGGAAATCGGGCCCGAAGGGTGGACGCCGACACAACAGCCCCCCTGCGTCTTCTCCCTCCCTTTGCTTTCTACTACGAGACTTCTACCTCTACTCGCGCTAGGATAGGAAACACTGAAACTCAACAATACAGTAAAGGAAGCAAGGAAATACTCAGAAGACCAAAGATCGGAAGACCTGCCGATGCCTTCGGTGCTCTCTTCTCATTACAGTGTGTCCGTTTCATTACAAGGGGTTCACTATTTATAGGAGACCCCTGGGTATAGTCATTTGCCTCAATTACACCTTTTCCGTTCCCGACAAACCGCTTTAAACACTTTACAAGGGTATAACAAAGAAGTCCCCGCGTCGTACGTGCCTCCGCCGTGTCTTCGTACGGCCGAAACACCTTTACACGCGGCCACCCTTGTCTCTCGCCCCGTCCGAGCCCACTTTACACGTTGGCGTCGGCCACGTATCCGAGATCGCCGCACCTTCGGCGCCGAAGTAGCGATCCCGGATCGGGGGCGTCGCGCCTCCTCGGACGCCTTGCCCGTGCCGCCACCGGCCCCGGACGCGATGTCCTCGGCCGACGCGCCTCGTTCCCGATCCTCTCGGACCTTCGTCACCGGAGCACGGCCATCCGTACCTTCGGCACCGAAGGTAGGCGCCGCCACGTGGGATCATCTCTGCACAACAAAACTCACATGGCATAAGCGGCATTAGCGTTTTGTTAGCGCCCGTGCAGCGAAGGGTTTTCCCACGAAACCGAAGCCGTACGCAGACCGAGGGTCGCCAGCGTGGCCGGACGAGGGTGATGCTTCCGAAGACCAACTTCCCCAAAAGTAGCCCCTCGTCAGTGAGGGCCGTCCTGAACCTGTGATGGGCCGAACTTACGATTGACCTTGTCAGGGTGAAGAATGGTCTTCGGAACTCCCCCGGACGGCCCACGCTGACACGGCGACCCGAAAAAAGACGTGCGCTGCCCCTTGGCAAATTTACCGTTGTGAGGGGTTGTTACTGGGTAAAAAGGTAATTTCGGTCGTCGTCGGCACGATTATCGGGACTCATTACTATAAAAAGGGGGGCCGCCCGTTGGGTTGCCCCACCCTGCGGCTGCGACCCAAAGCTACGACGCGCGAGAGCTCCGAAGGTCTATTGTAAGACTTCCTCCAGCCCCCATGCTTCCGCTTTCGCTTCGTGCTTAGTTAGCATTCATGGCGCCGAAGCGGAGACGCGATGCTGTCGCAAGAGAGATCGCGAAGACCTACACGTTCGGTCGGAGCCAGATCGACAAGACAGACGTGGAGTCGCTGGTGAAGAACCGCATGGTCGGGGCCGGTTGAGCCCCTGGCCGGGAGACTGTGCTGCGGCCACGGGACAACGAAGTTGTCATCTTTCGTGACCTACTGTACGCGGGGCTTCGGTTCCCGCTACACCCCGCCGTCGTCGACATCCTTCGGTACTTCGATATCTACCTGCACCAGCTCACCCCAAACGCCATCCTGCGGCTGTCGGTGTATATGTGGATATGCCGGACAACGAAGATCAAGCCCTCCGCCGAGGGGTTCGCTTCGGCGCATCAGGTGCACCACCAGCGACGGACGGTCTTCGAGGAGGAGGGGGACCAATCTGTGGAGAAGGACTGCCAGTTCGGCTGTCTCAACTTTTCATACAAGGCTGGCGTGGTGAGCCCGGTCACCCCATACCGGAACAAGTGGCCTTCGGATTGGCAGCAGCACTGGTTCTACTACACCCTGAGCCCTCCTTCTTCCGGAGGTGCTCACCCGCTGACGACGAAGGAGCTCCCCCCTCCACGAGTCCTACGCCAAGAACCCTTCGTGCCCGGAGGGTGACGAGTTCGTGATAATGCTGCGCCGGTTCGCGCGCAAGTACGGCACACGCGACATCGTGGAGGAGTACCGCAGCATCCCCGTGTGCCCGCTGGTGGACGGCTGGTCCGTGGCCGAAGACGAGTGGGCGGAGGATATCGGGGGCATTCCCTGCCCTGACTGGACGAAGGTCTTCGGCTTCACAGCCGAATGTAAGTTACTTTGCGTCCTTCAGAGAGTTGTTCTTAGCTACGTCCCTGGTAAATGAAATGCTGACCGACTGGACTGTTTTCCCGCAGTGCTGAGGAGAAGGAAGGTGGAGGCGCACGGGGACTTCATCCTCGGCCCCGTCTCGCCGAAGGAATATAAAGACACCGTTGCGGAGCTGAACGGATCCCGGACGAACTGGGTGTTCGAATTCTTCAAGGTCACTCCACCTGAGCGCATCGGTTTTGCCAAGCACCGCGAGGCAGCCGAGAAGAAGGCCGCGGCGGTTGCGGCCGCCGAAGCGGACGCTGAGGAGACGGCGACTTCGCCGTGCGCCGCTCGCGCGAAGACCGGCGGGGAGGAGCGCGCCCGCCGCGGCCACCGCCGCCGCCGAAGGGAAGGCCGGAAGAAACGGGGTGGGCGGCGGGCGGACTCGCCCCCGTCCCCCAAGAGGACCCGCGTCGTCGACGTGGAGACGAGCCTCATCGAAGATGTGATAGCCGCCGTGCCACGCGCGCGCGGCCGCGCCTTCGGACGTGCCTTCGGCGATGGCCGGGACGAGGGCCGCCGGCCCCCGCCGGTCCCCCCTTAGCCCACGAGAAAAAGATAGTGACGATGACATCGATGTTCGCATCGTGTCTTCCGTTGGGGACGCGCCGTGCAAACCGAGCCCTGCCGCCCTCGGCGCCGAAGCCCCACAAGAAAAAGATGACTCCAGCTCCACCTCCAGCAGCTCGTCTGACACGTCCTCCGATGGCACCGAGCAGTCCGCCTCCCCCTCGGCCCCTGCTTCCGAGAAAAACGATGTCGTCCCCGAAGTGGAGGAAGAGGAGGACGAGGGGCCCGAGAGCAGCAGCTATCGGTTGAGGCTTGAGGAGCCCCGGGCCGCCGCTGTTCGTCTTCAAGTTCCCGCCGAAGCCAAGCTGATTGGCGGAAAGACGATCCGCTTTTTGGGGCTGACGAGTGGCGGGCATGAGCGCCAGTTCCTGGAAGAAGCCGGGGCAAGCTTCGCCATCCGTCATGAAGAGGAATACTTCGGGAAGCTTACCGCGGCTGAGCTGACGACAGCATGCGGGGATCTGTCCCTGAAGGCCTTCATCGCGTCGCGATGCCTCGCCCGAAGGCTGGAGCAGGAGAGCAAGGAGGCAAAGGAGAGATCGGTGGCCGCTGTCTCCTCGCTTGAAAACCGAGTGGCGGAGCTGGAGGGTCGACTGGCTGCGGAGCAAGAGCGCTCCCGAAGGCTGCAACAGGAGAAGGAAGACTCGGCAAAATCCTCCGAAGCTGCCCTCAACATGCTGCGCCACGACGTGGAGGCCCTGGGCAGCGCTAAGGAGGACTTGCACGCTCAGCTCGCCGACAGGGAGGCCAAGTTGGCCGAAGCGCAGAAAAAGGCGAGCGAGCTAAGCGGGACGCTGGAGCGGTACCGCACAGATCACCTTCGGAGCGCGGAGGTCCTTCGTAACGACATACTGCAGGTGCTGGAGCAGTGTAATCTGGACGCGCCGCCTGTCCCATTCCCCCGGTGCACCGTTGAGTCATACTATGAGTGGGTGAATGCCTGCTTCGACCTCATCTCGATGAACACGAAGATCTTCGGAGAGCTCGCGGCTGCGGTGGGGGTTCGTACGCTGGCTTATTCGGTGTGCTCGCTGGTGCCCCCGGATCGTCCATCTTCGGAGAAGACGATCAGCAAAGGGGACCTTCGTCGGCTTATGAAGGAGAACTTCGAATGGCCCAGCGACGCGGACCTGGACATTGGACAGCTCCCGGTGCTCCCCGAGAACCTCGCGAAAAACTTCATGAACACCTTCTTCGCCCAGCGCGGGTATCAGCTCACTTTGGACGAGTCCGCTCGCCTTAGTGCCCAGGTGCGCCGAAGCTACTTCCTCCTTATGCTTATGATTGCGTTAAAAGTATATTTTCGTAAGTACTTTGACACATTGCCCACGCTGTTTCGCAGATAAGGCCTCGACTGCAGCAGCGTGTCTACGACCGTCTCCGGGTTCGGTTCGGCGGCACTCCACCCCTGCCCCAGTTCATGACGGAGGGGGATTGGATCGCCATGCCCGGCGTTCCTCTTATCACCGCTGAGGGCTTCACAGCTGCGACACAGGAGGAAGGCGAAGCCGCCGGCGTTCCTGAGGACGAAGCTGGCGCCGCCGAAGACACGACGGCTCCCACCACCGAAGAAGGGCACGAGGGGGGGGGGGGGCGCGGGGGCCGCGATTGAGGGGGAGCAGGTCAAGGCGGCCGCAGGGACTGCCCCTTCGGTACCCGCCGGCCTTGAAGCAGCCCCTGCCACTGAGGAAGAGGTCGCGCCTGCCCCTGGTGATGCCGTGGCGGCCGCGGTCCCCGCGGGAGAAGACGTTGTGGCAGATGCTTCGGAGGTGGCACACGCGGCAGAACTTGAGGCCGCGCCGCCGAAAGGATCTTGATGTCGCCTAGGGGGGGGGGGTGAATAGGCGAATCCGCACACTTAAAAATAATTCAACCCCTCGTCGCACCGAAACCGGTCGGACCGGTTTCCAAAACCGTCGACCGGTTTTACACGTACGTAACCAACAATAAGTAAAACCCCTCTTCGAGTTCTAGCACAAACCAAACTTGGTGTGGACTTCCACAGGGGGTTTCCAAGAGTACCAACAAAGCTCCCCGCACACGGTACAAGCACACCAACGTAGATCGAAGCGGAAGCACAAGATATATGCTAGAAAGAGAGATAAACCAACAAGCAAGATATATATAAAGTAAAAGCGCAATTGACACAAGGATTTATCCCGTGGTTCGGCTCGCCACATAGGCTTGCTTACGTCCACGTTGTTGAGGTATCCACACAAGGATAGACTCGCCACACAAGGCTTGCCCTTTCCCTCGATCTCAAGTCAAGAGAACAATCTCTTGAGATGAGAGGTTTTCCACTAGATTCACGGGGGTAATACAAACTTCTTGGAGCTTCCACAATCTCGGATTGGAGCTTCCAAGCGACCTCTAGCCGTCTAGGAGCAAATGCTCCAAGAGCAAAAGATGCTTCAATGATCTTCAACGAAATCGGCAGGTGCTCAAGTGTGGGATGCTCACTAGGCTTCTCAAAGCTCTCTAAAGCTCTCACACTAGTCACTCTCTTAACCCAACTCAAGGATATGGCACTAGAGGCTTAAATCTCACTTAGAGAGGTTGGGAAGAGCTTTGCTATGGTTCTCCGGAATGTGTTAGGAGTGAAGAGAACCAGCAGCCCCTCAAAGAGGAGCTCATGGGTATAAATACCCACCTCACTCAAAACTAGCCGTTAGTCTGTCAGACAAAACCGGTCAGACCGGTTTGCCAAACCGGTCAGACCGGTTTTCAAACCAACTAGCCGTTGGACGGTGTCAGTGCCCAAACCGGTCAGACCGGTTTGCAAAACCGGTCAGGCCGGTTTTGGCCGTAGAGCTCAACTCGGGTTTTGATCTCACGGGTTAGTCTCTCTAGGTTTCACTTGAGCACTTTTTAATGTTTGTTGTCCAACCAATGATTCATCCCTCTTGATAGTACGGCATACCTAAACTCAAGAAAAGATAAATCCTAATAAATCCACTTGAGCTTGAACCTCCAAGGTACGCCGATAACTGATCTTCAATAATTTGAGGGCTTCCAATGACGTGTACCAACTAAGCACATGTTGTAGATGAGCAAACATATGTATGTGCTTGAGCATGTCCACCTTGAGCTAGCGACCTAGAATTCTTCCATAGAGTAGAGATCAATAACTTTGAATCCTTAAGCCACTTGAATTTATCAATCATGACGTTAGATGCAATTTATCACTTTTCTCGGTAGGCTTGGATATGATACTTCGAAATCCTTGATGCTCTTAACTTCACCCTAGCCACTTTGCTTATGGTCGCTATCCATAGCCTTAGCTTAGTTCCTCGTTTTAGCCATCTTGATTTCTTCATCACTTATCCTTGCCACAATTGAGTCAAGCCTTGCACCATAGAGATAAAACCATTCGAGATGCTACTCAATTTGTTTGCCCTTTGATTGATATCAATTATCCTTGCTTTTGCAATCCTTCAAATGTAGGTCCAAAGTAATATAGATAGCCAAATGACCTTAGCTAAAATCCAACTCGAAGTCTTGCAAATCTCTTCTTTGAACAAGACGATAATCTTCATGAAGTATAAGAGTGAAAACCATTTGATATTGAACTTGGCAAACTTATTGTCTAGATCATCAAGTTCCATCTTGTAGCAATAGTGAAATCACTTGATGTTTCTCTTGACAAACCTCACAACATTGGTCATCAATCTCTATCATGTGTCAATGGTGAAATCCCTTGATGCCATATTCATCTTTAATTTAATTCTTCCATTACTATACCACAAGCTTCTCCTTTCTTCAAAATATGCTTTGCCCAACATAGAAAAGCCAACCAATTATCATATATCATCATGCCTTTCTATTTGCTTTTCTTTAGCTTAGGATGACTTGTTGTATGCTTTATGTAAAGATCAATGGGAAGAACATCCTTTCTTTATCATGACATTTACTCTTAGTATGCTTATAATCATTACATATACATTGTCATGATCCATTCTTGTCTTTATTGCAATGTGAGCCAAAAGCATGAATTTACTCATAAATATCATTTATCAATAATCATTAACCTCGCTCACATGCTCCACAAGAGTGTTAGGGATTTAATCAAGTTGTCACTTAATTCACCAAAACCCACTTAAGGCTTGATTGCACTTACAATCTCCCCCTTTTTGGTGATTGATGACAACCTTGATTAAAGCTTACAAAAGATATAAAAATAAAGCTCATAAGAACCAAGATTTAGATAAAGCTCCCCCTCAATTCGTGCAAAGAATGGAATTCCAAAATTTTGGCCTAAAAATGCCAATTTGCATGTTTTTCAAGAAAGACAAGGAGCTCCCCCTAAATCTCAGCAAAGTGGGGTGCAACAGGTGTGTGTGACAAGATAAAATAAGTGTGTGATGCATATGACAAGAATTAGCACAACCGAGAGGCAAAACACAAAGAAGTGTGTGCTGTCTGGGGCAAAACCGGTCCGACCGGTTTCAGAAACCGGTCAGACCGGTTTCACCCGGTCAAAGACACAACACGAGGGGAAAACAAGGAAACAAAGCTCATTCACCATACAATCATGCATCACGAGACTACCATTAAGTCGCTTAGAAACATTTAAAGTACATTACACACATTGTAGCACACAATACAAGAGTTCTCAAGTCCAACACATAGATAAGGTTCAACGAGTTAAATATTACGGATCCAAATCGCTCAACAAGTCTCTAAGATAAAAGATAACCGGATACATAGGAGCTTGGGACTGCTAGTCTCTAAGATAAAAGATAACCGGATACATAGGAGCTTGGGATCGCCAAGACAAAACCGGTCGACCGGTTTGTGAAACCGGTCCGACCGGTTTCACTCCTACGACAGAAGACGATAAGCTTTGATCGTCTATTCTTCTCCCCCTTTGTCATCCATCACTAAAAACTTTGGAGAAGAGGTGCCGCTGAGCATCACTGACCACCGTACTCCGGAGGAGCACCGACATACGCCGGAGGAACACCACCATGTGGAGGAGGATAGTCTAAGAGAGAATTTGATTTTTAGAACTTGAGAAAGAATGGTAGGTGCTAATGAAAGAGAAAAAGAACCACATCTTACCATCAATGTTGCCGAAGAGAGATTGATAAGCTTGAGATACAATACTTTCTCCGCTAGTAGGAGGTCCCATAGGAGGAGGTGGAGGATTAGGGACTTGATAACCAAAGTGATGAGCATATTGTTGAAAATAACCCTCGGAGCCTAGCCGCGCTACCATCTTGTCTACCGAAGGAATCTCGGGCTCCTCCGTCTCGGGAGAGGGTGGAGATCTAGGAGGCTCAAATCCGTGGTGATTGTGCAAAAGCTTGAGAGTGTCCTTCATTTGCTTCCTCTCTCTCCTAGATCTTTCTTCGCTCAACTAACACATCCCTCGGCTCTTACACATAGAAGTGAAAAAGTTCAAGAGCTTACGAATGGGAGAGGGTGGCTTGTCCCTTGGGCCGGTCGTCGCTGCCCCCAAACCGGTCGGGGCGGTTTCCCAAACCGGTCGACCGGTTTGGCCTCGACCGGAGGCGAGCGCTGGCCGATCCTGCTGCTGACCTTCTCCTTCCTCCATCAACTCGTCGTACCTTCCAGGTGAAGGTAACCTCATCCTCTTGGGTACAGGGACCTTGAAAGGCTCATGCTTTGAATCCTTTAGATATTTTCTATTAGACGCTTTCTCGATGATAAGCATGATATATGGTGCATATCCACACAACCTGCGGGGGCTCTCGCTAATAGACTTGATTTCCTCCCAAATGAAGTCACTCACAGAGAATGGAAGTCCAGGAGGCCTCATGTGAACGAGCAAGTCCTTAGCATAGTTAGAAATATCTGCCGGGTTTCCTCCCCTAGGTGTGAGGGTCAAGCGAAACATACGGTTCGACACCGTAATAGGAGTAAAGCCCCGCCGCAAAACCCGCATTTGCTTGCTTGTCCCTAGGATACATGAACTTCATTGCGGACGGCTCCATAGGACGAATGCCTCGGTGAATACAAGGAAGAGATAAATCTGCTCGGACCGAGTCCAAGGAACCTAGCAAAGTTAGTGAAAGTGACACCGTATCTAGTCCCCTCGGTCATCCAATGCATTTTCCTAGCACTCTCATGTTCCTCAAAAGCAACGGTGGCATAGAACCGAGCAATTACCTCTCGTGTTCCAACCGTGCCTAAAACCCATCGAGGCTTGATCCTCGAGTAGTGCAAACACTTATGATATCTCCGAAAACAAGCATTGTCCGCCCTCTCCATGTGTGCCCAATCTATCCACCGAGCCTCTCGCAAAAATGCCCTTCTTCTTAGCAATAATGGCGGTGGAATAGAAGTCCTGCCGAAAGAAAGTGTGAAATCGATAATCTATCCCACCGGCCATGTCCTTAGGCTCACCATAGGGCCATTCCCTTCTCTTCCTCCTAGCCGCCTCTCGTCTTTCCCATGCCAAGATAGTTCACAATCCGATGAGAGCCGGGATTAACGGGCCTACGGATCTCAAGCAACACCTCCTCTTCTTCTTCTTCTTCAACACCTCTTTCTCTTCCTCCTAAATCTTCTTCCTCATCATCATCATCGTCGTCATCATGCGGGTCCTTTCCCATGCCTAAACTGCATTCTGTAGTTCTCATCACTCTCATTATCATCACTAGACGTTTCATGCCCCTCTTCTTCTTCTTCTTCTTCTTCAACGATCTCGTCCACAGCGGGTTGAGATGCCCTGGACGTCCTAGGTCTCAAGATAGGCCCACTGGAGGCACCGGATGCCTCGATCGGACCGGAAACGCCTTCGGGCTCATCAACCCTCTTTTTCTTCTTCGACCGAGTGTAGGTCTTAGAGAAGTCCGACATGTTGTTCCTGACCAAGAAAATGTTGCAAAGAATGTATAAGGAACATAGGAATTGATTTGGGACTTGACGAGAAACGAATTTGAAGAGACTAAAGAAAATCGGGGTTTCGTCCGGAGCCAAACCGGTCGGACCGGTTTCGAAAACCGGTCGGACGGTTTCGTCGGCTGAAACCCTAGATTAAGGAATTTGAAATGTAGCCATCCAAACCGATTCAAAACTTAAAGATAGCTTCCTGGGCATACTAGTTGATGATTGCTCAAAGGAATCCAAGAGATATGCATGGAGCTAAGAGATCGGGCAAAAAGAACCTTTGAATACCTTGAGAGGATGGGAGAAGTTGATTAAACCTTCAAAAACGGTCTCCAATCCGGTTAGGCCGAAGATTAGCACCTCTAGCCCTTAATCCCCAAGGGGAAAAACTTTTCCTTGCCCCATTCTCAAGATTTCATGGTGAGAGAGTGAGAGAGGAGAGGTAGCACGGGAGAGTGGAGTGTGGCCCGAGCTTGGTCTGGTGAGGATGAAGTGGGGATGGATAGAGAATATTCCAGCTGAGATACCCCTTGAAGGGGTGGCCCCGGGGTAAAACCGGTCAGACCGGTTTCAGAAACCGGTCAGACCGGTTTCCCTCAGGAAACCAACAGATGGTACAATTTGAGTTGTTGAAGCTTGAATTGAGAACCAATAAGATTGATATGTTCAAGATGAGTCCAGTTACTAGTTCTTTTGAAGTAACAGCTGAAGCCTCAAATCTTTATCCAAGGACCCCCTTTTTCTCCGAGAGAGAGATGATTAAGAGAAAGATAAGATATTGAAAGAATTTTGTTCCCTTTTTCTTTTAAGACGAATCTAGTGAGCTGGGAAGATTAAGCACTAAACTAGGGTCACTAGATAAATCCCTTAGATAGATGTTTCCATTTAGGTTCAAAAACTCCTTGATACTTCCAAGAAACTTAGAGAGAAAGGGATATGAGGAAAATGTTGGACTTAAGAAAATCTCACCACTTGTGACTAGCCATCAATCAAGCACGTTTAACCATAGTCACATGTGGGTCGATCGGGTCATGAGGACCAAACTCCAAATATTTTCAAAGTTCACACAAGTCCTATCATGCTAGTTAGGTTTTTCAAAGAACTAACCCTATGTCACTCAAACATGTGGCTAAACATGATTTAAGACCTCATTAGTATATTTAACTCATGCCTCTCACATTACAGGAAGCATTTGACATAAAGTCGATATAAGGGTAGGCATCAATTAAATATCCAATTGAAATCCACAAGAGACCGCGAATAACCACATGCTAAGAAAATGCACGCCCTAGCATGAATGAAACCTAGATGATAAAGGTAGAAAAAGAAATGGGTGTGAGTCATACCTTTGCCTCTAGCTTATCACATCTTCACATTGGTGAATAGTGATTTCACTTGACTTGTGCACTATCAAGTTAGGTCCAAGTTCTAGCTCTCATTTTGATAAACCTTAATACACAACGAGAGAGAGAGACACTTAAGTAGCACAAGTACTAGTCTCAATTCTTGGTGACCTTTTGGGTTAGAGAGACAAGGAATTCACCAAAAATTGAAACCTCACAATATAGATCAAATTCCCTTTGTTTATGGAGCACATGAATTGATGTAAACAACTAGGGTCACATGCACCATGTTGACAATTAAGTCCAACTTGAGGAATTTAAACTATATTGTGGTGAGTAGCTATGCTTTGAGGTTAGTTCCATAATCCAAAGAAAAAGATTTGCTCAATAACACCCCTTTGGATTCAAGAATCATAGCATACTCCATGGAGAGAGAGACGAGCTCTCAATTTGGGACTATAAGAGATCACTAGATGAAGGCATTAGTCTCAAAGACACAAATTGTAGAGTGATCTCCCCCTAGATAAGTGCATCATGAATTTGAGTTGCATGAGACGAGCACTCGCTCAAATTAATGAACTAGGAGAGGTCACTTTACAATTTGCTCTAGACACAAAAGAAAAATAATTCACAAAAATTGAAATTGTGCCAAGAGTACTTACTACCACCAAGATAGTGTGTGTATGATGCTTAATCAGAGGCTGAGGATATATGTTTGAAATTCTTGGGCTAATCTTGAAGTTCAATACCAAGTTGAACTGGACTGGGCCAAAACCGGTCAGACCGGTTTTACCAGTCAGTTCAACCACCATTTCTTCAAGACTCCATCAGCTCCTAATGCAGGCACATCCTCATGTGTGTATCATTCTTGATAATCACCTTGATTCTGGAGACTTTGTAGGTCTGAACTTCCAAAAACTCGGAACCTCCGAAGGTTTTCCGGAGGTTGAGTTCCCGCAAAGCAAACTTCGGAACCTGCGAGGAAATTCTCGGAACCTCCGAGGTCCGTACCACCAAAAACACAGGGATGTTTGTGGCCCTTGGAGTTTGTGTTAAAGCTTGGAATTTCTCTTCATCTTCTCATGTCCTTCAACTTGTTCTAACATCATGTATGGCCAAACACTTGATTGACTTACAATTTGCATCTCATTTGAATCTGCACAAATTAAATTGAAATGCTCTACTAGAGAGCGATTACAAGCATCATATGGAAAGAGGAGCATATTTGTATAACAAAGTACTTAGACAAGCTAAGTGCACAAAACCAAGGCCTTGAGCACAAGAAACCACTAAGGATCAATTTGACTAAGATGAAAGATGAAGCTTATGTTACCAAGATGTCATTGGAGTGGAAAAAGAGAGTTTATACTTTATGCTCGGCATTACTCTAGTTCATTGATCTTCTCTTGAAATTTGTCAAGCCTCCAATGCATCTCCATGCTCCTGCAACTCTAGCAAGCTCTTTTTGGTACCCAAACCATGTTGGGTCCTTTAAGGTTAGTCACAATGGATTTTGGAATCCAAATGGTTCTTATGCTAGGTTGAGGTGAACTAATCACTCTAGTAGCATAAGTATCATTCTTGTTATCCCTAAGCCTAGATAGTGCATGATTGACAAGTTTTGACTTAGGAACGTTACCATTTGGCCACTTATTACTTTCATGTCCCTTTGACCGACAAGTGTAGCAAAGACGGCCCTTGATCTTTCTTGATGAGGCCTTGCACTTGTTATTGCTCACTTGCCCCTTCTTGATGCGAAGGCTTGCTTTGTAGAGGCTTGATTGTGCTTGATATGCACTCGAGGCGCCATCGTTCCCAAAACCGGTCTAACCGGTTTCCCAAACGGTCGACCGGTTTGGTACGAACGACACCCGGTTACTTGTGGACAATCACCAATGAAGTGTCCATGTTGCTTGCATTTGTAGCATATCCTTCTCCTTAGCTTCTCTTGCCTTTTCTTGTTGTTTTTGAGCCGAGGAGAGCGCATCGATGCATAATGCCCCTCATTTGAGTGCTTGAATGATTGTATGTCATCAAGCTCCTTTTTCTTGATTTCTTGAGCCTTGTAATTTTTGCCTCGCTTCTTCGGTCGAAAGGTTGAGCTAGTGCGGTTTGAACCCTTCTCAAGCTTCTTCACCATGTTGTCATGGTTATCTTGACAAGGTTGCACTTGACTCTTTCCCTTCAACTTACTCAAGTCAACTTTAAGACTTTCAACCTCTTGCATGAGTTGATCATTTTCTTTCGCAATGAGGTCATCACAAGTCTCTACAAATACATGCTCAATACTAGATTGGCTTGCTTGAGAACAACAAGGTTTAGTACAAGGCAATTCAATATTGACACGTGAGCATGTGCATGTGTGTGAGAGAGGTTGAGTGGATTTTACCGACGAGAGGACAACCTCATGAGCCACTTCTAGACAAGAATATGATTCTACAAGCATTTCATGAGAGCATTCAAGCTCTTTGTGACGTGCTTGCAAAGCCATATGCTCGCTAGTGAGTTTTTCAAGCCTTTCATTGAGCACCTTCATTTCTTGCTCCAAAGATGCTACACATGTAGACGTGTTAGTAGCACAAGCAACTTTGTCAAGCAAGATATCACATTTATTATCCAAGGTAGAGTAAGAGAGCTTGAAGGCTTCAAGTTTTTGAGTCAAAGTCTTTATGATGCCAACTTGATCTTCAACTCTCTTTGACATTTGATTGTCCTTGGTTTCCTTGCTTTTCTTGGCCATCAAGCACTTGTGATCATCAACACTGAGATTTGAGGATCTAGAAACTGTCGGTGTTTTTCTTGATCGCCTTTTTGAACGCTTGCTGCTTCTAGTTGCACTCATCCGTGAAAACCGGTCGGACCGGTTTTGAAAACCGGTTGGACCGATTTCCCCACGGGGTCACCCGACTTGCCTTTCTTGTCTTGCGATCCTCGGGAGTGATAAGCGTAGCATCGGTGTGTACTCCGGAGGTAGAGCACCCTTATGAAGATACATTTGCACCTTGATCCTCACTAGTTGACGGCTTATCATGCTCAAACCCCAAATCTTCATTTTGGCCTATGATTTCTCTTTTCTCATCACACTTGGCCGAGATGTCATCATGAGTGCATGAAGATGATTGGTTTGACGCTGTGGCTTTACTTTGCATGCTTGCTCTTTGATTTTGATATTCATATTTGGGCATACCGTAGACCTCTTGAATAATTTCCCAAATGTCATGTGCATCAACTATGTCGTCATAAATTAATTCCTCGCACATCACAACTCAAGGTACTACGAATGTAATCAGTAACTTGAGCGTTGAGATGCCAACATTCTAACTCCTCTCTAGATAAATTTGACAAATCAAAGTTGTCTACTCTAGTGCAAGGAGGAAGAATGCTAGCGACTACAACCTGCTCGGCATATGGACCAAAGGTCCTAATTTTATTGAGTACATGAGCAGACCAAGAATCAAAGTTTGAACCACCTAGTGTCAATGGCTCAAAAGATACCTCAGACGTTATCGACATCTTTTCTCCAAGCGGTTAAGCTCGATTTCGGAGAACCTCGCTCTGATACCAATTGAAAGGATATTGATGTCGCCTAGAGGGGGGGGGTGAATAGGCGAATCCGCACACTTAAAAATAATTCAACCCCTTGTCGCACCGAAACCGGTCGGACCGGTTTCCAAAACCGATCGAGCCGGTTTTACACGAACGAGAACCAACAATAAGTAAAACCCCTCTTCGAGTTCTAGCACAAACCAAACTTGGTGTGGACTTCCACAGGGGTTTCCAAGAGTACCAACAAAGCTCCCCGCACACAAGTACAAGCACACCAACGTAGATCGAAGCGGAAGCACAAGATATATGCTAGAAAGAGAGATAAACCAACAAGCAAGATATATATAAAGTAAAAGCGCAATTGACACAAGGATTTATCCCGTGGTTCGGCTCGCCACATAGGCTTGCTTACGTCCACGTTGTTGAGGTATCCACACAAGGATAGACTCGCCACACAAGGCTTGCCCTTTCCCTCGATCTCAAGTCAAGAGAACAATCTCTTGAGATGAGAGGTTTTCCACTAGATTCACGGGGGTAATACAAACTTCTTGGAGCTTCCACAATCTCGGATTGGAGCTTCCAAGCGACCTCTAGCCGTCTAGGAGCAAATGCTCCAAGAGCAAAAGATGCTTCAATGATCTTCAACGAAATCGGCAGGTGCTCAAGTGTGGGATGCTCACTAGGCTTCTCAAAGCTCTCTAAAGCTCTCACACTAGTCACTCTCTTAACCCAACTCAAGGATATGGCACTAGAGGCTTAAATCTCACTTAGAGAGGTTGGGAAGAGCTTTGCTATGGTTCGGAATGTGTTAGGAGTGAAGAGAACCGGCGGCCCCTCAAAGAGGAGCTCATGGGTATAAATACCCACCTCACTCAAAACTAGCCGTTAGTCTGTCAGACAAAACCGGTCAGACCGGTTTGCCAAACCGGTCAGACCGGTTTTCAAACCAACTAGCCGTTGGACGGTGTCAGTGCCCAAACCGGTCGGCCGGTTTGCAAAACCGTCAGGCCGGTTTTGGCCAGAGAGCTCAACTAAGGTTTTGATCTCACGGGTTAGTCTCTCTAGGTTTCACTTGAGCACTTTTTGATGTTTGTTGTCCAACCAATGATTCATCCCTCTTGATAGTACGGCATACCTAAACTCAAGAAAAGATAAATCCTAATAAATCCACTTGAGCTTGAACCTCCAAGGTACGCCGACAACTGATCTTTAATAATTCGAGGGCTTCCAATGACGTGTACCAACTAAGCACATGTTGTAGATGAGCAAACAAATGTATGTGCTTGAGCATGTCCACCTTGAGCTAGCGACCTAGAATTCTTCCATAGAGTAGAGATCAATAACTTTGAATTCTTAAGCCACTTGTTTATCAATCATGACGTTAGATGCAATTTATCACTTTCCTCGGTAGGCTTGGATATGATACTTCGAAATCCTTGATGCTCTTAACTTCACCCTAGCCACTTTGCTTATGGTCGCTATCCATAGCCTTAGCTTAGTTCCTCGTTTTAGCCATCTTGATTTCTTCATCACTTATCCTTGCCACAATTGAGTCAAGCCTTGCACCATAGAGATAAAACCATTCGAGATGCTACTCAATTTGTTTGCCCTTTGATTGATATCAATTATCCTTGCTTTTGCAATCCTTCAAATGTAGGTCCAAAGTAATATAGATAGCCAAACGACCTTAGCTAAAATCCAACTCAAAGTCTTGCAAATCTCTTCTTTGAACAAGACGATAATCTTCATGAAGTATAAGAGTGAAAACCATTTGATATTGAACTTGGCAAACTTATTGTCTAGATCATCAAGTTCCATCTTGTAGCAATAGTGAAATCACTTGATGTTTCTCTTGACAAACCTCACAACATTGGTCATCAATCTCTATCATGTGTCAATGGTGAAATCCCTTGATGCCATATTCATCTTTAATTTAATTCTTCCATTACTATACCACAAGCTTCTCCTTTCTTCAAAATATGCTTTGCCCAACATAGAAAAGCCAACCAATTATCATATATCATCATGCCTTTCTATTTGCTTTTCTTTAGCTTAGGATGACTTGTTGTATGCTTTATGTAAAGATCAATGGGAAGAACATCCTTTCTTTATCATGACATTCACTCTTAGTATGCTTATAATCATTACATATACATTGTCATGATCCATTCTTGTCTTTATTGCAATGTGAGCCAAAAGCATGAATTTACTCATAAATATCATTTATCAATAATCATTAACCTGCTCACATGCTCCACAAGAGTGTTAGGGATTTAATCAAGTTGTCACTTAATTCACCAAAACCCACTTAAGGCTTGATTGCACTTACGAGCCTGCCGGCCGCCGGCTCTCCCGGCGGCGAAGGACCTGCGGAGGCAGCAGTCAACGCGACCGTCACGTCGGTCGAGGCCACCGAAGCGAGCACCGTGCTGAGCGAGGCCCCCGTCGTCGCCGAAGGTGCCGAGGTCTGAAACGCGTCAGTCTGGTACTTGTAAAGGAGTGAACCAGTCTCCCCTTGATGGGATGGAATTTTTGTAAAGTAAACTGATGCACGGTATCTCTGCGCAGGTTCCTTCGGTGGTCCCTGCGCAGAGGGCCGAAGGTGCGAGCAGCTCAACTCTGCCCCTTAACTCCCTTTTTGTCGCGCCGAACGTTTGGGCGAAGTTTAGTATTCTCCATCCTGATGTTTCGTACGCCGAGTTTTTGTCGTATCGTGCGGAGCATTACCGCCTTCACAATGAAGCGGCTAAACGCTTTTTTGCGGATTTTTCAAGGGATCCCGCGCGTCGGGATGCCATTCTTAGAGAGCGGGCCGCCCGTAGGGCGGCTAAGCGTAACTTAGTGGACCCCTTCGTGACCGAAGGGGCCGTTCCAAAAATAGAGCCGATCGAAGAGGGGGTCCTTGGGCCGCCCGAGTATGGATATTTAATTCCTGACGCCTCGTCGGAGAGCTTCGCGGTGGTGAAGGTGGAGACGGAGTGATCACCTGCGCATAGACTCTAACCCCGACTTCGGCGCAGGACGGATGCCTACCGACAGCGAGCTTCGGGAGATGGCTCTGGAGATCATAGATATGGCATATCTTCGGTTGATCGACGAGATCTGTGAGGACGTGCTGAACGAAGATTGATTGCTAAGTGTGGCTACGGGCTGGCGCGAAGACTTGAAGCACAGGACTTCGGAACTCCCCCCCGGAAGTGTTCGCGGCATGCCCGGAGCGGATTTCTGACCACGGATTTGTAATTTTATCGTTCGAGGCAGTGTGTGTTGTAACTGCATTGTTTTTTTCCTTTGTAAAGTTATATTGTTTTTACGAAGGATGTTATATGTTGAAAATGTGAATAGGAAAACGGACGAGAGGTGTTTGTGCCCATCTTTTGCGTGCTTTAGTGTTTTGTTCGCTACTTGCTTGATCAAGAAAGCCCTGAGTGCGTTGGGACAAAGCGGCACCGCGCTTCCCCTTCGGAGTTAGCTTGCAACGGCTCGCCCTCTCGGGTTAGAAAACACCGTTATGTTTAGGACGTGCGTTTTTCGCTGACCATTTTTAGTGCGCCTGCTCGAGCCATGTCGAGGGTGTATACCACGCGAAGCGGGCTTCCCTTCGGTCGAATCAGGACCGAAGCATTGCTTCAGGTGTGCGTTTACTTCGGCCGAGTCGCGGCGTGCTCTGCACTAAGTGCACTTTTCCTTTGGTCGAATCGAGACCGACGCATCGCTCCAGGCGTGCGCTTACCCCGGCCGAGTCGTGGCCTCGCTCCGCGTCGAGCGGTTTTTCTCTTCGGTCAAATCGGGACCGACGCATCGCTCCAGGCGTGCGCTTACTCCGGCCCAATCGTGGCCTCGCTCCGCGTCAAGCGGTTTTTCTCTTCGGTCAAATCGAGACCGACGCATCGCTCCAGGCGTGCGCTTACTCCGGCCCAATCGTGGCCTCGCTCCGCGTCAAGCGGTTTTTCTCTTCGGTCAAATCGAGACCGACGCATCGCTCCAGGCGTGCGCTTACTCCGGCCCAATCGTGGCCTCGCTCCGCGTCAAGTGGTTTGTCTCTTCGATCACGACAATAAGTGACATGCTTGGTGCGCACGCTCCCAAGGCGATCCGTGCCTAGGCTGTCACTTACCGCGCCGAAGGCCACCTCGGAGACTAGGCCCCCCCTCAAAGGCGGTGGCCTAGCTTCGACAGAGTGGCGAGAGCATTCTTTGAAAAGAAAGTAGACTGCATGCGAAGGGATGGGGGAACACTGACTTATATTACATGTCAGAAATCAAAGGGGTACAAGGGGCCGCCTCGTTAAAAACCTCACACTTCGCGGATCCGGAGGGGAACCGCGAAGCCTCCCCCGTGAGGAAAATAGTACGCCCCCCACTACTTTAATGTACATAGGATACATAGTCGCTATCTCGACTTAAGAGAAAAAGAAACTATTGAAACTCAAGACCTATGTTACGACTTGCAGTTGCTTCAGACGAAGTACTTCTAAAGCATGTCCACATTCCAGGTGTATGGCTCTTCGTCGCCCGTTAGCCGGCGCAGTTTGAAGGCTGCTTCGTTTGCAGTTGCCGTCGCTATGAACGGGCCTTCCCATTTCCCGTGCATCTTGCCCTTTAGTTTGCCCTTCGGCACCTTGCGTAGCACTAGGTCCCCTGACCGTATGAGCTTCGGTTTGATCTTCTTATTTTTCCACCTTCGGGTCTCGTCTTGGTAGGCCGAGAGGTTTTCGGCTGCCTATAGGCGGACCTCCTCAATGTTCTGAACCGAAGCCTTAAGGTCTTCGTCTCCGGAGGGTGTGCTCCTCCAGGTGCCCAGACATAGCTCTTCGGGCAGCATGGCTTACTCCCCGTATAACAGCTTGAAGGGGGAGAACTGGGTAGTTCTGGATGTGGTGGTGTTGTGGGACCAGATTACCCTTGGTAGTTCTTCGGCCCATTTTCTCTTGGGTAAGTCAGTGATGTTCCTCTTGATGCCAGCGAAGATGATCCCATTGGCCCGCTCCACCGCCCCGTTGGACTGCGGGTGGTAGACCGAAGCGAAGCACAACTTCGTTCCCAAGTATGCACAGAATTCCTTGAACTCCGTGCTGTCAAACTGCTTGCCATTATCCACTGTGACCTCGTGGGGGACACTGAAGCGGCACACTATGTTCTGCCAAAAGAACTTCTGAATGGTTGTCGAAGTGATGCTCAGCAACGGCTTCGCTCCAACCCACTTGGAGAAATATTCGACCGCCACAACCGCGTGAGTGTAGTTTCCGGGTGCCGTGGGTAGCGGGCCGACGATGTCAACACCCCACCGGGCGAAGGGCCACACCGATGGTAACAGCTGTATCTCATTGGAGGCGAACTTGCTGTAGGGCGCATGGCGTTGGCACTCTGGACAATGGCGCACAATGTCATGGGCATCTGAGACCGCCGAAGGCCAGTAGAAGCCCTGGCGGAAAGCTTTCTGCACCAATGCCCTGGTGCCGAGGTGGTGTGAGCACATGCCGCTATGGATTTCGTGGAGCAAATTTGTTTTCCCTCGGTGACCAATATGCACTTTAGCAGTGGGGCACACACCCCTCTTCGGTACAGGTTGCCGTCGATGAGGTGATAGTTTCTCGCCCTGATGGCCACTCTCTTGGTGATGACCCCATCTTCGGCCTCATAGTAACCTTTGAGCGCCGCTACTATTGGGGCGCGCCAGTCCTCACTCTGTATGACGTTCACAAACTTGGGGGGTGCTGCTTCGTCGACTGCGGACCTCGAGGTGCTTGTTTCATAAAACACATCCGGTGGCAGGGGCTCGAGTAGTGCGGTTGCCTTCGCGATGGCATCAGCCTCCTTGTTGTGGTTCCTGGGAAAACTTCTCACTGTGATACCGATGAAGAACTTTTCCATGATCCGGACGGCCTGCAGGTACTTCATCATATCCGGGTTCTTTGCCTTGTAGGTTTTCCCAATGTGGCAGGCAACAAGTTCGGAGTCCGTCAGGATAACGAGCCTCCTTGCACCTACAGCCCTGGCCTTTCGAAGCGCAAGTAGCAGGCCTTCGTACTCTGCCATGTTGTTTGTGCAGTTGTCATAATTCAGCCGCAAGGCATATCGGAGCTTGATGCCCGAAGGGGACTTTAAGACTGCTGCGGCCGCCGACCCAAGGTGGCAGTATGCGCCATCACACTGGACTTCCCATATTGGCTCTATAACTACTGCTTCCCCCTTCAGCGCCGAAGGCGTCCAATCAGCTACGAAATCAGTGAGGACTTGAGACTTTATCGCGCTGCGGGCGACGAAGCTTATGACGTGCTCCGCCAATTCCGAGGCCCACTTGCCCATCCTGCCCGTTGACTCCTTGTTCTCGAACATGTCCCGGAGGGGGAAAGGTCGTGGGCACCGAAACATTGTGGCTCGGGAAGTAATGCCGAAGTTTCCTTTTTGCCATCACGACAGCATATGCCATCTTCTCCATTTCGGAGTAGAGGAGCTTTGAGCCGCTCAGAGCTTCGGAGACATAATGTATAGGGAATTGCTTCAGAACGTCTGCCTCTTTACGCTCTTCCACGAGCACTGCGCTAACTGCTGTGTCGGTTGCCGCGATGTACAACAGCAGTTCGGCCTTCGGTGACGGTTTGGTCATGACTGCTGTGTCTTCAAGGTATTTCTTGAGGTCATCGAAGGCTTGTTGCTGCTCTGGGCTGCATTGGAAAGTTGAATTTGCTCGGAGTACCTTGAAGAAAGGAAGGCTTCGTTCGGCGGCTCTTGAGATGAAACGGTTCAGCGAGGCAGTGCCCGCTCGTGAGCCTTTGGACTTCCTTTCGAGTGCCTGGAGGCTGCATCCTTCGTAGGGCTTCGATCTTTTGGGGGTTCGCCTGAATGCCCCGCTTAGAAACCATGCAGCCCAGCAGTTGCCCTTTCCGGATGCCGAAGATGCATTTCTCTGGGTTGAGCTTGAGGCCGTTTTGCCTCATGTTGTCGAAGGTCTCGGTTAGATCTGCAATGTGATCTTCCTCTTTTTCGCTCATGATGACGATGTCATCAACGTACGCCAAGGCGTTGCGCCCCAGCTGGCTGCCCAGGATCAGCTTCATCATGCGGTTGAAGGTGGACCCGGCGTTTCGCAGGCCTTCGGGCATTCCGACGAAGCGAGAAGATGCCGAAGGGGGGTTGTGAATCCGGTTTTTGCTTCATCCTCCCTTCGCATCCACACTTGGTGATAGCCGGAGAAGCAGTCTAGGAGGCTCAACATGTCACAGCCGGCGGCCTGATCAATAATGACATCGATCCTTGGCAATGGGAAAGGGTCCTTCGGGCATGCCTTGTTGAGTTCAGTGAAGTCAATACACATTCTCATGTTGCCGTTCTTCTTCGGCACCATGACCACGTTTGCCACCCAGATGGGGTATTGGACTTCTCTGATGATTCTTGCGTCGAGCAACTTTTGTACTTCGGCCTCCGCGGACTTGACCCCCGTCCGCCGACATCGGCCACCGCCTCTGCAGCTTCGGTTTGACTCTTGGGTCGGTGTTGAGCGCATGCTCTATGACCGAACGATGGACGCCTGTCAGATCGGACTTGGACCATGCGAACACATCTTGATTGTTGCGAAGGAACTGCAAGAGCTGGCCTTCGTCCTCTGTGCTGATCTCGGCGCCTATCATCACGGTTCTGCTGGGCACGTCCGCGCATAAGGGGACTGTTTTCGTGACGTCGACAACTTTCATGCGCTCGGCTTCGGCCCCCTTCATGGACTGCCTCATTTGGGCTTCGGCCTTCTGCTCTTCGGCCACTACAGCTTCGTTGCTTTCGTCTTCATTGATGACATGAACTTGTCTGTTGTTGTTGACGGCTAATAATTGTATCAAAGTTCGTTTAGTGACTTGCAAGCGGACAAGTCTCCCGTCGTAGTCAAGGGACCCTTCTTCCCTCGAGTGGTGAACCCAAGGTATCGAATCCGTGGAACAATGTGCAACGCAAGGATTCAATCTAGTAAAGCAAGGTAAGCTATCTTATGAAGGTAAGTTGCATCTAATCTACTAACTCATAAAGAAAACGAATCTAATCTAATCTACTAAAGAGGTAGCAAGAGAAAGCAAGAGATAACCAATCTAGAGAATCTAGATCATGCTTATGTTGTAGCTCCAAACAAGATAGATGAAGGTAGTGAAGCGAATCTCATTAAAAGCATCTTTAAATCGTGGCCTTCCCATCCGACTCCGAAAACGCCCGCCTTTCGGAACCCCCGTTCTGTCACAACGTATTCCTATTCATGCGGGTAGTCTAGGGCGAGTTCGATAGAACAAGTTGAAATCACTTGGCCGGTCCGGTATGCACCTCTAGCCACCGCGGCTACAAGAGCACCCTATGTAATCTATCTTAAGTATAGATCGTAGAAGAAGCAAAACCAAGAAGAAAACAAAATCATCGAGAAGGCATTTGATCGCTAGAAATCGAATTCACTTACAAACTTCACCATGAATGATTACATGAACAAGATCACCACCGGGGCCCTCCCTCGATCTTGATCCTCGCTCCGGAGCTCCGACGTGGTCTTCCATGCAAGGTTCCCACGTCGGCTAGGGAAACCCTAGACAACTAGCACGACCCTCATCTCCGAGATGGTGTCCCTCAAGCTTCTCTCGCTCCTCGGCGGCGGATTACGACTTCGGTTCTGCGTGGCTCTCGGTCGGGGGGCTATTTATAGCCCGAGAAGCAATTAGGTCAAAGGAGAGGCCGATTGGGCCCCGAATGGGGCCGGGCCGGCCGGCCCGGGCTGAGTCGGCCCATCCCGCGGCCTCGCTTCGCCGTGTTGCTTCCCACGTCTTCTAGATGTTCTCCCCTTTTGCATGTGGGCCCTTGACGTCGGTTTCTCTCCGAATTGGACTCAACTCCTTGTCTTGCAAGATTCGAAGCACTTTTTCGGTTCGGTCCTCGGAGTTTATCATCTTCTCGGGCTTGGTCCTTGGGCTCTTGGAGTCATTGTCGGCGTTTTAGACCGGCAAACCTACCAAGGGGGTACCCAAGGTAGTAGATTGTGCGGTGGGGATCGTGATCGGGAGACCGAGAACTCGAAGGTGTGCGCAAGGACACGGGACACAAGATTTATACGGGTTCGGGTCGCCAAGGTGGCGAGCCCTACGTCCTGTTTGGGGAACAAGTATGGCGCCCGCGCTTGGTGTTGTCCCCGGAGGGATTGGGGATCCGCGGCTAGGTACCCGGCCCTCCTTTATATAGTCCGGGGGCGGGTTCCTAGTCGGTTACAAGGCGAGAGTCCTTGTAGGAGTACACGAGCGAGTCCTAGTAGGAGTACGGGGGGAATTCTACTAGGAGTCCGTCTTCTACTATTCTTCCTTCCTTGCATGAGTACCGGGGTGTATGCCCGACAAGCCCCCGAGCACGTTGTAGTCGAGAGTAGTAGTTCGAGTAGTCTTGAAGCCTCTTCGAGTAGTTCTTGAGCGTCCTCGAGTACTTCTTGGAGAAGCCTTCAATAGTACTTGAACCGCCGCGAGGGCCGGAAGGTGGTCCGGCTCATCGGTCTTGAAAAAATTTGAATGATGGGTGTAGCATAGCAGCCCCCGAGCCTTGAAATGATTAGGTAATCAATCCAAGGGTCTTCGGTGTTTGCGAAGCCATCATCCGAGTACTCTTGCGGCGTGTAGCCCCCGAGATAAGAGAGGCGTATGAGCCACGTCGAGTAGTGATTGGTGAGGAGCCCCCGAGCTTGAGAGCGAGCGAAGCATCGTCGAAGTTATCTTCATGTAGCCCCCGAGTTGGAGAGATTCCAAGTAGTAGTTTGGTGTCAAGCCGTGGAGCTTGAGAAGTAGTCGTGCCGTCGGAGCGGACTTTAGAATGCGACTTAAAAACCGAAGTCGACTTTATGCCGCGCGGAGCGGACTTTGAGATGCGACTTGAAATCCGAAGTCGACTTTGTGCGCGCGGGGGCGGACTTTGAGATGCGGCTTGAAAACCGAAGTCGACTTTAGTTTGCCGCGTAGAGCGGACTTTAAGGTGCGACTTTAGAAGTCGACTTTAAGATGCCGCGCGGAGCGGACTTGATATGCGACTACAATAGTCGACTTTGTGCCACGCGGGGTGGACTTTGAGGTGCGACTTTAGAAGTCGACTTTAAGATGCAAAAAACGAAAAAGCACTTTCGGAAAGCCAAAGCGAATAAAAATAAGAAAAAACGAGTAGTTTTGCCGCCGGGAGCGGACTTAAGATTGCGACCGGAGTCGGCTTGTGCCACCGGAGTGGGCTTAAGTACCTGAGCCATGGATTTCAGACCCAAGGTACAGTTGCCGCCGGAGCGGGCTTGAGGGTGCGACCGGAGTCGGCTTGTGCCACCGGAGTGGGCTTGGATGCGACCGTTAGCGTCGACTTGTGCCACCGGAGTGGGCTTGAGTACCTGAGCCATGGATTTCAGACCCAAAGTACAGTTGCCGCCGGAGCAGGCTTGTGCCACCAGAGTGGGCTTAAGTACCCGAGCCATGGATTTCAGGCCCAAGGTATGGTTGCCACCGTAGTGGACTTGAAGGTGCGACCGGAGTCGACTTGCGTACCTGGGCCATGGATTTCAGACCCAAGGTACGGAGCGCGAGTACTTAGGGTACTTGGACCCATGGTACGGAGCATGAAGACCACGTGCAGCTAGGTTCCATCGTCGCCAGGACCCGAGGGCCGCTTACAGCTAGGTTCCATCGAAGCTTACACACGTAGTATGCCACCGAAGTAGGCGAAGATGCGACCAACATCGACTTTAAGTTGCCGCGCGGAGCGGACTTTAGAATGCGACTTTAGAAGTCGACTTTAGATTGCCGCGCGTAGCAGACTTTAGAAACTGCCTCCTAGGGATAGCCCCCGAGTTGATGAAGTAGACTCGCGGCGACTTGATTGATATGCCCCAAGAGTAGTCAGCAGAGTGTAGCTCCTGTGAAGACCCACCGAGAAGCATACACAAATGAGTAGTCGGCAAGTAGTCCTACATGATGAGGAGAACAAGCCAAGAGAACAGTAATCATTTAGATAAATGACTTAGCTGCGTCGTCCGGCGGACCGATGATGAAGCCATGGCGATCGGCGATGGAGCCGCGACGGTTGTTGTTAAAGTGGACTAGTCAGAGCTGATTCCGACTAGTTGCTGGGGGCGTGACTGCCGTTCTCGACTAGTTTGGAAAACTAGTCGAGATGAACGGTCGACGCAATGCGACCGGGGAAGATGACGTCGTGGAGGCGCGCGGCGTACTCGAAGTAGAGACAGTGTTGCCGCGAGACAAGTAGTCACCACGTACGGTGTGGCTGAAGTAAAGCGTGTGGCCGCAAGACGAAGTCGCGGCCGCACGGAGTAGTCGATGATGAGCCGTGTGACGGCGCGCGCGACGTGCCGAGGCACCCGGACGCGCAGCCGTACGCGGAGTAGTCGACGATGAGCCTGCGTGAGGCGAAGTAGTCGACGACGAGCGCGCGAGAAGCCGCGTGGCGAGCCGCGCGACATGCCGAAGCACCCGGACGCGCGACGAAGGCGAAGTAGTCGACGACAAGTAGTCGACGACGAGCGGCGCGACAAGCCGTGTGACGAGCCGCGCGACGTGCCGAGGCACCCGGACGCGCGGCGAAGACGAAGTAGTCGACGACGAGCGGCGCGACAAGCCGCGTGACGAGCCGCGTGACGTGCCGAGGCACCCGGACGCACCGGCGAAGACGGTAATCGACGACGAGCCCGGGCGAGGCGGAGTAGTCGACGACGAGCGCGCGCGCGAGCCGCGGGACGAGCCGCGCGACGTGCCGAGGCACCCCGACGCGCGGCGAAGACGAAGTAGTCGACGACGAGTAGTCGACGACGAGACCCGACGCGGAGACGAAGTAGTCGACGACGAGCCCGGGCGAGGCGGAGTAGTCGACGACGAGCGGCGCGACAAGCCGCGTGACGAGCCGCGCGACGTGCCGAGGCACCCGGACGCGCGGCGAAGACAAAGTAGTCGACGACGAGCCTCGGGCGAGGCGGAGTAGTCGACGACGAGCGGCGCGGCGAGCCGCGGACGAGCCGCGCGACGTGCCGAGGCACCCGACGCGCGACGAAGACGAAGTAGTCGACGACGAGCGGCGCGACAAGCCGCGTGACGAGCCGCGCGACGTGCCGAGGCACCCCGGACGCGCGGCGAAGACGAAGTAGTCGACGACGAGCCCGGGCGAGGCGAGTAGTCGATGACGAGCGGCGCGACAAGCCGCGTGACGAGCTGCGCGATGTGCCGAGGCACCCCGGACGCGCGGCGAAGACGAAGTAGTCGACGACGAGCGGCGCGACAAGCCGCGTGACGAGCCGCGCGACGTGCCGAGGCACCCGGGACGCGCGACGAAGACGAAGTAGTCGACGACGAGCCCGAGCGAGGTGGAGTAGTCGACGACGAGCGGCGCGGCGAGCCGTGGGACGAGCCGCGCGACGTGCCGAGGCACCCCGGACGCGCGGCGGAGACGAAGTAGTCGACGACGAGCCCGGGCGAGGCGGAGTAGTCGACGACGAGCGGCGCGACAAGCCGCGTGACGAGCCGCGCGACGTGCCGAGGCACCCGGGGACGTGCGGCGGAGACGAAGTAGTCGACGACAAGCCGGGCGCGAGGCGGAGTAGTCGACGAGCGGCGCGGCGAGCCGCGTGACAAGAGCAAGGCGACTTGCTTCAATGGATCTCGGCGAGTCGACGAGTGGATTGATCTTGTTGACGAGGGTCCTTCGAAGTCGCCGGTGGTGATGATCACCCCTACCGGCGCGCCAAGCTGTCGGCGTTTTAGACCGGCAAACCTACCAAGGGGGTACCCAAGGTAGTAGAGCGTGCGGTGGGGATCGTGATCGGGAGACCGAGAACTCGAAGGTGTGCGCAAGGACACGGGACACAAGATTTATACGAGTTCGGGTCGCCAAGGTGGCGAGCCCTACGTCCCGTTTGGGGAACAAGTATGGCGCCCGCGCTTGGTGTTGTCCCCGGAGGGATTGGGGATCCGCGGCTAGGTACCGGCCCTCCTTTATATAGTCCGGGGGCGGGTTCCTAGTCGGTTACAAGGCAGAGTCCTAGTAGGAGTACACGGAGCGAGTCCTAGTAGGAGTACGGGGGGAATTCTACTAGGAGTCCGTCTTCTACTATTCTTCCTTCCTTGCATGAGTACCGGGGTGTATGCCCGACGGTCATGTTCACTTCATTGCTTGACTTGTATCGGGCTTCAAGGTCTTGTCATGAGGTGCTTAATGAACTTATCCCGGAAGTCTTGCTTTCAACGTTAAAACCCCGTGTAAACACTTAACTCCAAAACCAACATGCACAAGTGAATTTGTTATACCACGGGGGTTAGTACCAATGAATAAGATACAAAAGTCATGCCAACACCGAAGGTAAACTCATGGCTAGGTTGACGGATTTTCACCGTCAACATCTCCCCCATGCTTAAACCTTGCTCGTCCTCGAGTAAGCCTTCGATGGATATCATCGTTGCCCATCAATGTTTAAACCTTGCACTTGATCATACATGAAAAAAAACATAATGCTCTCAAAAGTTTAATTCGTTAAAGTTCCATAATGTACTAGCCTTCACCTCTACGGAGGGTAGATTCTTATTAAGCTTATCCCACAAGTATTAACATGCTCACAAAGTTTAAATAGACCTCAGAATTTTTTTGAAATAAAGAACGAGATAAAGAAAAGCTAAACCAAGTTCACAAATTTAAATCATCTTGTATATTGCTCATGAACTCTCATCTCACTTGTCTCTCAAGCCTATATATTCTACTCCTTTCCCTCTCATAACATATATGTGTGGTAGGCTTTATATGGAGCTTTGGGAAAGTTTAGTCCTAACAAGATTTTATAAATGAGGTGTTGTCAAAACAAGACAAGCTTCTCATGGTCTTACCGAGACTCGTCAAAAAGGTCATTGGAAAATAATGTTAAGTCAAGGAGGGGAAAGAGAAAAATACACACGCTTTTAGATGAGTGGACATGTGCAAATGGCAAAGAGTGATCCCGAGGCACAAAGGAAGTCCTCGTTATCGGATTGCACATGGTTGGAAAATGAGAATGGATCTTTTTAACTTGAAGCCTTGAATGCACTCTTAGAGAACCAGGAAGTTCACTTTACGCATACTCATATATTTTTTTTCTTTCTCATATTTCTCATTCTTTTCTTTCTTTCTTTCTTTCTTTCATTATATTTTTTTCTTTGAAAGTCATGATCATCGCCGGATTTTTTTTTCTTTCATCATTATATTATTTTTTAAATACTCCCTTTTGAACTCTAAAACTGCACCGTACCTACCTCCTCCCCCATGCTTAGACGTTGCTCGTCCTCGAGCAAAGAGGCGAAAAATAAGGTAGGTACCGGAAATATTTTTCCTTGGAGAGATACTTGAAATCTTCAATGTCGGCACCGTCTTGCGATCTTCCTTGAATTGATGATCCAATCTCAACAATAGGTTGTGGTCAAGGAGGTAATCACAAAAGATGATATTCGGTTTAAGGGTGGATATCCGGCGAGGTTTGTGAGATCTCCAATGTGGGGATACACAATGCACGGATAAAAGGCTAGCAAAAAGATAGATACGCAAAAACGGAATGACCAGCTTCTTAGTCTCGGGCCAGAGAAATCATGGCCTGCAATAACTCACTCAAAAATAAATCTTGTACACTAAGGTTTATGCACTCAAATATATATAAGGCTCTGGATAGGTTGAGCAACACACAAGCGATATTTGTGACAAGGTTAGCGATATTTTTTTTAGCATAAAAGACATCTTTAATCTATTCATAACTTGAGAGCACATAAAACACTATGGGTCTTTATTTTAATCATAACCTCTGCTGAATATTAAGCTAGCATTTAGATAATTTCAGATTTGTATTTTTAAGAGTGCACTAGTTCAAACATGCATAAATCAATTACAAAGATAAACAAAGCAGCAATTATAATCATATATCATCATGGCACAAACTTTGTAACTTTACCAAAGGTAAAAACTTGGTGGTGACATTATTCATGATGAAAATAAAAACTAAGACACACGCTTAAAAATTAAACTAACATACTTGCTGAAATTTAAATAAAAACTTAAAACACTACGCATACATAGGTGCAAACAAGCTGAAAATTAAAGAAAAGGGGGTAAAGGAAAGATAACTAGAGCTCCTCCTCTCTCTAATCTTCCGCCGGTGGTTGATATTGATAGTCTTGGTTGTTGTACCCTTACTTGTAATAGGAATGCACCACTCCTCCTATGAATTGTCTGACGGTGCTAGGTGAAGGTGTCAAAGCTCATAAGCGAATGTTGCAT
Organism: Cenchrus americanus; assembly: GCA_947561735.1. Lineage (NCBI taxonomy): Eukaryota > Viridiplantae > Streptophyta > Magnoliopsida > Poales > Poaceae > Cenchrus > Cenchrus americanus. The sequence continues at coordinate 228,652,845 of OX387244.1, forward strand.
TACCTTCACCCATTTGGTTTGCATTGGTTTGGATGGCTGCAATATTTTGCATGTTTCTTGCAGCGTATCCTCCAATGGTGGCCACATTTTGTTGTGGTTGAGGAAGGTGTGCATATGGCTCCGCAAAGGCTACGTTGGGCACCGCAAAAATGGTGGGGGTATGGCTGCACCACTCCCCCATGCTTGCATTGGTACACCACCGTAGTAATTTGGCGATGCCGGAATTTCTCCGAATGGTGGGACATAATTTTGTTGTGCACCTCCTTCTTGGGCCATAGAAGATCCTTCTCCTATAATTCTTTTCTTTTATTATTTTTTTTCTTCGCCGGCACAAGAAGTCCTTCCTCTAACCGATCTTCTTCCCCTCAAGAAAAGTCTTAATCTTCAATCCGGAAGGGGCAAATTCACCTAGGCCACTCGGAAGCCTCCTCTCTCATCTTCACTCTTATATTTTCCTTTCTTCATATATTCCTAGGGAAGTCCGGGTAGGAGATGATTTGGGTTCCTTGTAATACCCGGTTTTAAAGAGATAGCCAATATGGAGAGGTAACACCCCGAACCAATATCTTCCGAACTCGATGTTGCTTAACAACACCACCGGTTGATCATAGGTGAGTGGGGTCTATTGGCCACTTGGCAATCAAAGCCAAGTAAAGCCAATTCAACTCCGTGTTGGTTATCTTTGTCTCTCTTGTTCTCCCAAAAATCCACTTGCACAAAAGCGACACACTTGGATGATGGGGTTCCGGATAGTATTTCTTCGTTGATGGTCTCTTCCCGTGATCATACTCCAAAAACCTTCCCATGTGCCTCATGCATATCCACTTGTTCCGGAGCTCCCTTTTGAAAATAGGAGACACTCGCCCATGGGTCTACGATACTAGAACATGTAATCATTTCGAATGAGAGACTCAAGACTCCTTCATCAAGGGTATGCGCCATGGTCACGAAAATTTCCTAGGCGAATTCCTTGTGGGTGTTTGCCGACACTCCGTTAGAGAATTGCACCGTGTCCCGTGTGAAACCCAATATGTGGAGAGCTTGGTCGTCGATGTCGACGTTCGCTACAAGCCTCTACTTAAGGCGAGCGAGCTTCTTCTCCTCCTCCGTCATGATGACATACCCCTCGGAATACCGCGGAGCATATGGAGGTGGAGCGGATGATCGTGTCAAGTGGCGAGGTTGGACGAGCGGCTCCTCCATATGTTATTGAAATTTGGTAAACCTCATAAACGAGATTCGTGTGGCCCTCATGCCACCAAGGAAAAGAGTGCGATTCCTCCTCGGCGGTGCCGTGTCCTCCTCCATACCCCCGAGGAAACTCGGAAACGAGTGCCTCCTCGAAGAGGTTGTCGATGATGGCTTAGACGACGATGATCCCTTCTTCTTTGGTGAAAAGGCTTGTAGTTTTCTTCCATGATTGCAGCACTCTCCCTCACAAATATATATATCCGGGGTTTTCACCCGGTAACAAGGTACACAAATATTATTTTGGAGTCCGGACTTTGAGTGGATTAAGGATGTGATTTGTTGCACGAAACAAACGCGGTGGATGGCTAAGTCTAAGGTGGTTCCGGCCTACAAACTAGAGCACACGAACAAAGAGTTGGATGAAAGACTTACCTCTCTCCTCCTCTTGGCTCGGTTCTTCTCTAGTGCACTCATGTTGCTTCGTGATCGCGTACACCTTCCAAACGTTCCCGTCCACTCCTTCGCTTGCATTATTGCTCCTTCCACTTGATGTTTTCGCTTGATTCACTTCCATACTCCATTGCCTCACATGCATCCATGATATTCCTACAAAACAAGGCCTTGGCTGCCCCCCCATGCTTGTACTTTGCATGTAGTTTAAATATGTTGGAGGGGCATCCTGTGATGTATCATGGTGCATGCATGGTTAGGTTAACTAGATTGCCTCCCTTTAAGTGTGTTTAAGGCTAAGCACTCCTCTAATTTAGAAATTTAAAAATATTTTTCAGAGCCATGCAAGAGCTCAAGCATAAATTTAGAGAAGTTTTTAAACCATTAAAAACAAATGTAAGTCGAAAATATTTTTCGACTACATCGATTTCGGTCTCACCGGTATAGTTTGCCTTCATTAGTTGAGAGCAAGCTTTTCCCGGCTTGATCATGAGGGCATAGGTTTAGGTCCTAATTTTGATTAGATGAGAGAGATTTTGAATGAAATAAAATTAAGTGAGGCTTAGAAAAATTCTAATCTTAGAGAAACCAAGGATATGGATTTTTAAACCAACCAAAAATCAAGCTTCTAGGTTCACGCGAGTCCTACCACATGCTGAAATTTAAATAACATCTAGATACAAGTTGTGGCTCTACTCGTGTGTTTTTAGCATGAAAAACAAGTCAACCACAGCACCATAATGAGGGTGAAGGGTTGAGTTAGGTTCTGATTTTTTTTGGTTGTGGTTTCTCGAAAAAGAAGCAAACAATCACACAGGATGGTTCATGTAAAGGGTTTATGATCAAGCAAAATATTCAACCAAGAATTATGTCTCTAATATTGTTCAACCATTCTAAGTCTAATGTTTTGCGTAGTAAAATTCAAAACTGAATTATATTTAAAAAGACTTGAAAAACCCGGAATCGGGTTGTCCTCCCGTAGCTTATTCTTGACTTGACGAAACGGGTTGCCTCCCGCCTAGCGCTTCGTTTATAGTCCATGGCTAGACTTCTTCACTTGATTACTTCGGATCAACGCTCTTTGTGGGCGTTGCAATCTTGGGTACCCACTTTGGCTTAGTCAATTTTTTTTGTCTTCACAGTCGGCTTTGTCCTTTGGTCTTGACGGATGCAACAACTTCCTTGTGGCTCGGCATCTCGAACTCCGGTCCTTCGTTGTGATCTTCATGGTCTCTAGTGTGATCCTTCATCTCTCCCGAGTGAGCTTGAGTAGCCTTTGCCGTCTTGGGACCTTGGAGTTGTCTCGGATATTCTTCTTTGTTACCCATCGGGCGCCCGGCAAGTTGTCCCACTTGCGTCTAGCATCTTCATCATGATGAACACTTCGCATGTGGACCTTGCCTTGGCAGCCTTTAGGTGTTGAGCTTCTTTCTCCATCTCCATCTTCTCCATCCTCCTCTTGATCTTGAACGGCCTTCCGGCGTCTTGACTTGGAGGTGGTGATTCCCTTGGAGATTTCGACGGTCCTTCGACTTCAACTTTTGAATCTAGGGTTTCCACCCCTTTAGCTTGTGTTGTATGCCACCTTTGCCCGTAAAGTTTTCCCGGATCATCCACAAAAAAGTTGGGTTTCTTGGAGAGGTAGCCAACCATCTCCGGTTAGGGTTAGCAATAAAACAAAAATCTAACAAAAGAAAAATTAGGGTTAATCAAAGCTAGATTAGATTGATTTTTTTTCTTTTTGAGGATGATCAATCATAAGAGATGCAAAAGAAAATCAAAAGAAAAACTGAAAGATAAGCGATACTAGATCGGATCTTGATTGCTTGTTCCCCGGCAACGGCGCCAGAAAAAGGGGCTTGTTGACGGCTAATAATTGTATCAAAGTTCGTTTAGTGACTTGCAAGCGGACAAGTCTCCCGTCGTAGTCAAGGGACCCTTCTTCCCTCGAGTGGTGAACCCAAGGTATCGAATCCGTGGAACAATGTGCAACGCAAGGATTCAATCTAGTAAAGCAAGGTAAGCTATCTTATGAAGGTAAGTTGCATCTAATCTACTAACTCATAAAGAAAACGAATCTAATCTAATCTACTAAAGAGGTAGCAAGAGAAAGCAAGAGATAACCAATCTAGAGAATCTAGATCATGCTTATGTTGTAGCTCCAAACAAGATAGATGAAGGTAGTGAAGCGAATCTCATTAAAAGCATCTTTAAATCGTGGCCTTCCCATCCGACTCCGAAAACGCCCGCCTTTCGAACCCCCGTTCGTCACAACGTATTCCTATTCATGCGGGTAGTCTAAGGCGAGTTCGATAGAACAAGTTGAAATCACTTGGCCGGTCCGATATGAACCTCTAGCCACCGCGGCTACAAGAGCACCCTATGTAATCTATCTTAAGTATAGATCGTAGAAGAAGCAAAACCAAGAAGAAAACAAAATCATCGAGAAGGCACTTGATCGCTAGAAATCGAATTCACTTACAAACTTCACCATGAATGATTACATGAACAAGATCACCACCGGGCCCTCCCTCGATCTTGATCTTCGCTCCGGAGCTCCGACGTGGTCTTCCATCCAAGGTTCCCACGTCGGCTAGGGAAACCCTAGATAACTAGCACGACCCTCATCTCCGAGATGGTGTCCCTCAAGCTTCTCTCGCTCCTCGGCGGCGGATTACGACTTCGGTTCGCGTGGCTCTCGGTCGGGGGGCTATTTATAGCCCGAGAAGCAATTAGGTCAAAGGAGAGGCCGATTGGGCCCCGAATGGGGCCGGGCCGGCCGGCTCGGGCCGGCCGGCCCGGGCCCACCCGGCCCATCCCGCGGCCCGCTTCGCCGGTGTTGCTTCCCACGTCTTCTAGATGTTCTCCCCTTTTGCATGTGGGCCCTTGACGTCGGTTTCTCTCCGAATTGGACTCAACTCCTTGTCTTGCAAGATTCAGCACTTTTCTGGTTCAGTCCTCGGAGTTTATCATCTTCTCGGGCTTGGTCCTTGGGCTCTTGGAGTCATGTTCACTTCATTGCTTGACTTGTATCGGGCTTCAAGGTCTTGTCATGAGGTGCTTAATGAACTTATCCCGGAAGTCTTGCTTTCAACGTTAAAACCCTGTGTAAACACTTAACTCCAAAACCAACATGCACAAGTGAACTTGTTATACCACGGGGGTTAGTACCAATGAATAAGATACAAAAGTCATGCCAACACCGAAGGTAAACTCATGGCTAGGTTGACGGATTTCACCGTCAACAGTTGTGGACCGAAGTGTTGCGCTCGGCTCTTCGGGCCTCCTCCTGGCTACCGTACACGGATATTACCCCCGCCGCCGTCGGTATCTTCATCAGCAGGTACCCTTGGTGGATGACCACTGCGAACTTGTTTATAGTGTTGCGGCCGAAGATGGCGTTGTACGGGTACGCGAAGTCTACAACATCGAATGTTATGACCTCGGTTCTCATGGTGGCGTCTTGGCCGAAGGATACATTGACATCAATCTTGCCCAGGGCTTCGATTTTCTTGTTGCCGAAGCCGCATACGGCGGGTGTTCCGCCTTCTTCAAGTCTTCCTTTTTGAACCCCATGCCGGTGAAACACCGCCAGGTCGGGATATCTCGCCGAATCGCCGTTATCCACCAAGATCCTCCCCACGTCATTGCCGAAGTAGTACTTTGTGTTCTTGTCGATGTTGGCCCTTATGACGAGTGGATCATTGTGAGGGTAGTCTTGCGCAGCCCGGACGTCACCGCCGTGAAAGTTATGGGGACGTGGGACCATGGCAAGTGGAAGTACTTGCCGGAGCAGATGTGCGACACGCTTCGGTAGTAGTCTTGGCGTTGCCTCTTTGTCTCGTGCGTCGGCTCATTGGATCCGCCAGAGATCGCATTGATGATGTTGAGCATGCCCGTCATCCCCGAACTGCTGGAGTCAGGGGCCTCTTGCTTTGGTAGGGGTGGAGGTGGCGGTTGGGTATGGGTGTAGTGTGCTTGGTGGTGGGCAGCCGGGTTCGGCCACGAAGGCACGAAAACCGAAGGCTGCTGCGCGAGTGGGGGAGGGGGCGGAAGCAGCTGCGGCGCGGAAGGTGTGTATGGTTGTGGCTGGTGGAAAGGATGCGCATGTGCCGAAGGTTGGTAAGGCTGGTGATGGTATGGTGGTGGCAGGGCCCTGAACTGACCCGCATTTTGGTATTTCATGACATGGTTCACCGCCGGCCCGCCGCGGCCGGGGTGTGCCGCCGTGGCTTCGGCCCCCTGTTATGCTTGTATCCGCCTTTGTGCCCGCCGCCCCGTGCCGGTTCCGGTCGGGGGGGGGGGGCGCGGACACGTTGTTGATCTGACAGTTCGCTTGCTTCGGCGGCTGGTTTTGCCACCCCTTCGGCTGGTCCCACTGCCCCTGTTGTTTCTGCTTCTTTGCTGCGTTTGCCCGGTCGAGCCTTCGGCGGCGGCCTTTGTCGGACTTGCAGTATTCTTGCATAACTTCGAATAACTCTTGCAGAGACTTCGACTTGACCCTATCGAGCACATCTTGGCAGTTTCCAACCCTCAGGCCCCCAACGATGGCGTCGATGATGCTGCTTTTGGACACTGTGAGCGCACGCGCTGTCAATTTGACAACCCTGTGCATGTACTCGTGCAGTGACTCACGGTCCCCCTCGGACACACATGTTGACGAGGTCGTTGGAGTCTAGCTCTTCAACCCGCATGCCTTTGAAGCTAGACGGCAGCCTTGTTCCGCACCTGGAACCAAGATGTTATATGCCCCTTCGGTATGTTGGCATACCAATACCGGACTTCTCCCTTGAGCGCGAGCACAAGGGCCTTCGCCTCGTAGTGGCGTCGCCCCCATTGGATTCTACCGCCGCCTCGAACTTCATCGAGAACCGTCCCCTGTCGGGGCGGGGGACACGGGACGACGTTGCGAGTGGTGCGTCGTCGGGAGCGAAGTGCTCGTGCGCCCGCCCTCGTCTTGGCGGTGGCCTATGCTTTGCCCTTCGGAGGCATCCTCTCGCCGCCTCCATTGGTCCACCCGAGCTCGCATGGCCCGGGGGTGAGCCGGGCGCCGGCCGGGCCGCCGGTGCAGCATGCGCGGCGGGCGTCGGCGTTGGTGCGGGCGGCGCCGGAGCGACTTGCCGTGGCGGCGTCGCGCGGCAACCCGGCTTTGCAGCATGGCGAGGTAACGCTCAGCCTGCCGGATGTTGAAGTCGATGGCGTCGGAAGCGGCGTGCGGCGGAGCCGCGTCCTAGTGCTGGGATGGCTGCACTCGCGAGGAGGATGGGCGCGTCTCCTCGCTCAGATGAGCCGGCACGGACTTGCCGCCGATGAGGGCCCGGATCCTTCGGAGAGCTTCGATGTCTTGCGCCGAAGCCCCCGGCCCCTCGAGGCCGACTTTGAACATTCCCCGAAGCGGTGTGCTCTACCTCCGGAGCGCTCGGCCCGGCACCGGTCCCCGCCGAAGGCTGGACGGCCGAAGGAGATGGGTTGGTGGGCTCCGACACGAGTAGAGGGGTCGCCGCCTGAGCCGTTGCGGCTTCGGCGCCTGCCGAACGTGTCCTGGCCATGTGGTCTTGAGTTCTTCCACGAGGTGGGCGCAAAACTGTTGGTGGAAATCGGGCCCGAAGGGTGGACGCCGACACAACAGCCCCCTGCGTCTTCTCCCTCCCTTTGCTTTCTACTACGAGACTTCTACCTCTACTCGCGCTAGGATAGGAAACGCTGAAACTCAACAATACAGTAAAGGAAGCAAGGAAATACTCAGAAGACCGAAGATCGGAAGACCAGCTGATGCCTTCGGTGCTCTCTTCTCATTACAGTGTGTCCGTTTCATTACAAGGGGTTCACTATTTATAGGAGACCCCTGGGTATAGTCATTTGCCTCAATTACACCTTTTCCGTTCCTGACAAACTGCTTTAAACACTTTACAAGGGTATAACAGTAAGTCCCCGCGTCGTACAGGCCTCCAGCGTGTCTTCGTACGACCGAAACGCCTTTACACGCGGCCACCCTTGTCTCCTCGCCCCGTCCGAGCCCACTTTACACGTTGGCGGCAGCCACGCATCCAGATCGCCGCACCTTCGGCGCCGAAGTAGCGATCCTAGAGCGGGGGCGTCGCGCCTCCTCAGACGCCTTGCCCGTGCCGCCACCGGCCCCGGACGCGATGTCCTCGGCCGGCGCGCCTCGTTCCTGATCCTCTCGGACCTTCATCACCGGAGCACGGCCATCCGTACCTTCGGCACCGAAGGTAGGCGCCGCCACTTGGGATCATCTGTGCACAACAAAACTCACATGGCATAAGCGGCATTAGCGTTTTGTTAGCGCCCGTGCAGCGAAGGGTTTTCCCACGAAACCGAAGCCGTACGCAGACCGAGGGTCGCCAGCGTGGCCGGACGAGGGTGATGCTTCCGAAGACCAACTTCCCCAACACTCATCTTTTCCTAAATCCTTACCTTGATCCTTGCCTGATTCCAGATGGCTAACCCAGAATGGAACGGAGGAGTCTGCCCCATCCAGCCTGGCCTCCCTAACCTGCTGCTACTCAGCTTAGAGCGCGTCGGAGTAAGGGACCCACCGGAGTTCGTCTATCGGGAGTACGAACGCTACGGCACACTTCGGTGTAAAGTGCTGATCTTCGTGGGAAGAAGTACGCTCTACCCCGACATAGAACCCTAGTTCGTCTCCGCCACTAGGTTTCGCTTCGCCGACACCTACCCAAAGGCTGCTCGGAAGGCCCTGCGACGTCTACGAGTGGTCTATAGGCAGCACCTCAGAAGGACTCCAATGGGATTTTTCCCACCCTCCAGAGGTAGAGGACGCTCATGGATTGATCGCATGAGAGGACTAGAACGAGAAGAAGAAGACCTAGAAGAGGCAGTTTCCCACCTGTCCATCTACCTCAATGGCCTAGACCACCTCTACCAGGAGCAAGCCCAAGAATCGAAGCAACAGATTGACAGAACGGAAAGAGTGGAGCAAAGGATAGAACTGGAAAGGATAAAGACAACCATGGCAGAAGTTGAACTACACAACATGAAGCAAGATTACCTTAGGGAAAGGGAACGCACTTTATTAGCTAATAAAGCCCTATGGGATGAAGTCAAGGAACGTAGAAGTAGAGAAGAAGAAGCTGGATTGGAGGAAGATGAACCCGAAGAAACTCATTGGGACAAAGGGGCCCAGACCGAGGACGAGATACTGGAGCAAGACCTCCCACCGAAGAAACATTGCATTCAGCTAGAGGAAGAATCACCATGAGGATAAGACTAGGATGTCTAGAGCTGTGTTCTAGTAATTATAAGTGTACCCCGAGGAGTGTACCCCAACCTTGTTACTAAATAAAGTTATCTACCTCTTGTACCCCACCACAACCTGTTCAGCTCTACCTTTGTTTTCAGATGGCGGAAGATGGATGGACCCAAGGCATGTGCCAGGAGGAGCCTGGTTTTGCTCGCCTTCTTATCAACTCCCTGGAGCGCCTCGGTATCACTGAGCGCCCTAGGTACTACAACAGAGAGTACGAGCAACTCGACACTCTTCGCTGTAGAGTGGTCCTCTCCGTCGCCAGAAGCAACCGCCACACCAACATCGAGCCGTGGCGTGTGACCGCCACAAGGTTTCGACACCGAGACACCTACCCCTTGGCCCTCAGAAAAGCCCTCCGCTACCTGTGACGGATCTACGAGGAACACCTCATCCCCACACTGATGAGGTATTTTCCTCCCGCCATTAGAACCCCAGTCTGGCAGGCCCGCATGAGAAACCTGGAATGACGCCACCACCAAGAAGACCTGTTGTACCACATAGTTGCCTACCTCGTCTCCCTAGACAAACTCTTTGATGACCAAGCCAAGATCTTGAGGGAGCAAATCAGTCGGGCCGAGCAAGCTGAAGTCACAGTGAGGATGCACCAAGTTCGAGTGGCTCAAGCTGAAGCAAGGACCGTAGCCGCCATAAGTAGTGAAGCCGTTGCTCATGAAAGCCTCAGGCGGATCCAAGATCAGCGCATGCAAGAATGGACCAACAGCGGAACGCCCGTTCCAGCCATTGGAGAAGCACAAGTCTTGCTTGGGACACCCCTTGTAGGATGGGGAGGAACCATTGAAGCCCCGCCAGCACCACCGGTAGTCACCGAACAACCAGCAGCGGCCGCGGAAGTTGCGGCACAGCCCCAAGGGAATGGAAACCCCGAGGGCGAGGACGAAGACGAACTGCTCATTTCGCTGGAAGTGCACTCAACCCCGGAAGAAGGCTCTCCCCGTGAGTAGCGTACCCCTGTTGCCTTGACCCAGGGTTTGGAGTCGTGACTGGTCCGAGTTTAGAGTCGTACCCTTAGCTCTTGTCGTACTGAGTCGTGTAGTGTGTCCGCGTAGTGTCAGTCGCGTAGTCGGGATGTATCCTCCTCACTGGTTTGTAACAAAAACTTGTCTGTGCTGGTTTGTTTGCTATGTGCTTGTTGTGTGCTTGCCGGCAGGAGTAGACCCTGCCTTTTCAAAAAGAAATCCGATATAATCCACTTAAATATCACATAAAAGCTAGATCTCTTAGAAAACCCGCTCCTTTACAGATGGTTTCCAGGCGCCCTGTTAGGACCCACCAAGGCTCCGGTCGGATGGATGCTGAAGGATCGCAAGCCGATCGAAGGGAGCGCCTTAAACGACCAGGAAGTGAACCAAGGCGAAGATGGAGGAGAGAACGCTGTCCTGCCACCGCCACCCCCTCCCATTGAACTGGCACAAGTTTTGGCCAATTAGACTGTACTGATGGAGGCCATATTCAATGCCGTCAACCGCCCAAGGCCCCGAGTTCTGGGCATGAATGAGAAGCTGATAAAGTTCCTCAAGACGAAGCCACCCACTTTTGGTGGGTCCGTGAATCCCTTGGATGCCGACGACTGGCTGAGAGCCATTCTAAGGGAACTAGAGCCCTTCAACTATGAGGACCGAGACAAGGTTCTCCTGGCAGCTCACCAGCTCACCGGGACAGCCCTAGCCTGGTGGGAGAACTACTGTGCAGCAGCCAAGGATCCCTCCGCCATCACCTGGGATGAGTTCGTGGAAGAGTTTCGCCGCTACCACATCCCAGAAGCCACACTAAAGCGAAAGGCAGATGAGTTCCATGAACTCCGCCAGGGCAACATGTCCGTGGAGGAGTACACTTATCAGTTCATAGAGCTGGCTCGTTATGCCCCAGAAGAAGTGGACAAGGACTCCAAGAAACAGGAGATGTTCAAGAAGGGATTGACTCCGGAACTGAGGACCCTGCTTACCCCTCAGATCTACCCGGATTTCAACACCCTCATGAACATGGCCACACTCATAGAGAGAGCGAGAGCAGAAGAGAAGAAGGAGAACAAGTGCAAGTTCATCGAGCACAAGGCCAAATAGCAAGAACGATCCCAAAGGCAGAGAAGCTTCGGACACCCCGTGTCCAGATTCCAAGCCCCCATGCAGTACCGCACCCAGTCGCAAGCCACGGGCTCGCAAGGCCCCAGAACTCAGTTCAAGCCCTACAACAACCAGAACACCATGGAGCCCCCACAAAGCAACACCAGCCAGGTCACTGCCAACAACAACAACAACTCCAGGGTTTGTTTCAACTGCCGCGAGACTGGACACTTCATTGCCAACTGCCCATATGCCAAGAAGCCAACATCCTCAGCCTTCTCCAACTCGGTGAATGGGCCAAGGCCACTCGTATCTAGAGCCAACCGCATGCCGTGCACAGCAACAACAACTTCGGCAACAACAACAGCAACCAGCAGATGAGGCAGCCCCAGCAGTCTTATGGACGAGCCCGCGTCAACCACATCAACGCACAGGAGGCTCAGGAAGCACAAGGCGTAGTGCTCGGTGAGTTCCTGGTCAGCTCAGTCTTGGCAACCATATTATTTGATTTAGGAGCATCACACTCATTCATATCCTCAAGTTTTGTGGAAAAACATAGCATACCTACAATACTACTAAAAGCACCCCTATTAACTCGAACGCCCGGAGGAGACATCAAGTGTCAACTGGGATGCCCCCGGGAAAGGATCATTTTAAGTGGGGTAGAGTTCCTAGCGGAACTGGTAGTACTGAAGTCCAAGGGAATAGATGTGATCCTTGGGATGGATTGGTTAAGCCAACACCATGGCCTTATAAGTTGCGCCGATAAAGTAGTGCACCTAACCAACCCAGACGGAATACAAGTGACCTGCCACACCCGAGGACACAGGCCAGACATAATGGTTTTCAACATGGAAGCCAAGTCCATAGAGGATGTCCCAGTAGTGCGAGAGTATCCAGATGTGTTCCCCGAAGAACTCCCCGGAATGCCACCAGATAGGGATATAGAGTTCGTCATCGACCTTATTCCCGGAACCTCTCCCATAGCCAACAGACCCTATAGGATGGCAGCCCCTGAGTTGGCAGAATTGAAGAAGCAGCTAGGAGAACTCCAGCGAAGCGGGTTCATCAGACCAAGCTCATCACCATGGGGAGCCCCAGTACTTTTCGTGGAAAAGAAGGATAAGAGCATGAGGATGTGCGTGGACTACCGCTTGCTAAACGAAGTCACTATCAAAAACAAGTACCCTCTCCCCAAAATAGATGATCTGTTTGACCAACTGAAGGGAGCCAAGTATTTTTCAAAGGTGGATCTAAGGTCATGGTACAACCAACTCAAGATTAGGGAAAGTGACATCCCTAAGACCGCCTTTTTCACCCGTTACGGGCAGTATGAGTTCACAGTGATGTCCTTTGGACTCACCAATGCACCAGCATACTTTATGAACCTCATGAATAAGGTGTTCGTGGAAGAGCTGGACAAGTTTGTCGTAGTCTTCATTGATGACATACTTGTTTACTCCAAGAGTGTGGAGGAACATGAGCAGCATCTTCGAGTAGTGCTGGAGAAATTGAGGGCACACAAGCTGTACGCTAAGTTCAGCAAGTGTGAGTTCTGGCTGGAGAAAATATCTTTCCTTGGGCATATTCTGACTGCGGAAGGAGTAGCGGTAGACCCCGGGAAAGTTGAAACAGTCTCCAACTGGCAACAACCAACCAATGTGAGCGAGATCAGAAGCTTTCTTGGTTTAGCAGGGTACTACCGGAGGTTTATTGAAGGATTTTCCAAGATTGCCCGACCCATGACGGAGTTGCTTAAGAAGGAGAAGAAGTTCAACTGGACTGAGTCGTGTGAGAGAAGTTTTCAGGAGTTGAAAAGAAGATTGACCACAACCCCAGTGCTGACCTTGCCAGATATCTAACGGGACTTTGTCGTGTATTGCGACGCCTGCCGACAAGGGTTGGGATGTGTTCTCATGCAAGATGGGAAAGTAGTGGCATATGCTTCCCGCCAGTTCAAACCCCACGAGCAGAATTATCCCACCCATGATTTGGAATTTGCAGCCGTAGTGCATGCACTTAAGATTTGGAGACACTACCTGATTGGGAATAAGTGCGAGATCTATACCGACCACAAGAGCCTAAAATACATCTTCACCCAGCCCGACCTGAACCTAAGGCAAAGAAGGTGGCTAGAGTTAGTCAAAGACTATAACCTAGAGATTCACTACCACCCAGGGAAAGCCAATGTAGTGGAAGATGCCCTAAGCTGAAAATCTTACGAGAAGGCAGCACCCAATAGTACCCAGTTGCAAGAGGAGATGGCACGACTCAACGTGCACATTGTCCCCCAGGGCTACGTCCGCCAACTGAGTGTTCAGCCTACCCTAGAGGAGAAGATCCGGAAGGCACAGGAGACCGATGAGAATCTGATGAAGATCCGCAAGCATACCGGAGAGAATAAGGCCCCAGATTTAGAGTGGATGTTCAAGGCACACTGTGGTATAAGAATAGGATATGCGTGCCAGAAGGCGGAGATTTCCGCCAGACCATCATGGATGAGGCCCACAACTCGGCATATTCCATTCACTCGGGATCCACCAAGATGTATATGGACTTAAAGCAGAAGTATCGGTGGAATGGAATGAAAGAAGACATTGCCCGGTTCGTCGCCCACTGTGATACTTGTCAAAGGATTAAAGCTGAGCACCAGAAACCCATAGGACTGTTGCAACCCTTACCGATCCCGGTATGGAAATGGGACGAAATAGGCATGGACTTTGTAGTAGGTTTGCCAAAGACTCAGAAGGGACATGATTCCATATGGGTGATAGTGGACCGACTCACTAAAGTCGCTCACTTTTTACCCGTACGAACCACTTATGGAGGAGAGAAGTTGGCAAAACTCTACATAGAGAACATAGTGAAATTGCATGGAGTGCCTAGCAGGATAGTTTCAGATAGAGGGACCCAGTTTACTTCTAGGTTTTGGAAATGCTTGCATAAAGCCATGGGTACCAAGCTGGATTTCAGCTCAGCGTATCACCCGCAGACAGACGGACAGACCGAGAGGGTAAATCAAATTTTGGAAGACATGTTGAGAGCATGTGTCCTCACCTATGGCAAAGACTGGGAGCAGAGTCTACCATATGCAGAATTCTCCTACAACAACGGCTATTAAGCGAGCCTAGGAATGTCACCGTTTAAAGCATTATATGGGAGGAAATGTAGGACACCCCTGATGTGGTCAGAAGTGGGAGAACGTGCCCTGGTTGGGCCCGCACTTATAAAGGAAGCCGAAGAGCGAGTAGCTACCATCCGAGAAAAGTTGAAAGCCGCTCAATCCCGACAAAAGAGCTACGCAGACAAGAAGAGGCGAGAAGCAAGCTTCAATCCTGGAGATTTCGCCTACCTTAATGTTTCTCCTATCCGAGGGACTTGGAGATTTCAGGTGCACGGAAAGTTGGCCCCTCGGTACATTGGACCGTATAAGGTACTGAAGAAAGTCGGAGCAGTAGCATACCGGTGGGAGCTACCAGAAGAGATGTCAGACATACACCCAGTGTTTCATGTATCCCAGTTACGCAGATGTTTGAAGGTCCTCGAAGAAAAGCGATTACCGGTAGAGACCATCGATCTACAGCCAGACCTTAGGTACCAGGAAGTGCCCGTCAAGATTTTGGACACAGTGGTAAAAAGAACAAGGACATCAGAAGTACGGGTGTGCCGAGTTCAATGGAGCAGACACGGAGTAGAAGAAGCCACGTGGGAACGAGAGGACGCGTTGAAGAAAGAATTTCCCCACCTGTTCGAAACCTAGCCGAATCTCGAGGACGAGATTCATTTTAAGTGGGGTAGGTTTGTAACGCCCGCGTTTTTAGCTCCTAATAAATCACCTAATAAATCACGCGTGTTTTCAAAACTTTCCCGCGGAGCTCATTTAACCCTTTTCGAAACCCCGGTCGATTCCCTTCCCTTGGCGCGCATGCCGCGAATTCCGCCGGCACCGCCCGCACCCGGGCCATCACCCACGCGTGCCGCCCCAGCGCCGCGGTCGGCCACCACGACGGGAATCCCGCACCGCCGCGGTCCCGCCGGCCGGTCCGCCTCGCCATCACCGCCGTCCCGGAATTGACGCCGGTATCCGAGAAACCCAGAAAATTCCACCAAAATCGTTTCTTTTCTTTCCTAAAATTTCTCCTGTTAAATCGCTCACCAAAAAGGTTTTCAAAATCCTTTCATCACTTGAGCTCAACTCTTGGTTATCCAAGATCTAATATCTCCTTAATCCCTTTTTCTATTCCAAATCAAGTGCCAACAATTTTCCCTTAACATTTGCTTTTCTCTATCTGAGCCATCACTATCAAATAGCACATCTTTTCTTTCACACGTGCTCTCATGCATGCACAGACCTTGCCACCATCCAGCGCCATCTAGCTTGGTGATCTTGGTCACGTACACGAGCATACACCATGTCAAGCCAACAACAAAGAGGCGCCAGCCCCTTGCCGTGCACACCTCGTCCTGTTACCTCCAGCATGCAGGCAGCAGCATACAAGCAAAGCAACAGAGCAACAGCAACAGGCACACATGCGATGGCAACAGCGATGCAGCAGCATGATAGCATACCCGACGCACAGCTTTGCCTGCCAGCTCCATGCTAGCAGCACCGCGCTAAGCTGCTGCCGCCGAACCGTCGTGCCATCCCATCACCTCAGCGAGCTGCTCACCGCGCCATGCCGCGCATGCCTGACCAGGCCGCGACCTCGTCGCCTGCGCCGTCACGTGTTCCACGCGCAAGGCCGCGCAAGCACGCTATCGCCGGCCACCAGTACATCGCTGCCGCAAGCCGCCGGCCACCTCGCGACTGCCGCTGCCCCGGCTCGCTCTCCATTGCATCGCTGCCCGTCGGGTCTTGTCCAACAGCACCGCCGTCGCGTCGCGTCGACTCCCCATCGCGAATCCCGCCGGCCGAGCTGCCCGAACCGCCATTAACGCAAGCACGAGCTCCGCGTGCTCGACTCCGGCCGGCCGAACCGCCTTCCCGCAGCTATAAAGAGACCCCCTCGCTCTCCACGGCACCACGCACCTCCCAGCTTGCTCCCTCCCTCTCCCTTGCCTCGCAGCGCCACCACCAGAGTCGCCCACCTCCCTCCTCTGTTCTTGCGCAGAGGAAAGTCGCCCTCGTCGATCTCCCTCTCCGAGCCGCCCCTGCCCAAGGTGAGCCCGGGACGAGCATCCCCATCCACTCCTCTCTCTCCCTATGCCCTTGGATTTGAAAATGGTGGCCGGAATCAGCCTACGACCGAAGCTCCAGTGAGCTTCGCCGCCTCCCATGGCGGACGAGCCCGAGGAGCACGAGCTCCTGTCTCCCCGTGTCCCTTTATCTCCCTGTCTGTTTTTTCCTTCCCAGAAAAATCAGATACTAATCAATCCTATAGGCCTATATCCCATACACACCACCTCAGGCCCAACACGAGCAGATAAAGGACGGTGAAACACCCACTCAATTACATTAATCCATTTTCGGAATTAATTAACACCCAATTTTACAAATGTCATATCTCGCCCATCTAAACTCAGATTCACTTGATTCTTTTTCCTAAATTCCTATAAAATCATATTCTAGCAATTCCAACTATTTTTTCTCCCTCTTTAACTTATCATGTATGAACGGTTCTAGTCCCAAACTTTGCCACATCTTTTCCGAGATTATTTCCGCCGTGCCATATATCCATAAATATATTTACTCCCTCACTATCTATTTATTCCCCTCGAGCTCAGCCGATAAATCTTGTATCTTTGTATTGATTGCATGCTTGCTTGTGTGCGCGCGATAGCCGACGAAGTGAACGAGGAGCAGTATCGCGAGCCGGAGCTTGGAGCCGAGTACTGCGAGCAGGAACTTCCCGAGGACTTCGAATACGGCAAGTTCAATCACATCCTTTGATGCATGCTTTGGTCCTAGTTTTATAAATATAACCCTATACCCGTTTTATAAATTGCATATTGTTTTACTGCAAAAACATGATAGGATAGCCACCCTTGATTGCTATGATTGAACCTTGTTTTGGCCTAAATGAGTGTGAGTGCTTTCAAGATGTGTGAGTGCTTTAAAAGTGGAAATGGGATATGTTTGGAAAATGAGTAAAGAATTGGGTAGACGGGATGGACATGTGTGTCAGGAGTATGGGTGAACTCGTACCTGTGTGGTTGAGCGTGTTGGGAGTTGTCCATCTTGTCGGTTAAGGACCGAGTTGCGTGACATCTCACCTGACCCAAATCATCGTACAACCACTCGACCGTTGTATGTGGCAACGGCTTAGCATAAACCGCACTAGTTAATCTACTTGCCATCTGGTGTGCGGGTGAGCAGCGGGAGACCAAGGAGTAGGGGTACGCTCTGTGTGAGGTACGCCCTGGTTATGTGGGATAACCCCTTGGTTGCTTCCGTGGTGGCTCGTAGCGTTAGCTAAGGTGGGTAATGGCATTGATAGGATCCGCGCCGGCACTAAGGTGTCCATGTGACGGTACCCTACTTGTGGGTAAAGATGTACAACCTCTGCAGAGTGTGAAACCTATTCGAATAGCCGTGTCCACGGTATTGGACGAGTCACGGTGTGGTCACAAAAACTAGTGTTTGGGTTTGGGATGTTTTCTGGTGTGAGTTGTTTTCCGGGTAAAGTGTGTGGCTGTGTGCCTAGGCTACCGCGGACGGGGAGTCCGGTAGTTCCACAGTGGTTTTTCTAAAACAACTAAGTCACTTTGGTTATAAAACTGGTTTGTGAAAACCTTTTTTTGAAAAATGAACCCCTGCATGAATAAATGAGTTTGCAAATAAACCTTAACTTGTTCCTTGTTATGTGCATGATCTGCTTATAAGCCCCTCCGTGGGTGGGGTTGGACTTGCTGAGTACGTATGTGCTCACCCTTGTTTAACTAACTGTTTTTCAGAGGAGGATCCCGATTACATTCCCGAAGACGTCGAGTAGGTCGCTGTCCTACACCCAACCGCGGCTGTGTACCCAGGGCCTCCACAGAGAGCTTCCATGGTGTGGTACTCTGATGAGGCTTTGGAAGCCTTTGCTATCGTAGTGTGGTCGTTAGCATTTGTGTTGTTCCTTGTAGCGTTGGCACTTCCGTGCCCTCTATGTCGCCGTGATGTAAAAGACTGATCCACCTGTTGTAATAAATGTGTTACCAGCCTCCTGGGACTGGTATTTGTGTCACATTTAGTCACCTCTGATGAGGGGACGCTTCAAAAGGCCAAGGGGCAACTCCTCGAAGTTTTCTACCTCAGATAAGTATTGGAAGATCTTGACGACATCGGAGAGGAACCTACATAAGCTGGAAGGCTATGGTCTTCTTCATGTTTGGTGCACTATGATCAGAAAGAACCCAAAGGGTGAAGCTCATCCGACCGTCGACACCAACCAAGTAAACGTATTCAGGGCCCACTTCTGTGCGGATTTGGTTTTTTTCTTCCTATTTCCTTGGGAGGATTTGTGACTTCTACGATATTAAACTTGCTCACCTCAAACCCAATGACTTCACAATGTTGAGTGTATTAGCCTTCATGTGTGAGGCTTGGATTGGAATAGAGCCCATCGTTAAGCTTTGGTGTTGGTATTATGCCCCGACATATTATGCTGCTCATCATATGGTCGGGTCGATAGAGTTTTCTCTTCATGAGACAAGAAACTTCATATATATCTTTCCAAATCAAAATCTCCTGGAAGGATTATGATAAAAAATGGTTTTACGTTACATTACTGAAGCCTAGTTCGGTTGAAGGAAAAGGCCTAATGCCCCCAATGATGCAATGAAGGAATTACCTGTTGTAACCAACACGATGCAGAGACACATTTATCAGATTTAGGATCTCAAAAAAATGGTTTGACTACCGCTCACATGGTTGAAACCTTCACCAAATGGAGACTCATTTGACTGGCTTCCTGTGATATAATTTTTAAGTTCAAGGGAAAAATGGACCCAAATAGAGTAAAGCCCGAAGGTAGACTTTGTCTTTTGGTTTACGTTAAGGTATTGTGGATGTTCATGCATTATTTATACACTACAATGCCAATCTACCCAAATTGTACTTATGTAAAAATCAAGAGACGACTAAAGGAGATTTTGGGTGGGGGTGGCAACAACCTTACCAACTGGAATAGGGTGACTAAGCCTTACTGTTAGTAGAACCCTCCGAACCTGGATCTGGAAGCAAGATGGACTGGTTGGTGACCACAAACTTTGGGTGCCACCTCGACCTCCTGAACCCCATCCCTGGCAATCAGGTTCCACCTGTCGAGCTTCAACACCACCCAGGGAGTTAAACTCGGAGTGCTAAGTTACCTCCTTGTCAGTGCTGAGGATCATTGGCACATGATCTTCAAGGTGACACTGAGACAAACGTCAGTGCACTCAGGTGTCTACCTCACAGTTGCTCTATTTTCTGGAGATTTGACGACATTCATTGCGACTGCGACCATGTGCTGGACAACGTTGAAGAACCCGCATCCAAATTATGGTTAGATCTCTCCTACATGGATGCCATTGTCCTTGAGGGGATGCTGTTCGCCATGAATGAATTTAGACGTGTCTATTCCTGGGACATGTCGAGTAGTGGAACCACAGAGCCAACGATAGTGGTATAGGGACCGAAGATTGAGATCAACCGCAATTACAACCACAAATTTTAGCTGGCCATGTCGAACCATTGGTAGCTGTCGGTGTTTTAGACCGGCAACCTACCAAGGGGAGTACCCGAGGTAGATGAATGTGGCCTCGCTGAGATCGGTAACTCGAAGGAAGAGACACGTGGCACACAATTTAGACAGGTTCGGGCCGCGAGGTGCGTAATACCCTACGTCCTGTATGCTGCGTAGCTCTGGATTGATTGGATGTGCATACAAGATGATGCGTAATCTCAGAGAGAGAGGTCCCTGCCTCGCCTTATATAGTCCGGGAGGCAAGGTTACAGGTCGGTTTAGGGAGAGAGTACTAGTCGTGTACGTCTAGTAGTCCTCTACATAGTACATGGTATGTATATGTGACGCCCTAGGTTTTTAATTACCGTCATTAACGCTAATTGACCGGATCAGCCGAGTCAAACCGGTCAAGCACCGGTCAAACCTAGGTCAACCTGGGTCATCACACCGAAAACCTCGCCAATGAACCCCGATGAACCCCTTGACCAAGCCTACACACACCCGTAGTGGACCCTTGGTCAAAGACACGGTCAAAACCGGCTTAACCGTTGACGTCGGCGAATGTCGTCCGGAACTTTTGCCGCGTTCCCTAAATTTCACCTAAACACTTCAAAATCTACCTTAATGAAAGTTGTCCATCTTGTTGAGGGACACAACTTTCATGTAGATTGGCATTTCAAATTTTGGGTGGAAATTGGTGAAAAACTTGATCGATTGACAAGACTTCGTTTTCCGAACATGTCGACATTCAAAGTTGGCACGACGTTCCCGCAAAATCCGTTGAGAAAAACACTATATGGCCTTTTTGAAAGTTGTAGAGGGTAGTTAGATCTACAACTTTCCTATTCATTGCTTTGTGCACTTCTATTCAAGATTTGGGAGATTTTTGTGTCTAAATAGCGGCACGGTGAGGCGATTTCGGGCCGGCGACGCCGCGCCGCGCCGCGCGCCGCGCGCGTGCGCCCGCGCCGCGCCGCTCCTACCTCGGCGTCCGGCTCGCCGGCGCCCGTTCCCGAGATGGGCCGCTCCTTCCCCGGCGTTGCGCGCACCGAGGCCCTCGGAGTCCGCCCCCCGCGTGGAGCCTTCGGGTTCGACGGCCGGCCGTGCACCGCAGACCCCCGCGGTCCGACGGCCGCGCCGCCAGGCGCGCCGCCGAGGCTCGGCCGCCGTACGGGCAGCATTAACTGGCCCAGGGACATCTCATCGCGAGGCGTGACCCCCCTTGCCTGCTCGCTCGAGGTATAAAGCGGCCACGGCCGTTCCTCCCGTGCGCTCGCCGTCGGCGTCACCATGGCACCCGCCGCCGCTGTCCCGCGTCCACGGGTGCTTTCACAGTCCTAGCGCCCCTGAGCCTTGCCCCCTGCCCTACCGAAGCCACGCCGCGCCGCCCCCTTCCTGCTCTGGCCGGAAACACGCCGGAGGCAAGCTCCCGGCGGACACCGTCCGGCCGTGCCGCGGGAGCGCCCCCACCGGCAGCCTCCTCCACCCCGTCCAAAGGCCCCAAACCGAACCCTAGACCCTCCTCCACCCTCCCCGACCCGCTCCCGCTCGGCCACGGCCGCCGGCCTCGCCGGATTTCGGCAAGCCGCGCCGGCTGGCCAGCCCGAGGGCCACATTGCAAACCCCCGCATCTTTCCAGGGCCCTATTTGCAAAACGGTAACTCAAATAGTTAAAGCAGTTTGCTGATTCTTGTAAATTGCGTAGAAAGTCACAGAAAAATCAGAAAAATGCAAGGCCAATTTTGTTGGATTCGTGGTGAATTATCTACAACTTTTGTTATACTGGCCTGAGCTAATTCATTATAGTTTTTGCATGAAAAATACAAATGTGAAAACCCTAGATCTGCAATATCTCAAAATATATAAATCTTCTGTAGCTAATTTTTGTATATGTTGTGTGTTAGGTCATTACTAGCTCCTATGTCAAAAATTGCACAAAGTTATGATGTAAATCGTTTTCTAAAAATGTTTTTCTATCTCTGGCAGATCTGCGTAAATGATTTTTCGTGTTAAAAATATTTATGTACTTGAGCCCAACTTGTGCACACTGTCTTGTAATACCAAAATACACATCTTGTGAATTAATCATGAATTTTGGAGTAACAGAAATAATTATTCTTGATTTATGCATGTTTTCCTTTGTAAATTATTAAACCAAGTTCAGTAGAGGTTCCATGTGAACATGCTGGCTTTTCAGGATTGTTTAGGATCAGAGAACATGCACAAGAAAGTTTGGACCATTTTGATGCTTAATTATTTTTATATGCATTTAAGTTGAATCACTAGCTAGCCTTTGTTATTTTCAATGATATTTAATTTCCTAGCCTCCAACACTTGCATGTGGGTCCAATGGACCAGTATAGGTGCTAGTAGGCTTAAGAAACACTCATTTAATTTTTGGTAATTTAATTGATTAATAAAAGGCTTAAATGCCCTTTTAATATTAAAGGGAAATTAAAATAGAGAGAAACCTTTAATTAAATCTTTTCCTTTTTGGAAATCCTATTTAATATAAATAAAAGAAATTTAATTATCTTCACTGATAAGAAATTAATTCATATTGAAAATATTAATTACACCTTTGTTGGTAAAGATAAAATGGAATGAAGCTTTCACATGAAATGATAAGCTTAATAAAAACCTTTATTCAAAGGTGGAATAAAAAGAGTAACCCATGTGCACCTAATAACCTTCCTAAAAAGAGAAACACTATCTAGATGCTTGTTAAAGTGAATATGACCAACTAGAGTTGGATAAGACAACAAACTATCACATCACCTAAAGTGTATTGCATTCCGTGTAGATCTTCCGGACGGAGATTACTCCCTTGTCCCGGAAACCGAGGAAGGAGGAGCGGAAGATTCTCTGCAGTACGTGGACGTACTCGACATCGAGGGTGCCCAAGCTAACATAGCTGACGAAGGCAAGCTCCGGTGCATCTAACCTGAGCTTTTCAAATTCTTTATTCAATTATCTATGGATGATTGTGCATTTACGTTCAGGAGTTGAATGAAACCCTAGATGCATGATCCCTAGGTACCTTGCCCCTACTAGTATGATAGGTCGCTAGCTGCTAAGCTATAGGACCGTTACAAGTCGGGTGATGACCTCACTCGCGAGAATAGGTTCCTAGATAGGAATCAAACTATATCCTTAAATGGATTGCTCACGTGGTAAGAGCATGGGATCTGGGCTCCGGTCCAGTGGTTATGTGGGTTAAGTTTTTGAACGTACCAAGCATATGCCGGGTATGGGACCGGTAAGCCTAGTACCTTAATGAGGCGGCAAGGGATCCTACCATTACTACTCATGCGATTCGCTCTCACGGCTAGCTACCGGTGGTGTATGGTGACTCTGGGTGTGCTGGGTGGGACATGCCAGATAGCCTGCACCAAAGACTGTAAGATTCGATCCCGACCCGAGGATTTCTGGGGACGGCCTGGGAAAGTTGTCCCTCTGTGGGCAGCCTACCGTGTGTTTGGGTCTACCTTGCAAGGTTTAAATCAATCGATTGTCGGCCTCTCACCGTTACCCGAGACTACTTACTCCACTAGTCATGTGATCCCTAATGATGGAAGTTGATGAAGATGATGTTTGATTAATTGTATTGTACAACTGTGTTTGTACTAGTTGGCTAATGTAGTAAAGATTAAACCACTAGAACTTGTGCTAAAATCTTGAAAGTAAGGACCTACTCTTTGTTACTTTTTAGCAAAAGCAACCCAGTAGCCAAAAAGCCTTTCATGGTCTAGATTTGGTGAAGTAGATATCACCGACGGGTAAGACTTGCTGAGTATTAGTATACTCAGCCTTGCTATAATGTGTTGATCCAGGTAATGCCTTCAGTGATGTGTGGCCCGGTGAGATCCCGCCCGGCTGGGAGCTGGAGTGGGTGGAGGACGACTACTGAAAGCATCATGGATGGCCTCCCGTGGTGCCTTCGCTTCCGCTAGTTTATTTCCGCTGCTTTTCGAAAACTCTGAACTATTTCATCATGACAAAAACTATGGTTTGTAATAATTAAACCCCTCGGGGTACGAATTGGATTTAAATGTTGTTGTATCTCTGGACTCGCCTTCGAGTGAGTTTTAATGCATATATTCGATCCTTGTGCTCTTCAAGTGATTTACCGGGCGTTAACCCGGCAACTTACGACAGATGGTACTTTATTATTGCTTAATGACCAAAGTGGATCGGTCTTAGGCAATAGTACGGTACTTTCCGGGCGGGTTGTCACAGTTGGCATCAGAGCTTATATGCACCAGAGATTAATTAATAAACCTTAATCACTAGTTTTTGAATAAAATATGCCAAGATTGTCTGATTTTCAAAAATACGTTGGTCCGCTAAGGATAAACTAGACCGAGAGGCCCTAGAGGGAATTTTGGGTTCTTTCGGTGTGGCTTATTAACTTATGGTTTATTTTGCTAACTTCCAAGACATTACTTTATGTCGACTTACTTTCATGCACAACCAAACTAGGAGCCACGTGTTTTATACGTGTGCCGTTCCGCATCACGAGAATTGCGAGGGTCGATGTAGTGATCCATTCCACGGATCCCATCTTCGCGTCGCCTTATGAGTTGTGTGTCGCCACGTGTTTCATACGTGTGCATTCCGCATGTCGCTCATGCGAGGCAAGGATACACTCCATTCAAACGGAGGGTGTCCGAGGTTGGACGCCGTCCATGCAAACGGCTTAACGCATGGATACCATTTCTATAGTGAACGGTAATATATGTGGACGCTTTCGTGACGTGCCGGCACGAAAGGTTCGTTTTCCGCAGTACATAACGGCGCTTCGTTAGTTGTTAAGCGATGCACCGTATAGCTCTCGACTAGATATTATAGGGAGAGACAAATATGAGCCTTGCCACCGGCACTAACTTCGATTTTTGGCTTGATTGCCATGTGAGGTCGAATAGGACGTCTTGCATGCATATTAAAAATCGAAATAACCAAAATGAACCCAAAAATCGAAATTTCCATGTGTTCTCTAAGGAAGTTTATGCTAGTGTGTGCTTTTTATAAACTAGAGTACCTTCCATACCTAGCCGTCATCGTCGTCGAAATTTTGTGAAAAATTTGTTTACCATGTGCTAGGTTAATTAAACCAAATTGTTAAAAATAATTGCTCCTCAACTAGCTATCTTGTAATAGCAAGTCTCAATCCTAGTTTCGTTTGGGTTGGTTCACACTTTCCTAGGCACATCCAGGTTCAGGACCATCCACCTTGTTCCTTGTTCGGTGCTCAACCTTAAAATTTAGTTAATTGTTAAAGGATTTATTTTGAACCGGGAAAACTTGGGAAAGTTTGAGGTTTCTAGATTTTTGGTTATGAATTTTTATTTACAACTGCCCGTAACCTCATGTCATTATGTATGTGTGCTCTCTTCAAGCTCTAACATACAGCTGTGCCTTTGTGCACATGAATACCCAGCAATGCTCAACCGGAGAAAGGAACTTATGCTATTCTACTATGTCAGAGGGAATGTCTTGATCATAAAACTCAATCTTCAATGGTGATTTCACCTACCAACTTGTTATCTTCATCGACTTGAATTTCCCTCCAACCCCTTTTATCCTTAAACATGTTGAAGCCTTAGACATAGAAACTCTCTTGAGCAGTCAAGGTTCTCGAATAGTCAATGTGGAGAAGTCATCCATCGTGTGTTCATTCTTGATCCCGGGTGGAATACCAACTTGAAGTACGTCTACGGACCTTGAATGAGGATTTTCGGTGCATGAGCATCGATTCTCGAATTTGATGCTTATGGCCGTTGTGTTGTTCGGTTCCGTAAAACTTACCATAAATGAGCTTTCGTCGTACATATTCTACTTGTCAATATTATGAACAAGCTTATGAATGTGTGTTTAATGAAAACTCAATTTTTCAGATGGTCGAACTGACACGCAACACTCCCAATGGTTTTGGTACCTCAAGTAGTAATGACCCACCCCCGCCACCATCCCTGACACCGACAGAGGCACTTCTGACCACACGAACCGACTTATTGCGCCAGCTCCCCGCAGATGCAACAACGCACGGACTGGGCCGTGTGCACTGGCCGGGAACGGAGGCCTCCGCACGGGGCCAATCATGGGGGACCACATGCGGTCACTACCTACACCCAGTTTATTGGGATGAAGCCTTCAACGTTCACTAAGGCAGATGAACCACTTGAAGCCGACGCATGGGTCAGGGCCATAGAGGCCAAATTATCTGCTTTTACCCTTCCTTGCTCCGAGGAGCGCAATGCAACCTTTGCAACCTTACAACTTCGGGGCGAAGCACTGATGTGGTGGGAACATTTCAAGTCTATGCAACCTGCTGGACATGAAGTCACTTGGGTTGAATTCAAGCAAGCTTTCAAGGACCACCATATTCCTAAAGGACTTATGGACAGAAAAATGAGAGAGTTGTTGGCTCTGAAGCAAGGAGCTGACACCGTGTACCAATATGCACAGAAGTTCAATAGTCTTTGCCAGTACGGAGGACATCACGTGGACACTGATGCCAAGAAAATGGAACGTTTCCGTGATGGTCTCGATGGTGACCTGTACGAAAGGCTAATACTGTTGGAACCCAATAGTTATCACGAGTTAGTAAACAAAGCTATCTCTCAGGAGGATGCTACGAAGAAGGCACAGGAAGATAGGAAGCAACAAGCTGATTTCACTTCCGGCAGTGAATCGAGCAAGCAGTTCCGCTTTGTCAAGAAGCGTACTCATGGGTCTTCGCAATCTTCACCATCCGGGCAACGAAGAATGACCCCACTCCAGACAAGCCTTCGGGAAATCTCCAAGTACCAAAGGAATCCACAAGATGTGCCCAAGCTTAAGGAACTCCCGCCCCGCATATGCTACAATTGTAGACAGCCCGAGCATTTTGCCAATGAGTGCCCGAACCCCGGACGACAGGCGAACCCCGGATCCACGAAGGGCAACCGCAACAAGAAGCCAAGCTTTCAAGTGAAGCAAAGCCAACCGAATTTCATAAGTAAACTCTCTACTCGGGAACCCTCCCTACTTTGTCTTTTACTTTCGAATCTCGGGACGAGATTCCGTTTTAGGGGGTAGACCGTGACGCCCCGTGTTTTTAATTACCGTCATTAACGCTAATGACCGGATCGGCCCGAGTCAAATCGGTCAAGCACCGGTCAAACCTAGGTCAACCTGGGTCATCACACCGAAAACCTCGCCAATGAACCCCGATGAACCCCTTGACCAAGCCTACACACACCCGTAGTGGACCCTTGGTCAAAGACACGGTCAAAACCGGCTTAACCGTTGACGTCGGCGAATGTCGTCCGGAACTTTTGCCGCGTTCCCTAAATTTCACCTAAACACTTCAAAATCTACCTTTATGAAAGTTGTCTATCTTGTTGAGGGACACAACTTTCATGTAGATTGGCATTTCAAATTTTGGGTGGAAATTGGTGAAAAACTTGATCGATTGACAGTACCCCCTGTTTTCCAGAACATGTCGACATTCAAAGTTGGCACGACGTTCCTGCAAAATCCATTGAGAAAAACACTATATGGCCTTTTTGAAAGTTGTAGAGGGTAGTTAGATCTACAACTTTCCTATTCATTGCTTTGTGCACTTCTATTCAAGATTTGGGAGATTTTTGTGTCTAAACAGCGGCACAGTGAACTGATTTCGGGCCGGCGACGCCGCGCCGCGCCGCGCGCCGCGCGCGTGCACCGCGCCGCGCCGCTCCTACCTCGGCGTCCGGCTCGCCGGCCGCCCGTTCCCGAGATGGGCCGCTCCTTACCCGGGCGTTGCGCGCACCGAGGCCCTCGGAGTCCGCCCCCCCCGCGTGGTGCCTTCGGGTTCGACGGCCGGCCGTGCACCGCAGACCCCCGCGGTCCGACGGGCCGCGCCGCCGGGCGCGCCGGCCGAGGCTCGGCCGCCTTACGGGCAGCATTAACCGGCCCGGGGACATCTCATCGCGAGGCGTGATCCCCCTTGCACCGCTCGCTCGTGGTATAAAGCGGCCACGGCCGTTCCTCCCGTGCGCTCGCCGTCGGCGTCACCATGGCACCCGCCGCCGCCGTCCCGCGTCCACGGGTGCTTTCACGTCCTAGCGCCCCGAGCCTTGCTCCCCCGCCCTACCGAAGCCACGCCGCGCCGCCCCTTCCCCGCTGCGGCCGGAAACACGCCGAGGCAAGCTCCGGCGGACACCGTCCGGCCGTGCCGCGGAGCGCCCCCACCGGCGCCTCCTCCACCCCGTCCGAGTGCCCCAAACCGAACCCTAGACCCTCCTCCACCCTCCCCGACCCGCTCCCGCTCGGCCACGGCCGCCGCCCCTCGCCGGATTTCGGCAAGCCGCGCCGGCCGGCCAGCCCGAGGGCCACATTGCAAACCCCCGCATCTTTCCAGGGCCCTATTTGCAAAAAGGTAACTCAAATAGTTAAAGCAGTTTGCTGATTCTTGTAAATTGCGTAGAAAATCACAGAAAAATCAGAAAAATGCAAGGCTAATTTTTTGGATTCGTGGTGAATTATTCTACAACTTTTGTTATACTGGCCTGAGCTAATTCATTATAGTTTTTGCATGAAAAATACAAATGTGAAAACCCTAGATCTGCAATATCGCAAAATATATAAATCTTCTGTAGCTAATTTTTGGATATGTTGTGTGTTAGGTCATGACTAGCTCCTATGACAAAAATTGCACAAAGTTATGATGTAAATCTGTTTCTAAAAATGTTTTTCTATCTCTGGCAGATCTGCGTAAATGATTTTTCGTGTTAAAAATATTTATGTACTTGAGCCCAACTTGTGCACACTGTCTTGTAATACCAAAATACACATCTTGTGAATTAATCATGAATTTTGGAGTAACAGAAATAATTATTCTTGATTTATGCATGTTTTCCTTTGTAAATTATTAAACCAAGTTCAAGAGAGGTTCTGTCGGGCATACACCCCGGTACTCATGCAATGAAGGAAGAATAGTAGAAGATGGACTCCCGGTAGAATTCCCCCGTACTCCCGGAAGAATAGTCGATTACAAGGCAGGAGTCCTAGTAGGAGTACACGAGCGAGTCCTAGTAGGAGTACGGGGGGAATTCTACCAGAGTCCGTCTTCTACTATTCTTCCTTCATTGCATGAGTACCCGGGGTGTATGCCCGACAAGCCCCCGAGCACGTTGGAGTCGAGAGTAGTAGTTCGAGTAGTCTTGAAGCCTCTTCGAGTAGTTCTTGAGCGTCCTCGAGTACCGCTTGGAGAAGTCTTCAATAATACTTGAATCGCCGCGAGGCCGGAAGGTGGTCCACTCATCGGCCTTGAAAAAATTTGAATGATGGGTGTAGCATAGCAGCCCCCCGAGCCTTGAAATGATTAGGTAATCAATCCAAGGGTCTTCGGTGTTCGCGAAGCCATCATCCGAATACTCTTGCGGCGTGTAGCCCCCGAGATAAGAGAGCCGTATGAGCCACGTCGAGTAGTGATTGGTGAGGAGCCCCCGAGCTTGGGAGCGAGCGAAGCATGTCGAGGTTATCTTCAAGTAGCCCCCGAGCCGGGAGAGATTCCAAGTAGCGGCTTGGCGTTGAGCCGTGGAGCTTGAGAAGTAGTCGTGCCGTCGCAGCGGACTTTAGTTGCGACCGAAGTCGACTTTAGATGCGGCAGAGCGGACTTTAGAATGCGACTTAAAAACCGAAGTCGACTTTGTGCCGCGCGGAGCGGACTTTGAGATGCGACTTGAAATCCGAAGTCGACTTTGTGCCGCGCGGGGCGGACTTTGAGATGCGACTTGAAAACCGAAGTCGACTTTAGGATGCCGCGTAGAGCGGACTTTAGGTGCGACTTTAGAAGTCGACTTTAAGATGCCGCGCGGAGCGGACTTGATATGCGACTACAATAGTCGACTTTAAGATGCCGCGCGGAGCGGACTTGATATGCGACTACAATAGTCGACTTTTGAATGCCGCGCGGAGCGGACTTTGAGATGCGACTACAATAGTCGACTTTGTGCCACGCGGGGTGGACTTAAGATGCAAAAAACGAAAAAGCACTTTCCGGAAAGCCAAAGCGAATGAAAAATCAGAGAAAACGAGTAGTTTTGCCGCCGGAGCGGGCTTAAGGTTGCGACCGGAGTCGGCTTGTGCCACCGGAGTGGGCTCAAGTACCGAGCCATGGATTTCAGACCCAAGGTACGGTTGCCGCCGGAGTGGGCTTGTGCCACCGGAGTGTGCTTGGATGCGACCGTTAGCGTCGACTTGTGCCACCGGAGTGGGCTTAAGTACCGAGCCATGGATTTCGGACCCAAGGTACGGTTGCCGCCGCCGCAGCGGGCTTGTGCCACCGGGAGTGGGCTTGAGTACCGAGCCATGGATTTCGCACCCAAGGTACGGTTGCCGCCGAGAGAGGGCTTGTGCCACCGGAGTGGGCTTGAGTACCGAGCCATGGATTTCGACCCAAGGTACGGAGCGCGAGTACTTAGGGTACTTGGACCCATGGTACGGAGCATGAAGACCACGTGCGACTAGGTTCCATCGTCGCCAGACCCGAGGGCTGCTTACAGCTAGGTTCCATCGAAGCTTACACACGTAGTATGCCATCGAAGCAGGCGAAGATGCGACCGGAGTCGACTTTAAGTTGCCGCACGGAGCGGACTTTAGAATGCGACTTTAGAAGTCGACTTTAGATTGCCGCACGTAGCGGACTTTAGAAGCTGCTTCCTAGGGATAGCCCCCGAGTTGATGAAGTAGACTCGTGGCGACTTGATTGATATGCCCCAAGAGTAGTCAGCAGAGTGTAGCTCTCGTGAAAACCCGCCGAGAAGCATACACAAATGAGTAGTCGGCAAGTAGTCCTACATGATGAGGAGAACAAGCCAAGAAACAGTAATCATTTAGATAAATGACTTAGCTGTTGCTGCCTGGGCAGACTTGTAGATGAAACCGTGGCGATCGGCGATGGAGCCGCGACGGTTGTTGTTGAAGTCGACTAGTCAGAGTTGATTCCGACTAGTTGTTGGTGGCGTGACTGCCGTTCTCGGCTAGTTCGGAAAACTAGTCGAGATGAATGGTCGACGCGATGTGACCGGAAGACGACGTCGTGGCGGCGCGTGACGTACTCGAAGTAGAGCCAGTGTTGCCGTGAGACAAGTAGTCACGACGCACGGCGTGGATGAAGTAGAGCCGCCGTGGCCGCAAGAAGAAGTCGCGGCGCACGGAGTAGTCGATGATGAGCCGTGTGACGGGCCGCGCGACGTGCCGAGGCACCCGAGCGCGAGCCGTAGGCGGAGTAGTCGACGATGAGCCTGCGTGAGGCGAAGTAGTCGACGACGAGCGGCGCGACAAGCCGCGTGGCGAGCCGCGCGACATGCCGAGGCACCCGGACGCGCGGCGGAGCCGGAGTAGTCGACGATGAGCCCGCGTGAGGCGAAGTAGTCGACGACGAGCGGCGCGACAAGCCGCGTGGCGAGCCGCGCGACGTGCCGAGGCACCCGACGCGCGGCGCGTACGAAGTAGTCGACGACGAGCCCGGGCGAGGCGGAGTAGTCGACGACGAGCGCGCGCGACAAGCCGCGTGACGAGCCGCGCGACGTGCCGAGGCACCCGACGCGAGGCGAAGGCGAAGTAGTCGACGACGAGTAGTCGACGACGAGCGGCGCGACAAGCCGCGTGACGAGCCGCGCGACGTGCCGAGGCACCCCGACGCGCGGCGAAGACGAAGTAGTCGACGACGAGCCCGGGCGAGGCGGAGTAGTCGACGACGAGCGCGCGCGCGACAAGCCGCGTGACGAGCCGCGCGACGTGCCGAGGCACCCCCGACGCGCGCGGCGAAGGCGAAGTAGTCGACGACGAGTAGTCGACGACGAGCGGCGCGACAAGCCGCGTGACGAGCCGCGCGACGTGCCGAGGCACCCCGGGACGCGCGGCGAAGACGAAGTAGTCGACGACGAGCCCGGGGCGAGGCGGAGTAGTCGACGACGGCGGCGCGACAAGCCGCGTGACGAGCCGCGCGACGTGCCGAGGCACCCCGACGCGCGGCGAAGACGAAGTAGTCGACGACGAGCCCGGGCGAGGCGAGTAGTCGACGACGAGCGCGCGCGACAAGCCGCGTGACGAGCCTCGCGACGTGCCGAGGCACCGGGACGCGCGGCGAAGACGAAGTAGTCGACGACGAGCCCGGGCGAGGCGGAGTAGTCGACGACGAGCGGCGCGACAAGCCGCGTGACAAGCCGCGCGACGTGCCGAGGCACCCCGACGCGCGGCGAAGGCGAAGTAGTCGACGACGAGTAGTCGACGACGGGCGGCGCGACAAGCCGCGTGACGAGCCGCGCGCGACGTGCCGAGGCACCCGGGACGCGCGGCGAAGACGAAGTAGTCGACGACGAGCCCGGGGCGAGGCGGAGTAGTCGACGACGGGCGGCGCGACAAGCCGCGTGACGAGCCGCGCGACGTGCCGAGGCACCCCGGGACGCGCGGCGAAGGCGAAGTAGTCGACGACGAGTAGTCGACGACGGCGGCGCGACAAGCCGCGTGACGAGCCGCGCGACGTGCCGAGGCACCCGGACGCGCGGCGAAGACGAAGTAGTCGACGACGAGCTCCGGGCGAGGCGGAGTAGTCGACGACGGCGGCGCGACAAGCCGCGTGACGAGCCGCGCGCGACGTGCCGAGGCACCCGGGACGCGCGGCGAAGACGAAGTAGTCGACGACGAGCCCGGGCGAGGCGGTGTAGTCGACGATGAGCGGCGCGACAAGCCGCGTGGACGAGCCGCGCGACGTGCCGAGGCACCCGA
Source organism: Cenchrus americanus (assembly GCA_947561735.1). NCBI lineage: Eukaryota > Viridiplantae > Streptophyta > Magnoliopsida > Poales > Poaceae > Cenchrus > Cenchrus americanus. The sequence continues at coordinate 228,685,265 of OX387244.1, forward strand.
CGCGCGGCGAAGACGAAGTAGTCGACGACGAGCCCGGGGTGAGGCGGAGTAGTCGACGACGAGCGGCGCGACAAGCCGCGCGTGACGAGCCGCGCGACGTGCCGAGGCACCCCGACGCGCGGCGAAGGCGAAGTAGTCGACGACGGCGGCGCGACAAGCCGCGTGACGAGCCGTGCGACGTGCCGAGGCACCCCGACGCGCGGCGAAGACGAAGTAGTCGACGACGAGCCCGGGCGAGGCGGAGTAGTCGACGACGGGCGGCGCGACAAGCCGCGTGACGAGCCGCGCGACGTGCCGAGGCACCCCGACGCGCGGCGAAGGCGAAGTAGTCGACGACGAGTAGTCGACGACGGGCGGCGCGACAAGCCACGTGACGAGCCGCGCGACGTGCCGAGGCACCCGGACGCGCGGCGAAGACGAAGTAGTCAACAACGAGCTCGGGCGAGGCGGAGTAGTCGACGCCGGCGGCGCGACAAGCCGCGTGACGAGCCGCGCGACGTGCCGAGGCACCCGGACGCGCGGCGAAGACGAAGTAGTCGACGACGAGCCCGGGCGAGGCGGAGTAGTCGACGACGAGTGGCGCGACAAGCCGCGTGACGAGCCGCGCGACGTGCCGAGGCACCCGGACGCGCGGCGAAGAAGAAGTAGTCGACGACGAGTAGTCGACGACGAGCGGCGCGACAAGCCGCGTGACGAGCCGCGCGACGTGCCGAGGCAACCGGAAGCGCGGCGTAGAAAGATTGATTCCGCTTTGACAAGAGCAAGGCGACTTGCTTCAATGGATCTCGGCGAGTCGACGAGTGGATTGATCTTGTTGACGAGGGTCCTTCGAATTTGCCCGGTGGTGATGACCTCCCCTACCTAGCGCGCCGGTGTCGGTGTTTTAGACCGGCAAACCTACCGAGGGGGTACCCGAGGTAGTAGATTGTGCGGTGGGGATCGTGATCGGGAGACCGAGAACTCGAAGGTATGCGCAAGGACACGGGACACAAGATTTATACAGTTCGGGTCGCCAAGATGGCGAGCCCTACGTCCCGTTTGGGGGATCAAGTATGGCGCCCGCGCTTGGTGTTGTCCCCGGAGGGATTGGGGATGTGCGACTAGGAACCCGCCCCCTAGACTATATAAAGAAGGGCCGGTACCTAGCCGCACATCCCCATCCCTCCGGGGACAACACCAAGCGCAGTGGCGCCATACTTGATCCCCCAAACAGACGTAGGGCTCGCCATCTTGGCGACCCGAACCCGTATAAATCTTGTGTCCCGTGTCCTTGCGCATACCTTCGAGTTCTTGGTCTCCCGATCACGATCCCCACCGCACATCTACTACCTCGGTACCCCCTCGTAGGTTTGCCGGGCCTAAAACACCGATGGTTCCATGTAAACATGCTTTCGGCTTTTCGAGGCTTGTTTAGGGTCGTAGAACATGCACAAGAAAGTTTGGACCATTTTGATGCTTAATTATTTTTATATGCATTTAAGTTGAATCACTAGCTAGCCTTTGTTATTTTCAATGATATTTAATTTCCTAGCCTCCAACACTTGCATGTGGGTCCAATGGACCAAGATAGGTGCTAGTAGGCTTAAGAAACACTCATTTAATTTTTGGTAATTTAATTGATTAATAAAAGGCTCAAATGCCCTTTTAATATTAAAGGGAAATTAAAATAGAGAGAAACCTTTAATTAAATCTTTTCCTTTTTGGAAATCCTATTTAATATAAATAAAAGAAATTTAATTATCTTCATCGATAAGAAATTAATTCATAAATAAAAATATTAATTACACCTTTTGTTGGTGAAGATAAAAGGAATTGAAGCTTTCACATGAAATGATAAGCTTAATAAAAACCTTTATTCAAAGGTAGGAATAACGAGAGTAACCCATGTGCACCTAATAACCTTCCTAAAAGAGAAACACTATCTAGATGCTTGTTAAAGTGAATATGACCAACTAGAGTTGGATAAGACAACAAACTATCACATCACCTAAAGTGCATTGCATTCCGTGTAGATCTTCCGGACGGAGATTACTCCCTTGTCCCGGAAACCGAGGAAGGAGGAGCGGAAGGTTCTCCGAAGACGTGGACGTACTCGACACCGAGGGTGCCCAAGCTAACATAGCTGACGAAGGCAAGCTCCGGTGCATCTAACCCAGTTTTCAAATTCTTTATTCAATTATCTATGGATGATTGTGCATTTACGTTCAGGAGTTGAATGAAACCCTAGATGCATGATCCCTAGGTACCTTGCCCCTACTAGTATGATAGGTCGCTAGCTGCTAAGCTATAGGACCGTTACAAGTCGGGTGATGACCTCACTCGCGAGAATAGGTTCCTAGATAGGAATCAAACTATATCCTTAAATGGATTGCTCACGTGGTAAGAGCATGGGATCTGGGCTCCGGTCCAGTGGTTATGTGGGTTAAGTTTTTGAACGTACCAAGCATATGCTGGGTATGGGACCGGTAAGCCTAGTACCTTAATGAGGCGGCAAGGGATCCTACCATTACTACTCTTGGGATTCGCTCTCACGGCTAGCTACCGGTGGTGTATGGTGACTCTGGGTGTGCTGGGTGGGACATGCCAGATAGCCTGCACCAAAGACTGTAAGATTCGATCCCGACCCGAGGATTTCGGGGACGGCCCGGGAAAGTTGTCCCCTCCGTGGGCAGCCTACCGTATGTTTGGGTCTACCTTGCAAGGTTTAAATCAATCGATTGTCGGCCTCTCACCGTTACCCGAGACTACTTACTCCACTAGTCATGTGATCCCTAATGATGGAAGTTGATGAAGATGATGTTTGATTAATTGTATTGTACAACATTGTTTGTATTAGTTGGCTAATGTAGTAAAGATTAAACCACTAGAATTTGTGCTAAAATCTTGAAAGTAAGGACCTACTCTTTGTTACTTTTTAGCAAAAGCAACCCAGTAGCCAAAAAGCCTTTCATGGTCTAGAATTGGTGAAGTAGTTATCACCGACGGGTAAGACTTGTTGAGTATTAGTATACTCAGCCTTACTATAATGTGTTGATCCAGGTAATGCCTTCAGTGATGTGTGGCCCGGAGAGATCCCGCCCGGCTGGGAGCTGGAGTGGGTGGAGGACGACTACTGACAGCATCATGGATGGCCTCCCGTGGTGTCTTCGCTTCCGCTAGTTTATTTCCGCTGCTTTTCGAAAACTCTGAACTATTTCATCATGACAAAAACTATGGTTTGTAATAATTAAACCCCTCGGGGTACGAATTGGATTTAAATGTTGTTGTATCTCTGGACTCGCCTTCGAGTGAGTTTTAATGCATATATTCGATCCTTGTGCTCTTCAAGTGATTTACCGGGCGTTAACCCGACAACTTACGACAGGATGGTACTTTATTATTGCTTAATGACCAAAGTGGATCGGTCTTAGGCAATAGTACGGTACTTTCCTGGGCGGGTTGTCACAGTATAGCTTCCTATCCGAGTACTTCTCCACCGTAGTCCTTGCGCCTCACGCAATCAGGTACCATGTGGCACAAGTCGGGTAGTCCCAGGGGCCCACCGAGTAGTTGGTCCTGTTACCCACTGAGGTAGTGGGCCTAGAGAGGTCCATACGACAAGCCCCCGAGTACTTTGTAGTCGAGCAGGATAGCTTCGAGTAGTCTTGACAGACTTGATGAGTAGTCCTCAAGCGTCCCCGAGTACTACAAGTCGAAAGTCCTCAAGAATACTTGAAGCATCCTGAGGCTAGAAGGTACTCCAACTGATGTTTGAGTAATCCTGAAGTCTTCTCGAGTAGTCCCAAGCGTCCTCGAGTGCTGCTCTTGAAGGTCTTCAACAATATCCGTGTTGTCTTGAAGCCGAAACTGATATGGAAGTGCGATTGAAAAATCGCACTCCATATAGAGTAGCCCCCGAGCCTTAGGTTGAGTTGTAGACTCTGGCTAAGGGTCCATCTGAAGTTCTGGCAAGATTATCCCGTAAAATCCATAGAAAAAACTGAAGGACACGTGGCATGGAGCCCCCGAGCCTTGAGTTGAGTACTTCCTCTCGAATTGAAGGGTCATCTTGTATGTAGAATGTGTCCTGAGTTGCTCTTGAACCTTGTCGCTACCCAGGGAATTGATTAGATGTAGCCGAGCTCCCTAGATAAGGCGCATCGACTACAAGAAGTTGAAGGGTCAGGCGCTGCCGCTGAGTCAGCCGTCTTGAAACTTATCCATCCGACCGTTGAGGAGCTGCCTGTTGACTTATAAATAGAAGCCGAAACCCTTAGGGTTTTTCACCCCACGCACTTGCACTCATTCCGAGCAGATCTTGCCTAGAATCCGCCACTAGTGCATACTGCCACCTCAGTGTAGATCGCAAATCCAAGCGTGCCGCCACCGGAAGCCACCGCCGTAGCCCCCGAGCGAATGCGAGTGAAAACCCAGTGCACTTGGAGGATGAAGCCTTCACCATCCAAGAGCTTAAAGACCGCCGGCGGGAAAAAGAGATCCCGAGAGGAAGCGACCGGATCCGCCATGGAATCATCGCTGCCGATGTCTCCGCTGCGCACAAAGGCCAACCAAGAGTGGAAAAAGTTGAAGGCGAAGACTGAGGACCTGCTGGCGCTGCTGAATAGTGGATTTCTCCTGAAGAAGGAAGTTGACATGTGGCGCACCACCGTGGGAGATCCATACCCGATGGAGAAGAATCCAGATGAGATCCCAATGTTCACGCGGTTCGCGGAGCGCGGGTTGGCTCTCCCAGCGAGCAACTTCTTCAAGGGGCTCTTGGAGTACTATGACATCGAGTACCTCAATCTCAACCCCAACGGTATCTTCCACACCTCCGTCGTCGTTCATTTTTGCAAAGCCTTTTTGGGATCAAACCCCACTGGGTACTCTTCCGGAAGTTTTTACGAGTGAAGCCCCAGCCGAGTGCCAACAACCCCCGAGTAGTTGGAGGAGCAGGCATCTAGATGCGCGAGGACGCCGCGGAGCAGTACCTGGCGTACAAGTTGATCGACTCCAACCAAGATTGGAAGTCGAAGTGGTTCTACATCACCAACCACCACCCGGAGCTGCCAAAGGCCAGCAGGAAGCAGCCAAAGCACCGGCCCTGGTGGAACACCGAGCCGACGATGCAGGAGGGTATCCCGCTACCCGAACTGCTGGCGAAGATCAAGGCTTTAAGAGAAGCTGGGCTGAGGGCCGAGCATGTGGCCTTCAGCTTCATGAAGAGGAGGGTGCAGACACTGATGGCTCGCGATACCCTGGGCTACAAGTACACCAGCGATGGCGACTCGTCACGGATGCCCGGTGATGAAATCGACGATGACGACATAGTCGACAGGCTGGGGATAATCTTCAAGGACATGCCGGCGTACACGCCCTGCCCCGTGCCCGAGTACTCCGCCGCGCATCCACCGAACGAGGTTAGTAGCCGTACTTAGTGGCGAGTACTGATTATGTAGTAGTAGTCGTGCTCACCCAATGTGCTTCTTGCAGAATGACATAGTGAAGTTTGTCTCCGAGCCGGCGTCACCTCCTCGACTTGTCGAAATCCCAGATGAGGGGAAGGGCAAGACCAAGGAGCGCCGCGAAGTCGGCGAAGGGGACGACACTGTTGTCGTCGAAGACACATCAGACGAAGATGACGAGGAAACGCTTCAAGAGCGATTCCAGCTGCGGTCAAGATTCAGCCGCCCTGGACTGCCCAACGTTCCTCTCATCTAGGATCCTCCAACTAGCTTGGAGACTAGTTTGGCTGCGCCGCCAAGGAAGCCGCCCAACATGGCCCGCAAGCGCGTGGCCAAGAAGCTTAAGGTCACTGAGACCACATCCCAAGAGGTAAGCTCCTTGAGTAGGGTAGTCGAGTACTTGTTTCTCGATGTTGTGTATGCTGACGACGAAATTCCGTTGCTTGCAGGAGATTCCGCCTTCCGACCCCGTAGACCAAGGGGACGAAGGCGACTTGGATACGGTGGGAGAGCCAGCTGGAGCCAGCCGCAGCCCAGCCCCACCATGGAAGAACTCGTGGCGCAATTGACACGTCAGCCCCTGTTGCTGAGGGGAGAACTGAGCCGGCCGTGGCTGTTGCTGAAGAGCCAACAGCTACCGAGGCCGAAGAGGAAACGCCTGCTGAAGCTGGACTAGTCGACATCGCCAGCAGACTTGGCGCCCCAACCGTGACAGTAGTCCGGTCTAGCCTGTAAGTGAAGATCTTTTCCTGAGTAGTACATGTGGTTTTGGTAGTCGTACTTGGTTGACAACCCGTTGTGTACTCTTCAGGAAATCCACGGACTTGACCTGGGATGAGGATGAACAAAGAGCGGCGGTGGCTGAAGATGATTCCGCGCCAGCCGCTGAGGAGTCCGCTCCCGCCCCTCAAGCAGAGTCCGAGGTGCCGGCCGTGGAGGCTACATTGCCGGAGGCCAGCATTGTAGAGGGTGAGTACACTGCATGAACGCGGTTATCCTCAAGGAGTAGTCGTAACCGCCGAGATAGACTAATTCCAGTTGTCTTCTATTGACAGGGGCCAAAGCCAATGGAATAGGGTGACTAAGCCTTACTGTTAGTAGAACTCTCCGAACTTGGATCTGGAAGCAAGATGGACTAGTTGGTGACCACAAACTTTGGGTGCCACCTCGAGCTCCTGAACCCCATCCCTGGCAATCAAGTTCCACCTGTCGAGCTTCAACACCACCCAGGGAGTTAAACTCGGAGTGCTAAGTTACCTCCTTGTCGTTGCCGAGGATCATTGGCACATGATCCTCAAGGTGACACCGAGACAAACGTCGGTGCACTCGGTGTCTACCTCACGGTTGCTCTATTTTCTCGGAGATTTGACGACATTCATTGCGCTCGCGAACATGTGCTTGGACAACGTTGAAGAACCCGCATCCAAATTATGGTTGGATCTCTCCTACATGGATGCCATTATCCTTTAGGGGATGCTGTTCGCCATGAATGAATTTAGACGTGTCTATTCCTGGGACATGTCGAGTAGTGGAACCACAGAGCCAACGATAGTGGTATAGGGACCGAAGATTGAGATCAACCGCAATTACAACCACAAATTTTAGCTGGCCAAGTCGAACCATTGGTAGCAGTCGGTGTTTTAGACCGGCAACCTACCAAGGGGAGTACCCGAGGTAGATGAATGTGGCCTCTTCGAGATCGGTAACTCGAAGGAAGAGACATGTGGCACACAATTTAGACAGGTTCGGGCCGCGAGGTGCGTAATACCCTACGTCCTGTATGCTGCATAGCGCTGGATTGATTGGATGTGATTACAAGATGATGCGTAATCTCAAAGAGAGAGGTCCCTGCCTCGCCTTATATAGTCCGGGAGGCAAGGTTACAGGTCGGTTTAGGGAGAGAGTACTAGTCGTGTACGTCTAGGAGTCCTCTACATAGTACATGGTATGTATAGCTTCCTATCCGAGTACTTCTCCACCGTAGTCCTTGTGCCTCACGCAATCAGGTACCGTGTGGCACAAGTCGGGTAGTCCCAGGGGCCCACCGAGTAGTCGGTCCTGGTACCCACTGAGGTAGTGGGCCCAGAGAGGTCCATACGACAAGCCCCTGAGTACTTTGTAGTCGAGCAGGATAGCTTCGAGTAGTCTTGACAGCCTTGACGAGTAGTCCTCAAGCGTCCCCGAGTACAAGTCGAAAGTCCTCAAGAATACTTGAAGCATCCTGAGGCTAGAAGGTACTCCAACTGATGTTTGAGTAATCCTGAAGTCTTCTCGAGTAGTCCCAAGCGTCCTCGAGTGCTGCTCTTGAAGGTCTTCAACAATATCCGTGTTGTCTTGAAGCCGAAACTGATATGGAAGTGCGATTGCAAAATCGCACTCCATATAGAGTAGCCCCTGAGCCTTAGGTTGAGTTGTAGACTCTGGCTGAGGGTCCATCTGAAGTTCTCGCAAGATTATCCCGTAAAATCCGGAGAAAAAACCGAAGGACACGTGGCACGGAGCCCCCGAGCCTTGAGTTGAGTACTTCCTCTCGAATTGAAGAGTCATCTTGTATGTAGAATGTGTCCTGAGTTGCTCTTGAACCTTGTCGCTACCCAGGGAATTGATTAGATGTAGCCGAGTGCTGACGGTGTATTTTGGTGCACCTAGCATGTTCATTACACTTTGGTTTGGATTTGATTATGGAACTAACTCGCCATAAGGCACACTAATCATATAACAAGTTCATCTTTGTGCATGCATTTGGAAGTGTTGTGTTTATGTAGGAAAACATGGACATAAAGGACGGATTCGCAACAAGTTCAAAGGAGCATTTACGGAGTCTTGTTCGTGTTCATGAGCTTGATGAAATCACTTCCAATGGTGGCGAGGACCGAAGTGCTACGAGGAACACCCCGGGGATTGAAGCGTAAAAGATCAAACTTCATGCAAAGAGAGCCTCCATCTTGGACGCGAGGATAACAAGATCAAAATCATGCAAGTGGAGAGGGCAAAGTACATAAGTGCACGAGGACCCACGGAGCAAAAGGGGCGACCGAACCGGGCCGAGGTTGGGCACGGCCGGCCCAGGCCGGCCGGCCCAGCCCAGTTCCGGCACCGGTTCGGTCCCGTTTTCCTTGCCCTCGAAGGATCTTCAACCCTAAAACCCCCGAGGCGCCGCCAACACCGGGAGGAGGAGTCATTCGCACCAGAAGGCCATCCACAAGCTAGAGAGAGAGAGGAGGAGGATCTCCGGCGGGAGATCAACCACCTCGAAGGAAGCACCCTCTCGTGGAGAAGAAGGAAGACACCGGCGGAAGGGAAACCATGATCAACGGTGCCATGATCAGCACCTTGATGGGGTAATCTTCTCATTCGTCCATGGGTTTTAATCGATCTTGAGATGTAATCGCACTTTGTCGGATTATCTATCTATCATCTTGTGTTGAATATACTTTCATGCTTAAGGTTCGCTACCATACCGTAAAGGAAGTAAGGCCTCAATGCTTCCTTGGATCCATTCAATACGCCGTGTCCATCAAAGGTCTAGTCATGAATACCTTCGCGTAGTGATAGTACGAGAGGAGGGAAAGGGCGAAACCGTGGTCACAACCCCGATAGATTAGATTGGTTTTTCATGTCTTTAAGCGATTGCATGCTCTAGTATCGTAGACCCGTGGGCGAGTGTCTTCTACCTTGATATCTTAATCATTCTCTCTAGTGTAGTTTAGTTGTTTTCTAGTATAATAGTAGGTAGGGTTTTAGTAGCTAGTGTGTCGTTGTTGATCGAACGCTTGTAATCCCCTTGCTCCGCGGATTGACAAGAACCTTGGGAATCCCATGGTGAAAAAGGTGTGGGGTCCGTACGCTTGCGGATCGTAGAGGGATACGTCTTTTATCCGTCAACAAGCCCCTTTTTTACGGCGCCGTTGCCGGGGAGCAAGCTAGTTTACATCGTTTGATTTGCATCTAACTTAGTTTTATATTTAGTTTATCTTTTATTTGCTATATCTAACATTTATCATCTAGAAAAACACTTGTTTCGTTTTTTGTTTTTGTTTTTATCTTATTGTCTAGATGGAGTTCGTTAATCAACCCGTGGAAGAACCGGAGAAATCATTAAGGGATTACGCTAGCCCTCGATGTGAAGACATAAAAGTACAAGAGTCGGATTCGAAGCTCGAAGCGACCAAGTATGAAATTAAATCCAAGATCATCAAGATGGTGGCGGAAAACCCATTTGAAGGGATGGTTACGGAGAACCCATATAGGCACATAAGGGATTTCACGACAATATGCAACACGGTGCATCAAGAAGGAGTTCCCGATGAATGGTTCAAATGGAATCTCTTTCCCTACTCACTTGCCGACAAAGCAAAGACATGGTATTCGGTTGCGTCCTTTGAAGTTGAAGGCAATTGGAACAAGTTGACAAAGAAGTTTTGCGAGAAGTTCTTTCCAATTAGCAAGGTTCAACATCTAAGGAGGCAAGTGATCACTTTCATGCAAGCGAGAAGAGGAAGGGATAGACCAAGCCCGGGATAGGTTTAATGAATTAATCGAACAAGGACCAAAACTCGGCTTCACCGGTGACGTACTCTTGCATACATTTTTCTTTTCCCTAACCCCTAGTTGCATGCGACACGTCGAAATGTGTGCGGTGGGGATCTCATGGAGAAAACACTCACGGAAGCCGCCCAACTTCTACAAAAAGTCGGTAAAGCGGCTGCCATGCGAAGAGATTGGGAAACAAGACTTGCGGAAGAGCCGGAATACAATTCAAGGAAGAAGAAGCTTGCTGATTTTTCTAAAGAGGCAACCCCGGAAGTCACAAAAGAGGAACCAATCATGGAAAAGCTTGAACAAGAACACATCAAGTCAAGAACCACACCAAGCGTCGACTTCGCCACACCAAATGAGACGAACAAGAGAAGCATGTCAAGCGCGAAGCCACTAAGGGAGTTCGAACCAACGGATTGGGTTCCTATTGATTATGGAGAAGTATTCGACAAGAGAAGACCGTTCCCTAATCAAAAGGGAATGGCAAGAGCATTGGAAGTGGATTTCCCACCGGAGAAGAAAGCTGAAAATTCATACGACCTCGAAACCACCGGTGAGATTTTTGAAAAGCTCTTTGGAGATGACGTGGTGGATCCGGAACATATTGCTGAGGTGAAGAGAATCATGGGGATCAAGCCCGAAGCATCACCATACACTCGCCTCGCTGAAATTTACTCGATAGGATCCGAAGAAGAAGAGAAGATGACGCCGCACTTGAGTTGCGAGATCAACGGAGTTCAATGCAAAGCTTTATGCGACATCGGAGCCCAAGTAAGTGTTCTATCTTCTAAAATTTACGATAAAGTTCAATACCACAACCTAGACTTAGCTCCAACATCAACGAAATTAATTATGGGGGATGGTAGAACTATCAAACCTCTAGGTATTGCTTGCAACATGAAAGTAAAAATCTCTAGAAACTATATACCAACCGATTTCTTTGTTATTGATCCTTATCATAGTAATCATGATCACATAATCTTAGGTAGGCCTTTTCTTAAGTTGGTTGATGCCGTGTTAGATGCCGGAGAAGGCAAAGTAACAATGAACCTTAATGGAACAAAGTACACATATAACTTTCTTCGTGCTTCTAAACACCTTACACCTTTTCCTCCCGAAGATGAAGAAGTAGAAGAGATAGATAGTCTTTGTTTTGTTGAAACCCTTAGAGACCCGCTGCAAAGAGCGATGGAAAATCAAATTAGTAATCAACAAGATGAAGAACTAGAGGAAGCAACAAAAGGCTTAGAGCCGCATGATGGTAGCGTGGAGGAAGAGAAATTCGAAGACATAGGAGAAATCAAACCCGAGGAGCCACAAGTGCCCGAGGTAGACCTTAAACCTTTGCCCAAGGGATTAAAATATGAATTTTTGGGCCCAGACAAAACTTATCCGGTAGTGAAGACGAGTTGAGTCCCGAAGAAAATGAAGCGTTGCTGATTTTATTAAAAAAACATAGGAAGGTGATTGGATATTCAATTAATGATCTCAAAGGTATTAGCCCAGCCTTTTGCACTCATCGTATACCAATGGAAGACCAATGTAAGCCTGTAGTGGACCACCAAAGGAGGCTAACCCATGCCATGCGAGAGGTAGTAAAGAAAGAGGTTATCAAGTTACTTGATGCCGGAATCATCTACCCGGTTCCGCATAGCGAGTGGGTGAGCCCGGTACATTGTGTACCGAAGAAAGGAGGTTTGACCGTGGTGAAGAATGAGAAGAACGAGTTGATACCGCAAAGAACCGTGACCGGGTGGCGGATGTGTATCGATTACCGTAAGCTTAACAAAGCGACGAAGAAAGATCACTTCCCCCTACCGTTCATTGACGAGATGCTCGAGAGGTTAGCAAACCACGCTTATTTTTGCTTTCTCGACGGATACTCGGGGTTCATGCAAATTCCCATTCACCGGAAGATCAACCTAAGACAACGTTTACGTGTCCTTACGGAACGTTTGCATATAGGAGGATGCCCTTCGGCCTATGCAACGCTCGGCCTCTTTTCAACGTTGCATGATGGCCGTGTTTTCGGAATTCATCGAAGAAATTGTTGAAGTGTTTATGGATGATTTTTCCGTTTACGGGAAGACGTTCATGGATTGCTTAGCAAACTTAGAAAAGGTCCTTACAAGGTGTGCGGAGGTAGATTTGGTTTTAAATTGGGAAAAGTGCCACTTCATGGTTAAACAAGGCATAGTGCTCGGACATGTTATATCCGAGAGAGGAATTGAAGTGGACAAGGCTAAAGTAGAGACGGTTGAGCAACTCCCACCTCCTACGGATGTTAAGTCCTTAAGGAGCTTTCTAGGCCATGCCGGATTCTATAGAAGATTTATAAAGGACTTCTCAAAGATCACTAAGCCTTTAACGCACCTTCTTCAAAAGGATGTGGCTTTCGACTTTGATGAGAAGTGTCTAGCGGCATTCCGGACCTTGAAAAATGCATTGGTGAGTGCTCCCATTATCCAACCTCCGGATTGGAGCCAACCTTTCGAGATCATGTGTGACGCAAGTGACTACACCGTAGGCGCGGTCTTGGGTCAAAGAAAGGAAGGCCGAGTTCACGCCGTTTACTACGCTAGCAAAACTCTTAGTGGGGCACAATTAAATTACGCCACTACGGAAAAAGAGTTGCTAGCGGTGGTATTCGCTTTCGAAAAATTCAGATCTTACATCGTGAACTCGAAGGTCATTGTTTACACCGATCACGCGACCATCAAGTATCTCTTGGCTAATAAGGAAGCTAAAACACGTTTGATTCGTTGGATCCTTCTTCTCCAAGAGTTTGATGTTGAAATTCGTGATAAAAAGGGGGTGGAAAATGTTGTGGCCGATCATTTGTCTAGGATGAATCGTGGACAAGATGATAAAGAGCCCATAGAAGATAAGATGAGAGATGACCACCTCTATAGAGTGCTTGATAAAGATACTTGGATGATCGACATCATTCGAGCAATTCGAAAGATGCCCCTCGATCATTTAGATAAGAACACTCAAAGGAAGATAATCTCCGAAAGTAAGAAATATTTTTGGGATGCACCATACCTCTTCAAACTTGGCAATGATGGAGTAATGAGAAGATGTGTGCCAAGAGAAGAAAGGGGAGAGATTTTGAGAAAGTGCCACTCGGCGGAGTACGGTGGACACTATAGCCATTTTCGAACCGAAGCAAAAGTATGGTCGAGCGGATTCTATTGGCCGGAGATGCATGAAGATACTAAAAGATATGTTGCGTCATGTCCCGAATGCCAAAGAACCGGAAACATCTCTCAAAGAAATTCTATGCCTTTGAAATACAACTTACAAATCGACATATTCGATGTATGGGGCATAGACTTCATGGGGCCTTTTAAAAACTCATTTGGATTCGAGTATATCCTTGTTATGGTTGATTATGTATCCAAGTGGGTAGAGGCAATACCATGTCGTAAAGCTTCCACGGAGGAGTCCATCACTATGATCAAGAACGTGATTTTTCCCCGTTTCGGTACACCGAGAATCTTGATAAGTGATGGAGGAACTCATTTCACCGGGAAGAACTTCAAAAAGTGCTTGTCCAAGTTGGGAATTGAGCATAGGGTCTCCACGACCTATCACCACAAACCAACGGACAAGCGGAGACGTCAAATAGGCAATTAAAAAGCATACTTAACAAGACCATAGAGAAGGGAGGCAAGGATTGGTCAAAGAAATTAGACGAAGCTTTATGGGCTTATCGAACGGCGTTTAAAACACCGATAGGTATGACCCCTTATCAATTCGTCTATGGAAAAGCTTGCCACCTTCCGGTTGAGTTGGAACATAAAGCCTATTGGGCAATTAAAGAGATGAACCTTGATCTCGATGCCGCGGTGGTGAAACGAAGAATTCAAATAAGCGAGCTAGAGGAGTTGAGGTTGAAGGCATATGAAAACGCAAGCATATACAAGGAGAGAATCAAAAGGTGGTATGATAAAAGATTGAAGAAAAAAGAATTTAAAGAAGGAGATAAGGTCCTCCTCTACAATTCGAGGTTTAAAACCTTCGGAAAGGGGAAATTGCAAAGCAAGTGGGACGGACCTTATGTTGTGCATTCGGTGTTCTCCAACGGAGCGGTAACCATTATGGATATAAACGGCGATCAATTTGTGGTGAATGGACAGCGGCTTAAGGTTTACTATGAACCCGATGTCGTGCCCCTTCACCATCTTGACGTCTTCACCATGGAGGAAGAGCCCGAACGTCCCGCCTAGGACGAAAAACAAGGCATCAACTTCTGTAAATAATTTTTCTTTTAGTTTTACGGAGTTTTTCGCAAAGATTTACTAGGCCAACTTTTTCCCATGGGCTAAGGAAGAAAAAAATGGGGCGGTGTGCAAAAACCCGGACCGGCCGGCCCGGGAGGCGGGGGTGGGCCGGCCGGCCAGGCGGGCCGGCCCGAGAGGGGCCGACGTCCGATGATGCCGAATTTCACCCGAATTGCTCCTTTTTGACTTCCTTGTTTGGTCGGAAAATTTTAAGGGAAGTGTAAAAAAGGAAAATAAGGTTCCCAGGGCTTTTCTCTCAGGACTATTTATTTGGCCGAATTGGGAGCTCGAGGATCAAACCTTTCAAGCAATATTTTGCACCTTTGTAGCAGCCATTGTGCCCCCAAGGAGCTTAGAGTTGAAGCTAGAAGCCAAGAAGCCATCGATGGAGGAGGCGATGCGATGCGAGCTCAAGCTACCCGTCAAGAGGACCGCACGCATCCGTTGCGGAGGGCGTGTCCCGACCGGAGCTCTTACATCTCGCAACCCCGCCGAAGGAGAGAAGGTCCCTACAACCGTCCGAAGGTCGGCACGCATCCAAGGCATCAAGCGCAAAGACTACAAGGAGGTGTCGCCAGAGCCTAAGGATTATGGGGATAGCGACTACTCCGACGATCGAAGCCCGAGCTCGTGGGCGGCCGCCGGCAGAGATGATGATGATTGGGATGAGCAGCCCAAGGAAAGGACTCCCGAAGGCCCCAACGGAGATGGCACCGATGGCAACGAAGGCGACGACAATGGAGGGGGCAACGACGATGGTGACGATGGTGGAGATTATGGCGACGACGACCCCTTTGGATTGCATCCGATGTGTTGTCGAGCTTGCCGTCAATCCATCGCGGATCTCTACACGTCGGCCGACGAATGTCTCTAAGCCATGGAAGCGATGAAGCAGCGTATGGAGGACTTGGAGCGCGTAGTTGAAGATGACTACAAGTTCCTTAACCGCAACGTGCGCAAACTTTTCGGCATGGTTGGAAACATGAGAGGCAAGTGGTGCAAAACTTGCTTGAAGTACCACTAGATCTAGTTTTCCCCTTAGGATTTTTGTAAGATACGACGAGGACGTCGTATGTTTTAAGTGTGGGGGAGAGCTAGCTCGCTAGCCTTAGCTTTTGAACTTCAAGTTTAGGTTCGGTTTAATCTTCGTGCAAGAGTCTTAGTGTTTTAATGAGTCTTTAGTTTTTGAGTGTGTTTTAAAATTTTTGCAAGTGTCTTAAATTAGTGTTGAGTCAAGAAAACCAAATAAAAAGAGTCTTTATATATATCTTTGTGTTTTATGTATTGCTTATCTTTATTCACTTGTTTGTTTAACCTTCGATTCTTGATATATGAACACAAGTATGTGGTTTGAAAAACGTTTACCGTGGTGCTTAGTGGAATCGCTACTACTTAAAGTACCCATACCGCACTTCGATCTTGAGCTTCACATGTTAGTTGTGCTATGTTCGATGCTAAAAATTGGAGGATTTCAGTTCTGAAAATTATCTTAAAACCCTTGTAATAAAGGTTAGCAAAACCTCTTTTTCCAAGTTGAGAGTAAGAAAAAAATTCCTATCCAAAGCCAAGTTTATTTTTTCGCTCCACCATAAGTGTGATTAGCACGATGAGTTAGGCTAGGACCCTTCTCTCTTGGTGAGTTTTAATTTCGAGCAATGATCATGTCCTTGTGCTTATCTTTTGTTGCTAGCCTCGTCATATATTCGGTCACGTGACTTTCACAACGGAAGTCACGTATATCGCCGGATTCCATACCCAACCCTATACATCTCTTTTGTACATCGTATTCCTTGAACACAACCTATTTTCAAAATTTTGTCTCGTCTCTAGCATGATTTATTTAAAATTTCAGATTGCATGCATGCGAGGAAAGAGAGAATTGAAAGCTTTGAAAAGTTGTCAAGAGAGAGAAAAATAAAGAGAAAAAGTATGTGTATGGAAAAGAAAGAAAGAAAGAAAGAAAAAGAATCATATGTGAATGAAAGATGAAAAGAGAAAAAGATGAGGTAGCAATGAAGATATGAGAGGGATGGATCAAGTGAAAGAAAAGAAAAATAAAGTGTAAGGAAGGGTGTCACGTTGATTGTGAGACGAAACTTTTATTCTATTTCCAACCATGTGCAATCCGACAACGAGGACATCATTGGTGCCTTGTAGTCACAATCTTCCTTTGCCCTTGCACATGTCCACCATTCTAAATCTTCTCATCCTTGATATCCCTACATATGGTTAATTCTCATGATCATTGGCTTTGAAAGGTAGACAACCATTAGAGGAAGTTCTTAGTTTGACAATACTTGTGTTGATTGCGCTAGCCCTACCTATAGCTCCACTTTACATGATATATGAGAGATTAATGGGAGGTGAGAGTTTTATAAAATTTGGTTAGGATAGCCACTTCATATGAGTGACTTGAGAGAGCTTGGAAAAAGGTTTTTGTCTAATACTTGTTGCAGGAATTTTTATTTTGAAAATCATAAAAACCCTCCGATGGAAGCAAAGGAGTAAGCATGGCTGAAATTGAAGACTTCGAGTGAAGAGTTTGAGTTGTAGGGTAAAACTTGACGTGGTGAAAGTTCTAAACGCCCATGTTTATGTTTGATTATCATTACTTTGTGTTTATGTATTAAAGATGAAAGGATTGACTAACTTGTGAAGGAGGATTAATGATACACGATTACACACCTTGGACGAAGTTCTTTTACGAGTACTTGCTCGAGGACGAGCAAGAGCTAAGTGTGGGGGAGATGTTGACGGTGTATTTTGGTGCACCTAGCATGTTCATTACACTTTGGTTTGGATTTGATTATGGAACTAACTCGCCATTAGGCACACTAATCATATAACAAGTTCATCTTTGTGCATGCATTTGGAAGTGTTGTGTTTATGTAGGAAAACATGGACATAAAGGACGGATTCGCAACAAGTTCAAAGGAGCATTTATGGAGTCTTGTTCATGTTCATGAGCTTGACGAAATCACTTCCAATGGTGGCGAGGACCGAAGTGCTACGAGGAACACCCCCGGGGATTGAAGCGTAAAAGATCAAACTTCATGCAAAGAGAGCCTCCATCTTGGACGCGAGGATAACAACATCAAAATCATGCAAGTGGAGGGGGCAAAGTACATAAGTGCACGAGGACCCACGGAGCAAAAGGGGCGACCGAACCGGGCCGAATTGGGCTGGGCCGGCCGGCCCGAGCCGGCTGTCCCGGCCCGGCCCGGCACCGGTTCGGTCCCGTTTTCCTTGCCCTCGAAGGATCTTCAACCCTAAAACCCCCGAGGCGCCGCCAACACCGGGAGGAGGATTCATTCGCACCAGAAGGCCATCCACAAGCTAGAGAGAGAGGAGGAGGATCTCCGGCGGGAGATCAACCACCTCGAAGGAAGCACCCTCTCGTGGAGAAGAAGGAAGACACCGGCGGAAGGGAAACCATGATCAACGGTGCCATGATCGGCACCTTGATGGGGTAATCTTCTCATTCGTCCATGGGTTGTAATCGATCTTGAGATGTAATCGCACTTTGTCGGATTATCTATCTATCATCTTGTGTTGAATATACTTTCATGCTTAAGGTTCGCTACCATACCGTAAAGGAAGTAAGGCCTCAATGCTTCCTTGGATCCATTCAATACGCCGTGTCCATCAAAGGTCTAGTCATGAATACCTTCACGTAGTGACAAGTACGAGAGGAGGGAAAGGGCGAAACCGTGGTCACAACCCCGATAGATTAGATTGGTTTTCATGTCTTTAAGCGATTGCATGCTCTAGTATCGTAGACCCGTGGGCGAGTGTCTTCTACCTTGATATCTTAATCATTCTCTCTAGTGTAGTTTAATTGTTTTCTAGTATAATAGTTGTTAGGGTTTTAGTAGCTAGTGTGTCATTGTTGATCGAACGCTTGTAATCCCCTTGCTCCGCGGATTGACAAGAACCTTGGGAATCCCGTGGTGAAAAAGGTGTGGGGTCCGTACGCTTGCGGATCGTAGAGGGATACGTCTTTTATCCGTCAACACCGAGCCCCCGAGATGAGGTGCGTCGACTACTAGAAGTTGAAGGGTCAGGCGCTGCCGCTGAGTCAGCCATCTTGAAACATATCCATCCGACCGTTGAGGAGCTGCCTGTTGATATATAAATAGAAGCCGAAACCCTTAGGGTTTTTCACCCCACGCACTTGCACTCATTCCGAGCAGATCTTGCCTAGGATTCGCCGCTAGTGCATACTGCCACCTCAGTGTAGATCGCAAATCCAAGCGCGCCGCCACCGGAAACCACCGCCGTAGCCCCCGAGCGAATGCGAGTGAAAACCCAGTGCACTTGGAGAATGAAGCCTGCACCGTCCAAGAGCTTGAAGACCGCCGGCGGGAAAAAGAGATCCCGAGAGGAAGCCGCCGGATCCGCCGGGGGATCATCGCCGCCGGTGTCTCCGCCGCGCCCAAATCCCAACCAAGAGTGGAAAAAGTCGAAGGCGAAGACTGAGGACCTGCTGGCACTGCTGAACAGTGGATTTCTCCTGGAGAAGGAAGTTGACATGTGGCGCGCCACCGTGGGAGATCCATACCCGATGGAGAAGAATCCGGATGAGATCCTGATGTTCACATGGTTCGCGGAGCGCGGGTTGGCTCTCCCAGCGAGCAACTTCTTCAAGGGGCTCCTGGAGTACTACGGCATCGAGTACCTCAATCTCAACCCCAACGGTATCTTCCACACCTCCGTCTTCGTTCAATTTTGCGAAGCCTTTTTGGGGATCAAACCCCACTGGGTACTCTTCCGGAAGTTTTTCCGAGTGAAGCCCCAGCCGAGTGCCAACAACCCCCGAGTAGTTGGAGGAGCAGGCATCTAGATGCGCGAGGACGCCGCGGAGTAGTACCTGGCGTACAAGTTGATCGACTCCAACCAAGATTGGAAGTCGAAGTGGTTCTACATCACCAACCACCACCCGGAGCCGTCTAAGCCCAGCAGGAAGCAGCCAAAGCACCGGCCCTGGTGGAACACCGAGCTGATGATGCAGGAGGGTATCCAGCTACCTGAACTGCTGGCGAAGATCAAGGCTTTAAGAGAAGCCGGGCTGAGGGCCGAGCATGTGGCCTTCAGCTTCATTCAGCTTCATGAAGAGGAGGGTGCAGACGCTGATGGCTCGCGATACCCTGGGCTACCAGTACACCGGCGATGGCGACTCGTCACGGATGCCCGGTGATGAAATCGACAACGACGACATCGTCGACAAGCTGGGGAGAATCTTCAAGGACATGCCGGCGTACACGCCCTGCCCCGTGCCCGAGTACTCCGCTGCGCGTCCACCGAACGAGGTCAGTAGCCATACTCAGTGGCGAGTACTGATTATGTAGTAGTAGTCGTGCTCACCCAATGTGCTTCTTGCAGAATGACATAGTGATGTTTGTCTCTGAGCCGGCGTCACCTCCTCGACTTGTCGAAATCCCAGATGAGGGGAAGGGCAAGGCCAAGGAGCGCCGCGAAGTCGGCGAAGGGGACGACACTGTTGTCGTCGAAGACACATCAGACAAAGATGACGAGGAAACGCTTCAAGAGTGGTTCCAGCTGCGGTCAAGATTCAGCCGCCCTGGACTGCCCAACGTTCCTCTCATCCAGGATCCTCCAACTAGCTTGGAGGCTAGTTTGCCTACGCCGCCAAGGAAGCCGCGCAACATGGCCCGCAAGCGCGTGGCCAAGAAGCTTAAGGTCACTGAGAACACATCCCAAGAGGTAAGCTCCTTAAGTAGGGTAGTCGAGTACTTGTTTCTCGTTGTTGTGTATGCTGACGACGAAATTCCGTTGCTTGCAGGAGATTCTGCCTTCCGACCCCGTAGACCAAGGGGACGAAGGCGACTTGGATACAGTGGGAGAGCCGGTTGGAGCCAGCCGCAGCCCAGCCCCCACCATGGAAGAACTCGTGGCGCAATTGACACGTCAGCCCCCTGTTGCTGAGGGGAGAACTGAGCCGGTCGTGGCTGTTGCTGAAGAGCCAACAACTACCGAGGCCGAAGAGGAAACACCTGCTGAAGTTGGACTAGTCGACATCGCCAGCATACTTGGCGCCCCAACCGTGACAGTAGTCCGGTCTAGCCTGTAAGTGAAGATCTTTTCCCGAGTAGTACATGTGGTTTTGGTAGTCGTACTTGGTTGACAACCCGTTGTGTACTATGCAGGAAATCCACGGACTTGACCTGGGATGAGGATGAACAAAGAGCGGTGGTGGCTGAAGATGATTCCGCGCCAGCCGCTGAGGAGTCCGCTCCCGCCCCTCAAGCAGAGTCCGAGGCGCCGGCCGTGGAGGCTACATTTCCAGAGGCCAGCATTGTAGAGGGTGAGTACACTGCACGAACGCAGTTATCCTCAAGGAGTAGTCGTAACCACCGAGAGAGACTAATTCCAGTTGTCTTCTATTGACAGGGGCCAAAGCCGAAGGAAGCACCATCCCCGAGGCGGTGCCCATTGAAGCCTTAGCGCCGGAGACCCTGGGAGCCGCCGGAGCAGCCCCCGAGCTGGCGGAGGTAGCCAGCGGAGAAGCCCCCGCGATGGCCGGAGAGGAGCACGTTGATGTACTGCTAGAGTCAACCCAGGAAGTAGTCGTCTGTTCGCCGGAGATTCAAGATGTGGAGGCGATCCGCTCGGCGCCGATGTCTGGAGCCACCGCGAGTAGTCGTGGTGGGGTTGAACTCCTAGCAGATGACCTCGTCGACTCGGCGGCAGTAGCACGTCACTTGGAAGCGATGCTCCAGGCCGAGCAGTGGATGAAGGTGAGTTGGCGATGCCCTTGAGTAGTCTATCTGCCATAGATGCTGAGTACCCAGGTGACAGCTGTTGTCTGCTGCAGGATGTCGTGGAGAGATCCCGACAAAAATCTGGCATGCTCCAGGGGTATGGCGACCCAGTGCTCGGGGCGGAGGCCTTGGAGGAACAACTCGTAAAGGCCCGGAAGCACTCCGCCATGCTCCAGTCGAAACTTGACGGCGCCTTCGCCCAGTATCACAATGAAGTCCAGGATATGCAGGCGAAGAGCGACGAGCTGGTGCGGAAGAACAAGTCGCTCCGCAATAAGAACAAAGGTACGCTGCTGTCTTGCCGAGTACCCATTGGAAGTACCTTGTGGTAGTCTGACCTGCCTGGCTTGTTGATTGCAGAGCTTGAGACCCGCGTCGAGCAGCTGAGAGCTTCAGAAGTCAACATGAAGAACCTCTTCTACCGGGAGAAGGAGGCCCGTGAGGTACTTGTATATGACTATAAGCAGTTGGCTTACGAGTACAATAAGCACATGGAGCTTCAAATTGCTTCGGATCGTGACCTCGTCAACTACTACAAATCTCTACAGAAGCTAAACAAGGACTGCAAGAAGTTGCGGGCCCAGCTGAAGGAACTCGAAGAAGCCGCACTTCCCATTGCGAGGCTACTGGTGCCTCATCCGGGCGGGCCGAGGATAGCTCCGTTGGTGGACCGGCTGACACTTGGCGAAGTTGATCCTGTCGGTGTTTTAGACCGGCAACCTACTAAGGGGAGTACCCGAAGTAGATGAATGTAGCCTCACCGAGATTGGTAACTCGAAGGAAGAGACACGTGGCACACAATTTAGACAGGTTCGGGCCGCGAGGTGCGTAATACCCTACGTCCTGTATGCTGCGTAGCTCTGGATTGATTGGGTACGATTACAAGATGGTGTAATTGTACGCCGTGAGATGAGATGTTCTGTAGAGGGGTCCCTGCCTCGCCTTATATAGTCCGGGAGGCAGGGTTACAAGTCGGAGTAGGGAGAGAGTACTAGTCGAGTACGTCTAGGAGTCTTCCATACAGTGCGGGACATGTACAACTTCCTAACCGAGTACTTCTCCTCCGTAGTCCTTGTGCTTCACTCCATCAGGTGCCGTGTAGCGCAAGCCAGATAGTCCTAGGGGCCCACCGAGTAGTCGGTCCTGGCACCCACCGAGGTAGTGGGCCCAGGGAGGTCCATACGACAAGCCCCCGAGTACTTTGTAGTCGAGAAGGATAGCTTTGAGTAGTCTTGACGGCCTTAACGAGTAGTCCTCAAGCGTCCCCGAGCACTACAAGTCAAAAGTCCTCAAGAGTAGTCGAAGCATCCCGAGGCTGGAATGTACTCCAGCTGGTGTTTGAGCAATCCTGAAGTCTTCTCGAGTAGTCCCAAGCGTCCTCGAGTGCTTCCCTTGAAGGTCTTCAACAATGCCCATGTTGTCTTGAAGCCGAAGTTGATATGGAGGTGCGATTGCAAAATCGCACTCCATATGGAGTAGCCCCCGAGCTTTAGGTTGAGCCGTAGGCTCTGGCTGAGGGTCCATCTGAAGTTTTGGCAAGAATATCCCGAAAAATCCGGAGAGAAAAAACCGAAGGACACGTGGCACGGAGCCCCCGAGCCTTGAGTCGAGTACTTCCTCTCGAATTGAAGGGTCATCTTGCAGCATGTGTCCTGAGATGCTCCTGAGTCTTGTCGCTTCCCAGGTAGTCGAGTAGAAGTAGCCGAGCCCCCGGGGTGAGGCGCGTCGACTAGTAGAATACAAAGAGTCGCGCGCGGCCGCTGAGTCAGCCGAGCGCAGACTTATCCACCCGGCTGTTGGAGGGTCGTTTTGACTTATAAATAGAAGCCAAAACCCTTAGGGTTTTTTACCCATCGCAGCTGTAGCCATTTCAAGTAGATCTTTGCCAGAACCGCCGCTAGCGCATGCCCGCCGCCGCTGTAGATCCAAGTGCACCGCCAGAGAGAACCACCGCGGTAGCCCCCGAGCGAATGCACGTGAAGACGCCGTGCACATGGAGGATGAAGCCGTCACCATCCAAGACCGCGAAGGCCGCCGGCGGGAAGAAAAGGAGCCACGACGAAGTCGCCGGATCTGCCGCAGGGGCAGCGCAGCCGATGTCTCCACCGCGGCCAGATCCGAACCGCGAATGGAAAAAGTCGAAGGCGAAGACCGAAGACTTGCTGGCCCTCCTCAACAGTGGATTCATCCGCGAGAAGGAGGTGGACATATGGAGAGCCGCCGCCGGGGATCCGTACCCGATGGAGAAGAGCGAAGACGAGATCCCGATGTTCTCGCGCTTCGCGGAGCGTGGACTCGCGCTCCCAGCGAGGGACTTCTTCAAGGGGCTCATGGGGTACTACGGCATTGAGTACCTTAACCTCAACCCCAACAGTATTTTCCACACCGCCGTCTTCGTTCACTTCTGTGAAGCGTTTCTGGGGATCAAGCCCCATTGGATCTTGTTCCGGAAGTTATTCCGGGTGAAGCCACAGCCGAGCGCCAGCAACCCGCGAGTAGTTGGTGGAGCGGGAATCCAGATGCGGGAAGACGCCGCCGAGCAGTACCTCTCGTACAAGCTCATCGACTCCAACCAGGACTGGAAGGCGAAGTGGTTCTACATCACGAACCACCACCCAGGGTTGCCGAAGCCAAGTGGGAAGCAGCCCAAGCATCGCCCGTGGTGGAACACGGAGCCAACGATGCAGGAAGGGATCCAACTCTCCGAGCTGTTGGCGCGGATCAAGGCGCTGAGAGAAGCCGGGCTGAGGGCCGAGCACGTGGCCTTCAGCTTCATGAAGCGCAGGGTGCAGCCACTGATGGCTCGTGACACTGAGGACCAAGAGCGTCCCAGTGGTCGATGGATGACCGCTCCTCAGTGATGAGTGATTGACAACGGGTGTTGAACTGACTCTTGGCTCAGTGCGCAGGTGTAGGCTGCGGCCTAGTTCGTGTTGTTGCAGGTGAAGAATGGGCGCGAAAGGTCTTCAGCCTTGAGTGGCCTCCGAGAGATGGAGACAAGTAGGCTCGGTTCGAGGGACCCGGTGGACAGCGGGACTAGGTGCGGGCCACATGGTGGCGATACGAGCAAGACGAAGTTATGGACAATCGAGCCAGTGCACGGTGGCGGTCGAGTCAAGAGGCTTGGCGGGAGGTTGGACCGAGCACGCGGGGTTTGGTGGTTTGCCCACAAAACCATCGGAGGACGGTTTCTTGGTTTGGGCCTCAAAACCAAGTCCGAGGGCCCAACACGATGGAGACGGGATCCGGGCGTGTCGGGAAGCTTCGAAGCGGAGGACACGCGGCAGGATCGCATGGCTTGCGTCGGGAGGACGCGGGGTGCGGCAAAGGTGTGGCCGTCCGATGGCAAGACCCACAAACATTACCTAAATGCCCCTGCGTGGGTTGTATCGCCAGTAGTTGAGTTAGGGGTAGTCGAGTCATTTACCACTCCGGCGGGACCTGATATATAAGCCATGAGTGTGTGTGGATGGCTCTCTCTCTCCGCGACTTAGGGTTTCATTTCCTCCCTCCCATTTCTCATTTTCGTAGCTATTTTCTTCTCCATTTTCTCTAGGCTCACATGAGAGCTTAATGTGAGATTTGTTGAGAGGGATGGATTCTAGGGCGGCATGCTAGACCTTGTGAATCTTTCCTGGTTTGTATAGAAGATTCAGAGTTGTGTTTTTCGTGGTCTTTTGTGCTTGTTTTCGTGCCTTTGTTCTTGGTGTGATTCCACGAATTTGAGTTGGTTTCTCCCCGGATTTCTTTGAGGGAAACATGGATGGATGCCTTGCGCACCTTTGGTGATGATCTTGACCCCTCAAACGCCGGATTTGGCCTTCGATTCGTTGACTTTTGGATGAACCCTAGGTCATTGTGTTCTTAGCCGAGATTTACAATTCCAAGAGTTGTAGGTAGTTTGAGGCCGTAATTTTTGGGGCATAACCTCTCCTTGGGGTGTTCATCATCTCCCCAAAATTTCGTCTCAATACTGCAAGTGGTTTGGGAGATCCTTTGATTGAAAGTTTGGGGCGATTTCATGGGCAGTTTTCTGGGCTGTCCCGGGTGATCCGGTCACCTGTGCCGGGTGACCCGAAGGGGGTAGGTTGATCCGGTCACTTGTGCCGGGTGACCCGATGCGGCCCGTAAGGCTCGGGGGTGAGCCGGTCACTTGTGCCGGTTGACCGGTAGGTCTCAGCCTTCTTCGTTGATTGCTCAAGTTCTTTCGTGTTTGCTTCCGCCTTGCTTCCTAGCCTTTCAAGCTTTGTTCCTAAGGTACCAAGAGAGGTTTGTGTGTGCTTCCGCTTGTTTGTGTGTGACTCGGAGTTGCGATTGGGATATAGGCCGGGTTCTTTTGAGAAAGAATTTTTATCGGCTCCCATTCACTCCCCCCTCTCTGGTTCGCCGTTACGGTCCTTCAATTGGTATCAGAGCTTGGTGCCGGATTCTTTGTGACTTGGACAAGTCTTGAATCCTAAGATGGCGTACGTTGAGTGGGACAGTCCGCCGCACTTCGATGGAAAGGGTTACCACAAGTGGGCGGCCCGAATGATGATCTTTCTTCGTGGGAAGCTGTTGGATTTCATTGTGCTTGACAAGACATATGCTATTCCGGCCAACATCCATACTCTTATGGTGACCGATGCCGGTGCTAAGGCCAAGTATGAGGCAAATGCAAAAGCCGTTGATCACTTGGTCCGAAGTTTGTGTGATCCTGAGTTTGAGCGTGTTCGCCATTTGAATCTTGCTTGGCAAATTTGGGAGAAGTTGTTGGTTGCTCACGGTGGTGATAACCATGTGAAGGCTCGCCTCTTTATTTATTACCGGATGCAATATGAGAACTTCATTCAACTTCCCGGTGAGGACATTGATGCGATGTTCCAGAGGTTCACCGCCATCGTGAACAACATGAAGGCTAATGTTGAGGATTTTCCTTACTCTGAGCATGATCAAGCTCTGAAGCTCTTGCATATCTTGGACCCAAATGTTTGGGGTGCTAAGGTTGAGGCCATCAAGGAGTCTGGGCAATATTTGACTATTGAGTTGGATGACCTCTTTTCTAAGCTCAAGTCGGCTGAGGTTGACAGGAAGTTGCAATCCAAGCATGAGGGCTCGACTGACCATAGTCTTGCTCTTGTGGGCGGATCAAAGAGCAAAGCTAACCCTTCCTGTCGACAGTTCTCCTTGTCTTCTCTTATGTCTATTCCAGATGAGGAGTTTGATGTGCTGGGCGAGGAGGAGCTGGCCTTGCTCTCGAGGAGGTTTGATCGACTACACGAGAGTCGGAGGAACGCAAGGCGAAGCTCGGGGACACGCTACAAGTGTGGCAAGCGTGGCCACTTCATCACCGAGTGCCCGGAAGCGGAGGAGAACAAGTACAAGATGAGCGAGTACAAGGCGTACCCAAGGCGTGAAGACAAGTACTCCTCCAAGGGCAAGCACTTCAGCAAGTCCAAGAGCAAGGACAAGGACAAGCGACGACCGAGCAAGGGCGGCTACAAGAAGGACAAGGCAAGATCCATGGTGGCCGGTGCAAGCGTGAGGACCATGTGTGGTTCGAGGACCGGTGGATGGTCGCTTCCTTGTGTGATGAGTGATTGACAACGTTGTGTGGACTGATTCTTGGCTAAGTATTGCAGGTGCAGGTTGCGACTTGACCGGTGTTGGTGCGGGTGAAGAACAAGCGTGAAAGGTCGTCGTCGGTGAGGCCTCCAGGTGTGGAGAAGACAAGTAGGCTTCGTTCGAGGGACCCGGTGGCCAACAGGGTCAAGTGCGGGCCGCATGGTGGCATGAACAGCAAGATGAAGTCGTGGACGGTTTCTTGGTTGAGCCTCAAAACCAAGGTCGAGCCGGGACTACGTGGGAGCCGAGTCATGAGTGGAGATTGCCGAAGGCTACACCGAGTTCGCGGGGTTTTGGTGGTTCACCAAAAAACCACTGGGTTCCTTGGTTTATCCATAAAGCCAAGACCGAAGAACCGAAGACGGTGCTGCGGCGAGCCGCCGGACCGGCCTCGACCGGTGGGGAGCACCGGTCGGACCGGTGTGCGACGACGCAGTCCGGAGACTTCGAAGCGGAGGACACGCGTCGGGATCGCATGGCTTGCGTCGAGGCTACGTAGGGTGCGGTCGCCGGGCATCCGTCCGATGGTGAAGACATGAAGACTTCCAAATCCGCCCTCGAGGGGCTTGTATCCCTAGTTATTAGGAAAGGGCATTTTAGACATTCGGTTGCCTCCATATAACCCAAGAGGTGAGAGGATGGCAGCCAACTCTTGGAACCCTAGCTCATTTGTTTTCCTATTTTTCTTCCTATTTTCCTTAGGTTTTCCATAGGACTAGCAAGAGAGCTTCATGGAGAGATCTTGTTGAGAGGGATGGATGATCGAGCGGCTTGCTAGACCTTGTATGAACCTTTGTTTCATGTATAGATGATTCGGTGTGGTTCCTCAAGGTTTGGATGTGTTTTCCCCGGTTGTTCTTGGTGGTGATTTTCGGAGCCCTCTCCTGGTGATTTCTTTGGGTTGTTTTCGGGACCTTTCTCTTGGGGATTTGATGGGGGAAATTTGTGGGAACCCTTCGTGGTTTTTTGGGCTGTGATTCTCCTCCCAAATCCGTGAGTAAAGGTTCTCGATTTTAGGGTTTCTTGAGTTCTTGAGTTGGAAGTGCTCTTGGCGGGATTTCCATGATTCCTCCTTTTTGGACTAGTTTTGGTGGGATCAAACTTGGCTATGGACTCCTCATGAGGTGTTCCTAATATCCCCAAAGTCTTGTTCAAGTCTGTGGAGCGATTCGGGAGATCGAGGTTTGGATTTGGGGGAGTTGACCCGCGGTGTCTTGTTCATCCCGAGGCGCCGAGCTACACCGGTCCGACCGGTGCTCTTGACCGGTCTCGACCGGTGCAACCCTCGCCGGGTTTTTGCTCGGGTGAACGTCCGGGTGTGTTCCCCGTTGTCCCGTGTTGCCGCTTGTTTCGAGTTTGGGTCGGTTTGGTGGTCGGTTGGCTTTGTTTGGTGCCTTGGGGGCTTTCAGGCTGTGACCGGTCTGACCGGTGTGTCTCACCGGTCTGACCGGTGTACAGCCACTTAGTGAAAGTTGCCCAGTTTCACTAGCAGGGACCGGTCTGACCGGTGGTGCTCACCGGTCTGACCGGTGTGGGTCTGTAGACTCGAGGTTTGGTGTTCCGCTGTGTTCTCGAGTCGGGAGGCTGTGTGTGTTGGTTCCTAGGTCCAGTGGCACTCCAGTGGCTACGTGGGCTTGACCAACTTGGGTAGTGAGTCGAAGACGTGTGTTGGTAGCCGCGTTCATCTTGTTGGAGTTTCGATCTCCATCGAGAAGAATTTTTATCGGCTCCCATTCACTCCCCCCCTCTCTGGTTCGCCGTATCGGTCCTTCAAGTGGTATCAGAGCCGGTTCGGGTCTTTGTTGACTCTAACCAGTCTAAGATCCAAGGATGGCGTACCGAGAACGGGGTTCGGGTCCTCCACATTTCGATGGCAAGAACTACCGGATGTGGAGCAAGCGGATGGGTGCGTTTCTCCGCGGAAAGGGTCGATCCTTTGGGATGTCACGGTGGACACATGCTATGTCCAACCGATGGACTTCCTCGCTCCGAGATCGAGGGACATGTTCGACGCCAACAATAAGGCGGTCGACTACTTGTTTCGTGCTTTGTGTCAGCCTGAGTTCGATCGGGTGCACATCGAGCACTTGGCTTGTAGGATTTGGGCGGTGTTGAAGGAGGCTCATGTTGGGAATGCCCAGGTTCAGGCACGGATGTATGCGACCTACCGGAGAGAGTACGAGAACTTCACTCATCTCCCCGGTGAGTCCATCGATGCCTTGTTTCAGAGGTTCACGGTGGTTGTGAACAACATGAGGGCCAATGTGGACGTGCTCCCGTACGATGATCATGATAGAGCGGTCAAGCTCTTACACTCTTTGGATCGTACCATATGGGGCATAAAGTTCGAGGCCATTGTGGAGTCAGAGAAGTATGACACTCTAACGGTGAACGAGCTGTTCTCGAAGCTCAAGTCAGCTGTGGTGGATAGGGGCATGACTGCCAAGCTCGAGGGTCCGACTGATTCCCATAGTCTCGCCCTTGTTGGTGGTTCCAAAGGAAAGGCTAACTCTAACCCATCCACCAGGATGTTGTCTTTCTCCTCTTTGATGTCTATGCCAGATGAGGAGTTCGACGAGCTTGGAGAGGACGAGCTGGCGCTCCTGACGAGGCGGTTCGAGAGGCTGCACGAGAACCGCGTGAACATGAGGAGGAACACGAGGACATGCTTCCAGTGCGGCAAGCCGGGACACTTCGTCGCCGACTGCCCGGAGAAGGCCGAGAACAAGGACGGCTACAAGCACAAGCCGAGGATGGACGGCAAGTATCGTTCGAGGCGCGACCACAAGAGCAAGCACAAGAACAAGTACAAGGACGAGCGACGATCGAGGAAGAAGTAGAACCGAGGCAAGGCCCGAGCGATGGTTGGAGCGAGTGACGTCGACTCCAGTTCCGCGTACTCCACCTCGAGCTCGAGAAGCAGTGATACGAAGGTGATCGTCGCAAGAACAAGAAGTCGTCCAAGAACCTGAGCGGGCTGAGCTGCTTCACAAGAGATGGCTTCTGCACCATGGCGCTGAGCTCCGGCAGCAAGAAGAGCACACAGAGCGACTCAGACTTTGAGTCCGACGACGAGGTGCGTGATGAACTTCCCTTCTTGCGCTAGGAGAATGAGAGGCTTGGCTTTTTGCTTGATAACTGTGATGACATGCTTAGAGAGGCCAAGAAAATGAGAAAAGAGCTTAGGGATTCACTCGAGGATGCTAGGACTAGAGTGGCTGAGCTAGAGACACCGGTGCTTGATAGCAAGCTTAAGATTTTTGTTCAAGGAGAAGCATGCCTCCAAGTGTGAGGAACTAGATGTGCTTAGGGTTGAAGTGGCCGAGCTTAAGTCTAGACTCGCTTTGCTAGGTGCTTGCACTTCTTGCCCCGTTTTGCATGCTAAGATTGATGAGATGCATGCTTACACTAGTTCGCTCGAGGCTAAATTAAAGGAACCCATGCCTACATCTTGCTCTACCCGTGAAATGCATGCATTGAAAAATTTGGAGCTTGCACATTATGTTGATCGTTTGCGGGATGAGAATGATGATTTGAGGAAGTTGATGGGTTGGTTGTCCGGTCACGAGCCTCGGTTGAGGATGATGATCGAGGCCTTTAAGAGGCAAGATGGTGAGGGGCTTGGAGCAAACAAGGTTGGTGAGGGAAGTGGAGAGAATATCCGGAGCCACCAAAAACCCACCACAAGAATGAGTTCCCACCAAAACCTAACCATCTAAGGAATCGGCTAGACACAACCCCGGCTCCACCCGTGTTTCCTACACCCACAAATGACCTTCAAAAGCCTATCAAGTTTGTGAGCACTTCGGGGAAAGTGTTCTTTGGGAAGGAGAGTGAGAAGGCAAGTGGAGAGAAACCGGTGGAGGGTTTGAGTGGAGAGAAACCGAGTGAGCAGCCACATCCCAAGCCAAAGCCTAAGCTTGTGAGGTTCCATTGTGGCTATTGTGGGAGAGATGGCCATAAGGAGGAGTTTTGCTTCAAGAGGAAGCGAGAGGAGAGAATGAGGAAGGAGTGGGCAAACAAGGACAAGTACCACCCTTCCGATGGTGTACTTGAGCCTCGTATGCAGATGCCCAGGGGCAAGGCGATTGTGAGGACGGTTCGGGCTTGGGGGGAGAGAAGAAGGCTGCGGGTGGTGTTGCGTTGTCCGGGTCACACCGGTCGGACGGTGTGGGGCACGCCGTCGGACCGGTGCGGGCACGGACGGACGGATGTTCGGGTTTCGAGCTCGTACGGGTGCAAGGGTTGTTTACGGTGGTCGTGGTTCGGTGGTTGGGCTGGAAAGAGTGCGGGTGGTCGGTTGCTAGGCGTTCTCCTCCTCGTGCTCAATACGGGGATTGGAGGAGTCGTGGCGTTGAGTTGGAGAGGAAGGACGTTCCACGGGCTTTCTTGCGTGGTTTTGGTCCTCCTCCGGGCGGAGAGGGGTGGTTCCCTCGGGGTGGTTACCGTGGTGGTGTTCGTGGAGGTAGCTTTGGTAGGAGAGATGCTTTGGTTGGTGCTAACCCCACTTTCAAGCAAATGGCTCGGCATTGGTTTTCCTCTTTTGGTACTAACCCCGGTCTTTGAGTCGTTTGTTCGCTCACGTGCCTATTTTTGATTTTCGAGGTGGGAGACTTGAAGAACATTTGGTTGATTGACTCCGGTTGTTCGAGGCATATGACCGGAGACGAGGGGGTGGTTCTCAAGTCTCGTCCGGTGGTGACGAAGAGGTACATCACTTTTGGGGACAATGGGCGTGGGCGTGTGCTTTCGAGAAGGTGAGATAAAAGTGAGTGACAAGATCACTGCGAGGCGTGTTGCTCTTGTTCAATCGCTAGGGTACAATTTGCTTTCCGTGTCTCGGTTGTTGGATGAGGGTTTTGAGGTGTTGTTTCGGCTTTGGTGGTTCTCGGATTGTGGACTCTCGAGGGGACCTTGTTTGTATGGTCGTTCCCGAGGGTCAGGTGTTTCGTGCTGATTTTTCTCAGTCTTCGGGTGTTGAGCGTTGTTTCTTGGCTGGTTCTTCGAGTGAGTTGTGGAAGTGGCATAGGAAGTTGGGTCACTTGAGCTTTGATCTTTTGTCTCGCTTGAGTAAACTCAATTTGGTCCGAGGATTGCCACGGTTGTGTTAACACCAAAATTTGGTAAGGAGTATGACATGTGGGTCCGATTCGAAAAAGAGTCCGTCTGGTGGAAGGAAAGATATTTTCAGAGATTTTCGGCAGAAGGATCCGCGGTCGGCTATCTGCTCCAGTTCGGCAAAAGAACAGTAGAGCTGATTTTGCGGGATTGGACGGTGACGTGGCTCAATCAGAAGAAGCGAATGGATGGATAGGCAATCGAGTTTAGTTAGGCAATGAATCCATTCGCGGTTGTAATCGGCGGGGTATAAATACGATCCCCGGATGTATGTAAAAAACACGTTCATTCCTCAATACACACCGGCCTTACGCCAAACCCTAGAGTCCTTGTCGTGTCGTCGAGTTCTTCGAGAGGGCCAATCGATCCGTCGACCTCCGTGAGTACCGGCAACCTTGTATCATGTCTAGTATCATGCGGTGGATTTAGATCTGATGCAAGTAGTCTTGTTACCACGCTTCGTGTCATGCGGTAGATTCAAGCTTGGTTCAAGAGGGTTTCTTGTTAGATCATGAGCCATGCGGTAGGCTAAGATTTAGCTCGAAGCTAGTTATCGGCTCTATTGGATTTTGGCAAGATCCAATGGATTCATTAAGTTACCCCGTGTTATCATGAGTTTTACTTTATGTTTTAATTCATGCAACACACTCTTGCCCAATCTAGATGGGTTTGGATCGGCTTTTTTCCCTTTTAAGATCCGTATACGAGCAGATTTCGTGTTTTTGACGCATGGATCTTGTGCTCTCCGATAGCCGAAACCGAATCGATCTAGGTTGTTACGTGTTGCGGGTTCAAGCTTGCTTTGTGCGTATAAATCTTGAAAGAACCGGGTATCATGCGGTAGATGCAGGTTTTTGGGTTGCTTTGGAGCTAGTCATCCGGTGGATTAGATTTCCAATTCAGTCTGATAGATTTATCCACGTGGTAATGTTTGTTCCTTCTTCATGGACCCTGGATCGGTACTGTCGGCCGTATTCGGTTATATCTTCACGAGTAGATCACGTGCCTCGTTCGTGCCTTAAGTGATGTATGCTTTTAGCTTTCCGTATTTGGATTGTATCATGCGGTGGATAGATCTATTTGCGGGAAGTGGTACGTTTTTCATGCAAGTTGTATCATGCGGTGGATAGATTTGTTTGTGATCGTACCCGACGGATCTTAAAGTACCTAGACATGCGGTAGACTAGTGCTTTGATCTATGCGTGCTCATTTAATACATGATCATGTCCGTGCTTTACCTCATTTTATTTAATGACAAACCTCACGGGGATCGGTCATAACTTCATGCTTGCATCTTTATCTATGTAAAGACCGATCATCGTCACGCTTACGTCATCCATTCGGCAGTATTCTTTTTCCCTTTATAATGGTCCGGATGGTTGTGATTCTCTGACAGGTAGCTCTACATAGCTACATGTCATTCTTGCTTGGCTTTTTGGCCATAAATATGGAACTGTCTGGTGCCACCCGACACGTTCCAAGCTTTGGTATCTAATTGCTTTATCTTTTGTTAATTTTCAGGAAAAATTGACTGGCACGTCATTCGCTCTCTGCGCGTGCGAAGCTAGCTTTTTCGGCTTGCTGTGTGATTGGCGTTGAGTGCACATTTTGCGTCAACACACTTTTTGGCACGCCCGGTGGGACCATACAGCCGAATTGGTTCGAGATGCCCGAAATCTCGGACCTCCCGGATGTCAACATCGAAGAGCTTTCTCCAGAGCAGCATCAGCAGCTCCTAGACGCCGTGAATCAATTTCGGCAAAAGTGTCTCATGTCGTTTAAGAAGAATCGAAGTGGTGTACCATATCTGAAGAGTGGCCTGCCCAGAGTGCTGTTGCCGGGAGAGACCGACGCCACAACCCAACAAGAAAAAGAGGAATGCGTGCGGATCTTCCAGGAGTCGGTAGACGACATGCTCACCAAGCACAACCAAGCTTTCCTCGGGTCGCTCCAGCAGATGATGGTTGCCCTCTTTGGCCGGGCGCGGGGCGGGCGTTCGGAAGGCGTACGCCGGGGGAAAAGCACCGTGGAGCTGGGTGAATCAAGCTCTCAGCCGCCGCTACGAAGCCGGGTGCGGCGGCCTCCCCCTCAAAGCTCCGGGAGCGAGACATTCCAACCTCCTCCGCGGGCGCCGGGGGGCGGCCGGTTCGGCCCTCCGCCGCAAGCTTCGGGGAAGTCAACCAATCCGCCGCCACCACGGAGCAAAGCACGGGTCGGCCCCGTGCAACGCGGCCGAATCCGTACCGGCCTACGTACGGAGACCTAGCGTTCGGCTCATGCGGGGCCCCACTCGACCCCGGTCGAAGAATAGCTCCGTCGACCAAGCGGCTCCCGGAGGAATTTGTACGGCGGTGGTTATCATGAAGTGGGAAATTACGGAGCGTTCGATGCCTTCCCGCACCCGGGGTACGCGCGGGCCGCGGGCGCTCGGGAGGAAGATGCCCTAGCACGCAAGATGGCCGAATTGATGCGAGAATCGGTTCGGCCTCAAGCCAAGGATGCGGGGCCCCACCTACGAGCCGCCGTTCCCGCAGTGGTACTATAACGTGCTCCCGCCACC
This sequence comes from Cenchrus americanus, assembly GCA_947561735.1. NCBI lineage: Eukaryota > Viridiplantae > Streptophyta > Magnoliopsida > Poales > Poaceae > Cenchrus > Cenchrus americanus. Next base: position 228,719,598 of record OX387244.1, read on the forward strand.
AAGGGTGAAACCGCCGACGGAATTCACAAAGTTCTGCGGGCGAGGACGAGACAAGCACGGTCGAGCATATCGCTCGTTACCTCATGCGGCTTGGGGAATGTTCGGCCGAAGAGACGTTCGGGGTTCGCTACTTCCCCGCCTCGGCCGACGGGTCCGGCTTTTCGGTGGTTCTCGTCCTTGCCGCCCGAATCGGTGGCCGGGTGGAAGGATTTGGAGCGTAAATTCCACGCTCATTACTTCGGCGGGTTATGAGAAGAAGTTGATTGATCTCGCCACCCTGAAGCAAAGGCACAGTGAAACACCGCTGGAGTTTCTTAGAAGATTCAGAGAAGTCAAGGGCATGTGCTTCTCATTGAACTTGCCAGACGATCAGCTGGCTGATATGGCCGTCGCCGGGATGTTGCCAGCCGTGCGCGAGAAGCTATTTGGGATGGAGTTTGAAAACTTGGGCCAGCTATCGCAGAAGTTGTCCTTGATGAGCAATCAGGCATATGGCCTCAAGAAGGACCCCAAGTTTGGCAAACAGCATGACATCGCTGACATCTACAACCAATTCTTGGACAAGGCTGATTTGTGCGAAGATTCTGACGACGAATTGGAGATAGCTGCAGCAGAGATCTTGTGGGGTAAAGAGCCCTTGACAATGAATCAGCGGTGGGTCAGGCAGACCAAAGGAACCTACGACTTCGACATCACAAAGGCCGATAAGTTGTTTGAGCTATTGGTAAAGGAAGGCCGAATCAAGCTGCTCGAAGGGCACTCTATGCTTCGGCCGATGGAGTCAAAGCGAAACGTTACCGCGGCTTCCATGACGGGGACTCGCACTCCATCAACGATTGCAGGGTCTTCAGGATGAGGATCCAGAAGGCTATCCAGGAGGGGCACCTCAAGTTCGATAACAAGATGAAGCTGGATGGCCACCCCTTCCCTCAGAACATGCTCGGCTTTTCTATCAATGCGATAACAGCCGAAGAAAAGGGGAAAGTCAAGGTCCTGACCTCAGCCAGGTCCAAGCAAGATGGATCAGTTGACCCGGAGCGCCAGGTGACCCTAGAACAAGTGCAGGGCGACGCCCCCGCGTTCTCAAAAGCCACGTCGAGATTGGGGAATCGTCCGGGCCTAAACCCAAGGTGACGTCACGCATTCTCCTCAACAAATGGCAGCGCCGGATGGAAAAGAAGCGCTACCAAAAGCGTCGTCACGAGGAGGAGCGCGCGGGGGCCGAAGAAGAGGCGCGCGAGATGGAATCAAGAACAAGACACGCGCGAGCAGGAGCGGCGCCCACCGGGGGGTGCGCCTTCTTCGAGCACCGCCGGAATGAGGGCCTAAAGCTACCCACATTAAGGAACCGTCCCGAATGCGGCGACGGATATGTTGAGTACGAGCGAGAAAGCGCAATCGCCGATCCGTCCATGAAAGACTTGGAAGGATCCACCCGAATGGGGATCGGCGGCAAAAAATTGAAATCATTGATCATCCCGGGGAAGCGCCAAGCCGATCTCGGGTGGGCCGATCGGGGAAGAGGACGAGGATGTCCACGTGCGGCGAGAAGGGGCGGTGGTGCCCGCCCGCCTACGCGGGGAGCCGGAAGAGGCGGGTCCGGCGCTTGAGGAACCGCGAGATGAAGCAAGCGGGATCCGGACGAGGCGAAGTGGCGCCCCAAGGACCGGCCCGGAAGGATCGGAGCGTTCGGCCCCCGCATGCATGGTATACTTTCCCGCCAAACGAGTTCATGGCTCCCGCTAACCGAGGTGATGCGAGAGGAAGCTTCCTTTGACGATGAGCGCCGAGGAGATGATGGCGCGGTCGGTGCTTGCCAAGCGGGGCCATCTTCGACAAGCCGGCCAAGAATCGCCATATGAGGCCGCTGTACTTGAGGGGGTACGTCAATGGCAAGCCATTGACCAAGATGTTCGTCGACGGTGGCGCGGCAGTCAACGTAATGCCGTACACTACCTTCAGGAAGCTTGGCATGACCCCGAGCGATCTGACACCAACAAGCATCATCCTGAACGACTTCGCCGGGAACCCCTCAGACACCAAAGGATGCGCTCACGTGGACTTGATGATCGGGTCCAAGACGCCGCTCACCACCTTCTTCGTCATCGAAGGGAAGGGAGCCTACGGCACCGCCGCTTGGGCGGGACCGGATCCACGCCAAGCGGCTGCGTCCCATCCACTATGCATCAACAGCGATCCAGTGGGTGGACGATGAAATCGAGGTCGTCCAGGCGGATGACTCCGTAAGCGTGGCTAACATGGAACCAGCCTTCTGGGAGTACCAAGGCATCGATTGCTTCTCAGGGAAGGACTGGGGAGAAGGTCCTGTTGAACCTGTCAGCAGTGACCAACAGCCGATTCAAGCAGTCGGCTCTTATAGTAATTTTTAATGGAGAACCCCGTGGATGGCAGCGATGGCAAGTTAGGACGAGGATTTATGTCGGCCGATAAGCCGGAAGAAGTTGACATCGGGAACGGTGATAAATCAAGGCCGACGTTCATCAGTGCAAATTTGCAACCAGACTTCAGGGGGAACTTAATTGAGCTTCTCAAAGAATATAAAGATTGCTTCGCCTGGGATTACTCGGAGATGCCTGGATTGGATCGTTCCATCGTCGAGCACCGGTTGCCAATCAAGCCTCGGTTTCAAACCATATAAGCAACCGCCCCGAAAATCTACAAGGATGAGGTATTGGCCGATGTGAAGAAGGAAATCGAAAGATTACTTGACGCAAACTTCGTTCGGCCCTGCGGATATGCGGAGTGGATTTCTAACATCGTCCCCGTGTATAAGAAAAATGGAAAAATGAGAGTTTGCATAGACTTCGGGGACCTAAACGAGCTACTCCCATGGATGGATACCCGATGCCTATTGCCGATTTGTTGATTGACGCCGCCGCCGGGCACAAGGTGATTAGCTTCATGGATGGCAACGCGGGATACAATCGGATCTTCATGGCAATAGAAGACATATCAAAGACGGCCTTCGGGTGTCCTGGTCATATAGGCCTATTTGAATGGATAGTCATGACGTTTGGGTTGAAAAATGCCGGTGCAACCTATCAGCGGGCCATGAATTACATTTTTCATGAGTTGATCGGCAAGACCGTGGAAATCTACATTGACGACGTAGTGATCAAGTCCTTAAGTCATGACACCCATCCGGAAGATGTGAAGAAGACCTTGGAATGCACCGGAAGCATGGCCTAAAGATGAATCCAAACAAGTGTGCATTCGGGGTGTCACTGGAGAGTTCTTGGGGTTTTTGGTCCACGAAGGGGGAATCGAAGTTGGCAAAAAGAGCATGAAAGCCATTGATGAAGTCGTTCCTCCAACCAACCTCAAGGAGTTGCAATCATCGCTCGGCAAGATCAACTTCGTGAGAAGGTTCATCTCGAATTTATCACGAAGGTGTTGCCGTTCTCTCCGTTCTTGAAGCTAAAGAAGGATCGAGAAATTCACATGGGGCGACGAACAACAAAAGGCTTTCGAGGAAATCAAGCAATACATGAAGGAGCCGCGGTGCTTTGGTTCCTCCTCGGTCGAACAAGCCTTTCAAGTTGTACGTGGCGGCCGATACCCAAACTATTGGATCGGCCCTTATCCAAGAATTCGAAGGGAAGGAGTGGGTAGTAGCTTACCTTAGCCGAAAATTACTTGATCCCGAAACCGGGTATTCGGCTATGGAAAAAGCGTGTCTTTGCGTATACTACTCATGTACAAAGTTTCGGCACTACTTGTTGAATGCCGAATGCACCGTATACTCGAAGTTTGATGTGATAAAACATATGTTATCTATGCCAATTTTGAATGGACGGATTGGCAAATGGATTTTAGCTTTATCGAATTCGAGTTGAAGTTCGAATCGGCAAAAGCCATCAAAGGTCGGTCATTGCCGATTTTATTACTGAGCATCGTGACCCTTCAGTTGATCTGCTTGAAATTACCCCTTGGGCTTTATTTTTTGATGGGTCATCATGTGGCAAAGGTGGGGGAGTAGGGATCCTACTAATTTCTCCCAGAGGTGAGATGTTTGAATTCGCCATTCCTATACAACCCACTGTCACAAATAACCAGGCCGAGTACGAGGCATTACTTCGAGGGCTTCAATATTTGAGAGAAGCCGGGGCCGTTTCAGTTGAAATTTATGGAGATTCAGAGTTGGTCATCAAGCAATTGAACGGCCAGTACGAGTGTAGGAGCGAGGCGCTGAGGAGTTACTACGAGGAATGCGAGAGAAATCTTGAAAGGCTTTCCACTGGTAACCCTACAAGACATTCCTAGAGAGCATAACGAGGAAGAAAACAAGGTGGCTCGGAGCGCCTGCGGTTATAAAGAGAGTCGAGAAGCATTTGCTTTGCAGAGGTGAGTGCACTAGGGACGGATCTTACAGAAGATGATTGGAGGAAAGAGATCGTTGATTATTTGAGAGATCCATCCCGAAAAGTCTCTAGGAAGCTCAGGTACAAGGCAATCAAGTTCGTTCTTCTGGATGACAATTTATTCTATAAATCATTAGATGGAGTATTGCTACGATGCCTGGGTCCAGAAGAAGCCAAGAACATGATGAGCGAGGTGCACGATGGGATATGTGGAGCGCACCAATCGGCCTATCGGATGAAATGGGTTATTAGGCAAGCTGGATGCTTTTGGCCGACGATATTAGAGGACTGCTTTGAGTATTACAAGGGGTGTCAAGATTGCCAGAGGTTCGGGAATATTCAAAGAGTCCCTGCATCAGCATTGAATCCCATCATCAAGCCATGGCCATTCAGGGGCTGGGGTATAGACTTGATTGGCCAAATTAATCCGCCATCTAGCAAGGGGCATAAGTTCGTGCTTTTGGCTACAGACTACTTCACCAAATGGGTCGAGGCGATCCCGCTGAAGAAAGTGACGTCAGAAAACATGATCGAGTTCGTTAAGGAACACATCATCTATCGATTTGGAATCCCTCAGACGATTACCACTGACCAGGGGGCACAATTCGTGTCATTGGAGTTCGAGAGATTTTGCCGAAAGCATGGGAATCAAACTCCGTTTAATTCTTCTCCATACTATGCCCAAGCTAATGGTCAAGCGAGAGGCTTCTAACAAAATCATGATCAAGCTCATACAAAAGAAGATCGACCAGAAGCCAAGGAGGTGGCATTCGGTACTCAGTGAAGCGTTGTGGGCTTACCGAATGGCCCCCCATGGAGCTACAAAAACTTCTCCTTACGAGTTAGTTTACGGGCATCATGCGCTCTGCCTTGGGAAATGCAATCAGACTCGAGGAGAGTAGTGCTTGCAAAACGAGTTAAGCTCCAAGGATTACGGTGGCCGATGATGGATGAGTTAGAAGATTTGCATATGATCCGTCTCGGGGCCCCGGAGAACATCGAGAAGAACAAGCCGCGGGTCGCTAAATATTATAACAAGAAAGTAAAAGTAAGGCAATTTGCGAAGGCGACCTGGTGTGGAAAGCGCTATTGCCGATTGGAACTAAATACGATGAATTCGGCAAATGGTCCCCTAGCCGGGAGGGGCCTTTTCGTGTGGTCAGATGCGTTCCTGGTAATGCATACATATTGAAAACTTTGCTAGGAGAGGAGTTTTCCGCCGCAATAAATGGAAGGTATCTGAAGAAGTATTATCCTAGCATTGAAATCGATCGATGATTATACACATCTGACACGAAACAGTAGGCGCTCAAGGATGAGGCCGCCTTTAGAACAAAAATCCATGAACAAGAGAAAATGGCCGGTTCGATGCATTGCCCTTAGCTCAATTCTACATTACAAGCTGTTTCCTACAAGATTACATCTAGCAGCCCACGATGGTCGGGTCCCCTAAAGGGAGGGAAGCGAGAAGGCGTGGAGAAAGAAGCGAAAGTATGATTCAATCTTTTCTTTGCTTCTTCGGGGCCGTCGCTCCCTCTTCGCTTGTTCCGGGACCACCGTGACGGCGACTTGGAACGCACGAGGATGACCATGATTGGCGGCCTCTACCAAGCTATCCCGGCCGCCTTCGGGTTGTTGCTGTACTGTCGGAGACATCCGGAGCAAAAGAATCAAGGTTAGGGGCAAGAAATCCGGATGCAAACATGAAGGGGTCGAAGCGTTTACCCCCTACTAGTGCTTCCGGCGCCATGCGACGCTCGCGCTCGGCTTGGCAACGGACGGACATGTCCCCGAGGTCGCGCTCCGGGTGCGGGCACGGCGGCGCGGTCGATGAATGACCCTTTGCTCGGGTGTGGCATCCTCGCGCTTCGGGGGAGGAATCGGAGGAGATGTACTCGGGGACATCTTCGGTCCCAATGACCTCTTCAGGAAGCAAATCAAGGCTGAAAAGACGAGAAGAAGACATGAAGCGTAGGATCAAGCAGGAGAACGAGGAGCAGATCAAGAAAGAACTCACTTCCGAATCGTACGCTTCCTTGATGAGCCGCTCCCCTGAGGTTGTTTACCCTTGTCCATGGCGTTGGGGGTTTTTTCTTCTGGCAGCAAAGGAAGAGACGAGAAGCGATGGAGGAGTGTGCGAATGGACTTGCAGAGCACCCCACGGGCTATTTTATTGACCAAGGAGGCGCATTGGGAGTGATGATGCGGCCGTATACACACTGTTGGAATACCAAGCGGCAGGGGTTTCCACCAAGTACGAAGGGTTTTCTTTTGAACAGTGTTTACGGATTGCCGAATTGGGATCCTTTGTGGATCTTGCGCCGAGGGGCAGTTGTTTGCGAGCGTTCGGCTAAAGACAATTCCCAGATGCATTCAAAGAAGACAAAATTCACAGATGCAAATGCGAAGGGAGATGTCACGGAACAAATGCAGAATTCAAGAGTTCATCATATATTGCCGACATTTACGCATCCCTAGTACAATCTAGTCAAAGAGTCTGTTCAACACAGACTGGGGATGGGTAATTTCGGCAATGGCGTCGCCGTGGCCGTCGAGGCGCTCCAGGATGAGCTCGATCTCGTCGATATCCTCCGGCGCGCCACCCTGGAAGCCACGCGGCCTGGTGGAGTAGTCGACGTCCGTATGCGTCGCCATCGCAGCCAGGCCCAAGGTGGTGCCCAGGCGAACGCCATGAACGGCCACCTCGTCGACGCGACGCTCCACTGCGGCCAGGCGCTCCGCCGGCGTGTCGCCGTGGGCATTCACCTTCTCGGCCAATTGCTCTACCAGCGTCTTTAGCTGGTCGAGCTCAGCGTCGCGGGCTGCAAAAGACAAGCAGAAGGGATTAGCATCAAAGGCCGAGCTGGACCAAGAATCAATCTCAGGGCCATACCGTCAATGGCCTCCGGCGGTTGTTTGCGCCGGTCCTCCCCATTCTAACTCGGCCACGCCCGCTTTCTTGGAGACATCCTCCAGTTCGCGACGGGATGCCTCCAACTCCTCCTTGTAGCGGATGGCGTCCGCTTCCCCCGCACGGCACGGGGAGTGGCCGTCGGACTCCGAAGAGTCATGCGGGAGGGGTTGATTGGTCGGCGCGCGAGGCGGATTCCACCGAATCAACTCCGCAAAAGGGAGGTGATTGTCAAGGCAAAAGAAGATCAAGAGAAGGATCGAAGAGGAGAAGTTGACGGTCATCACCGCCCTGCGCGCGTTAGCGCTGCTCCCCTCGGCCTCGTCGGAGGCACGGCGGCGGTTGAGGCGGCGCACCATTGCGGTTTGGGGATGTGCCTTGTTTGCAAGAAGACCGAGAGATTGGCAAAGATTCGAGAGCTAGAAGGCCCGGTGGAGAGCTAGGGGCACCTATGGCAACATTTATAGGCCCGGGGGGGGTAAATCGTGGCTTCAAGTCGTGGGCGTGGATCGTGGCGCACGTCCCAATAAAATCGGAAGGCGAAGAGATTTCCTTGACCGCCCCGCCCGCGGTCGTTTGGAGTTCCAAGCCGGACCGTGTGCGGGTTGATTGGTTCGGCTAAGGGAACTCAAGGTATCGTTCGGGAGTTAGCGTTTCACTACCGAGCGGGTCGTTCGACATTACATCTCAAAGTACGCAAAGGAAAGGAAACAAATCGCAAAGGAAATGTTACAAGAACGACCGGTCCGGGTATACATCAATAAGGACATTCAAGCATTAAGGAGTTTTGCGAGTGCGTGACGAACATTGGAGACTTGTCAAGTGGGAATTATCCAAGATCTCCTGGTAGTCTTTTTGGGCACCGGATAAGTCAATGAGCTCGCATCGCATTGCTTTACTCACGGTAACGGCCGATTCTACCTCCGCTTGGGTCTTTGCTATCAATCCGGGAAGATCGGCTATTTTCTTCGGTCAACCTCCATCTCCGCTGACAGGCTTCTCAATTCCGCCTCTAGAGCAGCCTTCCTGGCGACTTTCAAATCGTAAGAAGCTGCGAGGTCGGCCAAGGCATCTTTATGGCTTTACGCTTGGGATTGTGCCCCGTTCATGGCATGTTCAGCGTCAGTTTTCTCCTTTTCGATGGCCGGACGGGAGCGCAATTTCCTCCAAGTGCGCCTCAAGGGAACATAAAAGGGCTCTAAGTCGTAGACGGATGATAGGGAAGCTCTGATGTCATCGGGGAGTCTTCGACTAATGGGTTCAAACATCTCTTCAAAATGACGAAGATCATTGAGCTGATCCTGAACATCTTTTTCTAGCCAAGCTGCAATTTCTTTGAGTTTGGGCAACACTTCATCGGCGGCGGCGGTGGTTTATTTCTTTCATCACCTCGGCAGTTGATGGGCCCTCTGATGGCAAGCTCGATGACGGCGGAGCATGACCCGAAAAGCAACATTACCGAGGTGAGAATGCTGACATCGGAGTACCGAAACCAAGCGCGGAATTGAGTACCTCATGAATGGTTTCTTGAGCGGGGGCAATCGCGGACGGGAAAGGCGCCCGGGTAGAGCCGAAACTCCCAAGTCGGGGGATGCGATGCGGCCATCGGCGACTCGTGAGTTTACGGTCGAAGAATCGGATCCTCCTCTCGTTGGGTTGGTCATTCTTGCTTGACCGATAGGCGATGGCATCCTGGGGGAATTTGGTGGCTCCGGTTGAGTTGGGAGGTCCATCTGCGGAGAGTGTCTTCGCTTCGAGAAGGTGATGAAGACGAGATCTCTACTGGGATGGGCAATTCGGCCCGGATGGGCTCGCTTGTTGAACCACCGGAACATCTACAAGCGGTTCTCCTACGGCTTCCTCTCGCAAGTGTCCAATAGAAAGAGTGAGTGCCGGTACTCATCCTTGAGAAAGGACGAAGAAAGGACATACCGATGGGTAGAGCATTGGCGAGTCTTGCCGGTTTCGAAGAATGTTGGGCTCGGTCCGAAAATGCACAATGAATATGATCCATCAAGAACAGAGTAACTTGGTAATCAAGAAGGTAAAGGGTTTTACCTCAACAAGCACCTTTTTGACGAGTTCTTCTCCTTTTGGCACTTGGAGGGGCAATCGAGTGCGGACCTTGCCTCCGTCTGCGGCGAGGCTAGAAAGGTCGGGATCCGTAGTAGCATACCCGGCCACTAATTGATGCGGGGTTGTGGATTTAAACCCCGGTCTTTGAAATCGGGCCTTCGGCATTATAAGTGATTACCCCGGCTCGAGGGGCGGTGCGTGTTCGTGGGCAAAAGATGAAGGTCAAAACCATGAATGGAAAAGAAGTGTTTGATCCAAGGGCTCATTGTGTTACCTCTGAAGTCGGCAGGAAATCAGGCACCAATTCTGCACAGAACACATGAACGGGTTCACTGAAGATGTGGTCATGGAATTCTTGCCACCATGAGTTGAAGGTGGGGTGAGCTATGGTTGCAGGCACAAAAGGACGTGTGTAGACAGTGGGACTGCACACATAGTTGAAAACTCTGCTGCCTTGCATCGGTTCTTTGATTTCCTCCCTGGGCTTGAGGAATTCATGCGAAACAATCTTGGGGGCATGCGGCCACATCCAAGTTGCCCGGCCATTACATTAGGCCGGTAGTACTCATAAGTACGATATTCCGCCTCCCTCCATTGAACTCGGCCGGTAATATGCATGGGCGGATTATGATGTTAAAGATTTCCAAGAATCCCCTATCTTGATGGCCGGGCTCAAAGGAGAATTCGACAGGGAAGGTCAGAGTGTCATTGCCTAGATAAGGGAGCCAAAGAGGATTGGAGAAGCCTCTGAAAAACAACTCGAAGAACTGGATGATGTCCTGCTGAACGATAACAGTTGAAGCTGCTTCTCCATAGTTTTGGCATCCTCTGGTAACTTGAAGCTCTCCTTCGGGGGGATTGGACCAGGGGAAGATCCTGGAGTTCAAGTCGACGCCTATAATCTGATGCATGTGAAGTTGCAGCCAAATTTGAACAAACCACCAAGGGCCATTGACGCATGCTATCCTCTGGCTGGTGTACATTTGGGTAACGGTCTGATGAAGCATATGGTATACGCCGCCCAAGAAGAATTTTCCCGGAGGGAGGCGATTACCACTAGCCGGATGACTCGCCATTGCGATATGGTTCAAAGTGGGCTCGTTGGCCTTGCCACGGAAGACAAATCGCATAGCCACATGTTCGGTAAAAGCCCCGTATTCGACATCACCCGGGGGATTGTCCTTCATATGCTTCGGGATATAATTCTTGTAGCCATTCCCCGGTTTTACCCCTGTCTGGCGTGAGGAATTTTTGAAATTCCAAGGCTGAACGAGAACCCGCAATGTCAAGGCCGGTAATCATATATACGTCGGCCAAGGTTGGAGACATTGGTCCATGCCCGAAAAGGAAGGCGTTGATGCCGTTTGACCGAAGTGGCACGCGGCTATCAAGAGATCTTCATTCTTGGGTGTCTCGGCTACGGATAGCTCCGGACATTGAGCGATACGGAGAGCATCCAGCATTGGTCAATCCGCTCTTATCCGCTAGAATCCTCCGATACCAAGTCTTCCGGCCTCGCAATTGGGGGCGAGAGGCCGGTCCTTGAATGCATCTTGCCACCGGGGGAGGTGGAGATAAAGCCGCCTTAAAAGGGATTCTCTAAGATTCGGCGGCAATAAAATCCCGAGGATCGGGGATTCCCTTCAGACCAAGGTAATAAGGCTGCGAATTGGCCTCAATAGGAATCGAAGAGCAAGAGAAGGCTCCGGAAGAAAGCGGAAGAGGAGAATCTCGGGTAAAATTGAAAACCTAATGCCGAACAAAGGTTTGAAGGGATGAATTTACCCGAGCGACTTGGTTCCGAGTTGCCATTGGAAGTTCGAGCTCGGAAGCGAGGGAGATCTAGGGTTAGATCTGGATGAAGATTCCGGCGGATTGCGAAGAACGGGTGTTGACAGATTCGTGGCTGGAGTCAATTGTGGAACAAAATTACTTTTATCCCACAATTGAAGGGGCATGTGTTAACACCAAAATTTGGTAAGGAGTATGACATGTGGGTCCGATTCGAAAAAGAGTCCGTCTGGTGGAAGGAAAGATATTTTCGCAGATTTTCGGGCGGAAGGATCCGCGGTCGGCTATCTGCTCCGGTTCGGCAAAAGAACAGTAGAGCTGATTTTGCGGGATTGGACGGTGACGTGGCTCAATTAGAAGAAGCGAATGGATGGATAGGCGATCGAGTTTAGTTAGGCAATGAATCCATTCGCGGCTTGTAATCGCGGGGTATAAATACGATCCCCGGATGTATGTAAAAAACACGTTCATTCCTCAATACACACCGGCCTTACGCCAAACCCTAGAGTCCTTGTCGTGTCGTCGAGTTCTTCGAGAGGGCCAATCGATCCGTCGACCTCCGTGAGTACCGGCAACCTTGTATCATGTCTAGTATCATGCGGTGGATTTAGATCTCGATGCAAGTAGTCTTGTTACCACGCTTCGTGTCATGCGGTAGATTCAAGCTTGGTTCAAGAGGGTTTCTTGTTAGATCATGAGCCATGCGGTAGGCTAAGATTTAGCTCGAAGCTAGTTATCGGCTCTATTGGATTTTGGCAAGATCCAATGGATTCATTAAGTTACCCCGTGTTATCATGAGTTTTACTTTATGTTTTAATTCATGCAACACACTCTTGCCCAATCTAGATGGGTTTGGATCGGCTTTTTTCCCTTTTAAGATCCGTATACGAGCAGATTTCGTGTTTTTGACGCATGGATCTTGTGCTCTCCGATAGCCGAAACCGAATCGATCTAGGTTGTTACGTGTTGCGGGTTCAAGCTTGCTTTGTGCGTATAAATCTTGAAAGAACCGGGTATCATGCGGTAGATGCGAGTGTTTTTGGGTTGCTTTGGAGCTAGTCATCCGGTGGATTAGATTTCCAATTCAGTCTGATAGATTTATCCACGTGGTAATGTTTGTTCCTTCTTCATGGACCCTGGATCGGTACATTCGGCCGTATTCGGTTATATCTTCACGAGTAGATCACGTGCCTCGTTCGTGCCTTAAGTGATGTATGCTTTTAGCTTTCCGTATTTGGATTGTATCATGCGGTGGATAGATCTATTTGCGGGGAAGTGGTACGTTTTTCATGCAAGTTGTATCATGCGGTGGATAGATTTGTTTGTGATCGTAGCCGACGGATCTTAAAGTACCTAGACATGCGGTAGACTAGTGCTTTGATCTATGCGTGCTCATTTAATACATGATCATGTCCGTGCTTTACCTCATTTTATTTAATGACAAACCTCACGGGGATCGGTCATAACTTCATGCTTGCATCTTTATCTATGTAAAGACCGATCATCGTCACGCTTACGTCATCCATTCGGCAGTATTCTTTTTCCCTTTATAATGGTCCGGATGGTTGTGATTCTCTGACAGGTAGCTCTACATAGCTACATGTCATTCTTGCTTGGCTTTTTGGCCACAAATATGGAACTGCGGTGCCACCCGAGCACGTTCCAAGCTTTGGTATCTAATTTCTTTATCTTTTGTTAATTTTCGGGAAAAATTGATCGGCACGTCATTCGCTCTCGCGCGTGCGAAGCTAGCTTTTTCGGCTTGCCGTGTGATTGGCGTTGAGTGCACATTTTGCGTCAACGGGTTGAAGCTTGAGAAAGAGTTGGTTTGTGCTCCGTGTAGGCATGCCAAGATGGTGGCCTCTTCTCACCCGCCTCTCACCGATGTGATGACCGAGCGTCCATGCGAGCTGCTCCATATGGACCTTGTTGGCCCGGCTCGTGTGCGATCCGCGGGTGGGAAGTGGTATGTCCTTGTTGTGGTGGATGACTATTCTCGGTATGCGTGGGTGTTCTTTACGGAGGATAAGGGGGGAGACGTTTGGTTTTGTTCGAGATCTAGTCTTGAGGTTGAGGAACGAGAGGCACGGAGATGCCATACGAGCTATCCGCGGTGATAATGGCTCGGAATTCGGGAACTCTCGTTTTGAAACCTTTTGTCATGACTTGGGTCTTGAGCACCGCTTTTCGAGTCCGTATACGCCTCCCCGGAATGGTGTTGTGGAAAGGAAGAACGGGACCTTGTGCGAGATGGCTCGGATGATGCTTGATGAGCATAGGACTCCGAGGAGGTATTGGGCCGAGGCGGTGAATACCGCATGCTATGTGTCGAACGAGAATATACCTCGAGTGCACAAAAAGAAGACATGCTATGAGTTGATGCATGGTCGCACACCCAAGGTGAGTCACTTCCATGTCTTTGGTTGCAAGTGTTTTATTCGAAGAAGGGCGAGGAGGTTGGATAAGTTTGAGGCTAGGTCCGTCGATGGCATTTTCTTTGGTTATGCATCTCATTCTAGAGCATATCGTGTGCTCAATCTTGAAACTAACCAAATCGTGGAGACTTGCGAGGTAACCTTCGACGAGACGAGCCACGTAGTCGGCTTGTCTTTGAGTGTGCGGGTGATGATGAGCCGGCGAGGAGATCTTTCGGGGAGGAGGAGCATGAACATGGTGATGATGAAGATGGCGGTGTGGTGCCCCCGGCCGAACATGTACCCACTACTTCGACTACGATGATGGATGGACCCTCTGCTACACCTACGACGACAAATCAAGAACGAGGAGAAGGCGATGTTGAGGGGGAGGTAGCTTCGAGGCGAGAACCCTCCCTGGCGAGTTCAAGTGGATCACCCAGGCTTCGAGGATCATCGGCGACATGAATGAACGCACTACACGGTCGAGTGTTCGGAACAACTCTCATTTCGCTCATGCCGCATTTGTTGCTTCTTTCGAGCCCAAAGACATTGGACACGCACTATCCGATCACAATTGGGTTAACTCGATGCATGAGGAGTTGGAGAACTTTGAGAGGAATCGGTGTGGGAGTTGGTTGACCCTCCCCCGGGGTGTAAGCCGATTGGTACAAAATGGGTGTGGAAAAACAAAGAGGGAGAGAAGGGTGAGGTTGTGAGGAACAAGTCGAGACTTGTTGCTCGGGGGTTCGATCGAAGGAGGGGATCGACTACGAGGAGACTTTTGCTCCCGTAGCCCGTTTGGAGGCGATTAGGATCCTTCTAGCCTTTTCCGTGGCTAAAGGGTTCAAGTTGCACCAAATGGATGTGAAGAGTGCTTTTCGAATGGAGTGTTGGAGGAAGAAGTGTATGTGAGACAACCTCCGGGGTTTGAGAGTGAGAAGTACCCCCACGGGGTGTACAAGTTGAGGAAGGCGCCGTATGGGTTGAAGCGGGCGCCTAGAGCTTGGTATGGCGAGGTTGAGGGGGTTCTTGTTTGAGAGAGGTTTTGAGATGGGGAAGGTCGATCGGACCTTGTTTTTGCGAGGCGGGGCGGGGGAGATATCCCGATTGTGCGGGTGTACGTGGATGATATTGTCTTTGGTGGCTCGTCTAACTCTCTTGTTGCGAGGTTTGCGGATGATATGAGCGGGGAGTTTGAGATGAGCATGATGGGCGAGTTGCGGTTCTTCCTCGGGCTACAAATCAAGCAATCAAAGGAAGGTACATTTGTGCACCGAGGCTAAGTACACCAAGGACATTGTGAGAAAGTTCAAGATGGAGGACTCCAAGGCTATGACGACGCCGATGAGTACGACTACGGCTCTTGATGCGGACGAGGAAGGTGAACACGTGGACCAGAAGGAGTACCGAAGCATGATCGGGTCACTCCTCTACTTGACGGCGACGAGGCCGGACATACAGTTCTCAGTGTGTCTGTGCGCTCGTTTTCAAGCGTCTCCGAGGACTTCGCATCGGCAAGCAGTGAAGAGAATTTTCAGGTACTTGCGTCACACTCCCGACTTCGGCCTTTGGTACTCCGCGTCCTCTTCTTTGGCGCTTCATGGCTTTTCAGACGCGGATTTTGCCGGGTGTCGGTTGGATAGGAAGTCCACTTATGGGACTTGCCGCTTTTTGGGTTCTTCGTTGGTGTCTTGGTCTTCTCGTAAGCAATCGAGTGTTGCTCAATCCACGACCGAAGCCGAGTATGTTGCCGCTGCTAGTTGTTGCTCTCAGCTCCTTTGGATCACCTACACCATGAGTGACTTTGGTGAGGAGTATACCCATGTCCCACTTCAATGTGATAGCACCAGTGCCATAAGCGTTGCAAAGAACCCAGTGCTCCATTCTAAAACCAAGCACATAGAAGTGAGGTATCATTTCCTGAGAGACAACGTTGAGAAAGGAAAGATAGCGTTGATCCATGTACCCACACATCACGATGAGCATGATGGGCAAGTTGCAGTTCTTCCTCGGGCTACAAATCAAGCAATCAAAGGAAGGAACATTTGTGCACCGGGCTAAGTACACCAAGGACATTGTGCGGAAGTTCAAGATGGAGGACTCCAAGGCTATGACGACGCCGATGAGTATGACTACGGCTCTTGATGCGGACGAGGAAGGTGAACACGTGGACCAGAAGGAGTACCGGAGCATGATCGGGTCACTCCTCTACTTGACGGCGACGAGGCGGGACATACGAGTTCTCGGTGTGTCCGTGCGCTCGTTTTCAAGCGTCTCCGAGGACTTCGCATCGGCAAGCGGTGAAGCGAATTTTCGGGTACTTGCGTCACACTCCCGACTTCGGCCTTTGGTACTCCGCGTCCTCTTCTTTGGCGCTTCATGGTTTTTCGGACGCGGATTTTGCCGGGTGTCGGTTGGATAGGAAGTCCACTTCGGGACTTGCCGAGTTTTTGGGTTCTTCTTTGGTGTCTTGGTCTTCCCGCAAGCGGTCGAGTGTTGCTCAATCCACGACCGAGGCCGAGTATGTTGCCGCTCGCTAGTTGTTGCTCTCGGCTCCTTTGGATCACCTACACCATGAGTGACTTTGGTGAGGAGTATACCCATGTCCCACTTCAATGTGATAGCACCGGTGCCATAAGCGTTGCAAAGAACCCGGTGCTCCATTCCAAAACCAAGCACATAGAAGTGAGGTACCATTTTCTGAGAGACAATGTCGAGAAAGGAAAGATAGCTTTGATCCATGTACCTACACATGACCAACTAGCCGATATTTTCACCAAACCCCTAGATCAAGCAACTTTCACTCGTTTGCGGGGGGAACTTGGTGTGTGTTTGATTTCTTGAGTTGGGTGTGTGGGAGCTCTCTTTTGCGGTGGTGTCGAGCCCTTTTTGCCTCCCCTCGAGGAGCCGGTTTGTAGCATATGTATAGCTTTCCTTTGTGCATTTCTTGCATTTGGCATGGCATATGTAACATGATGTATAGGCATCCTTGTATCTTAGATTGCATGCATTTTGTATCATATGCATTGGTTAGGAAAAGCTTCTCTCATATACTTTGTTCACCATGGAATGAGATATATGTCTTTGTGAGCTTGTTTGGTATGATATGGTTAGTTTGGCTTAGCTCTTGATGATCTTGATGAATAATCCATGGTTGATAGCTATGCTTTTGAAAAATGTCACATGTATGCTCTCTCATGTGTAAATGCCTTTACATGCTCTTGACATGTTTGTGTGGCCTTGCTATGCTTAATTTGTGGTTGGATAGCTAGTTTATTGATCATATGGGGCCAAAGGCTCATTTGCCATCATGAATGTTTAGCCCTCTTGATTTATCTTGTGGAGGAGCATAAGTTCCTTTTTGTCGCAAAGACATTTCATGTACCATTTACAAATCTGAAAATGAAATGAAAAATGCTTGGAAAATATGCTCCCATGTCACATGTCTTGAATTAAATTTGCTTTGGGTGCTAAACCGTTGCATGATGCCTACCAATGAGAAGTCTCATACATAGAAGTAGGCACATGGCTCGGTGGCTTTGACATGACATGAGGTGATTGTGGGTGTTTGTGATGGTCTTATGATTAGAATGGTTGTCCTAGCATGAAGTTTGTGTGGCTTTGCCATTTTGATATGCCTTGATCATGTTTAGGACTTTGCTCATGAGAGGCAAGTTTTCGCAAAATTGCCAAAATCCTTCTTAGCTTCGTCCAATGGTTGTGAAACTTGGTGATCATGTAGTTGAGATCGATACGAAGCCGTAGAGTACCTAACTTGCTCATTTGGACATGTGTAGCATTCTTTGTTGAATTTTGTCTATTTGAGAAGCTCTAGGTTGAAAGTTTTGCATTTTTTGGCTTGATTCATGCATTGCCAACAAGGGGGAGAAGGTTGAGCTTGAAATGGCTTACCGGGCGCTTTTAGAAGGTTTTCGGGTGGTTTCGAGCCATTTCCGGGCTCTTTTGTACACGGTACGACGGTGAAGAGCACCGGTCCGGCGGTGTGAGTGCTGGTCCCTGTACATATGTTAGGCACCGGTACGACCGGTGGTGATGACCGGTCCGACCGGTGTGAGCTGAAAGTCTTTGCGGCTGTCCGTTTCATGTGGTTTCTTGCATGCATTCGTCCAGGGGGAGTTGCATTGGTTCAGGGGGAGCTTGCATGTGTGCAGGGGGAGCTCTTTGTGAGTTTTCGAGTTTTGTTTCGGTGGTTTGTGCTCTTTGCTTGAGTTTTGCTTTGTCTCGGATGTGTCGAGCCGTTGCCCTTGCCTAAGGGGTCCGAGACTTGTTTCCTTCAAGTGATCTTGCTCTTTGCCTTTGTTTGGCTTTCGATCGCTTGTTGGAGTTTCTTTTTATTGATTTCTTTTCTTTTTCTTTTCTCTCTTGTTACTTTCGTGTGGGTGTTGTCAATGCACTCATCAAGGGGGGAGATTGAGGACCATGTGCGGTTCGAGGACCGGTGGATGGTCGCTTCCTTGTGTGATGAGTGATTGACAACGTTGTGTGGACCGATTCTTGGCTAAGTATTGCGAGGTGCGGGTTGCGGCTTGACCGGTGTTGGTGCGGGTGAAGAACAAGCGCGAAAGGTCGTCGCCGGTGAGGCCTCCGGGTGTGGAGAAGACAAGTAGGCTTCGTTCGAGGGGACCCGGTGGCCGGCGGGGTCAAGTGCGGGCCGCATGGTGGCGTGAACAGCAAGATGAAGTCGTGGACGGTTTCTTGGTTGAGCCTCAAAACCAAGGTCGAGCCGGGACTACGTGTGAGCCGAGTCATGAGTGGAGATTGGTGGAGGCTACACCGAGTTCGCGGGGTTTCCGGTGGTTTACCAGAAAACCACTGGGTTCCTTGGTTGATCCACAAAGCCAAGACCGGGGAGAACCGAAGACGGAGGTGCGGCGGCACCGGACCGGTCGACCGGTGGGGACCGGTCCGGTTGACCGGTGAGGAGCACCGGTCTGACCGGTGTGCGACGACGCAGTCCGGAATCTTCGAAGCGGAGGACACGCGTCGGGATCGCATGGCTTGCGTCGAGGCTACGCAGGGTGCGGCCGCCGGGCATCCGTCCGATGGTGAAGACGTCAAGAATTCCAAATCCGCCCTTGAGGGGCTTGTATCCCTAGTTGTTAGAGAAGGGCATTTTAGACATTCGGTTGCCTCCATATAACCGAAGAGGTGAGAGGATGGCAGCCAACTCTTGGAACCCTAGCTCATTAGTTTTCTTATTTTCCACCTATTTTTCCTTAGGTTTTCTCTAGGACTAGCAAGAGAGCTTCACGGAGAGATCTTGTAGAGAGGGATGGATGATCGGGCGTCTTGCTAGACCTTGTACGAACCTTTGTTTCATGTATAGATGATTCGGCGTGGTTCCTCAAGGTTTGGATGTGTTTTCCCCGGTTGTTCTTGATGGTGATTTTCGGAGCCCTCTCTCGGTGATTTCTTTGGGTTGTTTTCGGGGCCTTTCTCTTGGGGATTTGATGGGGGAAATTTGTGGGAACCCTTCGTGGTTCTTTGGGCTGTGATTCCCCTCCCAAATTCGTGAGTAAAGGTCCTCGATTTTGGGGTTTCTTGAGTTCTTGGGTTGGAAGTGCTCTCGGAGGGATTTCTTCGATTCCTCCTTTTTGGACGAGTTTTTGTGGGATTAAACTTGGCTATGGACTCCTCATGAGGTGTTCTTGATATCCCCAAAGTCTTGTTCAAGTCCGTGGAGCGATTCGGGAGATCGAGATTTGGATTTGGGGGAGTTGACCGCGGGTCTTGTTCATCCCGAGCCGCCCGAGCTACACCGGTCGTGGGGTGCTCTTGACCGGTCCGACCGGTGCGAGCCCTTGTGGGTTTTTGCTCGGGTGAACGTCTTGGTGTGTTCGTTGTTGTCCCGTGTTGCTTCTTCGTTTCGAGTTTTGGTCCGTTTGGTGGTCGGTTGACCTGTTTGGTGCCTTGGGGGCTTTCTGGGTGCCATCGGTACGTCGGTGTGTCTCACCGGTCGACCGTGTAGAGCCACTTAGTGGAAGTTGCTCAGTTTCACCAGCAGGGACCGGTCGGCCGTGGTGCTCACCCCGTCCGACCGGTGTGGGTCTGTAGACTCGGGATTTGTTGTTCCGCTGCGTTCTCGAGTCGGAAGACTGTGTGTGTTGGTTCCTAGGTCCAGTGGCACTCCAGTGGCTACGTGGGCTTGGCCAACTTGGGTAGTGAGTCGGAGACGTGTGTTTGGAAGCCGTGTTCGTCTTGTTGGAGTTTTCATCTCCTTCGAGAAGAATTTTTATCGGCTCCCATTCACTCCCCCCCTCTCTGGTTCGCCGTATCGGTCCTTCAACCGGGGAGCGTCCCGGTGGTCAATGGATGACCACTCCTCGGTGATGAGTGATTGACAACGGGTGTTGGACTGACTCTTGGCTCGGTGCGCGGGTGTAGGGCTGCGGCCTAGTTCGTGTTGTTGCAGGTGAAGAACGGGCGCGAAAGGTCTTCAGCCTTGAGTGGCCTCCGGGAGATGGAGAGACAAGTAGGCTCGGTTCGAGGGACTCGGTGGACAGCGGGACTAGGTGCGGGCCACATGGTGGCGATACGAGCAAGACGAAGTTATGGACAATCGAGCCGGTGCACGGTGGCGGTCGAGTCAAGAGGCTTGGCGGGAGGCCGGACCGAGCACGCGGGGTTTGGTGGTTTGCCCACAAAACCATCGGAGGACGGTTTCTTGGTTTGGGCCTCAAAACCAAGTCCGAGGGCCCAACACGACGGAGACGGGATCCGGGCGTGTCGGGAAGCTTCGAAGCGGAGGACACGCGGCGGGATCGCATGGCCTGCGTCGGGAGGACGCGGGGTGCGGCAAAGGCGTGGCCGTCCGATGGCAAGACCCACAAACATTACCTAAATGCCCCTGCGTGGGTTGTATAGCCAGTAGTTGAGTTAGGAGCGGCGGGAAGTCGGCGAAGGGGACGACACCGTAGTCATGGAGGACACGTCCGACGAGGACGATGACGAGGAGACGCTATAGGACCGCTTCCAGCTACGGTCGAGGTTCAGCCGTCCCGGCCTACCTCACGTGCCCCTCGTGCAAGATCCGCCGGCTAGCCTGGAGGCTAGTCTGGCCGCGCCGCTGCAAAGGCCGCGCAATTCCGCCCGCAAGCGGGTGTCGAAGAAGTTGAAGGTCTCTGAGACCACGCCCCAAGAGGTGAGACGTCTTGAGTAGTGTAGTCGAGTACTAGTCTCTCGAGTTCACTTGCTGATGACTGAGCTTCCTTGCTTGTAGGAATTGCCGCCTACGGAGCCCGTTGAGCAGGGCGACGAAGGTGAGTGGGACACGGTGGGGGAACCCGCTGGGAGTCGTAGCCCAGCCCCCACTGTCGAAGAGCTCCTTGCGCAGATGGAGCGTCAGCCCCCTGCTCCTCAAGGGAGCACGGAGCCCGCAGCCGCCGCTGCAGAAGAAGTGGTGGCCGCGGAAATGCGGGCGCGGCGGCCGCACCGGCCGTCGCTGTTGCGGCGAAAGGGCGCGCGGCCGTAGAGGCGCAAGAGGAGGTGCCCGCCAAGGCTGGACTGGTGGACATCGCCAGCATCCTTGGCGCCCCGACCGTGACAATAGTCCGGTCAAGCTTGTAAGTGTTGTGTCTTCCCGAGTAGTACTTGATGTAGTAGTCGTGCTCGATTGACAACAAATTTGTGTACTCTGCAGGAAATCAATAGATCTGTCTTGGGAGGGGGATGAACCCTCTACAGCGGTGGCGGAAGAAGAAGCCGCGCCGCCCGCGGAGGAGTCCACTCCCACCCCTCAGGCGGAGCCCGAAGTGCCGGCTGCTGAGGCTACGTTGCCCGAGGCCAGCGTGGTCGAAGGTAAGTACTCTGCTGAGGCTATAGAACTCCCCGAAGAGTAGTCATAGTCGCTGATGCGCTTGTCTTTTTCTTGACAGGCGCTGAGGCCAAAGGGAGCGACATCCTCGCGGCGGTGCCCATGCAGAGGTTGACACCACAAGTGCCGGAGGCTGCTGGAGGAGCCCATGAGCCTATGGAAGTGGCCGTCGGAGAGGCCGCCACAGCGACCGGAGGAGAGGAGGCCTCCACGCCGCCAGAACCCGCTCTGGAGGTGGTTGTCCGCTCCCCAGAAATCCAAGATGCGGAGCCCATCCGCTCTGCGCCGATGACTGAAACCGCCACAAGTAGTCGCGGCGGGGTAGAGTTGCTGGCGGACGACTTGGTCGACCCGGCAACGGTTGCTCGGCACCTGGAGGCGGTCCGCCAAGCTGAACAGTGGATGAAGGCGAGTAGTCTCAACTCCTGAGTAGTCAGTCCTCTGTCGTTGAGTACTCGTTTGACATGTGTTGTCTGTGCAGGACGTCGTGGAGAGGTCCCGTGAGAAGTCTAGCATCCTGCAAGGCTTCGGCGACGCGGTGCTCCGGGCTGAAGCGCTAGAGGATCAACTCTTGAAGTCGCGGAAGCACGCGGCCGCTATGCAGTCCAAGCTCCAGGAGATGCAGGCGAAGAGCGACGACTTGGTGTGGAGGAACAAGACGCTCCGCAACAAGAACAAAGGTACACCACTTGTCTTGTTGAGTAGTTGTTGGAGGTCGAGAGGTAGTCTAACCCGCTTTTCATTGTTGTTTGCAGAGCTGGAGGCCCGGGTAGACCAGTTGAAGGCTTCAGATACGGATCTGAAGAATATCTTCTACCGGGAGCAGGAGGCCCGCCAGGTACTCGAGCTTGACTATAAGGAGCTTGCCTTCGAGTGCGACAAGCACATGGAGCTTCGTATTGCTTCCGATCGTGACCTCGTCAACTGCTACAAATCATTGCAGAAGCTGAACGAGGACTGCGTGGCGCTGCGGGCCCAGCTGAAGGAGCTTGAAGAAGCCGCGCTCCCCATCGCAAGACTCTTGGTACCTCATCCTGGCGGCCCCAAGATAGCGCCTCTGGTTGATCGGCTGAAGGAAGCCCCCAGCCGGCTGGAGGCCTTCGTGAAGCATCTGGCGAAGTCGATCCCGAACCAGGTGCTGGCCTTCATGAAGTCCTACTTCCCAAAAGCGCCCGTGGAAGTAGTCGCTGGTGGGGTAGCCGCCAACTGTACAGACGAGCAGTATGCGGAGCTGCTGGAGCAGATGGCGCCCATTGCGGAGCAAGTAGCCGATAAGCTTAACCTCCAGTAGTCATGTAATAGTTAGCTCGTAGCAGTGTATGTACAAAAACAATTGTAATGAAATTGCTTAAGTATTAATGAAGAGAAGTTCCATCAATGAGTACTCGTAGTCGCGATCTCAGAGTGCGGAGTCCCATCATGGAGTTGTCGCGAGTAGTCGTACTCGGCGGTAGTCCCGTTGAGGGAAGTAGACAGTAAAAAGGTTGATGAACGATCAAACTTTATTACTGAAGAAGTACACCTGGATGGCCAGGGCCGTAGTTACAGAGTAGTCGCCTGGACCCGGAGGCCGCTTACGGCTAAGTGGTGCTAGGGCGAGTAGCCGCTTACAGCAGTAGATCCGTAGGTAGCCGTGTAGGCTGGATCTAGGAGTACATGGTCTCTAAGTACACCGCTGCTAGAGTCCTTTGTTGCTCGTCGCAGCCCAGGATCCGTAGGTAGCCGCGCGGGCTGGATCCTGGAGAGGAGTAGTCCGGAGACTGGAGCCAGGACCCGGAGGCCGCTTATGGCGTAGGAGTAGTCCGGAGACTGGAGCCAGGACCCGGAGGCCGCTTACGGCGGGGGGGTCTTGATGTAGTCGTGTAGACTTGAGCCCCGGAGTAGTCGTGTAGAGTAGGCGTAGAATCGACAGAGCTGGTCGACGTTCCATGAGTTGTTGACATCTTCGCCTTCAAGTGTCTGGAGGCAGTAGGAGCCCGGCCCGGTCACCTTTGCAACTGTGAAGGGACCTTCCCAGGGGGAGCTGAGCTTGTGTAGTCCTTCCGTGTTCTGGATAGGACGGAGGACGAGATCGCCAACATTGAAGGAGCGTTCCTTGACGCTGCGGTCATGTTAGCGTCGGATACCCTCCAGGTATCTTGCTGATTGGACGAGGGCAGCGCAGCAAGTGTGACGCCCCAGGTTTTTAATTACCGTCATTAACGCTAATGACCAGATCAGCCGAGTCAAACCGGACAAACATTGGTCAAACCTAGGTCAACCTGGGTCATCACCCCGAAAACCTCGCCAATGAACCCTAATGAACCCCTTGACCAAGCCTACACACACCCGTAGTGGACCCTTGGTCAAAGACGGGGTCAAAACCGGCTTAACCGTTGACGTCAGGGAATGTCGTCCGGAACTTTTGCCGCGTTCTCCAAAATTCGCCTAAACACTTCAAAATCTACCTTTATGAAAGTTGTCCATATTGTTGAGGGACACAACTTTCATGTATATTGGCATTTCAAATTTTGAGTGGAAATCGGTGAAAAACTTGATCGACTGACAGTACCTCCAGTTTCCCAGAACAGGCCGGCATTAAATGTTGGCATTTCCTGCAAAATCTGTCGGGAAAAACACTAGGTGGCCTTTGTAAAAGTTGTAGAGGGTAGTTAGATCTAGAACTTTCCTATTCATCACTTTATGCACTTCTATTCAAATTTTTGGAGCAAAACGTGGTCAAACAGCGCCAGTCCGACACATGAACATTCACCCGGTGCTCCCACGCGCGCCCGCCGCGACGCGCCACCGCGCCGGCGCCGCGCCCGCGTGCTCGCACACGCCCGCGCGCCTACCCACGCCCGCGCCGGCCCCTGCTCGCCTCGGTGTCCGCACCCCCGTGCGTGCCTTCCCAACGCGTCACGCATCCCCAAAGCCCGCGCCCCGAGACATCTAGTGACCCGCGCCGCCCGTACGCGCGCGCTCGGTCCGCCGATCCGTCGGGGGGCTCCCCCCGCACGCGCGCCGGCCAAGGCCGCTCGCGTACGGTGCACTGGTGTCGAGGTACCTCGCGTCTTGTCGCAGTGAAGGCGCCCGTTTTCCCCGCCTACAAAATGGCCGCGGTCGGCTTCTCCCCGTGCGCACGCCGTCGACGTCGAGTAGGCGCCCGTCGCGCCTACTTCGTGCCCACGGTCGTTTTCCCCAGTCGCCAGCGCCCTAACCCTTGCCTCCCTACTCCGCGAAGTCGCGCCGCGCCGCCCCCCTTGCTGCCCCGCCGAGAGCTCGCCGAGGCGAGCTCCAGCGGATACCACACGGCCGTGCCGCGGAGCACCCACGCCGGCAGCCCCTATCCTACAATTGAGCCCCCAAACCGAACCCTAGTGGTCCATAGAACACTCCCCCACCCTCCCCCGGCCGGCCGGAATCGCCGCCGGACCGCCGCTGCCCGCGCCCAGGGGCTACATTGCAAATGCAAAGATCTTTCCAGGGTCCTCACTGCAAAAGGTGAACTCCAATAGTAAAAGTGATTTTCTGATGTTTGTAAATTGCGTAGAAATCACAGAAAAATCAGAAAAATGTAAAACCAATTTTGTTGGATTTGTGGTGTAATATCCCACAACTTTTGTTATTCTGGCCAGAGCTAATTCCCTTTAGTTTTTGCATGAAAAATACAAATGTGAAAACCCTAGATCTGCAATATCTCAAAAACTATAAATCCTCTGTAGCTAATTTTTGGTTATGTTGTGTGTTATATCATGACTAGCTCCTATGCCAAAACTTGCACAAAGTTATGATGTAAATCTCTTTATAAAAATGTTTTTCCATTGCTTCCAGATCTGCATAAATGATTTTTCTTGCTAAATATATTTATGTGTTTGAGCTCAACTTGTGCACACTGTTTTGTAATACCAAAATACAAATCTTTTAAATGAATCATGATTTTTGGGCTTACCAGAAATATTTATCCTCTAATTATGGATGTTTTCCTTTGTAAATTAATAAACCTAGATCAGTAGAGTTCCTAGGTGAATATGCTGGTTCTTTAGGCTTGTTTAGGACCAGAGAGCATGCATGAGAAAGTTGGGATCATTTTGGTGCTTAATTATTTTTGTATGCATTTAATTTGAATCACTAGCTAGCCCTTGTTATTTTTCTCCAATATTTAATTTCCTAGCATCCAAAACTTACATGTGGGTCCAATGGACCAGGATAGGTGCTAATATGCATATGAAACACTTCTTTAATTTTTGGGAATTTAATTGCTTAATAAAAAGGCTTAAAAGCCCTTTTAATATTAAAGGGAAGTTAAATAAAGAAAACCCCTAATTAATTCTTTTTCCTTTTTGAAGGTATTATTTAATTTAATTAAAAGATAATTAATTATCATTGCTGATCAGAAAGTAATTCATAAATAAAAACATTATTTACACCCTTGTTTGTGAAAGTAAAAGGAGTTAAAGCCTTCACATGAAATGACAAGTATAATAAAAACCTTTATTCAAATGTGCAATAAAAGAATCACCCATGTACAACAATAACCTTCCTAAAAGAGAAACCCTATCTAAATGCTTGTTAAGGTGAATATGACCAACCCAGGGTTGGATAAGACAACAAACTATCACATCACCTAAATTGCATTGCATTCCGTGTAGATCATCCGGACGGAGATTACTCCCTTGTCCCGGAAACCGAGGAAGGAGGAGCGGAAGCGTCGCTGCAGTACGTGGAAGTACTCGACACCGAGGGTGCCCAGGCTAACCTAGCCGACGAAGGCAATCTCCGGTGCATCTAACCTAGTTTTAAAGTTCTTTATTCAATTATCTATGAATGATTGTGCATTTACGTTCAGGAGTTGAATGAAACCCTAGATGCATGATCCATAGGTACCTTTGTCCTTACTAGAATGATAGGTCGGTAGCTGCTAAGCTATAGGACCGTTACAAGTCGAGTGATGACCTCACTTGCGAGAATAGGTTCCTAGATAGGAATCACAATGTATCCCTAAATGCTTTGCTCATGTGGTAAGAGCATGGGATCTGGGCTCCGGTCCAGTGGTTATGTGGGTTCAGCTTTTGAACGTACTAAGCACATGTCGGGTATGGGACCGGTAAGCCTAGTACCCTAATGAGGTGGCAAGGGATCCTACCGTTACTACTCTTGGGATTCGCTCTCACGGCTCGCCACCGGTGGTGTATGGTGACTCTGGGTGTACTGGGTGGGACATGCCAGATAGCCTGCACCAAAGACTGTAAGATTCGATCCCGACCCGAGGATTTTTGGGAACGGCCTGGGAAAGTTGTCCCTTGGTGGGCAGCCTACCGTGTGTTTGGGTCTACCTTGCAAGGTTTAAATCAATCGATTGTCGGCCTCTCACCTTTATCCGAGACTGCTTACTCCACTAGTCATGAGATCCCTAATGACGGAAGATGATGAATATTATGCTTGATTAAATGTATTGTACAACTTTGTTTGTACTAGTTGGCTAATGTAGTAAAGATTAGACCTACTAGAACTTGTGCTAAAATCTTGAAAGTAAGGACCTACTCTTTGTTACTTTTTAGCAAAAGCAACCCAGTAGCCAAAAAGCCTTTCATGGTCTAGAATTGGTGAAGTAGATATCACCGACGGGTAAGTCTTGCTGAGTATTAGTATACTCAGCCTTGCTATAATGTGTTGATCCAGGTAATGCCTTCAGTGATGTGTGGCCCGGAGAGATCCCGCCCGGCTGGGAGCTGGAGTGGGTGGAGGACGACTACTGAAAGCATCATGGATGGCCTCCCGTGGTGTCTTCGCTTCCGTTAGTTTATTTTCGCTACTTTCGAAAACTCTGAACTATCTCATCATGGCAAAAACTATGGTTTGTAATAATTAAACCCCTCGGGGTACAAATTTGGATATTAATGTTGTTGTATCTCTGGACTCGCATTCGAGTGAGTTTTAATGCATATATCCGATCCTTGTTGCTTTTCAAGTGATTTACCGGGCGTTAACCCGGCAACTTACGACGGGATGATACTTTACTATTGCTTAATGACCAAAGTGGACCGGTCTTAGGCGATAGTACGGTATTTTCTTGGGCGGGTTGTCACAGCGAGCTTCTTCGAGTCCATCAATGTCAACTCTTCTGCTGTCTTTAGAGACGCCTTCGTCATAGTGCTCCACTGCTGGTGAGTTCCATATGACATCAGCAGGGAGGATTGCTTCGGAGCCGTAGACCAAGAAGTAAGGGGATTGCCCCGTTGGCTTGGAAGGCTGAGTACGTAGTCCCCAAAGTGCATTAGGTAGTTCCTTGATCCACTTGCCTCCTTTGGAATTGGTAGCGTCGTGTAGCCGCTTTTTGAGAGCGTCGAGCACCATCCCGTTGGCGCGCTCGACTTGTCCGTTGGCCCGAGGATGGGCGACTGAGACATATCGGACGTCGATCCCACTGTTCTCGCAGTACTCCCAGAACTGGTGGTTGTTGAAGTTGGAGCCCAGATCTGTGATGATGCAGTGGGGTAGTCCGTAGCGATGTACGAGTTCATCCAGAAGTCGAGTACTCTGTCAGCTTTGGGGCATGTCACCAGCTTGACCTCGATCCACTTGGTGAACTTGTCGATGGCCACCGATGCTCCGTTGAAACCACCGGCTCGGTGGCGGTGGCCCAATCATGTCGAGCCCCCAGCAAGCGAAGGGCCAGGTTGGAGGTATGGTGACTAGCTTGTAGGTTGGGACGTGTTGCTGTTTGGCAAAGTATTGGCATCCTTGGCACCTTCTGACGAGTTCTTCAGCGTCGCCCAGAGCTGAGGGCCAGTAGAAAGCTCGCCAGAAGGCTTTGCTGACCAGCGTGCGGGAGGACGCGTGGTTGCCGCAGACGCCCTTGTGGATCTCCTCCAAGATGTCCTTGCCTTCCTGCCTTGGGACGCACTTCATGAGTACTCCAGAAGATGCACCCCGCTTGTAGAGCTTGTCCCCGACGAGGACGTAGGACTTGGCGCGGCGGATGAGTTGCTCGGCCAAGTTCTTGTCCGAGGGAACCTTCTGCTCGCAGAGGTAGTCGATGAAGGGTCGCCTCCAGTCCACGTCGATCATCATGACCTCCTATCCGGCCGGTGGATGAGCTGGGACAGTGGTCGGTGGCGCCGGCTCCGGGATGGATGGCGCGTGAAGCTCGTGAACGAAGACACCCGCCGGTACTTGAGCGCGGGTAGATCCAAGCTTCGACGAGACGTCCGTCGCAACGTTGTTGTCGCGGACGATGTGGTGGAACTCGAGACCGTAGAACTTGTTCTCGAGTTTGCGGACTTCTAAGCGATAGGCGTCCATGTTCTCCTTGTTGCGGTCCCGGGACTTGTTGACTTGGTGGATGACCACCGCGGAGTCGCCGTAGACCGATGGCCGCTTGATGCCCGGTGGAAGCCGCGAGGCGGAGCCCGTGTAGGAGAGCTTCGTACTTGGCTTCGTTATTTGAGACCTTCCGGAAGATGCGCGCAACGTACTTGAGTTGTTCGCCCGTTGGAGAGATCGGGAGTACCCCCGCACTCGCGCCCTCGAGGTTGAGTGAGCCGTCGAAGTACATCACCCAATGCTGCGGTCGCACGGCCGGAGTAGGTAGGCGATTCTCCCTGCCACTCGCCATGAAGTCGACTAGCGCCGCGACTTGATGGCCGTGCGTGGCTTGAAGTCAATGGTGAGGGTGCCGAGTTCGACTGCCCATTTGGAGATTCTTCCATTAGCATCTTGGTTCCGCAGGATGTCGCCGAGCGGGTAATCGGTGACAACGGAGATCGAGTACTCTTGGTAGTAGTGTCGTAGCTTCCGCGAGGTGATGAGTACCGCGTACAGGAGCTTCTGTACAGGCTGATAGCGTGCCTTGGACTCTGACAGGACCTCGCTGACGAAGTAGACTGGGTGCTGGACTGGATAGGCGTGGCTGTCTTCCTGCCGCTCGACGATGATGGCAAGATGCGACCACATGAGTAGTCGCAGCGAGGTAGAGCAGTAGCTGCTCGCCTTTGCGAGGAGCCGTGAGGACTGGTGGCTTCGATAGGAAGTCCTTGAGCTAGGCAAGGGCTTGATCCGCCTCTGGGGTCCACACGAACTTCTTTTGGTGTTTGAGTAGTTTGAGGAAGGGGAGCCCCCGTTCTCCAAGCTTCAAGATGAATCTGTTAGGCCGCCATGCACCTGGTCAGCTTCTGGACGTCTTTGATGCACGTGGGAGCTTTCATGCTGGTGATGGCGGAGATCTTCTCGGGGTTGGCTTCAATGCCGCGTTGGCTGATGATGAAGCCGAGTAGTTTGCCCGAAGGCACGCCGAAGATGCACTTGTTCGGGTTGAGCTTCCAACGGTACTCGCGCAAGGATGCGAAAGTCTCTTCAAGGTCGTCGATGAGGGTACTGGAGTTTCTGTTCTTGACGACCACGTCATCCACGTAGGCTTCGACGTTCTTGTTTAGTTGCCTCTTGAAGCAGGCCTGGATAGCTCGTTGATAGGTGGCGTCGGCGTTCTTCAACCCGAAGGACATGGTCTTGTAGCAGTACACACCAAATGGGGTGATGAACGAGGTCTTCTCCTGGTCTTCTTCCTTGATCGCGATCTGGTGGTACCCGGAGTAGCAGTCAAGGAAGCAGAGCAGGTCGCAGCCCGTCGTGGAGTTGATGACTTGATCAATGCGCGGCAACCCGAAGGGGTCCTTGGGGCAGTGCTTGTTGAGATCAGTGTAGTCGACACACATCCTCCACTCGTTTGAGTTCTTCTTGCGGACGAGGACAGGGTTGGCGAGCCACTCAGGATGGAAGAATTCTCTGATGAAGCCAGCCGCGAGTAGTTTGGCGAGTTCCTTCTTGATGGCATCCCGTCTGTCGTCGGCAAAACATCGGAGGTGTTGTCGCTTGGGGTGGCCTTAGGATCGACGTTGAGGCAGTGCTCAATCAACTCCCTGGGCACTCCTGGCATGTCTGCTGGTTTCCACGCGAAGATGTCGCGGTTAGCCCGGAGGAAGTTGATGAGCGCGTCTTCCTATTTGGGGTCAAGGCCTGCCCCGATGGTGGTGGTTTTGCTGGGGTCGCCTATTCCGAGGTCGATCGTCTTGACTAGAACCTCCTCAGCTGGCTGAGGCTTGTTGGCGTTGTCAGACTTCTCCGGGATGTCGAGATCACTTGTAGCAAGCTTCTTCGACGCGGCGTAGACCTCCAACATAGCGTTGGGTACTTGATTTGTAGAGGCGATCTCCACGGCTTCTGTATCGTAGTCGTGGGAGATCTTCAAGTCCCCTTGGAGAGAGAGTACACCCGCTGGGCTTGGCATCTTGAGTACCAAGTAGGTGTAGTGGGGCACCACCATGAACTTGGCGATGGCCGGTCTGCCGAGGATGGCATGGTAGGATGTCTCGAAGTCCGCGACCTCGAACTTGATGTACTCGGTACGGTAGTTGTCCCGAGATTCCCCGAAGGTAACTGGCAGGACCACTGAGCCCAGTGGGATAGCCGCGTTATCGGGGACGATGCCGTAGAAGGGCGTGTTGCTCTTTGTAAGCATGTGGGTGATGTCGAGCTTCATCTTCTTCAAGGTCTTGGTGAAGAGGACGTTGAGCCCGCTTCCACCGTCGATGAGGACCTTGTTGAGCTTGGAGCCCGCGACCACCGGCTTCAGGACTAGGGGGAACCGCCCTGGTTCGGAGAAGCTGGTCCATTGATCCGCGCATCAGAACGTAATGGGTACCTCCGACCACCTGAGAGGGGTCGGGACCGCTGGTTCAATGCTCATGACTTCTCGACGGGTAGCTTTTTGCTCCCGCCTGCTGGGTAGTCCACCGAAGAGGACGTTGACAGTCTTGTCGGGTTCCTGGAAGTCGTTGTTGTCTCCGTCGTTCTTCTTCTTGCCTTTCTTGTCATGAGGGTGCGGTGGCTCTGGAGTACTCTTGAGTGCATGCCTGAGTTGGTAGCACTACTCGGTGGTGTGGTTGTCGTTCAGATGCCACGGGCACTTCTCCTTCAACAAGTCTTTGAAGCCGCCGGAGTTCTTCCTCGAGTTCTCCTTCACAGGGCGCTGGATAGCCGCGACAGTGTTGTTTGTCTTGCGCTTGCGGTTGGGACCCGAGTAGTTGTTGTTGTTGCGACCGCCTTGGTTCCCGTTATTGCCGCTGCTGCCGCCGTTGTTCTGCTTGCTTTTGCCACGGATGGCGTCGTACTTGGCATTGGCCTTGTCTTCTTCATCCGCCCAGGACGTAATCATGTCCTTGAGGTGGGGGATGGACTTGGGGCGGCGACGACCGAAGTCTTCGAAGCTGCGGCGGTGGTAGAGGCCGTCTTGGAAGAGGTCGATGACCTCCTTGTTGGTGACGTCGACTACAGTAGCGCGCTTGTCAAAGAAGCGGTGCATGTACTTGCGGGGGGTCTCGCCTTGTTCCTGCTTGACCATGGCCAGGTCCATGCGAGTACCCGATCGGCCCATGGCGCTGCGAAGTTGTCGGTGAACCGCTCCTTCGAGTGGTCCCACTTGTCGATCGAGTGCTTGTCCGGCGACTCGAGCCATGTGAGTGGAGCTTGGTCCAGCGGGGGGAAGGGGAAGTAGAGGCACTTGGTGTCATTGTTGCCGCCGCATTCTCGATGGAGAGGGCGTAGCACCCGAGCCATTGGATGGGGTCTGCTTCGCGTCGTACTTGGTGATCCCCAAAGGCTTGAACTTGTCGGGGAGGAGCAAGTTGCGAAGTCGAGGTGAGAAGGCGGGGAAGCCGTCGTTGTCGCCGGCAGTGGCTGACTTCTTCCGCCGCAGCTCCTCAATCTTCTGGCGGGCGTCGTAGCCGCCCTGTGAGGCTCCGGAGGCGTGTCTGTTTGCGTGGTCTCGACCGCCGCGACTGCCGCCGCCGCCGGCCCTCCTGTTGGCTCCATGGTTGGAGCTTCCGCCATCGCTGCTGCCGCCATCAGGGTCACGCCCGCCGCCGTCACGGGCGCGGTGAGGGACGACCTCGTGGTTGCTGTTGCCACCCTGTGAGGGTCCACCAGCGTTTGCACGAGTGCGGTTGGGCTCGGCTGGGAGCTCAGCTCGAGTACTGTTGCGACCGAGGTCGGCGCTGCGACTTGTAGCTTCGTTGTCGCGATTCCTGGCAGGAGGAGGCTGGTTGACCCTGTTGTCGACCCGCATGAAGTAGGCGTCTTCAGCGAGCTTGGCGATGACTTCTCCGGCGCGTATTCCCTGAGCCTGGCGTGCGATCGCTCTGATCGACATGAGGCATTGCTCAGGGGTAGTGTGTACTCTGCTCTCGACCGTCTCGAGAGCTTCCGCAAGGTTGCGGATGGGGAGGTTGTCTCGGAGACGCCGGCGCCGCTCGCTGCGCTTCCTGTTGCGCTCATGTCGAGCGTCTCTGTTAGCGGGGGTTTCGTCTGCAGGTGCGTCAGCAGACAACTCGTCTGAGGAGATGTCTTCAAGGGACTTGGTGTGTCACCGGCAGCCATGAAGACTTGGTGGTCAGGGGTGCCAAGGCTGGACTCAGAGGCCGCCACCTCAGTCGGGGTGTTCGAGTCAGCTCGGGTAAGCGGTGTTCCCTCCTAGAACTGGAGCAAGTCGATGTAGGCGACGTAGTGTGAGTCCCCACTTATCAGGTCAGCGGGCTTGCGGTCAAGCCAGTAGACAAATCTTCCGGCAGGAGTGGACGTTATAACTAGCCCCGAGGCCGGCCCTGATAAGGGGTGCTCAGTAGTGTTGTCCTCGGACTCGGGATCCTCTGGGTCCGACCCGAAGTCGAACTCGTATGCGGAATCCGAGTAGAACCCAGAGAGGGAGTTGGAGTCCGAAGCGTGGCCGGGGGCGGTGTCGAGGTCCGAGTTGTACTCTGCTACGGGCTCCTTGCCGGCCCGGCGCGAAGTGGGAGCCTCCTTGCGGGTCCTACTGAGGATGCGGGGACCATGCGCGGAGCGCTCACGTGGCGGTGGGACCACATGCGATGGCTGAGTAGCCGGCTCGCATGCGATAGCCCATGGAGACGTCGAGTTCAAGTTGGAAGCAGACTCGAGCTTGAAGTCAGCGTGGTGGTCGAAGAGCGAAATTTCGCCGAACTTGCCGGCGAGTTCACCTGTGACAACTTCAGGAAGCGTCACGAAGCCGGTCTCCGGGTTGGGCGGCATGGTGAGGCGGCGCTGGAAAGACCCCGCGCGCCGGCGGTGCGGCACCCAAGCGCCGAAAACGAAGGTGTCCCCGCGGTTGAAGGCGACGGTTGGCTTGAAGTAGACGAGAGCCGTCGAGTTCGCCATGTGATCTCTCGGTGAGATCCCCTACCTGGCGCGCCGCTGTCGGTGTTTTAGACCGGCAACCTACTAAGGGGAGTACCCGAAGTAGATGAATGTGGCCTCACCGAGATCGGTAACTCGAAGGAAGAGACACGTGGCACACAATTTAGACAGGTTCGGGCCGCGAGGTGCGTAATACCCTACGTCCTGTATGCTGCGTAGCTCTGGATTGATTGGGTACGATTACAAGATGGTGTAATTGTACGCCGTGAGATGAGATGTTCTGTAGAGGGGTCCCTGCCTCACCTTATATAGTCCAGGAGGCAGGGTTACAAGTCGGAGTAGGGAGAGAGTACTAGTCGAGTACGTCTAGGAGTCTTCCATACAGTGCGGGACATGTACAGCTTCCTAACCGAGTACTTCTCCTCCGTAGTCCTTGTGCTTCACGCCATCAGGTGCCATGTAGCGCAAGACAGGTAGTCCCAGGGGCCCACCGAGTAGTCGGTCCTGGCACCCACTGAGGTAGTGGGCCCAGGGAGGTCCATACGACAGATCCCCAATCAGATCTTGGCGTACATGAAGTCGTACTTCCCGAAGGCTCCAGTGGATGTAGTCACCGGTGGACTAGCCGCCAACTACACTGATGAGCAGTACGCGGAGCTCCTGGAGCAGATGGCGCCAATTGCTGAGCAGGTCGCCGACAAGCTTAACCTTCAGTAGTCCTGTAGGGTTAGCTTGTAGCAGTAATTATATAAACAGAGTTGTATTGAACTTGTTTAAGTATGAAATGAGAAAGCTGCTCAGAAATGAGTACTCGTTGTCGCAAGGTGTGTATGCGGAGTTCTCATTGTGGAATTGTGACGAGTAGTCGTACTCGCCAGCATACCCGTTGAGGGAAAAAGCAGTAAATCAGTTGATAGATAATCGAACTTTATTACTGAGAGAGATACACCTGGATGGCCAGGGCCGTTTTACAAGAGTAGTCGCCAGGACCCGGAGGCCGCCTACGGCTAAGTGGTGCTAGGGCGTGTAGCCGCTTACAGCAGTAGATCCATTAGTAGCCGTATAGGCTGGATCTAGGAGTACATGGTCTCTTAGCAGACCGCTGCTAGAGTCCTTTGTCACTCGGAGCAGCCCAAGATCCGTTAGTAGCCGTTAGCGCTGGATCTTGGAGTAGAGTAGTCCGGAGACTAGTGCCTGGACCCGGAGGCCGCTTACAGCGAAGGGGTTTTGAAGTAGTCGTGTAGACTTGAGCCCCCAGGGTAGTCGATAGACTAGGTGTAGAATCGACAGAGCTGGTCGATGTTCCATGAGTTGTTGACGTCTTCGCCTTCGAGCGTTTGGAGGCGATAAGAGCCTGGTCCGGTCACCTTTGCAACTGTGAAGGGACCTTTCCAGGGCGAGTTGAGCTTGTGTAGTCCTTCCGTGTTCTGGATGCGGCGGAGGACGAGATCTCCAACGTTGAAGGAGCGTTCCTTGACGTTGCGATCGTGGTAGCATCGGATACCCTCAAGGTACCTTGCTGATTGGACGAGGGCGGCGCAGCGAGCTTCTTCGAGTCCATCGATATCAACTCGTCTGCTGTCTTCAGATATGCCTTCGTCGTATTGCTCTACTGCTAGTGAATCCCACATGACATCAGCAGGTAGATTTGCTTCGGAGCCGTAGACCAGGAAGTATGGCGATTGTCCCGTTGGCTTGGAGGGTTGAGTGCGTAGCCCCCAGAGCGCATTGGGTGGTTCCTTGATCCACTTTCCTCCTTTTGAATTAGCAGCATCATGCAGTCGCTTCTTGAGAGCGTCGAGTACCATCCCATTGGCACGCTCGACTTGTCCATTGGCCCGAGGATGGGCAACTGAGACATATCGGACGTCGATCCCGCTGTTCTCGTAGTACTCCCAAAACTGGTGATTGTTGAAGTTGGAGCCCAGGTCTGTGATGATGCGGTGGGGTAGTCCGTAGTGATGCACGAGTTCGTCCAAGAAGTCGAGTACTCTGTCGGCCTTGGGGCATGTGACCGACTTGACCTCGATCCACTTGGTGAACTTGTCGATGGCCACCAGTACTCTGTTGAATCCACCTGGCGCAGTTGGGAGTGGCCCAATCATATTGAGCCCCAAGAAGGCGAAGGGCCAGGTTGGCGGTATGGTGACTAGCTTGTAGGCCGGGACGTGTTGTTGCTTGGCGAAGTATTGGCACCCTTGGCACCTTCTGATGAGTTCTTCGGCATCGCCCGTAGCCGTGGGCCGCAGGGGAACGCTCGTCGGAAGGCCTTGCTGACCAGCGTGCGAGAGGACGCGTGGTTGCCGCAGACGCCTTTGTGGATCTCCTCCAAGATGCCCTTGCCTTCTTCTCGGGTAACACACTTCATGAGTACTCCAGAAGATGCGCCCCGCCTGTAGTGCTTGTCTCCGACTAGGACGTAGGACTTGGCGCGGTGGATGAGTTGTTCGGCCAAGTTCTTGTCCGGTGGAACCTTCTGCTCGCGGATGTAGTCGATGAAGGGTTGCCTCCAGTCCACGTCTATCATCATGACCTCCTGGCCAGCCGGAGGATGTGCTGGATCAGTGGTAAGTGGCGCCGGCTCCGGG
The DNA here is from genome assembly GCA_947561735.1 of Cenchrus americanus. Lineage (NCBI taxonomy): Eukaryota > Viridiplantae > Streptophyta > Magnoliopsida > Poales > Poaceae > Cenchrus > Cenchrus americanus. The sequence goes on from OX387244.1 coordinate 228,755,783, forward strand.
ATGGATGGCGCGTGAAGCTCGTGGACGAAGACACCCGCTGGTACTTGAGCACGAGTAGAACCAAGCTTCGATAGGACGTCCGCTGCAACATTGTTGTCGCGGACGACGTGGTGGAACTCGAGACCGTAGAACTTGTTCTCGAGCTTGCGGACTTCTAGGCAGTAGGCGTCCATGTTCTCCTTGTTGCGGTCCCAGGACTTGTTGACTTGGTTGATGACCACTGCGGAGTCGCGTAGACTAGTAGCCTCTTGATGCCCAGTGAAGTCGCAAGGCGGAGCCCGTGTAGCAGAGCTTTGTACTCGGCTTCGTTGTTTGAGACCTTCCAAAAGATCTGCAGGACGTACTTGAGTTGTTCGCCCGTTGGAGAGATTAAGAGTACCCCTGTACCTGCGCCTTCGAGCTTGAGCGAGCTGTCGAAGTACATCACCCAGTGCTCTGGGCGCTCAGTTGGAGTAGGTAGCTGATTTTCCCGCCACTCCGCCATGAAGTCGACTAGCTCCTGCAACTTGATGGTTGTGCGTGGCTTGAAGTAGATGTTGAGGGCGCCGAGTTCGACTGCCCACTTGGAGATTCTTCCAGTGGCATCTTGGTTCCGCAGGATGTCGTCGAGCGGGTAGTCGATGACAACGGAGATCGAATACTCCTGGAAGTAGTGTCGTAGCTTCCGCGAGGTGATAAGCACTACGTACATGAGCTTCTGTACTGGCTGGTAGCGTGCCTTGGATTCTGACAGGACCTCGCTGACGAAGTAGACTGGTCGCTGGACTGGGTAGGCGTGGCCGTCTTCCTGCCGCTCGACGACGATGGCAGTACTGACCACATGAGTAGTCGCAGCGAGGTAGAGCAGTAGTTGCTCCTTTTTGCGAGGAGCCGTGAGGACTGGTGGCTTGGATAGGAAGTCCTTGAGCTGAGCAAGGGCTTGGTCTGCCTCTGGAGTCCACGCGAACTTCTCTTGATGCTTGAGTAATTTGAAGAAGGGGAGCCCCCGTTCTCCACACTTCGAGATGAATCTGTTCAGGGCCGCCATACACCCGGTCAGCTTCTGCACGTCTTTGATGCACGTGGGAGCTTTCATGCTAGTGATGGCGGAGATCTTCTTGGGATTGGCTTCGATGCCGTGGTGGCTGATGATGAAGCCGAGTAGTTTGCCCGACGATACGCCGAAGATGCACTTGTTCGGGTTGAGCTTCTAGCGGTACTCTCGCAAGGATGCGAAAGTCTCTTCAAGATCCGCGATGAGCGTGTCGGAGTTTCTGGTCTTGACGACCACGTCATCCACATAGGCTTCAACGTTCTTGTTGAGTTGCCTCTTGAAACAGGCCTGGATAGCTCGCTGGTAGGTAGCGTCGGCATTCTTCAACCCGAAGGACATGGTCGTGTAGTAGTACGCACCAAACGGGGTGATGAACGCGGTCTTCTCCTGGTCTTCTTCCTTGATTGCAATCTGGTGGTACCCGGAGTAGCAATCGAGGAAGCAGAGCAGGTCGCAGCCCGCCGTGGAGTCAATGACTTGGTCTATCCGCGGCAACCCGAAGGGGTCCTTGGGGCAGTGCTTGTTGAGGTCGGTGTAGTCGACGCACATCCTCCACTCGTTCGAGTTCTTCTTGCGGACGAGGACGGGATTAGCTAGCCACTCAGGATGGAAGACTTCTCTGATGAAGCCAGCCGCGAGTAGTTTGGCGAGTTCCTTCTTGATGGCATCCCGTCTGTCGTCGGCGAAACGGCGGAGGTGTTGTCGCTTCGGGGTAGCTTTAGGGTCGACATTGAGTGAATGCTCGATCAGATTCCTGGGCACCCCTGGCATGTCCGCTGGTTTCCACGCGAAGATGTCTTGGTTAGCCCGGAGGAAGCTGATGAGCGCTTCTTCCTATTTAGGGTCGAGGCCCGCCCCGATGGTGGTGGTCTTGCTGTTGTCGCCTGTCCCGAGGTCAATTGTCTTGACTAGAACTTCCTCAGCTGGCTGAGGCTTGTTGGCTTTGTCCGACTTCTCTGGGATGTCGAGTTCACTTGGGGCAAGCTTCTTGGATGCAGCGTAGATCTCCATCATTGCGTTGGGTACTTGATTTGTGGCTACGAATTCCACAGCTTCTGTGTCGCAGTCGAAGGATATCTTCAAGTCCCCTTGCAGTGAGAGTACACCGGCCGGACTTGGCATCTTGAGTACCAAGTAGGTGTAGTGGGGTACCGCCATGAACTTGGCGATAGCTGGTCTGCCGAGGATGGCATGGTAGGACGTCTCGAAGTCCGCGACTTCGAACTTGACGTACTCGGTACGGTAGTTGTCCCTTGTTTCCCCGAAGGTAACTGGCAGGACCACTGAGCCCAGTGGGATAGCCGCGTTCCCGGGGACGATGCCGTAGAAAGGCGAGGTGCTCTTGGTGAGCATGTGGGTGATGTCGAGCTTCATTTTCTTCAAGGTCTTGGTGAAAAGGACATTGACCCCACTTCTGCCGTCGATGAGGACCTTGTTGAGTTTGGAGCCCGCGACCACCAGCTTCAGGACGAGTGGGAACCGTCCTGGTTCAGAGAAGCTTGTCCATTGATCCGCGCGGGAGAAGGTAATGGGTACCTCTGACCACCGGAGAGGGGTCGGGACCGCTGGTTCAATGCTCATGACTTCTCGACGAGTGGCTTTCTAAGCTCGTCGGTTGGGTAGTCCGTCGAAGAGGACGTTCACCGTCTTGTCGGGTTCCTGGAAGTCGCTGTTGCCTTCGTTGGCCTTCTTCTTGCCTTTCTTGTCGTGAGGGTGCCGTGGCTCCGGAGTATCCATGAGTGCTCACCGGAGTTGGTAGCACTGCTCGGTGGTGTGGTTGCCATCCAGATGCCACGGGCACTTCTCTTTCAGCAAGTCTTTGAAGCCGCCAGAGGTCTTCTTCGAGTTGTATTTCGCAGGGCGCTGGATAGACGCGACGGTGTTGTCTAGCTTGCGCTTGCGATTGGGGCCCGAGTAGTTGTTGATGCGACCGCCTTGGTTCCCGTTGTTGTTGCTGTTGCCACCCGTGTTCTACTTGCTTCTGCCACGGATGGCGTCATACTTGGCATTAGCCTTGTCTTCTTCATCAGCCCAGGAGGTGATCATGTCCTTGAGGTGGGTGATGGAGCTCGGGCGGCGACGACCGAAGTCTTCGAAGGTGCGATGATGGTAGAGACCGTCTTGGAAGAGGTCGATAACCTCCTTGTCCGAGACATCGACTACGGTGGCGCGCTTATCGAAGAAGCACCGCATGTACTTGCGAAGGGTCTCGCCCTGTTCCTGCTTTACCATTGCCAGGTCCATGCGAGTACCCGAGCGACCCATGGCGCCCGCGAAGTTGCTGGTGAACTGTTCCTTAAGCTGGTCCCACTTGTCGATCGAGTACTTCTCGGGTGACTCGAGCCATGTAAGCGGGGCTTGATCCAGACAGAAGGGGAAGTAGAGGCACTTCGTGTAGTTATTTCCACTAGCGTTCTCGATAGAGAGGGCGTAGCATCTGAGCCACTGCACTGGATCCTGCTTCGCGTCGTACTTGGTGATCCCCAGAGGCTTGAATTTCTCCGGGAGAAGTAGGTTGCGAAGCCGTGTAGAGAAGGCGGGGAAGCCATCGTTGTCGCCTGCCGTGGAGGACTTCTTGCGCCGAAGTTCTTCGATCTTCTGGCGGGCGTCGAAACCGCCACCTTGAAGCTCCGGAGGCGTGACTGTTCACGTGGCCTCGGCCGCCGCGGTCGCCTCCACCCCCGGCTCTCCTGCCAGCCCCATGGTTGAAGCTCCCGCCGTCACTGCCTCCACCACCAGGATCACGGTGAGGGATGATCTCATGGTTGCCGACGATACCGCCGGCGTTGTTGCCACCATGAGAGGGTCCACCGGCCGATGCCCGGGTACGGTTGGGGTTGGTCGGTAGCTCCCCTCGAGTAAGGTTGCGACCATGTCCGCACTACGACTTGTGGCTTCGTTGTCTTGTTGGCGGTTCCTGACGGGGGGCACTTGAGTGACCCTGTTGTCGACTCGCATGAAGTAGGCATCCTCCGCGAGCTTGGTGATGACTTCTCCTGCGTGCATCCCCTGAGCCTGACGTGCTATCATAGTGCTAGACATGAGGCATTGCTCTGGGGTAGTGTGCACCCAGCTCTCGACTTGGTCGAGTGCTTCCGCGAGGTTCCGGATGGGAAGGGACTCGCGGAGACGTCGGCGCCGTTCGTTCCACTTTCTGTTGCGTTCACGTCGAGCGTCCGTGTTGGCGTCAGTCTCGTCGGCGATTGCGTTGGCGGACAACTCGTCCGCTGAGATATCCTCGAGATATCGCTCAGGGACTGTCCCTGGGGGCCCCGGCGTCTCGTTGGTAGTCATGAAGACTTGTCGATGAGGAGAGCCGAGGCTAGAGTCACTGGTAGCCACCTCTGTCGGAGTGTGCTCCCCGGCTGGAGCAAGCGGTGTTCCCTCATGGAAGGGAAGTGAGTCGAGGTAGGCGACGTAGCGTGAGTTCCCTCCTGTCAGGTCTGCGGGCTTGCGGTCTGGCCAGTAGACGAATCTACCGGCGGGTGTAGATGGTATAACCAGGCCGGAGGCTGGTCCTGACAGGGTTTGCTCTGTAGTATTGTTCTCGGATTCGGGCTCATCAGGATCCGACCCGAAGTCGAACTCGTAGGAGGAGTTCGAGTAGAAGTCGGAGAGGGGATTGGAGTCCGAGTTGTAGCCGGGGACGGTGTTGGAGTCCGAGTCGTACTCGGGTACGATCTCCTTGCCGGCCCGGCGCGTAGTGGGAGCCTTCGCGTGGGCCCTGCTGACGTTGCAAGGGCCGCGTGTGAAGCGCTCTCGAAGTGGGGAGTTCGCACGCGATGGCTGAGTAGCCGACTCGCCAACGATAGCCCACAGGGACGTCGAGTTCGAGTTGGAGTTGGATCCAATCTCGAAGTCGGCGTGTTGGTTGTAGAGCGAAACTTCGCCGAATTTTCCGGTGAGATCTCCCGTGACTACTTCGGGAAGCGTCACGAGGCCGGTCTCCGGGTTGGGCGGCATGGTGAGGCGACGTTGGAAGGATCCGGCGCCATCAGCAGTGCAGACCCAGGAACCGAAGACGAAGGTGTCGCCGCGGTTGAAGGCGACGGTTGGCTTGATGAAGATGGAAGTCGTCGAGTTCGCCATATGATCTTCGGCGAGAGCCCCTACCCGGCGCGCCGGCTGTCGGTGTTTTAGACCGGCAACCTACTAAGGGGAGTACCCGAGGTAGATGAATGTGGCCTCGCCGAGATCAGTAACTCGAAGGAAGAGACACGTGGCACACAATTTAGACAGGTTCGGGCCGCGAGGTGCGTAATACCCTACGTCCTGTATGCTGTGTAGCTCTGGATTGATTGGATGTGATTACAAGATGATGCGTAATCTCAGAGAGAAAGTCCCTGCCTTGCCTTATATAGTCCGGGAGGCAAGGTTACAGGTCGGTTTAGGGAGAGAGTACTAGTCGTGTACATCTAGGAGTCCTCTACACAGTACATGGTATGTATAGCTTCCTATCCGAGTACTTCTCCACCGTAGTCCTTGCGCCTCACGCCATCAGGTACCGTGCGGCACAAGTCGGGTAGTCCCAGGGGCCCACCGAGTAGTCGGTCCTGGTACCCACCGAGGTAGTGGGCCCAGGGAGGTCCATACAACAGTAGCATTTACTCATCCACGTGTATGAAGCATAGTGATTGGGACCGAATTGGTAATCGAACCGGTAGGACCTTCGGTTCAATGATTCACTGGTTCAACTGTTGAGAACCAGTTGAACCGCTGGTTTGATAAGTTTGGACCGGAGAAGTGAACCGGCCAAAGAATCCTTTGAACCGCTCTAATATACCAACCATAACTAAGGTTGAACCAAAACGCAATTATATAACTATAGTAGTAGCAAATATTCCAAGTTCAACTATACAACTAATTAAGGTACATATACACAATTCATAAGTTTACTAGAGCATGGAAATGATTCACTTAGGATTTGTTGTTCGGCTGTTCCATAACCTTTTCAGTAGCAAATAATCACTTCAGTTGCATTTTCAATCACAAGCATTTAATCTACAATTCATCTTATGCACTTCCATCACAATTAACTAATAGAAACGTAAAGGCATTTGCATCTGCAGTTCCACATCTATGTATAGTCGTATACAATCTAAGCATCTAGCAACAGCAAATTGGCTACCAAGTAGCAGCAACAACAAACACCGATTCCCAAGAACAAGGAGACTGTGAGCTGGACAAGGACAAGGGCGTGAGTGCTACCGGACAAGAAAGAAACCGAGGCAGAAGCTCACTGGGGCGGCAGGGCATGCTCCGCTTATCGCACCATTCTTCACTTTTGACAGAGCTCCCAGCGACGGCTGCCATCGCCACAAATCGAGGAAACAGAAAGTACCTCCCAGTAGCAAAAGTCGACCCCACAGCGCCGCACACTTCCTCGCTGCTACCGCAAGCAGCAGCCCGCCCTGACGGCTTTGTCGCCATGCTCACTAATCTGGATGTTGCACTGCCGGCTGCCGCCATGCGAATGGGTGCGTGCTTGTGCGAGACTGCGAGTAACGAACGAAGCTAGGCGATGTTTTCCTCGTGGGATGCTTGGACTGGACCTTTGGTTGGGCCGACGTGGGAAAATTGTCCATCCGGAGCAAACTCGAGGCATGGAGCGAAAGCCATCTGGTCTGCACATAACTGCCCGGTTCGCTGGTTTTTGAAAAAAAACGTCCGGTTCAACCAGTTTTTCCCGATACGATTGCACAGGCAGTCTTTTAAGTGAACCGGACCGGTAGAGGCTCTGGTTCGGTCTTTTACCGGTCCAACCGCCGGTCCGGTCCTAATAACTATGGTATGGAGACACCGACTCCTTGAAGGACAATCTATTAACTTAATAGATTTTTGTTCATGTGGTGGCTAACTTGAATGAATGTTTGACTATGAAAAGAACCAAGACTACTCAGAAAAATAAGATGTGGTGACCTGACTGAGTACTTGCCTGGCTGGAGCAAGTACATGGAAGGAACCAAGACTACTCAACAAAGGTCTCAAAAGTACTCAACGCTGCAACATTTGACTACAAAGCACTCATTGGTTGGAGGAGTATAGTTGGAATCCTACTAAGAAAATGTTGCCCTAGTACAATGTAAGAGCAACAAAACATAAAGTTTACACACATTAGAGAAAGAAAACTATGCTTCACATAATGTTTAATTGTTTCTTTCAAAGCAATGGTTAAATACTAGAGATCAGTAATTGAAAGTGCTTCTAGGCTCCTAACTAGATTTTGGTGAATTGAATGACAAAATGATTAAAGGACTAATGTATTTTCTAAGTTTGTGAGCAGGTTTTATTTAGATATTCATGAGAAATTAATGGAGTATTTATTTTTGGATGAATATTATGCGGCTCACATTGGAGAAGACAAATATGTGAATGATCCTTATGCACATTGGTTATATCAAGTAATGAGTAGATCAATATTTTGGAGATATTTTGTGAAGATGAATTACATGTCTCCAAGGAATGTGGTAGCTTGACTAAAAATAAAAAGGGATCATACAAAGAGAAATTGGTAATTCTCTCTAGTCAAGTGCAAGGCTTCATGTGATAATGAAAAGATGACATAAGGATGAGTGTAAACTTTATGGTGTTTAAAAGGAAGCTTGCATATTCGTTGTCAATCAAGAACAAGCATTTGTAGCAGAATTTTCAAATGGAATTTAGTTAAGGGTGAAGCAAAGTGGAACTCAAAGTGGATTGGGTAAGTGATGAAGAGATCAACAGAGGTGTCTAGGGTGAGGGACTAAGCAATCTTTAGGGTCTTGGCCTGACCACCATTAGTGTTTTGCTAAGGTGAAGCTTTAGCATTCATGGGGTCTCCAAGTATCATATCCAAGCCTTGACCGAGGGAAGCAATGCAACACATCAGTTAGTTATGATTGGCAATATGGAGTGACTTAAGGATTAAAGTGAGCACTCTTATACAAAAATGGAAAAATCCTAAGTCACTAGCTCAAGTATGGATTTGCTCAAGACATCGATTATGTTGGAAGCCCTCAAGTTGGAATTGCAAAAGTATGACCAGATTGAAGATCTACAAGCTCAAGTGATCAACTCTGTTTTATATTTATTCTTGAGTTTAGGGATGTCGTACTATCAAGAGGGATGCAACACTAGCTCTAAGACAAAAGATCAAAAGTGCTCATTAGTTGACCTAAGTGAGAATTAGAGTTGAGAGAGTTCTTGAGTAGTCTAACAAACCTCTAACCCAACCTTTGCCACTTCAACACGTGTTGGAGTGCTTGTGAGAATAGAGAAGGGTTTTGGGGCTCTCTCTGCCCAGGGTGGTCTAACCGCCCCTAGCAGGCGAACAACTAGTTTTTCAAACTGGCCGGAGGCAGGCAGTCTATCGCCCTAGCCAGAGTTCTAACGATTAGTTTCCCTTGTGAGGGGTATAATACCCCTCGAGCTCCACTTGTTGGGGCTGGTGATTCTAGGGTTGCTGAGGTGCTCCCCCTATTGTTTCTCATAAGCCAAATCCATTGAAACACTCCCCAACCCTCTCTTTGTGAGATTTGCTTTTCAAGCGATGTCCTAGTGTTGGGTTGAGAGTTTAAGCCTTTGTGAGCTTGTGGGAGATGAGAAAGAGCATCCTATGGTTTGAGCACTTGGGTTCCTGTCGGAAAGCCTTTGAATCATTTGTTACTCTTGGAGGTTCACCTCCTAGACGGCTAAGCGTCGCCAGCTAGCTCCCAAGGTTGTGGTGAGCAGCGGCAATTTTGTGAGGGTTGTGATCTTGCCTCTTCATGGAAAAGATCACCTTAGTGGAAAGGAGGAAAGCGGTTGAAAGAGACCCGACTTGTTGTGGGAGATTTCCCTTACAAGGTCCTCAACGGAGACGTAGTCGTTCCTTAGTGGGCGGTGAACTTCGGGAAACAAATCCTCGTCTCTCCTTTGTGGTTTACCTCACTCATTTTGATTTTGTAGCATACTTACTTTGCTTCCACTCGATCTACTTGGGTGTTCTTGTATTTGATTGCAGGGATCATTACCCTACTTTTGATCATCTACAAGAGCTACTCAAGAACTTAGGTTCTTGCTAGAAGTCAAGAGAAGCTTTGAGTTGTCTTTTGCAGGTTCACTGGGCGGAGGCAGTCTAATCGCCCTTGGACCCAGTCTAACTGCCCCCTCTGTGCTTAGTGCACCAGTGGCAGTCTAATCGCCTGGCAGGCGCGGTCTAACCGCATGTGCCAGTGAAGCTCAAGTTTTACGGGAAAAGTTTGATTTGGTCATCTCGCCTAATCACCCCCCTCTAGGCCGCATCAAGGTCCTTTCAGTAATTCCATATACAACAGAATATTTTTTATAAATTCACACTCACGGAATTAACGAGAACATAGTATGCCACCGAAAAATACAAATTGAAACCCCATGAGGACACCTTGTTGCTCCTATTAAGTGATGCCAACCATTGGGACCTGGTTGATCCTATTAATTGTTCCCCCAAAAGACACCTCGTTTCCTCAATTTAATGTTTTGTGGGATAACATGGAACAAGGGAGGCCATGTTAATCATGAGAAATATAGACACATATATCAATAAAATTTAAGTGTTCTTAAAAAAGGAATAACATTCAATCTTGAGCAACGAAGCAACATGGTGGCCATATAGGGCAACATTGACTGAGAAGCAACTAGGTGGCCATTAAGGAGCAACATGATATTAAAGCAACGAAGTGCCCATTACGATAACATGAGTAATAGCGGAATGATCAACAATGCATATAAAGACAAAATAAACGAAATTTGAAATTAACTCCCATGTGAACTTAGCACACGTGGAGGGTCGGTACAATGGACGACAACGAGATGGTGTTGTGGCGAGACGACGATGCAATTACAATGATAAGATGGTACGACGCATCAGGCACACAACCAACTGTTGGGTATTTTAGCGACACACGAAATAAATCTGCAAGTGCACGGATACCATTGTAGCTTTCACCTCAAAGTATTCCAAGGGTATCGAATCCAAGGGAATGTGTGTGTACTAACTTCATACAGTCGGTCCAAGGACACACCCAAACAAGATGCAAGGATAGATAGGATTCCTAAAGATAGCACTATAGTTTAGATTAAAGGTCGATCTCTAGATAGAACTTGGCTTAGGGTACCGATAGCCCTGGCTTAACAGGTGACTCCAGTACGTGGATCTATGTGGAACGGAGCTCTAACTATATCCAGCTGTGGAAGATCAATGAGGGCCAGAAGGGTTGTCACCACCTCCTGTACTGCCTCTACCTAACCTTGGGATAAGCCGAACGAATGATAACCAGTAGCGTGTCACAACATCCACACTGTGGTTACTACCGTAGCCAACAGACTATGGCACTCTGTACTAATAGAACTACGACCACGGAAGGGAACTGATCTCACTCACTATAGGTACTACTAGTTTATACTAAAGACATGCAAGAGAGCACTCGACCCTGTACTATGCTTCCAACGTATACAAACGACCTGCATTAGATGAACGCATAAACCCAGGATCTAGACACTAGCAGAGGAAAAGGTCTACTCATGCAACCTAGCGTAAACTATTAGAAAGGAATCACGAACACACTTTATTCTAATCAAAGCATGCATGCATATCCACTTTATTCTAATTGACTAGTCATACAAACGGGATACAAACTTGTGCACCCAATTGATCAACTAGATCGAGGGGGCGTGTTCATGAAGAACACGCGCCTCTAAATGATGAACAGGCGAAAGAACACAAGAACATATCACTCAATTATGAATAACACTTTAGTCTAAATAAAAATGCAGAAATACTTACTTTAATCTAATTGAAGAACAAGCATCCATAGAGATACAACTCTCTCTCTCTCTCTCACTGTCCTATTCTCTTATCTACCAAGGAGAGGCCTCTCCTTTGAAGGGAAGCTCTCATCATTGGGTGAGATGGTGTCACTATTCTTACCCCCTCTCCATCTATTTATAGGCCAAGGGAGGCTTGGGGACACCCCTTGGGAGTGTGCTGCAGCTTTGGGCACAGCCAATGACGTGATGATACGTGGCAAGGTAGAGTAGGGGCCAAGTTGGTATATCTTCCATGAGAAGGAATTGCAGGACCCCAGGGGAATATTCTGGCAAGCACCTGTCACCGCCTTTGATTCGTCATGACAAGCTGACACGTGGAAGGGCGGCACGAGAGGCTGCAAGGTGGGGTCGGTCGACCTGTGGGGTCCGCTGATCCCCGGGTAGCTCCTTTGGTGTCGTCTTTCGTCCAGGTGACTGCCATGTGGGTCCCAAGGTAGGTATGGGGGTGTATGCGGTGTTTTTAGCCCATTTTCATGGGAAAGTGGGCCCTTGGATCTGTGTACTAGCTCCTGATTGGTCCATGGTGTGTTTCCATAGATCAATGAGGTGTCATGGACACATGGGCTCCTGTGTGGCAACCTGGTGTGGGTCCCACCGGGCCCACTTGATATCCTGTCCATATCTCTTTCGTCCGAACTCCAAAGTAGGCAATTCGATCGTCTCGATGAGCCTGTTGCAATGGTGCAGACTAGTTTACTTGCTCTCAATTATACCATTTAACGCGTATTTTAGTGCATCCTATGACATAAGCTAGAAACACCAACACTTGTGGAATTTGTCAATATAAAGCCCTATTCTAGTTTTGATGATTACTTTTCAATTATTTAACGTAGGAGTTGACGGCATAAAAGTGGTACTTAACAGCTGTCAACACCAGCTGTGGTTCCAGGCAAGGACACAGTGAGGGACAACTTCTTGTTGCAAGCCCTTTGCGCCGTGAACATTGTCTGCTCTACGGCATGGCTCCTGACTTGCTGCTCCAACAACCACTAGGGTGCCCTGTCAGGGTGAAAGACCGAACTGGCGACCAGATAGGGGGGAGTAAATGGGAGACGATTAAAATTCTTCTCAAAGGAGATGGACACTCCAACAAGATGAACTCGGTCGGGTACCCAAAATCACATGCTCCGCACACAACTTTCGTTTGCCAAAACCACGTCGCCACTGTAGTGCTACTGGTCCTAGGAACAAACACTACCTGCAACCACAATTTCTACACACACACGACAGTGGAAAACAACTCGGAAACTGTTTGGCCAGCAGGGGCGATTTAACCAGGGTAGGGGGCGGTTTAACCACCTACTACACCATGTGCACCTTTTCCCTACACTATGGTGTTGGGAAAGATTGCTTATCCTTGTCACCTTAAGTGTCGGCAAATATGTTGATGTTAGCCATCAGAAAAAGTGTCGGCGTTGATTGCAAAGGCTACATATTATGTGTCGGCGTTGCTCCACCTAACATAGAAACTGTCGGCAAATCTACGTAGACAGTAAATACGCCGGCATAAGCTATTTATTGACGCCTAAAGCATCGGTAATACTATTAGCCCAGGCGCCAAAAAAATCAACGTTTTCGTTTGGCGCGGCGCCGTCGCGCGCTTTTGTCCAGGCGCCGAAGTCCCAAAATTTTCCCCATCCCCTAGCCAACCCCTCCCAACCCTAAGGTCTGCGCCTCCCACCCTTCCACCCAGCGCCGCCTCCCACCCGGCGCCGCCCCTCCCACCCATCCGCTGCCTACCCCCAGCGCCGCCCCTCCCACCGGCGTTGCCCCTCCCCCCAACGCCGCCCCCCCCCCGCCGCCGCCTTCCACCCGGCGCCGCCCCTCCCCCGGCCACCGCCCACCAAGCGCCGCCTCCCCATCGGCCATCCGGGCGCCGGCGCGTGCGGGCGGGGCCGCGCGGACGCCGGCGGGCGCGCAGACCGTCGGGGGCGCCACTGCTACTCTGCTAGTAAGGTAATTACTCTTTTTTTCTTTGGATTTGTTGCACAAGGGCAAGGGAAAAGAGTGTGGAAATCAGTTGCCTAGGCTCAGCTATACATATTCGTTCATTGGTAGCATTTTTTCAGCAGAGAACTACAATTCAGGAGATTTGATCTGAAGGAGTTGACTGCTAATTGTGAACAATTTGCTCTTTTTGATCTGAAGCTATAGTAAGTTTTCTTGTGCCAAGAGTACCTTTACATTTTTTTCTCACAGAGGAGTGTTGTATGTGCATACATGTCATGACAAATTAACTAATTTTCTATTTCATTCATGACCAAATTTGGTTAAACAAGGTTTCTGGTTGTTCCTCTCTTCAAACTCAAGTAGAGAAAGGCTGATTGGAGGTTCTTGTGCCAACAACAATCACTGAACAGAAATTGGTATGGATTCTTTTACTCTAGGAACTATGATTATTTTCTTCGGATGCAATATTCATTGTGTGTGAACTGTGGTATGAAATTTTTTTGTGGTTTGAATGTGTGTCTTCCTGATCTTGAGCCTGTGACTGGCATGTAGGTGCATACCTGTGTTTTGTGTATTGTTCCATTGGAATTAGTTTTGGTTAAAGGCTCATCATGGACAAAAGGTGGATGAATCAACCTAGGTATATATAATAAATTGTAACATAGTGTTAGATACAAGTTTCGTATTAGTGTTGGGTCTAATATGCTATAATTGACTATATGTAGGCAAACCAATGAATATATGAAAGGAGTGAACATGTTTTTAGAGTTTGGTTTTAGTAATTCAGCTAAATGAAACAAGATCTTATGTCCTTGCAAGATATGTCAGAATTCATATTGGAGAGTTAGGGATGTTGTTCGTGAGCACTTGATATGTGATGGGTTTGCAGAAGGTTACCTAACATGGGTGAACCATGGGGAGCCAAGTTCGAGTGTTTTCCAAAATAGCATGCAGTATGATAGTGTAGAAGTGGAGAGTTCAAATGAAGAGGATGATATTACTGCATTACTTCAAGATTTAGCAAATGGTATAGATGCCATGGGGGAATTAGAGGTAAATGAGGGGCAGCAGGAAGAGGGGCAGCAGGAAGTGGGGCAGCAGAAAGAGGATGTGGAAACTTTTTTCAAGTTGGTAGATGATGCCGGTAAAGAACTATACCTGTGCCGTAGAAACTTCTCAAAGCTACGTTTCATGGTTAGATTACTTCATATCAAATTTCTCGGGGGATGGAGTAACGAAAGTTTTGACATGCTACTAGAGTTACTTAAGGATGTCTTGCCTGATGGTTCTTCCCTTCCGAAAAACTTCGATGCAGCCAAAAATACAGTAAAATACCTTGGTCTTGGATACAACAGTATTCATGCATGTGTGAATGATTGCATCCTATTTTGGAAAGAACAATATAAAGATTTAAATGTGTGTCCAAGATGTAACACTTCAAGATGGAAATCTAAAAACACCAACCCTAATGGGAAACGTGTGCATCGAGTTCCTAACAAAGTGCTTCGTTATTTTCCAATAAAAAAAGGCTGCAAAGATATTTTATGTCCTTCAAAACAGCAGCTGATGCAAGGTGGCACGATGAAGGACGGACAAAGGATGGTTTGCTTAGGCATCCAGCAGATGCTCCTTTTTGGAAAGATTTTGATTCCAGGTATCTTGAGTTTGCTGAAGATAGTCGTAATCTGAGGCTTGCTGTAGCTGCAGATGGATTTAGTCCTTATAGAATAATGAATTTAAATTATAGCATATGGCCTGTCATTTTGATTCCATACAATGTTCCACCTTGGAAGTGTATGAAGCAGACTAACTTCATCCTATCTTTGTTAATTCCTGGCCCTAAGGCAGCTGCATCTGATATGGATGTTTATCTTGAGACGCTAATAGATGATATGAGAGATATGTTTGTTGATGGTGTACGTACAGTAGCTGCTTCAACGGGGGAATGCTTCCAGCTGCATGCTGCCATATTATGCACCATCACTGATCTACCAGGACTAGGCCATTTGCTTTCATGTTCTGTCTCTGGCAAACTTGCTTGTCCTGAATGCCACTCACATATATCTGATGTCCAATTGAAAAAGGGAGGCAAGTACGTGTACATGGGCCATCGCAGGTTCTTAGATGTTGATCACATATTTAGGTCTAATGCAGATTCATTTGATGGCACTATAGAGGATAGGACTGCACCTAAACCACTTAGTGGAGAAGAAATTTTTAAACTGACAGAAAATATAGAATGGACTTTGGGAAGGATCCAGTTACAAAGAAGCCAATCAAGCAGCCACGAAGGGATGGCAACTCACCAAAAAATTGTTTGGAAAAGGTGTTCTATCTCGTTCAAGTTGCCATATTGGAAATACTTGATGCTGCAACATAACTTTGATGTTATGCACATTGAAAAAAACGTGTGTGATTTCATTATTAACATACTTTTAGAGATTGATGGGAAATCAAAAGACAATTTGAATGCTCGCATGGACATGCAGAAATTTGGCATTAGAAATAACCTTCATCCCATTGAAGTATATGACGAGATTTTATTTACCTCCGACCCTATACAATATGAGTCCCGATGAGAAGAAGTTGTTTTGCCAAATATTAAAGGGAGTGAAGTTTCCCGATGGTTATGCATCCGATATAAGCCGTAATGTGATAGTTGACGAGAAGAAGATAATTGGACTAAAGAGCCATGACAACCATGTTTTGTTACAAGATTTACTTCCACCGGCCGTACGAAACATATTGCCAACACAAACAATCGCGCGCCGATTCGTGTGAGCAATTTCTTCAAGCGGATCTACTCACCCGTATTTCATGTTAGAGATATGGAAAAGCTAGAGGTTGAAATAGCCGAGACACTAAGTATTCTTGAGACCATATTTCCACCGCCTTTTTTGATATGATGGTGCATCTAATGGTCCATCTTCCTACTCAAGCAAGAATTGCGGGTCCGTTCGGTATCGTAGCATGTGGGCGTAGAGAGGTATTCATTAAAAAACTACCTTGTAAAAGCAATACAATTTAGTTTACCAATATATTAAGTGAGGTAAATTAATGAAGTATATTTTCCTTAGGTTTTTGATGAGGTGCAAAGGCTATGTCCGCACAAAAATTCATCCAGAGGGATCTATTTGTGAGGGTCATAAATTTGATGAGAGTCTTACATTTTGTTCACAATATTTAAATGGATGTGAGACTAGGTTTACTAGGCAAGCAAGAAATGGTGAGCCAATTGAAAATGAATCTTCCAATACCACTCTATTCTTCAGAAGTAATGGGAAAGCTTTGAGTGGCAAGTGCACCACATCATTAGACTACAAGACTTGGCTTCAGGCACATAGATATGTGTTGTCTAACTATGACAAAATTGAACCATACCTGAAGTAAGCTGGCTACTAATTTAGTTTTTTAATTTCTCTTTTTATTCTTTACCTTCCTCAAAAAGTTCAACTTATGAAACATTTGCAGCAAGCATATTGAGTACCTGTCCTCAGCTGGTCATCGAAATCAACGAGAAATCAACCGTATTCATCATGAAATGTTTCATGAGTGGTTTAGAAAGCATGTAAGCCAGAACACAACCAACTATTTGTGCTCCAAACTGATGTTTTTAGATTAAAATGTAGTTTAATTAATCGTAACATTATATATCTACAGGTGGAAGGGTTGATTGAAAATGGTGAAGAAGTATCAGAAGAAATACAAATTTTGGCCAATGAGCCTTTCATGATTGCTACGATGTATAGCAGCTATACCATAAATGGATTCAATTTCCATACACATTCTTATGATGAGGGCCGACCTGTCCAAAGTAGTGGAGTAGCACTAGTTGCCCAAACCTCTTGCTTTGAGGATGGAAATGTGAACCTGTAGTGCGAAACAAAATATATTATGGGGTCATTAAAGAAATCATTGAGCTGAATTATCGCAACAAAGGAAATATAGTGCTTTTTAAGTGTGATTGGGTTGACAACCGAGTACAAGGAAGATGGGTCAAAACTGATCAGTTTGGGATCACATCTGTTAATCAAGCATTTATTCAATACCGGAGAAAGGTTATTAGATGAACCTTTTATTTTTCCATCTCAGGCTATGCAAGTTTACTATGTTCCTGACCGTATCCATAAAGATTGGGCTAGTGTTGTGGAATCGAAACCACGTCACCTTTATGATATGGCTGCAGTAGATGATGAAAATGAGCAGCAGGAGAATGGGATACTGCACTGGAGGCCTGATCTGCATACAAATGTCGATCTTAATCTTTTTCTTAGTGGTGTTCATGTAAGGACAAATATATAGATGGGATTATTGTGAATGAAAAAAAGAGGAAGTAAGTATGCTTCTAATTTCAGTTTGTGTTGTTTATTGTGTGTAATTTTCTAATTTCAGTGGTGCTGTTTGTATAAGTATTTTCTAATTTCAGTGCATGCATGCTTCTTGTGTTTTGTAACCTATCTTCTATCAACTATCATGTGCTGATTTATTTGCAATCATTTTTCAGGATAAATAATGGTGGAGGTGGGAAGAAAAAGAAAAGGCGTGGTGCAGCCAGAAAAGGAAACTGAATATGAATTGCGGTGGAATGCTAACATTTTGGCCAATGAGAAGAGGATTCAAGAGTTAAATCTTTGAGCTCTATCACAAGAAGTTAACTCACCAATAAAGAAAAAGAAAAAGGTATCTGATCTAATCAAAGCAAGTAGCTAGTAAAATTGGCAATGAATATTGAAAGCAATACAGCAAGACATGACTCTTTGCGCATAACTATAGGTTGCTGATCATGCTCGTGTTGTGGGAAGTGAAGATGTGATAGGGAGTAACGTACGGTCAAGCACAAGGTTGACCGCAAAGACGTGTTGATCGCAGGCCGGGAATGCAAATCTTGAAGAACCTAATTTTGTTGCACATGATCGCAGGCCGGGAATGCAAATGTCGAAGAACCTGTTGGAGGTATATTTTTGGTTTACAACTTAATATTTTTCCGCCACTTCTGAACTTGAACACTAGATGGATTGTTTTTCAGCTTTACCTGTGCAAGAAAAGAAGAAAGTTAGAGGACCTACAAAAAAGACCAATATATTTGCAAGGCAAAATAAGCCTAAACTGAAAGTGGAAATCAATGAATATGGTCAGCCATGTGGAGATTCAAGCACTAAACTTGCTAACTTCATTGGATCACTTGTTAGAACCAAGGGTTTCCCATTGGCAACAGATGATTGGAGGAAGGTTGAGGCACGACATAAATATAAGCTGTGGACATATGCACAAGTACTGATTGTGTATGTGTGTGTTTTTTTTCCAAAATGAGAGATACTTTTGTGTTATACAGCTGTCAACCATTGTGTTGCTACAGATGGATTTTTTTTGTTGCAATAAGGTGCTGATATAGCTACAGAAATCCTATGTAGGTTAGTTCTTTGACCACTCTGTTGGGGCCGGACAATGTGGTTTCTTTTTTTAGATAACAGATAGTATGTTAGTCTGGATGAGAAAGTTATCACTAAATCCTTTGTGTGATGGCTGGATAATTTTTCACTATGGAATTAGGAACAGCATCGACCCTATTTGTGTTGTGGGAATAGGCATCTTTGACCAATTTGTTGGGGCCAATGTAGTTTCTTTTTTTAGACAGAAAATAGCATCGACCCTTGCTGTTTGTTCCTATCAGATGAGTTTGACCACAGTAGGTCATGGAAAACAATATTTTTCCTTGCATTGAATGGTAGTAAAGAACTTTTGTTTATAACTATGTGTGTTATACAGTTGTATCGGGATATAGATCGAGGTGTCTTCAGTTGGTTTATGGCGACAGCGGCTACAAAATGGAAGGAGTTTAAAGCAGAGCTAAAGAAAGTGTTTATAAAGAAGTACCATGATGACATGGAAGAGGATGAACTTCTCGCCTTGTGTGATGAGAGAGTGCACGATATTGATTGGAAGTGGCTAATTGATCATTGGAGGTCTCCGGAAGCAAATGTAAGCTACACATTGATTGTCATTTACTCAATGCATTCTGAATATTAACACTGAAACACTTCATGATAGGCTCGTTCACTAAGGGGGAAATCAAGTCGTTCAAAGCTGACCCAAAACCATACGACTGGGAGTATGAGTCATGCACGTCTGGTTTCTGAAATGGTATGTACAGTGTTTTCCTTACTGAAATAGTGATCTAATCCCTAGAACCTTTCTTAACCAAAAAGTAAAATGTTAATTTAGACCGAGGAGCTTGGGAGCCCCCCACGTAGAGATGAAGTGTTCACCAGAGGACACACACACAAGAATGGTGTGCCCCAAAAAGGATCTGAAACCACAATTGTAAGTTGTTCCAAAATGGATACACACAAAATACATAAGTCTGAAATCAGATCTGAAACCATAATTATTTTTGTTATCTTTCTGTTGCTGCAGAATGAACTTAAAGATGCAGTTACAAATCATCTTGAACTGAAAGAGAAGAGTATTCAGGAAGGGGATGTTTTTTCCATGTTTGTGGACCAGAGAAGAATGGATATGTTCGTTGTGTAGGTCTGGGGCCAACTCCAGCTGACCTGGAAATGCCTGGGATGAAAAAATACACATCTACAAGACTTCAAATGGAAATTGAAGCCCGCCGACATGCTGACCAGAGAGTTGCACTTTTAGAGAATCGTCTAGACCAAGTAGTGCAGATGTTCGAGAAATTACAACAGCAAGTGCCATCTCAAAATCGTAACAGCACTCCACATGGATCTAACAATGAATTACTTGTGGTAATTGTTCATCTTTTTCTTTGTTGAAATTTTCTTTTCCCTGCAATATTGTTCATTATTTGCACTTTGATTTAGAACTGAAACACTAGTTCACTGTGTGCTTTTATTTAGAACTCAAGGATCAGATCAAGTCATGCTGATGAAGAACCAAACGACGATGAAGATGATGTGGAATCATTTGTTGGTGATGAGATGGAAAACGAGCATTTGACTGATTATGAAGACATGTTTATGCCTAGGCGAGTCGCCCGTTCAGAGGAAGAGCAACATGCAGAGGTAATTTTTGAACCATCTAAATTACCCTCTTACAGTGTAAACACATGTCCTAAATTCAATTCTGAAATATATTCTACTTTCTATGGTGGAAGAGATGTCATCTTATATAGTGTAGTGAGACCATATGATGTCCCCATGGCCAAAGCAACTGTCCAAACATCAAATCCAAGTGCGGTTGTCGGGGGTACTCGCCTTGGTGTTTAGTATAGTGAAGTTGTAGTCAATCATGTGTTTGCAAGAGAAGCTATATTGCCTCGCCCATATGGAGCGGTGACGACTATTGGTCAAGCTGTTGGGAAATGTATTGCATGGCCACGTGATAGGGTAATACAAACTATACATCTCTGTATTTGTAGTGTATCCTTGGTCAGCTACTATTGATTAATTACCTATAATTTACTACAGATGAAGGATGATAAGAAGTCATCAAGGCAGTTGATAACTTAGATTTTTCAACAAGTACATCCTGACTTGAAGGTACTTAATCTGAAATCTGATTTTTATGGAAATGTGCTTGCTGCCCAAACAAAGAGTTGATATTCAGCAATTATTCTGTTCCAGTCTAGTCTGAAAACATTCTGTAATATTTTTTAAACCTTTCACACACTATATATCTTGTCATTTCTCATTTGTGTTGCTATGTCTGGTCATTAGTCAGGAGTTTACCATTTCCATTTGGAGAGCGAATGATGGTTCAGATAGAAATAGAATGATGAGCAGCATGCATGTTTGTCTATGGTTCATTCACAGGAATTCACCAGGGTTCTCTATGGTTCATTCACAGGTAGAATTAGCTTAGTTTAGGTGCATCATGTTGCTTAGGAAAGAGACCGTCGTGGGACCAAATAGCATTGTATTTTGATGTTGAGGAATAAATAACTGGATCAACTAGCTTGATGTCATCCAGGCTGGCCCATATTGATTAGTTTGATGATTGAAACTAATTTTTTGTACTACTCCATTAGTTTGATGATTGAAACTAATTTTTTTATGATTTACCACTTGTCGAGTCATTTTGATTTACCATGTGGTGCTGACTATTTAGGCATGAGACTAATAATGATAATTCTTTTTGCATTAGGTGTGTTGACGCAAAATCTGCACCTAGCGCCAAGCACACAGCAAGCCGAACAAGCTGGCTTCACACGCGAAGAGATCACAAGACGTGCCAGTCAATTTTTCCCTGAAAATTAACAAAAGACAAAGTAGTTAAATTCCAAAGCTTGGAACTTGCCGGGTGGTACCAGACAGTTCCATATTTACGGCTGGAGAGCCAAGTGAGATGACATATAGCTATAAAGAGCTATCTGCCAACGAACTAAAATCATTCGGGAGCTTTAAAGAGTAAAAAGTAACATAGCCGAATAGATGATGTAAGCATGACGATAGACCGGTCTTTATTTGGACAAAGAAACACGTACGCAAGACCGCGACCGATCCCCGTGGTGAACGACATTAAATAATAAATGAAGTAAAAGCATGAACATAAATATGCAATAAAAAAGCATGCATAGGTCCAAAGCACTAGTCTACCGCATGTCTAGGTACTTTAAAACCCGTCGGGTGCGACATCAAGCAAATCTATCCACCGCATGATACAACTTGCTTGAGATCGCGCCGCTTTCCACAAACAGATCTATCCACCGCATGATACGATCTAAATATAAAAAGCTAAAAGCATACAATATTTAAAGCATAAGTTATGCACGTGTTTTACTCATGAAAGCATAACCGAAAACGGCTGAACAGCCAATTCGGGGTCCATGAAGAAGGAACAAACATTACCAAGCAAGATAAATCTATCAGATCGGATTGGAATCTAATCCACCGGATGATTAGCTCCAGAACAACCCAAAAACCTGCATCTACCCCATGATACCTAGCTCTTTCAAGATTTATACAAGTTTTGGCAAGCTTGAACCCGCAACACGTAACAACCTAGATCGACTCGGTTTCGGCTATCAAAGAGCATGTGACCCACGTGCCGTTTTAACCAAGGGTACGAACTCGATTCGCATAAGGATCATCAGAAAGATAAAGCCGATCCAAATCCATCTAGATTGGGCAAAGAAGTGTTACATGAATTTAAACATAAAGCAAAAACTCAAAGCAACACGGGGTAACTTAATGAATCTATTGAATCTTGCCAAAATTCAATAGAGCCGATAACTAGCTTCAAGCTAGATCTTAGCCTACCGCATGGCTCATGACCTAACAAGAAACCTTGTTGAACCAAGCTTGAATCTACCGCATGAAACTAAGCAAGGTAACAAGACTACTTGCATCAGATCTAAATCCACCGCATGATACTAGATATGATACAAGGTTGCCGGTACTCACGGAGGTCGACGGATCGATGAACCCTCTCGAAGAACTCGACGACACGACAGATGGACTCTAGGGTTTGGCGTAAAGCCGGTTTGTATTGAGAATGATTTCGTCTATCTGTTACATACATTCAGGGTTCATATTTATACCCTGTTGAGCACGACCTCGAATGGATTTGATACCTAATTTATCTCTAAGAACAATCGCCTATCCATCCATTCGTCCTTTCTACTCGGCCCACGTCACCATAGAATCCCGCAAAATCAGCTCAACAGTTTCCTTGCCGAACAGAAGCAGATAGCCGACCGCAGATTTTTCTGCCGAATATATCTGAAAAACCTTCCTTCCACCGGACGGATTTCTTCACCGACTTGGACCCACAAGTCAGACTCCTTACCAAATTTTGGTGTTAACACATGCCCCTTCAATTACGGGATAAAAGTGATTTTATTCTGGAATTGACTCTAGCCACTTAACGTCTTCAAATCGAATCTGTTCAACACCTGTTCTTTCTCTTCGCAATCCGCCGGAGTCTTCGTCTAGATCCAAACCCTAGATCGCCTTTTCTAAGCTCAAATCCCCAATGGCGGCTCAAAATCCAGCTGCTCAGGTAAATTCCTCCACCATAAGCTTCATTCGGCATTCAGATTTTCAATTTTTACCTGAGATTTCTTCTCCGTTTTTCCTTCAGGAACTTTCCACTGAGCTTTTGATTCGCACCGAGGCCAATTCAAGATCCTATCTCCTTGGTCCTGTGGGAGTCTCTGATCCTCGCGATTTTATCGCAGCTGAATCCCAAAGGATCCCCTTCAAAGCAGCTTTAACCAAGCCCCCCTTGTGGCAGGATGCTTTCAAGAATTGGCCCTTGCCCCCAATCGCAGGCTGGAAGAATTGGTACCAAAGAATTCTTGCGGATAAGAGTGCCAGGACCCAAAACTGGGATACCCTCCGCATTGCTCAATGCTTGGAGCTATCTTTGGCCGAAACCCCAAAAAACGAAGACCTCTTGATAGCGGCTTGCCACTTCTGGTCAAATGGTGTCAACGCCTTCCTTTTTGGTCACGGCCCAATGTCCCCAACTCTGGCCGATGTATACATGATTACCGGCCTTGACATTACAGGATCTGTCCGCCCCTGGGATTTCAAAGGTTCCACAAGACAAACAGGGGTGAAACAGGGAGCGGATACAAAAATTATATCCAGAATCATATGAAGGATGGCCCCCTTGGTGAAGTCGAATACAGGGCGTTCCTGAACATGTGGGCCGTGCGGTGTTCATCTTTCGTGGTAAAGCCAATGAGCCCACTCTGAATCACATCGCAATGGCTTCACACTTAGCCAATGGTAATCGCCTTCCTCTTGGGAAATACCTCCTGGGTAGTGTATACCACATGCTTCATCAAACTGTCACCCAAATGTACACCAGCCAGAGGATAGCATGTGTCAATGGCCCTTGGTGATTTGTACAAATGTGGCTGCAACTGCACATGCACCAGATTGTTGGTGTTGACCTGAACACTCGGCTCTTCCCTTCATCCAACTATCATGAAGGAGAAACCCAAGTCACCAGAGGATGCCACACCTATTGAGAAGCTGCTTCAACTGTTCTCATCAAGCAGAATGTCAGCCAGCTCTTCGAGCTCTTCTTCAAAGGCTTCCAAAATCCTGTTTGGCTTCCTTATTTGGATAATGACAATTTAACTCTCCCTTGTGAGTTCTCCTTTGAAACTGAACAACAAGATGGAAGATTTCTGGAAATCCTCAACATCATCATCCACCCATGCATTCTGCCGGCTGAATTCAGTGGAGGGAGGCTGAACCACAGTACTTATGAATACTATCAGCCCAACATGACGGCTCGGCAACTTGGATGTGGCCAGATGCCCCCGAGACTGTTTCTGCATGAATTCCTCAAGCCCAGAGAGGAAATCAAAGAGCTTACTCAAACCAGCAGGGTTCTTCAGTATGTATGCAGTCCATCTGTTTACACCTGGCCCTTCACACCTACAACAGTAGCTCACCCCACCTTCAACTCATGGTGGCAAGAATTCCATGACCATATCTTCAGTGAGCCTGTGCATTTGTTTTGTATGGAACTGATGCCTGACTTTCAACCAACCTCAGAGGTAATATGATTAATCCTCAAATCAGACATTTCCTCCTCTAACCATGATCCTGATTCTTATTTCTTTTACCCACAGAACACAATGCCTGCCCCTCTAGCCAGGGAGATCACTTACAATGCAGTAGGCCCAATCTCAACATTGGGATTTAGATCACCAACCCTAGCTCAATTAATGGCTAGGTATGCTACAACAGATCCAACTCTGTCCAGCATTACTGCTGACAGGAGGCAAGGCCTATCTCTGATTGCACCTCCAAATGCTAAGAGGAGAAGAACCATCAAGAAAGTCCTTATTGAGGTAAAATTTCTTTTTCCTTGATCATAGGATTACTCTTTTCTGATAAATCCCGCCTTATGCAATTTCAGACTAGAACTCAGCAATCCTCAGCTTCAGAACCTGCCAATGCTCCATCCACTGGTATGACCTTTATCACTTCTTCCCCTAAAGATCAACACTGGCACTCATTCTTGATCTGATATTTTCAGAGGAAACAATGGTGGATCAACTTGTGGATGTCCCAGTATCTCAACAAGCAAGTCCACCCAGGGTTGAGCCATCTGTCCAAGTAGAGATCTCATCTTCATCAGGGACTCAATCACCCCCTGCTCAGATAGAGACACCATCCTCGCCAGAGATGAACTCCCCCATTCAACCAGATCTTCCAAGTCCTCCAAGGGCTCAGTCACCTACTGGCCAGGCAAAAACATCAATCCCAGCAGAGGTGAATCCATCTCTTCTCCAGCCAGAAGCTTCAGGGTTACCAGAGACTGTCTCACCCTTTCACATAGAAGCTTCAGCTTTGCCACGAGCACCCTCCTCACCAGTGGCTCCAGAAATCTCCCCTGAAACTAAACAAAACCCTGTTCCAGTTCAGGAAGTCAGACATGAGGTACTTATTTGCACTTAATCTGATCATCTTTTAGTCCCTGAAACCCCTGACTCAGCAATGTTATTCTTCCAGGATCAGGCTCCGTCATCATCAAATCCACCAATGGGGAACGATCCAATTGCCGAAACGAGGGAAGGGGTGTCTCAAACCCTATCAGAGAAAGTGCAAGGAAAGCTCAAGGAAATTTTCGCCTGGCTGCAAAGAGAGGCCCAAGATCAGATCAGAGATCTTGATTATTTCGAGGACATGCTTAGACCTATCAGCCAAGAACTTCCTGAGGACGTCAGGGCCTCATTTGAACCCATCTCTGGCCTGGATGTTCATTACGTGGCCATAAGGCGAGATCTAAGGAATGTATCTTCCCGTCCGGCTGTTGAACAGAAGAAAGCCAAAGCCGAACAAGTCGTAAAGGGAGCACAATCTCAGTCTAAGAGTCACAAAGGGACATTGGCCAATCTGCGAGCTGCTCGTGAGCTGAAAATCACCAGAAAGGCCGCACTGGAGGCAGAGCTGAAAAGTCTATCAGCACAAATAGAAGCTGACGACAGGAAGATAGCCGAACTTCCTGGACTGATAGAGAAAATCCAAGAGGAAGCGACATCGGCTATAGCTGAGGTAAACCAATGTGATGCAGAACTCACCATCTTGTCTGATGCTCAGAAGGATTATCAAGAACGGATGGAGAACATCCACCAGACAACATCGAACGCTTCCAATGTAATTGCGACGTATTTAAACATTTAGATGTTTTGATCGATGTGTAACCGAACTAGCCGCCCTTGTAACATTTGCTCTTGTAATTTTGTTTTTCTTTTCCTCTGTGCGTCCTTAATTGCAACGCTGAGCGACTCATTCGGTAATCAATAGCCAAAAAATGCCAATACCCGAACGGCACCTTAACTTCCTTTCAGCCGAGCCAGTCAACCGTATATGACTCAGCCTAGAACTCCAAACGACCTGACGGCGGATCGGTCAAGGAAACCTCTCCACCTTCCAAGTTTCTTGGGATATGTGCCACGATCTAGAGCCACGATCTGAGGCCACGATCTATCTCGCCAGGCCTATAAATGAAAATCGTAGGTGCACCCAGCTCTTCACCAAGACTTTAGCTCCCAAATCTTAGCTAATCTCAAGTCTTCTTTTTCCAATCAGCGCAAATCCCAGAAGCATGACGAGCAGCAACAACCGGCGCCATGCCGCTGACGAGGCGGAGGGGAGTCGCGCTAGTGCGCGTCGGAGGCAATGATCGTCAATTTTTCTTTTAAGATTCGACTTTGATCCCCTTTTGTTTCCTGACGATCATCCTCGTTCCAGGCTGATTCAATGGAATCCATCCTCCGCACTAGCCAGTCAGCCCTTGCCGGACGACTCCTCGGAGTCGGACCGCTACTCCCCCGTGCCCTACGGGGAACTCAATGCTCTCCGCTTTAAGGCGGAGCTGGAGGTGGCCCAGCGCGAGCTGGAAGATGTCTCCAAAAAGGCTGGCATAGCCGAATTGGAGTGGGAAAACCAGCGCAAGCAGCTGCTGGCGACCATCGACGGTACGGTACGGCTCCGAAACCGCTCTTTAATCCAATCCAGCTTTTGGTGCTAATTGCCTTTATCTTGTGCTTTGCAGCCCGTGACGTCGAGCTCAACCAGCTAAAGATGCTGGCGGAGCAATTGGCCGACAAGGTGAACGCCCGCGGAGACACGCCGGCGGAGCGCCTTGCCGCGGTGGAGCACCGCGTGGATGAAGTGGCCACCCATGGTATCCGCTTGGGCACCACTCTGGGCCTGTCCGCCATGGCGACGCACACTGATGTCGACTACTCCACCAGGCCGCGCGGCTTCCGAGGCGGTGCGCCAGAAGACATCGAGGAGATCGAGATCATCTTGGAGCGTCTCGATGGCCACGGCGATGCCATTGCCGAACTCACTCAACCCCAGTCTGTGTTAAACAGGCTCTTTGATTAGATTGTATTAGGGATGTTTGATATCGGCAATAAATAAAGAACTTTTGATTTCTGTGCTTGTACTGCGATGATTTTTCTATGTTTGCATCCGTGAATCTTGTTTTTCTTAAACGTATTCGGGAACTCGCTTGAGTCGAACACGCGACAACAGATGCCCCTTGACGCAAAATCCGCAGAAGATCCCTGAATCGGCAATCCACAAGCACTGTTCAGACGAAAACCCTTCGCATTCGGGAAGGAAACCCTGCCGCTTGGTATTCCAATAGTGCACGCTGGCCAGTCATCACTCCCAATGCACTCCCTCAGTCAATAAAATAGTCTGCTGAGATGCCCTGCAAATCCACTCGCACACTCATCCATCACTTCTCGTCTCCTCCTCCGTCCTCAGCGGAAAAAACCCCAAGGCCATGGACAAAGGCAAGCAGCCCCAGGAGGGCAGCACCTCCAAGGAACGCACGATTCGAGAGTGAGTTTTCCCTTGATTTGCTCCTTGTCTTTTCATATAATCTCGCACTTTACCTCCTCTCTACCTTTCCTCTTTCAGCCTTGACCTGCTTCCTGAGGAAGTCATTGGAACCGAAGAAATGCCTGAGTACATCTCCTCTGATTCTTCCCTTGAAGCAGAGGATGCCACGCCTGAGCGGAGAACCAGCCATCAACTGCGCCGCCGCGTTCGGCACTTGGAGCATGACCTCGGGGACATCACCGCTCGTTGCCAGGCCGAACGCGAGCGTCGCATGGCTTTGGAGGCATTAGAGGGAGGTAAATGTTTCTGCCTCCTTTCTTGATTCCGTGTTCACATCTGGATCTTTGCCCCCAGTAACCACTCCTCTGTCTTAGATGTCTCTGATAGGTACAACAATCTGAAAGCGGCTTGGGACAGCTTGGTGGAGGCAGCAAATCATAGTCATCCCCGTGCATTCGAAGTTGCCGTCACGGTGGTCCTGGAGCAACTGAAGAGGGAGCAGCCGAAGAAGCAAAGAAAAGATTGAATCATACTTTCGCTTCTTACTCCAGGCCTCTCGCTTCCCGCCTCCTCGAAGTCCTGATCACCAGGGTTGTTGGATACAAACCTGCAAGAGACAGTTGTAGTGTAGTTTTGTACTAAGGGAAATGCATCTAGGCACTGGCCATTCCCCCTGTTTGGGAATTTTTGTTCTAAAGGCGGCCTCGTCCTTGAGCGTCGGCTATTCCTGTATCAGATGCATGTAATCCCAATGCTGGTGATCACCGATCGATTTCAATACTAGGATAATATTTCTTCAAATATCTTCCATTTATTGCAGCGGAACATTCTTCTCCTAGTAAAGTTTTCAACATGTATGCGTTACCAGGGACGCATCTGACCACGCGAAAGGGTCCTTCCCAGTTAGGGGACCATTTGCCGAATTCACTGTATTTGGTTCCAATCGGC
Source organism: Cenchrus americanus (assembly GCA_947561735.1). Lineage (NCBI taxonomy): Eukaryota > Viridiplantae > Streptophyta > Magnoliopsida > Poales > Poaceae > Cenchrus > Cenchrus americanus. The sequence goes on from OX387244.1 coordinate 228,784,334, forward strand.
AATAACGCTTTCCAAACCAAATCCCCTTCTGCAAATTGCCTAACTTTTACTTTCTTGTTATAATACTTGGCAACCCGCAGTTTGTTCTTTTCGATATTTTCCAGGGCCCTAAGACGGATCATGTGCAATTCTTCTAGCTCATCCATCATTAAGCCACTGTAATCTTTGGATCTCACATCTTTCTGCAAAACCACTCTCCTAGAATCTGATTGTACTTCCCAAGGTAAAACCGCATGAGTGTCCATAAACCAATTCATAAGGAGATGTTTTTGTAGCTCCATGAGGGGCCATTCGGTAAGCCCATAACGCTTCACTGAGTACCGAATGCCATCTCCTTGGCTTCTGGTCGATCTTCTTTTGTATAAGCTTGATCATGATCTTATTAGGAGCCTCTGCCTGACGTTAGCTTGGGCATAATAAGGGGAAGAATTAAACAATCTGATTCCCATGCTTTCGGCAAATTCTCTGAACTCCAAGGACACGAATTGGGCTCCCTGATCAGTTGTGATTGTCTGAGGGATTCCAAACCGATAGATGATGTGTTCCTTGACAAATTCAACCATGTTTTACGTCGGGGACAGCCCTAGGGGTCCCCTTAAACAACGGGGAAATCCCCACTTAAACCCCGCAACCACATCGAAACACGCTAGGTCTAACCGTGCGGGTGACTAACCATGCGGGACACGGCCCACGCCGCGGGACTCCGACGGCCCACCGAGACGGCCCTCTTAGAAGACCCCTCGAGCGAGGCCCCGCCTCGCTCGAGGGCACACTCCCTCCTCGGGCGGGCTCCGCCCGTTCGAGGGGCAACTCTCCCCCTCGAGTGGTCCCGCCCCGCTCGAGGGCTCACTCCCCCTCGAGCGGGTCTCGTCCCGCTCGAGGGTCCGTCCCGCCCTCGGCCGGGGCCCGCCACGCTCACGGGCGCCCCGCACGCGTGCGCCGGCCCCGTACACGGGCATTTAACGCCCCGACGCCGCGGGACGGCGCCATCATGCGCCGGTGCTCGCGCCCCGGTGCCGCCGCACCAACTCCCCATGGAGGAGCCCATCCCCACCACCGTGGGGATGGATCGTGCGTGCGGCCGGTGTCGTCCCGTGACACCGCGCGCACGACCCGGCACGGCTAACGCGCCGAGCCCTCGAAAGGGGGCCGGCGCACCCTCGATGTACTTTCTTGTGACCCTACAGGGTTAGGTGGAGGCGGTAGGCCGGTGGACTGCCATCCCCGCCACTGTAACGGCGTGGCCGCCGTACCCGCACGCGCAGGCGCACGCCGGACCCTGTAGCAACGACTCCGGCCCCGTGAGGCGCGTTGGGAAGGAACGTCGTTCTGCCAACTCCTGTGCGCCGTATGGGCCAGCGTCAGCACCTCCCTCGAGCCTATCGGAGGACATCACCGCCATCCGCCGCTCTCCTACCCTCGAACCGCCACTGTTCGGGTACAAGTCAGGCCATCATGACCGGATCGTCTGCGGAGATCGACCGACGGCCGCCCACTCTACGGCGTAGCACGACGTGCACCCCCACATAGCCGGATAGCGCGGCGTGCATGTAACTCGCCGCCCCCTTGGCCTATAAAAGGGGAGGCGAGCCCCCAGCCGCGGGGGGGACAGAGTTGAACACAACATACCGTGCACTCACTCTCTTATTCTCCCACAACATCTTCGCCCACTCCACCGGAGACTTGGAAGCCACGCTTCCTCTCCCGCCTTGCTTGTATTTGCCCCACTACAAGCACCCCCGGTGCTAAGTAATATAGTGCCCCGAGCACGCCCCTCGCCGGACGTACGGCCCCCTCGGCGGGAACCGGGATAAACCCCCGTGGCACTTGTTGCTTAGCATCGACCATTGAGGGATAGACCACGGCGCTATCTACTGGTTAGTGTCGGGACCATATTCCGCACCGACATTTTCCGACGTCACCTTCTTTAGTGGAATTGCCTCAACCCATTTAGTAAAATAATCGTAGCCAAAAGCACAAACTTATGCCCCTTTGCCGGATGGTGGATTAATCGGCCAATCGGGTCCATATCCCGGCCCCCGAATGGCCATGGCTTGATAATGGGATTTAACAACGATGCGAGAACCCTTTGAATATTTCCAAACCTCTGGCAGTCTTGACATCCCTTGTAATACTCAAAGCAGTCCTCTAATATCATCGGCCAAAAGCACCCAGCCTGCCTGATAACCCATTTCATGCGGTAGGCCGATTGGTGTGCTCCACATATCCCATCATGTACTTCGCTCATCATCCTTTTAGCTTCCTCTGGACCCAGGCATCGTAACAATACCCCATCTAATGATTTGTAAAACAAATTATCATCCAGAAGAACGAATTTTATGGCCTTGTACCTGAGCTTCCTAGAGACCTTCCGGGATGGATCCTTCAAATAGTCAATGATTTCTTTTCTCCAATCATCCTCCGCAAGATCCGTTCCCATTGCACATATGTTTGCTTCCTGACTCTCTTTATAACCAGAGGCGCTCTGAGCCAACCTGTTCGCTTCTTCGTTATGTTCCCTAGGAATATGCTGTAGAGTCACCAACGGAAAGCTCTTCAAGATCTCCCTGCATTCTTCGTAGTAACTCCTCAGCGCTTCACTTTTGCATTCGTATCGGCCGTTCAATTGCTTTATTACCAGTTCTGAATCTCCATAAACCTCAACCGAAACGGCCCCGGCTTCTCTCAAATATTGAAGCCCCCGAAGCAATGCCTCGTATTCAGCCTGATTGTTTGTAACAGTGGGCTGTATAGGGATAGCAAACTCGAACATCTCACCCCTGGGTGAAATCAACAGAATCCCTACTCCCCCACCTTTACCACATGATGACCCATCAAAAAATAGAGCCCAAGGAGTAATTTCAAGCAAATCAATTGACGGATCACGATGCTCAGTTATAAAATCGGCAATGATCTGACCTTTAATAGCTATTGCTAATTCGAACTTTAACTCAAACTCTGATAAAGCCAAGATCCACTTGCCAATCCTTCCATTCAAAATTGGCATAGATAACATGTGTTTTATTACATCAAACTTAGAGTATACAATGCATTCGGCATTCAACAAGTAGTGCCAAAACTTTGTGCACGAGTAGTACACGCACAGGCATAGCTTTTTTACGCGGCTCGAATACCTGGTCTCGGGATCAAGTAATTTTCGGCTAAGATACGCTACTACCCACTCCTTTCTTTCGAATTCTTGAATAAGGGCCGATCCAATGGTTTGGGTATCGGCCACCACGTACAACTTGAAAGGCTTATCCAACTGAGGAGGGACCAGTACTGGTGGCTCCTTCATGTATTGCTTGATCTCGTCAAAAGCCTTTTGTTGTTCGTCGCTCCACGTGAAGTTCTGATCTTTCTTGAGCTTCCGCAATGGAGAAAACGGCAAAACCTTCTGTGACAGATTTGAGATGAATCTCCTTACAAAATTAATTTTGCCGAGCAGTGATTGCAACTCCTTGAGATTAGTTGGAGGGACAACTTCATCAATGGCCTTCATGCTTTTCTTGCCAACTTCAATCCCCCCTTCGTGGACCAAAAATCCCAAGAACTCTCCAGCTGATACCCCAAAAGCGCACTTGTTTGGATTCATCTTCAGACCATGTCTTCGGGTGCATTCCAAGGTTCTTCTCACATCTTCCAAGTGCGTGTCATGATTCAGAGACTTGATCACGACGTCATCAATGTAAATTTCGACAATTTTGCCGATCAACTCGTGAAAGATGTAGTTCATGGCTCGCTGATAAGTTGCACCGGCATTCTTTAACCAAAATGTCATGACTATCCATTCAAACGAGCCTATGTGACCGGGACATCCGAAGGTTGTCTTTGATATATCCTCTACCGCCATAAAAATTTGGTTATACCCCGCATTACCATCCATGAAACCGATGACCTTGTGTCCGGCGGCGGTGTCGCCCAACAAATCGGCAACAGGCATGGGGTAACCATCCATAGGAGTAGCTCTGTTTAAATCCCTGAAATCTATGCAGACCCTCATCTTTCCATTCTTCTTGTAGCCAGGGACAATATTAGAGATCCACTCCGCATATCTGCATGGTCGAATGAAGTTCGCATCAAGTAATCTTTCAACTTCTTTCTTCACATCGGCCAATACTTCATCCTTGTAGATTTTCCGGGGGGTTGCTTGTATGGTTTAAAACCAGATTTGATTGGCAACCGATGCTCAACGATGGAACGGTCCAGTCCAGGCATCTCCGAATAATCCCAGGCGAAGCAATCTTTATATTCCTTAAGCAACTTGATCAATTCTCCCCTGAAGTTTTATTGCAAATTTGCGCTGATGAATGTCGGCCTTGGTTTGTCACCGTTTCCAATGTCAACTTCCTCCAATTTATCGGCCGACATGAATCCTCGCCCCAACTTGCCGTCAGTACCATTGACAGGGTTATCCATTAAAAATTGCTATACGAGCTGACTGCTTGAATCGGCTGTTGATCATTGCTGACGGGCTCAACAGGACCTTCTCCCCAGTCTTTTCCTGAGAAACAGTCAATGCCTTGATATTCCCAGAAAGCTGGTTCCACATTTGCAACGCTCACGGAGTCATCTGCTTGGAACCACCCCATTATCTTCATCCACCAATTGGTTGAGCTGCGATGCATGGTAGATGGGACGCAGCAGTTGGCATGAATCCAGTCCCGTCCGAGCAGTAGGCTGTAGGCCCCTTTACCTTCGATGACAAAGAAGGTCGTGAGCAGTGTTTTGGACCCGATCATTAGATCCACGTGGGCGCATCCCTTGGTATCTGAAGGATTCCCGGCGAAACCGTTCAGTATTATGCTTGTAGGTGTCAGATCGCTAGGGCCCATGCCAAGTTTTCTGAAAGTGGTGTATGGCATTACATTGACCGCCGCTCCACCGTCGACAAACATCTTGGTCAATGGCTTGCCATTGACATATCCCTTCAAGTATAGCGGCCTCATGTGTCGATTTTTGGCCGGTTTGTCGAAGACGGCTTGCTTGGCTAGCACCGAGCCGCGCCATCGGTCCCTCAAGTTGCTCATCGTCGAGGGACGCCTCCTCCTGCACAACCTGATTAGCGGGAGCCATAAATTCATTCGGCAGAAAATATACCATACACGCTGGAGCCGAACGGTTTGACCCTTCAGGTTTATCCTTTGGACGCCACACCTGTCTTGTCTGGATCCCTGCCTGCCTCAGTTCGCGGTTCCTCAAGCGTTGAACCCTCCTTTTCTGACTCTTTCTTAGGCCAGGCGGGCACCATTGCCCCTTTTGCCAGATGTACTCGTCCTCGTCTTCCTCCTGATCAGCCCACCTCAAATCAGCTTGTCTCTTCCTGGGATGATCAATGATTTCAATTTTTTGACGCCGATCCTCGCTAGGATGTATCCTTCCAATTCTTTCATGGACGGATCGGCGATTGGCAGTCTCCTGCCTATACTCAAAATACCTATCGCTGCACTCTGGGCAGTTTCTCAGCGTGGGCAGCTTCAACCCTTCATTCCAGCAGTGCCTGAAGAATGCACACCCCCAGTGCGCACGCTCCTGCTCACGCGTATACTGCTCTAGATCTCTCCTGCGTGCTTCCTCTTCGACCCTGCGCCTCTCCTCCTCGTGCTTCCGTTTCTGGTAGCGCTCTTTCTCCAGCTGGCGCTGCCACTTATTGAGGAGGATGCGTGTGGTCACCCTGGGTTTGGCCCTGGACGATTCCCCGATCTCGACATGGCTCTTGAGAACGCGGGGGGCTTCACCATGCACCTGCTCCAAGGTCACCTGATGTTCTGGGTCTACTGCTCCCTCCTGCCTTGCCGTGGCTGAAGTCAAGACCTTGCCCTTGCCCTTCTCCTCGGCTGTCACCATGTTGACGGAAAAGCCTATCATGTTCTGGGGAAAAGGGTGGCCGTCCAGTTTCATCTTGTTATCGAACTTGAGGTGTCCCTCCTGGATAGATCTCTGGATCCTCATCCTGAAGACCCTGCAGTCATTGATGGAGTGCGAATTCCTGTCATGGAAGCCACGGTAATGTTTCTCCTTACTCCATCGGGCCGAAGCATGGAATGCCCTTCGGGCAATTTGATTCGGCCTTCCTTCACCAGAGCTCAAACGGCTTATCGGCTTTAGTGACGTCGAAATCGTAGGTGCCTTTGGTTTGTTTGACCCGCGCGATTCATGGTCAACGGTTCTTTCCCCCACATGATTTCGGGCCGCAGCCACGTCTTGGTCATCATCGAGTCCTCCATTTGGTGCTTCGACGGCCGGCCCACGGCCCGGCCCCGCCCGCCTCCCCGCACGCCCGCACGCCCGCGCGCGCGCGTTCCCGCCGGCCGGGCCGCGCCGTGCACACGCCATCGCCACGGCCACGCGTCGTGCCCCGCGCGCCGGGCCCGGCCCGGCCGCGCCCCGGCTCGCATGCAAGTCCTTAGACGCCCCCAACGCCCCACGCATCTCCCCCGTGCTCGCATTGCTCGGGCGCCGCACCACGCCGCTCCCCCGCGTCCGCCGCCGCCGCCGCGCCGAGCTCGCCGGTGCGCCCCGCCATCCACCACCTCGACTCGAACCCAAGCTCCACCCTAGCCCCCACACGCACCCCTGGAATGCTCCCGTGCACGCACATTGGTCCGCCGACCCGCCAGCTCGCTGGCATTGTGGTCGCAGCGGCCGTCCGCTGCACCCCTCGCCGCCGACCATCGCCGGAGCCGTCTTCCGCCGAACCAACCCCGCCAATCGACTAAGGGTGAGTCCAAACCCCACCCTAGCCGCTTGCTCGCCGGAGTCCGGCCGCCCCTCGCCGCCGGCCAGCCTTGCTCCGCCGCCGGGGACTTGATTGCAATCTTAGTTTTTGATCGGAGGGCCTGTCTGCAAAAAGACATCTATAGATTTAGGGTTAACAAGCTGAACCTTGTAAAATCGATATAAAATCACAGGAAAATCGTAAAAATGCAAACTCAACTGTTCTGGAATCCTTGTGAAGAAACCTAACTTTTCTAGAAAGAAAGTTTTTAAATTTCAGAGTAGTTTTTTAAATGAACTTGAATTGATCAGTTTGAGTAAATTTGAAATAACTTGAAATGTATAAATGATCTGCATGTGAATTTTGGATATGTTGTCAATAATAGCATTCCTGACCTTGTGTAGAAAAATGGCACTGAAATCATGTGTGAAACTTCAGTTATGAATTTATATTGATTTCAGCCTGTTCTCCATTTATGAATTGTTTAGAATTATCTGTTAGTCAAATGCCTTTCAACTTTCTCCTGTAGCTTTGCAATGCTCAGAAGTGTGTTTCATAAATCAGAGATGAATTTTAGGCTTGTTTAAAATGCCCTGCTAATTTATGGTTGCTATTTTGAGTTAAATTCAAATCCATATTTCTACTGCAGCTATGGATGTGATTTTTGGTGTGTGAGATAAATATGTCCCTATCATGCTGTGTGCCAAGTTACAGCTTCAGATTCTGAGTATTTTGTGCTTTATGATTTATTCATGCTTCTACTAGCTTAAGTTTGTTATTTTTGTCATAATTGCTTGGTAATGTTGTTTTGCCTAATTTTGGTCAGAAATATATGTCTTGCTGTTATGTGCATGCTGGTAAAATTTATGATCTGTTTGGGTATATCTTTGCCAGAATTAATTTCCCTAAGTCCCCAAGCTTAACATAGGTCAAATAAAGGGAAAACAAACTTGTCTCCATGTGCAATTTGAATTCCAAGCTTGAAACTTGTGAAACCATATCTGAACAGCCCCAAAACACTTTAATGAAGTTCACTTAGCTAACGAACTTAGATGTGCACACAATCACCATCAAACAAGAATGAACCTTCACACCCATCCATTGTTCTAGTGAAAAACAGTTAATTGAAAACTTGTTAAGGTGAATATTACCAACAAGAACCCCTGAGTTTATCTCCAAATTCAGAACTGAATTCACCTACTTAAAATTGTATACTTGAATCCTAATGCATCTGCATGTCGTATAGAACTTCCTGACGGGAACTACGAGCCGGTGCCCGAGTCCGAACGAGAACCGACCCGAGGGAGACTTGAACGTGGTGGAAGTGCAGCAAGACCCGAAGCAAAGTTCGGAGAATCTCGCTTCTGACTTGGCCAGCGAAGGCAAGCCCCGGAGCATAACCTACTTTTGTTAAACTCTTGCAACTTTTCCTTTCTTTATGCAATGTCTGCGCATTTACGTTCAGGAGTTGACTTGAAACCTTAGATGCATGATCCTAGGTTCCTATGTTTTAATACTAGCCTGTTAGGTCGCTAGTTGCCATGCTTAGGACCACGGTAGAAGTCGAGTGATGACTGTCACTCGCGAGCTATAGGTCTCTTATGTTGGAATCATAAGATTGTTGAACTTATCTGCTCATGTGGTAAGAGCAGGGGACTGACTCCGGTCAGTGGATGTCTGTGATTAAGCTTTTGAACGTACTAAGCATTTGTCGGGAATGGGACCGGTAAGCCTAGTACTTTCCTGATCCAGCAAGGGAACTCTCTACCACTACACCCGGGAGAGATCCCCAGATACTAGGCAGTGGTGCGTAGGTGGATCCGGACGGTCAGATACCGTGGCTGGATAACCTCGTACCAGGGACTGTGGACTTGATCCCGAACTGAGGACGGTTGGGAACCGCCTGGTTGGTGTATACCCCACCCCTTTGGTTTTATTTGGCATTTTTGGGGTATGCATTCTCCCGTATTTTTAGGTCCACCTTGCAAGGTTACTAACCGATCGATCGTCAGCCTCTCACCGTTATCTGAGACTGCTTAACCATTCACTCTATGTCCCTTAATGATGGAATTAAGAACGAACTTGTATACTTGTTAACTTGTACTGTACAACTTTTGCTTGAATTAGTTGGCTAACCTAGTAATGGTTAAAAGATTAGAATTTGAGCTAAAACTTGAAAGTAAGGACATATTCTTTGTTACTTTTCAGCAAAACAAACCACCAGCCATAAAGCCTTGCATGTCTAGAGGGTTGGTGATTTTCCGAATCACCCGACGGTTAAGTCTTGCTGAGTATTAGTATACTCAGCCTTGCTTTTGTTGCTGATTTTCAGGTGATGATCTGTGTGATGATGGCTCTCCGTGGCCTGGTTCTCTCCCACCCGGTTGGGAATACGAGTGGGAGGATGACAGTGCTTAGTGGCATCACAGATGGCCTCGTGTGATGTTACTTATGTCGTGTAGTGTTTATTTCCGCTGTGTTTCGAACTCTGAACTGTTTACCTTTATGCAAAAGACTTGGTTTGTAATAATGAACCTGTGAAGGATGTTATGTAATAAATGGTGACTTGTTTGCCTCTGGACTCGCCTTCGTGTGAGTTTGTTGTACAAATGTCGATCCTGTGATGTAAGTGATTTACCGGGTACGACCCGGCAGAGACGACGAGTTACTTCTGTATTATGGCTTAATTGCCCAGAGGAGGGGTTTAGGCGATAATATGGAAGTAATTTGAGCGGTTCTGTCACACCTGGCATCAAAGCTTGATTTGTACACCATAGGTCTTAATACACCCTTAACAACATGTTTTAGAATAAAACTTGCAAGAGTAAGGTGTGTTTTCCAAAGTACGTTAGGGACGCTAAGGATAGTTTAGTCCGAGAGGCCCTAGTGGTTTTTGGGTTCTTTTTTTTCTGGTGGCTAGTTAACTATGGTTTATCTAGACTAACTTCCAGCACATTACTTTCAGTCAAGATTTACTTTCTTGCACAACCATACTAGTTCATCACGTGTCTTATACGTGGTGGTACCACAGGAAAGTCCTGTGAGGGACTAGTGGGACCTATTCCAAAGGGTGCCACGTTGCGTCTGAGTCTCGTCACGTGTCTTATACGTGATGGTACCACGGGAAGTCCGTGAGGGATGAGTGAGGCCTATTCCAAGGGGCACTCACGTCGCGTCAGAGTCTTAATTAGGATGTTGTCCATGCAGCAGCTTTATGCATGGATGCCGTTTCTATAGTGAACGGTAATGTATGGGGACGCTTTCATGAGTGCTGGTATGAAAGGTTCGGGATGTTCTGTGATTTTCTACAGGTACGCTAACCGCGAATCGTTAGATCCGGTAACTTCTTGGTTTAGCTATCGACTAGCTATTATAGGGAGAGATTAATTGCCCTGCCACCGGCACTAACTTCGTGTTGATAAGAAATTGTCTGTGAGGACGCATAGGTGTGCTTGCATCATGTTAAAAATCACAAGTGAACAGCAACCCTACAATTAAAACTTGAAGTCAAGACTTGACCAACAATCTGTCAAAAGACATGTAAGATCCAACTAGATAACTTGTGAATAAGCTGCTGGTCTGGAATTATTTTCTCGATCAATATAACAAGTCTTTCTTCAGAAATCATCTAAGAAAAAGGTTCTAAATCTTCCAAAGAGTATATCGCAAAAATTTCATAAAACTTGGTTTAACCAAACTCAAGTTAGGATTTCTTCCTAAGGTTGTTCTAGCTGTCTTTTAGCAGCAGTTCGGTTCTGAAAATTTTAGGCCCCCAAAAATCTAGTTTCCAGCGAAAGTGCTACATACAAAAGTTGCTCTAAATCCTGTTGTGGATCTGCTGTGAAAAATTCAAGAAGTTTGGGTAAAGGGAATTGAAGTTATGCTCTGTTTAGTACAGTGCTGTTGGCTGGAATTTCTGGGTGACAGCAACCTGAACTTGTAGCTTTTTGGCCATTTTCCTTTCGTTTTTGGCTCGACTTTTGAATACCAAACTTGTGTCTTAGTATCTCATCAAGAATGTAGTGAAATTTGGGAATTTTTGGCTCAATAGTTTTTGAGTTACATGCATTTTTGTGCACTGTACAGAATCTGTCATTTCTCAACTCACGCTAACTAGTGGGAGTTTTGTGATGCAGATGGCTGGACGGCTTTTCTGGGAGGTTCGTCCGGACGGTTCAGTCCGTACTGACAGGCTGCACCTTGAGGGTTTTGCCCGCATCTTGTGGGATGCCCTCCGCTCATTTGGGTACCCGACACCTCCGACGTACGAGGCGATGGAGACCTTGCAGCTGGGAGTACCCCGCTGCCGTGTTCGGGTGTCTGTGCCGCTCCACCCTGACCACCTGGAGTGGGCCGACCTGAGCACGGACGTGGTGAGCGTCCAGTTGCTGGAGACGCTGGAGGTGGCTGCTTTGGGAGTGCTTAACTCCTTCTGCGCCCAGCACCACGACGAGGTGTCCACCTCCTCGGTGGGACCGCTACCGGCGGTGGACCCCGAGGACCCCGCATGGAGGCACCGTATGGGGCACATGGCCGACCTTTCGGCCGGCATGCGCCCACTCGACGTGCTGCGGGAGATGGTGCGGCGCGAGGGTGCGCCGTACCGTCTTCGGGCTCTTCGCGGCGTCTGCGTCCACCGCGGTGATCGCTACCGCTCTCGACTCCGCCGGAGAGGCCGGGAGTGCGCACCCACCACCGCGCTCTCTCTCTTTTGGCTACCCGGGCCTTGAGAGGGACCTCGCCGAGGCACGACTTCGGGTTGGACAGCTGGAGGCCCGCGAGGCCAACTGGGTGGCACGTGACGCTCGGTGGGTCAACATCCTCACCGACCGTCTCCACGCCATAGTGGGACTGCGGGAGCAGCGGGAGCAGCGAGAGAGAGGAGATGGAGCAGCGAGAGAGAGAGCAGATGGAGCAGGCCGAAGGACGAGAGGTTTGTGCACCTCCGGCACCGATGGATATGGATGGGCAGCTTGAGGCCATGGACCAGGACACGGAGGCGGCCAACGAGTTGATCCGGATGTTGCAGCGGCCGGCTCCCCCGCCAGCCCCGGGAGCTATGGAGGGTGACCGGGACGACGCTCGGTCCATGGTGGACGACACCGAGGCTCCGCCGCTGGACCCGATGGTCGAGGGTTCGCCTGCAGCTAGTGCCGCCTCGGGCGGTGATGATACTTACTAGATGTTGATAGACTAGTGTCCATACTCATACGGGTGACCTGATTTTGGTCCGTGAATGGGATAGGCTGACGTAGGATGAGTATTCTTTTGGGTAGCCTGATGCTACCATTGACCACTGTGTAACCTAGGGTGAAGACTTGTGGAAAGTTAGGCTAATGTGTTGTAATTAAGTCTGCTAGTGAATGCTGCGGTCTGAATGCAGCAGTATGTAATGGCTGTTTGAACCTCTTTATGGCATGATCTGGGCTGTGAAATGAATAACAAAGTTGTTGGAAATTACTTGGTGTGCGTGCTCGTAAAATTTCAGCTTCGTTGCTTCTACGGTTTTGGAGTTACGAATTTTTCTGTAACTGACTGCAGTCTGAAATTCAGATTGGACAGATCAGTGGGACTTTAATTTTTCGGGCATGTTAACGTCGAAATTCAGAGTTCGGTTGAATACCAAAGTTGTAGTGAATGAAATTTTGCTGCTACTGACCAAAATTTAGCATCGTTCGATAACCGAGCAGCAAGATATGAATTTTATACAGCAGAGTACTTGGCTGTCTTGTTTCTGAAATTTGTGCGTGGAGGAAACGCTTTACACATGTTCTTCTTGTTTATGCTCATATTGGCAAGATTATGGATATGTGGCTAACCTCCATTACCAAATTTTTCAGATGGTGGGAGCAACACGCGGAAATCCCCAGGGGTTTGGTGAGGCTAGTGGTAGCAATCTGCCACCACCACCTCCCCCACCGAACATGACGCCTATGGAGACCTTCCTCCTTGCTCAAGCTGATATGATGCGCCAGATTCTGCAAAATCAACAGCAGATGAATCAGCGGTGCAATGACCAGTTAGAAGAAGATCCCCGAGTGGCAACCTATGCACAGTTCTCGGCGCTGAAACCGCCGCTTTTTCACAAAGCGGAGGAACCATTGGAGGCTGATGCTTGGCTGCGTGCTATTGAAGCCAAGTTGGATGTTCTCACCTCGCCATGCTCCGAGGAGATAAAGGTTAAGTTTGCTGCAATGTATCTCCGTGGTCCCAGGACTCGCTATGGTGGGATCATTTCAAGATGATGCAGCCAAATGGCCATGAGATCACGTGGGCTGAATTTTTAAAACCGCATTCAAGAATCACCACATTCCTAAGGGGATGGTAGAGAGGAAGTTAAATGAGCTCTTGAATTTGAGGCAGGGTTCTGACTCTGTATATCAGTACGCCCAGAAGTTCAACAACCTGTGTCAGTATGGTGACTACTATGTTGATACAGATGCCAAGAAAATGGATCTCTTTCGCAGGGGTCTTGATCCTGAGCTCTATGAGAAGCTGAACCCCATCAAAACCAACAGCTACCATGAAATAGTGGACCTGGCCATATCCCAGGAAGATGCAATGAAGAGGGTGCAGAATGCAAAGAAAAGGAAGGCTGCGTTCAACTCTAACAACGCGCCTAAGCGCCAGTTCCGCATAGTTCGGAAGCCACAGCAAAACTTCCAGCGAAACCAACATTCTGGGCGATGGATGGCAAAACCTCCCCAAATCAGCAGCAAGGGAATTTCCGTTCCCCCAATTTTCAGCAGCAGAATGCTAGACCCAATGCACCCCCACCAGCCCGCACCCCCAATGAAGGACGTTGCTACAATTGTGGGAAGCCCGGGCATTTCATGAATGCCTGCCCTCAACCCAGGCAGCAGAATCAAGGACGGGGACAGCCCCAGAACAACAAGGACAAAGGGAAGAAGCAGACCGTTCAAGTCAAGCAGGGTCGTCTTAACTTCACCACGATGGTGGGAATTCCTGAGGGAGCAGCAGTTATGACTGGTACCTTCTCTATCCATGGCAAACCTGTTAAGATTTTGTTTGATTCCGGTGCTACACATAGCTTTATGAACCAAGGTACACAAGTCAACTTGGGTCTAAATGTGCTTCGAGTTAAGAATGAATTTAAGATCTCAACCCCGGGAGGGAAAGTATCCTCCAACACACTAGTCAAGAGTGTCCCGTTGCAGCTAGGTAGCAAGATTTTCCAGACCAATCTCTTAACCTTGGGGTTAGATGGAATAGATGTCATTTGGAATGGATTGGATGTCACATCATAAAGTACTCTTGTATATTGCTGAGCGAAGGATAGAAATCGCTTCACCTGCTGTAGGTGTCTCAACTCTCTACTTACCTTTGAGGGGATCTGCTGACCCCAGTGCCTATGCCTCGATAGCCACAAGCTTAGAGGAAATCCCAGTGGTATGTGATTACCCGGATGTCTTTCCGGATGATCTGCCGGGCATGCCACCGGATCGGGACATTGAGTTCGTGATCGAGCTACAACCTGGTACGGCACCTATTTTGAAAAGAGCTTACCGTATGCCTCCCAAGGAGCTGGCAGAGCTGAAGACCCAACTTCAGGAGTTATTGGACAAGGGTTTTATCCGCCCGAGTTCTTCTCCTTGGGGATGTCCCGCTCTCTTTGTCAAGAAGAAAGACGGTAGCTTGAGACTGTGCGTAGACTACCGCCCTCTCAATGCGGTCACCATCAAAAATAAGTACCCCCTTCCCCGCATTGACGTGCTGTTTGGTCAACTGGGTGGAGCCAGAGTCTTCTCCAAAATTGATCTTAGGTCGGGTTATCATCAGATAAAGATTCAGCCTTGTGATATTCCTAAGACTGCCTTCTCCACACGTTATGGACTGTATGAATATCTGGTTATGTCCTTCGGTCTCACTAATGCACCTGCCTACTTCATGTACCTCATGAACTCAGTATTTATGACTGAACTGGATAAATTCGTTGTGGTTTTCATCGACAACATCTTGGTCTATTCCAAGAACGAAGAGGAGCATGCGGAACATCTTCGAATTGTTCTTCAACGTTTGAGAGATCATAAGCTTTACGCCAAATTCTCCAAATGCGAATTCTGGTTGGACAGTGTCAAGTTCTTAGGGCACACCATCTCTAATGAAGGTATATCCATAGATCCGAGTAAAGTGCAAGAAGTGATGGAGTGGAGACCGCCAAAGTCCGTCCATCAAATTAGAAGCTTTCTTGGATTGGCTGGGTATTACCGTCGTTTTGTCCCAGATTTTTCTAGAATTGCCAAACCTATGACTGAATTATTGAAGAAAGGAGTCAAATTCGTGTGGGACGAGAGATGTGAGAATGCTTTCCAAACTCTGAAAAAGTACCTAACTTCTGCCCCAGTGCTGGCTCAACCTGATAACTCCAAGCCATATGAAGTTTACTGTGATGCCTCGGGCACAGGTCTGGGTTGTGTCCTTATGCAAGAAAACCGAGTGATTGCCTATGCTTCCCGGGCACTCCGCCCTCACGAGAAGAATTACCCAACTCACGATCTCGAGTTAGCAGCGATTGTTCATGCCTTGAAAATCTGGAGGCATTATTTGATGGGAACCCGTTGCAATATCTACACCGATCACAAAAGTCTCAAATACATCTTTACCCAAGCTGATTTAAATATGCGGCAAAGGAGGTGGTTGGAACTTATTAAGGATTACGATCTTGAAGTGCACTACCACCCCGCCAAGGCAAATGTAGTCGCGGATGCTCTCAGTCGTAAGAGTCCAGCACATCGCTTGTCCACCGAATCTTATAGGGATACCTTGTGCAGCGAGCTAAGTAAATTACGCCTGGAAATTGTTCCTCAGGGCACGCTGAATACCATCTCGGTAGAATCTGTCTTGTGGGATAAATTAGTAATGTCTCAAGCCAGGGACGAGGGAATCAAAACCATCAAACAAAGGTTGTCTCAAAATGATCCGAAATACACATGTTTTTGACAAGACACCAATGGTACAGTCTGGTTCGGACAGCGACTAGTTGTTCCGGAAGATCCTACCCTCCGGAAGGAAATTTTGGATGAGGCTCATCTCTCCAAATTCTCAATCCACCCCAGGAGTAGTAAAATGTACCAAGATTTAAAAGGGAATTTCTAGTGGTCCAACATGAAGGTCGACATAGCAAAGTATGTTTCTGAGTGTGACACATGTTCTAGAATCAAGGCAAGCCATTTAAAAATAGCAGGTACTCTCCAACCTTTGCCCATACCCTCTTGGAAGTGGGATGACATCAGCATAGATTTTATTGTGGGATTGCCACTCACATCCAGAAATCACGATTCTATCTGGGTCGTGGTGGATAGGTTAACCAAAACTGCACACTTCATCGCAGTTAACAGCACCTACTCAGCCAAAGACTATGCAGAGATATATCTTGACCGTGTAGTGCGACTACACGGGATTCCTAAGACCATCATTTCTGATCGAGGTCCACAATTCATATCTCGTTTTTGGGAACAATTACACGAAAGTTTGGGAACAAAGCTAATCCGTAGCTCCGCCTATCATCCTCAGACGGATGGACAGACGGAGAGAGTCAACCAAATTGTAGAAGACATGCTTCGAGCCTGCATCATTCACTTCGACAAGAGCTGGGACAAATGCTTAGCCTTGGCAGAATTTTCTTATAATAATAGCTACCAAGCTAGCTTGAAGATGGCATGAGGCTCTTTATGGGCGGAGATGTCGCACCCCTCTAAACTGGTCGCAAGTAGGAGAGCGAAAGTTCTTTGGACCCAATTTAGTTAAAGAAGCCAAGGAGAGAGTCGAAGTAATAAAAGAAAACTTGAAAGCCGCACAAATGAGACAAAAGAGTTACCATGACAAGGGGAAAACTGTAAGGGAATACCAAGTGGGCGAAAAAGTGTATTTGAGAGTTTCACCAACAAAAGGAGTACAAAGATTTGGAGTCAAAGGGAAGTTAGCTCCAAGATACATTGGCCCGTATGAAATTACTAAAATTTGTGGGCCCGTTGCTTATCACATTCGCCTACCCGAGCGGTTTGCTGCTATACACAACGTGTTCCACGTGTCTCAATTGAGAAAGTGCGTCCATGAACCTGAATTGAGAGTTATCAATGAAGCCAACGCATGGATACAACCAGATCTTTCACTAGTGGAACATCCGATGCGAATTCTTGACACAAAGGAGAGGAAGACAAGGAGAAAGTCGGTAACCATGTACAAAGTCTTGTGGAGTCATCATACAGAAGAGGAAGCCACATGGGAAACTGAACACTATCTTAACACTCATTATCCAGGATTTCTGCAAGTCCAGAACCGTAAGTGACCTCGCCCCCTAACCCTTGCTTTTAAATTTCGATCTCGGGACGAGATCCTTGTTAAGGGGGGTAGGCTGTAACATCCCTGATGATTATTTTTGCTTATGACATCACCTGGCCTTAATAAACAAGTTTAAGTAGCCTCTAATCATGTTTAACATAGTGAGTCACACTTTTGCACAAAGAACCTTGGTCAACACCCTAATCTGTGGTCAAAGCCCAAGTGCTTCTTAAGGCTAGATTAGTTTTCTTGCGCGTTCTCAAAATTTTCCTATAGAACTTCAAAATCGACCAACAGCAAAGTTTCTCAGTTTTTCCGGGAACACATTTCATTCCATTGTTGGCATTTCAAATTCTGATGTTTAAATGCTCAAAAACTCAGTCAAAGCCCGGCTGCACAGTTTGACCAATGCATACAAATCTGTAACTTTGGAGGGGATTATCTCCCAACCCGTCGAGAAATAGACCGACCGGTCTCAACGAAAGTTGGAGAGGGTTAACTGTTCTACAACTTTCGTATTTGGCGGTTTTGAACTTTAGTTCAAAATTTTTGAGTTTGAATCGGTCAAAGTGGGGTACTTTGAAACGAGTGTGGGCAGGAACGTCAGGGCGCGCCCCGCGCGCGACGTCGCCCGTCGGCGCCGCACCGGCGCATCGCGCCGGGCCCACGCCCGCCCGCCGTCCGTACGCCGTCACGGCGAGGACCACGCGCCGGTCTTCGACGGCGGGCCCACGCGCCCCGCCCGCCTCCCCGCACGCCCGCACGCCCGCCGCGCGCGCGCGTTGCCGGCCGGCCGGGCCGCGTCGTGCGCACGCCGTCGCCACGGCCACGCGTCGTGCCCCGCGCGCCCGGGCCCGGCCCGGCCGCGCCGGCCGGCTCGCATGCAAGTCCTTAGACGCCCCCAACGCCCCACGCATCTCCCCCGTGCTCGCATTGCTCGGGCGCCGCACCGCGCCGCGCCGAGCTCGCCGTGCGCCCCGCCATCCACCGCCTCCGCTTGAACCCAAGCTCCACCCTAGCCTACACACACACCCCCGGAACACTCCCGTGCACGCACATTGGTCCGCCGACCCACCAGCTCGCCAGCATTGCGGTCACGGCCGGCCGTCCGCCGCACCCCTCGCCGCCGACCATCGCCGGAACCGTCTTCCGCCGAACCAACCCCGCCAATCGACTGAGGGTGAGTCCAAACCCCACCCTAGCCGCTTGCTCGCCGGAGTCCGGCCGCCCGTCGCCGCCGGCCAGCCTTGCTCCGCCGTCGGGGACTTGATTGCAATCTTAGTTTTTGATCGGAGGGCCTGTCTGCAAAAAGACATCTATAGATTTAGGGTTAACAAGCTGAACCTTGTAAAATCGATATAAAATCACAGGAAAATCGTAAAAATGCAAACTCAACTGTTCTGGAATCCTTGTGAAGAAACCTAACTTTTCTATAAAGGAAGTTTTTAAATTTCAGAGTAGTTTTTTAAATGAACTTGAATTGATCAGTTTGAGTAAATTTGAAATAACTTGAAATGTATAAATGATCTGCATGTGAATTTTGGTTATGTTGTCAATAATAGCATTCCTGACCTTGTGTAGAAAAATGGCACTGAAATCATGTGGGAAACTTCAGTTATGAATTTATATTGATTTCAGCCTGTTCTCCATTTATGAATGGTTTAGAATTATCTATTAGTCAAATGCCTTTCAACTTTCTCCTGTAGCTTTGCAATGCTCAGTAGTGTGTTTCATAAATCAGAGATGAATTTTAGGCTTGTGTAAAATGCCCTGCTAATTTATGGTTGCTATTTTGAGTTAAATTCAAATCCATATTTCTACTGCAGCTATGGATGTGATTTTTGGTGTGTGAGCTAAATATGTCCCTATCATGCTCTGTGCCAAGTTACAGCTCCAGATTCTGAGTATTTTGTGCTTTATGATTTATTCATGCTTCTACTAGCTTAAGTTTGTTATTTTTGTCATAATTGCTTGGTAATGTTGTTTTGCCTAATTTTGGTCGGAAATATATGTCTTGCTGTTATGTGCATGCTGGTGAAAATTTATGATCTGTTTGGGTATATCTTTGCCAGAATTAATTTCCCTAAGTCCCCAAGCTTAACATAGGTCAAATAAAGGGAAAACAAACTTGTCTCCATGTGCAATTTGAATTCCAAGCTTGAAACTTGTGAAACCATATCTGAACAGCCCCAAAACACTTTAATGAAGTTCACTTAGCTAACGAACTTAGATGTGCACACAATCACCATCAAACAAGAATGAACCTTCACACCCATCCATTGTTCTAGTGAAAAACAGTTAATTGAAAACTTGTTAAGGTGAATATGACCAACAAGAACCCCTGAGTTTATCTCCAAATTCAGAACTGAATTCACCTACTTAAAATTGTATACTTGAATCCTAATGCATCTGCATGTCGTATAGAACTTCCTGACGGGAACTACGAGCTGGTGCCTGAGTCTGAAGGAGAACCAGCCGAGGGAGACTTGAACGTGGTGGAAGTGCAGCAAGACCCGAACTAAAGTTCGGAGAATCTCGCTTCTGACTTGGCCAGCGAAGGCAAGCCCCGGAGCATAACCTACTTTTGTTAAACTCTTGCAACTTTTCCTTTCTTTATGCAATGTTTGTGCATTTACGTTCAGGAGTTGACTTGAAACCTTAGATGCATGATCCTAGGTTCCTATGTTTTAATACTATCCTATTAGGTCGCTAGTTGCCATGCTTAGGACCACGGTAGAAGTCGAGTGATGACCGTCACTCGCGAGCTATAGGTCTCTTATGTTGGAATCATAAGATTGTTGAACTTATCTACTCATGTGGTAAGAGCAGGGGACTGACTCCGGTCAGTGGATGTCTGTGGTTAAGCTTTTGAACGTACTAAGCATTTGTCGGGAATGGGACCGGTAAGCCTAGTACTTTCCCGATCCAGCAAGGGAACTCTCTACCACTACACCGGGAGAGATCCCCGGATACTAGGCTTTGGTGCGTAGGTGGATCCGGACGGTCGGATACCGTGGGCTGGATAACCTCGTACCGGGGGACCGTGGACTTGATCCCGAACCGAGGAGGGTTGGGAACCGCCCTGGTTTGTGTATACCCCACCCCTTTGGTTTTATTTGGCATTTTTGGGGTATGCATTCTCCCGTATGTTTAGGTCCACCTTGCAAGATTACTAACCGATCGATCGTCGGCCTCTCACCGTTATCTGAGACTGCTTAACCATTCACTCTATGTCCCTTAATGATGGAATTAAGAACGAACTTGTATACTTGTTAACTTGTATTGTACAACTTTTGCTTGAATTAGTTGGCTAACCTAGTAATGGTTAAAAGATTAGAATATTTGCTAAAACTTGAAAGTAAGGACATATTCTTTGTTACTTTTCAGCAAAACAAACCACCAGCCATAAAGCCTTGCATGTCTAGAGGGTTGGTGATTTTCCGAATCACCCGACGGTTAAGTCTTGCGAGTATTAGTATACTCGGCCTTGCTTTTGTTGCTGATTTTCGGGTGATGATCCGTGTGATGACGGCTCTCCGTGTCCCGGTTCTCTTCCACCCGGTTGGGAATACGAGTGGGAGGATGACGGTGCTTAGTGGCATCACGGATGGCCTCGTGTGATGTTACTTATGTCGTGTAGTGTTTATTTCCGCTGTGTTTCAAACTCGAACTCGTTTACCTTGATGCAAAAGACTTGGTTTGTAATAATGAACCTGTGAAGGATGTTATGTAATAAATGGTGACTTGTTTGCCTCTGGACTCACCTTCGTGTGAGTTTGTTGTACAAATGTCGATCCTGCGATGTAAGTGATTTACCGGGTACGACCCGGCAGAGACGACGAGTTACTTCTGTATTATGGCTTAATTGCCCAGAGGAGGGGTTTAGGCGATAATATGGAAGTAATTTGAGCGGTTCTGTCATAATCCCTCTCTCTAGATCTCACATGAAGCTCTCAAGCTAGTCCTAGAAAAACTAGAGAAAATAGCAAATGAAAATGACAAAGGGAAATGAGCTAGGGTTCCAAGAGTTTGCTGCCATCCATCCCCTTAAGTGTTTATGTGGAGGCAACCAAAAGACTAAACTACCCTTACTAGATAACTAGGGATACATTCCCCTCAAGGGTGAATTTGGAAGTCTTCAGATTGTCACCATCAGACGGGTGCCCAGCGACTGCAACCTTGCTTATCCTCGATGCAAGCCTTGCGATCCTGATGCATGTCCTCCACTTCGAAGGTTCTCGACGACTGCGACCCGGGCGGTCAGACTGCCCCCTGGGCGGTTAGACTGGCTCAGGCGGTCTGACCGCCCCTCCTGGGCGGTTGAACCGGCCTGGGTGGCCATACCTCCTCGTCGAGTCTTCGGCCTCGTTTTGTGGCTCAACTAAGCAACCCAGTAGTTTTCTGGTGAACCACTACAAACCCCATGAACTCAGTGTAGCCTCCGCCAATCACCACTCATGACTCAGCTCCCACGTTGTCCCAGCTCGACCTTGGTTTTGAGGCTCAACCAAGAAATCATCCACGACTTTGTCTCGCTGTTCTTGCCACCATGCGGCCTGCACTTGACTTCGTTGGTCACCGGGTCACTCGAACCAAGCCTACTTGTCTTCTCCACACTTGGAGGCCTTAACGTCAACAACCATTCGCGCTTGTTCTTCACCTGCACCAACACCAGTCAAGCTGCAACCTGCACCTGCAATACTTAGCCAAGAGTCAGTCCACATCACGTTGTCAATCACTCTATTGATGGTGGATTATCGTATCAAAGTTCGTTTGGACTTGCAAGCGGACAAGTCCTCTGTCGTAGTAAAGGGACCCTTCTTCCCTTAAGTGTGAACCCAAGGTATCGAATCCGTGGAACAATGTGTAACGCAAGATCCAATCTAATAAGAAGGAAAGCTTTGATCTCAAGAGGTTGTTTTTGCATCTAATCTACTAGATCATCATCAAGACTCATCTAGCCTACCGCACACCGAAGGTAGCAAGAGAAAGAGAGGGGAACCGATCTACAGATTGGATCGGGTCTTTTGTTGAAGTTCCAAAGTAAAGAAGAATGTAGCAAAACGAATCTCATTGAAAGCATGGCTCCCGTTCCGACTCTGAAGACGCCCATTTTTCTCCTTTACCGTACTGTCACTACGGGGGATAATCTTACGGGTTAGTACTACTCGGCGGGATCAAGAAGAACAAGATGGAAATGTTTGGTAGATCAGGTATGCACCTCTAGCCACCATGGCTACAAGAGCATCCTATGCAATCTACCCACGGGATAGATCGAGGAGGAAAACACCCAAACGAAGACAAAATCACAACGAAAGCACTTGATGCTAAGAATCGAATTCAATCTACTAATTCAACATAGAAGTAATACATGGACAAGATCACCACCGGGATCCTACCTTGATCTTGATCCTAGCTCCTAGAACTCCGACGTGGTCTTTCATGCAACGTTCCCACGCCAACTAGGGGGACCCTAGTCAACCATCTCGACCCTCTCCTCTCTGGGATGGTGTCCTTCTCTTCTCTGCTCCTCGGCGGCGGATGACGAATGTGTTTCTGCGTGGATCTCGGCCAGGGGGCTATAAATAGCCCGAGAGGCGGCTAGGTCAAAGGGGGAACCGAATCGGGCCTGGGATGGGCTGGGCCAGTCGGCCCAGGCCGGCCGGCCTAGGCTCGTTTCGGCCCGGTTCGGCCCCGGTTTCTTCCCTGGTTGCTTCCCGCGCGATTCCTTATTTGTGTGCACTTGCATGTGGACCTTTGACGTCGTTTCCTTCATGGTTAAGGCTTGAATCTTTCTATCCAAGCTTCGCCGTTTCATGGTTGAGTCCCTGAAGATTTGCATGTTGACGCTTCGGTCCTCGGGTCATTTGGAGTCATGTTCATCACGTGTCTTGACTCTTGTCGTGCTTCATGATCTTCTTCCAAGGTGCTTGATGAACTTATCCCGAAAGTCTCCTCTTTAGCGTAGATTTCCTGCGTAAACAATAAACTCCAAAATCGACATGAAAGAGTGAACATATTATATACGGGGGGGTAGTTCCAGTGGTTAGAATAATAAATCAATGCCAACATTAAAGGTAAACTCATGGCTAGGTTGATGGAAATTCACCGTCAACATCTCCCCCATGCTTAAACCTTGCTCGTCCTCGAGTAAGCCTTTAATGAATATCAATGTTGTCTTTCACTGTTTATACCCTGCACTTGATCATACATGAGAAAACATAATACTCTCAAGGATTTAATAGTTAAAGTTCCATAATGTATTAGCCTTCGTCCTTATGGAGGGTTGATATTAATTTAAGCACTTCCCACAAGTAATTACTTCATGCTCCCAAATTTAAATGAATCTTTAGAAATTTTGAAATTGATAGCGAGATGAAGAAAAAGAGCTAAACCAAGTTCAAAAATAAACTTCCTTGCATCTTGCTCTTGTACTCTCATCTCATCTTGTCTCTCAAAGCCTATGCATTCTACTCCTTTCCCCTCTCAATATATATAGTGGAAGGCTTTATGTGGAGTTGTATGGGAAAAGTTTTAGTCCTACCAAGATATTATACATGAGATGTTGTCAAAACAAGACAATCTTCTCATGGTTTTACCGAGACTCGTCAAAAGGTCATTGGAAAATAACGTTATATCAAGGAGGGGAAGAGAAAAATACACACACTTTGAGATAGGTGGACATGTGAAAATGGCAAAGAGTGATCCCGAGGCACAAAGAAAGTCCTCGTTATCGGATTGCACATGGTTGGAAAAATGAGTTTAGAGAAACTTTTGAAACTTTTGAGATTCCTAATGCACTTTAGAGAACCGGGGAGTTCACTTTATTTTATTTTTATAAACTCATATATTTTTTCTTTTCTCATACATATTTTTTTCTTTATCTCTTTTTTTCTTTTATTTATACTCATCATTTTTTATTTGCTCCCCTTCAACTCTAAATTGCATTGTACCTACCTCCTCCCCCATGCTTAGACGTTTACTCGTCCTCGGGAAAAGAGGTGATACAGATAAGGTAGGTACTAGAAATATTTTTCCTTTGGAGAGATACTTGAAATCTTCAACCTTAGCACCATCTTGCGATCTTCCTTGAATTGATGATCCGTACTCATACGATAGGTTGTGGCAAAAAAGATAAACACAAAAGATGATATTTTTGGTTTTAAGGGTATATATCCGACGAGGTTTGTGAAATCTTCGATGTGGGGATACACAATGCACGGATAGAAAGGCTAGCAAAAAGATAGATACACAAAAACGGAATGACTAGCTTCTTAGTCTCGGGCCAGAGAAATCAAGGCCTGAAATAACTCACCCAAGAATAATTCAGGAGGGGGAAGAAGAAAGGAAGGGGATGGGGTGAGACTGACCGATGGGGCCGGTTCGTCAGCGAGAGAAAGGAAAAAGAAAAAGAGAAGCCGGGGCGTGGGCTGCCGCGAGGAGGAGCTAGTGGGCTGCTGGGCCGCCGGGCTGGAAGGGGAAGAAAGGTAAGTTTCTCTTTTTTTTCTTTTCTTTTTCAAACTCTTTTCAAATCAATTTTAAAACTCAAATTCAAATCAAATTTCTTTTAAATCTTTCACAAAATTTTATAATTTTTTTAAAAGTCAGACAAGCAACCAAAAACCATGCAAAGCCAAATAATGATGCACATCCACTTGTTGTCTCTATATTAATTAAATTAAGTTTAATATTTTAGAGCTCAATTTAAATGGCAAATTCAATTTAAATCCTTAAGGCTAAGTTAACAGTTTCTAGGTATTTTTTAGTGATGGAATTTTTAGGGTGTCACAGATGTTCACCATGATCACGTTTTTCTTGTCGATGTCGCACCGTGATCCCATGCAAAAATCGAAAGATCGGTTGTGAAACCAGATCTATGTCCCCAGCGGAGTCACCAAAAGTGTGTTGATGCTTTTCTCGGTCGAACACACGAATGTGCTAGATCGCGCGGTCGTCAGAAATCAACTCGTCGGACCTCCTAGCATGGGCCGTCTAACCGCCTTGGACAGGAGGAACACCGAAAAACCTAGATTCGCTGCTCCAGGAGGGACCCCGTCGGGAACAGTGTGCCTAGGGTTGTCCTGAGATCGGCAGGCCACTCAGAACTCCCTCAACCGCCGTGGAGACGAAGGAGGAGAGCAATGGAGGTTGGAAAAGTTAGGGTTTGGAGAAAATAAGGTAAAATTGATAATGATAATTGGATGATAGCTCTCAATCGGCTACGACCCTTTATATTTATAGGGTGGGAGGTCTTGCCCTGTAAATAGCACTTTACAATTCGGAATCAAGCCAAACTCCTAATTCTACCCGAAATCGGGGTGATGGTTAGACCGCCCCGGGGGGCGGTTAGACCGTCCGGCCCCTTTGTGCCAGACCGACTACTGGACACCCGGTCAGACCTCCCCTGGGACCCGGTCTAACCGGCCTGTCTGGCCCGAGTCGGCCTTTGCCAATTTTGGGTGTCAATAGTAACCAACACTATTTTTTTCATTTTTCTCTACTACAACTGACAAATATAATAGTGTGTATGACAAATATACCAGTGCAGCATGTATGAATGAGTAGATGTTGTGAATTATTCTGATATGATGGTTCTTTTAATTTACCAACTCTATCGTGGTAGTGACATTTGTGAATATTATCCTTTTTTCTAAAAAAAAGGTGACGATTCGTGTATGAGCAAGCATGGATTAAATTAATCAAAGAGTAATCACAGGAAAATATCTTTCAATTATATATGTGCGGTCCAAAATACACTTTCGATAATTAGCTTCGTGTTGGATTATGTTACCCCATTTCACTATTTTGTTACCATGTCAAACATTAGCCTTAGCTTTTTCTCTTGTTACATTATTACTACGATTAGAGCGTGCACGAAGAGAAGACTTTTGATCTTATTGTGTGAATAAAGCTTTATGAGTATATAATGAGATCATTATTACGCTACGACTGATGTGTGTTAGGCGTGTACTATTATGATTGTGATATACTATATAGCTGAGACTCAGTAGTTGATCACATATAGGATCAAACAAGTCCAACTCACTGCTTTCTAGACTATTGGAGACTACCCTTGGCTTCGAAGACATGACTCATTTCTTCATTTTTATTATAATGTTCTATTTGTCAGAAAATTGTTTTGCTAACTGTTCATGAATCGTTGCTTAAAGAAAGATCAGCGATGTGTGCACTTCTAATCGCCTGTAGAGTTAACAACACTTCACACAACGTGAAAAGCGTGGGATAGATTAAGACAAAAACTGTTGGCACCAGCATGCTTAGTATTCGATGTTATAACTGAACACATCCATTTTTTGAGTAAGATTATTGGCACATCTTCAAATGGACCATGTTATATCGGATCACACTATAGTACCTTGATTTAAGCATGTTATATGTGTAGCTGAGGAATTACCAAATTAGGCTGAAAATCGATGATAATGCCTTTAGAAAACAAAAAAAGGTGAAACAAAAGAAAATATTAAACCGCATCATCCGGCTTAGCCCTGCGTCACGCCCTAGAAGTGATGCAATGCTCTACTACATGCTCCCGCAAGGAATCGGATGCTCGTAGCCTAAGGGGGTGAATTATGCAATCTAAAAACCTTAACATATGGTTTCACTATATAGTTTTTCTCAAAGTAAACTAGAATATATTATCTAAATGTGCAACTAAGGTTGTTCTAGTGTGAAACTCCCATCTCAAAACAAGGTTGCAACCTATAGCCAATCCTAGCAAGATACTACTCTAGGAAAGTAAAGGCAAGCAAAGATTGCAATAGAGTAAATGCAGAAACGTAAAGGGGATGAGAGGAAGCAAACTCTTGTCACGCGATTTATCACGTGGTATCGGTAGGCACTAAGCCACCCCTCTTGAACTCTCCTGCACTTCCACACAATCCAGCTACCTCAATGTGTGAGTGGAGGGGGTATAAATAGCCCAAGGCATCCAAAGAGTCGTTGGTTAACGGCCTCTGAAAAAGGTAGCGTCGAATGAACCGATGTTATGCTTTTTTCTAGGCGTCGGTTCATCCGGTGCCCTCCATGTCACTTAGCCGTTGAAGGTCTGCTGACACAACTGCTTCGACGCTATACACCGATGGTGCGTCAGATCATCCAGTGCTGAAGACCATCCAGTGCGGCCAAAACGTCTGGTAGCTTCCACGCGACCGACGGATAGACCGACGCTTCCCCTTGACCAAGGCGTTGGTTCATCCGGTGTTGAAGACTTCGTCTTGGCGCGTCTCTGTCTTGATTCAAACTGAGTGTCGGATAGACCGGCGGTGTCCACACTCAGATCGTCAGATCATCCGGTGCTACTGTCTTCGCTGCTCCTCCTCTGCAATTCATCCGGCGCATCTAGAAACTGGACCGTTGGTTCATCTGATGGTGTCAACTTCGTTTGGCCTATTGCGCAGTGTACCAACTACACTGACGCTATGCACCGATGGTACTGTCGGTTCATCCGACGGTGTCTTTTCTTCTCCTTTTCTTCGCGTCTTCAACTTGGATCTTTGCTTCAACTTTAACATACTTAACATGCCATCACTTATAGCCTCAAAATATATACTAAGTCCTCATTTTGCTATAAGTAACTTAACATGTTCATGGTATGTTAACATGTGTTTAAATCCATGGGACCTAGGAATGCCTACAATGACATGCTAGACAAAGTGATTAGTCCCATTGCTTGTGTTAGCATGAATCATCAAAATCAACTCAAACAAATGACAAATGGGGTCATGTTCGCTACAGCTCCACACTAATCAAATTTGTTTAAACTCGAGAAAGGTAAACAAACTTATTACTAAAAACATCGAGCCATGAAAGCACATGAACTAACCTTATTATATCACCTTTATGCAAGAAGGAACACATCTAGCAAACAAGTAAGCTGCTGCACATATACTCCTACTATCATAATTAAACCCACTGCCAAGAAGGAAGATGTTAAAGTACATAAACACAGTACATACAATCAAGTAAAGTTCAAGATCTGCAAATTGTAACAAACTCATATGACTGTACGGCCTTTTCACCTGCCCCCCGCCCCCGCCCCCCGCCGGCAACCATCTGACTTTGAGGTGGCCGTAGGGGTGCAAACTAATTATGATGTGGTGCACCTCCGAACCTCTTTAGTTCAATTATTTGTACTACTTCAGCTCAATTTTGAAGAAGTAGTACAAATAATTGAACTAAGGAGGTTCGGAGGTGCACCTAACGGTTACCCCTTTGCAGCCTTAGGTGGCCGTCAATCACATGCGGCCATGTGACAGCCAGTCTCAATGCTGCTTACATAGACAATTAATAAGCTGCCACATAAACAATTTTGGTAACATGGCACATAATTATCTCGTCTCTTCTTCTGGTTCAAGGTTTAACTTTCTTAATTTAGTTCTTGCATGGTCTTATATATCTTGCTATTTGGTCACATGGGAAAATTACTCTGCAAACCGGCTGATGAAAAGATAATTCTGGCTCTGGCATTTAGTTCTCTGGGTGGGAAAAGGAGTAAGTGTCACCACACATACATTGGCTGTTGGGGTATGCACGTACCTGCTCCCTCTGTCCCAAAAAGAGTGTCATTCTAGAAATTTTAGGACAGATTATTAAGGAGGTGAAATGTCCCCAATTGCCCCTATTTATTTGCCATATTAGGTGCCAATTGATTGTTGCATGTCTACATGCACATGCACACATACCAAATTAAGTAAAACGTCATTCTTTTGGGGACAAATTTTGAATCCTAAAAAGTCATTCTTTTTGGGACGGAGGGAGTAGTGATTGAGGATACTAAAACAAAAAAACCATAATGGTGGTAAATAATCAGGAACGGAGCAATGCTGGGCTGCTTGACTGTACTGTCATTTACCACCCATTGAAATCGCCCTCTTACAGTGAATGCTAAAGATTGACCTTGACACTACCAAACTTTGGGCACTAATTTTGTTAGAACAAATTAATTGTGCAACTCTTTCTGTTCAGAGTGTAGCTATTTTTAGATTATCTAAAAATCAAACACTTTTCTTGAAGGACTCCACCCCGAGTGAGTAGAGTTAAGGAACCCCCCCCCCCCACACACACACACCCACTCGGGTCGCCCCCGCCTAGGGCGACGCGGGCGGCAGCTCCTCCCTCCCCCAGCGAGCGCCCTCCTCCTCCGACTCCCCGTCCCTCGCCGCCGCTAGAGGGGCCGGCCGGGAACCCACGCGGGCCCCAAGGACGGAGGCGGCGGGGCCTCCTCGCGGTGGTGCCGCTTTTCGGGGCGGCGGAGCGGCGTGGCGTGGCCTCGCCGACCCGGCGGCGGCGAGATCTGCAGCCCCTACGACCGGATTCGGCCACCCCCGGGGCTGATCCGCGTCGCGCGGTCGTAGGGGGCGGTGGGCGGTGCCGGCGACATGGCGGCGGCGTGGGACGCCCCGTGGCCGGACCCGGCCTCCCCACGGTCGGATCCGCGTTGGGGCGACGGCGGGGGCGCCGGGCCCGACGCGGCCGGCCTGCGGCGTGCGGCGGCCTTCGGGCGGGGGTGGCGGTGTGGTGTTGTGCATCGCTCCCCCCGTGGTTGGAGCGGCGTCATGGAGGCGCGGTTCGGCCCAGGCGCGGTACCGCGGTGGTGCGGCGGCCACCGACCTGTGGCGTGAAGTCCGGCACCGCGGGGGTGCTCCTTCTCCTGCCACAGTGTCGACGACGGGGATGTTTGGCTGCTGCAGGTCCGATGACTGGTGTGGCGGGAGTTGGCTGCGAGGTGGTGGCAATCTTGGCGGCGGTCGGCATGTCGCCAGGAGGTGGGGACGGCGTCAGGGAGACGATGCTTCGTCGGCTAGTTGGTGGTGCGGCGACAAGGGCGTCCCCTCGATGGTTGTTGCTGTAGCAGGGGTGCCGACTTGCCGCGACAAACGGTAGCAGCGGGGGCTCGATGCTCCGAGCGAAAGCTCTCACCGGATTCTTCCGGTGGAATGGCAGTGGCGCCTTCGGGCGTCGCTCTCCCTACTGAGGGCGCCATTTTGGAGTGGCAACCCCACTGCACGGTCTCGGGGTGAAAACCTGGTCCAGGTTCTGGACGAGTAACGACGACGATGCCTATGGGCGTCGTAACCTTCATAGAGGCGTCGTCTCTAGAGACACCATTCGTTTGTTGGCATGGTCAGCCTTCTGTTTGCGACTGCTCCGCCGGTGGCGACGAATCTGTCGTCGGGCATGCGTCATGGGGGTTGTCTGCCCCATGCGGCGGTGCCTGCCCTCCTATCTTGGTGGCTGGAGGCCTCCACTCGGCTGCGGTTTTGTCTGCTCGCAGCGTCCCGCGGCGCCTGGGGTTGCTTCGCAATCCCCGGTGCGGTGTGGGACAACGTTGAAGAACGGCGCTTGCAACTATGGCGGCTGGTGAGGACTTGGCCTGCAGCGGATCGCGGCGGGGTTTTGAACACAGCTGAAACCTCCCGGTGCGATTCATCGTCGATATATGGTGCGTGCGACATCTTCGGCCTCCTACTTCGATGGCGGCGTCTTGCGGGTGGGGAAGCAACGTCTTGATTTCGTGCCACGGTGGTGGCCTGTGGCTGGTTGTGGCTCCTGGGGGCAGGGCACCTCTTCGTGCTACTTCGACGGCGATCCTTGAGACGAGTCCGGAGCGCGAGCCGTGCGGCGGGTTTGGAGGTCCCCGCGCACGAGAGAGAGGCGTACTGAGTGGTGGGTTGGGTCCCCGCGCACACGAATGTGGGTGCCTTCGGACTTGGTGGTATTCACGTCGTCGGTTGGTCGGCTTGGTTGCAATAGCGGTGCGGCGTTGGGTCCTGCATGGCAGCGGCCCTTTCGGTGTGGTGTTGCCTGCCCTCTGGCTCCATTTCGGTGATGGCGCTGCTTCAGTGGTTTTCGATACTTGCTTATGAGTGGTCTGGGTGGATGGAGCTGTGGTGGCGCTTGGTCTCTCATGTTGTCGTTGTGTGTGATATTTTTCCGGCTGTGTTGATGTCCCAACCCGACCGGCCAGCGAGTTTGAGTTGAGCGGTAACCCGTGTTGATGTCCCAATCCAACCGGGCGAGTTTTATTTTCTTTTCCTTTTGTTTCCTGCCTATGGTCTCCCAGGATTATAGTCTTGTATTTTTTCTGCTCTATCGATGAAACACGCACTATCTTGTCCGGATTGTTAAAAAAACACTTTTCTTGACCAACATTTTTCTTTGCAAGTGCAACAGATTGGGAGTACCATCTTTTCTTTGCACCCTGCATCAAGTTGAAGAGTGCTGGTCTCCTTTTTCAAAAAAAAAGTGCCGGTCTGCTCTCTGCTGGATGAGCATGATGGCCTAGAAAGAGCTAGCCTGCTCCCCTTTTACGGGGCTGGTCAGTGTCACGACGATGTCGATGTATCCGTGGTGGCTGTACAGGTCCAGTAACTCTTCAGAACGCTACGTACATGATCACTTTCAAAAGACACTGGTGTGAAGCAAGGTGTAGGTGATGGTGTCAATTCATCCACTGGGGATTCCTTTCTGTAACCAAAACAGACAGAAAAGAAAAAGCTTTCATGCATATGTAACGGAAACATAATCTCTTTCTTTTACACTAGTAGAATGAAGAGCATTTGCAGTCCCCGGTTATATGCTGCTGGTTAGCAGCTTAATCATCGGGCGTCAAGCCGTTCAAGATTATTCACTCAAAACATGTCATCAAACAACACCAACATACAAATCCAACACTCTCCACAAATAAAACGATCAAGCAAACGCCCTCCTGATCATCAGTAGTGGTTGCCGTTGAGCCTCCTGCAGTTCATCCTGACCTCCCCCTGTGCGCCGGTGAGCGGCGAGACGTTGCCCATCTTCACCATCGACTGCGCGAAGTGCTGGAAGAAGAAGTTGACGTCGGCGGCGTAGGCCTTGACGAGCGCCGCCGTCTCGGCGCTCTTGGTCAGCAGCACCTCGTCGGAGCTGAGCAGGCCCTTGCCGACGAGGAGGTTCTTGAAGTAGAAGTTGTCGAACTTGGTCGGGGTGGCGAGGTCCAGCGGGAAGAGGTTGTCGTCGCCGCCGGAGCGCGGGCACCCCTGCCTCAGGTGCGCGGCGTAGGCGGCGTCCAACGTGAAGTCGGCCATGCCGTTGCCCGTCTGGTTGTACAGCCGCTGCCGGAAGCTGGTGCAGCGGGAGAGGCCGATGGTGTGGGCGCCGGAGAGCGCGACGACGTCCACGACGTCGAGGCCCTGGCGCCGGAACTTGGTGATGATGGTGGGGAGGGTGTTGTTGGGCGCCGGGATGTCGTTGTTGGAGCCCTGGATGCTGGCGCCCAGCGAGTCCCTCCGCCCCAGTGGCACGTCCCAGTATGGTCCGCCAACCTGCGGCCAGGGTTGACAGAATTGAGATCACAGAAGAACAATACTCTACAATCTTTGCTGGACACACACACACATCTCTGTGTGTGTATAAATCGTGGTGATTTCTGCTACTTACAAGGAGGGTAGAGTCACGGGCGGCGAGGGCGAGGATGTCGGCGCAGGAGACGGTGCCGGGGCAGGCGTGCTCCAGGGCGACCTTGATCTCGTCGATCACCTCGAATCCCCTGGCGGAGTTCCTGTTGGGGTTGGACCCTTTCTCGCTGACGATGCCGGTGCTGTTGTCCAGCAGTATAGAGGCGTCGCATCCCTGCACACAGAGAAAGATAGTGAGTGACACAGAATATAACCAGCTAGCTAGTTAGATTAGGGGCATGAGAGTCATTAGAGACATGTCATGAGTGAAATGTTCAAATTGCTTATATCTGGAGACTGTCAAGTAGTCATCTTTATTATAGTAAATAAATAAATAAACGAAGAACTGATGAACCCTGGTATGGCGTGTTCCTCTTGGAAATGTCGGTAGTCTATCTTATCACTGGTACGGTAAAAGAAAAGTTAGCCTAGGCACTACAGATTCTTCCATGCTGACTTTTCCAATACCTTACGCACATGTAGAGAAAAATTTTGGAGTTGTAGACTGCACTTCAAGTTATGTGTTTATGAGTAAATAGGCACAATAATCTTTGAATGTTTTGTGCTTTAGCATCGTATGTTTGTTTGGATTTTGAAATAATTTTGTACGGATCAGGTACACAGTTCCATTGTACTAAACACACAACTCAAAACTTTGAGTTACGAAACGTTCCTGATTTGCTATAGTGCACTTCGGGAACTACACGCTTATCACTTATCAGGCGTCACAATAGTGCAAAACATGAAAAACAAGAAACCACTACTGGAATTTGTATTTCCTTTGACGGTTTTACCACCCACAAGGAAATTCGAGTTTCCAGTAGTGAACAATATAGCAGAGAGCTAGCTAGGAAGCAGTAATAGCAACCTGGACAAAGCAGTCGTGGAAATGCAGCCTGACGAGGGACGCCGCCATCCTGGTCTCCCTGGCGACGGCCTGCGCCACGATGGACTTTACGATCTCCTTCGCGTGGGGGCACGAGTGGTCGTAGAACTGCGGGAACAGGCCGCCCCACGGGTGGCCGTGGACGCCGCCGGCGAGGACGACGAGGCAGGTGAGCAGGACGAGGCGACCACCCATGGAAGCCGCCATGGGAGCGAACTGACCCAACAGCTAGAGCTTCTTGCACAGTGCTACTGTCTACTGAAACTCACAAGCAGAGATCGAGAAGAGAGAGCTCCTGCTTTCGATGGCAAGATGAGATGGGCTTTGGGTGCTATATATAGCTGGAGCCTGGAGGGAGGCAGCATGTGTGTAAGGGAAGGTGGTTTGGGATTTGTTAGGGCGATGCTTATAGAATAAGAGAGTGAGCAGGCGAGCAAGCTAGGTCGAGTCCACATGTTCCCAAAAAAAAAAAGCTAGGTCGAGTCCACATGTTCCCAAAAAAAAAACAAAGCTAGGTCGAGTCCACATTGTGTCCAACTGCTACGGTAGTTCTTCCATCTGGCCGCAAGTATGACTGTTGAAGTGTTGATGCCTCAGTTTTAGCTGACATTTTGACTGTTGATGCTTCAGTTTTAACTGAAATTTGCATGGACAGCATCGAACTTCTAGAGATCTAGTCCCAAACAATTGTAGGCGAAGAAATCATTTCCGATCAGTGAGCCATTTTATTTCCTCTCGGAAGCAACAAGGCAGCAGTTGGTACAGTACGATTATTGTGGAAACAGAAATCGCTATTTAATCAGGATTGGACTGTAATTTATGTTAAACTGAAATGAAGACCACCATTTCGCAAACAAAAAAAAAACTGAAATGACATCATGGGTTAACTGCTGATTGTGCTGCTCATGTAGCTAGGCACAATGATGGATTAATGCACCTTTCTGTCTATAAAATTGATCAGCTGATTATGTCCCTCCGCAGGATACAGGAGCCCTCTTGCCGGAAATCTAGCTACAGCAGCTTTACAGTAGATTAGTAATATATTCACCCAAAACGATTTATCCTCGCTTATTAATAGTTTAATTAACACTGTGTGAAACCAAGCAACCAAAGTTCAGAGAGAAGCCTCAAGCAAGCATATGGTTTTGCTTCAAAATTAGTCCAACTTCTTTCGTTATGCACAAGTGTTGTTACAGGTTGAACTTAATTTACTATATTATTAATGAAGACCATATGCAGAGTACGCCCTTAATGTAATTGGTTTCTTTTGTTTTTAATGGTTCAGTCATCATTGAGCACGTATCAGTATCCCTGTCTTTGTGGAAATGCATGATATTGAAATTATAATGTAGCTTATTGGATCAAGATGAGTAATGAGTAACGTCTAAGAATTTCCATTTATTCTTCATGGTTTCGTAAATCAGAGTTGTACTGCGAAATTGTTGGGTTCAATCAAATCACTGTACGATGCATGGGATGGCTTGTCTATGCAGAACACATGCTTCCAGGTAGGGATGAAAGTTGTACGGATATTATCCGTCCGACCGACCGAAAGGGTCAGACACTGAAATAGTAAGACCGTATCTGAATCCGGATATTTAATATACGTAACTATCCGAATCGCATTAGTATCCGGATATTCAAAGTTGAATTTCTATGATCCAAATATGATGAATATCACTATTCGACATAAAATATATTGTTCATATCTGTCCGAGAAATCTGTCCGAAAAAAAACTATCCGTATCTGTATCCGCAGTATCCGTTCCTCAGTATCCTCCGTTTGATCCCTAGTTCCAGGGGTGCGGGGGTGGGGGTGGGGAGACTTAAGTGACTGATTTTTCCCTGGAGACACAAGTACCGCGACACAATCCAACCAGACGATATGTTGTGGTGTACCAACTCCTCCGAGCCACACGGCGCGTGACGATGGTCCGTGTGTTAGGTGCTCGCATGATGGCCTACTTCTTGCTTGTCACGAGAACAGCTGCAGGTTCCTGGAAGGACTGGGATGCTGTTGCATGCTGAAAGCTTCCAAACTCAAACCTGGGTTCTTCTGCGCAGCATGTATCAGTGGCCGGTTCCTTCAAGGAACAAAACAACAGCATCCTTTGTTATTTTTAGGGCAGCATGTATGCACCTCTATAGTTTGTCATGAGTGGATTGCAAAGAACGGATAGGTTCGTTCCTTCTTCTCATGGTAGATGAGTAAATTTATATCCCTAGAAATTATACGTCCTTGCTTCGTGGCCCTGAGTTCCCAAATTTTTGGGAAAATTTTGAGACCCTTTCAGGATCTATTAAAAGGACTAAACGTAGACTAATTACAAAATTAATTACACAGATGGAGGGGAAATCGCGAGGCAAATACTAATTAATTCATCATTAGATATGGTTAAGTGTAGCCCGGCATTGTCTAATTATGAGATAATTAAGCTCATTAGATTTGTCTCGAGTTTGAGATGGGGTCATGAAATGAGTTCTGTCATTGATCCACATTTAATTTTACTAATTAGTGTCTGTTCATTTGATGTGACCCGGTCCTGTTCGTTTGGCCGGTGGATAGTGCCGATTTGTTTACTTCTGCCTGGTAGCTGGTGGCTGATTTGTTATGAGAGAAAAATACTGCTGGCTGGTGTCTGATAAGCCAGGTGAACAGGTTGGGTAGATGGAGAAAATAAACTTTGAAACTAAATGGAGTCGGAAAAAACTATACCAAGAGCAGGTCACATGCCTAAAAAGAGGCCACAAACTTTTTAGCATTGTCCTACTGCTGAACCCTGAGAGACCCAAAAAAAAGTTGACATTTTGGACAAGGGTACCTGCTTGTTTGACTAGGCTCCTGATTGATCATAGCTGTCTTATGTTTTTCTAAGAAGGGAGATGCATTTATCTCAGCGTATTATACCGGCCCTTTTTACAAACAGGACCCCAAGAAAAGGAAAATTACAAAGAAGTATAAAACTCCTATTCACCTTCCTCAAAGCCTTCAGAGATCCGTTCGTCACCGCCGCCGAATCCGCTTCCCAATCGTCGTCGGGCACCAAAGCCAATCTCCACAAGGTGGAGGCCACAGAGGAGGGCTTACTTCTAGGCGAATCAGCTGAGTACACTGCCTCCCGGGCACATCGGCCAACTCCGGTACCCACGACGCATCCTTCGATTCCACCGTGCAACCCGAGCAAAGCTCAAATTTTCACCAAAGATCATCTTCCTCGAGATTAACAAGGTCAACAACATCATCACCTGAAGACGACGATGTGCCGACTCTCCACTCTTGGACAGGTCTCCCCAACCTCTCCATTGACGTCGGAGTAGATCGCCATCGGAGAACGGAAGAAGTTGGGAGAAATTATTCCTTTGCAACGCCATCGCTTCCGCATCGCCGACACCGCTAGGAAAACCAGGCCGCAGAGGAGTCATGCTCCACCAGCAAAACCTAACTCCACCGCGCAACATCGGCGGCGAGCAAACCCTAGACCTAGATGGTCTCGATTGAGACTCTACTAAAAGGATGGACCCCCGCTCCCCTTTACCACCGGCTACAGGCCGGGGACGAGGGGAGACAGGGGCCAAGGCTATGGTGGCGGTGGCGGCGAGCGCACCCACCGGCGGTTCCGCCCGTGCCGCCCAGGAGGCGACACGGGGGCGATGGGTTTTTTACGGATCCCGGTGGAGACTTGTGTTGTTGTGCCATATCTGTCTTATGTTCCTCCCCTTCCAATTGTACTCTTATAATCTACTATTATTAAGAGCATCTCCAAGAGTTTGCCAAAATTTACTTGGCAAATCTTGTGTTTTGCCAACTTCTAAAAAGCTATGCAAAGTAAAAAAGAATTCATCTCCAACAGTTTGTCATAATTCACTTGCCAAATCCAGATCTAACTTACATCGGGAATCCCGAGAGAAACAAAATTATATATGTGCCCTTACACCTCTTGAAAAACTTACATCGGGAATCCTTCTCTATTCTTTATTTCTTTTTCACCCTCCCACCTAGAGGGAAACAACGATGGCAATCACAATCCGCGCGCGCATATATGAGCGTGGAGAGGTGAGTCCTGTCAAGTTTCTATTTTTGCCAAGTTGGTCTGCCAAACTGTTGGTGGCCAATTTTTCTTGTTTTGCCAAAATTATATGGATGCCAAGTTGGTTTGCCAAACTGTTGAAGTTGCTCTTGCTCCGAGAAGAAAGCTATAAGGGTCCAAGCTCGCTTTAGCAGGTAGCCACGCATTATTTATTTATTTTTGTAATGCATCAGCTGAAAATAATTTGTCTATGATTTTTTAGCAAGTCACTGGAAGCTGTCATGAACAATTAAAAAAACAATTCCGTAACCGATCCAACTCTAATCTAAATAAATAAAGAAAACAATTACGTAACTGACCGGAGAGCTGTTTAATGTATATGTTATTCTGATATGATGTTTCTTCTACCAAACCCGGATGTGGTGGCCAGATTTTTTTTGTGTAAGCAAGCATTGATTAAAAATGAAGGTATTATATTCGTAGGCAAAAATCTTTTGATTTATTTTATGTGGCCCAGAACACTTTGATTAGGTTCATAATTATAATGTGTTATATATTAACATATTTCACCATTTTAACTTGTCAAAACCTTAGCCTTTTTTCTCTTGATGCTACATTAGTTATGATTTAATAGAAGATGTTTGGCATTTTTTTGAAAAAAAATCTAAAGTCAGGAAATGTTAATAGTTTAATAATGCCGTTCAGATCACTGTTGTGATTATGAATTTATGATTCTGCTAGTTGTATGTGTGCATAGTTGTTGGTCGTTGAAGAATGCTTTGTTGACTATCGGGGGACTAAGCTAGTACCCTTGGCTTCCAAGGGATGGCTTAATTTCAGTTTATCCATGTGTTTTGTTTGACATATTGCAAAAGTGGTATTGTTTGACAGCATTACACTATTTCTGTGAAGCGTGTCGTGTTGTTGCTTAGGGTCGTGGGGTCCAGATGTGTGTGTTAGCTTTTCCTAGGCTTCTGGAAAATGAGCAGCACTTTACGCAATCTCTGAAGCCCACAATTACGATTAGCATCAGAAACTGTGGTTACAAGCATGCTGTATATGCTATGTTATAAATGTACAAGAAAAGATACAAATTCATAGAAACTATGACCGGTAGAGCAAGAGGCTTTGGTACGCCCCCCTAGTCTCGGTTTAACTTTGGAGCTAGTTTTTGTTAGGAGGACCGATCTCTCATACTTATAGAGTTTTTCAAACATACTCTGCTGGTAGAGAAAGAGGCCGGCTTTGGTATGCCCCTTTAGTCCCGATTCAACTTTGGAGTCGGGACTAAAGGAGTTTCATCGATGTGACCACTAAAGCTATGAGTGCTCACCCCATTTAGTCTGGGTTGATAACAGCAACCGTGACAACCCCCCACCCCTAGTCAAGGTTCGTGTTACGAACACAAAAGGGTCACACCCTTTAGTCTAGGTTCGTGTTACGACCGATACTAAAGCCCCTCCCCCCTGTTATCACGGTTCGTAATACGAACCTAGACTAAAGGGGGTGACCCTTTTGTCATGGTTGGTAACACCAACCGGGACTAAAGGGTCTCCCACAAGTTAATATGAGAGGATAGCATCCTCTACTCAGTCAGATGTGTTGTGTAGGTGAGAATGGTGAGGAAGCTACGTGCGAGGCTGGAGGTCACGAGTTCGAATCCACGTGCACGCGTATATTTCATGTGAAAAATCGTGTGACTTGTGACGTGACGTGCGCGTGTGTGAAGACCTCCGGGGGATTCAAATATTTATTTGACGCTAGTGTGCCCCCTTTAGTCCCGGTTCGTTCACCCGGGACTAAATGACCCATCTTTCGTCTCTCATCATTAGTCTCGGTTGGACTTGAATGACCTATACCCGTTGCCAACCGGGACTGAAGGTCCTCTCTCTCTACCAGTGTATTCAAGGAGGATTTTTTTACTTGAAAAGCCATATCAAGTGAATAACATTGTAAAATGACACGGTTAACCAACCGTGTAACTATAGATGGCCAAATAGGCCGGGCTTAACGGGCGGCACGAGGCACGACCTGTTTTGGCCCGACCCATGAACGGTCTGGCACGGCACGAGGCACGACCTGTTTTGGCCCGACCCATGAACGACTTGGCACGAAACAGCCACAGGTCAGGCCGACACAGCCTAACATTGCAGGCCAGACCTGGGCCGGAGGTGAGGCCTGTCGGGCGGCACACGGCCCGGCCTGTATAAGAGGCGGCCGGCATAACGACCCGCATAAGAGGAACAACTCTTTATCTAGCCCCAGCGACCGACTTGCATATATAATCCACCCGAGCGACCAACATGAGCATGGGTGTACGTCCTCGTAAGTTTGGTTTGGACATGGATGTTAGATGGAACTCTACCTACATCATGCTCAAGCATGTTGTTCCATATCCTTGTACCTTTTCTACCTTTATCCAAACTCATCATCCTTTTCGTAACGGCTTGCCATTACTAACTGATAACCACTGGTATGTTGCTGAAAATGTATTGGAATTCCTTGAAACCTTTTATGACTCAACTGTTGCTTTATCTGGTGTTTATTATCCTACATCTTCTCTAATGTTGCATCATATTCTTGAAATTGTTGGTCATCTTGATGCATATGAGGATGATGAATTGCTTAGACATGTTGTTGTTCCTATGAAGGATAAGTTTCTAAAATACTGGAGAAACATACCTATGCTATATGCCTTTGCTTTTATATTGGATCCTAGATCTAACATGAAAGGCTTTCATAATGTTCTTCGATTATTATCTGACTATACTGGTGCAAATTACTCTAGATTCCCAACTGAGGTGTGTGGTAAGTTAACAAAGGTATTTGAAAGGTATGAAACTAAGTTTGGTGATGCTCGCTTGCATCAACCCCAACCGTCAGCAAGTGTAAGTTCTGGTAAGAAGAAAATGGCTTGGAATAAAATCTTTGCTTCTGATGTGTCTTCTAGTTCTGGTCCTTCTCAATTGGGAAGGAGGACAAGTACTGCTTCTTTATTATCTCCTGCAGTTCTTTCGGAGCTTTCCTCATACCTTGACAGTGATTGTGTCGTCCAATACGACGAGGACTTCAACATTCTGAATTGGTGGCATGAGCATAAGCGAACTTACCCTATTCTTTCTATACTTGCTAAAGATGTGCTAATTGTACCTGCTTCCACAATATCATATGAGTCTACTTTTAGTCTTGCTGGCAGGGTGCTTGAAGAGCGGCGACGGCGGTTGACAAGTGAGATGGTGGAGATGATGTCTTGCTTGAAGGACTGGGAGCTTGGTGATGGTCATGTGCAGCACAATGTGGAGAAAGACTAAGGCGCTGGAGCTGGCCTTTGAGGACATGTACCTGGATGAAGATGCTGGTGCTCAAGCTCAAGCTGGATGATGATGATGCACTGTTGTTGGTTGAAGGAAGCTGCTACATGCGGGTTGTCTATCCTATCTGTTTAGTTTTCCTGCAATATTATTGTAATGGACATTGCACTGTAACCTTAAGACATTAAGAACTCTGAACTCTAGAGCTGGGTTGTACTCTTTTCCTTTCTACGGTTTTCCTCACAAGGTGTGAGTTTTACCTAGAAAGGTTTTTAATGAGGCATCCAATAAATAAAACAACTCATAAATTTTATCTTTGATACTCTGATGTCTTTGTGGATCAGAGGATGTTTGATGAATGATGAGTATCAGAGTGTGTTTTGATTTATGTATCTTTGAGAAATATTATTGTGTTCTTTGCATTCCTGGTGGTTTTCTGCAACTGGTGTTGGTATTATCTATTGCGGGCTGGTGGGCCGCCCGGCCTGTCTAGCCTGGCAGGCTAGTGGGTCGGCCCGGCCTGCATAAGAATTAAGGAGGCCAGGCCTAGGCCGAAAGGTCGCCGAGCGGCCCGGCCTGGCACGATTATTAGATCGGGCCTATACAGGCCCGTTTGGCCATGTATACGTGTAACGCTTATAACAGTGTAAAACAAGGGATAGCTTATTAGGGAAGAAGAGGTTAAATCTAATACCTTATAAAAAAGGAGTGAAAAGGAAACAACGTTTTCTCTACATTAATAGTTCCAAATGTCTTTTGAGAAGCAAAATCTCAAATAATACTTATAAATTGGTTGGCGGACTCATATTTATGTTCTTATATACGGATGAAATAAAAAAACACAGGTATACACTTCATCCTATATATGTCGCTGACTAGACTGCGTTCGGTGCAACGCTCTTCTTATCTCCCTCCTAATATAATCAAATTTTGTTAAACAAAGGCAAAACGATCTCAAAACGCATTGAGCCACGAAACCACATACACACATAAACTAACCTTATCATCACCACCATTTTATTGAGCCAAATCACACTCACACCTGTCTACCCATCTACTCCATATTCAATCATAAACTCCCATAACCCTCAATTCAAAAAAAATGAAGAAAAAGTTGAGTAGCACTAGCACAGTACATAAACACAGCCATGCAATGCAATCTCTAAAATCTCGAAGGATCCTCTACAATAAGTGCACTGCTAACAGTACCAACTGCACACGAGGCCTGCATAACAAACTCTTGCGTCGGCTTCCATCTGTCTGTACGGTCTTTTCAACTGCTCCCTGCAGTCAACAAATCAGCATTGGCCACGAAATCCGGACAACCACTCGACTTTTGATCGAGATGGGCGTCAATCATATGGGACATATCCATACTGGTACAATTTTGCTTTGATCAATGCATGTTTCTCATCTCTTCTTCTTCCTGGGTCAAGGTTTATCTTCTTTTGACTAAAGCCTTTTCATGATATCTAGCTCTTGATCATGTTTAATTACGTATGAGAAATTAATATTTACTTTGCAACTAAAAGTCAGTTGGTGTTTTACTGGTGCATTGTAGGGGGTGTTTGGCAGCCTGTATAAGGCCTGTCCAGGCTTGTGTAGTGCAACTTGCTGGTGATTGGTAGGCTGCATAGGGAGTTAGCCAGGCTAAGCTTATGCAAAAGGAGAGGCTCAACCTGCATAGTGGGAAACGCATCTCATGGCCGTTTCCAGTTGTGCAGGGTGACCTTAGCGTGACTCCCCTCACTGGCTCACCGCACGGGAGAGCTCGTCGGCCGGCGGTGGCCCTGCGCGGCGGAGCTCGCCCACCCGCCCGGCGGCGGCCCCGTGCGGCGGAGCTCGCCCGCACGGCCGGCCATGGCTCCCGCGTGGCGGAGCTCGCCCGGATGTCGGTGGTGGCCCCGCGTGGCGGATCTCGCGCCCCCGCGCGGCGGAGCTCGCCCGCATGCCCGCCGGCCGTGGTCCCCGCACGACGGAGCTCGCCCGCATGCCCGGCCGGCCACCCGCGCGATGGAGCTCGCCCGCATGCCCGGCCGGCGACCCGCGCGGCGGAGCTCGCCCGCACGGCCGACCGTGGCCGGGCCGTGGCCCCCGCGCGGCGGAGGTCACCCGGATGCCGG
The DNA here is from genome assembly GCA_947561735.1 of Cenchrus americanus. Classification (NCBI taxonomy): domain Eukaryota; kingdom Viridiplantae; phylum Streptophyta; class Magnoliopsida; order Poales; family Poaceae; genus Cenchrus; species Cenchrus americanus. The sequence continues at coordinate 228,827,157 of OX387244.1, forward strand.
CGCCGCCCTTGCGCGGGGGAGGTCGCCTAGGTGCCGGGCCGTGGCCCCCGCGCGGCGGAGGTCTCCGGATGCCGGGGCCGCCCACGCGCGGCGGCTCTCACCGCACCGCCGGCCGTGGCCCCCGGTTGGGAAGGGGAGAGAAGATGAAGAGGACGGCCCCCGGTTGGGAAGGGGAGAGAAGATGAAGAGGACGGTGGTAACCTCACCTCCGAAGAACACAAGGTCATCCTACCACAAGTGTAGCCACCCTACCAAACGAGAGCAAATTGCATTGTATTACACAAGGCTTGGGCCAGCTTTGTCTCCAGTGTTCTAGCCAGGCTAAAGTTAGTCAGGCCGCCAAACACCCCCGTAGCAGTCATCATTGTTCTTGTTATGATATGATGGTACATCTAGCTACCGATCTTTTTTTTGAAAAAAAAAAAAGCTAGCTACCGATCATGAGTGTGGAACAAACTAACATATTGATCATAATACCATGACCTTGCGCAATCGATCGGTACTAGTTGCCGTCAAATACGTATAGACTAGCAGAGCTCAAATCTAGGCAACTACCTCTTTTCTTTGGGTTAACGCAAAAGTTCGTGATGCATATATGTGTCCCGGCCCATCCATTGATCATTATAAGAGGTGTATAATACTACCCAACGGTAGTATGGTAGTATAACCGATTTTTGCTATGGGTCAAATGGTAATTTGCTCAAAATACAAAATGGTAATATGGTCGAAATAAGGTTACATAAAAAAATTATTGCATATGTTTAATTTCATCTATTACAACAATACTATTTTCCATAGTTCCAATCATACTCTTATACTACCCATACTACCATAAAAAAATCGGTAGAATTAATTTTAACTGTTGGATCCTTCAAAATAGGTGATTTTTTTATTGTATAGGAGTCATTTTTCAAAGGGTAGTATAGGGTAGTATTGTGTACCGTAAAAGACCTCTCATTATAATGTGTGATCTATGAACCAAAACAAACTTTTAGAGTGTTCTATGTTTATAGGCTTGTTCTATATATGTGGGGTCAGCAGGGATCTCTGTCCCACATTGTGATACAAGAGTCAAGCTAGATCATGACCCAGAGTCTTGATGAAATCCAACAGACTAGCTAAAATCAACTATACATATGCTCCACCGCTAGTGGGTCCCGCCTGCCATACTCATGTACAAAGGGATAGCTAGCGGGATTGGCTAGCCAAAGATGACTAGTGAAGCCCCCGATTTAGCTAGTGGAGGATAGCTAGGACAAATTTAGTTAGTCTGTTGGATTGAGTTTTTTGACAAATTTTTTATTTTTTAGCTAGTTATGCCAAGATATGGAGTTGCTCTAACAAACTTGCTCGCCAACCAAAAGTTACTTAACGTAGTTAAGGTGGCTGACCCTTTCCACTCGTCCGCCCGCCGCACGGACGTCGGTGCCTTTTTTCGATAAAGAAATTTTATTGAACTAAAATTTTTTACATCGGGTTGATACGGACATCCGCAATCCGGATCGGCCTCTGACGGGACGCCTTGCACGGACGTCGGTGGCTAGCTGCTTGCTACTCGCCAGACAGGCCCAGATCATACATGGACCGCGCGCTTTGCCATAGCCCATAGGCGTGTTGGCAAAAAATCGCGAACGCGTCGTGTCCTGATTGCCCTGCGCTGCCCGTGCCCGTGCCCCGTGCGGCCGTGACCGGGTACATCAGAGCCTGACGCCAAGTGAGATTTCTGCTCAGCGTCTGCGACCTTTTCCTCCCGTCGCGAGCGTGGAGCGTGGGTCAAAGGCTCGGAAAAAGGCGACGGGCACACCGACAACGCGAGACGGGGCAGGTTGATGATGGCTGGCGGGAGTGGTTGCCACCACCATATGCAGGCGGCAGCTGAAAATTCCAGCGCGGCGTTAATGATGACCGGCCGGGCGTAGCCGACTGACTCCAACTCACAGTGCTGCTGTGACGAGGTATGCCCTGGAACAGGGTTTGATCCAACAAACCGTTTGGATCGCAGTCGCAGCCACCGCGCACTTCTGACGAGGTAGCAACAGTATGTTACGTACTGTACGTATAACCTTTCACCCTGATGGCAAAATTGCTTTTTTTTTCCAGATAACATGCCACTTCCAGGAAGACTGCAAAACCATCTTCTGTCAGCAACAACACTGCTAACTAACTGCTAGTGCTTTGCTAGCTTTGCTGCTACTGCTGCCGCCGCCGGTCCGACCACTTGAAACTACTTGCAACCCTGGCGCAGTTGCAAGTAAGGTAGGTACTATCAGCCTATCAAGTCCCCAACTACTATAGTGAAGGACTTACGCTGGATTGGGACCGAAAAATTCCGTCCGGGAGAAGGTCTACAAACTGCTCTAACTACTAGCAGCTGATAGGATACCAATGCATGCTGATGCTGATGCAGAAACACACAGGATTTGGAGCAAATCCTAGATCGCAGGAAAAAAAAACAGACCAGCTTCGTCTATACACTGAAGCTGGCTTCTTTGGAATTCTGAACCATCCAAGCACCCATGCAATATATTCAACACAAGAGGTAGCACATTAAGTCTTAAAGAAAAATAGCTCTGCAAGGTGAAAGTGCCAAGAGTTTCTGAAAGGAAAAACATAAATACTTGTTCTACTTTACTGGAATTGAGTGCTGTAACTGTAAGAGAATATATTGAGTATTGTAGCTGTAAGAGAATATACACGAAAGGTAGGGGCTTGCCCCTCATGTTCCTCCAAAAATATTGACAAAAGGTTTCCGATTATGCCAAACATTATGATATCTTCAGTTCTTCACACAGAAGTTGAACCAGCAAAGTGCACAAGATATATTGCAAGAGCTCCTCAAATGCACAACTCAATTAGCAGTACTAGTACCCATGCCACTTCCTACGAAACTTTATCCATCCTACTAGTGAATCATACAGGGAATGTATTTGGAGCGGGTAGAGCTACTACTACCACTTTCTGTTGTGCATCTACAAGGATTTGTTTAGATAGGTCGAACAAAGGCCAATAGTTTCTGTTTCCAGTATGTCTTTAGGGCACAAGCTAAAGCTGATGATCTCTCTAAACAAAACAACAGGGAGCATCCTAAGGCAAGGCAGACAAAACCCTTACAGAAAAAAGCTTAATGATCTCATGTGGAAGTGGCACCGATAATAGAGAACACAAGGGTTTATGCAGGTAACACATGGCAATGATAGGGCATGAGAGTGGCAACAGATAAGTAACCAAAAAAAAGAGCAACTTCTAAATCAGGTACACCTGATGCAAACAGATGATGCTTTCCCTAAGTGGAGTGGATGGAGTGATGCAGTTGAATCACATGAGCTCCTATAAATAGGCAGTACAATGCACGAACTAGAGCACATCAGCATTCAAGAACTCATGGCTTCAACTAAGATAGTTCTTGGTGCAATCTTCATTGCTTCCTTCTACTTCTCTGCCTCCCTTGCCTTCCCTCCTGGTCACCATCAGCCAGTTGGAAATGGCCCAGTCACAGGTCTTTCTCCAGGTTACTACAAGTTCACATGCCCACAAGCTGATGAGATTGTGGTATCTATACTAAAGAAGGCTATAGCAAAGGAACCACGGATAGCTGCTTCCCTTCTCAGGCTCCTATTTCACGACTGCTTCGTTCAGGTTAATACAACTCAAATGCATTTCTATTTTCATCTGGATATGAACAACACTCACCAGTCACCAAGCACAGTTCGTCCATGTGCTGGGACATTGAACATGGTTGAGTGCTAGAACCACGCTTTCATGTTCTGTCATCAATGATCTTGGTTATATCGTGGTATATGTAGTGCTGTAGATCAGAGTTATTTTCTCATCAGGATGAAATTGCAGGGCTGTGATGCATCTGTTCTTTTGGATGACAATGAGGAAGTCGTAAGCGAGAAAAATGCTATTCCCAATAAGAACTCCATTAGGGGATTTGAGGTTATAGATGAGATCAAAGCCGCACTTGAAGAAGCATGCCCAAATACAGTCTCCTGTGCTGACACTATTGCCCTAGCAGCCAGAGGTTCAACAGTACTGGTAAATTTCTGTCCTTTGAAGTGACAAGAACATATACAAACATGTACTAGCTCCATCCTTTTTAATATGATGTTCGGACCAACAAATTTGAGCTAATCTCAGTAGTATTTTTTGTCTGAAGCGTCATCTATTAGAAAACGGAGGGAGTACTAATTATAGAAAGAGAAATAGAGGATGCTCACTAAAACATTTTTGTTCATTTTCTTTAAAAAGTCTAAAAATGGGCATTCTCAGATAGAAATTAATTTATCTCCGCTTTGTATATTTAACATGCACATAATAATTTTATTGCCTTGCAGAGTGGTGGACCATACTGGGAACTTCCGTTAGGAAGGAGGGATTCAAAGACGGCAAACATGAAGCTAGCAAATAAGAACCTTCCTCCACCAAATGCAACACTACACCGTCTCATCAAGTTTTTCCAAAGGCAAGGATTGGATAAGGTGGACCTTGTGGCACTATCAGGTATGCTATTGGTACATCTTTAATGCTGAAAATAAACCTCTGATAAAAAAACAGTGAATGGAATTGGTTCAGTTGTTTGTAATTCTATGAGATTCTTGCTACAAGCTTATGGCTGAAAGTACACACACAAAAAAAAGAGAGAGAAGGGTATAGTAGAAAGGTGTTACTATCATTAGCAAGAATATCTGTCAGACAAGATGGAAAAATTAAAAATAACGAAAGTATTGATAGTCATAATGAATTCATTGATGTTCCATTGGCGTCATGAATGTAGCACTGAAATTAAATAGTTTCCAAATTGATTTTCTAAAAACATGATTGTTGCTATTGTATCTGCATATTCTCCTCCTTTAAGAGTTCTATTTTAAACTGACAGGAAGCCACACCATCGGAAAGGCAAGATGTGTGAGTTTCAAGCAAAGGCTCTACAATCAGCATAGAGACAACAGACCAGACATCACGCTAGAGAAAAGTTTCTACCACACATTGGCATCAGCGTGCCCACGCACTGGTGGTGATAACAACATTCGGTCACTAGATTTTGTCAGCCCTTCAAAATTTGACAACAGCTATTATAAGCTGATATTGGAGGGAAGAGGGCTTCTAAATTCAGATCAAGTTTTGTGGACAGGAAGAGACCCAGAAATAGCAGGGCTGGTTAAAAGTTATGCAGAAAACGAGCCACTATTCTTTGAACATTACGTCAATTCAGTTACCAAAATGGGGAACATAAATCCCATTATGGGTCACAATGGAGAAATCCGCAAGAACTGTCGTAGGGTTAATCAGGAAATCTAGTCATCAAAATGCTTCAGTTTGAATCAGGTTCCTTTGCTTGTGATGAACTATTTGCTTTGCATGATATGTCAGTTTAAATGTCAGCATGCTAATGTGTGGTGGCATAAGATGTAACTGTAACTTCAGTTTCTCTTTTTTCCCAGTTTGTTAATGTAAGCTCACTACTTTAAACGAAATGCATCTCAAATTCTTTTGCTCTAAATCAATCCATAACTCCATATTTTGTAAAGAATGTACAAGGAGTGAATCATTGAATATGGTTGCATATGAATTTTCTGAGATTAACACATCAGCTCTATGTTAGGTTCAATGATAATAGTTTTGAGTAGTTTGTAATCTATCCTACTACAGTATGATAAGACACAATAGTTGCTACCAAATATGATATCACAAGACCAATGACCTTTTGATTTTAATATCATGCATAAAAGAAAAATAATTGTGCACACATCAATGGATGCACTAATTCATTTGCACATGAGATAGTAGTTGAATGAGCAGGCATTATGAAGATGATTTGCAACACTCCATAAGCTCACTTGCTACTAGGGAAAAAGATTGAAAACAGAATGGTGAGTTGTAAACATATACCATGCATGGTGAAATAAAGCCTAGCTTAATTGAGTACAAAATGCAAACTTACAGTCCTCATAAATATGCTTTAGTTCATATCGATCCATATGCCCTATCATTTTCCCTCTGTGCTGCTTGACTAGTACCCAACTGTGTGTTCCCAAGATGCCTGGGTTGCATGATTTTCACTAGGATTGTCTGCTCGAATGTAGCCTCTTGGTCTACTAACCTGATGAGTGATTAGGTTAATAATCAATGGTTTAAAATGCTAACAAATTAAAGACAAAATAGATACTCACAGCATCCAGAAAGGCAGATAAGAAGGCCATCCCAGGCAGTGCATCTGAACCATGCTGCAGTTAGTAAACATATCACATGCTTAGAAATCTGATAGCATTGATTCATAACTCAAATATTAATTTTCTAAAAATACCAGGTACTCCACACGGGTTTTGTAGATGAACCCTCCACAACAAAGTAGAGTTGATAAGACAATGAAGCTACATACAAACAGGGGAATAGTCAGAATATTAAACAAAAATGGCAACAAACAAGCAATGCCAGTAAAAGTGGCATACAAACAAGGGGAATAGTATTGCTACCAGGGATAGTAGAAGTGCTGCTACTACTACCAGGGAAAAGCTAACTTCAGAAAACAGTACTTACAACTCATGAAAGAATATGCAGTTACGATGCAGATAACTCATACAGAAAAAAATAATCCAAAATCAAGAGAAAATTCAGAAAAGAAGCTATTGCAACCATGATTTTAACTGCAATGCTGGTTTATCTGTCCATGCGACAGAGTTGCCACCCTGGGCAATCAAAGCTATCGACAAGATTAGAAGAGGTTTTCTTTGGCGAGGGCGGAAGGATGTGAATGGCAGACATTGCCTCCTTGCCTGGCCCCAGGCATGTCGGTCGCGGGAACTTGGAGGGCTAGGAATATCTGATCTGAAATCTCTCGGTTTTGCATTACGAGTTAGATGGCCATGGCTCAAAAAGTCCGAACCAAACAAACCATAAGCCAGTATGCCTCTTCAAATCAGCAAGGAAATGGAATGTTTTTTTATTTATGGCTATGATTACTGAGGTGGGGGATGGCGCCAATACTCTTTTCTGGAAAGATAAATGGCTTGCGGAAAAAATACCCAAGATATTGCGCCTCATGTCTTTGCCTTGGTATCTAAAAGAACTGCAGCAAGACGTTCAGTTCTGGAGGCCCAAATCAATGAAAGATGGATTGAGGATATTCAAAGTTCAATTTCTCCAGAAGCTCTGATGGAGTATCTAGTCTTATGGGATGTGATCTCCGAGGTAAACTTACAAGTGGGCGTTCAGGACAAGCACATTTGACTTTCTTCTTCAGGACAATATACAGCACGGTTGGCTTATGATGCTCTATTTCAGGGGGCTATTTCTTTCAGATCGTATGAGAGGATTTGGAAGTCTTGGGCTCCACCCAAATGTCGCTTCTTCATGTGGTTAGTTACTCATTATCGGTGATGGACTGCTGATTGTTTGGCTTGTCGTGGCCTTCAACATTCAGACAAATGCCTTTTATGTGATCAGGAGGACGAGAACATAGAACATTTGCTCATTGGCTGTGTGGTTGCAAGGCAATTCTGGTACACCCTCTTTCATAGCTTTGGCCTCTCTCAACTAGCACGGCCAACGACTCTCCTTTCGACGCATGGTGGGAAAGGGTGGCAGCAGCACTTTCTGGAGATGTGCAAAAAGGGCCAATAAACTCGCTTATCATTCTTGGCGCTTGGTGTATCTGGAAGCATAGGAATAGCTGTGTTTTTGATGGGGCTTCCCCAAGTGTTGCCAGCATTAGGCATGGCTAGAGATGAGGCTCAGTTGTGGACCCTGGCACGTGCCAAAGGTCTTGCCTCTCTCTCTGTTAGGGATGTTGGTTAGGGTATTTATGTCGTGGGTCTGGGGTCGATCCTATATGTAACAGGCAATTTGTTCACCTTGTAGCTTGGGTGTGTGTCGGTGTGTGGGGGGGTCTTTCTGTATGACTCCAACTTCCTTCTATTAAATACAATGATACGCAGTTCTCCTGCGTATTCGAGAAAAAAAGATAGGCTTTGACATCACAAAAAAAAAGTTGAAAAACACATACATGCATGAAATAATTCCAAATGTTGCCCAGCCTTTCATGGGATCACTGTCCTTTTCTTGTGTGTAACCTACAGAGCAAAACAGATGCAAAACAAATTCATATAACTATGCCACAACTCACATATCGAATAAATATGAGGAAAAGATTGCAGTGACATATGCACGCTGATGTATTCAACAAGAATGGGATTGATGAAAATTGCAAGACTGTTCTGAAGCACAGTGCACTTTGCTTCTATCACCCTATTTGCAGTATGTTGCATCTTTTATGACAAATAATTACCATGATTAGTAGTAGCTATTGAGTTGCATGCACCAACCAATTCAACCCAAAAACTTAAGCTGATGAGGAAAGGTGGGCAATTCACTTAGGGTCAATTGCAACACTGCCCCTATTTTGACTTCTAATTCCGCGTTTGCCCCTCTTTTTTTAACTTTGCACGTTTGCCCCTCTTTTTCAAAATCGAATCTTCCACTTGCCCCTATTCTGTGAAGGGGAGCTAACAGTGTGAAGTTGATGCGGAAAAGACAAAAATGCCCTTGATTGTATGGACCCCACTTGTCAGATGCATCCCCAACCTCTGGCACCGGGTGGGAGATAGATTGTGCTCGCCTCCATCGCTGCAGGAGCACCACCGACCATGCCCGCTCACCACTCAGGCGCTCGCCGCTGTTGCCGTCCGCTGGGGGTGTGCCGCCCGCCCGCCGCTCAGGCCACTCGCCGTTGTTTCCGCTCGCTGCTGTTGGCGCCATCTGCTGGGGTGCCGCCCACCTGCCTGGCACGCGCCGGCCGCCCGCTGCTTAGGCCCACCGCCCGGGCAGCCCACCGCGTTGCTCGCCTCGCTGCCTCGCCGGTGAACGCAAGCCGGCCGCCGCTCGGGCACACCCCCGCCGCCCTCGGCTCGCCCGCCCCGCCCCACTCGCTCGATGCTGGAGCCGCGCAACCCCCTGCCGGTGATGGAGCAAGGTCGCGAGGGCTTCCTGCGGCGCCGGCGTGTCGCGCCCGCTCGTCCCCTCACGTCACGCCCGCCCGACGCCTTCCCCGCCGGCCTCCCGCCGCTACCCGCCTCTCCGTCCGCCGCCGCCGCGCTATGGAGCTCCGCCGGGCCGCGCTAAAGGAGCTTCGCCGGGGCCATGCTAGATCCGCCACCGGCCAGGCCAAGACCCAAGACCTGCCGCCGGCCGCCCAAGACCCGTCAACGGCCGCCCAATAACCCTAGTCGCCGGAGCTCCCTGAAGTCGCAGGTCCGAGCAAGGGAACGACTCGCGCAGTCGCGCGTGGGAAACAGAGCGACGGGAGAGAGTTGTTTAGGATAAGGGGTAGTGTAGCCTTTTTTTCCTTTTCTTTTTTTTGCCAATCTTTTCTTTTGCCAATCTTTTTTTTGGGCCATCATTTTTGTTTAACTGACGGAACTCAAAAAAGGGGCAGACGTAAGCTTCAGTTTTGAAAAAGAGGGGCAAACTTGCAAAGTTAAAAAAAGAGGGTCAAATGCGGAATTGAATCCCAAAAGAGGGGCAGTCTTGCAATTGTCCCATTCACTTATACTCAAACACCTCACGTGCAGGCTCCCCCAGGCTACATACGTGGATATTGGTGTGGGCTATAATTATTTTAATTAACGCGACCACCAGGACTCGAACTCAAGACCTCTCGCTCTGATACCATAGAGTTGCATGCACCAACCAGTTCAACCAAGTATCATGTTGTGATCATAATCTTACTGCCAGAAAACAAACAAGGCAATGCTTTGTGACAAATGATTTAACAATTTAGTGGCTCATGAGTCCAACATTGCAATACTTTTCCATTCGATAATGCAAATCATCAGGTAATGCTAATAGACTGATTAATGCTAATTGGATCAAATGGTACTTTAAAGTCCAAAAATGCATTCACCTTTTCAATTTCTTTCGTCATAGTATCCAAACCTAAACCTACACAGACCTCTTTAAGTGCAATTGTCAAAAAATATCAGCCTCCTGATTTTCCTTAATAGAGTTCCAAATTACAATGAACAAAGTCTATATGCACAGTAGATTATTGCATGTCTAGGACTAACCACATTCTTTGGTAAGTGTAAACTCAATAGGATTATAGCCCTCCACCGGGATCAAAATATTGACCTCATAAGGACTGCTTCGAGCAATTTCACCTACAAAATGTAGAAGAGAAGTTCATTTTGTTCCAAGTTAAGAATGGCATCAGTATGGGGCACAATGAAGAGACTAACATCTCCAATCCACATTCAGAACTGTAGGAGACAGGGTAGTAGGCATGGCAGCATTGAGCCCTGATCCTGTAAGTGTTACACTAAGCCCTTTCGCTGGATTAACCTGCATAACAGATAGGGCTCAATGTATGTGGCGTGCAACTGGCATTAAATTAGAAATGACGATAGCAGCAGTCTCTTAGTGATATTTAGAACAGTGCACTCAAATGCCAAAGTTTTGCATTAATTCAAAATAACATGTATATGTCTATCAGTCTATGGACATTTGGTCAGCATAATACCAATCAAGAGACTGAATGAACACAAGTTAATGCTGTTTTCTGGTGATAGTTTGCTTGGTGTCAGTTTTTGAGTGGCAACTTTATTTGAGAAAGATAACCAAGTTAGAAGCTCAAAACTAGTCAGAACTTAGAAAAATGGTGTAAATCATAAAGAAACGTTTCAATGCCAAGCATAATAGCACTATAGTTGACGGAAAATGTCCTTGAAGTTATGCTTGCAAAGGGTTCGGATTGACCCTCTAGTGAAATCGCTCCACTCCTTACATCGCTTCGCGGATCGAACTGAGCCGAGCCGGAAAAGAGGAGGATCAAAAGGGTCGCGATCCTCTTGACCCCTGGAGACCCTAGGGTCGACCCAGCTCGCAATGTCGCTCCTCCCTGTCGCCTCGCTCTGAGTGTGATTCCTAATCCTCGGTCCTCGCTGCCCGTCGCCCACAAGATTGAACTCGCCACCCTCCGAGCTTCCTCCCGGAGTCCCGAGCAGCTGATGAGTTCGGACCTCATGGTGTCGCTGTTCCCCCCGGGCGTTGCTCCGTCTTCCACGCGCGCTGCACCTGCCCCTGGCTGCGGCTGTTCGTCCTCCGCGCGCGCCTCAGCACCCTGCCCCTTGCCGGTGGGTGCCAGCGTCGACGGGCGTCTAGATAGTGCCGGCACGAGCAACCATGGGCGCAAGCTCAGTCAGCCGCCTGTCGTCAGATCTTGAAGACGAGGACGAGGCATAGCAGGGCCACTGTCGTGGAAGACCAAAGACCTTTGTAAGGGTGGAGCTCGGTCTCTCAACGTCATGGCGGAGGTCAGGCTCGGCGACGACGAGCGCGCGGGCCGCGTTCGACCGCGTCCTCACCCATGGCGGCCGGGTCGAGTGTAGAGCGTGGTGGCGACATCCTTCTTTCCACGCGCGCTAGCGGTGGAGCGGCAAAACAGAACAGGATGCCCTGCAGGCTGCAGCTCCTGCAGTCGCTAGCTAGCTGGTCGAGCTTTTCACTGGAGAGGGTACTTTTGCAATCGTATTTCTGAATTTCTTTCTAAAGGAAAACAGCTATAAAGCGTAGCCACGACGTCATGTGGCATCATCAAGCTAGAACATCAGAGCACGCAGCCACGCACAGGTGGGTTCATGGCTTATGCTTGCTCCTCGTAGGCACGTGCACCCCCAAACAATTTTGTAGAGTTGCGTAGACTAGCGCAGCAGGAAGGTTCGATCCGCGGTGCCCCGCGGATTGCCGATATCAAGGAGCGGGGTGACCCTTGACCCTGTTTTTGTGTGAACGGGGCAGCGGGGCGCGTGCAGGTGCACCTCGATCCGCTCCCTTTGCAGACATACTTGAAGTACAGCAAACAAAATCATAAAGGGGGTCCCTAGTCATGTTGGTGGTTTGGCTTCTCTGGAAGCATAGTAATGAGTGTCTTCACTCTTCAGGGGTAGTAACAGCATTACTGAGGTCATTCTCAAGATCCACGAAGAATTCACTCTATGGCACTGTTATGAACTGCGTGGTGGCTTAGCGCTACAGTACCGCGGTGCTACAGTACCCGCGGTACTGTTCACGTGGAGGGGGGCTGAGAGGGAGAGCTGCTAGGGTTGCAGAGGCGCTAGGAACGCAGGCCGCAGGGCTTCGCCCACGGCCGGCAAGAGAGAAGGGTTTTCCTTCTAATCTCTTGCTTGCTTTGATTGATACATCTCCTCTCTTTAAATAGAGAGGACTACTTGACCCCTAAGCAAGGACTCGATCTTATCCCTACACCTAACCCTAACGGGCCTCCCGACCCATTAGGCCCTTGACACCTGCCAGGCACTCAGCTGGAGCCAGCAAATTGGACTAACTTTAGTCTTAGATTGGTCAATTAGGTGGTCCTTGAACCCTTAAGACGCTGAATATGTAATATGAGCTATATGTGGGTGGGTCTTCTGTGTACAAGCTTCAGTTTTTTTATACCTTTTCCTTTTTCTTAATATAATTATGGCTGCAATCCTGCCTGTTCGAGACAATAAAAATTTGAATGTGTTGTTTTGACAGCCCCATCTATTTTACCTTGAAGGTAGGTTTTCCAACAAGACCTGCCAGGGAAGACACAGCACTAAGATACAGGGACACATGAATCTGCTCAGTTTGAAAGCTGCAAAGGTAACAGAATAGTGCTGAAATCAATACAGAAATAGTATAAAATCTTTGTATTTTTAGCATGGGAAAATAATCAGATATAATTGTTAAAAGTGCAAGGACTAAAATGTGAGCGTTACTGTTGGAGTATGAGTGAATTGCACACCTTTCCCTATCAGCTTAAGCTTTTGGGTTGAACTGGTTGGTGCATGCAACTCAATATGGTACCAGAGCCAGAGGTCTCGAGTTTGAATCCTAGCGGGCGCGTTAATTAAAATAATTACAGCCCACTCCAATATTCCACGTATGCGGCCTGGGGGGCCTGCACGGAGGGGGAGTGTTGGAGTATAAGTGAATTGCCCACCTTTCCCTATCAGCTTAAGCTTTTGAGTTGAACTGGTTGGTGCATGCAACTCAATAGTTACAAATCTACGAGTTACAGTGAAGTTTCGCAGGCCTAGCAATAATTGTTTTCAAAATAATATGGACACTGCACATGAATTAGCTTTAATCACTAACTAATTTGCATTTGACATGTTCCAGTACCTACTCACATAGTCTCATACACTGCATCCGTGTTCGTATACAAATATCAATCTCGAAGTTGAGGCATTTAATAAGAAAAAATTTGGCAGGGGATTCTAGCATATATATTGCTTTTAGTCAGTTGAAGTGCAGTGATGCCATGACAACATGCCTAAGAGTCAATTTGCAGCTACTGTGCTGACTTGCAGTGTTTATTTCTGTAGTTGCTGTCAACAAAGCAATATTAAGAAATATCATTGTTTTAGCCATCACATTTAATCTAGACAAAACTGGTTCTACAGTGGTTATTCCTCTCACACACTCATTCACTTGAAACAAAATGATGCATCTGTTTGCAAAATTGATATAGGTAAAAAGAACACCTAACCAAACATCAAATATCTGAAAGATTATCATAACTTCTTAAGATACCGCAACGCCAAGTAGACCCCATTGTTGTCTAATATCCTTTTAGTGCTGCATTCCATGGCCCCTATACAAGCAGACTCTTATTGCCTAAGCTCCTTCTGATGCTACCATCGATGGCCCCCATTCTTCTTCTTTTAAACAGACAACTCATTTCCATTACGTTGATGACACCTGTCGTATTATATAAAGTTCTATTTGGGATCTTATTCAATACCAGTGAAACTTCACTGCGCTCAATTGCAGCTAAGCTGAAATCACTAGTTATGATCTTTTGTACCTGTCATGCAATTTTTCCACATTCTATACGATTAAGGTAGAATTTACAAAAGCAACTTAGAGGATAGATTATTTGTGTGAACACAGTTCCTATTCCGCATTTCCCATTTGCATGAGCTTATATAGATAAAGCTTCATGCTAATCAAACATTTGCATCTCATAAAATTTGAACAACATTCTGAAAAAATCATACCTAAAACCATGATGGAGTTTCTCAAATCCCAGCTGAGTCAATCCATTGTAAACCTAAAAAAGACCAAAGTGACTTCTAAACACAAACTTAAGTAATAAGTAATAGCCAGAAAACAGGAAAAACTTACAATTTCTTTTGATCGGGGATGGAATCCCACAGTGAAACCCTTGAATACTCTTGGACCACTTTTAGAACAAGGAATAGCAAGTTCAACAAGCACCCTGACAAAAAAGAAACATGTATGAGGGAGGACAAGATAACAAAAATTAAAGCGAGTATAGCTCGGGAAAGATTAGATCAATTTAGAGAGGCAAAGCTCGTGTACATATATAGGCAAGGAAGTCCTGGGGTTTGGTTTATAGCAATAGCACTAATCACAGGAGATCCTTGCCTAATCTAAACCATCCATCCATCTAACCCAGGATGGGGCTGGTGCACAGCCTAGAAGGCCTGTGCGGCTGCTACCTAAGGCCCAGAGGGCCGACCAGAGATATACCCACGCTAGCAAAAACAACTGGCAGCAGTTGCTCATTGAAAGAAATTGAAGAGTAATGTGCAGAGTTGTATCCCTCAACCAACTCTAGAAAACAATAACACCTCCTCAAATTCTCAAGCAACTTTTAAGAAACTCTTTAAATCTTAACAAAATTTAATTCATTCAACCAACTCTTACAAATTTCATCTCAAAATTTACACCCAGCTAATTATATCTTATCTATTTTCCTACCTCCCCTCTCTTTCCCCTTCAAATCGATTTCCTCTCCCAACCCCCTCAGTGTATTGCAAAAGGGCTCAGCGAAGTGCCCTGGCAGAGTAGATGGGGCTGTGCAGGCCAATCAAACCCTGCAGTAGTGACTCGACGGGTTGGGACAATACAATGTTTTTAATGCGTAGTGATACATGTGGTATTTCCATGTAGTTAGTTTCTTTTGAGCATTGCCATGCAAACATTTTCTCTCTTACATATTTATAAAATGTGACAGACTGTTGGAGTTACTACCTCCATTCTCTAATATTTGACATTGATTAGCTCAATTGTTTAGCTTACTGACGTCAAATATAAGGGGATGGAAGGAGTAAAATATAGTCCAAACTGAAACTGAAACCGAACAGCTCGGTGATCAATTAGATTTTAGATAGTTGCTCTTATTATTGATTCAGTCAAATCACAAGAGAGCAATGATGTAAATACACAAGAGAGCAATGATGTGCCCCATGCAAATCCATGACACTGCTTGAATGAGAAAACGACTACACTGTTGTCTAGTTCATGAATACATCTAAATTCCTGTTTTTCCAAGTGTGCAAGATAGAAGTCATTTCACTTAAAATTTCATAAAGAATTAAACATTCTATTATTACCTGCACATCCTTTCATCATAAGATATACTACAAATGCATCCTTGTTCATCTGTACAGTTGTCAATATTAGTATAGCTTTCTCACGATGTATGCAGCTAAAACAGAGCTTTGTGTTATCTTTGGATTCAGGGCCAATAAAGTGGCAGATTTATGAACATTTAACCAATTATCATTCTGGTAACAAAGCTAATAATTCTTGACAAACATTCATAGCATATGCACCCCCATTACATACAGGTTCAATTATCTTGCAAAGAGAATAATGAAGTTTGATTGAGCCAAACCAGTCAAACATTTCTTCCCCAAAACATTTATAGTTCTTAAGAAAATAAGAAATTAAATCCACTAGTGAACACGACAGAGTAACTATGAACTCCAAGCAAATTTACATGAAAGTAAGAAGACTACTTGCTGGGACAATGATGCAGTAAGAAGTAGCTTGTAGCCTTTCTACCCCCTAAATAGGTATATATTAAGAACACAGGAGTTAAACTTTTGTAAGTTGATCAGTAACATGCGTAAAAATATTTAAATTGGTCACATGGTGTCATGGAACTAAGAAAAAACAACAGGCAACAGACCTCCGCAAGCTTTATTTGAGCAATGTCCACATTTGATGTTTACCTGAAATGTGTTAAAAAAATTTACACCAACAGGTTAAAATAGATCGTTGGTAAAAGGAATCCCAATATTAGTAACAATAATAATATTAGTAACATGAAGGAAACAGCAAAGCTGGTAATGAAATTTGGGCAAGGCCCTTGGTGGACAAAGTGATAAGAAGAAAGAGTTTCGCCAAAAATTAAACACAAACCTGTGCTGTACGACCCATCTTTTCGAAGGTAGTTTCACAGTGCACTAAATCTCCATTGTGGAATTTCTGAAATTGTGAGTATGGATTTAGAGGATGGATGAGTTGAGCTATGAAGAACTCCAAGAAAGAATGAATGGCACTACACCCAAAAAAATAATGAATGAATGGCATTCTATTTCTGATGCAACCTAAATAACCTTGCTATAGTTAATAGTCTTCAATAGTGCAATGCAACAATGATCACAATGGTCACATGCAGAGAAACAAAATAATCTAACCAATATTGTGACTATTCAGATAGCAAGATCAGAAGAAACCCTGTCAGCATTGATTTTGGTTTTCATTTAAAATACAATGCTGTGAACTGAACAAACTGCTATGTTAAGTATTCCCTGGATTAACCCTCAGATATTCAAAATGTTAATCGAGTCAGGCCCAAAGTACAAAATGAAGCAAAAATTACACAGAAAAATAAGCACAATTTTATCATACGGAATTGATTACTATGTGAAAGTGTTACCTGAATATAGTCAGTAGGCCCTGAACCAAATAGAAAAGAGCGAGAACTAACAAAACGTCCAAATTCAATGTAACCCTAAAAGGAATGAACAGCATTACATTATCCAGATGGTGATCACGTCGGAAATTTCAACATCTATGGAGGACTATTTAGATAAAAATAACAAA
The DNA here is from genome assembly GCA_947561735.1 of Cenchrus americanus. NCBI lineage: Eukaryota > Viridiplantae > Streptophyta > Magnoliopsida > Poales > Poaceae > Cenchrus > Cenchrus americanus. Next base: position 228,844,062 of record OX387244.1, read on the forward strand.
AGAGACAATCAGCGTAAACTCAAACTGTGTGCTTCAAAAATATTAATACCAGAATTATTTAAATAGAATTAGTATATAGAACAGTGAGGCTAAAGAAGAGTGTAGGCAAACAGATTAGTTGTGGGCAAAAATGCTGGAACGGAGTGTTATTGATGTTGGAATTGCAAGGTTGCTACAGTGTTTACTAATCTTCAGCTACGTAAGGGTAGGTTTCTACCTTTACCGTCATTCTGGGGTTATTTAATTTTTCCCATCTTTCCAATATGCACTATTTACCAAGAACATAGTAATATAATGATAATGTCTTGTCATGTTCAGCATAAAAGGGTAGTACATTGTGAATTATCACTATATTCAAACTTTTACTAGCTGTGTTGGCACCACTTACCACATGGTTTATACTCTTCACGCTTTTCAAACTGATAAATAACCTTAGACAGTCTATGCCCTTAGAATATACACTTGCACCTTAATATATGACTAAATTGTACACTGTACAATTATGCAAACAATGTACTGCTACACCACCTTTCAAGAACGTAACAAGATAACATTTGCAACTTTTAATTTGACGGAGATGACACCATAAATTGACAATAAAGAGTTGAAAAGAAAACGACATGAATACTGTCTTACCTCTTGAGATCTTTTCTGCACATCTTTGCAGAACTCAACAACTAAATCAGAGGGTTGCAAACCCTGATAATTACAGCAAAAGGAGTTGTTAGTAATATAGTGGATACACTTACAAAAAAAACAAATATACATGTAAACAGTATAGAAAATAATTTTTGACCATGTTATAGTGGATGTAGGATATTCACCTGTTCATTAAATTCATATTCCTTTCCGACCAGATATGTCTGAAGCTGTGTAGGAGAAAGCAGTATGAAAGAATTTTATCTAGTTTCAACACATTACCAGAGAATAGCATGACCGTAAGGATACAAAATCAATAAGGCGGCTTTCATTGTCAAAGGTATAACAATTAGAACTTGGGACCACGATGATAGCAGTGGCTGGCACATGCACGTAGATAGCTGCCAGTGCCAACAAAACTGCACCAGATGAAAAAGTATAAGAATCTAACAGACCCAATAATTCCTAACCAAGTGAAATTATCAAACAAGAAATGAAAGTAGAAGCTTATAGAGTGTGTTTAGAAGCACAGGTGTGAGAGAAAAACAACACCTGTGATCAATAGATGAATGGTATGCATAGAACAGGAAGCCACATGACTCATGGCAGAACCGTTGTTCGGGTGTAATCGGCGTTTCCCTGTTAGATATACTGTCAGCATTGTGTGACAAGGTGAATAGGCGATTCATGATTAACTGACAAACAAATATTACAACATTTTGCAGGGCATGACGACATAACAAACAAACTTTGAGGACTCCATAGGCACACTCACTGTAACAATACAAAAGCATTGTATACGAATTAGGAAACTGATGGCATGTCTGTAGACCGGGCACCATGAGAACTACAGTAGCTTCGGCAAATCGGAACTATGGAAAGGATTTCGCAGTACAAAAGTCTACTGTCTGTGCGGTAATTGGAACGGTGACACCGCACCGACGGGCCCGAGCGGAGTGGGAACCCGCAGAGGCTGAACGCTTGAACCGGAGGCAGCCAGTCAGGGCCCAGGGCGAACAGAGCGAGCAAGGATTGCTCGAGGGGAAGCGCACGAATTCGAAAGGAGAAGACGGGGAAGCGAGAACTCACCGCTGCGCGGGTCGGGCGGCCGAATCTCCGAGGGCGGGCGGCCGTCGCCAATGGGGAGCAGGCGAATGTGTTTATCCTGGAACGGCTCCCCTCGTCGGCGAACGGGAGCGGTGCGCTCTGCGCTTGCGCCGGGGACGTGTGGGCCCGGACGACGGACGTGGCTGTATCGGTTTCCTCGTCGGCGAACGGTGTGTGGTGTACTGGTGTGCGCACGTTGATGCCTTGGAGGCACCACCGCACCAAGCAGGAGAAGACGACTCGCTGTGGACTCAAAGTTGGAAAAAAAATCAACATCCACAAATATTTTGAAAATGGAGAGAGTATAATTTAGATTTATAATTAAATTTTAAATTCATAAATATAAATGATATAATATAATATAAATGATTAAAGTTTAATTTGAAAAATCGCGACCTGTCAAAGTTTATTTTGAAAAAACGCACGCACGCTCATTCCTATGAACACGCGCAAATCCTACCCTTACGAGCGTCTTTAAAGATTAGACTGGTAAATCTTCAAAATTGTTGATAGAGATGTCAGCTAACACTGAAAGTATAAGTATTATTGAATCAAATCTAGAGCCTAAGGTACTACAGAAGCTCTTGTAACCACTTTGCTACATGCCCTTTTTCGCATAGATCTTGATAGTCGGTAGTGTTAAACCCGTAAAAATTGTCAACATCTAAATTTGATACTCCCACGCAGACGCGGTGATAGTATGATACTCCTTCCGGTTTGGTAAAGAAAGTCTACAAATTGACTTCTTATTTTTATAAATAGAATTATTAAAAACTCACGTATGTATACTTTTGTGAACGTATTTTACAAGTCAAATCTAACCGGAGGAGTACGCGCTGCGAGTGAGCATCATTTGCTCGATCGCCATGCACGCATAATAAAAAAGAAAAAAGAAAATAGCATTTGCCAATGCCTCAGCAAATCCAGGCCGTTTGATCTGAATCAGATCATCTGACCCCACAAGCACAAGGCCACAAGCCTTCCCCGTGCCCCCCCTCCGCCGGCGATGGCGAAGCTCCCGTCGTCCTCCGCGGCAGCGGCTGCCGGAGGCCGGGGTCCGGCACACCAACGGACCCGGATCCTCCTGCTGCTCCTCGTGGCAGTCGCCGCCTCCGCCTCCACAGCGGGGTTCCTCCTACGCGGCGCCCTGCGTGACCCCTGTGATGCCCACGTGGACTCCGCCTCCCTCACTGCCGCCGCTGCCGACGGGAGTCCCCTCGGGTTCATGAGGTCCAAGCTCGTGCTGCTCGTCTCCCACGAGCTCTCCCTCTCCGGTAATTTTCTCACCTTGTGGTTCACTTCTTAGTCCATACATTGGGGAGTAGTGTGATTTGTAATTGTTGGTTTGAGTAAATGTGCTGAGATCCTAGTTGCAAGCGAGCTGGACTACATACTACTATGTTGCGTACTTCCATTTATGTTAATGAGAAACAAAACAGAGAGATAGGAATGAACTTTCTACTTCCAGTGTTGAATATGAGCCTAGATCTTTGGAAAAGGATAGATATGAGCATGGTCATAGTTGATGTTGTACTGGTGAAAGTAGTTATTTGAAGCTGTTGAGTACTAAACAATGTTCAAGTTGTTCCTAAGATCTCTAAGCTGGAGGATTCAAGTTCTGAAATGGTAATATTTGTTGAAATAATCTCTGAAAACGAAGGCAGCATTTGTTTATTAGTCTCAGTGTAAATACTCCCAATCCATGTAGGTGGCCCACTTTTGTTGATGGAATTGGCATTTCTTCTGAGGCATGTTGGCTCACAAGTGGTGTGGATAACAAACCAGAGATCAGAAGAATCAAATGATGTTACATATAGCTTGGAGCAGAAGATGTTAAAACATGGAGTGCAAGTATGAATACTCCTACAGATGAGTAACTTGGAATTATGGTCTTAAATTTATGCATATTGCTTGGAATTTGGAATTTTGGCCTTACCTCTTTCATTTTCTTAATGAAATGGAGTATTCCTTCCATCTAAACATCGCTTGGAATTCGGTTGTGTTGATCTGGTAAAACACTATAGTAAGCTAAGTTGAGAAAAATCAATAGCAGAGGACGGTGACTGCCATTTTGATAAACTAGGCCATCAGTTTTGGACTCTATGACTTCTGTAGTAAATTTTCTGGAAGGCTTGTGCTCCATTGTCCCTAAATAGATGTCTTTCTAGGATTTTGCACGACCAAGGGCCAAAGCACACTTAAAAGTAATGATTTCACCTTCATTCAATGCCTTCATCAGGTTTGTTAGTTCTCTTGGAACACGTGTGCACTCTGTGACATTGTACAAAATGACCTCGTAGATAGAAATTGATCATTAAAAGAGTATGCTCCCCCCATCCTCAAAACATATGACATCTGAACTGTCTGTCCTAAATGCCACATTTTAGAACAGAGGGAGTGGTTTTTTGAGGGAAAACATTAAAAAAATCATCACCAAAATCATATCATAAGCATCAAACCTGAAGATTATTACAAAAAAAAACTTGAAAGTTTGAATGTCATTCATATTAGAACAAGGGGAGTAAATCATATTGTAAGCATTATCCATGAAGATTATTAAATAGAGTTGTGAATTAATAAAAATTTACACCTTTTCTAGGCCTTTTAGATTTTTGAACTCCACCAAAGTTACTTTCCCCATTCTCAAATAAATGGCATTCTAGCTTCCAAGTAATGTTTTCGAATGCATGTCATGAGATGATTTTGGAATAACTTTTTAGCATTTTCTCTTGTATATTGTTCTTCTTTAGAGATCATGTTTTCATTTCCAAGGTCCTTTGCTACTATACGGACTACAGTAACACACAACATTTGCAAGAGTAATAACTAGCTTATGAGGGCTTTGCATGATGGTATATGATTTTGTAGGCATCCCTTCATTGTTGTCCAGTACCCTAAGATACTACTGAGAAACACTGAGAGTATGTCTCTTGATTCCTTAATTTTTTTTAATATCATAAACTACTGATTGTTGAGCCCTGTAAATTAACTGCATGCTAAAGAGGCAGGGGAACTTTAAAGAGATGTTAGATATAGTTATATATCTTTATGAAAATCCTTCTGCACCAGAACAGAACACTTCTCAACTCTTAAAACATTAAATACAAGAAGAGCACCAATTAATATTTTACCTTTTCCCCTTGAACCAGCAAGAGAGCTGTGCATCATTATATTAAGGAGTAACAAATAAACAAAAGTACAGCATCAGAACCTAGAACTACTCTCACTCAAACTTAACCCAAACTGAACAAAGGGAAGAATAAAAGGTGCAGACCAACTAGTAGTAGAAAGAATTCTCAGTAATAATATTTTATATCTGAAACATAACTTTTTTAGAGAAGAAAGATAATAAACTTGTAATTTTCAATAATAATGCACGGCCTTTTGAGAGAAGAAGTGCACATGGAAGAACAGCGGAACAATATTATGCGGTGAGGAAAATATTGTTTTGGCTGCCTACCTGCAGTCGCTGCTGTGCTTAAAAACTTCAAAGAACAGACAGGGAATTTAGTGGGAGAAAATTTGAAGTTCTACTGAAACTTAATATGATACACTGGGCCTTCTTATCTGTCTATGTTCAGTGGAGGGCAATTGTTACAATTCAGATGGAATTTCAGGAGGTGGAAGGTGGGAGGGAAAAAGATGGAATTGAGTAAGTTAGAACTGTAGCATGCTTTTGCACAAATTGCAAGGGGACTACAATTTGAACTCTCCTCTCACACATTGACCTTATGGTTGACGATTGACCTTGTAAATTTGATTAATCTGCTCCTAGGACTAAGTGCAACTTACTAGTCCACTTTCTGTTTTATGCACTTCATTTGGCTTTACTAGTTATAATATCAATATTTATAATATTTATCATAATAAAATTAAGTGAAAAAGAAACGAGGGTGCCACAAACTATCTCTGTTGGCATACATCAAAATGGAATTTAATCCTTGTTTACTCAAATACTTCAAACCACTTGCTTCACAGGTTTTACCAGCTAGGGGGCAAGAGGCAGTTGATACTGCTAAAAAAGCTGATCTGGTTGTCTTGAACACTGCTGTCGCTGGCAAGTGGCTTGATCCTGTTCTAAAAGACCATGTTCCTGAAGTCCTTCCAAAGATTCTTTGGTGGATCCATGAAATGCGGGGGCATTACTTTAAGCTTCAATTTGTCAAACATCTCCCCTTTGTTGCTGGGGCCATGATTGATTCTCACACAACGGCTGAATATTGGAAGAGCAGGACTAGCGACCGTCTGAAGTATGTGCAAAATTATAACACTGCTTTTTTTCCTGTATAGTATTGACTGCTTGGTTCTGTATTTATAACATTGAAGAGGTTGGTTATCGTAGTTTTGACTCCATACTGCTGATATGAATTAGCTGACTGGGAGATAATAAATTCTCTGCCCCCTGCCTTCCTGTTGATAGCTCCAATCTTTACTGGCTATATATTTTTTTCTTCTATGTATGAACTTTTACTTGTGATGAAAACATCTTAGGCAATAGTCAGCCATTCTTGCACTTTCTTAGTTCATTATTACATACCTCTAATTGCTTCGTCTAAAGAATACAGATGCCGCAAACTTATGTTGTCCACCTCGGGAATAGTAAAGAACTAATGGAAGTTGCTGAAGATAACATTGCAAGAAGAGTCCTACGGGAACATATTCGTGAGTCCCTTGGAGTACGGAGTGAAGATCTCCTGTTTGCAATAATAAACAGTATGTTTTGTCACTTAGTTCTTCCACAATTCCTAACCACAGTCTTGTTGATGCAAATTATTTATGTCTTATTATTCCATTTTCCTTTCTTAGTAAATATTTTGTAATCCAGGTGTATCACGAGGAAAAGGGCAAGACTTGTTTCTGCAGGCATTTTATCAGACTTTGCAGCTCATCCAACAGCAGAAGTTAAAAGTGCCTAAGATGCACGCCGTAGTTGTGGGAAGTGATATGAATGCTCAGACCAAATTTGAGATCCAGTTACGTGACTTTGTGGTGAAGAATGGGATTCATGAACGTGTCCATTTCGTGAACAAGACATTGGCAGTGGCTCCTTATTTGGCAGCAATTGATGTGCTTGTTCAGAACTCTCAGGTGAGTGATAGTGTGATCTGTGGTCCATCTTTCCCCCCTCAAAACTGTATGTCTCTGTTAATTGTTTTTCACATGGACTGTTCATAGTATGGAATAGCTAGGAATGATATCTGCTTGTATCCTATTGCCTCACTTTGTAATAATTAATACTGCCTATTTTGAGTCATAAAGAAGCTAATAGCTATCAATAGCTAGAGATAGAACAGAGAAAGGGTGATTCTTTGTTTGGCATAGCATTTAGGTGAACTTTTACTTTGTACTTTTGATTTGTCATCTTCTCACCAAAGGCCATGGCTTAAAATTTCTGAAGGACTAGATATCAGTCAAATGCTAGTATACAATCTTTGCAATTTCTGGCCAGTTCAAGATTGATCAGTACTTACTTAATGATGCTTAAGTATTTGGGTTTCAAGCCCTTCCAGCCACTATGTGGTGTATTGAGGAACTTAGCTTAGAATAGAAGTCACTTACCATATATATGTTTGGTTTGCAGCTTGGCTAAGAAAGCCCAGTTGTTTTGGTGTGGTACTTGCTAAGGATGCTTAGACCACAGAGTGCAAAACACCCTTAAACAAATCAGGTTCTCTTTCAAACTAGTGAAATTTGCAAAAAAGTGTTGGGTTAGTTGTACACCTGCTGTAAAAGATTCACTTGCTTTATACTAGTCATTGACCAAGTAGTACTGCTACACTGCCAGTTTCAGATGCTTGTTCATAAGCAGATTTCGTCTACTTCAGACTTCCAGTAATATTACCCTTTATTCAACCTAGGCCCGTGGAGAATGCTTTGGAAGGATAACAATTGAAGCAATGGCATTCAAGTTGCCAGTACTGGTAAGGCCCTCCCTCCCTCTCCCTCCCGCCCTCCTGTCAGTGTGTAGGCAGGGGACTGGCAAGAACGTCAGTTTAAACATTGGTGAACGCACTATATTTTTTACATTTATTTGGAGTATAGACGACTACAAGGCGATTAACCATGCTGCAACATTCTGAAACGTGGTCCAGCAAGAGTTATTGTTGTGAATCATGGGTACAGAGTCACTGTAAACAATCATGACCTCACATTAAGCCTTGCGCCCGCCATCCGCTGTTTTCTCCTGCATTCTGTCCCATGCTGTCAACTTATTGACCGGATTTAATGACGTCACGCCTTTGCTAATTGCTATATCAGGGCACGGCTGCTGGAGGGACCACGGAAATCGTCGTGGATGGCACGACTGGCCTTCTGCACCCTGTGGGGAAGGAGGGCGTCGCGCCTCTTGCGAAGAACATGGTGAGACTCGCAAGCCATGCCGAGCAGAGGGCCACCATGGGGAAGAAGGGCTATGACAGGGTGAGGGAGAGGTTCATGGAGCACCACATGGCTGAGAGGATCGCCACGGTGTTGAAGGAAGTTCTGAAGAAATCACATGAACAACACACTCGTTCTTGAGCTTTACCGCTCCCATCTTCTTGTGCTAACCATGTAGATCTAGATCTTACGGACTACAAGGTTCGGACTCGTGGTAAACTGTAGGTTACAGTCTGTTTCACCTGTTGTTCTGCTTCGTGGTTTTCTGTATTTCATTCGTGAACTACGAGGTTTGGACTCGAGGTAAACTGTAGATTACTGTCTGTTCCACCCGTTGTTCTGCTCCGCGGTTTACTGTTTCTCACTCATTGGTTTTACCTGGTAGTATTTGGGATTGCACCGACGATTTAAATTTCTTATGCTGATGCTGTACCCGTAACCTACCGAGCTCTGACGGGGAATTATGCCACATGCAAGACGCCAGTCGTTTTGCCACACTTGCACTCATCAGATTCCTCAACACACAAATAATGATCGCTAGAGTACACGCACAGGACGCACCCGGCCAGTTTGCGACAATACTTGCCAATGGGAACACCTTCGTCAGAGGAAGAACTGCGCAGACTCGGGTATTTACAGCACTCGGTCGCCGACGCACGGTCGCGTGAGATATCAGTCGACGTCGAGCTTGCCCCCCGCCGGCGGTGGTGGCGACGGCGACGGCTTCTTCTTGCCGAGCTTGTACCTGACCATCCTGAGGATTCGCAGGAACCAGTAGGCGCTCACGAGCTGCAGCCCCGTCGCCATCGCCTGGCGAAACGGAAGCAACAGAGCGTGTCAGGTGTGGGAAGTTGGTTAGTCGTTGGGATTTTGGGGGAAGATGGTTGCTGAGATGAAGGTTTGTTTGGCCAACGGATTTGCCGGAGAAGGCGTACGCGTACCTTGATGATGATGGGGTTGTCGGCGGTGAGGGTGACGTAGGTGACGTAGGGGCCGAAGCCCATCCGGGCGGCGGAGAAGGTGACGGCGAAGAGCACATCGACGAGGAGGTTGAGGTCGGTGTCCCGGACCCCGAACTCCTTGAGCATCTCCCGGAGGTGAAGCAGCGGGCTCGAGATCTCCGTGATGAGCAGGCTCGCCACCATCTCCGTCCCGCACTGCAACCACCACAGAGACCGCCGCCCGCCGGCCAATCAATGAGGAGCTCGGCCTCCAATTAAAGGCCAGCCAAAGAACACCACCGGCCGGCCGGTAACCGACGACGAACTAACTGATTTATGTATCTCACCCTCTGGTAGGCGAGGCCGGCGGCGATGCCGACGATGCTGACGAGGTGGTGGACGGTGTTGTCGAGGCGCACGTCGCCGTTGAGGTGGCAGCACGCGGCGTCGTAGACCATGTACGAGAGCGTGAGCGCCAGCGCCCTCATATGGCGCGGGGACGAGGCGGCGGCGAGCGGGCAGACGGGGCAGGACCAGTCGTCGACGGAGAGGCAGGCGAGGCAGACGGCGGTGACAGCGTGCATGGTGGAGACGGCGCGGTTGCAGAAGTCGTAGGAGCGCTTGGGGAAGAGCGCCCGCACCAGCACGAACGCCGTCGACCACAGCACCGCCCCGGACACCACCCAGCTCACCACCGTGCCGCCCTTAACAACCCCCGACTCCTCCATGGCCGCCGCCGCCGCTCTCAGTCGTCTCTTAACCCGGTGGTCAGCGAAAGTAAAGACGATGGAGATCTAGTCTTTGGAGGAAACTGAACAATGATCGAGTCCAAGGCGCGCGAGTATATAGGCTGAGGAGAGAGAGGTAGCAGCTAGCAGCAGCAGGGAGGACGGACACGATCTGTCACGGAGCTAGCGTGACTGACAGGGTATACAGAGGCGAGTTATATAGGGAGTGCGGGGCTTCTTGTGGCGGAAAGCATCGTGACTGTGGAGGAGGATCCATCGGTGGATCGGAATCAATGGGGCGGTTGGGGACGACGGGCCGGTATGGGTCGGGCTCCAACTCGGTGGCGAAAGCAGCCGGTTGGTTGAAGAAGAGGAACGTCAGGTCTCATCCGTTTCTGGTCGTGGTTGGCGCACGTACGGGGCCGTATCGTTATCGTAACTCTCTGGCCTGGCCTCTCATGTTCTTCTCATGCAAAATGTACTTCTTTATTATAGAAGAAATCCGTTTTCCGTCTTATTAATGAGTAATCCGTTGCGCTCTGGTCCTCAGAGATAGCGACGTGTGGCTAGCTGAGTTTCAACTTTCAAGGGAATAGAAGGGTGATGATTGGAACCACATCTTAAATACTGCTCGACCTGCCACCAAATCTTCAGTTGTAGTAGTATTTTATTAGATAGAGTTTATTGGACGCTGAAATTTATTGTGATCATCGATCTGCCACAAAATTACACAAAATTAAAGGTTCTCAGCCAAACCTGTTCGCTTGGCTTGGCTGACCGCCGGTAGCGGGTGCTAAGTTGTTGTGAGAGTAAAATACTGTTGTTAGCTGGTGGTTGGTGCTATTGTTGATTTGGTGTGAGGTTTTTTAGAAAATGGAATATATTTCAATATTCAGCGTCAAATAAAAGTATTGTTGGTTGGCGGTTGACAAACAAGACGAACAAGCATGCATGGTTTAGAGTTTACCTCTTATATATGATGAATTGGCAAAACAAAAAGGGAAGTACAATAGTGCTATGGACATTAAGCATGTCGTGAGTGTTTTCTAATTGCAGCAGTGTCACTGCCAAAAACATGTTCTGATTATATTGATCTTTACATGTCAGCTCCGAAGGTTTATTGAACAGAACTCCCTCTTCACTATCTAGCGGCACCGAAGTTGAACTCCAGCTAGCCTCCAACAAGACAGCAAGTCAATAGCACGACATGAGATCCAGTAGTAAAGGTAATGCTCCCTCCCCCTTGGAATCCTTTGCAGTTTGAATCCCTGAGACAGCATGTTGAAATTTTAGGACTTTTATCTTGGAGCATAAGGCTTAACAATAATGACTCAGTGTAGAATGATCATGGACTTTGCGCTTTGTGAGGGCAAAGACATTTCTATATTGGCCCATGTTGAATTTTAGCTTTGAACTCGAATACTTGTTTGCAAATTGATCTATTACTAATATAATCTTGAGTGCCCATTAGCTGAACTAAGAAACAAAGGGCGTGAGGAACCAGTACAAAGTTTTCTGAAGCTTGCACACTGTATAGTACTGACATAGTTTGCTCTAAGAGAAATTATTTATGTTGGGGAATCGACAAACAATTTTTATTTTCTTTGACTATCTATGTTCAGATTTGCCTTTCGGTTGGCTGACAAAATTAATTTCCTACGTGTTGTTTGTTAATTAATTCATTTCAAGATTATGTATCAATGCATGAGACGGTCTATTAGACACAACTAATGTACTTTCTTATGATTACTAAAGTTAGATAACACTTGATCTCTGCATGACAAACTTGATTAACTATTATGTGCGCATAGTTGCTTGGAGACATAATAAGCAGAGGAACTCGGGGAGACGACGCTAGCTATATATATCTGTCATTGGGAAACGCTCTTCTAAGGCTGCAAAGGGATAACCGTTAGGTGCAGCTCCGAACTTCTTCAGTTCAATTATCTGTACCACTTTTTTAAAATTGAGCTGAAGTAATACAAATAATTGAACTAAGGAGGTTTGGAGGTGCACCACATCATAATCAATTTGCACCCCTACGCTGTTCTACAGTTGACTGCATAGTGCAACTGTCACTGCACGTAGGCCTTAATGTCCGTCACACTCACGTGATAGCCTCGACCAGTCAACCGTAGAGGATGCTCGATCGATCCACATATGCAAAGTAGACTACTCCCTCAGTCTCAAAATGATAGTCGTGTTGGTGTTCGTGCCACAAGTTTAACCAAATTTGTGGAAAATACATACATCATTTGTATCTCCAAATAATTTTATTGAAAAACTAGATTCAAATATCTATCTAATCAACTTTATATCCTAAATAGTAATATATTTTTATGTAGGACGAGTGTTTTCTACTCCCGGGAGTAGCTACTCCCATATTTGTATCTCACAAACTATAGGAAATCTTTGATACTTGAGGTTTCTAAAATAAGTATGTACACATAATTGATTTTTAAAAGTGGTATGTGGACATACCCTCTTTTTATATATGAGGAAATATACGGTCTGTGAACATACTCTTGTTTCTATATAGGAAATAACATATACACAAGGTGCAAAAAAAATTGCGAGTTCCACTCAAATTTTGTCATGGTTAACACTTTGATAAATCTTATTTTATGTATACTTCAATTGATAAATGTGTATGTAAACATATGCAAAATGATTTTTTTGAACATTGGAGTAGCTACACCCGGAAGTAGATTGAATTCCCTTTTTTGATATAATTAGTTAAAGTTGTTTATCAGAAACGAAAGCGCCGGTCTTTCGATACGGAGGGAGTAGTTTTGTTCCGGCTGTTGGCGTAAAAATTACACAGAGCCAAGAGCCAACCAGCTGTCATCGTAGTACACACGTGCTCTGCATTACTCCTACACTGTTTGGACAGGAAATGCATGCCATCAATAATTTGCTACGGAGTACTATATACAGCGTGCAATACGGTCCTACGTATGAGGGAAGTCACTATGCGGCATCTACTATGGCGACCCCGGCGACTCATCAAAGCACGCAGATATAGAGCAACAGTTGCAATATAATTGGTGTCGCGACAACTTGAGTGCGTGTCGGGGCGTGGGCGTGTTTGGGAGAGCTCCACGCAGCCTCCGCATCCAAAAAACAGCTCCACTCCACTTTTTTCCCCGCCAAACACCCCAGCTCCAAAAACTCCGCATCCACCAAATCCATGGATCTAGCTCCCAACTCCACCAAATCCATGGGGTGCCTCAAGAGGTACTCGCAAACACGTTTTTCATAACAACTCATGGAGTTGGGGGGTAATTACCCACCATTGCCACCGATTACACAACATACCGGTTCAATTCTTTTTCCCCGCGACCCGTCGTCTTCTCCGTCGAACGCAGGCCGCGGCGCCCTTCCTCTCCCCGCCGCGTCGCCCGCGCACGCCGCCGCCGGCCGGCCGGCCGGACCGCCGGGAGAAGCCGCGGATGAGCCGCCCGCCGCCCCCTCCGCCCCCCCCTCTCAATTCCTCACGTCGAGTCGCGCCTTTCTCGTCCTCCTCCTCTAACCCTAGACGTCTCCGATGTCAATGGTGCGGCGGCCGCCGGGAGATGAGGAGGAAAACGGAGCTCATGGCGCTACCTCGGGAGGATTCAATCACTCCATTTTCGCAAGAATATGGTGCCGTTGGCGACCTTGGGGACGACGCCGGCGCACGCCCGACCCCTTGGCCGGGGGGCGCGTCGGGGCCGGCCCTAGGCGCGGCCGGCGGCCCAGGCAGGGGCGTCGCCGCCCTAGGCCCGGCCGGGGCGTGGCGGTGCCGACCGACGGGTGCCCCGGCCGGGGGCACCGCCGCCCTAGGTAGGGCGTGGCTAGCCGTGCCGGGCCGTTGGCGGCCGCCGGTGCCTTGCCCGGCCAGCTCGTGGGAGGGGCCCGGCCGGCCATGGCAGGAGCGCGGCCGCCCGGTGCCGGGGGCGCGGCCGGCCATGGCGGTGGCGCGACCGGCCTCTCCGGCGGCACCGCCGGTCCGGGGCAACGAAGGAGACGGTCCGGGGAAGCGGCATGATCGGGTGTTTTGAAACGGATCCCTCCATCGGCGATGCGTTTTTGGCGTCTCAAGCATCGCCTACCTCCGGTGCTCAGAGAAGGAGACGTGCTGCGTCAAGCAAAAGGGTCGAGATGATGAGGTATAATTCGATGTCTTTGCCTTGTTCTTTGTTTTTAAATTTGTAGACATAAATTGGACCGTCATAAATCATGTATAGGGAGGAGATTATATTGATTGGACCGATGAGAATACCACCCTAGTTTGCCAATTGTTTGCTGATAAAAAAGGAAAGGAAATAGACCAAACACACACTTGGTGGAGTTGTCGCTCCGTAGTTGGTTTGATGGAGCCGAGCCCTCCCAAACACGCCCTTAATTTTCACTTGACGGCACGGGATCTGCTACCGTGCAGCACGTACGTACTCCTTTTCCAACTTATTAGATTACGCAGCTTTACACCAACATACCTTTTCCACTTACTCTTACGTGGTGATGTTTGATTCAAGGAGCGGTAACGGTAATGAAAATGGAATCAAATTACATGGATATCAATGATGGGATGGGTCAGCGATTACAGGTTTGGTTTGGTTGAACAATGTAATGAGATTCCAAAAAAAAAACAATGTACTAATACTAATAGTATCAGGTAGGCGGAATAGCCATTGTGGTCCTTAAACTATCACGCAATACTCAAATTGACTCTGAACTATCAAAACGTCCAATATAGCTCTAAATCTTTCAATTTATAACTCAATCTCGTCCCTTGTGGTCAATTGGGCATGCAAAATATCTACCTACCACTCCCTAATTCCTTTACATGCTAGCCACTCACTGTGTTTTCGTCTGTCGTTTCCCTCTCGTCTGGCCGCTCCATTGTGGAGGCGGTGGCCCAGTGTCGCCATGGATCATGGATCCAGGGAGGGGAGAGGGAGAGGAGGAAGGTCGACGCTAAGAAGAGGAGCACCGGATCCTAAGAGCGTCGAGTTCTAACCCTCATGAAGCAGCGTGAGCAATCGAGGTGAGTACAAAGTTTTGGGGCTAGGGTTGATCTGAATGGGGATTGATTCGTTTTTTGATAAATTTTCGTTGATTAGTGCAGCTTGAGACACTACTGGAACATCGTGAGCGGACAGGAAGTAAAGGAATTAGGGAGGGGCGGGTTAGACATTTTGCATGCCCAGCTGGTCACAAGGGATGAGATTGAGTTGTAAATTGAAAAAAATAAGGGCTGAATTGGACGTTTTGATAATCCAGTGGCTAATTTGAGCCTTGCGCGATAGTTTAGGGGGCCAGAATGACTATTTCGGCTATCAGTTACCTGTTCCAACTGAAAATTGCAATGATATGGTGTTGTGATCCGATTACAGGGGACGATGGGGGTATCAACTTTGAATAAGCTATGTTATGTTGACACAACGGCGATGTGAAGGTGCCACAACCACGCGCGGATGCGGTGCGGGAAACGGCGCGCGAGCACGGGTAGGTGGTGGCGCACAGGGACCGACAGTTGTGCGCGAGCGCGGTGTGTGAGGCAATGCGCGGGCATGGAGCAGGCAGCTGCGCGTGGGAGCAGTGCGGCGATCGGTGGCACGGGCGCAGAGCAGGCGGCGTGTGGGAGTGGTGCAGGAAACAAGTGAGTTAGGGTTGAGAAGGAGGATTGACGGTTCATGGTCGCTCGCATGGATCTTAAAGTGGTGGAAGCTAAGTAACTATTTGGCTTCCGGAAGCCAGATAGGATTTCCGGCTTTAACCTACGGGTGGTAATGGGTCCTTCAACTGAGCCTAGTAAATTTAAGGATGTGACCCTATAAGAGTCGGGCCATATATATATAATTTTGAGCTAAAACGTAGTAGAGCTTAGTGGATTGTGAAGAATGCATTAGGGTCATGGCCTTTAACACCCCTAGGTGGTGGCAGCGGTGTGGTGCCAGCAGCGGCGGAGACGATTTTTTAATGCATTTCGAAAATGTTTGTCATGTAGTAACTTTAACGCACGACAAAGGTTTGTTTACCGTGCAAAATGTTGTCGAGTGGCCTTTGTCACACGCCATGGTGGAAAACACATGGCAAACTCTTTGTCGTGCGTTTTTCTGACCTTTGTTGTGCATTTTCGGCGCACGACAAATGTGCATCCTCTGGTAGTGACACCATTTTGACAAATGTGCGTCCTCCGGTAGTGACACCATGTTGAATCAAATATCTGTAAAGGAATCACATACCTCTATGTAGTTTAATTATATTACATTTGGCCAACCAAAAGCTATCTAATTGTTCGCATGTTTGGATAGGACGACCGATTTGAGGTCCAATAATCAATCTCTCAGAGGAGTCGTTGTGGACTTGTGGTGGATCTTGCTTACCCGGGTCGAGTCTCTCACTTGCGTGACATGGTGATTTCGCCAAATCTATCACACTAGTCCAAGCGAGGCTTATACATATAGTAGACGAGTGTATATCTATACAGTGTTAAAAAATATTTTTTACTCAAAAAAATACTTGTTTTGCTTGATTCGGCTTCCGCTGATCTATCACTAACTTTTTTCAATGAAAAAAAATCTGAGACAGACAGCTATCCTTTTCTTTCAACTATAGTGCTTGCATCCTTCTATAGTGCTTCCATTACGACATGAAGGCCGCCGCATAGATTGGACGTAAACCTAATTTCAGCTACTTATAATTTTCAGCTGCGTATGTAGAGTAGCCTTCTTAACTAATCGTACGTCTTCCTACGTACGAAATAAAGCTCAACAAATGCTGATTGTACAAGCTCTAGGCTACAAGTGTATAGTTCGTCCTTATTCCTGAAAGTTAAAGTACTTAGCTAGGGCGCCAACCGACACCTAATTCCTGCTTGACAGGTCGATCTTGACCCAATCACATCCTTACAGTTGGGCTGATTGCACATATATCGTTAATGCATATATCGTTGATGCTAAGGATCGACCCATGAATGATCGATACACTACGGGAAACAGGGGGCTTTGCCGTGCGCCCGAGCGCACGGCAAAGGCCAAAAAACGCACGGCAAACCCTTTGCCGTGCGTTTTTCGTCGGGGCGCACGGCAAAGGGCGCACGGCAGCATTTTGCACGGCGAAGCCCCTTTGCCGTGCGCCGCGCCTGGCAACGCACGGTAGACAAAGTTTGCCGTGCGTTTTTCCACGACGCACGGCAAACAAAAGCAACTAACGGCACCGGCGCCAAACGGCGTGGAACAACCTTTGCCGTGCGCCGGGAGCAAAACGCACGGCAAACAGGGGCTGTTTGCCGTGCGCCGCCCTGAAAAACGCACGGCAAACAACCCCTGTTTGCCGTGCGCCAGCCAGAAAACGCACGGCAAACAGGGCTGTTTGCCGTGCGCCACTATAAAAAACGCACGGCAAACATTTTCTAAAAAATAAAAAAAGAACCAAAGCCCCTGTTAGGAGGGGCATGTTGACATGCTTGCACTTATCACTGTGTATAGAAATTAAGAAAAGAACAAACCATTACAGCACATATCACATAAGCAGTTGGATCTTTGGGATGTGGAGCACCAGAGGATGGTACCTGACTTACTCCCGGTTCATTACAACAAGTTAAATTCTATATGTCTAGCCTATGCAATTATGCATTTCCATCAAAGCTAAGGTTGACGAGCTTGAATGGTTGGCAAAGAAACGAGAATCAGCATATAGTATCTATATATCTGGACGGTGAATCATCATCACATTTGATATCTCCTTGTTACATATATACATACCTCACCTCAAAGCTCTTCACACACTAAATCCATGCATGTCAAAAATGTATCCCAAAATATACATCTGAACAATTTTCAACTCATTAAAGAATTTAAATCTGTTGTTTTGCAACATATTATTCTTCATAGCACTGCACAAAATTAACATAAACTTACAATATAAAATAGTAGTAATCAGTATATAGCACGGTTGTTCATATATACATGTGCGGAACAATCCATTAACATACATTAATTTCATATATATTAATTTATATCTACGAACATTTATATTTACCTATATACATAGGACTATCATATATATGCTTCATGTTGGCTTTCTGTTATTTCACTCTTGCTCAGTAACATGAGTCTACTATACATTTTTTTTAAAAAAAACAGTGTTCTCCTACTGTGTGTATATGTGCTCAACCGCTATATATATGATATTCGCCACATGATGGTTAGCTAGATAAATCCAGGCCGGCGGTAGTAATCAGAAATATACGTACGTACTGCTCCGCAACTGTGATTAGAAGGTAGTAATGCAGAATTAAGGCGCATCTACTAGCAATTCAGTAATGCATTGCGCCAGAGTGTTAATTGTATATACGTACGTACTGCGCCGCCTACATCAAGAGATGCTATGGATCCAACAGCCTGCAGGTACAATGGAGCTTCTCTCGATCCGTCACCTGCAAAGGACTGGTGGCAGCAATTGCACCAACACCAACCAATGAACCAACCAAGAGGAGAATGCACCAGAACAGAACACCACTGTACTAGCGGTGTCAGATTAAAGATTCAGGGCCGGCACAGCGTACCTTGGGGGCTTGTACCAGTGAATGGATGTTCTCGGCGACGGAGAAGGAGAGAGCCCACGGCGTGGGGGGGCGACCGGGGGGCGCGCGGGGGCCGCCGGGCCGCGGGCGGCCGGGGGCGCGCGGGGGCCGCCGGGGCGCGGCCGGGACGGGGGGCGCGCGGCTGCCGCCAAGGCACGGCCGCGGGCGGCCAGGACGGGGGGGGCGCGCGGGGGCCGCCGGGCCGCGGGCGGCCGGGGGCGCGCCGGGGCCGCCGGGGCGCGGCCGCGGGCGGCCGGGACGGGGGGGGGCGCGCGGGGGCCGCCGGGGCGCGGCCGCGGGCGGCCGGGACGGGGGGGGCGCGCGGGGGCCGCCGGGCCGCGGGCGGCCGGGGGCGCGCGGGGGCCGCCGGGGCGCGGCCAGGGCGGACGGGGGCGCGGGCAGCCGGGAGCGCGCGGGGGCGGCCGAGGCGCGGGCGCGCCGGCGCCTGGTGAGGGGTGGAGGGGCGGCGGGATAGGGGGCGCGGGGTGGGAGGGGGCCAGGTGTGTAGGGTTTGGGGGAGGGAGGGTATTTATATAAATTCTACAGTGAATTGTGATCGTTCGATCGCGAGATCAACGGTCCACAGAGGATGGGGTTATTTTGGGCCGGACGGAGAAAGTGGGCCGATCGCTGGCTGAGGGATTTGTTTGGGCCGTTAGAATACGGGCCGGCTGGTTGGGTCTTTGCCGTGCGTTGGGAATTTTGGCGCACGGCAATGATCCTCTTTGCCGTGCGTCGTAGACTAAAGCGCACGGCAAAGGCCTTTTTCATTTTCCTTCATTTCAATCTCATAATAAGGGTTATTTTATTAAAATTATCAAATGGGTCCGAAAATTTACCCTAAATTAAATGAGGCAATATATGGTGTATATTGCCAAAATAAAATTATCTCATTATTTTAAAACTTTATTTGCATTTTGTACAAATAAAAAACATTCCGCATGTGGGTTTTCATGATTCGCGAACATGTTCAAAATTTCATCCAATTTCATAAGTAAGGTCTTAAAAATGATTCAATTACATGGATATGATTTTTCCACAAACTTTACTACTTTATTTTATGGACTTGCAGTTCAAATTTGACATATACGACAAAAATTCTTTAAGTGACACATAATTGTTAAAAATAGTAAATTAATCGAGACATGCATATGATTGAAATGTATAGTACAAAATAATGTTTTTGAGGTGGAGAAATTAAAAGATGTACAAAAAACAATTTTTTGAAAATATTTTGCCGTGCGCTGTGGTAAAACGCACGGCAAACATATATCTTTGCCGTGCGTTTTCCTTTGACGCACGGCAAACATATATCTTTGCCGTGCGTTTTCCTTTGACGCACGGCAAAGACCTTTTTCATTTATCTTCATTTCAACCTCATAATTAGTGTTAATGTACTAAAATTATCAAATGGGCTTTGAAAAATTACCATAAATTAAAATGTGACAATATAAGTTGTATATTACCTAAATAAAAAATTTTGAATTCAAATTCAAATTTGAATTTTATTATGGCTACAAACTGAATCAAGTGTGTCACAAGACTCTGAAACTTCTAGCGAGATACTTCGGTTTCTAAGCACCATCTATGACAACTTGCTCAAAACACTCTATATGATTTATCACAAGCTTCACATAGGATACCATGAGCCCTCGACGAATCTCATGATTCTCAAACTTTATTTGCATTTTATACAATTAAAAAACAATACAACCGCATGTGGGTTTTCATGATTCGCGAACAAAATGATCAAAATTTCATCCAATTTCATGGTTAATGTCTTAAAAATGATTCAATTACATGAATATGATTTTTCCACAAACTTTACTACATTACTTTATGCACTTGCGATTCAAATTTGACTTATACGACAAAAATTCTTTAAGTGACACATAATTTTTAAAATTAGTAAATTAATCGAGACATGTATAAATTTGGAATATAAAGTACAAAATAATGTTTTTGTAGTGGAGAAATTAAAAGAAGTACAAAAAACAAATTTTTTAGAAATACTTTGTCGTGCGCTGTGTGAAAACGCACGGCAAACGTATATGTTTGCCGTGCGTTTTTGGACGGCGCACGGCAAAGGGAATGGCTTTGCCGTGCGTCTTACCCTAACGCACGGCAAAGGCGATGAACAACCTAACAGGGTTAACATTCCACTAGGAAAAAAATGTTTGCCGTGCGCCAACATAAAAACGCACGGCAAACTATTTTTTTGCCGGGCGTTTTTTATTACCGTGCGCCGTGGAAAATGCGCACGGCAAAGCTCCTCTTTGCCGTGCGCCCGAGAATATGCGCACGGCAAAGATTGAAACGCACGGCAATCATCGTTTTTCCCGTAGTGATAGGTCCATGTGTCTTGTGCTGAACCAATCGATGATCTATTCTCGTCACGAAGTCGTTGCAAATACATACCACTGACACCGACTAGACAGCTAACAGTACCTTCATCATGATACAATATTTTGGTTTTTCGGTGTTTAAGTTGGGTGCCGTGTGAGGGCCAAAATGTTAACATCTCATCCACTCATTTTAGGGGAAATGCTTTTTGCTAGGTGCAGTGCGAGTACGAAAATGTAAAAGCATATCCCACCACTTGTTTAGTTATTTTGGGGAGGAACAACTACTTTTTAAGGAATACAAACGTGGACGCTCACGTATATGTACGTAAATTCTTTCTTATGAACATATGCGTGCATAACGTATGCTTATGAGCGCCGTTGAGAGACTGGACAACCTTAACATTTCGAGTCACGACAAGCACCTCTCCTTATCGAGAATATGTTGTCCAACTTAGGGAATACTATCATTTATTTTTAAAATAAATTTAGAGAAGTGCGAGCATTTCCAATGAGTCATCAACTTCAATCCAGGTAGGTAGGTTCTACCAAATAAAACTTAATCCACTAATTTACACTCGGTTTTGCTCAATGAAAGTTGTTTACATACGAGCTTGAAAGTACGCCTTGTTGGCTTGTTTGTTTGAGCTTCTTAGTAGCTTCTCATTGGGGAAAGGCAGAAGTTTAAGGGTTGTTGGAGCTGCAACTTTCAAGTTTTTTTGAAAAGCTGATGCTAGTTTTTTGGTTCTCAAAAGAGACACTAGATTATAGAAAATATGTTTAGCTTTATGAGCTTAGGAAGCTGCAAGAAAAATTTGCTATTTGTTTGAACTTGTGACTTTTTAGTAGAGAAGCTACCAGAATGCTCAAACAAACAGACCAAACAAATCTTAAATAAACAACAAACTTCTCGTGCAACTTCTGAAAAGTCAGAAGCTTAGAAAGCTAAAAAATCTTCAAAAAGCTACTGTTAGCTTTTCATAATCAAAACATCAGTAACACCATTTCAAAGATGAGCAGGATTGCTTCCTCGGTCAATTCCATTATGCGGGATCTCAAAGATGAGCATAATCTTTGGTGTCTGGCTGGCGCTAAGAAGCTGCAAGGCCTAGGGCTAACTGGTGTTGTTTAGACCCCTAGGTCAAGTTTTGGTCATGTTACTTTTGTTTCCTAGCTAGTTTTTTTGTTAGGAGGACCGATCTCTCATACTTATAGAGTTTTTCAGACATACTCGTATAAGTATGTGGATCGATTAAAAGTCTATATTAATTACCCTTTATTTGTTTCATATACTAATTAATAAGTTACCTTTCCTATTTAATTGGTGGCAAGTTTGCATGCATGGTGGGTATTTCAGACCTCTCATACCAAATTATTCACTTATACAATGAGATAAAATTTAAATGGAAGTAGCTATATTCTAAGATGGAGTAGTAGTTGGCGCATATGTATGGTTCGGGAGACAAAGCACCTGATGTCTAGTGGTCCTTTTTTCTTACATTTTCGTGAGGGGTACTCGATATCACAACCAGCCAAGCTGTGACCATGTACGGTGTTTTAACATCATCGAATACATCTCATCAGCGTCTAGGTATCACACGCATTGTCTCGTTCCAAAAAGCATGGGCCATTAGTCGAGAAACTTTTGATATGCACAGTCTGCAGGCATGCCTCTAACAACAACCGCGTGAGCTAATAATGCTCTGGCCTTTTCTTAATTACTACTACTTGCCAGCCAAACTCTTTTCATTCATGATTCAACTAACTGAATTATTTTTTAAGAACATGTGACAGAATTTTAGAAAACTACTAGTTGATTAACCAAAATACCCTAGAGAATTGAGCCTAGCTCAGTTGGCTAGCTCGGCCGGTGTGCGAGTAGTCGGACACGGGTCCATCTTTAGGATCGACATCCACGCAGCCACGCTAAAACACACAAGTCTAAAGCCAATTTCGTCTCAAGAGTCTGCTATGAGAAGATCTTCTTAATACAATGTCATAACGTGGTTTTACTTTCCACATGTCGCATTTTTTAATTGGCACCCTAGATCTATCATATCACATCATCTCGTAAAATTAGATAAGGTGCATTTTGTAAAAATGCAAGATTGTGACGAACCACACACTGTCTTTTAAAAAAAACACCGCACAGATTATTACGCGTCCTCTACTCCTGCTGCCGTTCATTTTCTTCGCTTTGTTATCTTTCATGAGTCGTGATGAGTTATGACATATTGCACGTCGCTCACGCACTACTGGAGAAGCCGGCTTCCCGAGTGCCAAATGCACTCGGGGAAGGCTCCAAAACACTCGGGGAAGGCTTCCCCGAGTGCAACACTCGGGGGAAGGCCTACCGGGGATGCTTCTCACGGGGAAGCGCCCTT
Organism: Cenchrus americanus; assembly: GCA_947561735.1. Taxonomy (NCBI): domain Eukaryota; kingdom Viridiplantae; phylum Streptophyta; class Magnoliopsida; order Poales; family Poaceae; genus Cenchrus; species Cenchrus americanus. The sequence continues at coordinate 228,867,153 of OX387244.1, forward strand.
CCCCGAGTGCCAATTTTCTTGCACTCGGGGAAGCCTTTCCCGAGTGCTAACCTAGCTCTCGGGGACGATTTAACGCCGTCGACACCGTCTCCCGGTTTTTTACTCTTCCCGAGTGCAACACTCGGGAAGAAATTCTTTTTTAAAAAAAACCCTCTTCCCCGAGTGCAACACTCGGGGAAGAATTTTTTTTAAAAAAAATCCTCTTCCCCGAGTGCCTTGTACCAAGCACTCGGGGAAGAAAATCGCCGTTTTTTTGTAATCGTCTTCCCCGAGTGCCGCCGCCCATGCACTCGGGGAAGCCCCCTTCTTTTTTTATTTTTTCTTTTTGCTTTTACATTTGACAAACAAAGCATATATTTTGCAAACCACAAATCGACTTCAACATATCACAAACCACATTTATAAACCACAAACGACCAAATATGTCTAGAATCCACAATATATTACAAACCACACATTCAAAAGTACACACTATTTCAAATTCACAAGTACACATTATTCCAAGTTCAACTATTAGTGAAACTTGAGAGTAATTACAAACGATTTATAGATAGCACAAAATCTATTTAGTGCCGAAACAGCCTTCCTTTTACTGATTATAGCACCAGGATCTTGGCACCGATCAACTCCATTTGTAAGTCCGAAACCATAACCATTCACCCGAAATACCAATGGATATGATGGTCAGCATCTATTAGCCGTAAATTTCGGGAAAAGAATAAACAAAAAGGAGCAATGGACCAAACATATCCCACCGGACAAGCATTATGGTTGCAGCCCTCGCAAGCTCAAGATTTGCAAGAAAATAGATCACCAAATGAGCCGAGGATTTTGTTAAAACTTGGTTCTCCATTAAATAATAAAGCAAGTGATACCCTTCCAACAAAAAGGAAGGGCAATATGACATCTATCCTATATTGCCAAAGCCACAAATACATGATTAAATAAGAATGCAAGATAACCATTTTTTTAATACATGACACTACACAAAGGAATGGCAGTATGACATCTATCCTAACTACACTATTGGCACATCTCTTTAGGGGTGGGCGTTCGAGTTACCCGATTAGTTCGGGTCGGGTAATTCGGGTTTTGAGAAATTCGGGTAATGAGAATCATTACCCGATATCACCGTCAGAAAAACACTACCCGCAAATTCGGGTACCCGCAAAAAATCGGGTTCGGGTTACCCAATTTACCCGAAATCTATAATCAAAGTATACAAATCAAACACACATAATTTTGCATAGACTATTAGTTTGTGTTGAGTTTCAATTACAAGTTGAGAAGAATAATATATTATAGTTACTCATTCAAATTAAGAGAATTATATTCTAATAAAGTGACAATTTCAAGTATTCAACTAACAACATGTGAATAAATACAAAGACAAAGGCAAATTTCGGGTAGTTCGGGTAGTTTGGGTACCTGAGTGTATTACCCGAATTACCCAAATTAATTTCGGTTAATGACAATCACTATCCGAATTTGGGATCGGGTACCTCGGGTTCGGGTAATTCGGGTTCGGGTTCGGGTAATTCGGGTACGGGTAATGGGTATCCGGTATTTTGCCCAGGCCTACATCTCTTTTTCTCTTGTACAAAATACACGACACTACAAGTACAAAATACATGACACTACACAATTGCTTCCTCTCTGCTACTTCTATTCCGGTGGCACACATTTCGATAAAAATACCTAGTTATCTACAAGTATCCGAAAGCATGCATATTATCCCTCTCCCGAGATTTGGGATGTTTTTATGAGCCGATGAACTCGAAATAAAACAGCATGTAAGATTAAAGTAGACACACCATGCGTATCCCATGACATTGCACTTGGACCTCCCTAACGATCCTCCCTCCGCACATCCGCGGCAACAAAGAAAATAAGAAGTAAGAGCTAGTGCATACCGGTGGCACACCCCCGGTGTGACGCCCCGCATTTCTAATTACCGTCATTAACGCTAATGACCAGGTCACCCGGTCAAACCCCGGTCAAACACCGGTCAAACCTAGGTCAACCTGGGCCGTCACCCGAAAACCTCGCCATTGAACCCTATTGAACCCCTTGACCGAGCCTGCACACACCCGTGGTCAACCCGTGGTCAAAGACACGGTCAAACCCCGCTTAACCGTTGACGTCAGCGAGTGTCGTCCGGAACTTTTGCCACGTTCCCCAAAATTCACCTAAACACTTCAAAATCTACCTTTATGAAAGTTGTCCATCTTGTTGAGGGACACAACTTTCGTGTAGATTGGCATTTCAAATTTTGGGTGGAACATGGCGAAAAACTCGATCGATCGGCGTACCTCCGTTTTTCGGACAGCCGACATTCAATATTGGCACGACGTTCCTGCAAAATCCGTAGAGAAAAACACCCTAGAGCCTTTGTGAAAGTTGTAGGGGGTAGTTAGATCTACAACTTTCCCGTTGACCACATGTTGCACTTGTATTCAAAATTTTGGAGAAACACTTGCTCGAACAGGGGGCACGGTGAAATTTCTAGGCGCCGGAGCGCGACGTCGCGCCGCGTCGCCCGCGCTCCGGCGCCGCCCGCGCGCCGCCGCGCGCCGGCCGCCCGCGCCCCGGCTTCCGGGCCGCGCCCGCGCCTTCCCGAGGTGTGCGCACGTGTCCCCGTGTCGTTTCGCGCCCCTAGAAGCCTCGGAATCCGCTCCCCCCCTCGCGCCACGAGCCGCCGGCGAGCACCCGATGGACCGCCGGACGCCGCACGGCGTTCCCCCGCCGTGCACTCCTACCGAGGACCCCGCATGCTCCTAGACGTCACCGTGGGTCTCTTGGGTCGCCGGGCAGCACGCTCTTCCCCTATAAAATGGTCGCGCCCTTCTCGTCCCGCCGTGCCCCCGACCGAGCCGTCGCCGGCGCCATTGCGCGGCCCGCGGTGGAGCTCCGGGCCCGGTTGGCCGCGCACCCAAGCAAGCTCTCCCCCACCTTCTTTGGCACCCACTCTAGCCCGCAAACCTTCCCCAAGTCACCGGCGCAACCCCACCTCGCCGGCACACCGACCGCGGCGGCCCGCCGCCCCCTCCGCCGGCCGAGCCGCCAACGGCCCTCCCCACCCCCATCTATGGCCCAAAACCGGTCCCCCTAGGACCCCGGCACCCTTCCCCCGCCCTTCTCCGGCCGAGCCCGGCGGCGGCTCGCCGGAATTTGGCCGGACCGCCGCTGCCCGGCCGCCCAGGGACGACATTGCAAGAGCCACGATCTTTCCAGGGTCTTTCCCGCAAAAGCGCATCTCCAATAGTAAAGGTGAGTTGCTGTTTCTTGTAAATTGCGTAGAAAATCACAGAAAAATCATAAAAATGCAAGGCCAATTTTGTTGGATTCGTGGTGAATTATTCTACAACTTTTGTTATTCTGGCCTGAGCTAATTCCTTTTAGTTTTTGCATGAAAAATACAAATGTGAAAACCCTAGATCTGCAATATCTCAAAAACTATAAATCCTCTGTAGCTAATTTTTGGATATGTTGTGTGTTAGGTCATGACTAGCTCCTATGCCAAAAATTGCACAAAGTTATAATGTAAATCTTTTTATAAAAATGTTTTTCTATTTCAGGCAGATCTGCATAAGTAATGTTTCTTGTTAAATATATTTATTTTTTTGACCCCAACTTGTGCACACTGTCTTATAATACCAAAATACACGTCTTGTGAATTAATCATGATTTTTGGATTAACAGAAATAATTATTCTTGATTTATGCATGTTTTCCTTTGTAAATTAATAAACCAAGTTCAGTAGAGGTTCCATGTGAACATGCTGGCTTTTTAGAATTGTTTAGGACCAGAGAGCATGCACAAGAAAGATTGGATCATTTTGATGCTTAATTAGTTTTTATATGCATTTAAAATGAAATCACTAGATAGCCTTTGTCTTTTTCAATAATATTTATTTCCCTAGCATCCAACACTTGCATGTGGGTCCAGTGGGCAAGGAGAGATGCTAGTAGGCTCAAGAAACACTTCTTTAATTTTTGGTAATTTAATTGCTTAATAAAAAGCTTAAAAGCCCTTTTAATATTAAAGGGAAATTAAATAAAGAAAAACCCTTAATTAATTCTTTTTCCTTTTTGGAAAAGTATTATTTAATACAATTAAAAGATAATTAATTATCATCACTAATAAGAAATTAATTCTTAAATAAAAATATTAGTTACACTTTATTGAAGAAGATAAAAGGAAATGAAGCTTTCACATGAAATGATAAGTATAATAAGAACCTTTATTCAAATGTTTAATAAAGAATTGCATATTGTTCCTTTTTGGAAGAGTATGCTAAATGTATTCTATCTAGGTGAATGTGTTCAACTAATGCACCCTATGGTTATCATTTATTGTTTGTGTTTAATTAAATTGAAATCATCAAATAAATCTTGCATTTGCATCCTCGTGTAGACCTCCCGAGCGGTAGCCGTACGCGTGTGCCGGACGGAGGAGACGGAGGAGCCGACGGAGACGGGCACCACGTCGTTGTAGAGCGAGACCCGGACCAAGTCCCGGAAGGGCCCAAGGCCAACCTTGCCATCGAAGGCAAGCCCGGAACATTAACCCTGTTTTTGAAAGTTATGCAATTATGTTTGCTACGATTGTGCATTTACGTTTCGAGAGTTGATTTGAAACCCTATATGCATGATCCCTAGGTACCTATGCTCTATCACTAGTATGCTAGGTCGATAGCTGCTATGCTATAGGACCGGTAGAAGTCGAGTGATGTTCGTCACTCGCGAGATTAGGTTCCTAGATAGGAATCATAAGATATCCTTAAATGGATTGCTCATGTGGTAAGAGCATGGGATTTGGGCTCCGGTCCAATGGCTTTCGTGGGCTAAGCTTTTGAACGTACTAAACATATGCGGGTATGGGACCGGTAAGCCTAGTACCCGATTGACGCGGTAAGGGAACCTTTCCCTACTACACACGGGGCACTTGTGTCCCCCCTGCTTGCAACAGTGTGGTACCCGAGTGAGTCTGGACGTTCGTGTGGGAGCGATCCAAGTAAACCTTGTACCAAGGAATGTAGGTTCCGCTCCCAAGCCGAAGATCGACGGAAACGGCACGGGAAAGTTGTCCTTGCGGGGGCGACCTACCGTGTGTTTGGGTTTACCTTGCAAGGTTTAAATCAATCGATTGTCGGCCTCTCACCGTTATCCGAGACTCGCTTAATCAGCGGCCATGATATCCCCTAATGATGGAACTCGAGGAATATGGTTGGATGAATTAATTGCTTGTCCAATTCTTGATTGAATTAGTTGGCACACTTAGAAATGGTAATCAACTAGAACTTGTGCTAAAAGATTGAAAGTAAGGATCTACTCTTAGCGAGTACTCGTTGAGCAAAAGAAACTCCACCGGCCAAAAGCCTTTCATGTCTAGAGTTTGGTGATGTAGTTATCACCCGACGGTTAAGTCTTGCTCGAGTATTAGTATACTCGACCTTACTTTAAAATTGTTGTTGCGGTGTGATTGACCGGATGGGTGACGACAAGTGATGACATCACGGATGGCCTCCGTGATGTCTACCGTTGCGCTAGTTTATTTTATTTCCGCTGTATTTTCGAACTCTGAAACTTTACTCCATGTCATGAACAATGGTTTGTAATAAATTATGTTAACTCGTGTTGTACTCTGGACTCGCCTTCGCGTGAGTTTTAATGCATGTGTCGATCCTCTCGTTCGATGTCCAAGTGATTTACGGGCGTTAACCGGCAACTAACGACAGGATGATACTTTACTATTGCTTAATGACCAAAGTGGATCGGTCTTAGGCGATAGTACGGTATTTTCCGGGCGGGTTGTCACAAATTTGGTATCGAGCGACCGCATGCACCGTAGTGTAATTAACAATCTTAATCACTAGTTTTTGAATAAAACTTGCCAAGATTGGTTGTGTTACCAAAATGCGTTGGTCCGTTAAGGATGAACTAGACCGAGAGGCCCTAGAGGGAATTTTTGGGTTCTTTCAGGTGGCTTATTAATCTATGGTTTATGTTTGCTAACTCCCAGCACATTACTTTATGTCAGACTTACTTTCCTGCACAACCAAACTAGATGAGCCACGTGTTTTATACGTGTCTTCGTTCCGCATCACGGGAATTGCGAGGGTTGATGGAGTGATCCATTCCACGGATCCCATCTTCGCGTATGTTTATGAGTTGTGTGTCGCCACGTGTTTCATACGTGTGCATTCCGCATGACGCTCATGCGAGGCAAGGATACACTCCATTCGAACGGAGTATGTCCGAGGTTGGACGCTGTCCATGCAGCGGCTTAACGCATGGGTGCCGTTTCTATAGTGAACGGTAATGTATGTGGACGCTTTCATGAGTGCTGGCATGAAAGGTTCGTTATGCTCTGTGATTTTCTGCAGGTACACTAACCATGTTCGTAAGACGCTAAGCAAGTACCGATAGTCTCGACTAGTTATTATAGGGAGAGACGTAATTGTTGCATTGCCACCGGCACTAACTTCGATTTTTGGCTTGATTGCCATGTGAGGTCGGATAGGACGTCTTGCATGCATGTTAAAAATCGAAACAACTAAATGGACCCGAAAAATAAATTTCCATATGCCCTCTAAGGAAGTTTTTGCTAGTGTGTGTTTTTTTATAAACTAGAGTACCTCTCGTGCTTAGCTGTTATGCTACCCAAAGTTGTAAAAGTTTGTTCGCCTTGTCTTTGCACCATGTTCTAGGAGTAACTAAAATAGGTGTGCAAACAAAAAAAATTGCTTCGAATCTAATCTACTTCCTGCTCACAGCAAATCACGGTCATAACTTTTGTCTGTCTCAAGTTATGCTCGGTTTAGTCAACCTCTCGTCATCTTTGCCTTTCCGGAACCGCATCTAGAACCTTGCCTAATTGAGCAACCTTCCTAGCCTTCTAGCTCGGCCTTTGAGTATCAAAAATTCATCTCCAACCTTGATGATTTACCATCCAAAATTGGGAATTTTTGGAGCTCTGGGTTAAAGTTATAAACTTTTGTTCATAACGGCCAGAACTTCATGTCGTCATGTATGTGAGCTCGCTTCGAGTTCGACATACAACCGTGCTTTTGTGCACATGACTACCCAACAATGCTCAGCCGGAGAAAAAGAACTTATGCTATTCTACTATGTCGTGGGAATGTCTTGATCTTAGAATTCAATCTTCAATGGTGATTCTCCTATCAACATGTCATCTCTGTCAACTTATATTTGCCCCCAACCCCGTTGTCCTTAAACGTGATGAAACCCTAAGGTATTTTTTGTATTGATATCCTTGTCCTGGTTATTTCGAACCTGCAATCATGAGCTTATTCCCCATGGTCTTGCTCACAACCTTTTGAAAAATAAAGAAATGATTATGTCCCTTCTTGAGCATGCATTTGCATAGCATGTGCATTGGGGACCTTGGGTGAACTAACATGCATACGCTTGGAGTGTTTTCAATATCTCCCACTCTATCCTTTGTGTTTGGTGAAGTTGTCATCCCATAACTAAAGGTGCCGTGACGGAACCTAGGGCGTCATGTGCGGCGTGCGCCACATGATTGCCACTAGGGGCGCACTAGGTATCTTGGTTCTGACAATGCGACTAGCCACGCACACCCCTTCTCAACCTGTGATTGTCTTCTCAATCGCTAACTCGTTTTGTGGGTAACCGAGTCATGCTAACATGCATCATAAGCACCATACTACCTGAGCATATGCATCGTGTCTTCATAAACATGTGCATCACATCACTTTTTGAAAAGCATTGCATCGTAGTGGCACGGCCATGCCACATAAGGTTGCAAACAAAATGACATGTGAGCAAGATCGTTCGAAAGATCCTATATCAATTTATCTTTCCATACTTTTCGCTTGCATCCGCAAGTAAACTTCATGCAAAAGCTTTCCATTACTTGTCATCTTTGACTACTCTTACGGGCTAATCTTGAACCGATGGTGGTTATACTTATTACCCGATAATCCCATCGTGTTTGCTCCCTCCGAGTAGTTCCAGAAAATCCGAGAGGACCACTTCTCTATTTCTCTATCTGTCCTTGGAATTTCGAATCTCGGGACGAGATTCTTCTTAAGGGGGGTAGGGTTGTGACGCCCCAGATTTCTAATTACCGTCATTAACGCTAATGCCGGTCAACCGGTCAAACCCCGGTCAAACACCGGTCAGACCTAGGTCAACCTGGGCCGTCACCTGAAAACCTCGCCATTGAACCCTATTGGACCCCTTGACCGAGCCTACACACACCCGTGGTCAACCCGTGGTCAAAGACACGGTCAAACCCCGCTTAACCGTCGACGTCAGCGAATGTCGTCCGGAACTTTTGCCGCGTTCCCCAAAATTCACCTAAACACTTCAAAATCTACCTTTATGAAAGTTGTCCGTCTTGTTGAGGGACACAACTTTCGTGTAGAGTGGCATTTCAAATTTTGGGTGGAAATTGGCGAAAAACTCGATCGACTGGCAGTACCTCCTGTTTTTCAAAGCAAAGCCGACATTCAATATTGGCACGACGTTCCTGCAAAATCCGTAGAGAAAAACACCCTAGAGCCTTTGTGAAAGTTGTAGGGGGTAGTTAGATCTACAACTTTCCTGTTGACCACATGTTGCACTTGTATTCAAAATTTTGGAGAAAAACTTGCTCGAACGGGGGCACGGTGAAATTTCTAGGCGCCGGAGCGCGACGTCGCGCCGCGTCGCCCGCGCTCCGGGCGCCGCCCGCCCGCGCCGCGCGCCGGCCGCCCGCGCCCCGGCTTCCGGGCCGCGCCCGCGCCTTCCCGAGGTGTGCGCACGTGTCCCCGGGTCGTCCCGCGCCCCTAGAAGCCTCGGAATCCGCTCCCCCCCTCGCGCCACGAGCCGGCCGGCGAGCACCCGATGGACCGCCGGACGGTACGGCGTTCCCCTCACTGTGCACTCCTACCGAGGACCCCGCATGCTCCTAGACGTCACCGTGGGTCTCTTGGGTCGCCGGCGAGCACGCTCTTCCCCTATAAAATGGTCGCCGCCCTTCTCGTCCCGCCGTGCCCCCGACCGAGCCGTCGCCGGCGCCATTGCGCGGGCCCGCGGTGGAGCTCCGGCCCGGTTGGCCGCGCACCCAAGCAAGCTCTCCCCCACCTTCTTTGGCACCCACTCTAGCCCGCAAACCTTCCCCAAGTCACCGGCGCAACCCCACCTCGCCGGCACACCGACCGCGGCGGCGGCCCGCCGCCCCCTCCGCCGCCGAGCCGCGCCAACGGCCTCCCCACCCCCATCTATGGCCCAAAACCGGTCCCCTAGGACCCCAAGCACCCTTCCCCCGCCCTTCCCCGGCCGAGCCCGGCGGCGGCTCGCCGGAATTTGGCCGGACCGCCGCTGCCCGGCCGCCCGGGGACGACATTGCAAGAGCCACGATCTTTCCGGGGTCTTTCCCGCAAAAGCGCATCTCCAATTGTAAAGGTGAGTTGCTGTTTCTTGTAAATTGCGTAGAAAATCACAAAAAATTCATAAAAATGCAAGGCCAATTTTGTTGGATTACTGGTGAATTATTCTACAACTTTTGTTATTTTGGCCTGAGCTAATTCCTTTTAGTTTTTGCATGAAAAATACAAATGTGAAAACCCTAGATCTGCAATATCTCAAAAACCATAAATCCTCTGTAGCTAATTTTTGGATATGTTGTGTGTTAGGTCATGACTAGCTCCTATGCCAAAAATTGCACAAAGTTATAATGTAAATCTTTTTATAAAAATGTTTTTCTATTTCAGGCAGAGCTGCATAAGTATTTTTTCATGTTAAATATATTTATGTTTTTGACCCCAACTTGTGCACACGGTCTTGTAATACCAAAATACACATCTTGTTAATTAATCATGATTTCTGGATTAAAGGAAATAATTATTCTTGAATTATGCATGTTTTCCTTTGTAAATTAATAAACCAAGTTCAGTAGAGGTTCCATGTGAACATGCTGGCTTTTTAGACTTGTTTAGGACCAGAGAGCATGCACAAGAAAGATTGGATCATTTTGATGCTTAATTATTTTTTATATGCATTTAAAATGAAATCACTAGATAGCCTTTGTCTTTTTCAATAATATTTATTTCCATAGCATCCAACACTTGCATGTGGGTCCAGTGGGCAAGGAGAGATGCTAGTAGGCTCAAGAAACACTTCTTTAATTTTTGGTAATTTAATTGCTTAATAAAAAGCTTAAAAGCCCTTTTAATATTAAAGGGAAATTAAATAAAGAAAAACCCTTAATTAATTCTTTTTCCTTTTTGGAAAAGTATTATTTAATACAATTAAAAGATAATTAATTATCATCACTAATAAGAAATTAATTCTTAAATAAAAATATTAGTTACACTTTATTGAAGAAGATAAAAGGAAATGAAGCTTTCACATGAAATGATAAGTATAATAAGAACCTTTATTCAAATGTTTAATAAAGAATTGCATATTGTTCCTTTTTGGAAGAGTATGCTAAATGTATTCTATCTAGGTGAATGTGTCCAACTAATGCACCTTGTGTTGTCATTTATTGTTTGTGATTAATTAAATTGAAATCATCAAATAAATCTTGCATTTGCATCCTCGTGTAGACCTCCCGAGCGGTAGCCGTACGCGTGTGCGGACGGAGGAGACGGAGGAGCCGACGGAGACGGGCACCACGTCGTTGTAGAGCGAGACCTGGACCAAGTCCGAGAAGGGCCCAAGGCCAACCTTGCCATCGAAGGCAAGCCCCGAACATTAACCCCGTTTTTGAAAGTTATGCAATTATGTTTGCTACGATTGTGCATTTACGTTTCAGGAGTTGATTTGAAACCCTAGATGCATGATCCCTAGGTACCTATGCTCTATCACTAGTATGCTAGGTCGATAGCTGCTATGCTATAGGACCCGGTAGAAGTCGAGTGATGTTCGTCACTCGCGAGATTAGGTTCCTAGATAGGAATCATAAGATATCCTTAAATGGATTGCTCATGTGGTAAGAGCATGGGATTTGGGCTCCGGTCCAATGGCTTTCGTGGGCTAAGCTTTTGAACGTACTAAACATATGCCGGGTATGGGACCGGTAAGCCTAGTACCCGATTGACGCGGTAAGGGAACCTTTCCCTACTACACCCGGGGCACTTGTGTCCCCCCCTCGCTTGCAACAAATGTGGTACCCGAGTGAGTCCGGACGTTCGTGTGGGAGCGATCCAAGTAAACCTTGTACCAAGGAATGTAGGTTCCGCTCCCGAGCCGAAGATCGACGGAAACGGCCTGGGAAAGTTGTCCTTGCGGGGGCAGCCTACCGTGTGTTTGGGTTTACCTTGCAAGGTTTAAATCAATCGATTGTCGGCCTCTCACCGTTATCCGAGACTGCTTAATCAACTGGCCATGATATCCCCTAATGATGGAACTCGAGGAATATGGTTGGATGAATTAATTGCTTGTCCAATTCTTGATTGAATTAGTTGGCACACTTAGAAATGGTAATCAACTAGAACTTGTGCTAAAAGATTGAAAGTAAGGATCTACTCTTAGCAGCTGTTGAGCAAAAGAAACTCCACTGGCCAAAAGCCTTTCATGTCTAGAGTTTGGTGATGTAGTTATCACCCGATGGTTAAGTCTTGCTGAGTATTAGTATACTCAGCCTTGCTTTAAAATTGTTGATTGCAGGTGTGATTGACCGGATGGGTGACGACAAGTGATGACATCACGGATGGCCCTCCGTGATGTCTACCGTTGCGCTAGTTTATTTTATTTCCGCCGTATTTTCAAACTCGAAACTTTACTCCATGTCATGAACAATGGTTTGTAATAAATTATGTTAACTCGTGTTGTACTGCGGACTCGCCTTCGCGTGAGTTTTAATGCATGTGTCGATCCTCCGTTCGATGTCCAAGTGATTTACCGGCGTTAACCCGCAACTAACGACAGGATGATACTTTACTATTGCTTAATGACCAAAGTGGATCAGTCTTAGGCGATAGTACGGTATTTTCCGGGCGGGTTGTCACACCTGGATAGGTTGAACGGTAAACGGGATTGGATTGGACATATCACTACATCAAACTAAAATAAAGAAAATATAACACCGAAATATGTAAGGTGGACCGAAATAAATAAACAAGTATGGACAATTTGTTCACACAAAATAAATATAGCTATACCATATGTGCAAAAAGAAAACAAAAAACTAAATAGAGAAACCTATAAGAAACCTTTATGAATGCAATGCTGAATTATGTATAGTTTTGATAAAATCGCACAAATATAATAAGGTGAATCTACCCAAGTCATATGCTAACCGCCCTATAATCAAAAGATGCTAACGCGCCCGTAGAGAGAATGTCTTTTGGTTTCTTTGGCTACAAGTCATATGTCTTCTCAAGCTCAAAGTTCAGCGGCCCTATCCCTCATAGACTTTGTGGATCCTACTTTCCCAAATTTGAGAGAAAGGGAGGGAAAGAGAGAAAATACATACACATGTGCAACATTTACATACACATGCAACCATTGATGTGTGGTCCATGCCATGTTATGAGTAATTACCTTCTTCCTCATTCAGATAGATCTACATAAAAGTGAAAAATTGACAGGTAGAAAAGTGTGTTTGTGTGCGTATATAACTACCAACATGTGTAGCTAGCTACAAAAGATACATGACATGATTCCATAATTGACGAACATATATGCATACCAATCATCTTAACCACAATTGTGGTATTACAACTACCTACATGTGTAGCGAGAAATTAGTGTGTATGTAACATGCATCTAGCATTTAATCCCTTCTAAGGAGCTCCAAGTTCTAGCAGCCTCAATTGCCCACGAACGAGCAGGACATCACAAGTAGACCAAACCACACACTAGAAAAGCAAGCGAGTGTGGTGAGTGCACACCGGACCCCGTATGAGGCGCCGAACAGGCCGACGAAGTGGAGGAGCGAGCCAAATGGTGCCGGCCACCGGTGCGGCCACGACCACACGAGCCGCGCCGGCCCGCAACGCCGGCGGACCGGCGGAGCGACGCCTCGCTGCCGAGGCCCCCGCACTCGAAAACCAACCGAAATCAGCGGCGGAAACCGAATCAAATCACCGAAAAAGGTGTTAAAAAATCACCGGAAAAAATCTCGCCGTGGGGGAGCGAGCCCGCCGGCCGTGGGGGAGCACGCCCGCCGGCCGTGGGGGAGCACACCCGCCGGCCGCGGGGAAGCCGCCGGCCGGCGAAGGCGGGGGGGCGCCGGCCGAGCCGGTGGGTCCGGGGGCGTGCTACCCTCTCGTGCGCCGGCCACCGAGGGGGAGGAGCTCGAGGCGCGCCGGCCGGGTGGGGCCGGGACGGGAGCGGGGGAGCTTGGGGGCGGCCGGCCGCGGGGGACCTCGCGGCCGCCGGCGGGGCGGCCGGTTACCGCGGTGGCGGGGCGCGCTGCGGGGGCGGGGCGAGCGACGGCGGAGGCGGGGCTCGCCGGCCGCCCGCGGGGGCGGGGCACGCCGGCGGCGGCGGCGTTGAGGGATTGGGTCGGCGGGTGTGGATATGGAGAGGTGGTGCGGGGCGGCGGCGTCCGGGGGGTGGGGGGTGGGGGTGGGGGGAGGGGGCCGAGGGTAATATTTTAGGGTTGAGTAAATGGGCCTCCGGCTTCCCCGAGAGCCACGGACTAGCACTCGGGGAAGAGGTGCCACTCCCCCGAGAGCCGTTGGAGTAGCACTCGAGGAAGATTTTTTCCAATTTTTTTGCAAAAGGTTCCGTCCAATAACGTCGTCAAATGCAACTTTCCTTTTGCGAGTGCCCTCTTCCCCGAGTGTTGCACTCGGGGAAGATGTCTTTCCCCGAGTGTCATGCGCTTTCCAGCACTCGGGGAAGCCTCTCTTCCCCGAGTGCAATTCTTCCCCGAGTGCAACACTCGGGGAAGATTGGCTTCCCGAGTGCACGAGTTTTGGCACTCGGGGAAGCATTTGGCACTCGGGGAATTTCACTTCTCCCGTAGTGACGGTAATCGGTAACGCACGAAAGTAATGTAATGCTACGGAGTTTCACGCGACCCGCCCGCCGGCGTTTACCCATCGAGCAAAAGACAAAGCGTGTAGCCCATCTTGCAGTACGTGCTAATGCTTGCGTGAAATTAAGGCGGCCAATGGCCACTCGACGATGCGACGGCTAGCGAGGGCGTGCTTCATGATGTGTTGTGGAGTAATGTTGTGGGCCATGGTGGTCGGAGGTGGTGCCGACGGACATCCGCTCGCGGGCTCCGGAACGAAGGAGGAGATGATGGTGCTCCTTGTCCCTTCACCTCGATAGTTGTGGCGGTTCGGCGCCGCTTCGGTGGCGGGGGCCGGGTGGCCGGTGCGGGTGCACGTGGCCCGGCTTAGGTATGTCGTGGCGACACTTGTTGGGGTACACCGTGCCATTTTCCGGCGGTGGAGATGCGAAGGCGGCGAGGAGCTTGTGTGCAACCGTTTGTCCGAGTGCGTGCGAAAGGTGCGGTGTTGTCCGGCGAAAGCCTTCACCGGTCCTCATGTCGGTGGTAGTGGTGGCGACATCCTTGTGTGTCGTTCCTGTCGCCCCCGGGTTTTTAATTAGTGTCATTAACGCTAATGGCCGAATCGGTCGAGTCAAACCGGCTGACGTTGGTCAAACCTTGGTCAACCTGGGTCATCACCTCGAAAACCGAGCCGACAACCCTTAATGACCTTCTTAACCAAGTCAACACACCCTGGTGGTCAACCCTTGCTCAAAGACATGGTCAAACCCCGCTTAAACCCTGACGTCAGTGAATGTCTCCCGGAACTTTTGCCGCGTTCTCCAAATTTCACCTAAACACTTCAAAATCTACCAATATGAAAGTTGTCCGCCTTTGTCGACGTAGATTGGCATTTCAAATTTTGGGTGGAAAAGGAGGAAAAACATGGTCAATCGTCGCATCTCCCGTTCACCGAAACAGAGCGACATTCAAAGTTTGGCTGCAATTTGTGGAAAATCCGTTGAGAAAAACACTATAGAGCCTTTATAAAAGTTGTAGAGGGTAGTGAGATCTACAACTTTCCTATTCATCATTTAGTGCACTTTAGTTGAGAAATTTTGAGATAAACTCGGTCAAACAGGGGATAACCGGAATTGATCGATGCGGAACGCGAGCGCGCACGCCGCGACGTCGCCCCGCGCGCCGCGCCGCCCGCGCGCCCGCACCGCGCCATCCCTCGGCGTCCGAGCCCCGGGCCGCCTCCCGAGGGCGCGCCATCTCGAGACCATGCCTTCCCGAGGCTCCACACGTTCCCAAGCCGCACCAAGACCGAGGCGCATCGAAGTTATCCCGCCACGTGCCGTGGTCGGCCGCACACGTGTGCCCGCCGGTTCGTCCGGCGCACGACGCCTACATAAGGGGGAGGCCGCCCCCCCCCCCCCCCCCGCGCGAGCCACTCCTTTGCCGCACCGAGCCACTCCGCCCCGTCGCTCTTGGCTCGGTCACGCCGAGCTCCACACGGCGCCCCTACCATCGCGGGACGGCCCCCTAACCTCGCTCCCTAGACCACCGGAGAGCTCCCCGCGCCGCCCATTCCTTTGCCCCGGCCGCGACCTCACCGGGAGCGGGGGCACCGCGGGCGGCACCGGTCGCCACCCCCGCGCAACCCCCGCCGGCACCACCACCGCCCCAAACTCTGTTGGAATCGAGCCTAGGGACCCCTCTAGTCGCCCTCCGCCCGCGCCGGCGGTCCCGACCGCCGGTTCGCCGGAATTTGGCCGGACCGCCGCCGCCCGATGCCCGAGGACTACATTGCAAAGTCCCGAGTCTTTCTCGGGGCCTAAGAGCAAACCGAGGGTACTTCGTAAGGATCTTAAACTTCTAGGGGCCCCGTCGCAAAAGGGTAACTTAAATAGTATATGTGAATTGCTGAATCTTGTAAATTTCATAGAAAATCGTAGAAAAATCATAAAAATGAAAACCCAGTTTTGTTGGATTCCCGGTGAAAGGTACTACGGCTTTTGTTATTCTTGCCTTAGCTGTTTCCGGATAGTTTTTGCATGAAAAATAGAAATGTGAAAAACCTAGATCCGAGATATCTCTAAATCTACAAGTCCTCTATAGCTAATTTTTGGATATGGTGTGTGTTAGGTTATTACTAGCTTCTGTACCAAAAATTGCACAAAGTTATATTGTAAATCGTTTTATATAAATTGTTTTATGTTTATGCAGAATCTGCCTAGATGATTGTTGTAGCTAAAAATAATTAGATGTTTGTGGCCAACTTCTGCATGTTGTCTTGTGATGCCAAATTACACCTCTGGTGAATTAATCACAATTTTATAATGATCATAAGTATTTATTATTGAAATATGCTTGTTTTTTTATAATTGCATAAGTCTAGATTCTTAATAGTTCTAGGTGTATATGCTGCATTCCTAGGTTAGTTTTGGACCATATAACATGTGTGAGAAAGTTTGGATCATTTTGATGCTTATTTATTTTTGTATGCATTTACCTTGTTTTGCTAGCTAGCTTTTGTCATTTTCAAAATAATTAATTTCCTAGCTATCCTAAGCATGCATGTGTGTCCAGTGGCTTGTTATAGGTGTTTAGTGTTTAATAAACCCTTCCACTGAATTTTGATAATTTATTTCATGAATAAAAGCCATGGAAGCAATTTAAGAGTTAATAGTCAATTAAATGGGAAATCATCAACCCACCTTGAATGACCGTGTGTGTGGATGTAAATCATTGTAACAAGCTAAATGTTACCAACCCATTGCTGTTTGTGAATTTAAATTAAATCACTTACATATATATGTACAGAGTCACTATAAAAAAAGAATAATTAATAAAGAGCTGCATATTGTTCCTTTTTGGGAAGAGTATGCTTGAATGTATTTCGATCTAGGTGAATGTGGAAAACCGTGCACCCTGTGGTTGTCATTTGTTGATTGTAATTAATCAAATTAAAAGTCGTCAATCAAATCTTGCATGTGCATCTTCGTGTAGATCTTTCCGATGGTAGATATGCGCTCGTGCGGAAAGAGGAGAAGGAGGTGCCGACAAAGAGCCGTAGTACGTGGACATAGCTCAAGGCCGGACCAAATTCCGAAAGGGCCCAAGGCCAACCTTGCCGGCGAAGGCAAGCCCCGGATCATTAACCCGTATTTTAAAACTATGCCATTATGTTTTGCTATGATTGCGCAATTACGTTTCGGGAATTGAATTGAAACCCCGGATGCATGATCCCTAGGTACCTATGCTCTATCACTAGTATGGTAGGTCGATAGCTGCACTGCTATAGGACCCGATAGAAGTCGAGTGATGTTCGTCACTCGCGAGAATAGGTCCTTACGATGGAATCATAAGATCTTTATAATTGGATTGCTCATGTGGTAAGAGCATGGGATTTGGGCTCCGGTCCAGTGGTTTTCGTGGGCTAAGCTTTTGAACGTACTAAGCACTTGTCGGGAATGGGACCGGTAAGCCTAGTACCTTAATGAGACGGTGCGGGAACTTACTATTACTACTCCCGAGGAATCACCTAACCGAGTAGCTACCGGAAGGGGGGGGTGCATGTGTGAGACCGAATGCCTCGCGGGGTGTGCTAGTTAGCCTTGTACCTAGGATCGTAAGATTTGATCCCAACCCGAGGATTTTTGGGAGCTGCCGGATGGTTGTCCTCGCCGGGACACCCTACCGTGTGCTTAGGTTTACCTTGCAAGGTTCAAATCAATCGATTGTCGACCTCCGTCCGTTACCCGAGGTCGCTTAATAAAGCGGCCATGATATCCGTAATGATGGAACTTGGTGAATATCGTTGTATGAATTAATTGAGTGTACAATTCTTGATTGAATTAGTTGGCACACTTAGAGATGGTAATCAACTAGAACTTGTGCTAAAATATTGAAAGTAAGGACACATTCTTTGATGCTTTCGGCAAGACAGAAACCCACCACCATAAAGCCTTCCATGTCTAGAGTTTGGTGATGTAGTTATCACCCGACGGTTAAGTCTTGCCGAGTATTAGTATACCGAGCCTTGCTTTAAAACCGTTGTGCGAGTGTGCTGTTGACCGGGTGGATGATGACAAGTGATGGCATCACGGATGGCCTCCCGTGATGCCTACCATTGCGCTAGCTTATTTTATTTCTATTGTTTTTGAACTCGAACCTTTACTTCATGTCTTGAACAATGATTTATAATAAATTGGATTTAACTCGTGTTGTACTCGGACTCACCTTCGCGTGAGTTTTAATGCATATGTCGATCCTCTCGTATTAGTTCCAAGTGATTTACGGGCGTTAGCCCGACAACTAACGACAAGATGATACTTTACTATTGCTTAATAACCAAAGTGGATTGGTTTTAGGCGATAGTACCGTATTTCATGGGCGAGTTGTCACGATTGGCATCGAGCAATTATATGCACAAGAGATTAATTAGTAACCTTAATCACTGGTTTTTGAATAAAATTTGCCAAGATTGTTTGATTTTTCCAAAACACGTTGGTCCGTTAAAGATGAACTAGACCGAGAGGCCCTAGAGGGAATTTTTGGGATCTTTCGTGTGGCTTAATAACATATTGTTTATTTTGCTAACTTCCAAGACATTACTTTATGTCGGACTTACTTTCTTGCACAACCAAAGTAGTTGAGCCACGTGTTTTATACGTGTCTGCCGTGCCGCATCACGGGGATTGCGAGGGTTGATAGAGTGATCCATTCCACGGATCCCATCTTCGCATCCGATTATGAGTCGTGCTCGTCGCCATGTGTTTCATACGTGAGCATTCCGCATGTCGAATATGCAAGGCAAGGATACACTTCATTCAAATGGAGGGTGTCTGAGGTTGGACGCTGTTCATGCAGCGGCTTAACGCATGGATGTTGTTTCTATAGTGAACGGTAATGTATATGGACGCTTTCATGAGTGCTGGCATGAAAGGTTCGTTGTGTTCTGTGATCTTCTACAGGTACACTAACCTCGCTTCGTAAGTCGCTAAGTGAGCATCGACTAGTTCTCGACTAGTTATTATAGGGAGATACGTATATGTGCCTTGCCACCGGCGCTAACTTCGAGTTTGGCTTGATTGCCTTGTGAGGACGAATATGACGTCTTGCATCATGGAAAAAATCGTAAAAACTTAAAACTATACCCATAATTGTTTATGTGCTCTCTAAGGTAAAATATTGTTAGTATGTGTTGTCTGTCTAGCCTCTCGGGTGTAGACGGGTTGTTGTGCATAAATCTATTAGAGTCGTTGCTTAGATTGTTGTCCCTTGTTCAAAAATCTTTGTGTAGGAGATCTCTACCCAAGTTGCTCCAAATCTAATCTAGTTCCCGCTCACGTAGATCACGGTCATAGCTTTTGTATATCTCAAGTTATGCCCGGTTTAGTCAACCTTTGTTCTGCTATCTTTCCAAGAACCAAATATGAAATCTTGCTTAGTTAAAGCACCTACCTAACCTTTTTAATGAATCCTTTTATACCAAAGATGTGTCTCATAATCTTACTGAGTGCTACCACCATTCGAGAATTTTGGGGCTCCGGTTTTAAGTTATGAATTTTTGTTCACAACTCGCCGTAACGTTATGTCAATATGTATGTCTTCTCGTTTCGAGTTCTAACATACGATTCTACCTTGGTACCCATGGCTACCCCGTTTCTTAACCACATACCCTTTTGTCGTGAATCGAGTTTATCCTTGTACACTCACCCCGTCCGGTTCTCACTTTTGCCATTGTGTCCGGATGGACCACCTTGGATCCGAGTCGGCCGATGTGGAAGCATGGACTCTCGTGAACTATCTTGAGGAGGGTGGGTTTCCCGCACTTTTGTGGGACACCCTAAAGGACTTCGGTACACTCGCTACCCGAGTACTCGACACGTGAGGTCATGACCACCGGTCAACTCCTTCGTTGTGAAGTGAAGGTGAAGATTTCCATGTGCTCGACAAATCTCGCTTGGGAAGAGTGGGAGTGTAAGGCACAAGGACGGAACTTGGCCGACACCGTGCGAAGGCCGCTCTCGAAGCGCTCACAACCTTCTATGAGAAGCACCCGACGAGGTAGCCGGTTCCGCGACCAAAGTGATTCCCGTCCCCGAGCAACACACCGTACCTTGTGTCGAACACGAAGCTTTTCTCCCGGCTCGGGGTGACTCTCACTACGATCCCGATCTCGTCACCTCGACTCCGCTTTTCGGAAGCTATGTATGACACTTACCGACGGATGGTGGGAGAGAGTGTATTCTATAGACACCAAATCTATAGATACCGAGTTAAAGAAATGGAGAGCACCGCTCAAGCGTTGAAGGAAGCCCGAGCATTGATAGCTACTCTCAAGAAGGAAAGACGTAAGGACAAGGCAAAGATACGAAAACTAAGTGAAGTTATCCATGAGCAGAACTTCATGTTGCAGCATAATGACCAATATATGCTTGAACTAGAGAATCAACCGGAAGCTATAGCAGCTCCACCCCCGAACTCCGTCATTCCTAGACCGGCGAGAAGAAGAAGATGCCGAGGACATCCAAGGAGAGTCCGAGTAGAGTCCGGACCCGAGTCACCATAGTCCTTCGGCATGGAAGATCCAACCCTAGGAAGTTGGTGTGTTGGAAATAAGTTCCGAGTCATACGAGTGTAGTAGTTGTAAGGAACCCTAGTGTACGTACCGTGTTTGGGTAGTTGTTGTGGTAGGCCGAACTAGGAACCTTCCTTTGTGCGGCTATCTCGCATTGTAGTCCCAACCGTGGTTTTGGTAAATTCGAGATCTTTCTTCAATGTAATGTCTTGATTGAACATCTTTCAACAAGAATCATCGTATGGCATTACCTCGCTAGTGTGATCCGATCAAAAGGTCCGTGATGAGTATCAATGTCGTCCAAGAAATTCGCGCCAATCATGATTAATTCGATCACTCAATTCTGAACTTAATCTTTTGGTCTTGCTCACAACTTTTTGAATTAAAATAATTGTTACTTTTGAGTATGCATTGCATGGCATATGCACTTGGAAACTTGGCATACTAACGTGCACTTGCATGGAAATTCCATACCCATACTCTACCTCTCTTGTTGGTGATGTTGTTGTCCCATAGCCAAAGGTGTCGCGATGGAACCTAGGGCATCATGTGTGTCTTGCAGCCACATGATCGCCACTAGGAGCGCGCTAGGTATCTTGGTTGTGAGAATACGACTCGCCACGCATACCTTTTCTGCCCGTGATTGCCCTCGCAATCACTAACTCATTTTGTGGGTAACCGAGTCATACTAACGTGCATCATGAGCACCATACCGCATGAGCATGTGCATCGTGCCTTCACAAGCATGTGCATCACACCAACTTTTAAAATCGGTGCACTACAATGTAACGAGACGTCAACACGTCAAATTAACAAGTTAAGAAAAGGTGTGAGCAAGATTGTTCGAAGTTCCCACACGAAATTATCTTCCGTACAAGAAATTACGGAACTTTGTTACTAGCCTTCCTTTTCTTTGTAAAAGCTCGTTTTGTTAATCCCGTCGACTTGGCCTCTTGCCACCAATCTCGACGACCTTTTAACAATCAACTCTTTCCCGACTCGATAAACCGTAGAAGCGGAAGTTTTCTTGAGCGATCAAGGTTCTCAAAAAGTCAATGTGGAGAAGTCATCCATCGCTTATCCGTGCTCATAACCTCCAAATCCTCGGAATTGAGCAAGGAAGTAAACTCGGGATCGATCGAAGCTTTTGTTAAGCTCCTTTTCGTTGCAAGCACGAGCTAAGGACGCTAATACATTAAGCTCTTCTCGTTCTCCTCCCCATCATGGTCGATTCTTCCGACCGTTGGACCCCATCCTTTCGGTGTCACGACCGTACGACACCATGATGCCACTCTGCCATCTTCTTCGCAACCGCGCTCACACCGCCAAGACCCCACGGGGCCGACCATTGCCAAGCTCCGTGCTTGTCCACACCGGATACCCGACCGGTTAAATGACCGGTGCGGCCCCGCAGCGGCCATAAAAGGGAAGCCCCTTTGCCCGAACCGCCGTTACAAAAGCCTCATACCCATTCGAGCTCGGCATCACCACCGCTCTTGTTCTTCCCCGGCCTAGATTTTAGTCACCCCGTCCCTACCCATCTCTTCCGATTGTTCCGTTCCTCGCCGAGCAAGTCGTTTCTTCGTCTTCATCCACGACGCCGAGGAGAAGCTTGGAGGTAGGCCGAAAGAAGGACTCGAGCCATGACGACACCCATGACTCGGTCCTCGGAAGAGTTCGGGTCGCTTCGTTGGACGTTGATAGGGATGTACCTCTCGTATCGTAGGCGGAATCGTCTCGCTAATAGTCGTTCATGTGCACATTCATCGCCCGCTCCCTCATGAACGGCGATGAAGCGACATGGAGTGCACCTTGTACCTTTTGTCCCATCTCGAATTCCCGATATTGGGAGGATGTAAGCGGAGATGTCTTTCTCCCTTTGTAACCCCTTATCATGATGGAAGGAATCACTCGATCGTGTTAATCGAATCTCGGGACGAGATTCTTCTTAAGGGGGGTAGGCCGTGACGCCCCGTGTTTTTAATTAGCATCATTAACGCTAATGGCCGAATCAATTCGAGTCAAACCGGCCGACGTTGGTCAAACCTAGGTCAACTCGGGTCATCACCTCGAAAACCGAGCCGACAACCCTTAGTGACCCCTTGATCAAGTCAACACACCTTGATGGTCAAGCCTTGGTCAAAGACACGGTCAAACCCCCGCTTAAACCTTGATGTCGGTGAATGTCTTCCGAACTCTTGCCGCGTTCTCCAAATTTCACCTAAACACTTCAAATCCACCAATATGAAAGTTGTCTAGTTTGTCGAGGGACACAACTTTCATGTTGGGTGGAAAAGGAGGAAAAACGTGGTCAACTATCGGCATCTCCCGTTCACCGAAACGAGCGACATTCGAAGTTTGGCTGCAATTTGTGCAAAATCGTTGAAAAAAACACTATAGAGCCTTTGTAAAAGTTGTAGAGGGTAGTGAGTTCTACAACTTTCCTATTCATCACTTAGTGCGGTTTAGTTGAGAAATTTTGAGATAAACTCGGTCAAACAGGGGGTAACCGGAATTGATCGACGCCGGAACGCGAGCGCGAGCGCCGTGACGTCACCCGCGCGCCGCGCCGTGCCGCCCGCGCGCCCGCGCCGCGCCGCCCTCGACGTCCGAGCCCCCGGCCGCCTCCCCGAGGCCGCGCCATCCCGAGACCACGCCTTCCCGAGGCTCCACGCCTTCCCAAGCCGCACACCGCACCGAGGCGCATCGAAGTTATCCCGCCACGTGCCATGGTCGGCCGCACGCGTGCGCCCGCCGTCCGTCCGATGCCCGTCCGCACGCGACACCTACATGAGGGGGAGGCCGACCACCACCGCACGCAGCCACTCCTTTGCCGCACCGAGCCGCTCCGCCCCGTCGCCCTTGGCTCGGTCGCGCCGTGCTCCACACGGTGCCCCTACCGTCGCGGGACGCCCCCTAACCTCGCTCCCTAGAGCACCGGAGAGCTCCCCGCGCCGCCCATTCCTTTTGCCCCGCCGCGACCTCGCCGGAGCGAGGGGGTACCGCGGCCGACACCGGTCGCCGCCGCCGCGCGACCCTACCGCACCAACCACCGCCCCAAACTCCCGTTGGAATCGAGCCTAGGGACCCCTCTAGTCGCCCTCCGCCCGCGCCGGCCGGTCCCGGCCGGCCGGTTGGCCGGAATTTGGCCGGACCGCCGCCGGCCGGTGCCCGAGGACTACATTGCAAAGTCCCAAGTCTTTCCGAGGGCCTAAGAGCAAACCGAGGGTACTTCGTAAGGATCTTAAACTTCTAGGGGCCCCGTCGCAAAAGGGTAACTTCAATAGTATATGTGAATTATCGAATCTTGTAAATTTCATAGAAAATCATAGAAAAATCGGAGAAATGCAAACCCAATTTTTTTGGATTCCTAGTGAAAAGTACTACAACTTTTGTTATTCTTGCCTCGAGTCGTTTCCCGATAGTTTTTGGCATGAAAAACAGAAATGTGAAAAATCTATATCTGAGATATCTCCAAATATAAAAGTCCTATGTAGCTACTTTTTGGATATGTTGTGTGTTAGGTTATGACTAGCTCCTGTACCAAAAATTGCACAAAGTTATGTTGTAAATCTTTTTATATAAATTCTTTTCTATTTATTCAGAATCTGCCCAAATGATTTTTATAGTTAAAAATAATTAGATTTTTTGTGGCCAACTTCTGCATGTTGTCTTGTGATGCCGAAATACACCACCGGTGAATTAATCACAATTTTATAATGATCAGATGTATTTATTCTTGAAATATGCTTTTTTCTTTATAATTGCATAAGTCTAGATTCTTAATGGTTCTAGGTGTATATGCTGCATCCCTAGGTTAGTTTTGGACCATATAACATGTGTGAGAACGTTTGGATCATTTTGATGCTTATTTATTTTTGTGTGCATTTACCTTGTTTTACTAAGCTAGCTTTTGTTATTTTCAAATAATTAATTTCTTAGCTATACTAAGCATGCATGTGTGTTCGGTGGCTTGTTATAGGTGATTAGTGTTTAATAAACCCTTCCACTGAATTTTATTAATTGATTTTATGAATAAAAGCTATGGAAGCAATTTAAGGTTTAATAGTCAATTAAATGGGAAATCATCAACCCACCTTGAATGACCTTGTGTGTGTGTGGATGTAAATCATTTTAACAAGCTAAATGTTACCAACCTATTGTTGTTTGTGAATTTAAATTAAATCACTTACATATATATGTACACAATCACTATAAAAAAAGAATAATTAATAAAGAGCCGCATATTGTTCCTTTTTGGGAAGAGTATGATGAATGTATTTCGATCTAGGTGAATGTGGACAACCGTGCACCCCGTGGTTGTCATTTGTTGATTGTAATTAATCAAATTAAAAGTCGTCAATTAAATCTTGCATGTGCATCTTCGTGTAGATCTTTCGACGGTAGATATGCGCTCGTGCGGAAGGAGGAGAAGGAGGTGCCGACAAAGAGCCGCAAAGACGTTGACGTAGCTCAAGGCCCGGACCAAAGCCCGGAAGGGCCCAAGGCCAACCTTGCCGCCGAAGGCAAGCCCGGATCATTAACCCGTCTTTTAAAACTATGCCATTATGTTTTGCTATGATTGCGCAATTACGTTTCGAGAATTGAATTGAAACCCCGGATGCATGATCCCTAGGTACCTATGCTCTATCACTAGTATGGTAGGTCGATAGCCGCTATGCTATAGGACCCGATAGAAGTCGAGTGATGTTCGTCACTCGCGAGAATAGGTTCTTATGTTGGAATCATAAGATCTTTATAAATGGATTGCTCATGTGGTAAGAGCATGGGATTTGGGCTCCGGTCCAGTGGCTTTCGTGGGCTAAGCTTTTTAAACGTACTAAGCACTTGTCGGGAATGAGACCGGTAAGCCTAGTACCTTAATGAGACGATGCGGGAACTTAGTATTACTACTCCCGAGGAATCACCTAACCGGCTAGCTACCGGAAGGGGGCGCATGTGTGAGACCGGATGGCTCGCGGGGTATGCCGATTAGCCTTGTATCCAAGATCGTAAGATTTGATCCCAACCCAAGGATTTTTGGGAACTTCCGGATGGTTGTCCTCGCGGGGACACCCTACCGTGTGCTTAGGTTTACCTTGCAAGGTTTAAATCAATCGATTGTCGGCCTCTCACCGTTACCCGAGACTCGCTTAATAAACCGGCCATGATATCCCGTAATGATGGAACTTGGTGAATATTGTTGTATGAATTAATTGCGTGTACAATTCTTGATTGAATTAGTTGGCACACTTAGAGATGGTAATCAACTAGAACTTGTGCTAAAATATTGAAAGTAAGGACATATTCTTTGATGCTTTCAAAGAAAGGAAACCCACCGACCATATAGCCTTTCATGTCTAGAGTTTGGTGATGTAGTTATCACCCGACGGTTAAGTCTTGCCGAGTAGTAGTATACTCGGCCTTGCTTTAAAACTATTTTGCGTGTGCCGTTGACCGGGTGGATGACGACAAGTGATGGCATCACGGATGGCCTCCCGTGATGCTTACCGTTGCGCTAGCTTATTTTATTTCTCGCCGTTTTCGAACTCCGAACCTTGACTTCATGTCTTGAACTATGGTTTATAATAAATTGGATTTAACTCGTGTTGTACTCCGGACTCGCCTTCGCGTGAGTTTTGATGCATATGTCGATCCTCTCGTATTAGTTCCAAGTGATTTACGGGCGTTAACCCGGCAACTAACGACAGGATGATACTTTACTATTGCTTAATGACCCTAGTGGATTGGTTTCGGGCGATAGTACGGTATTTTCCCCGGGCGGGTTGTCACGGTTCCCCCGTTGGGGGCATCACTATAGGGCACCGTGTCCCGATGCATGGAGTCTCATGGTGAAAACCCGATCCACGCCGGGACGAGTGACGGCGGCACCACCGGCGTCGCGCCCTCCTTGGAGGTGTTGCTTGGAGACTCGCCTCGGCTTGTGGTAGCGTGGGAGGTTGGGTGGCTTGTGTGCGGTGGTAGTGGTGCGCAAGGTCAATGTGTTGGCGGCAAGGTGCGAGAGGGTCCATGGGTGCTCGGAGGTCTTAAGTTGGCATGCATGTTGCGGCAGGTGACCTAAGTTTCGGCTATGTGGAAGTGATGCTCTCTTAGCGGTTTCGGATATCCGAGTCCTTGACGAGAGGAGTGTGAGGCGGTGGAAGAGGCGAGGCCCCCACGCGAGTGGTCGGGACCGGTGAGTTTCATTGGCGCCGTGATGAGATTTCGTCACTAACACATCGCCGGAGAAAGGAGATCGATGATCGTGGACTTGCGGCTTGAGGAAGATAGTCCCATGGTGGAGGAGCTCAAGTAGTTTCTTGGGTTTGCGGCGGGCCATGCTTTGGTGTGGCACAACGTTGGTGACGACGACGCAATCCGACGATTTGCTTTCGGCTCCTCTCCCGGATCGTGGTGGTGTAGCGTTGTGTTGTGTGCGTTTGTTTGCGTAAGGTGTACGCTTCAACGCGTTATATACGAATGCTTCTTCTATTTATATGACATGGCAATGCTCCTACCCTTATTTCCAAAAAAAAATACTATTGTCCCTCAATTCATTAATGGCATTGAAGTTAGAGATCAATTGTTGGCACTTTTTTAAAAAAAATTGTTGGCACTTTTTATTTCTTTTAAAAAATTTGTTGGTACTTGTATTAAACTGTCTCTGGCAGTAGTCTGCATCCCCATCTTCAGAATGCTGTTTTGAGCAAAGGAGAGAGATGGCTCAGGTACTGCAAAAGAGGAGGATGTGCAGCAGTGTTGCTGCAAGCGCATCTACATCCTCCAGACGGTTGGCTCCCGCGGGCGTTGGGAGAGAAGGGAAGTGGATGAGGCCCGTCTGCTGGTGGTCGAAGGGAGCCGGGGAGGGATGGTGACGCCACCGGGGAAAGAGTAGGGACGGCCTCGACCTTCGCACCGGCACCGCGCCGCAAGGGAGAAGGGGGAGGAGCAACATGACACCGGTAGAGAGCGAGGACTGAGCAGGGGGAGGGAGCCGCGTCCTCGCCGTCGGAGCTCAAGCAGGGGCGGCATAGGAGCAGAAGGAGGAAGCGGCGAAGGCAGCGGCTCGAGAGGATGATCTTGTCGCCTCGATGGTGTCGATGGCATCCTCATCGCGCGCTGCCCACATGAGCCGCTCGCCGGAGGCCGAGCACCCTAGCGATATGCCCATCACCGGCGCCAGCGAGGCGCGTGCCCTCCAACCGCTCGGCACGCCGGTAGGGGGGCGGAATCCGTCGTGGAGATGTGCACGCGCCCGTGACCACTCGCTGGCCCCGCCGCATCTACTCGCGCAACTGCAGGACGAAGAACTTCTCCTACTCCTCGCTCCCCTACTCGAGGCGGAGGAGAGACCGGGTGGATCTGCACCGCTGCGACGAGGCGGCCACTGCGTCGTGGGGGGAGTGCAGGCTGGATCTGCACCACTGCTCCTGGAGGCACACCGCTCCCCGAGGCTCTAGAGGTGGAGGAGGGCCGACGGGGGTGGATGAGATGGCCTCTTGACCATAGAGGGAGGGAGCAGGGGAGGGGCGCCGCGGGGACGAAGGGAGAGGCAAGGGGTCGGGCGGCAGTTGGAATGAAGTGATGAGAGAGAAACCCTGAGAATGGGGGAAGAAAGGCTTGCAACCGCAAAAAGCAGATGTGCATGCAACACCTGCTGGAGTGCGCACAGTGCACATCTCGCCTACATTTTGTAGATGGTGAAGTGTTGCGGCACCCGCTGGAGTCAAAGTCTTAGGCCTTCTCCAATGAAAAAGTTAAGTCCTGATGCCACAATAGTGCACAGTGAGGAATCTTGTTGGGCAAGAGTGTGAAAAAAATTCACTCATGAATCTTGTATGAATGGAGTACGAAATGAAGTCTACCCACAAAACTTTTTCACAGATGAGCGCAACTTTGCATGACGAATCTAATGAGCATAATTAATCCATGATTCACTACAGGAATGCAACAGTATGATTATAAAAATATTTATCCAAAACTGAAATATGTATAATTTTATAATATTATTTTGCAAGACAAATCTACTCATATAGTTTTCATATTTCTCGACTCAACAACTTAAAAGTTACTCATAATTTATGTTCTCAATGTTTGACCAAAACTTTGTCTAAAACGTAAGTATTTGAGTATGGAGTGAGTACAAGATTCACGAAATTTTTTGTGCATCTAAATACATAATAATAACTATGATTTATTAAAACTATATATAATTTGAAATAGATGAAGTAGTAGCTCCTAAAGAAAAGTGTTAAAAGTTTTGTCTTCCATCACCTTGCGGCTTTTTTTCCTGCCAAAGTGCCACGGATAACGGACCACGCTCGGCGAGACAACTAGTCAATAACCAATCAAATCCGCGGATATAGATAGCCATGTGGTCCGAGGCTCATGGGCCAACCCAAAGTACAAACTTTTGACTCGACCCGAGCACGGGTCCAGCATGATACCAGCCCGAGCACGACGTTAGGCTAGTGTTGGGTGCTTCTTTCAGCCCATAGTGCCACCCCAGCCCAGGCACGAAGTCCCCTGGCCGGACGTCTACGCTGGACTTGCACGCGACCCATGACCTAGGCGACCCAGCTGGCCTAACGGTCTTCCATATAAAATGGTGACCCTCACCCCCAAACCCTATCCCACCCCTCCCAACCCCTGCAATTGGCCGCCTCCTATAGTCTTAATCATGTCGCTGCCCCCTCCTCCGCGGCCGCCCTTCCTCTATTCCGCCGTGGCTCAACCTCTCCCTTTGTGACAAACCGCCTAGGAAAATACCTTTATTATCGCTTAAAACCAATCCACCTTGGTCATTAAGCAATAATAAAGTATCATCCTGTCGTTAGTTGCCGGGTTAATGCCCGGTAAATCACTTGGAATTCACACAGAGGATCGAACATATGCATTAAAACTCATGCGAAGGTGAGTCCAGAGTACAAACACCAATTTAAGTCCAAATTACCCCTGAGGGTTAAATTATTACAAACCATTGTTAAAGACATGAAGTAGAGGTTTAGAGTTCGAAAACAGCGGAATAAAATTAAAGTAGCGCAACGGTAAACATCACAGGAGGCCATCCGTGATGCCATCACTTGTTGTCATCCACCCGGTCACTCAACACCTGCAACAATAGTTTTACAGCAAGACTGAGTATACTAATACTCAGCAAGACTTAACCGTCGGGTGATAACTACATCACCAAACTCTAGACATGAGAGGCTTTTGGCTGGTGGAGTTCTTTTGCTGAAAAGCAACGAAGAGTATGTCCTTACTTTTAATATTTTAGCACAAGTTCTAGTGATTACCATTTCTAGGTGTGCCAACTAATTCAATCAAGAATTGTACAAACAATTAATTCAAGCAGTAATATTCACCAAGTTCCATCATTACGGGATATCATGGCCAATTGATTAAGCAGTCTCAGACAACGGTGAGAGGCCGACAATCGACTGATTTAAACCTTGCAAGGTAAACCTAAACACACAGTAGGGTGTCCCCGCAAGGACAACCACCAAGCGGTTCCCAAAAATCCTCGGTTCGGGATAAAACAACACAGTCTTTGGTACCGGTTATCTGGCATACCCCGCGAGGCACCCAGAATCACACGTGTACCACCGGTAGCTAGGTGTGAGACGCATCCCAAGATTACTGACGGTAAAATCCCTTACCGCCTCATTAAGGTACTAGGCTTACTGGTCCCATTCCCGACAAGTGTTTAGTACGTTCAAGCACTTAACCCACGAAAGCCATTGGACCAGAGCTCACATCCCGTGCTCTTACCACATGAGCAATCCACTTAAGGAGATCTTATGATTCTAACATAAGAATCCTATTCTCGCGAGTGACAAGCATCACTCGACTTGTAACGGTCCTATAGCATAGCAGCTATCGACCTATCGTACCAGTAAAGAACAAAGGTACCTAGGGATCATGCATCTAAGGTTTCATATCAATTCCTGAAAGTAAATGCCCAATCATCCATAGATAGTTGCATAATATTTCAAAACACTTAGGTTAATGCATAGGGGCTGGCCTTCGTCAGCAGAGTAAGTCTGAGTGCCCTCGGTGTCTTCAATCACCTCCACATACTGCAGCTCTGCTTCAGCTCCTCCTTCCTCAGCTTCCGGCACGAGCGCGTAGTTACCGTCAGAGAGTTCTACACGGAATGCAATGCAGGGTTCAGGTGGAGTGATAGATTAATTATTTCATCAACTCTTCTTGGCCATATTCACCTAAATAATTATTTAATTATTAATTCTTTGTCATGAAGGTTATTACATACAAAAGTTTATTCTTTTAACAAACAATTAAATATTGTTTACTTTTATTTTGGTGATTCCATGTGATGATTTATTATTAAATCTTTTAATAGTGATTTTGTACACATCTATGCAAATAATTTCAATTTAATTTTTCAAACAGCAAGGGTGCTATAAAAGACCCTAGAGTTAAGCTAGGTAACCATTAACATGGTCACAAGGTTAGAGGACTATTTTTTAATTAATTCCTACTAACAAGCTCATGTGCACCCTAACATTTAAAGGCACAAACAAATCATACAAACAAGGACAGGGGTCCGTTGGGGAATTCGGGAAAACATGTCACCCTCGAAACGTCGAGGTTTATGAAATTCGTGAAATGAGTTTTCGGGAACATCGAATTCGCGAAGATCCGGAATCTCGAACTCGCGAAGCTTCGAAATTGTGAACTCGCGAAGATCTGGAATCTCAAACCTGCGAGGCTTCGAAGTTGCGAACTCGCGAAGACCCGAAATCCTGAACCTGCAAAATTACGAAATTGGGAGTCTGCGAAATTCGGGAATCTGGCCGGAGGTCAAGTTCGGAAGTCACGTCGCATGTAGATTTCCCGAACGGGGAGATTCACGAATCGGCAAGAAGCAAAGTCAAAGACGTCGTCTCAAAAAGTCCGGGTTTGTTGTGTGAACTAGTGGCGAGCTTGTAAATGTATGAGTTGTAAGAGACATTCATGTACATGTTCACACTAGGAATATTCTTTGAGTTCGAGGGTGTTTTCGGAATGTAAAAGTCCCTTCACCTCCCTATAAAAGGGGGCGCGAGGGCACGTGTAAAAGGATTCACAACTTTTGATGCTTGGACAAGGTTGTTTACGAGATTCTTTGTCTCCTTTAACATCATCCGTGTACTTGAACCGAACGTGTCCGCTTTCTTTTCTCCCACGTGTTCGGGGATTCTGTCCGGATTTTCGGATACCCCCAACATTGGCGCCCACTGTGTTTCAACCGAAAAACAACTCACAATGCCACCACAGAAGAGGTCCAAGAAGAACATTCCAGCTGAGACAGATCAAGAAGAGCACCATCATCTCGAAGGCAATGAAATCTCTTTCGTTCCCGAACCTTCAAACATCACAGATCAAGAACGGAGAGAAAAATTTGAAGATCTAATGAAGGCAAGAGCCGAGAAGACAAAGCACACATTCAAGAACCACCTACCGAACAAAGCAAACACATGAGAACGATGATGATGATGTTGAGACCATAGACAAAGAACTAGAGAGAGTTCGGCAGAAGATACAAAGAAATTGCAGAAAGAGAAAGAAAAATTCGCAAGCCAATTGCGAGGCAAAAAGAAAGATCTCTCGAAAAGCTAGAACAGCTCAACCGGGCAAGGAACAAATTGAAACAATACAAAGAGAGATAGATGAAATGAAAAAACAAGAAAACGGTTCACCGTGGCAAGATTCACCACACCGAACTCCGGACCAACCGAGAAGAACCCCGAAAGAAAATTTCTTCGCGGGAAATGGAATCTCACGGCTTGTAGATTCCGAATCACCACTATCCATAGGGCCGCAAACAAGCACCATGGCCCCCGAAGTTCAAACCGGTCTCTCTCCCGAAGTATAACGGCTTCGAAATTCCAAGCGGTTTCTCATGAGGTATGAATCGGTCGTGAATTCAAGCAAGAGGAGACGATGTTGCATTGGCCAAGTCCTTCATCATTGCTTGTGAAGGATCGTCCCGAATTGGTATTCTTTGTTGCCACAACATTCGATCCGTAGCCGGGTAGACCTAAAGACAAAATTCATGCAAGCATTTTAGATGTTCCATGACACAACAGGTGAGTCATCGGATCCGTACACGCAAGCGAGAAAGACGAGAGAGCCATTGTGGTACTTCGTGAGAAGATTCATGCGACGAGAGATCCCGGATCCCGAAGCCGATGACAAAACAACGATCAAAGCACCGATTAAAGGTCCGACTCCGAGACCAATAGCTTCGCATCCGACGCGAAAGAAACCTAAGACAATTGAAGAACTTTTTCACGAACTAGAAGAGTACATCTTGTCCGATGATGATCACCGCAAAAGAGTGGCCGGACGAAATGAAGCAAGGCAAGGCAATAGGGAAATGACTTGGAAATCACGGTCCCGAATCCATGAAACATCAATAATGTGGAAAATCCTCGACCGACCGAACGAGCGAGATCAAGCACGAGGAGGAGGATTCGCAACCAGGGGAAGGGCAAGAGGAAGAGGACCCCCGAGACTCACGAATCATAACCCAAAAGACCCGTACTTTTATTGTCGGTACCATGGAAGAGGACACGGCACCGAAGGGTGCCCGAGAAACCAAGAAGAACATCGCAAGAATTCAGGAAGAGAAAGCTTTGATGAGCATAGCATCCTCAATGCCGAATCAATTTCGCCCGAACTACGGCGACCACAATTCATGAACTCTCGGCCAATTCCGGTTGCAATGTAGCAATTTCAACAACCACAATCATCATGGCAACCATCTCAGGCAATTTTTCCCTCGGCCGCAAGCAATCCAATCAATACAAGAACCACGGCTAATTCGGGAAATCTTACCCCCACCACCCGATAGTTCATCAAGACCAGAATCAAGTTCAACACCGCAGAACTCGAAAGCCTTGCCATCTTTCGGGGCAATCATGCCAATTTCAGGAGGGTCTGCCATGGAATTTGAAACCAAGAAGCAAAGAAACAATTATTTCAGGTCTGTGAACACCATCATCAATGACGGTCCGGACCGCACGACCGAATGGGCCAAAGTGCCAATCACATTCACGAAGAGGATTTCAAACCGAAATCTACGATTCACAATGACACCATGGTCATCAAGGTAAACATAGCTGGGTGGATCATCGGAAAAGTCCTAGTAGACAATGGAAGTTCGGCAGACATTTTATTCTCGAAAACTTTCGAGAAGATGAACCCGAGCCAAAGACATGTTGCACCCGCCGAATACCCATTGCGGGGTTTCGGAGGAAAGCCAATCAAGCCAGTTGGAAAGATATCACTTCCGTATCTTTCGAGAGATCTTGACAATACCGGGACAAAGACTCTCACATTCGATGTGGTTGACATCTATCACCCGTACCTTGCGATTTTCGGCAGAGGCTTCATGAACAAGTTCGATGCGGTCATAAGACAACAATTCTTGTGTATGAAGATACCAAGCACCCAAGGGGGTTATCACAGGTGTTCGGTGATCAACAAGAGGCCGGAACCATAAAAAAGGCCGGACTCCGGAGCCAGGCAAATGTGTACCAGTGAAAACAACCGAAGAAAGGAAGGAACCTTACGAAGAGGCTAAGCGGGATAAAGAGAAGATTGAGATAGCAGCTGATGGCGAAACCAAGAAAGTATACATGGATGACATGCCCGACAGATCAGTCACAATTGGGGCTCACCTTAATTCCGAAGAAGAGAAGGAGCTTATACAATTCTTGAATAAGAACAAGGATGTTTTTGCATGGTCAGCCAAAGACCCGCAAGGTGTTGATAGGGACATCATTGAACATGCCTTGGATACGGATGAAAGAGTGGCTCCGAAAAAGCGAAACTTCGGAAAATGTCCGAAGAAAAAGTGAAGGCAGTTGAAGCTGAAGTTCAAAGGCTGCAAGATGCGAAAGTGATCAGAGAAGTGAAGTATCCAGTCTGGCTGGCCAACACTGTACCAGTGAAAAAGAAGAATGGGAAGTGGTGGATGTGTGTAGATTTCACGGATTTGAACAAGGCATGCAAGAAAGACGATTTTCCCTTGGAAAGGGTAGATATAATCGTAGATGATGCCACTAACGGTGAGATGCTTTCGCTCCTGGACATGTTTTCGGGATATCATCGGATCGAGTTCGTAAGGAAGATGAAGAAAAGACAAGCTTTATCACTCCCTTCGAATGTTTTGTTTCATGAGAATGCCGGAGGGGTCGAAGAACGCAGGATGCACATTCTCCAGAATGATAGCGATAGTTCTCCACCCTCAAATTCGGAGAAACATTTTGGCATACGTGGATGACATAGTCGTCAAAAGTGTCCAGAGAAGAGATCATATCAGTGATCTGGCAGAAACATTCGCGAACTTGAGAGCAGCGAATCTGAAGCTGAATCCTGAAAAGTGCGTCTTCGGTATTCACAAAGGGAAAGTTCTCGGATGCCTAGTCTCAACAAAGGGCATAGAGGCCAATCCCGACAAAATTAGGGCACTAGTGGAAATGCAATATCCAGTTTCCGTGAAGGATGTGCGTAAATTGACGGGAAGAGTGGCCGCGCTCAACGCATTCATTCCTAGGGCTACGTAAAGAAGCTTACCATTCTTTCAAGTTCGAAAAGCACTAAGAACTTTCAGTGGTCCGAAACTCAAAAACAAGCTTTCTGAGAACTAAAAGACTATTTGTCCAACATAACCAAGTTGTGTCCTCCCGAACCAAGATCGCCACTTCTCCTATATGTGTCTGCATCAAATTTGGCAGTGAGCGCCGTATTAGTGCAAGAAAAGGAAGAAGAAGGAAAGCTCAAACGGATTCCCATATATTTCGCTTCGAAGCCCCCGTCCGGCTCAAAAATCTTCTATTCCGAGTTGGAAAAGATTGCATTTGCGGTCATCATGGCTGCGAGGAAGCTGAGACACTACTTCGAAGGTCACAGGATAAGGGTCATCACCAATCAACCACTGAGCGACTTGTTCGCAAACAGAGAGGCATCTACCCGAATAATCAAGTGGGGCGCTGAACTCTCAGAATACATCGTGGATTTCGAGAGAAGAAGCGCGATAAAATCGCAAGTATTGGCAGACTTTGTCATGGATTGGACTTCACCAACTCAAAATCTTGATGAAGAGATACCTACGCCTTGGATAGTGCAGTGTGATGGAGCTTGGTGCTACAAGGGAGTTAGAATTTCGGCGGTGGTAACATCTCCGGCGGGAGTCGTGATAAGATACGCAGCACGGCTCATATTCACGAATAATGAGCACTCCACGAACAACACAACAGAATATGAAGCCTTGCTCTTAGCATTGAGAAAGATGAAAGCCTTGGGTCAGCAAACCTTCATAATCAGGACGAATTCAAAAGTTATTCAAGAACATATCGAGAAAGAAAGTGAAGCAAGGAATCCTGTCTTGATGAAATACCTTGAAAAAGTTAGAGAAATGGAAAGGCATTTCAAAGGTTATTCGAAGAAACATATCCCTAGAGATGATAACAATGAAGAGGCATAAACCGGCGAAAGCAAGTAGCAAGAAATCAAGAATTGCCTCCTGATGTGTTCTTCGAAATCATCAGAGAACCATCTATCAAGGAATCAAGACCGAAAATTGTGAATGTTGTGGAAACTCCTGATTGGAGAGCGGAAATCATGGCTTATCCGAGAGGCCATTATGAACCACGGGATGAGTTGTAAGAAAAAAGGTTAAAACAAAGGGCAAGGGGTTATGTAGTGGTGAATGGAGAACTATACAAATTGGGAGTCACTAAGCCGTGGCTAAGGTGCATCACCTCCGAAAAAGGCCTTGAACTTCTCGGAGAAATTCACGGTGGATTCGCGGTGCACACATAGGCACCGAGCTTTAGCGGGGGAAGGCAATAAAGCGAGGTATTCTATTGGCCTACCATAAACATAGATGCGAAAGCACTGGTTCAGCAATGTGAAGCATGCCAGAAAACGGCGAATCAACAAAATTTACCTTCCATGCCAGTGCACTTGATCCCACCATCATGGCCACTGCAAAGGTGGGGAATGGATCTAGTCGGACCATTGCCAACGGCTCAAGGAAATTGCCGATTCGCGGTACCGTTGCTCGTGGACTATTTCACGAAGTGGGTAGAACCGTAGAAGCAAAACCACTCGCGAACATCAAAGCACTAACAATTCGAAGTTCTTCGGCGCGAACATAATCTGCAGATTCGGAGTTCCTAGAGAACTGACTGTCGATAATGGGAAACAGTTCGACTGTTACACTTTCAAAGAGTATTGCAAGACCCCGGGCACTCATGCAAAATTTTCATCGGTGTATCATCCACGGTCCAACGGAAGCGAGTT
Organism: Cenchrus americanus; assembly: GCA_947561735.1. Lineage (NCBI taxonomy): Eukaryota > Viridiplantae > Streptophyta > Magnoliopsida > Poales > Poaceae > Cenchrus > Cenchrus americanus. Next base: position 228,903,988 of record OX387244.1, read on the forward strand.
GAAAGGGCAAATGGCACGATATTTTCGAGAATCAAGAAGTGCTTATTTGATCGAAGAAGGGTAAATGGGTAGATGAATTGCCGAAAGTGATCTGGTCCCATAACACTATTGTTTCAAGAGCAACAGGTTTCACGCCCTTTCGCCTACTCTTCGGCACTGAGGCAATGACACCAGAGGAAATCAAGAATGAAAGCATGAGAGTGTTGAAAGCAAAAGAAATTGAAGAAGTTGATAAAAAGTTGAAAAAGATATGATTGAGTTGACAATCCTTGAAGCTGCTGAGAACATTGAGAAGTACCAAAAAGAGACCAAAGCATGGAGAGACAAGAAAGTGGTTCGGAAGGACATCAAAACTAGTGATCTGGTGTTGAAAAGAAAGAAGAACTGGGAAAACCCGGGAAAACTTCATGAATCTCGGGAAGGGCCATTCATAGCAAAAGAAACAGACATGCCAGGGGCTTTTCGTTTGCTAGAGCAGACTGGCGAAGAGTTGCCATATTTGTGGAATGCCGACGAACTCGAAAAGGTACTACCCATAAGAGTTCCAAAATTAGGTAGGATTTAATTTAGAGTATTTTTCATTTTTCGTAAGTTTAATCGCTAGAAAACCTAAAAGCCGAATCACGAGTCTATAAGTGATTTCGGAGAAAAAAAGTTATCTTTCTTTTTCGCATTTACATTAGAATAAGGAGGACCGTACTCTTTTCCTTGCAAAGGGGGCTCTAAATCAAGAGGCAAGGTTTTTAACGAGGCGGATCCTATGTAAATACTCTTTGTGAAATATATGAAAAGAGTCTTCCCCCACATCGTGCATCTTTTTCGAGAGATTCCGCCATGTGAAAAAAATCGTGAAAAGGCTCCGTGATAGCCGAAATTCCACCATGTGAAAGCAAAATTCGTGAAAAGGCTTCCCGATAGCCGAATTCCATCGTGAAAAAAGAAAAAGTTCATGTGAAAGGCTTCCCGATAGCCGAATTCCATTGTGAAAAAATAAAAAGTTCGTGTGAAAGGCTTCCTGACAGCCAGAATTCCATCGTGAAAAAAGAAAAAGTTCATGTGGAAGGCTTCGTGATAGCCAGAATCCTATCATGAAAAGAGGAAGAGTTGGTGAAAAGGCTTCGTGATAGCCTGAGGCTCCGTGAAAGCCTAAATCCCACCGTCAAAGGGATTCCCACCGAAAGGCCTGAGACAACAACAAGTTGTGGCCTAAATCCCACCGTCAAAGGGATTCCCACCGAAAGGCCCGAGACAACAACAAGTTGTGGCCTAAAATCCCACCGTCAAAGGGATTCCCACCCGAAAAGGCTCGAGACAACAGTGAGTTGTGGCCTGAGTTTCCATCATGATAATTAATGGTGATTGCGGCCAAGCGAATGCATGTGCTGTCCGGTTCCATGCGTTTCCATGCGACGAATATGTTTTGTAAAAAGGGTAAGGGGCTTGTGTGAAGTACAAAATCGTGGTTGAAGCAACCGAGGGTTGCGGTATCAACCAAGGCAAGTATGCCAAGCGGATCAAGTCCACAAAATTCGCAAACAAATTTTGTTGACTTGAGTCTTAGTATGTGTAATTTCAAAACTTGCGAAAATTTCTCAAAAGCGTATATAATCAAGATGACCGAACAAAGTAAAATTTCTTTAAATTTTCCTCGAAATTTTCATGCAAAACGGCAAGATGGGGGAGGGTGACGTTTTTTCAAAGAAAACGTTTTATTGCCTTAATTGCATAAAAAATTTTGACATAGTTTCGTAACAATTACATTCCTAGAACGAAAGTTCAAACATGTGCCTTGGTTCGCAGCTATTATCTTCTACAATATCGCTCGCATAGGCGAAGTCGAGCCCACTGGTAATGGGGCTAAGGGGCTCCGTCTTCGGGATCTGCGAAGGGCCCGAGTTCGCAGTATTCGGGTTATTGTCTTTACGAAGAAGGAAAAAAGGAGAAAGATCGAAGCAGCCGATCGAAAATTTGAGTGAAGCTTCAAGCTAGAAATCTGAGAAGTCTTGCTCTGGATGAGCTTCCTTGAACAAACGCCAAGCTTCACCACTAACAAATACATTCCCACGATGAATACGTAGCGGCATCGCATCCTTCGTAGGACCAACTTCCAGGACCTGTGCAGGTTAAAGTTTACAAGACAGCTTGTTCAGAAAAAATGATACAGCCTAATAAATTTACATATGTACACAATGGCCACGAGGGGCAAATGTTTCATCAATGACTAGCCCGTGATGTCAACCTTTGGGGAAATCTCCTCATGATCAGAGCTCTCTTCAGCATCATCGCCGCCGCCGTCGCTATCGCTAGAGTTCTCTTCGTGTGTCCCGCTAGCATCGTCGTCTTCGGTAGAGGATTCTGGAGGCGCTGTGCCCTTTCCTCGCTTCTCTTCTTCAATGAACTAAGGGAGGCAAAGAAAGAGATATATGAAAAATTAGAAGAAAAAACTTTGCGAATTAGCAAAAGCGAATAGAATAGTTCGAAAATCAACCTGGGCAAGCTCAGCACGCGCGATGCTTTAAACAACTTCTTTCCCACTTGCGAGCCAGAACTCTCTTGCAAACTTAGACCTGATAGATTGAACATCTCCATTTGGCTGAAGTCTTTAGGTGCTCGAGTGAAGGCCGATTAGGCGACCGAGAGGGGGGGGGGGGGGGAGTGAATGGGAGCCAATAAAAATTCTTCTCGAAGGAGATTGAAACTCCGACAAGATGAACCCACTCGGTCGGACCCCAAAATCACACGCTCCGCACTTCTACCTTCCGTTTGCCAACACCACGTAGCCACCGGAGTGCTACCGGTCCTAGGAACAAACTCTACCCGCAACCTCACCACACACGCACCCACGACGGCGGGAAACACCTTGAAAGCCGGGCCGCAGGGGGGCGGTTAGATCGGGTATAGGGGGCGGTTAGACCGCCTCCACACGGTAACCAAGAAATCCTCCGAAACACCTCTTCCGAGCACCAAAACGCACCATGGTTTCACTAACAAAGATCTCTAGTCAAGGCCATGCTAGCTACCGGAAAATCTTGGCGAAAACCAAAGCTCCACCCGGGGGCCTAGGGGCGGTTAGACCGGCTACCGGGGGCGGTCTAACCTCCGTACCCAAAGAACGAACTCCAACCAAGAACACCTAGCAAACAAGACGAGAACGAGCCGAAAGTTCACCCAAACGCTCCTCCGATCAAAGGGAGCAAACTCACGAGAGGAAAATCCCGTGAAACACCCGGGCGGTTAGACCGCCCCCCGGGCGGTTAGGACCGCCTCTTCTAGAAAAACAGCCCGCGGGTCAAACCCTAACTTCCTCGAGCCCGATCTCCCAAATCACTCCATGGATTGTAGCGAAACTTCGGGATTAGCCGGGTTACCTCCCGGGCAACCTCTACCTCAAAGGAATCGACCCGAAACGCTCACAATCAAGAGGAATTGACGAAATCGCCTCTCTAGGTCAAGAACTCGCCCAACTCCAAAAACCACCAAATTGAGTCCGATTCAAAAGAGATTTGGGGGCAAAGTCACCAGCCAAAGAGGCACAAGAACCTCATACGTGACACCCACCAAAAACCCCAAGAAATCGTCCTGAAAGCACTGCCAACAAAGAGCTCTGAAAATCAACACAAAAGAGAGCGGGAAAACCACCTTGAGGAACAACGCCGAACCATCTATACATATCATGAAGGTTCGTACAAGGTCTAGCTTGCCACCCAAACACCCATCCCTCTCTCTAGATCTCACATGAAGCTCTCAAGCTAGTCCTAGGAAAAACTAGGGAAAAAGGAGAATGAAAATGGAAAAACAAATGAGCTAGGGTTCCCGAGTTGGTCGCCATCCACCCATTCAATGAGTATATATGGAGGCACCCAAAAGACTAAACTATCTCACCTAATAACTAGGGATACAAGCCCCTCAAGGGCGGATTTGGAAATCTTCGGAATTTCTTCATCGGACGGATGCCCGACAACCGCAACCTCGCTTAGCCTCGACACAAGCCTTGCGATCCCGACGCGTGTCCTCCGCTTCGAAGCATCTCGGCGCCGGCGGCCGTGGCGGTTAGACCGGCCGGGAGATTCGACCGGCCCCGGGCGGTCCGAACGCCCCTCCGGGTGGTTGAACCGGCATGGGTGGCCGAACCTCCTCGTCGAGTCTTCGGCCTCGGTTTTGTGGCTCAACCGAGTAACCTAGTGGTTTTCTCGGTGAACCACCGCAAACCCCCGCGAACTCGGTGTAGCCTCCGCCAATCTCCACTCATGACTCGGCTCTCACATAGTCCCGGCTCGCCCTTGGTTTTGAGGCTCTACCAAGAAACCGTCCACGACTTCATCTTGTCGTTCATGCCACCATGCGGCCCGCACTTGACCCCACCGGCCACCGGGTCCCTCGAACGAAGCCTACTTGTCTTCTCCACACCTGGAGGCCTCACCGCAACGACCTTTCGCACTTGTTCTTCACCTGCACCAACACGAGTCAAGCCGCAACCTACACCTACAATACTTAGCCAAGAATCAGTCCACACAACGTTGTCAATCACTCATCACACAAGGAAGCGACCATCCACCGGTCCTCGAACCACACATGGTCCTCAATCTCCCCCTTGATGAGTGCATTGACAACACACTTGATTTGTAACCAAAGAGAAAAAGAAAAGAAAAGAACAAATAAAAAGAAACCTCAACAAGCGATCGAAAGACAAAGAAAGGCAAAGAGCAAGATCACTTGAAGAAGACAAGTCTCGGACCCCTTAGGCAAGGGCAACCGCTCGACACATCCGAGACAAAGCAAAGCTCAAGCAAAGAGCGCAAACCACCAAAGCGAAGCTCGAACACCGCAAAGAGCTCCCCTGCACATATGCAAGCTCCCCCTGAGCCAAAGCACACTCCCCCTGAACAAATGCGGCAATGCAACATGGGAATGCAACAAAGAGCAAAAACCTACTCACTCGCCGGGCGGTTAGACCGCCTACCACTCATCTGACCGCATGGAGGCGGTTAGACCGCCCCATGTGACCGGCCCTGCACCAAACTGCTCAAAATTTGCCCGAACCAATTGGAACACCTTCCAAACACTCCCAGGTGCCCAAAGCATGCACAAACTTCTCCCCTTGTTGACAATGCATGAATCAAGGCAAAAAGCGAAAACGTTCAACATATAGCTTCTCAAATATACAAAATTCATCACAAGGAGCTACACAAGTCCAAATGAGCAAGTTAGATACTCTACAGGTTCGTAATGACCTTAACTACGTGATCACCAAGTTTCACAACCATTGGACAAGGCTAAAAAGGATTTGAGTAATTTTGCGAAAAGTTACTCTCTCACAAGCAAAAACCTAAACATGAGCAAAACATGTCAAAATGGCAAAGCCACACAAACTTCATGCTAGGACGACCATTCTAAACATAAGACCGTCACAAACACCCACAAGCACCTCATGTCATGTCAAAGCCACCGAGCCATGTGCCTACTTCTATGTATGAGACTTCTCATTGGTAGGCATCATGCAACAGTTTAGCACCCAAAGCAAATTAATTTCAGCACATATGACATGGGAACATATTTTCCAAGCATTTTTCATTTCATTTTCAGATTTATGAATAATACATGAAATGTCTTTGCGACAAAAAGGAACTTGTGCCCCTCCACAAGATACGGCAAGAGGGCTAAACATTCATGATGGCAAATGAGCCTTTGGCCCCATATGATCAATAAACTAGCTATCCAACCACAAATTAAGCATAGAAAAGCCACTAAAACATGTCAAGATCATATAAAGGCATTTACACATGAGAGAGCATATGTGTGACATTTTTCAAAAATATAGCCATCAACCATGGATCATTTATCAAGATCATCAAGAGCTAAGCCAAACTAACCATAGCATACCAAACAAGCTCACAAAGACACATAAAGCATCCCATGGTGAACCATGTATATAGGAGAAGCTTTTCCTATCCAATGCATATGATACAAAATGTGTGCAATCTAAGATACAAGGATGCCTATACATCATGTTACATATGCCATGCCAAATGCAAGAAATGCACAAAGGAAACTATACATATGCTAAAAAGGAGCTCCCACACGCCCAACTCAAGAAATCAAACACACACCAAGTCCCCCCCGCAAACGAGTGAAAGTTGCTTGATCTAGGGGTTTGGTGAAAATATCGGCTTGTTGGTCATGTGTGGGTACATGGATTAAAGCTATCTTCCCTTTCTCTACGTTGTCTCTCGGAAAATGATACCTCACTTCTATGTACTTGGTTTTGGAATGGAGCACCGGGTTCTTTGCAACGCTTATGGCACCGGTGCTATCACATTGAAGTGGGACAAGGGTATACTCCTCATCAAAGTCACTCATGGTGTATGAAATCCAAAGAAGCCGAGAGCAACAACTAGCAGCGGCAACGTACTCGGCCTCGGTAGTGGATTGAGCAACACTCGACTGTTTGCGGGAAGACCAAGACACCAAAGAAGAACCCAAAAAGCTCGGCAAGTCCCGAAGTGAACTTCCTATCCAACCGACACCTGGCAAAATCCGCGTTTGAAAAACCATGAAGCGCCAAAGAAGAGGACGCGGAGTACCAAAGGCCAAAGTCGGGAGTGTGACGCAAGTACCTGAAAATTCACTTCACCGCTTGCCGATGCGAAGTCCTCAGAGACGCTTGAAAACGAGCGCACAGACACACCGAGAAGCGTATGTCCGGCCTCGTCGCCGTCAAGTAGAGGAGTGACCCGATCATGCTCCGGTACTTCTTTCCGGTCCACGTGTTCACCTTCCTCGTCCGCATCAAGAGCCGTAGTCGTACTCATCGGCGTCGTCATAGCCTTGGAGTCCCCCATCTTGAACTTCGCACAATGTCCTTGGTGTACTTAGCCCGGTGCACAAATGTTCCTTCCTTTGATTGTTTGATTTGTAGCCCGAGGAAGAACCGCAACTCGCCCATCATGCTCATCTCAAATTCCCTCGCTCATATCATCATCGCAAACCTTGCAACAAGAGAGTTAGACGAGCTACCAAAGACAATATCATCCACGTACACCCGCACAATCGGGATATCTCCGCCCCTGCCTCGGCAAAAACAAGGTCCGATCGACCTTCCCCATCTCAAAACCTCTCTCAAACAGAACCCCCTCAACCTACCATACCAAGCTCTAGGTGCTCGCTTCAACCCATACGGCTCCTTCCTCAACTTGTACACCCGATGGGGGTCCTTCTCACTCTCAAACCCCCGGAGGTTGCCTCACATACACTTCTTCCTCCAACACACCATTCGAAAAGCACTCTTCACATCCATTTGGTGCAACTTGAACCCTTTAGCCACGGAAAAGGCTAGAAGGATCCTTATTGCCTCCAAATGAGCTACGGGAGCAAAAGTCTCCTCGTGGTCGATCCCCTCCTTCGATCGAACCCCTGAGCAACAAGCCTCGACTTGTTCCTCACAACCTCACCTTTCTCTCCCTCTTTGTTCTTCCACACCCACTTTGTACCAATCGGCTTGCACCCTGGGGGAGGGTCAACCAACTCCCACACCTGATTCCTCTCAAAGTTCTCTGACTCCTCATGCATCGAATTAACCCAATTGTGATCGGATAGTGCGTGTCCAATGTCTTTGGGCTCAAAAGTAGCAACAAACGCAAAGCATGAGCGAAATGGGAATTGTTTCGAACCCTCGACCGTGTAGTGCGTTCATTCATGTCGCCGATGATCCTCGAAGCCGGGTGATCCACTTGTACTCGCCGGGGAGGTTCTCGCCTCGATGCTACCTCCCCCTCAACATCGCCTTCTCCCCGTTCTTGATTTGTCGTCGTAGGTGTAGTAGAGGGTCCATCCATCACCGTAGTCGAAGTGGTGGGTACATGTTCGGCCCGGGGGCACAACACCGCCATCCTCATCGTCTCCATGTTCATGCTCCTCCTCCCGAAAGATCTCCTCGCCAAGCTCATCATCACCCGCACACTCAAAGTCAAGCCGACTACGTGGCTCGTCTCGTCGAAGGTTACCTCGCAAGTCTCCACGATTTGGTTAGTTTCAAGATTGAGCACATGATATGATCTAGAATGAGATGCATAACCAAAGAAAATACCATCGACGACCTAGCCTCAAACTTATCCTACTTCCTCGCCTTTCTTCGAATGAAACACTTGCAACCAAAGACATGAAAGTGACTCACCTTGGGTGTGCGACCATGCATCAACTCATAGCATGTCTTCTTCTTGTGCACTCTGAGGTAGATCCTATTTGACACATAGCACGCGGTATTCACCGCCTCAGCCCAATACCTCCTTGGAGTCCTATGCTCATCAAGCATCGTCCGAGCCATCTCACACAAGGTCCTGTTCTTCCTTTCCACAACACCATTCGGGGAGGTGTATACGGACTCGAAAACCGGTGCTCAAGACCCAAGTCATGGCAAAAGGTTTCAAAATGAGAGTTCCCGAATTCCGAGCCATTATCACCGCGGATAGCTCGTATGGCATCTCCGTGCCTCTCGTTCCTCAACCTCAAGACTAGATCTCGAACAAAACCAAACGTCTCCCCCCTTATCCTCGAGAAAGAACACCCACGCATACCGAGAGTAGTCGTCCACCACAACAAGGACATACCACTTCCCACCCGCGGATCACACACGAGCCGGGCCAACAAGGTCCATATGGAGCAGCTCGCATGGACGCTCCGTAATAAAAATAGGTGAGAGGCGGGTGAGAAGAGGCTACCATCTTAGCATGCCTACACGGCGCACAAACCAACTCTTTCTCAAGCCTCAATCGTGGCAATCCTCGGACCAAATTGAGTTTACTCAAGCGAGACAAAAGGTCAAAGCTCAAGTGACCCAACTTCCTATGCCACTTCCACAACTCACTCGAAGAACCGGCCAAGAAACAACGCTCCACACCCGAAGACTGAGAAAAATCAGCACGAAACACCTGACCCTCGGGAACGACCATACAAACAAGGTCCCCTCGAGAGTCCAAAATCCGAGAACCACCGGGCCAAAACAACACCTCAAAGCCCTCATCCAACAACTGGGACACAGAAAGAAAATTGTACCCCAGCGATTGAACAAGAGCAACACGCCTCAGAGTGATCTTGTCACTCACTTTTATCTCACCTTCTGAAAGCACACGCCCACGCCCATTGTCCCCAAAAGTGATGTACCTCTTTGTCACCACCGGGACGAGACTTGAGAACCACCCCCTGTCTCCGGTCATATGCCTCGAGCAACCGGAGTCAATCAACCAAATGTTCTTCAAGTCTCCCACCTGAAATTCAAAAATGAGCACGTGAGCGAACAAACGACTCAGATTGGGGTTAGTACCAAAAGAGTAAAACCAGTGCCAAGCCATTTGCTCGAAAGTGGGGTTAGCACACATCAAGCCATCTTTCCTAACATAGCTACCACCACGAACACCACCTCGGTAACCACTCCGAGGAAACCACCCCTCACCGCCCGGAGGAGGACCAAAGCCACGGAAGTCAACCCGTGGACCGTCCCTCCTCTCCTTCTCAAAGCTACGACTCCTCCCATCCCCATAGTGAACTCGAGGGGGAGAATGCCTAGCAACCGACCACCTACCGACTCTCCCGGACCAACCACCGGTGACACCACCTCCAGAACCGAAACCTCTCGACTCACCACCTCGAAAACCACTCCGCCCCGGTGCACTCGGGGGGGGGGGGCGGTTGAACCGCCTAGCCGGACCGGTTTAACCGCCCTCCTCCGGGCAAGGCTGGTCCGACCGCCCCCTCCAGATCGCTCCTCGGCCGCGGGAACTCGCATCTCCCCATGCGGGAACACTTCTCACCACGGCCTTACCCCCCGGGCGGTGGCATACGAGGCTTAGGTACACCATGGGAAGGGTTGTACCTATCCTTGTTCGCCCACTCCTTTGCCATCCTCTCTTCCCGCTTCCTCTTGAAGAAAAACTCATCCTTGTGACCCTCTTTCCCACAATAGCCACAAAGGAACCTCACAAGCTTAGGTTTATGCTTGGATTGGGGCCGCTTGCTTGGCTTCTCTCCACTCAACTCCTCCACCGATTTCTCCTCACTAGCCTTGTCACTCTCTTTCCCAAAGAACACTTTCCGGAAGTGCTCACAAACTTGATAGGCTTTTGGAGATCATTTGTGGGTGTAGGAAATATGGGTGGAGCCGGGGTTGTGTCTAGTCGGTTCCTAAGATGGTTAGGTTTTGGAGGGAAATCATTTTTGTGGTGGATTTTTGGTGGCTGCGGGATATTCTCTCCACTTCCCTCACCAACCTTGTTTGCTCCAAGTCCCTCACCATCCTGCCTCTTAAATGCCTCGATCATCATCCTCAAGCGAGGCTCATGACCGGACAACCAACCCATCAACTTTCTCAAGTCATCATTCTCATCCCGTACGATGAAAATAATGTGCAAGTTCCAAATTTTTCAAAGCGTGCATTTCATAGGTAGAGCATGATGTAGGCATGGGTTCCTTCAATTTAGCCTCAAGAGAACTAGTGTAGGCATGCATCTCATCAATCTTAGCATGCAAAACGAGGCAACAAGTGCAAGCACCTAGCAAAGCGAGGTCTAGACTTAAGCTCGACCACTTCAACCCTAAGCACATCTAGTTCCTCACACTTGGAGGCATGCTTCTCCTTAAACAAAGCAAGATTAACAAGAAAGATGGAGCAATCAGCAGAATCAACATCATCCGAAACAACGGGGCTAGCCTTAAGGGAATCAATCTCAAGCTTGCTATCAAGCACCCGTGTCTCTAGCTCGGCCCACTCTAGTCCTAGCATCCTCGAGTGAGGCCCTAAGCTCTTTTCTCATTTTCTTTGCCTCTCTAAGCATGTCATCACGATTATCAAGCAAAGTACCGAGCCGTTCATTCTCCCGGCGCAAGAAGGGGAAGCTCATCACGCACCTCGTCGTCGGACTCGCAGTCCGAGTCGCTCCGTGTACTCTTCTTGCCGCCGGAGCTCGCCGCCATGGTGCGAAGCCGTCTCTCGCAAAGCAACTCAGGCCGCTCAGGTTCTTGGACGACTTCTTGTTCTTGCGACGATCACCTTCATCCTCACCGCCGCTCGAGCTCGAGGTGGAATACGCGGACCCGGAGTCGACGTCGCTCGCTCCAACCATCGCTCGGGCCTTGCCTCGGCTCTCCTTCTTCCTCGATCGTCGCTCGTCCTTGTACTTGTTCTTGTGCTTGCTCTTGTGGTCACGCCTCGACCGGTACTTGCCATCGTTCCTCGGCTTGTGCCGGTAGTCGTCCTTGTTCTCCACCTTCTCCGGCGGTTGGCGACGAAGTGTCCCGGCTTGCCGCACCGGAAGCATGTCCTCGTGTTCCTCCTCATGTTCACTTGGTTCTCGTGCGGCCTCTCAAACCGCCTCGTCAACGGCGCCGGCTCGTCCTCTCCAAGCACATCGAACTCCTCATGTGGCATAGACATCAAAGAGGAGAAAGAGAACATCCCGGTGGATGGGTTAGTGTTAGCCTTTCCTTTCGAACCACCAACGAGGGCGAGACTATGGGAATACGTCGGACCCTCGAGCTTGGCAGTCATGCCCCTATCCACCTTAGCCGACTTGAGCTTCGAGAACAGCTTGCTCGTTCACCGTCAGAGTGTCATACTTCTCCGACTCCACAATGGCCTCGCACTTTCCGCCCCATATTGTACGATCCAAAGAGTGTAAGAGCTTGACCGCTCTATCATGATCATCGTACGGGAGCACGTCCACATTGGCCCTCATGTTGTTCACAACCACCGTGAACCTCTCGAAACAAGGCATCGATGGACTCACCGGGGAGATGAGTGAAGTTCTCGTACTCTCTCCGTAGGTCGCATACATCCGTGCCTCGAACACGGGCATTCCCAATATGAGCCTCCTTCAAAGACCGTCCAAATCCTACAAGCCAAGTGCTCGGTGTGCACCCGATCGAACTCGGGGCCGACACAAAGCACGAAACCGGTAGTCGACCGCCTTATTGTTGGCGTCGAATCCGTCCCTCGATCCGGAGCGAGAAAGTCCATCGGCCGGACATAGCCTCGTGTCCACCGTGACATCCCAAAGGATCCGACCCTTTCCGCGGAGAAACGCACCCATCCGCTTACTCCACATCCGGTAGTTCTTACCATCGAAGTGTGGAGGACCCGAACCCCGTTCCGGTACGCCATCCTTGGATCTTAGAGCGGTTAGAGTCAACAAAGACCCGAACCGGCTCGATGCCACTTGAAGGACCGATTAGGCGACCGGAGAGGGGGGGGGGGGAGTGAATGGGAGCTAATAAAAATTCTTCTCGAAAGAGATTGAAACTCCGACAAGATGAACCCACTCGGTCGGACCCCCAAAATCACACGCTCCGCACTTCTACCTTCGTTTGCCAACACCACGTAGCCACCGGAGTGCTACCGGTCCTAGGAACAAACTCTACCCGCAACCTCACCACACACGTACCCACGACAGCGGAAATACCTCGAAAGCCGGCTGTCCGGAGGGGGGCGTTAGACCGAGGTATAGGGGGCGGTTAGACCGCCTCCACCTTGTAACCAAGAAATCCTCCGAAACACCTCTTCCGAGCACCAAAACGCACCACGCTTTCACCAACAAAGATCTCTCGGTCAAGGCCATGCTAGCTACCGGAAAATCTTGGCGAAAACCAAAGCTCCACCCGGGGGCCTAGGGGTGGTTAGACCGGCTACCGGGGGCGGTCTAACCTCCTGTACCCAAAGAACGAACTCCAACCAAGAACACCTAGCAAACAACACGAGAACGACCCGAAATTTCACCCGGACGCTCCTCCGATCAAAGCGAGCAAACTCACGAGAGGAAAATCCGGCGAAACAAAACTTCGACCCGGAAACACCCGGGCGGTTAGACCGGCCCTCCAGGCGGTTAGACCGCCTCTCCCAGAAAAACAGCCCGCGGGTCAAACCCTAACTTCCTCACGCTCGATCTCCCGAAACACTCCACAGATTGCAGCAAAACTTCGGGTTTAGCTGGGTTACTTTTTGGTCAACCTCTACTTCAAAGGAATCGACCCTAAATGCTCACAATCAAGAGGAATTGACGAAATCGCCTCTCTAGGTCAAGAACTCGCCCAACTCGAAAAACCACCAAATCGAGTCCGATTCAAAGGAGATTTGGGGGCAAAGTCACCAGCCAAAGAGGCACAAGATCCTCATACGTGACACCCACCAAAAACCCCTAGAAATCGTCCTCAAAACACCGCCAACAATGAGCTCCGAAAATCAACACAAAAGAGAGCGGAAAAACCACCTTGAGGAACAACGCCGAACCATCTATACATACCATGAAGGTTCGTACAAGGTCTAGCTTGCCACCCAAACATCCATCCCTCTCTCTAGATCTCACATGAAGCTCTCAAGCTAGTCCTAGGAAAACTAGGGAAAATGGAGAACGAAAATGGAAAAACAAATGAGCTAGGGTTCCCGAGTTGGCTACCATCCACCCATTCAATGAGTATATATGGAGGCACCCAAAAGACTAAACTACCCTCACCTAACAACTAGGGATACAAGCCCCTCAAGGGCGGATTTGGAAATCTTCGGAATTTCTTCATCGGACGGATGCCGGCAACCGCAACCTCGCTTAGCCTCGACGCAAGCCTTGCGATCCGATGCGTGTCCTCCGCTTTGAAGCATCTCGGCGCCGGCGGCCGGGGCGGTCGACCGCCCCCCGGGCGGTTAGGACCGGCCCGGGAGATCCGACCGGCCCTAGGCGGTCCGACCGCCCCTCCCGGGCGGTTGAACCGGCCCGGGTGGCCACACCTCCTCATCGAGTCTTCGACCTCGGTTTTGTGGCTCAACCAAGTAACCCGGTGGTTTTCGGTGAACCACCGCAAACCCCGCGAACTCGGTGTAGCCTCCGCCAATCTCCACTAATGACTCGGCTCCCACGTAGTCCCGGCTTGCCCTTGGTTTTGAGGCTCTACCAAGAAACCGTCCACGACTTCATCTTCTTGTTCATGCCACCATGCGGCCCGCACTTGACCCCACCGGCCACCGGGTCCCTCGAACGAAGCCTACTTGTCTTCTCCACACACGGAGGCCACACCGGCAACAACCTTTCGCACTTGTTCTTCCCCGCACCAACACGAGTCAAGCCGCAACCTACACCCGCAATACTTAGCCAAGAATCGGTCCACACAACGTTGTCAATCACTCATCACACAAGGAAGCGACCATCCACCGGTCCTCGAACCACACATGGTCCTCATCGGGAGCATCGGGAAATTGTGGAAGTTTCTCGCGAAACTTCACAAGATCAACACGGTCGAAATCGTGAAGAAGCTTCGGGATGCTTTCTACGAGAGAAGGCCGCCGCAAAATTGTTAGCACCGAAATAACCTCGGGGAGTGCTTTGAATTCAAGCATCGATCCATTCCATGAATTCGGGAAGTCCTAAGTCGGCGGGGAGTGGCGCGAGACCGACACCAAACTCATTCGAGAGATTTTTCATACTCTTCAAATAAGTTCTTCAACCTGCTGATAATCTCAGAAATGCTTCTTTCTGAAGCTTCCTTCTGTTCGGCTAGTGCTCTCTCAAAATCCTGAATCATTGGTTCTTTGTTGCTCAAAGACTTAGCCGGATCGCCGTTGTTGGTGCGGAGATCTTCAGTAGTTTTCAAGGATTTGTCATGATCCTTACGAAGATTCTCGATTAGCCGCAAATCGTCGTCGTGTGTCTTCTTGAGGACCATGTGTGGTTCGAGGACCGGTGGGCGGTTGCTTCCTTGTGTGATGAGTGATTGACAACGTTGTGTGGACCGATTCTTGGCTAAGTATTGCGGGTGCGGGTTGCGGCTTGACCGGTGTTGGTGCAGTAAAGAACAAGCGCGAACGGTCATTGCGGTGAGGCCTCCGGGTGTGAAGAAGACAAGTAGGCTTCGTTCGAGGGACCCCGTGGCCGCGGGGGTCAAGTGCGGGCCGCATGGTGGCATGAATAGCAAGATGAAGTCGTGGACGGTTTCTTGGTTGAGCCTCAAAACCAAGGTCGAGCCGGGACTACGTGGGAGCCGAGTCATGAGTGGCAATTGGTGGAGGCTACACCGAGTTCACGGGGTTTCCGTGGTTCACCGGAAAACCACCGGGTACCTTGGTTGATCCACAAAGCCAAGACCAAAGAACCGAAGGCGGTGCCGCGTGGCGGCGCCGCTGCACCGGGCTCGACCGGGTGGTCCCCGACCGGTCCGACCGGTGGGTACCGGCCCGGCCGGTGAGGAGCACCGGTCCGACCGTGTGCGACGATGCGATCCCGAATCTTCGAAGCGGAGGACACGCGTCGGGATCGCAAGGCTTGCGTCGAGGCTAAGCGCAGTTGCGGTCACAGGGCATCCGTCCGATGGAGAAAACTTGAAGACTTCCAAAATCGCCCTTGAGGGGCTTGTATCCCTAGTTGTTAGGAAAGGGCATTTTAGACTTTCGTTGCCTCCATATAACCCATGAGGTGAGAGGATAGTAGCAATCTCTTGGAACCCTAGTTCATTTGCTTTCCTATTTTCTTAGGATTTCCATAGGACTAGCTTGAGAGCTTCAT
Source organism: Cenchrus americanus (assembly GCA_947561735.1). NCBI lineage: Eukaryota > Viridiplantae > Streptophyta > Magnoliopsida > Poales > Poaceae > Cenchrus > Cenchrus americanus. The sequence continues at coordinate 228,919,518 of OX387244.1, forward strand.
GGTGAGATCTAGTGAGAGGGTTGGATGATCGGGCGGCAAGCTAGACCTTGTATAAACCTTTGTGGCATGTATAGATGATTCGGCGTGGTTTCTCAAGGCCTTGTTGTGTTGTTCCGGTTGTTCTTGGTGGTGATTTTCGGAGCCCTCTCTTGGTGGTTTTCTTGGGGTGTTTTCGGGACCTTGCTCTTGGGGATTTGATGGGGGAAATTTGTGGGAACCCTTCGTGGTTCTTTGGGCCGTGATTCCCCTCCCAAATCCATGAGTTAAGGGGCTCGATTTTAGGGTTTTTGGTGTTCTAGGGTTAGAAGAGTTCTTGGCGGGATTTCTTCGATTCCTCTTGTTTGGACAAGCTTTGGGGGGATTAAACTTGGCTATGGACTCCTCATGAGGTGTTCCTATTGTCCCCAAAATCTTGTTCAAGCCTCGTGGAGCGATTTGGGTGATCAAGGCTTAGATTTGGAGGTGTTGACCGGTGGGTGCTGTTCATCCCAAGAAGCCCGAGTCACACCGGTCCGACCGGTGCCTCTCACGCGGCCGCGCGTGCAACCCCTGTTGGGTTTTTGCTCGGGTGAACGTCCGGGTGTGTTCGCCGTTGTCCCGTGTTGCGGTACTGTTTCGAGTTTGGATCGGTTTGGTGCTCGGTGGCTTTCGTTTGGTGTTTTGGGGCTTTCGGTTGAGACCGGTCCGACCGGTGTGTTGCATCGGTCCGACCGGTGTGGAGCCTTTTCGTGGAAGTTGCCAAGTTTCACCGGCGGGGACCCGGTCCGACCGGTGGTGCTCACCGGTCCGACCGTGTTGGTCGGTGGACTCGAGGTTTGGTGTTCCGCCGCGTTCTCGGGTCGGAAGGTTGTGTGTTGGTTCCTAGGTCTAGTGGCACTCCGGTGGCTACGTGGGCATGGCCAACTTGGGTAGTGAGTCGAAGACGTGTGTTGGAAGCCATGTTCACTTTGTTGGAGTTTCCATCTCCTTCGAGAAGAATTTTATCGGCTCCCATTCACTCCCCCCCTGCGGTTCGCCGTATCGGTCCTTCACTTCGAAGTTTTCAAGATCTTTTCTAGACCGCTCAAGTGCCTCTTCAACAGACTTTCTTTTCGTCTTGACAATGCTTAAGGGCTTCCGCTAGTTTGGCAACTTTCTTCTCAAGGTCGACATTTGCAGCTTGGGCAAGAGCGAAGTTGCGTTTAACCTCTTTAGATTCAACGGATAGTCGCTTGTTGGCCTTCTCTTGTTCGATAAGCCGTTCAAGCAACAATTTTCCCAAGTATGGAAGATTTGAGGGCATAGTCATCTTGGTACTTCACAAGTCCGGATGGTGAGTATGAATGAAGATCTTTAAACTGCGAAAAATTCCATGATTAAAGTCATAAGCAAAAAATCATAAAGCCGAGAGGAACAAGGATTAACGAAAAGAGGTGAACCTTTTGCGCCTAGGTTTTGTACAAGTAACCTTCTTCCCCGAACCCGAAGAAGATTTGCCTAAGGAGATGGAAGTTTTCTTTAGAGAGGAGCGAGGTTCCTTTACGGAATCGCGAACAGCCTCCTCCAAGCGAGTGACGCGATTGTTCCGAACCCCCTCCCCCGTTTCATCAATAAGCGCGAGACGATTTCCGGTGTTAAAACCCCGGGTTCGCCACCTTTGTTTCGGCCACTTCACGCCCAACACTTAGCAATTCACCGCGATGTGACGTACCAAAGCTTTTGTTAAAGGCGGCTACGAAGGAGAAGGATCCCGGCCTTCGGGGGAGATCTTCGCGAGTCTCAAGCAAGGCAACATCTTGGATGGGCTCATCACCCTTCCGAACGAGTTAGATCAAGATCTCTCATGAATTCGGGAGACGCCTTCTCTTGAGGATGGGAAGAGCGAGGAACAAAGCAGCATCCACGGTAGCGGCGGGGAGCCTCGGTAGCAACAACGGAAACGACTTCCTTCGAATTTCGGGAGCAACATCTCGAAAAAGAATCAATGTCCACAAACTCATTTTCGAACCCGATGGGCGGTGTTCATGAAAATTGAATCGTAACAAAGGCCAAAAGAAAGAACCTTTTTGGCCGGACTCCACGAAAAGGTCATCGTCGAAAGCGGAGGGGACTCGTCAAACTTCGGAAGAGACAACCTTTTTGACGGCCTTCTTAGCTTTCTTGTGCCTCATCCGAGCAAGGCCGGAGGCCGCCCGGAGTTCAAAGATCCGAAACTTGTTTGGAAGATGCGCGCTTGCGTTTCGACGACTCGAGAGACTTTGTTTTCGAAGGTACGACACCGAGGATGTAGTCTCGTCGGCAATCGAAAGGCCGCTCTTGGAAGATCTTCTTCTTGGGGCTCTTGGGGGAGCGGTGAGCAACCGGCAACAAGCAACAACGGGTACCTTCGGTTTGCGACCCGGGTGTCGAGAGTGAAAGATTTGTCCCCACAAACTTCGGAGAACACACGATTTATCCTCCTCTTGTGCTTCACCAAAGCTTTATATGCTTTATACTCGTTCATCGTATATTAACCAACCATGAGGTTCACTCTCCTTTCGACTTCAAGCATAAAATCGCCGGTACTCGGCCATCCCTCGGTTGAATGCCGAACTTCGGGAAAGAAACTTCTTGTCTTTGCCTAGTTAACATTGAAGTTTACGATCTCAGTCGGGGCCCAACCATAAGAAATTGGCCAAATTCGGGCAGCAACAAATTCTTCAATGATGTCGCGACATCCAAGAATGGTACTTGCAAGGTGAAATGCATTTTCGCAACTCCTGATCCCAGCCGCCCGATGATTGAAGGCCGCGGTGTTTAGAGCGGTTAATGCCTCAATAAACGACGAGAGAGGATGAGCGGGACCTTCGTAGCCGGGAATCGTAAACATGTCGGCTTTGACATAGAACAAATACGAGCTCCGGTCTTTTGTGAAATTTGTTTTGCGGCGAGGCGCGATCCGAATTCACGTAATCCCTTTCCGTGTGTTCGTCGACGAGTGTTGAAAGTGTAGCACGTATAGTGAGCCTCATAGAACCGACCGTTGTCGACTTTAATGACATCCGGAACGATGACCAACTCAAAAAATCGGGCGAAAGCGTCGGCGCTAAGGTTGCGGCGAAGATCTTCATGATCCAAATGAACTTCGACACTTCCAAGAAAGAGGTCGGCGAAAGCCGATGAATCTTCACGAGAAAAAGCTTCTAGGATAGTAGGAAGGACGAGATCGCGGGGAAAATCTCTCGTCCACGGGTGAATAATTGCGGAATACAACAACTTCATCGGCTTCGGGAGTAGGAGTCCGTTCGTCTAAAGGAGCACTCCGGTACCCACGGGAAAAAATCCGGCAGCCTCGTAATCTCTCGATCATGTTGGCCGTAACTTTGGACTCTCCAAAAACAAGAGACGGAGGAAGAGGTCCCGACTGTTTGGCCGTGATCAAATCTTTGATGTCGGCGTAACATCTCCGACGTCTTCATCGTCTCACCTAACCTCCCCATCTTCGCGACTCCTAGATCCACCGGCGGCAGGAGATGAGTGCCCCTCCGGGAGCCGTGTGGTCTCGAATTCCGAATTTCGGCTCGGCGGAAGGCCGCACCGCAGCCAACTCCTCAATTGTCATGGGTCTTGCGGTGCTTTTAGTTCGAGACACCGTTCGACAAGTAATTTAAGTAAGATAGAGATGACATTCGTAAGAAATAACAAGACGGGTTCATGAACAAAAGTTTGCAAAACAAAAAATGTGAGTACAATGAAAAGTAGAAACAGTAACTGAGTAACAAAGAAAGCAATACCGTTGAAAGTAGGAGGAAGTCTATAAGCTACGAACACTTGGTCGCGAAGCGCTTTTCTCGCGAAATTGCAAGCCAAATTTTGGAAGAAAACCAAGAAGCGGTGAAAATTTTTTATAGCGGTAGCTCTCTATTTATAAGGATGAGGGGGGACGGTTTCACGAACACGCCTCGATTCGACCGTTGCGACATTTCCGGAGGACGCGTGTCCACTCCGACGTTTCGAGGGTGACGTTTCTTACCGAAATTTTAAGATTTTCGTGGAATCGGATCCTCGGAGTCAACCTCGCTTCCCCGAGGGGCTAGTGTTGGGGAATTCAGAAAACTCCGTCACCGTCGAAACGTCGAGGTTTATGAAATTCGTGAAATGAGTTTTCGGGAACATCGAATTCGCGAAGATCCGGAATCTTGAACCCGCGAAGCCCCGAAGTCGCGAACCCTCGAAGATCCGGAATCTCGAACCTCGCGAAGCTTCGAAGTCGCGAACTCGCGAAGATCTAGAATCTCGAACTCGCGAAGCTTCAAAGTCACGAACTCGCGAAGACCCGAAGTCACGAACCCGCAAAATCACGAAATCGAGAGTCCGTGAAATTCGGGGAATCTGCCGGAGGTCAAGTTAGGAAGTCAAGGCGCATGTAGATTTCCCGAACGGGGAGATTCACGAATCGCAAGAAGCAAAGTCAAAGACATCGTCTCAAAAAGTCCGGGTTTGGTGTGTAAACTAGTGGCGAGGCTTGTAAATGTATGAGTTGTAAGAGACATTCATGTACATGTTCACACTAGGAATATTCTTTGAGTTCGAGGGTGTTTTCGGAATGTAAAAGTCCCTTCATATACCTATAAAAGGGGGCACGAGGGCACGTGTAAAAGGATTCATAACTTTTGAGGCTTGGACGAGTCTTTAGGAGATTCTTTGTCTCCTTTAACGTCATCCGTGTACTTGAACCGAATGTGTCCGCTTTCTTTTCTCCCACGTGTTCGGGGATTCTCGTCCGGATTTTCGGATACCCCAAATAGGGTCCCTGCTGGCCTAGTTACTCTAAGCATCTACTCGATTCAAGCTTGAACAATAAAGGAGCTACACCATCTATATATGCAATGATAAATTCCCTAGCCATTTGATATTAAATGCAAAGCATAAATAAATAAATATAAAGCTCCCGCATCCAACAACAAGCCTACAACTACTCGACCCTAAACAAGATCGAACACCCATAGGTTCACCACAAATTGTCAGGGACAGCCATAAAGGTCCCCTAATAACGGGGGAAAACACCCCTTCATGAAATTAATAAAAAGTAAACAAACAAACCCACAAACCACAAAACACACTCCGCGTGGTCGCAGCCCGAAGCAAAGAAGGGCCCACGGCCCAAAAAGCCGTAGCGGCCCACCAAACGGCCAACCGCTGTCCCCCTCGGGCAAACCTATTGACGCAAAATCAGCACCTCGCGCCAAGCACACAACAAGCCGAACGAAGCTAGCTTAAAACACGTGTCGGATCCGAAGCGTGCCAGTCAATTTTCCTAAACCGACAAAGGATAAAAAATAGTTAGATAAAACATGGAACTTGCCGGTGGTACCGTACGCTTCCGTATTTACGGCTAGAAAGCCAATTAAAATGACATATAGCTACAACAAGCTATCTGTCAGCAATTTTAATATCATTCGGGAGCTTTAAAACATGAAATCAGGATATAGCCGAATGCATGATGTAAGCATGACAAAAGATCGGTCTTTGTTTAGATAGCGTTACTCGTACGTGATAATGACCGATTTTTGAGGATAAATAACAATTAAAATAAATAAGGTGAAAGCATGATTACAAATATGAAGTAAACAAGCATGCATAGGCCAAAATCACTAGTCTACCACATGTCTAGGCACTTTCAAACCCGTCAAGCATGATAACAAACAAGTTAATCCACCGCATGATACAACTTGTTTGAAACCATACCACTAACCAAAATGAGATTAATCCACCGCATGATACGATCTAAATATGGAAGGCTAAAAGCACACATTATTTAAAACAAACTTATGAACACGTTTTACTCATGGTAGCATTGCCGAATACAACATGTACAAATGTACCGATCCGGTTCCGTGGAGAAGGAACAAACATTTGAAAAGTCAAAGCTTGAACCCGCAACACGTGACAATCTAGATTGATCCGAATTCGGCTATTGAGAACACTTGATCCTTTATAATAAACAAAGACTTGAAAGCACATCACATGGATCTCAAAGAGGTAAAGCCGAAACTAATCGATCTAGATTGGGCAAAAGGGTGTTACATGAATTTAAACATAAAAGCAAAAACTCAAAGCAACACGTGGTAACTTAATGAATCTATTAGATCTTGCCAAATCTCATAGAGCCGATAACTAGCTTCGAGCTAGATCTTAGCCTACCGCATGGCTCATGATCCAACAGAAACCCTCTTGAACCAAGCTTAAATCCACCGCATGATACTAAGCAAGGTAACAAGACTACTTGCATCACGGTCTAAATCCACCGCATGATACTAGACACGATACAAGGTTGCCGGTACTTACGGAGGTCAACGGATCGATGGCTCCTCTCGAAGAACTCGACGATTTGACTAAAGGACTCGATGTTTGGCACGGGGCTAGTTTTGTTGTGTAGATGTTCGATTCCTATTACGTACATCAAGGGCTTATATTTATACCCTTGTCCTAACACGACTCCCGGTCGACTACGAGTACAACATTTAATGTCTAAATTAATGCTCCGATGCCAATGTCCATCTCGTACACGCCATCAACTCGTTCCTTCCTTACATCGAGCCACGTCATCACGCATTCCCGAAAACTTCCTTTTAAAAGCGCAAACAGTCCCTTTGCCGAATGATGGTGCATTGCCGACCACAAGCATTCTTTACCGAATCTTCCGAGAAGATTTTCCCCGCCGAATGGTATTTCGTCACCAAACTCGGCCCACAAGTCAGTCCCTTTCCTGTACCAATTTTTGGTGTTAACATATGCCCCTTCAATTACGGGATAAAAGTGATTTTATTCCGGAATTGACCATAAATGCCCAACGTCTCTCGAGCTAAATCCGTTCAACACCCATTCTTTCCTCTTGTAATCCGTTGGAGTCCCCGCTCGGATCCAAACCCTAGGTCATCTATCTCCCAAGCTTAAATCTTCAATGGCGGACCAAAATCAAGTCGTTCGGTAAATCTCATCCCCTTAAGGTCCATTCGGTATTACTTTTTCGATCCCCACCTTATATTTCTTCTTCTCGTCTTTTCTTGATAGGCTCTATCCACCGAGCTTTTGATTCCCATCGAGGATAAATCATCATCCTATTTCCTCGGACTCGTGGGAATCTCCGACCCCTTTGAGTTTATTGAAGCCGAATCCAAAAGAATCCCCTTCAAAGCGGCTCTGTCAAGACCTCATGAGTGGCAAGACGCCTTCAAAAATTGGCCCTCGCTCCCAATTGCGGGTTGGAGAAACTGGTATAAGAGAATACTCGAAGATAAAAGTGTAAAAACCGGCAATTGGGACAGCCTTCGCATTGCCCAGTGTTTGGAGTTATCTCTGGCCGAAACTCCCAAGAACGAGAGTCTACTAATTGCAGCCTGTCATTTCTGGTCAAATGGTGTCAATGCTTTCCTTTTTGGTCATGGACCAATGTCTCCCACTCCGGCCGATGTATATATGATGACCGGCCTTGATATCACAGGATCCACGTATCCTTACAAATACAAAAGCTCCATCGGGCAAAGAGGAGTAAAAAACAGGATCCGGATATAAAGCATATATCCGAACCATATGTCCGATGGTCCCTCGACCGATGTTGAATACGGGGCCTTCCCGAACATGTGGCTATGCGATTTATCTTTTGTGGCAAAGCAAATGAGCCAACCCCGAACCACGTTGCAATGGCCGAAGATTTGGCTACTGGTCATCCCATCCCCCTCGGGAAGTATCTCCTAGGAAGTGTATACCACATGCTTCATCAAACCACTCATCTGATGTACACCAGCCAAAAGATCTCTTGTGTCAATGGCCCCTGGTGGTTTGTACAAATGTGGCTGCAACTATATATGCACCAGATCGTTGGTATTAATCTCAACAATCGACATTTTCCTTCATCCGGCTATAAGGAAGGGGAAATTCAGATTATAAAAGGATGTCAAACCTATGGAGAAGCTGCCTCAACCATATCCATTGACCAAAACATCAGTCAACTCTTTGAGCTTTTCTTCAGAGGTTTCACCAATCCCCTTTGGCTTCCCTATTTGAATAATGATAACTTGACTCTCCCTTATGAATTCACTTTTGAGAATGGATGCAATGATGCAAGATCCATAGAAATTTTCAATATCTTCATCCACCCATGCATCCTCCCGGCAGAATTTTGTGGAGGAAGGCAAAATCATAGTACCTATGAATATTATCGACCAAACATGATGGCCCGACAGCCTAGGATGTGGCCAAGTGCCCCCAAGGTTATTCCTCCACGAATTCCTCAAGCCCGAGAGGAAATAAAAGAAAACCCGCAAGCCAAAAGGGTCTTTGAATATTAATGCGGTCCAACTATTTATACTTGGCCCTTTATACCAACATCAATAGCTCATCCCTTTTTCATTTCCCGGTGGCAAGAGCTTCACGATCATATCTTCGGGTGAGCCAAGACACTCCTTTTGTCTTGAACTAATGCCCGACTTCCAACCAACCTCGGAGGTAATGCACTTATCTTTTTCTTTTGTCAAGCATGCCCTTCCTTACCGATCATGATTTTTGCCACTCTTTGCGAATACAAGGCTCGCCCCTTGAGCTAGGACAATTTCTTACAATGCCGTAGGCCCAATTTCTCGCTTTGGGATGTAAATCCACAACTCGGCTCACCGATGTCCGGATATGCCACATCGACCCAAATCTTATAAGTTCAACTTCGATAAGAGGAAATCTCCATCTCCGGTTGCTCCTCCAGTGCCAAGAAGAAAAGAACTTCTAAAAGAGTTCTTATTGAGGTAACATCTCTTCCTTCTTGAACACAAAACCACTCTTCATTCGACAAATTTATCTTGTGTAATTTCGGACCGAATTCAAAGCAACCATTAACAACTTCGAACACCGCCAATGCCCCATCTGCTGGTATGGTCCTTACTATTTCACTTCCTTTTAAAGACCATTTTTCACATTAGCACTTACCCTCTATTTGTCATTTGCAGAAGAAACATTGGTGAATCAACCTGTGGAGAGTTCTTCTCCTCAACATGCTTCAAATCCAAATTCACCAAGGGTTCAAACATCTTCCCCTCAAGCAGAAACTTCAGCTTCACCAAGGATCCAATCATCTCCCTCTCAAGTAGAAGCTCCAGTTTCACCAGGGATGAATCCATCTTCCCCTAAGCCAGAAGCTTCAAATCTACCAGGGACTGCACCAGCTTCCCCTCAGTTAGAAGCTTCAGCTTTACCAGAAACTCCTCAAGCTCCTCCTCACTAATCACCCAGGAAATTCCTCTTGAGCCTGAACAAACCCCTTCTCCAATTCAGGAGGCCAGGAACGAAGTAAGTATAGACATTCAACTCTTTTATTTCCCTTCAATAAATCATCCTTAATTCGGCAAACCTTCCTTTTCAGGATCAAGCTGCATCACCACCAAGCTTTTCATTCATTGTGGATGATTTGGCTACCGAAAAAGGTGATGAGGCATCTTCAAGCCAAGCTCTATCAGAGGAAAACCAAGCAAAACGGAGAGAAATCTTTTCCCTGCTGCAAAGAGACATCCAAGACCAAGTCAGGGACGTTGATGTTCTGGAAGAAATACTTGAATCCATCACTCAAGAACTTCCCGATGGCATCAAAGCTTCCCCGGAACCTATCTCTCAACTGGATAACCACTTTGCAGAAATGAGGAGAGCCCTGAAGAATCAATCCTCTCTACCAATCCTGGAACAGAAGAGAGCTAAAGCCAAGCAGTTCGTGAAAGAATCCCAGGCTCAAATCCAGAGCAACAAGGGGTTGCCGGGCCGAACCGCAGCTCGCACTTGAGTTGAAGATTGCCGGGAAAACCGCACTAGAAATTGAATTGAAGAATCGACAACCGAAATTGAGGCCGACAGGAAGAAGATAGCCGAACTCCTTGGATTGACGAGAGAAAAAATCCAAAAGGAAGCTTCAAGCACTCGATTGAGTCAAACCACTCAAAACAAAGCTTTCTCGCCCGTCTAACACTCAAAAAGCTAATTAGAAACTACCGGAGTGTATCAAGCAAAATGATATCGGATGCTTCTAGTGTAATTGCAAAGTATTTGAACATTTGATTGTGCCAAGCAATTTGTAACCGAATGATTGGTCATCCTTGCGATTTTGTTTACCATAAATTCCACTTTCTATTTTCTGTTTTACCTTATTTGCAATTTTAGACGATCCATTCGGCAACTCTGGTCAAACAGTACTAGACCCGAACAGCAACCCGACCGCAACTCAACCGAACCAGTTAACCGAATATGACTCAGCTTGAATTCCAAACGACCCGACGGCAATTCGGCTAAGGAAGTCTCTCCACCTTCCAAATTTCTCGGGATATGCACCATGATCTAGGGCCACGATCTCTTTGCCATCTCCCATAAATAAAACCATAGGTGCCCCCCGACTTTTCACCAAGTCTTTTGCCTTCAAGCCTTTGCCAATCCAAACTTTCTTTCCCCCAAGCACTAGCACTCCCAAAAACCCGATGGTGTGCGGTAGCAGCAGCGCCGTGCCGCCGATGAGGCCGAAGGAAGCCGCGCCGGCGCTCGTCGGAGGCGGTGATCATCAACTTCTTTTACGATTATTTCCGGATTTCTTTCTCGTTTCGACGACCCCTTTTGTCTTCTTAGGCTCATCCGGTGGAATCCGGCCCCTACGCCGCCGCGAATCCATCCTCGCCGACGACTCCTCGGAGTCGTACAACTACTCCCCCTCACGCTACGACGAGCGCGACGCCCTCCGTTTCAAGGCGGAGCGCGACGAAACCCGGCGCGAGCCGGAAGATGTTTCTAAGAAAGTCGGCATTGCCGAGCTCGAATGGGAGCATCGGCGCAAGCAACCGCCGGAGACCATGATGGTAAATCTCTTGATTGACTTGATCCAACTCAACTTTGAACTAACCGCCATTGTCCCGCAACGTTGCGGCCCGCGACGCCGAGCTTAACCGGCTAAAGATGCTCGGTGAAGCAACCGGCGACAAGGTGAACGCCCACGGGGACACGCCGGCGGACCGCATTGCCGCGGTGGAAGACCGTGTCGATGAGGTGGTCGTTCATGGCGTTCGCCGGGCACCACCCTTGGCTTGGGCGCCATGGCGACGCATACCGGCGTCGACTATTCCACGCAGCCGCGCGGTTTCCGTGGCGGCGCACCGGAGGACGTCGACGAGATCGAGGTCATCCCGGGAGCGCCTCGACGGCCACGGCGACGCCATTGCCGACTCCATCCATCCCGGTCCGTGTTGAACGTGCTTTTTGACTAGTTTGTACTAGGTATGTTTGGAATTTCGGCAATAAATAATGAAATTTTAACTTCGTGCTTGTATTGCGATGACTCCCTTTTGCTTGTGAATGCGAATCCTTTGAACGAATTCGGAAACCTTTTCTTAGCCGAACACGCAAAAACTCCCCGCCCCCTCGGCACGTAATCGCGAGAAAATCTTCAATTCAAGAACCATAAACAAGTGTTCAATGAAAACCCTTCGCATTCGGGAAGAAAACCCCGGTCGCTTGGTATTCCAATAACGCAAGCCAACCAGTCATCACTCCCAATGCGCTCTCACAGCTAATAAAATAGCCCCCTTGGTGCCCTGCAAATCCACTCGCATACACTTCCATCACCTCACATCTTCTCCCCCTGCTCCAGAGGAAAAAACCCCAAGGCCATGGCAGACAAGGGAAAGCAACCCAGGCAGCGCTCCACCAAAGAAGCGTACCATTCGAGAGTAAGTTTTTTGTTAATCCTTCCTTGTGCTCTCGATTGCAATCTCATGGTTTACCCCTCCTCGCTTTTTTTCAGCCTTGACTTGCTCCCCGAAGAGATCTTTGGAACTGAAGAGGTTCCCGAGTACATCCTCTCCGATTCCTCCACTGAAGAAGAGAACGCCACGCCGGAACAGAGGATCAACCACCAACTGCGCCGCCGTATTCGGCATCTAGAGAACAACTTGCGGGACATCACCGCCCGCTGCAATGCCGAACGCGAACGCCGCATGAGCTTGGAGGCGTTGATAGGGGGTAAAATCTCCATCTTTATTTGACTCCCACGCTTAAGCTCAGATCTTCACATTTAAAAGCTCGTTCCCTTCTCCGGATGTCTCCGATAGATAGAGCAACTTGAAGGCTTCCGGGACATCCTAATGGAAGCCGCAAGTCATTGCAACCCCCGAAGCTTCCGGGTTGCTGTCGTTACGGTGGTCCCGGGAACAAGCTTGAAGAGGGAAGAGTCGAAGAGGAAAAACAAGGAATCAAAGGAATGAAGCATACTTTCGCTTCTTCCTCCGGGCCTTCTCGCTTCCCACCCTCTTGTAATCTTAAGTAGCCGGGTTGTCAAATAAAAGCCCGCAAGAAATATCGTAATGTAGAATATTTTTGTGCTAAGGGCAATACATTCCAGTATTGGCCATCTCCTCTCGTTAGGATTTTTTGTTCTAAAGGTGGCTCCTCTCCCGAACGCCGGCTGTCTCTGTGTTTCAGATGCCTGTAATCCTGGTGCTTGTAATCAACGATCAACTTCAATACTAGGATAATATTTCTTCAAATATCTTCCATTTATAGCAGCAGTAAACTCCTCTTTTAGTAGAGTTTTCAATATGTAAGCATTACCAGGTGTACATTTGACTACCCGAAAAGGACCCTCCCAATTCGGGGACCATTTGCCGAACGCACTGTACTTAGTCCCGATCGGCAGTAATGCTTTCCAAACCAAATCTCCTTCTGCAAATTGCATGACTTTTACTTTCTTGTTGTAATATTTAGCAACTCGCATCTTGTTCTTTTCAATATTTTCCAGGGCCTTAAGACGAATCATATGCAAATCCTCTAACTCGTCCATCATTAAGCCACCGTAATCTTTGGAACTTAAATCCTTTTGCAAAATCACTCTCCTAAAATCCGATTGTTTTTCCCATGGCAAGACAACATGATTCCCATAAACCAACTCATAAGGAGACGTTTTTGTAGCTCCATGCGGAGCCATTCGGTAAGCCCACAAAGCCTCATTGAGTACCGAATGCCACCTCTTAGGCTTCGATCAATCTTCTTTTGTATAATCTTGATCATGATCTTGTTAGAAGCCTCTCGCTTGACCATTAGCTTGGGCATAATAAAGAGAAGAATTCAATAATTTGATTCCCTTGCTTTCAAAGAAACTCTCCGAACTACGAAGATACAAATTGTGCTCCTTGATCGGTTGTAATTGTTTGAGGAATCCCAAACCCGTAAATGATGTGTTCTTTAACAAACTCAACCATGTTTTCTGATGTTACTTTCTTCAATGGAATTGCCTCAACCCATTTGGTGAAATAATTTGTTGCCAAAAGCACAAATCTATGCCCCTTGCTAGATGGAGGATTTATTTGGCCAATCAAATCTATACCCCATCCTCTGAATGGCCATGGCTTGATAATAGGATTCAGAGCTGATGCTGGGACTCTTTGGATATTCCCAAACTTCTGACAATCTTGACAACCTTTGTAATACTCAAAGCAATCCTCCAGCATCGTCGGCCAAAAACATCCAGTGTGCCTGATAACCCATTTCATTCGATAAGCCGATTGATGCGCTCCACACAGCCCATCGTGCACTTCACTCATTATTTTCTTTGCTTCTTCTTGACCCAAGCATTGCAACAACACCCCATCTAATGATTTGTAAAACAAACACCCATCAAGAAGAACAAATTTTATAGCTTTATACCTGAGCTTCCTAGAAACGTTTCGGGATGGATTTTCCAGATAATCAACAATCTCTTTTCTCCAATCATCCTATGCTAGATCACTCCCGAAAGCACACACCTCCGTGGCAAACACCTCTTAGTTTTCTCTATAACCCGAAGCACTTTGAGCCAACTCTGTTTGCCTCTTCATTGTGTTCACTAGGAATATCTTGTAGAATTACTAACCGAAAACTTTTCAAGATTCCTTGCATTCTTCGTTGTAATTCCTCGGGATATCACTTCTACACTCATATTGTCCATTCAATTGTTTTATAACTAACTCTAAATCTCCATAAATTTCAACCGAAATAGCCTTTGCTTCTTTCAAATATTGAAGCCCTCTAAGCAAAGGCCTCATATTCGGCTTGATTATTGGTGACGAGAGGGTCGAATAGGAATAGCAAACTCAAACATCTCACCTTTGGGTGAAATTAATAAAATTCCTACTCCACCACCTTTGCCACATGAAGATCCATCAAAGAACAAAGCCCAAGGAGTAATTTCAAGCAACTCGATTGATGAATCACGATGTTCATTAATGAAATCAGCAATAACTTGACCTTTAATAGCTTTTGCCGATTCAAACTTCAGCTCAAACTCGGATAAAGCCAAAATCCACTTGCTAATCCTTCCATTCAAAATTGGCATAGATAACATGTGTTTGATTACATCAAACTTCGAATATACAACGCATTCGGCATTCAACAAGTAGTGCCGAAATTTTGTACATGAGTAATAAACACACAAGCAAAGCTTTTCGCAACCGAATACCCGGTCTCGGGATCAAGCAATTTTCGGCTAAGGTACGCTACTATCCATTCCTTTCCTTCAAATTCTTGTATAAGGGCCGATCCAATAGTTTGGGTATCGGCCGCCACGTACAACTTGAAAGGCTTGTTCAACCGTGGAGGCACCAACACCGGTGGTTCCTTCATGTCTCGCTTGGTTTCATCGAAAGACTTTTGTTGTTCATCACCCCATACAAACTTCTGATCTTTCTTGATCCTCAATAGCGGAGAGAAAGGCAAAACCTTTTGTGACAAATTTGAAATGAATCTCCTCACAAAATTGATCTTGCCAAGCAATGATTGCAACTCCTTGAGATTGGTTGGAGGAACAACTTCATCGATAGCTTTGATGCTTTTTTTGCCAACTTCTATTCCTCCTTCATGCATCAAAAACCCCAAGAATTCTCCAGCTGAAACCCCAAAGGCACACTTGTTCGGATTCATCTTCAACCCATGTTTTCGGGTGCACTCTATAGTTTTCTTCACAGCCTCCAAATGTGATTCATGATTCAAAGATTTGATCACGACATCATCAATGTATATCTCTACAATTTTGCCAATCAACTCATGAAAAATATAATTCATGGCTCTTTGATAAGTTGCACCGGCATTTTTTAACCCAAATGTCATGACAATCCACTCAAAAAGGCCTATATGTCCGGGACATCTAAAGGTCTGTCTTCGATATATCTTCTATTGCCATAAAAATTTGATTGTACTCGCATTGCCATCCATGAAACTAATAATTTTATGTCCAAGCGGCGGCATCAACCAACAAATCAGCAACGAATGGCATTGGATATCCATCCACGGGAGTAGCTCGTTTAAATCTCTAAAGTCTATGCAAACCCTCATCTTCCTATTTTTCTTGTAAACGGGGACGATGTTAGAGATCCACTCCGCATATCTACATGGCCGAATGAAATTTGCATCGATCAATCTTTCAACCTCTTTTTACGTCGTCCAATACTTCATCCTTGTAGATTTTTCGGGGAGGTTGCTTATAAGGTTTAAAACCAGGCTTAATTGGCAACCGATGCTCAACAATAGAACGATCCAAACCAGGCATCTCCGAATAATCCCAAGCGAAGCAATCTTTGTATTCGGTAACTTGATTAATCCTTCTCTGAAACTTGAATCTAAGTTAGCACTCATAAATATCGGCCTTGGCTTATCACCATCTCCAATGTTAATTTCTTCCAATTTGTCAGTCGACATGAATCCACACCCTAACTTCCCATTAGTTCCATCAATTGGATTATCCATTAAAAATTGCTATAAGAGCCGACTGCTTGAATCGGCTGTTGATCACTGTTGACAGGTTCAACAGGACCTTCACCCCAGTCCTTTCCTGAGAAGCAATCTATGCCTTGATACTCCCAGAAGGCTGGTTCGACGTTACCCACGCTTACCAAATCATCTGCCTGGACCACCTCTATATCATCATCTACCCATTGAACAAGCTGTTGGTGCATGGTAGATGGGATGCAACAGTTTGCATGAATCCAGTCCCGTCAAAGCAGCAATCTATAAGCCCCTTTGCCCTCAATGACAAAGAAGGTCGTGAGCAGAGTTTTAGACCCGATCATCAGGTCCACATGCACGCAGCCCTTGGTGTCTGAAGGATTCCCAGCAAAATCGTTCGTAATTATGCTCGTTGGCGTTAAATCTCCGGGGCCCATGCCAAGCTTCCTGAACGTGGTGTATGGCATCACGTTGACTGCAGCTCCACCATCAACAAACATTTTAGTCAATGGCTTGCCATTGACGTATCCTCTTAAGTACAACGACCTCATATGCCGATTCTTGGCCGGTTTGTCGAAGGTTGCTTGCTTAGCCAACACCAGCTGTGCCATCAGCCCAAGCTGTTCATCCTCGTTGATGTCTGGGGACGCCTCTTCCTGCACAACCTGGTTAGCTGGAGCCATGAACTCACTCGGCAAAAAGCATACGATGCATGTTGGAGCCGAACGACCGCATCCATCGGCCTATCCTTTGGGCGCCACACTTGCTTTCTTTTGATTCTCGCTTGTTTCAACTCTTGATTCCTCAAGCGCTCGAACCCTTCTCTTTTGGCTTCTCCTCAAGCCGGGTGGGCACCACCGTCCTTCTTGCCAAATATATTCACACTCTTGTTCCTCCTAATCAACCCGCTTCGATCAAAGCATATCTTTTTTTTTGGGTGATCATTGACTTCATTTATTTTTACACGCCGACCATCACTAGGATGTATCCTTCCAATTCTTTCATGGACGGATCGGTGATTGTCGCATCCCGCCTATACTCGGTGTACTTGTCACCGCATTCGGTGGCAATTGTTCAATGTAGGAAGCTTCAAACCCTCATTCCAAAGAATTCCCGAAGAACGCACATCCCCAATGTGCACGCTCCTATTCTCGTGCATGTTCTTCTAGCTTTCTTCTCGTGCGCTTCTTCCTCAAACCTCCGTGCTTCCTCCTCGTATTTCTGTTTTTGGTAGCGTTCCTTCTCTTTTTGACGCTGCCACTTGTTAAGGAGGATACATGTAATCACCCTGGGTTTGGTTCTGGAAGATTCCCCTACTTCAATTTGGCTTCTCAGGATGCGAGGCACTTCCTTGTGGACTTGTTCCATTGTCACTTGCCGAGCAGGATCAACTGATCCATCTTGCTTCGTTCTTGCTGAAGTTAAGACCTTCACCTTTCCCTTCTCCTCAGCGGTTACCATGTTGACAGAAAAACCAACCATGTTCTGAGGGAAAGGATTGCCATCCAACTTCATTTTATTATCAAATTTCAAGTGACCCTCCTGGATAGCCTTCTGGATCCTCATCCTGAAAACCCTGCAATCATTGATGGAGTGAGAGTTCCTGTCATGAAATCCACAGTATCTTTTCTCTTTAACTCCATCAGGCCGAAGCATAGAATGCCCTTCTGGCAACTTGATTCGGCCTTCCTTTACAAGGAACTCAAAGAGCTTGTCAGCCTTGGTCACATCAAAGTCATATGTGCCCTTGGCTTGCTTTATCCACCTCTGGTTCACTGTTAACGGCTCTTTGCCCCACACCATCTCGGCTTCTCGCTATCTCCTCATCATCATCAAATTCTTCCCCTTGATCGGCTCTCTCGAGGAATTGGTTGTAGATGTCGGCTATATCAATGTGCTTGGCAAACCCGGAGTCTTTCTTGAATCCGTAAGCTTGATTGCTCATTAATGACAACCTCTCGTGACAGTTCACCAAGATTGTCAAACTCCATACCGAACAGACTTTTCCCGAATAGCCGGCAACATACCCGCAACGACCATATCGGCCAATTGATCATCGGCGATTCAAAGAGAAGCACATGCCTTTGGTCTCTCCGAATCTTTCGAAAAATTCCATGGGTGTTTCATTGTGCCTCGTCTCGGGGTGGCCGGATCAATTAGCTTTTTCTCGCACGCCACCGAAGTAATGAGCATGGAACTTCTGTTCCAAATCCTTCCAGAACGATCGATTGAGCGAGGCAAAGAAGCAAACCATGTAAAGGCCGGGCCTATGAACGGCATCCGATCCCGAACGCCTCATCACCGAAGCTTCCCCAAGCCGCATCAAGTATCGGGCTATGTGTTCCACAAGTACTTGTATCATCTTGCCCGTAAAACTTTGTGAAATGCAAGAGGTTTCACCCTTGGTGGCAAAGCCACCCTGTGGTACCACTCTGGGAAAGGAGGTGTGTAAGCTTGTCCCTGCATCTTAGGTTTAGGGCCGAATTGATTTTGCAAAACATCGGCCATCTTCTGCACCATAAGATCAACATTAGCATCTTGGTCTCCTGGCCTTCCAACAGGTCCATTGAACATTCCTGCAGCTGTACCATATCCAGGGTTTGGGAAAGCATCAATGGCGCCATAGTCCATGACTTCTGAATACCGCTCACCATACATATTCTTCTGTAGCCTGTTGTTGACTGGGGCTATTCTATAAGTGGAGTTAGGTGGAACTCCGGAGAAGAACGGAACGCCGCATCTCCATATGTAGGCCTCGTTGGGCATTGCTCGATACGAGTTCGAGCCGTTGGACCGGGCGACCTCCGGTGCTTTGTAGAGGCGGCCGGATCGGTTGACTTCCCACGCTTTGCGAAGGTGGTTGGATTGGTTGGCCTCCCATACTTTGCAAAGGCGGGCCGAGCACTCGCATCTCGAGCCGGTTGAGCGAAGCACTAGTCTCTCCAACCTCTACAGTAGATGTTTGAGGCGATACTCGACTGAGTGTCCTCTCCATGCCCGGCCAAAGACTCCAACCATCATCTGCTTGAACATAGTCAAGAAAGCAGTATGATGTTTGACCATTATGCTTTCCATAATTTGCTGAAAAGCATCCATAGTCTCTTTTTTCTCCTCAGCAGTCGTGGTGTCAGGCTCCCCTGGTAGTAGAACCCTTTGCATGTCTGATTTGAGATACGACACACCACTTCTATTCTTGCCAAATGACATTAAACATTTTTGTTGAAACTAGTCAATGGCATCTTTCAACTGTACCCGCTGCTCCGGAGACAGGTCATCAAAGGTGACATCCATGACGTCGTGAATGTCAGGCATCTTGAATCAGCTAGAGTGTCCCACTGGGCGTGCCAAAAAGTGTGTTGATGCAAAATCAGCACCTCGTGCCAAGCACACAACAAGCCGAATGAAGCTGGCTTAAAACACGTGCCGGATCCGAAGCGTGCCAGTCAATTTTCCAGAAACTGACAAAGGATGAAAAATAGTTAGATAAAACATGGAACTTGCTGAGTGGTACCAGACAGTTCCGTATTTACGGCTAGAAAGCCAATTAAAATGACATATATCTACAACAAGCTATATGTGAGCAATTTGAATACCATACGGGAGCTTTAAAACATGAAAACAGGACATAGCCGAATGCATGACGTAAGCATAACAAAAGATCGGTCTTTGTTTAGATAGCGTTGCTTGCACATGATCATGACTGATTTTTGAGGATAAATAACAAATAAAGTAAATAAGGTAAAAGCATGATTATAAATATGAAGTAAACAAGCATGCATAGGCCAAAAGCACTATTCTACCGTATGTCTAGGTACTTTCAAACCCGTCAAGCATGATAACAAACAAGTTAATCCACCGCATGATACAACTTGTTTGAAACCATACCACCAACCACAAAGAGATTAATCCACCGCATGATACGATCTAAATATGGAAGGCCAAAACCACACATTATTTAAAACAAACTTATGAACACGTTTTACTCATGGGATAATTGCCGAATACAGCTGTACAGCCGATCCGGGTTCCGTGAAGAAGGAACAAACATTTGAAAAGTCAAAAACTTGAACCCGCAACACGTGACAATCTATATTGATCTAGAATTCGGCTATTGAGAACACTTGATCCTTTATAATAAACAAAGACTTGAAAGCACATCACATGGATCTCAAAGAGGTAAAGCCGAAACTAATTGATCTAGATTGGGCAAAAGAGTGTTACATGAATTTAAACATAAAAGCAAAAACTCAAAGAAACACTTGGTAACTTAATGAATCTATTAGATCTTGCCAAATCTAATAGAGCCGATAACTAGCTTCGAGCTAGATCTTAGCCTATCGCATGGCTCATGATCCAACAGGAAACCCTCTTGAACCAACTTTAAATCCACCGCATGATACTAAGCAAGGTAACAAGACTACTTGCATCACAGTCTAAATCCACCGCATGATACTAGACATGATACAAGGTTGTCGGTACTTACGGAGGTTGACAGGTCGATGGCTCCTCTCGAAGAACTCGACGACTCGACTAAAGGACTTGATGTTTGGCACGGGGCCGGTTTTGTTGTGTAGATGTTCGATTCCTATTACAGACATCAAGGGCTTATATTTATACCCTTGTCCTAACACGACTCCTGGTCGACTACGAGCACAACATTTAATGTCTAAATTAATGCTCCGACGCAAATGCCCATCTCGTACACGCCATCAACTCGTTCCTTCCTTACATCGAGCCACGTCATCACGCATTCCCAAAAACTTCCTTTTAAAAGCGCAAACGGTCCTTTTGCCGAATGATGGTGCATTGCCGACCGCAAGCATTCTTTACCGAATCTTCCGAGAAGATTTTCCCCGCCGAATGGTATTTCGTCACCAAACTCGACCCACAAGTCGGTCCCTTTCTGTACCAATTTTTGGTATTAACAAAACCTCCGCCTCGCTCGAGGGCTAGGCGCGGCGCCACGGAGTTTCCGCCTCGCTCGAGGGCCAAGCACAGCGCCATGGGGTCTCCACCTCACTCGAGGGCCTGACACCCCATCGGGCGAGTCTCCGCCTCCCTCAAGGGCTTGACGCCCCCTCGGGCGAGTCTCCGCCTCCCTCAAGGGCTTGACGCCCCCTCGGGCGAGTCTCCGCCTCGCTCAAGGGCTTGACGCCCCCTCGGGCGAGTCTCCGCCTCGCTCAAGGGACCGGGACCCCGAGTGAGTCTCCGCCTCGCTCGAGGCTGCCCTAGACCCACGACGCCGCATCTACTCCCCCAACCAGAGCATTAAATGCTCTGGTACGTCGCAAGTGCCCGGGTCAAAGGTGAATCCCCGCCACGCCGGCCCTCTGACACCGCCTGGGAATCGTATCCCAGTGCTGTTCGACCAACCCACATTGTGCGGCCACCCCCGACGCTGTGCGGGAGCTGTGGGGGAAGGCCGGTGTCATTCCGTGACACTGTGCCACCCACTCTTGTACCTCCTCCACGCCCCCCCCTTGAAAGAGGACGGCGACACCCTCGAAAGGGGTACGATTACCTGCTCTGCACCTGCCGGGGACGACGCCGTGACGTAAGGCCGGCGGGGCGGATCTCCCCAGTCACCTCCGGCCCTGCGTAGCCATCCCCTCCACTATGCCACTATCGTAGGCACTGCAGCATCATCCCCAGTACTGTGGGAACCCAGGATGACGGGACATCACCATGCCCGCCACTGTGCGGCCTCCACTCTTCTGTCAGCTGAGCCCTCGAATTGGTGTACGGACGGCGACCAAGCAAGATCTCCAGCGCTACCGCCCTCGAAATCGCCCCTGGACGAGCACAGGATCCACCACGATGCCCACCAGAGGCAAGATTCACTAGGACAACCGTCAACTCCACGACACTGTGTGCCATGCTGCCACATGTAGCACTTATACACGCATGGCATGATTGTAAACTGTCTCCCCTTGGCCTATAAAAGGAGGAGGCGGTCCCCTGACCGTAGGACGACGACGGATAACTGCTCACTCGCACTTTTCCGCCTTCATCCACGATATTAGCACTTAGCCTCAATCAACCCTCAGGGACCTGGAGGCCTCTACTCCTCTCCCGCCTCGCTTGTAGCTCCCCTCTACGAGCACCACGGTGCCACGCGATACAGCGCCACGAGCGCACCCCTACTAGGCGTATGGCCCACAGCCGGAACTAGGATAAACCTCGTGTCATTGAGCACCGGCCATCGAGAGACCAATCTCAGCGCTCTTACTAGTTAGTGTTGGGACTACTTTCCGCACCGATAGTTGGCGCGCAAGGTAGGGGCTGCGCGCTGAGATCAGCTTCCCACCAACAGTCTTGATGGTGATCTGCACCGAGTACAGGTCCCAGAGGTATTCCATGGGCAGCTCGGACCCCCTCCTAGCCGGGTTCGAAATCCAGTTCGGGAGCCTGAACTTTCAGGCCACGGGGAACGGCTACCTCATGCGCATCACCAACCGCATTGAACTCCACCCGTGGCAGTCGACTGGGCCGGGCCCAATGCCCGCCACGCCTTCTACTGACACTCTGACACCCGCCCAAGTGGCTGTTGCGAGCACCTCGACGCCTCGGATCCACCGGCGCTCAGGCCAGTGCTCGTGCCAGGCACGTATGGAGTGACGCTGAGCCGCGCGCGCAGCGACATGAGGCGACGCGCCCACCGACGGGGCAACGGCACCCACATGGGGGCATGCGGCCGTGGGGCCATAGTTCCCCTATGGGATGTGCAACACTACAGCGGCATATGCGTCGTCCGTTAGCATCGATGTGGCAGCGTACGAGGACCTCCCGGGCCACCACCTGCTGGCAGTCTGGAACCTTATCGCCGCCACCAACGACGATTCATATCATGGCTCGGCCAGTGGGCTGCCACCCGCGACCTCACACGGGTATGCCGAGTGGGACTTCTCCGGCGTGCCGAACCCAATGATGTTCCAGCGGTTCCTCGACGCCGCGGACTACTGGTTCGGTTGCTCCGACGACTCCAGCATCAGAAGCTACGACCCATCACGCGAGTGCTTCGTGGTCGTCGCCGATGAACATGCTGACGGCACGAACGGAACAGGGACAGGCGACGGGGATGCACCCCAAAACCCGGGGTCGAGCGCGCCCCCCACCTCGCGGACGGGGGGCATCGGCATCAACGTGCGGCTGGCCCAAGCACGCGAGCTTGAGGCCAAGCTCACGGAGGAGTACCGGCAGGTGCGGCTCCTGCACGCCACCATCGCGGGAGAAGCCTTGGTGCGCGGCGAATGTGTGCGCGAGCTAGGCAAGCAGGCCTATGAGCGCATCGACACCGACTTCAATGTCGATGACCCACACACTCCACCACGAGCAAGCCAAAAGCTCATCGCAGCGGCGACGCTACTCTGAGCCATGCCCGCACCCTCGACGCCCGAGGCACGCAACCTGCACCGAGAGGTGCAGGCCCTCATCGAGCAGGAGGCCGTGCAGCAGGTCGAAAGCTCAGCGTCCCACATATGCCACCAGACCAACACGCGGGACGACGGCGGTGCTCAGGGCCAGGAGGCGTCCGTCCACGCGGGAGGCGCCGCGGGGACGGCCGATTAACCGGGGCGGGGATGCCGCTAGGGGAGAGGATCCTTGACGCCCGGGGAACTACCGGGATCCGTGGGCCTCGCATCTAGAAGCCCGGCAAGTCGCTCCGGGACTTCATACAGCGCTTATCCAAGCGTTGTACTATGCTCCCGAGTGTCGCGCGGACCGAGATCGTACACGCCTTCCTTGAGGGCACGACCTATTGGGACCTCGTGCGCGAGCTCGGGCGGAACCCGCCACCGGCTTTGCTTCCGGAGAGGAGGCAATGGGGGCCATTTTCGACGGCAAGAAGGGCAAGCGCATGGACGACATGCCCACGGAGGGCAGCAAGTCCAAGGAGCCCCGACGAAGCACAAGCGGGGCAAGAAAGGCAAGAAGCCTTGCCGCGACGCGCACGCACGGGGGCACGATGAGGATGAGGACGAGGCTCTCGCGGTCGACCCGGCCCGCAAGGGCCCTCGAGCGGCCCCTCGAGGCCCCGACGTGTTTGACGACATGCTGAAGAAGTCGTGCCCGTACCACAAGACCCTGGTCAACCATACCCTCGAGCAATGCGACATGCTCAGAAAATACTACAGCCGCGTCGCCGTGAAGGTGGACGAGGCCAAGAAGGGTGGTGGTGATGGGGGCGTCGGCGGCTTCCCTGCGGTGGAGAACGTCTTCCTCATCTTCGGGGGGGGCGACGGTGGATATGTCCAACAGCTAACGCAAGTGAGAGCAGCATGAGGTCCTTGCCGCGGAGAGGGCTCCTCCTTGCTTCTTCGATTGGTCGGAGGATGCCATCACCTTCAGCCGCGAGGATCACTCGAACAGCATCCCCAACCCGGGCCAGTACCCACTGGTCGTCGATCCCGTCATCAGCAACGCGCGGTTCTCCAAGGTGCTGATGGACAGTGGCAGCAACCTCAACATCTCTACGTGCACACCCGGGCAAGCGCGTCTAGCCCCTCGGGCGGATCGATCTGCCCGGTCCGGTTCGGCACGCCAGAAAATTTCCGCAAGGAGACCCTCACCTTTGAGGTGGTGGGGTTCCAAGGCACGTATGACGCCATCCTTGGGCGTCCGTGTTACGCCAAGTTCATGGCAGTCCCGAACTACACTTACCTCAAGATGAAGATGTCGGGGCCAAAAGGCGTCATCACCGTAGGCTCGTCGATCGAGCACACATTCGACTGCGACGTCGAGTGCGTCAAACATGTCGAGGCCCTAGCGTTTGACAAGACGCTTGTCGCGGACCTAGAGAAGCTAGCCAACGAGGGCCTCGACTCCACCACCAAACACGCGGGTAGTTTCGAGGCTGCCGAGCAAATGAAGGAGATGCCCCTCGACCCTGCCACCCCCGAGGGCAAGACGTTGAGGGTCAGTTCCACCCTGACCCGAAATAGGAAGTGGTGCTCGTCAACTTTCTCCACTCTAACGCCGACATCTTCGCATGGAGCCCCTCGGACATGTCAAGCATTCTAAGGGAGGTCGCAGAGCACTCCCTTGATATCCTACCTCACTCCAAAGTTGTGCAACAATGGCTGCGGCACTTCGACGAAGAATGGCGCCGAGCGATCGGAGTGGAGCTATGGAAGCTCCTCGAGGCCGGATTCATCAAGGAAGTTTTCCACCCTACGTGGCTAGCTAATCTTGTACTAGTTAAGAAAAGAATGGGAAGTGGAGGATTTGTGTAGATTACACCGGTTTGTATAAAGCATGTCCCAAAGTTCCTTTTCCTTTGCCACGGATCGATCAAATCGTAGATTCTACTGCTGGGTGCAAACTTTTATGTTTCCTTGATGTCTATTCCGAGTACCACCAAATAAAGATGAAGGAGTCATCAACTCGAGACTTTCTTCATCACACCGTTCAGTATGTTTTGCTACGTAACGATGCCTTTTGGCCTTCAAAACGCACGCTCTATATATCAACGATGTATGCAACACGTTTTCGGAAACCACATCGGGCGGACCATTGAGGCATACGTAGATGACATTGTCGTGAAGACAAGAATGGCGGACGACCTGGATAACGATCTGCACGTTGTGTTTGATTGCCTGCGGGCCAACGGGGTGAAGTTGAACCCCGAGAAGTGCGTCTTCGGGGTGCCACACAACATGCTACTGGGGTACATCGTATCCCAGCGGGGCATCAAGCCCAACCTCGAGAAGGTCACAACCCTCGATCGGATGGGCCCGATTCAAAACCTAAAGGGGGTACAGAAGGTATTGGGCTGCATAACCGCCTTGAGCCGCTTCATCTCACGGCTCGGCGGGAAGGGCCTGTCCCTCTACCGACTCCTGAAGAAGCACGAGCGCTTCTCCTAGACCGTCGAGGCCCAGGAAGCGCTCGACAAGCTGAAGGCGACACTCGCCCATGCGTCAGTCCTCACGCTGCCTCAAGCGGTGAGCCTTTGTACTTCTACGTCGCGGCGACCACCTAGGTGGTCAGCGCGGTCATCATTGTGGAGCAAACGGATGAAGGCCACACCCTACCAGTCCAAAGGCCGGTATACTACATTAGCGAGGTGCTGTCCGAGACCAAGGCGCGGTATCCCCAGATCCAGAAGTTGCTCTACATAGTGGTGCTCGCGCGGCGCAAGCTGCGGCACTACTTCGAGGCCCACCCGGTTATGGTGGTCTCCTCATTCCCGTTGGGGGAGATTACTTGCAACCCAGATGCCGCGGGCAAGATCGCGAAGTGGTCTGTGGAGCTCATGGACGAAACGCTCATCTACACGCTGCACAAGGCAATCAAGTCCCAGATCCTTGCGGATTTCATCACCGAGTGGACGGACCGAAAGGACCTTGATGTCGCCTAGAGGGGGTGAATAGGCGGGATGACCAAATAAAACTTTCCCCAAACTTGAGCTTCACTAGCACGGGCGGTTAGACCGCACCTACCAAGCGGTTAGACCGCCCCCCGATGTGCCGAACCACGGGGGTCGGTTAGATCGGGTCCGGGGCGGTTAGACCGCCTTGGCCGGTAAACCCGCGAAACAAACTCAAGTCTTCTCTTGACTTCTTGCACGAACTTAAGTTCTTGAGTAGCTCCCGTAGATGATCACGAGCGGGGTAATGATCCCCGCACTCAAAGACAAGCACACCCAAGTAGATCGAGCGGAAGCAAGGTAAATATGCTAGAGATCAAAACAAGTGAGGCAAACCACAAAGGAGAGATAAGGATTTGTTTCCCGAAGTTCACCGCCCACAAAGGAACGACTACGTCTCGTTGAGGAGCTTGTAAGGGAATTCTCCCACAACAAGCTGGGTCTCTTCCAACCACTTTCCTCATTTCCACTAAGGTGATCTTTTCCACGAAGAGGCAAGATCACGGCCCTTACAAACTTGCTGCGTTGCTCACCACTACCTTGGGAGCTATCCGGCGACTCCTAGCCGTCTAGGAGGCGAACCTCCAAGAGTAACAAATGTTTCAAAGGCTTTCCGACGTAAATCATAAGTGCTCAAGCTATGGGATGCTCTTGCTCGGCTCACACAAGCTCACAAAGGCTTAAACTCTCAACCCAACACAAGGATAAGGCTTGAATAGCAAATCTCACAAAGAGAGAGTTGGGGACTGTTTCATTGACTTTGGCTTATGAAAAACAGCAAGGGAAGCACCTCGGCAACCCTAGAATCAGCAGCCCCCAACAAGTGGAGCTCGTGGGGTACTTATACCCCCTCACAAGGAAAACTAGCCGTTAGATCTCCGGACAAGGCGGTTAGACCGCCCGGTCGGGGCGGTTAGACCACCCCCAACGAGTTAGTTTGAAAAACTAGCCGTTGGGCTACCGAGCGATTAGACCGCCCCCGGGTAGAGAGAGACCAAAAACCCTTCTCTCTTCACACAATCACTTCAACACGAGTTGAAATGGCAAAGCCTCGGGTTAGAGGTTTGTTAGACTACTCAGGGACTCTCTCAAGGCTAGTTCTTACTTAGGTCAACTAATGAGCACTTTTGATCTTTTGTCTTAGAGCTAAAGTTGCATCCCTCTTGATAGTACGGCATACCTAAAACTCAAGAATAAATATAAAACTAGTTGATCACTTGAGCTTGCGGATCGTCAATCTTGTCGTACTTTTATAATTCCATTATGAGGGCTTTAAACATTGCCGATGTCTTGAGCGACTCCATACTTGACTTAGGATTTTCCCTTTTTGCATGAGAGTGAACACTTTAATCCTTAAGTCACTCCATATTGCCAATCATAACATTTTGCCGTGTTGCATTGCTTCCCTCGGTTAAGGTTTGGATATGATACTTGAAGACTGTCACACTCTGAAATTTCCAATTTCAGGATGTGAATAGAAAGAATAATTAAATAACGATTTTCTCATAATTTTAAAATTTTTCCAACATTTATTTTCTTTACAGGGAATATAGTATAGGAAAAATCCTTTGTTTGATTTTCGGAATCAAATAAAAAGTTATGCGTGTTGCATTCATGCCGATGCATCTAGTGGTTCTTGAGTGCAAAAAGGTTTCAAAAATGCGTGTAGGAGCTGTCTAAGCTCTCCCGAGAATTTTCCGGATTTTTTCTGGAATTTATTCTCATTTTCCCCGAGCTATTTCTATTTATTAGAAGGCTCTAAAATCTTTTTCATGAGCTCCAAATGCTTTATTTGGATTGTTCATGTCTTAATCTATCTCTAGGAATTTTCCTGGAATTTTTGTGATTTTCGGAGTATTTTTCGTGCCTTTAAGCAATTTCTAGACTTTTCTGGAATTTGTTTTCGCATTAAAAATAAATTCGAAAAAAAAGAAAAATCTACCCTACCGGATTGGGCCGAGCCAGAGGCCCGACCCAACCCGCTCCGCTGCCGCAGGCCCGCGCGGGGCCCATCCGGACCCGCATCGCGCCGCCGCCCGGGGAGGCCGCCGCCGCGCGCGCGCCCCCAAAAATAGGAGGCCGAGCCCTAGCGCGCGCGCCTCCCCGTGCCTCGCCGCCCTCGCGCGTGCCCCGCACGCCGCCGCCCGGCCGCTCGCCACGCCGCCGCCGCTTGCCGTAGCCCGGAACCGAGCCCGCCGGCGGTTGACCCGCAAATGCGGCCACATCCGTCCGTCTCCACCAATGGTGAGCACATCCCTCCACCAATGGTGAGCACGTCCCTACGATTCCCTCAATCTACTCTCTCTCGTTTTGTGTCTTACCCAAGTCCCTCGTCGCCCGTAGCCCTGCTCGATTCGATGCATCGGGAGCACGTTCGTGTTCGTGAGAAGCTCCCGTCCGTTCGTTTGGAGGTTGAAGATAAGGCCGGTTTGCATCTCCATTCGTCCGGAGGTTGAAGATAAGGCCGGTTTGCATCTAAGTCCCCGCCCTTTTTAGTAATCCTTATACTCTTTCATGTGTCTTGCAACCTTTGCTCATAACCCCCTCCAAAGATCCCACTTTCACACATAAAGCCCACCCATGCTCTTTTATAGATCTAACCCCGAGTTTTATCCTTTTTGCGAACCTTGTTTGATGTGTCTTGCGAATCTTCTTTGCTAGCCCCTAAAATCTATGGTTAATTGCGAATAGGTTCTTTTCAATCTTGTTTCATCCATATCTTTTATGTTTTAGCTCCGATTTAATCCGTTCAAATTGCGTTAGATTCATAATAATGTAAAGCGCGCGTTAGTGGTGTGTTTTCACCATGTTTTGTTTTCCGAAAATAAAATTAATATTAATTTTGATTAATGTCTAGTTATACATGCCTTTTATAAATAAAAGCAATATAGATCTATATATCGTTTTTCATAAGCAAATTTAATTGGATTAATGTCTCTATCACATGATTTTGTACAAAAAAGTTAATTAGATCTTTGTCTCGGTTTTCGTAAACCAAATGTTAATTTGTTTAATAGTTAATTAATCTTTTCTAATTAAGATTTGATTAGGCTTTTACAACTCGCTTTTACAATAAATATTAATTTGATTAATGCCAATACCATAATGTTTTTAACAATAATATGATCTACTCGAATTACAAAGTTATGTTTAGATTGTCATATAGTTTAGTTTTTCTAAATTAAATGTTTAATCAGTTTAATCAATATATGAATCTTTATTAATAAAACTTGACTAGTTCTTTACACCGGTTTCATAAATAAAGTTTAATATTGCATTAATGTCAACATAGGGTATTTTATTTCTGAAATATCCTTTATATTTGTTTTGTTAATTAAAATGAACCTAGCTCATAGCCTTGCTCTCTCATTTATGCAAAACGTTTGTTAGACGTTCTTTTCTCAGCTCAATCTAAGTGTGATCTTTCCGGTTCTTGCTCAATCTTTCACAACCATCTCTTCAAAGTTAACCAAGCCTTTCCCCTCCAAGCACCCTTTGTGTTCTTTAGTGATCCATCTAATCAAGCCTATCCTTTAGTGGGTTCTTTTAAAGTTTCTTATGGTTAGTGCTTTGTTCTTAGTATATGTTTGTTTGTTTGCTTTGTGTATGTTTGTGCCCAATGATTGATGCGCTTAGAGTGAACACCGTTCGAGAAGTTTGAAGAGCAAGAGGTGAAGACATTCTGAGCAACGACATTACTTTGGTTAAAGGCAAGTGTGTCCTTGATCTTTTGTCCTAAGAATTGTATTTAATCACTTATTGCTTTGCTTGCATTAATTTTGATGGGTTCCTATTAAGGATTGCCTAGTCTTAATGATCATTCCTTGTTAACCTGGGTTTACATTTATGTTGGGTAGCTATGCTTAGTTGCTGTACCTGGGTTATAGTGGTTTTAATGAACATTAATGAGGAATCATGTTATACCTTTGTGCTATATCTTTGGATGCTTAATACAAGCTAAGATCATATGATTAATCGGAACATGGAGAACCACCCAGGACAACAGTGCAACCACAAGGACTATATGGCTCTGGTCTTGGCCGAGTAATTAGGGAAGTCTTTGTGTGGTTATTACTCGCATAGCATGCTTTTATGGCTCTTCTATTCGGGAGTGGTATTGGAACGAGAAGACTCTATGGCCGACCGTCCGTGAATAGAAGTGTGGTACAAAAGATAGCCTCTATGACATACTACTATGGACTAATACGCATGGGAGGACTCTTTGTAAAGGCCTTGTAGCGTCCCTATGCAATTACACCTCGGTAGTGTGGTATGATGCTTGGCCGGCATCGCATGGTTGGGTCTAAAGTTCTTCGGGACTTTTACGCGACTTGTGGGTAAAGATGTACAACCTCTGCAGAGTGTAAAACTAATCGATTAGCCGTGCTCACGGTCAAGAGCGGCCTGGACCCTCACATGATAATTGAACTTGAAGATGGACTTAAATCGTTCTCTTCGGTTATGCTTGCCATATGCTTATGGCGTACCTCTTACCTTATGCTTAATGTGGGATGGTATATACTTATACTTTATTAGTAATCAGGTGCTAATAAAACTTGACCAACTAAAATTGCTTAAATGCTTATAGCCCAGTTCACTATAAAGCCTTTGCATTCATATATTTTTTCCACACTTGCTGAGTACGACAAGTGCTCACCCTTGCTATAAACGTTGTTGCTCAGAAAAGGATGCTACTATGAAGTCTTGTGAAGATGTTGCTGGTGCTAGGCGTACACAACCCCCGCCCGACCGCCCGTGATGTTTGGAGCCTTCATTTCCAGGATAAAGCGTAAATCTCTCGATAATCTTTCTTTTTCTTCCGTGATACTCGTTTCGTATACACTTTTATGTCACTATGTGCATGAAACTTGATCCGGCATGCATATAGGTATGCACCTGGTTTCCTTCGGAACATTGGGTGTGACAAGACCCCACGGATGCTAGAACTTCACCTTAGCAAATCACTAATGGCGGCGGGCCAAGACCCCAAAGATTGCTTAGTCCCTCACCCTAGACACCTCGGTTGATCTCTTCATCACTTACCCAATCCACTTTGAGTTTCACTTTGCTTCATATGTTTGTTCTTGATTGCCAATGAATATGCAAGCTTCCTTTTAGGAACTATTAAGTTTACACACATCCTTATGTCCTCTTTTAATTTCCACATAAAGCCTTGCACTTTAACTTGATAGAATTACCAACTCCTTTTTGAATGATCCCCTTTTTATTTTAGTCAAGACACCACTCTCTTTGGAGACATGTATTTCATCTTCACAAAATATCCCCAAAATATAAGTCCATTTATTGCTTGACATTAACCAAAGTGTGCACAAAGAATCATCCATGTATTTGTTTTCCAATGCGAGACTTATAATATTTATTCACAAATAAATACTCCAATAATTGCTTATGACTTTCAAGATAAACATGCTCACAAACTTAGACAAATACATTAGTCCTTTAATCGTTTTGTCATTCAATTCACCAAAATATACTTGGGGGCCTAGATGCACTTTCAATCTCCCACTTTTTGGTGATTGATGACAACTCGATTAAATCTTTACAAAATAAATCGATTAAGTACAATTTTATTTCTTAGATATAGTTAGAGCTCCCCCCTCAATGTGTGCTTTGAATGAGGTTTCAAAAGTTGGCCTCAAATGCCAAAAGCACATATTAGAAAGACAACATTAGAGCTCCCCCTATATCTTAGATTTATTACAGTGCAAAAAGATGTGTGTGACAAAATAAAATTAAAACCGCGATGCATATGACATGACAAGCACTCAACAAAGAAAGGTGTGGGCTGTTTGGGCAAGGGCGGTTAAACGGGGATTGCGGGTCGGTTAAACCACCTCCCCCATTCGGCCTACAAAAACAATCATCAAACAAACCATGCATCACAAACTATCACAAATGTCACTTAAGATACATAAATAAGTTCTACACACCCGGTAGCACTCACTCGGGTCCACAAGATAAAGTAGAGATTCATTTATTACAAACCATGGTTCACTCTCAACTCACAAGGGTAGGGCGGTTAGATCGCCTACACTGGGGCGGTTAGACCGCCCCTACGGAACGCCTACAAACACAAAGCTTTAATCCATCTCTTCTCCCCCTTTGTCATCAAACATCCATAAAGGGCCTGGGGAAGGAATTGCTGCTATGAAATCACTGCTGCTGCCACTGATCCCAAGTGTCATCTCCGGTGTTCGGATTTGCAATTAGGCACACACAAGAGAAACTAGGATATAAAAAAGCTATATATGAATGAATTTCAGAAATAGAGTCAGGAGTGATTTTTCCATACCATAGGAAGTGGCAGGCTGACCAAAGAACTCATGTGAGACACGTGCCGCCCACTCATCAGTCGATGGAGGAGGAACCCATGGTGGCGGGGTAGCAGTGTCACCTTCAAACATAGAGTCAAAACCAAGTAGGAGGTGGTGGAGGAGGAGCCGAGGAGGAAGATGCACCAATGTCCGATCCAAAGTTGCTCCCATACCGATTGTAAAGATCGGAGTTCGTAAAGGCATTCACCCTATCATCCACAGAGGCTATCTCAACCTTTGGAGGGGATGGTGAGATGGGAGACCTAGGTGGCTGACAACTGGCCTGATTGTGACAAGCCTTCATTGTATCCCTCTTCTTCTTATTCTTCTTCCTTTCATCTTGCTGAGAAACTTCAATGTCTCTCTGTGTTTTACACATACCAAGGAAGATAATGATCAGTTTGTGAAGAGGGGACGTGTGCTTTTTGTCTTCCTGCCAGGGGTGGTTAGGCCGCCCCTGGGGGCAGTTGAACTACCCCTAGGCCGATATGCCTCCCGACCTGCACGGCGCCTCCCTTTCTTCAAGGATTTCTTGCTCCCGTTGCCGATCATCCTGTGGAGAGGGCACCCTCACTGTCCTACTGGGTTTGGGTTGCAAAAGGCGATGCTTCATGTCATTTGGATAAGCCCTTTGTGTCACTTTCTTGATAATGTAGCTAATGTAGGGACCATAGCTACACGGCCTTTGTGGATTTTCGGAGGAATTCTTTATTTCCTTCCACAAAAAGTCTCCAACATGAAATGGCGGCTCACCGGGCTTTATAGCCACCATCGGGTTCCTTTGAAAAGCGGTGATATCTAAGATGTTGCCATCCCTAGGAGTGAGGGTCTTCCCGAACGGACGGTTGAGGATCGAATAGTATGTATATAGGCCCTTCACATGTCCTAACCGTCCCTTGCATTCCCGGGATACATAAAGGACATCCTTTTTGCCTCAAGCGGACCCTCATCATGGAGAAACCTAGCATACCCATCATCGGGTAACCCGAATAGAGTGAGAAATTTGGAGAAAGAGAGGTGGTGACTCTCACCCTCGGTCATCCAAAACATGGCTCTGTCACTTCGCCCATCCTCTTTTGGCACATAGCCAAAATATACCGTCACATAAAACTCGGGCAATGAGTTCTTTGTTCCAATGCTCCTTGAACCCCATGAGGACCTTAATCCCTTTAGCCTCACAAGCTCGAATTACCTCGTCAAAGATAGGATAATTCCTCTTCTCCATAAACTCCCAATCCACATACCGAGCATCATTAGTGATTTTTGACTTTCTACCGGTTGATGATAGCTGTGGTGTAGTAGTCCCGTTGAAAGATAGTGCGAAACCCGTAATCGTGGCAGTTCTCTCCTCACTAACTCGGATTAGTTCTTCTCAAGTTCACTACGGTGTCCGCCATCCCCGCCCGATAGTAATCAATAGGCCCTCCGTAGGAAGGATAGTTAGGCTCCCCGATGTACGGCCTACCAAGGCTGCTCGCCGACCACTTTCTTGCTCTTCTTCCTCATCCTCTTCCTAAGCACTCGTCATCATCACTATCATTGCCTCCACCCGCAACTCCCGGTTACTCAGCTAAGCTCAAAGTTGTGAGAGGGATCCTCAACATCATCATCGCTACTCTCCACCCCGTCACTCATCTCAATGTCATCTCCATAGTAGACAGGAGGTGATGGCGGTCCTCTTGGCCTCGGATTGACGCTAGGACCGGAGCATGTTTCGTCACCGTCACCGCCTCTTTTCTTTCTTTTTTGAGCACCGCACCCTTTGGCATTGCTATTGTTCATGGATCACAAGATGTGAAATAGAAATGTGTGAGACACCGGGAACAAGATTGGCTAGAAGGAGCATCGAGGCTCGGCAAACAAAGCAATTGGCACAAAGCGCCGGGCGGTTAGACCGCGCCCACGGGGGACGGTTAGACCGCCCCCGCTAGTTTTGAGCCAATGGCTTCTCTCGGCCAAACACAGCAACACGGATATTTGGATATGAAATTATTGTTCATGGGATGACCCTAGAGTGATTGAGATTAAAGTACATGCGAGAAAACGAGC
The DNA here is from genome assembly GCA_947561735.1 of Cenchrus americanus. NCBI lineage: Eukaryota > Viridiplantae > Streptophyta > Magnoliopsida > Poales > Poaceae > Cenchrus > Cenchrus americanus. The sequence goes on from OX387244.1 coordinate 228,954,000, forward strand.
TTGGACCAATAATGCGCGGGCGGTTAGACCGCCCCCCGCAATCAAAAATTGAGTTCATAACAATGTACTAAAGGAAATGGAACCAAACTCTAGGGATGTCTTCTAGGGGTTACTTAGTGATGTTCTACCAAAGGAAATTCGAATCTACTCATGGAGTTGATAGATCGGGTAAAAACAAGACTTGAATACCTTTGGAGAGATGGAAACGAGTTGAAATCCAATAAACCGGGTGGGGAACTGGTTTAACTACCTTAGGGGAGTGGTTTCCACGGATTGGATTTAGGGATATTATGGACTTGAGTAAAATATCACCACTTGTGACTAAACACAGGGAACTATAGTCACAAATGGATCAATAGGGTCACAAAGACCAAGAATCAAGTATATTTTAAAATAAGCACACTTCCTACCCATGCTAGTTGGATTTTTGAAAAATCTATCCTATGTCATGGAGTGCATGCCTCCACTTCAAGTAAATAGCTTTTCAAGAATATTTGACTCATACCTCCATCCTCGAGACACAAAGGCGAGTGATAATAAGGTATCAACCAAATATCTAGAGTAGCCCACAAAGAATCATTTGAAGCAATTACAAGCTTAAGAAGACACACTAGTGAGGACCATGTGTGGTTTGAGGACCGGTGGATGGTCGCTTTCTTGTGTGATGAGTGATTGACAACGTTGTGTGGACCGACTCTTGGCTGTGTATTGCGGGTGCGAGGTTGCGGCATGACTAGTGTTGGTGCGGGTGAAGAACAAGCGCGAAAGGTCGTTGCGGTGAGGCCTCTAGGTGTGGAGAAGACAAGTAGGCTTCGTTCGAGGGACCGGTGGCCGGCGGGGTCAAGTGCGAGCCGCATGGTGGCATGAACAAGCAAGATGAAGTCGTGGACGGTTTCTTGGTTGAGCCTCAAAACCAAGGTCGAGCCGGGACTACGTGGGAGCCGAGTCATGAGTGGCGATTGGCGGAGGCTACACCGAGTTCGCGGGGTTTCTAGTGGTTCACCGTAAAACCACCGGGTTACTCGGTTGAGCCACTAAACCGAGGCCGAAGACTCGACGAGGAGGTGCGGCCACCCGGGCCGGTTCGGCCGCCCAAGAGGGGCGGTCGGACCGCCCGGGCCGGTCTAACTACCTCGGGGGTGCGGCTCGACCGCCCCGGTCGCTCGTCGCCGAAAAGCATCGAAGTGGAGGACACATGTCGGGATCGCAAGGCTTGCGTCGAGGCTAAGCGAGGTTGTGATCCACAAAGCCAAGACCGAAGAACCGAAGACGGTGCTTTGCAAAGCGGTGCGGACCAATCCGACCGGTGGGTCCGACCGGTCTGACCGGTGAGGAGAACCGGTCTGACCGGTGTGCGATGACGCAGTTCGGAATCTTCGAAGCGGAGGACACGCGTCGGGATCGCAAGGCTTGCGTCGAGGCTAAGCGGGGTTGCGGTCGTCGGGCATCCGTCCGATGGAGAAAACTTGAAGACTTCCACAACCGCCCTTGAGGGGCTTGTATCCCTAGTTGTTAAGTACGGGTATTTTAGACTTTCGGTTGCCTCTATATAACCCATGAGGTGAGAGGATGGCAGCTATCTCTTGGAACCCTAGTTCATTTGCTGTCCTATTTTTCCCTTCCTATTTTTTTAGGATGTCCATAGGACTAGCTTGAGAGCTTCATGGTGAGATCTTGTGAGAGGGTTGGATGATCGGGCGGCAAGCTAGCCCTTGTATGAACCTTCTTGGTATGTATAGGTGATTCGGCGTGGTTCCTCGAGGCCTTGTTGTGTTGTTCCCGGTTGTTCTTGGCGGCGATTTTCGGCAGCCCTCTCTTGGTGGTTTTCTTGGGGTGTTTTCGGGACCTTGCTCTTGGGGATTTGATGGGGGAAATTTGTGGGAATCCTTCGTGGTTCTTTGGGCTGTGATTCCCCTCCCAAATCCGTGAGTTAAGGGGCTCGATTTTGGGGTTTTCGGTGTTCTAGGGTTAGAGGAAATATTGGTGGGATTTCTTCGATTCCTCTTGTTTGGACAAGTTTTGGTGGGATTAAACTTGGCTATGGACTCCTCATGAGGTGTTCATATTATCCCCAAAGTCTTGTTCAAGCCCGTGGAGCGATTCGGGAGATCAAGGCTTGGATTTGGAGGTGTTGACCCGCGGGTGTTGTTCATCCCGAGAAGCCCGAGTCACATCGGTCGACTAGTGCCTCTCACCGGTCGACCGGTGCAACCCCTATTGGGTTTTTGCTCGGGTGATCGTCCGTGTGTGTTCGCCGTTGCCTTGTGTTGCAACCGTTTCGAGTTTGGGTCGGTTTGGAGGTCGGTAGATCCGTTTGGTGATTTGGGGGCTTTCGGGTAAGATCGGTCCGACCGGTGTGTTTCACCATCCCGACCGGTGTGAAGCGTTTATGTGAAAGTCGTCAAGTCTCACCGGCGAGGAACCGGTCGACCGGTGTTGGTCGGTGGACTCGAGGTTGGTGTTCCGCTACGTTCTCGGGTCTATGAGGTTGGAAGTTGGTTCCTAGGTTCGGTAGCACCCCGGTGGCTATGTGGACTTGGCCAATTTGGGTGGTGATTTGAAGACGTGTGTTGGATGTCGTGTTCGTCTTGTTGGAGCCTTCATCTCCTTCGAGAAGAATTTTTATCGGCTCCCATTCACTCCCCCCTCTTTGGTTCACCGTATCGGTCCTTCAAGTGGTATCGAGCCGGTTCGGGTCTTTGTTAACTCTAACCGTCTAAGATCCAAGGATGGCGTACCAGGAATGGGGTTCGGGTCCTCCACACTTCGATGGCAAGAACTACCAGATGTGGAGTAAGCGGATGGCTGCGTTTTTCCGCGGAAAGGGTCGATCCTTTGGGATGTCACGGTGGACACGAGGCTATGTCCAGCCGATGAACTTCCTTGCTCCGAATTGAGGGACATGTTCGACGCCAACAATAAGGTGGTCGACTACTTGTTTCGTGCTTTGTGTCGGTCCGAGTTCGATCGGGTGCACACCGAGCACTTGGCTTGTAGAATCTCGGTTGGTGTTGAAGGAGGCTCATGTTGGGAATGCCCGGGGTTCGGGCTCGGATGTATGAGACCTACCGAGAGAGAGTACGAGAACTTCACTCATCTCCACGGTGAGTCCACCGATGCCTTGTTTCAGAGGTTCACGGTGGTTGTGAACAACATGAGGGCCAATGTGGACGTGCTCCCGTACGATGATCATGATAGAGCTGTCAAGCTCTTACACTCTTTGGATCGTACGATTTGGGGCGGAAAGTTCGAGGCTATTGTGGAGTCGGAGAAGTATGACACTCTGACGGTGAACGAGAGTTGTTCTCGAAGCTCAAGTCGGCCGAGGTGGATAGGGGCATGACGACCCAAGCTCGAGTGCCCGACTGACTCTCATAGTCTTGCCCTCGTTGGTGGTTCGAAAGGAAAGGCTAACACTAACCCATCCACCAAGATGTTCTCTTTGTCCTCTTTGATGTCTATGCCGGATGAGGAGTTCGATGTGCTTGGAGAGGACGAGCCGGCGTTGCCGACGAGGAGGTTCGAGAGGCCGCACGAGAACCGGTTGAACATGAGGAGGAACATGAGGGCATGCTTCCGGTGCGGCAAGCCGAGACACTTCGTCGCCAACGCGCCCGGAGAAGGTCAAGAATAAGGATGGCTACAAGCACAAGTCAAGGACGGATGGCAAGTACCGGTCGAGGCGTGACCACAAGAGCAAGCACAACAACAAGCGGCGACGATCGAGGAAGAAGGAGAGCCGAGGCAAGGCCCGAGTGATGGTTGGAGCGAGCGACGTCGACTCCGGTTCCGTGTACTCTACCTCGAGCTCGAGCAGCGGTGAAGATGAAAGTGATCGTCGCAAGAGCGAGGAAGTCGTCCAAGAACCCGAGCGGGCCGAGCCGCTTCGCTAGAGACGGCTTCGCACCATGGCGCCGAGCTCCGTGTGACAACCCGCCCAGGAAAATACCGTACTATCGCCTAAACCAATCCACTTTGTTCATTAAGCGATAATAAAGTATCATCCTGTCGTTAGTCGCCGGGTTAACGCCCGGTAAATCACTTGAATATGCATTAAAACTCACTCGAAGGCGAGTCCAGAGATATAACATCATTAACATCCAAATTTGTACCCCGAAGGGTTTAATTATTACAAACCGAAGTTTTTTCATCATGACGTAGTTCAGAGTTTTCGAAACGGCGGAATTAAACTAACGGAAAGCGGTAACACCACGGGAGGCCATCCATGATGCTCTCGGTCGTCATCCTCCACCCACTCCGCCTCCCGGCGGCGGGATCTCTCCCGGCCACACATCACCGAAAGCATTACCTGGATCAACATATTATAGCAAGGCTGAGTATACTAATACTCAGCAAGACTTACCCATCGGTGATAACTACTTCACCAACTCTAGACATGAAAGGCTTTTGGCCACCGAGTTTCTTTTGCTGAAAAGTAACAAAGAGTATGTCCTTACTTTCAAGATTTTAGCACGATTCTAGTAGGTTTAATCTTTACTAAATTATCCATCTAGTACGGACAAAATTGTACCATACAATTAATCAAGCATAGTATTCATCAACTTCCATCATTAGGGATCTCATGGCTAGTGGAGTAAGTAGTCTCGGATAACGGTGAGAGGCCGACAATCGATTGATTCAAACCTTGTAAGGTAGACCTAAACACACAAGTGGGATGCCCCTCGCGAGGACAACCACCAAACGGTTCCCAAAAATCCTCGGGTCGGGATAAAAGGCCACGATCTTTGGTGCGGGCTATCCGGAATACCCCGCGAAGCACCGGACTCACCATACACCACCGGAAGCTAGCCGTGAGACAAACCCCAAGAGTAGTGACGAGTTAAATCCCTAGCCGTCTCATTAAGTTACTAGGCTTACCGGTCCCATTCCCCGACAAGTGCTTAGTACGTTCAAACACTTAACCCACAATAGTCATTGGACCGGAGCCCAAATCCCATGCTCTTACCACATGAGCAATCCAATTAAGGATATCTTGTGATTCCTATCTAGGAACCTATTCTCGCGAGTGAGGTCATCACCCGACTTGTAACGGTCCTATAGCTTAACGGCCTATCGACCTATCATACTAGTAAGGACAAAGGTACCTAGGGATCATGCATCTAAGGTTCCATACAACTCCCCGAACTTAAATGCACAAGCATCCATAAATAATTGAATAATCAAAAATTTGAAAACTAGGTTAGATGCACCGGGGCTTGCCTTCGTCGCCTATGTTAACCCGAGCACCCTCGGTGTCGTCGAGCACTTCCACGTCTTTGCGGCCGAAGCTTCTCGCTCCTCCTTCCTCGGATTCCGGGACGAGTAGTCACCGTCGGGAAGATCTACATGGAATGCAATGCAAGGTTCGGGTTATGTGATAGTTTGTTATCTCATCCAACTCTTGTTGGTCATATTCACCTTAACAAATATTTAAATATTAAATTCCTATTAGGAAGGTTATTAATTACATGTGGTTTATTCTTTTATTGCACATTTGAATTAATGTTTCTTTTGTACTTGTTATTTCATGTGAAGGTTTAATCCTTTTTCCTCTCACTAGTAAGGTGTGTACAAGGATATTTATTTAACTTAGTTCCTTTATCAGCAAGGGTTTAACCTTTAATTAAGTTAGGTAACCCTTCCCTAAAAGGGAAAAGAATTAAAAGCATTTTCCTTATTCAATTAATCTTTAATCTTTAAAAGGCCTTTAAACCTTTTTATTAAGCAATAAATCACTATAAATTTAAAGAAGGGTTTCTTAAGCATAACAACACCCATAATGAACCACTGGACTCACATGCAAAGCTTGGAAGCTAGAAACTAAAATATTTTGCAAAATAACAAAAGACTAGCTAGCAATCAAATTAAATGCATACAAAAATAAATAAGCATCAAAATGCTCCAATCTTTCTCATGCATGCTCTCCGAGTCTAAACAAGCCTAAAGAACCAGCAAGCATACCTAAAAGCTCTACCGATCTTGCTTCATTAATTTACAAAGGAAACATGCAAAAATTAAGAATAATTATTTCGATAAACCCAAAATCATGATTAATTCACAAGAGGTGTGCTTTGACATAACAAGATAGCATGCATAAGTTGGGCACAAAAACATAAATATTGTTAGCTACAAAAATCATCTAGGCGATTCTCGCATAAAAGGAAAACAATTTATATAAAACGATTTACTTCATAACTTTGTGCAATTTGTGGCACAGGATCTAGTGATGACATGATACAGAACATATCCAAAATTTGGATGCAGAGGATTTATATATTTTGAGTTATTGCAGATCTAGGTTTTCACATTCCTATTTTGCATGCTAAAAATATACAGAATCAGACAAAGTGAGAATAACAAAAGTTGTAGTATTCTTCACAACGAATCCAACAAAATTGGTTTTGCATTTTTCTGAATTTTCTACGATTTTCTACACATTTTACAAATTTCTGCAAATCTGCAACACTATTGAAGATTCAACTTACACCGAAACCCCTAGAAAAGAATAAACTCTCACGGATAGGTCCTTTTTTCACACAAAACTCCCTACTAAGATTTTGAGCCTTGCAATTGGGTCCTTGGCCGTGGGAGGCGGCGGCTCGTCGGGATTCCGGCGGCTCCGGCGGCTCTCCCGGCCGGGGGAACGGCGGTGGGGTGTATGCATGCTCACCTAGGGGCCGGGCATAGCCGAGAGTTGGGGCGGAAAGCACGCCGGCGTGGGGGAATCGCCGGCGGCGGCGGCGGTTGCCACGGCGGCGTGAGCTCCGACGAGGCTACGGTTCGGGGGTGGACAACAAGCAAGCCGGGGACGTCAAGTGGTAGCTAGGGAAGATGCCAAGCAACTCGCACGGTGCCGGGGGTGAGCGGAGCTAGGGCTTCGGCGGTGGCGCTAATGGTGGCGGCGGCGGACGGGGAAGAACGGCGGGACGACACGGTTGGGGAAGAATTCGACGGCCTTTTATACGTGCGGACTCGGGGTGACGGTGAGGTGACGACGGGGGATTCCGCCATGCTATGGCGCCTCGGCCGGCGCACGTACGGCCGGCGCCGCGGACGGACCGGAGGTCCGCGCGCACGCACGGCGCGCGTATGGCGCCTCGGCGGCGCGGTTCGAGGCGCCTCGGGCTAGAAGCCATGTTGGGAGGTGGGGCTTCGGGTGGCACGCGGCCTCGGGCAGAGAGGTGTTGGGAAGGCACGCGAGGGACGACCGTTGAGGGCCGGTCGGCGCGCGCGACGTCGCGGTGTGGGCGCGCCCCGCCCAAAACGATTTTGCCGATCACTTCTTTGAAAAGGGAAACTCTAATTTTTTGAGTAAAAGTGCTCTAACCGTTGAACATGAAAGTTGCAGATCTAGCTACCCTCTATCATTTTCAAAAAGGCTATATAGGGTTTTTCTCAACAGAATTTTCCAGAAACAGTTGCCAATTTTGAATGTCAACCTGTTTTATTGAACAGTCGAAGCTGTCTTTGGACCAAGTTTTTCAAGCTTTTCCACTCAAAATTTGAAATGCCAATCTACATGAAAGTTGTGTCCCTCAACAAGATGGACAACTTTCATAAAGGTAGATTTTTAAGTGTTTAGGTGAATTTCGGAGAACGTGGCAAAAGTTCCAACTGCATGCCTATGAACACTAGGGGTGAAGGGGGTTTGACCAAGTCTTTGACCATGGGTTGGCCCCACAAGTATGTCTACTAGTCAAAAGGGTTCAATAGGGTATGTTAGTGAGTTTTTCGAGGTGAGGGCCCGGAGTTGACCGTGATTTGACCACCGTCACCGGGGTTGACCTTCGTTAGGGTTAATTAAAAACCCGGGGCGTCACACTCCGGCAGCAAGAAGAGCACACGGAAGCGACTCGGACTCCGACTCCAACGACGAGGTGCATGATGAGCTTCCCTTCTTGCGTCGGGAGAATGAACGGCTTGGCTCGTTGCTTGATAATCGTGATGACATGCTTAGAGAGGCCAAGAAAATGAGAAAAGAGCTTAGGGCTTCATTCGAGGATGCTAGGACTAGAGTGGCCGAGCTAGAAACACGGGTTCTTGATAGCAAGCTTGAAATTGATTCTCTTAAGGCTGTCCCCGTTGTTTTTGATGAGGTTGATTGTCTTGATTGCTCTATTTTCCTTGCTGATCTTGCCTTGTTTAAGGAAAATCATGCCTACAAGTGTGAGGAACTAGATGTGCTTAGGGTTGAAGTGGCTGAGCTTAAATCTAGATCTTCTTTGCTAGGTGCTTGCACTTCTTGCCCTGTCTTATGCTAAAATTGATGAGATGCATGTTTACACTGCTTCCCTTGAGGCTAAGCTGAAAGAACCAATTCCTACATCTTGCTCTACCTGTGAAATGCATGCTTTGAAGAATTTGGAACTTGCACATTATGTTGATCGCTTGCAGGATGAGAATGGTGAGCCGAGAAAGTTGATGGGTTGGTTGTCCGGTCATGAGTCTTAGTTGAGAATAATGATCAAGTCATTCAAGAGGCAGGATGGTGAGGGACTTGGGGTAAACAAGGTTGGTGAGGGAAGTGGAGAGAATATCCCGAGCCACCAAAAACCCACCACAAAAACGATTTCCCTCCCAAACCTAACCATCTTAGGAACCGACTAGACACAACCCCGCCTCCACCCGTGTTTCCTCCACAAACAAATAATTTCCAAAAGCCTATCAAGTTTGTGAGCAAGTTCGGGGAAAGTGTTCTTTGGGAAAGAGAGTGAGAAGGCTAGTGAGGAGAAACCCGTGGAGAAGTCGAGTGGAGAGAAACCAAGTGAGCGCCCCTAGTCGTCGTTGTTTTAGACCGGCAACCTACTAAGGGGAGTACCCGAAGTAGATGAATGTGGCCTCGCCGAGATCGGTAACTCGAAGGAAGAGACACGTGGCACACAACTTAGACAGTTCGGGTCGCAAGGTGAGTAATACCCTACGTCCCGTATGCCGCGTAGCTCGGATTGATTGGGTACGATTACAAGATGGTGCAATTGTACGCTATGAGATGAGATGATGAGCGAGGGGTCCCTGCCTCGCCTTATATAGTCCGGGAGGCAGGGTTACAAGTCGGTTCAGGGAGAGAGTACTAGTCGAGTACGTCTAGGAGTCCTCTATACGGTGCGGGACATGTACAACTTCCTAACCGAGTACTTCTCCTCTGTAGTCCTTGTGCTTCACGCCATTAGGTGTCGTGCGGCGCAAGCCGGTAGTCCCGGGGGCCCACCGAGTAGTCGGTCCGGTACCCACCGAGGTAGTGGGCCCGGGGAGGTCCATACGACAAGCCCTCGGGTACTTTGTAGTCAAGAAGGATAGCTTCTAGTAGTCTTAACGACCTTAACGAGTAGTCCTCAAGCGTCCCGCAGTACTACAAGTCAAAAGTCCTCAAGAGTAGTCTAAGAACCCCAAGGCCGGAATGTACTCCGGTACCGATGTTTGAGCAATCCCGAAGTCTTCTCGAGTAGTCCCAAGCGTCCTCGAGTGCTACCCTTGAAGGTCTTCAACAATGCACGTGTTGTCTTGAAGCCGAAGCGATATGGAAGTGCGATTGCAAAATCGCACTCCATATGGAGTAGCCCCCGAGCCTTAGGTTGAGTTGTAAACTCGGTTGAGGATCCATCGGTAGTTTTGGCAAGAATATCCCGAAAAATCCGGAGAAAAAACCGAAGGACACGTGGTACGGAGCCCCCAAGCCTTGCGTCGAGTACTTCCTCTCGAATTGAAGGGTCATCTTGTAGAATGTGTCCCGAGATGCTCCCGAGTCTTGTCGCTTCCCGGGTAGTCGAATAGAAGTAGCCGAGCCCCCGAGGTGAGGCGCGTCGACTAGTTGAAGTTGAAGAGTCACTCGCGGCCGCCGAGTCGCCCGAGCGTAGAATTATCCATTCGGTCATTGGAGGGCCGCATTGACTTATAAATAGAAGCCGAAACCCTTCGGGTTTTTCACCCTTCGCAACCGTAGCCATTCCAGGCGGATCTTGGCCGGGAATCGCCACCGGTGCGCGCCACCTCCGCCGAGTGAAGTGTAGATCCGAGCGCGCCGCCGTAGAGAGCCACCGCAGGAGCCCCCGAGCGAATGCGCGTGAAGACGTCGTGCACTTGGAGAATGAAGCCATCTCTCGTTGAAGACCGCGAAAGTCGCCGGCGGGAAGAAGAGGGGCCGTGAGGAGGCCACCGGATCCGCCGCGGGGACATCACCGTCGGTGTCCCCGCCGCGGCCGCATCCAAACCGCGAGTGGAAGAAATCCAAAGCGAAGACCGAGGACTTGTTGGCCCTCCTCAACGGCGGATTCCTCGCGCGAGAAGGAGGTCGACATGTGGAGGGCCGCCGCCGGGGATCCGTACCCGATGGAGAAGAATGAAGATGAGATCTCGATGTTCACGCGATTCGCGAAGCGCGGGCTTTCTCTCCCCGGTGAGCGATTTCTTCAAGGGGCTCATGGGGTACTACGGCGTCGAGTGCCTCAACCTCAACCCCAACGGTATCTTCCATACTATTGTCTTCATTCATTATCGCGAAGCTTTTCCGGGGATCAAACCCCATTGGATCTTGTTCCGAAAGTTCTTCCGGTGAAGCCGCAACCCGGCGCCAAAGAACCCGCGGGTAGTCGGAGGAGCGGGAATCCAGATGCGGGAGGATGCCGCCGAGCAGTACCTCTCCTACAGGCTCATAGACTCCAACCAAGACTGGAAGGCCAAGTGGTTCTACGTCACGAACCACCATCCGGGGCTGCCGAAGCCGAGCGGGAAGCAGCCCAAGCACCGCCTGTGGTGGAACACGGAGCCGACGATGCGGAGAAGGGATTCCACTGCCCGAGCCGTTGGCGCGGATCAAGGCGCTGAGGGAAGTCGCGCTGAGGGCCGAGCACGTGGCCTTCAGCTTAATGAAGCGCAGGGTGCAGCCGCTGATGGCTCGCGACACCCTGGGGTTCGAGTACACCGGCGACGACGACACGTCACGGATGCCTAGAGACGAAGTCGACGATGACGACATTGTTGACAGGCTGGCTCGGATCTTCAAGGACATGCCGCCGTACACGGCGTGCCCCCGCACGGAGTACCGCCGCGCGCCCGCCAAAGGAGGTAAGTAGCCGCACCCATAGTCGAGTAACCATTCCATTTGAGTAGTCGCACCGATGAGTTGTTTCTTGTAGGATGACTTGAAGAAGTTTGTCTCCGAGCCGCCGCCGCCCCCCTCGGGAAGTCGAGATCCCCGAGGGAGGGGGAAGACCAAGGCCAAGGAGCGGCGTGAGGTCGGCGAAGGAGACGACATCGTAGTCGTGGAGGACACGTCCGGCGAGGACGACGACGAGGAAACGTGCGCAGACCGCTTCCGAGCCGCGATCGAGGTTCGGCCGTCCCGGCCTACCTCACGTCCCTCTCGTGCGAGATCGACCGGGCCAGCCCGGAGGCTAGTCCGGCCGCGCCACCGCGGAAGCCATGCAACCCGGCCCGCAAGCGCGTGGCGAAGAAGTTGAAGGTCTCCGAGACCACACCCCAAGAGGTAAGTCGTCTTCACCGATGTGATCGATTACTCGTGTCTCGAGTTGATGTATTGACGACTAAGCTTCCTTGTTTGCGGGAGTTGTCGCCTACGGAGCCCGATGATCGGGCGACGAAGGTGAGTGGGACACGGTGGGGGAGACCGCCGGGAGTCGTAGCCCGGCCCTCACCGTCGAAGAACTCTTGGCGCGGATGGAGCGCCGGCCCCCTCGCTCCTCGGGAGGGCGCGAGAACCCGGCCTAGCTGCGGCTCGCGGAAGAGATGGTGGCGGCGAGAGGCGCGGAGAGGAGGCACCCGCCGAGGTTGGAGCGGTGGACATCGCCGCATCCTCGCGCGCCCGACCGTGACGGTGGTCCCGGTCAAGCTTGTAAGTGTTAAGTCTTTCCAAGTAGTACTTGATGTGGTAGTCGTACTTGACCGGGCAACCGGCCTTGTGTACTCGTAGGAAATCGACGGATTGTCCCGGGAGGGGGGATGAACCCCGCCGCGGCGGTGGCGGAAGAAGAACCCGCGCCGCCCGCCGAGGAGTCCGCTCCCCGCCCCCTCGGGCGGAGCCCGAAGTGCCGCCCGCCGAGGCTACGTTGCCCGAAGCCGCCGTAGTTGAAGGTAAGTACTGCCGAGGTTGTAGTATCCCCCGAAGAGTAGTAGTAGTCGTCGGATATGACCGATGCACTTGTCTTCTCGTTGACGTGGGCATTGAGGCCGAAGGGGAGCGATATCCCCGGCGGCGGTGCCCATGGAGAACTTGACACCGGGAACTCGGGGAGGCTACGGAGGGAGCCCCCGAGCAAATGGAGCCGGCCGCCGGGAGAGGCCACCGCGACGACCGAAGAGAGGAGGCTACCACGCCGTCGGGAACCCGCTGCGGGAGGTGGTCGTTCGCTCCCCGGAGATCCAAGACGCGGAGCCCATCCGCTCTGCACCGATGACCGAAGCCCCCACGAGTAGTCGTGGCGGGGGTCGAGTTGTTGGCGGACGACTTGGTCGATCCGCAACGGTGGCTCGGCATCCGGAGGCGGTCCACCAAGCCGAGTAGTGGATGAAGGTGAGTAGTCGTAACTCTTTGAGTAGTCAATCCTTTAGCGTTGAGTACCCATCCGACATATGTTGTTTGTGCGGGACGTCGCGGGAGAGGTCCCGCGAGAAGTCCAGGCATGCTTCAAGGCTTCGGCGACGCGGTGCTTCGGGTGAGGCGCCGGAGGACCGGCTCGTGAAGTCTCGAAAGCACGCCGCCGCGATGCGATCAAAGCCGGACGCCGCCTTCGCCAAGTACCATAACGACATCCGGGAGATGCGGTGCGAAGGGCGACGACTTGGTGTGAAAGAACAAGTCACTTCGCAACAAGAACAAAGGTGCACCACTTGACTTGATGGGTACTTGTTGGAGGTCGAGAGGTAGTCTAACCCGCTGTGCCTTGTTGTTTGCGAGCTTGAGACCCGGGTAGAGCGGCGTTGAAGACTTCGGAGACGGATCCGAAGAATCTCTTCTACCGGGAGCAAGAGGCCCGCCGTGTACTCGAGTTAGATTATAAGGAGCTTTGGCCACGAGTGCGACAAGCACATGGAGTTCCGTATTGCTTCCGATCGTGACCTCGACAATCGCTACAAATCGTTGCGAAGGCCGAACGAGGATTGCGAGAAGCCGTGGGCCCGCGAGGAAGGAGCTTGAAGAAGCCGCACTCCCCATCGCTAGGCCGTGCCGGTGCCTCACCCCGGCGGTCCCAAGATAGCGCCACCGGTGGATCGGCCCGAAGGAAGCCCCCATCCGGCCGGGCGGCCTATGTGAAGCGTCCGGCGAAGTCGATCCCGAACCAGGTGCTAGCCTTCATGAAGTCATACTTCCCGAAGGCCCCCGTAGACGTAGTCGCTGGTGGACTAGCCGCCAACTGTACCGACGAGCAATATGCGGAGCTGCTGGAGCAGATGGCTCCCATTACGGAACAAGTCGCCGACAAGCTTAATCTCCAGTAGTCCTGTAATAGTTAGCTCGTAGCAATAGATGTACAAAAACAATTGTAATTGTTTAAGTGTTAATGAAGAAAAGTTCCATCAATGAGTACTCGTTGCCGCGATCTTGGAGTGCGGAGTCCCATCGTGGAGTTGTTGCGAGTAGTTGTACTCGGCGGTAGTCCCGTTGAGGGAAGTAGACGATAAAGCGATTGATGATCAATCAAACTTTATTAGCGAAGAAGTACACCCGGATGGCCGGTGGCCGTAGTTACGAGTAGTCGCCGGGACCGGAGTCCGCCTACGGCTAAGTGGTGCTAGGGCGAGTAGCCGCTTACGGCAATAGATCCGTAAGTAGCCGTATAGGCCGGATCTAGAAGTACATGGTCTCTCGCAGACCGCCGCTAGAGTCCTTTATCGCTCGTCGCGGCCCGGGATCCGTTAGGTAGCCGCGTGGGCCGGATTCTCGGGAGAAGAGTAGTCCGGAGACCGGTGCATGGACCGGAGGCCGCTTACGGCGAAGAAGTAGTCCGGAGACTAGGGCCGGACCCGGAGGCCTCTTACGGCGAAGGGGTCTTGATGTAGTCGCGTAGACTTGAGCCCCCAAGGTAGTCGTGTAGACTAGGCGTAGAACCAGAAGAGCCGGTCGACGTTCCACAAGTTGTTTACGTCTTCGCCTTCAAGTGTCCGGAGGCGGTAGGAGCCCGGCCCGGTCACCTTTGCGACTTTGAAGGGACCTTCCCGGGGGGGGCCGAGCTTGTGTAGTCCTTTCGTGTTCGGGATGCGACGGAGGACGAGATCGCCAACGTTGGAGGAGCGTTCCTTGACGTTGCGGTCGTGGTAGCGTCGGATACCCTCTAGGTACCTTGCCGATTGGACGAGGGCGGGGCGGCGAGCTTCTTCGAGTCCATCGATGTCAACTCGTCCGTCGTCTTCCGAGACGCCTTCGTCGTAGTGCTCTACCGCCGGTGAGTCCCATATGACATCGTAGGGGAGGATTGCTTCGGAGCCGTAGACCAGGAAGTAAGGGGATTGCCCCATTGTCTTGGAAGGCTGAGTACGTAGCCCCCAGAGTGCATTGGGTAGTTCCTTGATCCACTTGCCTTCTTTCGAGTTAGCAGCGTTGTGTAGCCGCTTCTTGAGAGCGTCGAGCACCATCCCGTTGGCGCGCTCGACTTGTCCGTTGGCCCTAGGATGGGCAACTGAGACATATCGGACGTCGATCCCGCTCGTTCTCGCGGTACTCCCGAACCGGTGGTTGTTGAAGTTAGAGCCTAGGTCCGTGATGATGCGGTGGGGGTAGTCCGTAGCGATGCACGAGTTCATCCGGAAGTCGAGTACTCGTCGCCCTTGGGGCATGTGACCGGCTTGACCTCGATCCACTTGGTGAACTTGTCGATGGCCACCAATACTCTATTGAATCCACCGGTGCAGGTTGGCGGTGGCCCAATCATGTCGAGCCCCCGGCAAGCAAAGGGCCGGGTTGGCGATATGGTGACTAGCTTGTAGGCCGGGACGTGTTGCCGCTTGGCGAAGTATTGACATCCTTAGCACCTCTCGACGAGTTCTTCGGCGTCGCCCGCAGCCGTGGGCCAATAGAAGGCTCGCCGGAAGGCCTTGCTAACCCGGCGTGCGAGAAGACGCGTGGGCCGCCGCACGCCCTTGTGGATCTCCTCCAAGATGTCCTTGCCTTCTTGCACGGGGACGCACTTCATAAGTACTCTAGAAGATGCGCCCCGCTTGTAAGGCTTGTCTCCGACGAGGACGTAGGACTTCGCGCGGCGGATGAGCCGCTCGGCCCAAGTTTTTGTCCGAGGGAACCTTCTCGCTTCGCCGAGGTAGTCGATGAAGGGTTGCCTCCGGTCCGCGTCGATCATCATGACCTCCCGGCCGCCTAGCCGATGTGTTGGGACAAGGTGGTCGGTGGCGCCGCTCCGGGATGGATGGCGCGTGAAGCTCGTGGACGAAGACACCCGCCGGTACTTGAGCGCGAGTAGAACCAAGCTTCGACGGAACATCCGCCGCAACATTGTTGTCGCGGACGATGTGGTGGAACTCGAGACCGTAGAACTTGTTCTCGAGCTTGCGGACTTCTAGGCGAGGCGTCCATATTCTCCTTGTTGCGGTCCCGGGACTTGTTGACTTGGTTGATGACCACTGCGGAGTCGCCGTAGACTAGTAGCCGCTTGATGCCCAGTGAAGCCGCGAGGCGGAGCCCGTGTAGGAGAGCTTCGTACTCGGCTTCGTTGTTTGAGACCTTCCAGAAGATCTGCAGGACGTACTTGAGTTGTTCGCCCGTTGGAGATATCAGGAGTACCCCTGCACCTGCGCCCTCGAGGTTGAGTGAGTCGTCGAAGTACATCACCCAATGCTCCGGTCGCACGGTTGGAGTAGGTAGCTGATTCTCCCGCCATTCCGCAATGAAGTCGACTAGCGCCTGCGACTTGATGGCTGTGCGTGGCTTGAAGTCGATGGTGAGCCGAGTTCGACCGCCCACTTGGAGATTCTTCCAATAGCATCTTGGTTCCGTAGGATGTCACCGACGGGTAGTCGGTGACGACGGAGATCGAGTACTCCCCCGGAAGTAGTGTCGTGGCTTCGCGAGGTGATGAGTACTACGTACGAAGCTTCGTACGGGCCGGTAGCGTGCCTTGGACTCGACGGGACCTCGCCGACGAAGTAGAATGGGCGCCGGACCGGATAAGCATGGCCGTCTTCCCCGCCGCTCGACGACGATGGCGCATGCGACCACATGGGTAGTCGCGGCGAGGTAGAGCGATGAGTTGCTCGCCTTTGCGAGGAGCCCCGAGGACCGGTGGCTTCGATAGGAAGTCGTTGAGCCGGGCAAGGGCTTGGTCCGCCTCGCGGGGTCCACACGAACTTCTCTTGGTGCTTGAGTAGTTTGAAGAAGGGGATGCCCCGTTCTCCAAGCTTCGAGATGAATCTATTCAAGGCCGCCATGCACCCGGTCAGCTTCCGGACGTCATTGATGCGGTGGGAGCTTTCATGCTGGTGATGGCAGAGATCTTCTCGGGGTTGGCTTCGATGCCGCGTTGGCTGATGATGAAGCCGAGTAGTTTGCCCGAAGGTACGCCGAAGACGCACTTGTTCGGGTTGAGCTTCTAGCGGTACTCGCGCGAGGATGCGAAAGTCTCTTCAAGGTCGTCGATTAGGGTATCGGAGTCTCGGTCTTGACGACCACGTCATCCACGTAGGCTTCGACGTTCTTGTTGAGTTGCCTCTTGAAGCTGTGCCCGGATAGCTCATTGATAGGTGGCGCCGGCGTTCTTCAACCCGAAGGACATGGTCGTGTAGCAGTACGCGCCAAACGGGGTGATGAACGCGGTCTTCTCCTGGTCTTCTTCCTTGATCACGATCTGGTGGTAGCCGGAGTAGCAGTCGAGGAAGTAGAGCAAGTCGCAGCCCGCCGTGGAGTCGATGACTTGATCAATCCGTGGCGGCCGAAGGGGTCCTTGGGGCGGTGCTTGTTGAGATCGGTATAGTCGACGCACATCCTCCACTCGTTCAAGTTCTTCTTGCGGACGCGGACGGGGTTGGCGAGCCACTCGGGATCGAAGACTTCTCTCGATGAAGCCAGCCGCAAGTAGTTTGGCGAGTTCCTTCTTGATGGCATCCCGTCCGTCATCGGCGAAGCGGCGGAGGTGTTGTCGCTTGGGGGTAGCTTTAGGGTCGACGTTGAGGCAGTGCTCAATCAACTCCCTGGGCACTCCGGCATGTCCATCGGCTTCCACGCGAAGATGTCGCGGTTAGCCCGGAGGAAGTTGATGAGCGCGTCTTCCTATTTGGGGTCGAGGCCGGCCCCGATGGTGGTGGTCTTGCTGCTGTCACCTGTCCCGAGGTCGATTGTCTTGACCAGAACCTCCTCAGCTGGCTAAGGCTTGTTGGCTTTGTCAGACTTCTCAGGGATGTCGAGTTCACTTGTGGCAAGCTTCTTCGACACGGCATAGACCTCCATCATAGCGTTGGGTACTTGATTTTTGGAGGCGATCTCCACAGCTTCCGTGTCGCAGTCGTGCGAGATCTTCAAGTCCCCTTGGAGAGAGAGTACACTAGCCGGGCTTGGCATCTTTAGTACCAAGTAGGTGTAGTGGGGCACCGCCATGAACTTGGCGATGGCCGGTCTGCCGAGGATGGCGTGGTAGGATGTCTCGAAGTCCGCGACTTCGAACTTGATGTACTCAGTACGATAGTTGTCCCGAGATTCTCCGAAGGTAACTGGCAAGACCACTGAGCCCAGTGGGATAGCTGCGTTACCGGGGACGATGCCGTAGAAAGGCGTGTTGCTCTTGGTGAGCATGTGAGTGATGTCGAGCTTCATCTTCTTCAAGGTCTTGGTGAAAAGGATGTTGAGCCCTCTTCCACCGTCGATGAGGACCTTGTTGAGCTTGGAGCTCGCGACCACCGGCTTCGGGACGAGGGGGAACCGCCCGGTTCGAAGAAGCCGGTCCATTGATCCGCGCGGGAGAAGGTGATGGGTACCTCCGACCACCCGAGGGGGGTAGGAACCGCCGGTTCAATGTTCATGACTTCTCGACGAGTAGCTTTTTGCTCCCGTCCGCCGGGTAGTCCGCCGAAGAGGACGTTGACGGTCTTGTTGGGTTCCTGGAAGTCGCCGTTGTCTCTGTCGTTATTCTTCTTGCCTTTCTTGTCGTGAGGGTGCGGTGGCTCTGGAGTACCTTTGAGTGCTCGCCTGAGTTGGTAGCACTGCTCGGTGGTGTGGTTGCCATCCAGATGCCACGGGCACTTCTCCTTCAGCAAGTCTTTGAAGCCGCCAGAGTTCTTCTTCGAGTTCTCCTTCGCAGGCGCGCGGATAGCCGCGACGGTGTTGTCCGGCTTGCACTTGCGGTTGGGACCCGAGTAGTTGTTGTTGTTGTTGCGACCGCCTTGGTTCCCGTTGTTTCCGCTACCACCGCCCGCGTTTCGCTTGCTTTTGCCACGGATGGCGTCATACTTGGCGTTGGCCTTGTCTTCTTCATCCGCCCGGGACGTGATCATGTCCTTGAGGTGGGGGATGGACTTGGGGGCGACGGCGACCGAAGTCTTCAAAGGTGCGGCGATGGTAGAGGCCGTCTTGGAAGAGGTCGATGACCTCCTTGTCGGTGACGTCGACTACCGTGGCACGCTTGTCGAAGAAGTGGCGCATGTACTTGCGGAGGGTCTCGCCTTGTTCTGCTTGACCATGGCCGGTGTCCATGCGAGTACCCGATCGGCCCATGGCGCCGCGAAGTTGTCGGTGAACTCGCTCCTTCGGCTCGGTCCCACTTGTCGATCGAGTGCTTGTCCGGTGACTCGAGCCATGTGAGCGGAGCTTGATCCGAGCGTAAGGGGAAGTAGAGGCACTTGGTGTCGTTGTTGCCGCTAGCGTTCTCGATGGAGAGGGCGTAGCACCCGAGCCACCGGATGGGGTCCGCTTCGCGTCGTACTTGGTGATCCCCAAAGGCTTGAACTTGTCGGGGAGGAGCAAGTTGCGAAGTCGAGGCAAGAAGGCGGGGAAGCCGTCGTTGTCGCCTCGTGGTGGCCGACTTCTTCCGCCGCAGCCTCTTCAATCTTCGGCGGGCGTCGTAGGCGCCCCGTGAGGCTCCGGAGGCGTGGCCGTTCGCGTGGTCTCGACCGCCGCGACCGCCGCCGCCGCCGCCCCCCCGTTGGCTCCGTGGTTGGAGCTTCCGTCGCCGCCGCCGCCGCCGCCGTGGGCGCAAGGAGGGACGACCTCACGGCTGTCGTTGCCACCCCGTGAGGGTCCGCCGGCGTTTGCACGAGTACGGTTGGGGCCGAGCCGGGAGCTCGGCTCGAGTACGGTTGCGGCCAAGGTCGGCCGCCGCGACTTGTAGCTTTGTTGTCACGGTTCTCGGTGGGGGCGGGCCGGGTTGACCCCGTTGTCGACCCGCATGAAGTAGGCGTCTTCGGCCGAGCTTGGCGATGACTTCTCCAGCGCGTATTCCCTGAGCCCGGCGTGCGATCGCCGTGATCGACATGAGGCATTGCTTGGGGGTAGTGTGTACTCTGCTCTCGACTGCTTCGAGAGCTTCCGCAAGGTTGCGGATGGGGAGGTTGTCTCCGAGACGCGCCGCGCCGTTCGTTGCGCTTCTCGTTACGCTCACATCGAGCGTCCCCGTTGGTGGCGGTCTCGTTTGCGGGTGCATCGCGGACAACTCGTCCGCGCAGAGATGTCTCCGAGGTACTTGTCCCGAGCCGTCCCCGAGGGCCTCGGTGTGTCGCCGGCAGCCCATGAAGACTTGGCGATCGGGGTTGCCAAGACCGGATTCGAACTCGCCACCTCGGTTGGGGTATACGAATCGGCTCGGGCAAGTGGTGTTCCCTCCCGTAATGGGAGTGAGTCGAGGTAGGCGACGTAGCGTGAGTCTCCGCCTATCGGGTTCGTGGGCTTGCGTCCGGCTAGTAGACGAATCTCCCGGCAGTGTGCACGTTATGACCACCCCCCAAAGGCCGGTCCCGATAAGGGGTGCTCGTAGTGTCGTCCTCGGACTCGGGATCCTCCGGGTCCGACCCGAAGTCGAACTCGTATGCGGAGTCCGAGTAGAAGCCGGGAGAGGGGGTTGGAGTCCGAAGCATGGCCGGAGGCGGTGTCGGAGTCCGAGTTGTACTCGGTACGGGCTCCTTGCCGGCCCGGCCGCGAAGGGGGGGCCTCCGTGCGGGCCCCGCCGACGATGCGGGGGGCCACGCGTGGAGTGCTCACGGGGTGGTGAGACCACATGCGATGGCTGAGCAGTCGGCTCGCATGCGATAGCCCACGGAGACGTCGAGTTCGAGTTGGAAGCGGACCCGAGCTCGAAGTCGGTGTGATGGTCAAAAAGTGAAATTTCGCCGAACTTGCCGGGCGAGTTCGCCCGTGACAACTTCGGGAAGCGTCGCGAGCCGGTCTCCGGGTTGGGCGGCATGGTGAGGCGGCGGCCGGAAGGATCCGGCGCCGTCGGCAAGGTGCAAACCCAAGCGCCGAAGACGAAGGTGTCGCCGCGGTTGAAGGCGATGGTTGGCTTGAAGTAGACGGGAGCCGTCGAGTTCGCCATGTGATCTCGGGCGAGAGCCCCTACCGGGCGCGCCGACTCGTCGTTGTTTTAGACCGGCAACCTACTAAGGGGAGTACCCGAAGTAGATGAATGTGGCCTCGCCGAGATCGGTAACTCGAAGGAAGAGACACGTGGCACACAATTTAGACAGGTTCGGGCCGCGAGGTGCGTAATACCCTACGTCCTGTATGCTGCGTAGCTCTGGATTGATTGGGTACGATTACAAGATGGTGCAATTGTACGCCGTGAGATGAGATGATCAGAGAGGGGTCCCTGCCTCGCCTTATATAGTCCGGGAGGCAGGGTTACAAGTCGGTTTAGGGAGAGAGTACTAGTCGAGTACGTCTAGGAGTCCTCTATACAGTGCGGGACATGTACAGCTTCCTAACCGAGTACTTCTCCTCTGTAGTCCTTGTGCTTCACGCCATCAGGTGCCGTGCAGCGCAAGCCGGGTAGTCCCAGGGGCCCACCGAGTAGTCGGTCCTGGTACCCACCGAGGTAGTGGGCCCAGGGAGGTCCATACGACACCGGCCCAAGCCTAAACCTAAGCTTGTGAGGTTTCATTGTGGCTATTGTGGGAGAGATGGCCATAAGGATGAGTTTTTCTTCAAGAGGAAGCGAGAGGAGAGAATGGCAAAGGAGTGGGCTAACAAGGACAAGTACCACCCTTCCGATGGTGTACTTGAGCCTCGTGTGCGTACGCCCGTGGCCAAGGCGAGTGTGAGGATAGTTCCGGCTTGGGGAGAGCGAAAGGTTGTTGGAGGTCTTGTCTGCCCTGGGCTACACCGGTCAAGCCGGTGAGGGGCACCTGGCCGGGGACCGGTGCGGGCTCGGACGAGCGGCAGCTTGGATTTCGTGCTCGTACAGAGTGCGAGGTTTGTTTCACGGAGGTCAAGGTTCCGGTGGTTGGGCTGGAGAGTTTGCAAGAGGTCAGTTTGCTAGGCGCTCTCCCCCTCGTGCTCAATACGAGAATGGGAGGGGTCGTAGCTTTGAGTTGGAGAGGAGGAGCGTTCCACGAGCTTTCTTTCGTGGTTTTGGTCCTCCTCCAGTTAGAGAGGGATGGTTCCCTCATGGTGGTTACCGTGGTGGTGTACGTGGACGTAGCTTTGGTAGGAAAGATGGTTTGGTTGGTGCTAACCTCACTTTCGAGCAAATGGCTCGGCATCGGTTTTACTCTTTTGGTACTAACCTTGATCTTCGAGTCGGTTGTTCGCTCACGTGCTCGTTTTTGAATTTCGGGTGGGAGACTTGAAGAACATTTGGTTGATTGACTCAGGTTGCTCGAGGCATATGACTAGAGATAGGGGTGGTTCTCAAGTCTCGTCCGGTGGTGACAAGGAGGTACATCACTTTTGGGGACAATGGGCGTGGGCGTGTGCTTTTAGAAGGTGAGATTAAGGTGAGTGACAAGATCACTCTCAGGCATGTGGCTCTTGTTCAATCGCTTGGATACAATTTGCTTTCTGTGTCCCAGTTGGATGAGGGTTTTGAGGTGTTGTTTCGGCCTCGGTGGTTCTTAGATTTTGGATTCTCGAGGGGACTTTGTCCGTATGGTTGTTCCCAAGGGTCGGGTGTTTCAAGCTGATTTTTCTCGCCTTCTAGTGTGGAGCGTTGTTTCTTGGTCGGTTCTTCGAGTGAGTTGTGGAAGTGGCATAGGAAGTTAGGTCACTTGAGCTTTGACCTTTTGTCTCGCTTGAGTAAACTCAATTTGGTCCGAGGACTCGCCACGGTTGAGGCTTGAGAAAGAGTTGGTTTGTGCACCGTGTAGGCATGCCAAGATGGTAGCCTCTTCTCACCCGCCTCTCACCGATGTGATGACCGAGCGACCATGCGAGTCGCTCCATATGAACCTTGTTGGCCCGGCTCGTGTGCGTTACGCAAGTGGGAAGTGGTATGTCCTTGTTGTGGTGGACGACTACTCTTGGTATGTGTGGGTGTTCTTTCTCGAGGATAAGGGGGAGACGTTTGGTTTTGTTCGAGATCTTGTCTTGAGGTTGAGGAACGAGAGGCACGGAGATGCCATACGAGCAACCCGCAAGGACAATGGCTCGAATTCGAAACTCTCGTTTTGAAACCTTTTGCCATTACTTGGGTCTTGAACACCGCTTTTCGAGTCCGTATACGCCTCCCCGAATGGTGTTGTGGAAAGGAAAAACGAACCTTGTGTGAGATGGCTCGCATGATGCTTGATGAGCATAGGACTCCGAGAAGGTTCGGGCCGAGGCGGTGAATACCGCGTGCTATGTGTCAAACATGATCTAGCTCGTAGTGCATAAGAAGAAAACATGCTATGAGTTGATGCATGGTCACACACCCAAGGTGAGTCACTTCCATGTCTTTGGTTGCAAGTGCTTCATTCGAAGAAAGGGAAAAAGTTGGATAAGTTTGAGGCTAGGTCCGTCGATGGTATTTTCTTTGGTTATGCATCTTATTCTAGAGCATATCGTGTGCTCAATCTTGAAACTAACCAACTCGTGGAGACTTGCGAGGTAACCTTCGACGAGACACGGCCACGTAGTCGGCTTGTTTTTGAGTGTGCGGTGATGATGATCTTGGCGAGGAGATCTTTCGAGGAGGAGCATGAACATGGAACCGATGAAGATGGCGGTGTGATGCCCCCGCCGAACATGTACATACTACTTCGTCTACGGTGGTGGACGGCCCCTCTCCCACACCTACGACGACAAACCAAGATCGAGGAGAAGCTACGGTTGAGGGAGAGGTTGCATCAAGGTGAGAACCTCCCCGGTGAGTACAAGTGGATGACCCGGCTTTGAGGATCATCGGCGACATGAATGAACGCACTACACGGTCGAGGGTTCGAAACAATTCTCATTTCGCTCATGCCGCATTTGTTGCCACCTTTGAGCCCAAAGACATTGGACACGCACTATCCGATCACAATTGGGTTAATTCGATGCATGAGGAGTTGGAAAACTTTGAGAGGAATTTGGTTTGGGAATTGGTTGATCCTCCCCTAGGGTGTAAGGCGATTGGTACAAAGTGGGTGTGGAAGAACAAAGAGGGAGAGAAAGGTGAAGTGGTGTGGAACAAGTCAAGGCTTGTTGCTCGGTGGTTCGGCCGAAGGGAGGGGATCGACTACGAGGAGACCTTTGCTCCCGTAGCCCGTTTGGAGGCAATAAGGATCCTTCTAGCCTTTTCCGTGGCTAAAGGGTTCAAGTTGCACCAAATGGATGTGAAGAGTGCTTTCCGAATGGTGTGTTGGAGGAAGAAGTGTATGTGAGGCAACCACCGGGGTTTGAGAATGAGAAGTACCCCCCACCGGTGTACAAGTTGAGGAAGGTGCTTTATGGGTTGAAGCGGACGCCTAGAGCTTGGTATGGTAGGTTGAGGGAGTTCTTGTTTGAGAGAGGTTTTGAGATGGGGAAGGTTGATCGGACCTTATTTCTACTCGGGCGGGCGTAGATATCCCGATTGTGCGGGTGTACGTGAATGATATTGTCTTTGGTGGCTCGTCTAACTCTCTTGTTGCAAGGTTTGCGAGAGGATATGAGCGGGGAATTTGAGATCGAAGGATCGGATGGCGACTAGAGAGGGGGGAGTGAATAGGAGCGGTAAAAATTCTTCTCAAGAACCCGGCCTATACCCTAGACAAATCCCGGTCACACACGAGCGATGGATCGAATCACACACCAATCGCCAAGACAACGAGGTTATGGATGAACCTCAAGTCTTAGGAACGATTCCTTGAAGCACACGCGGAAGCACGAAAGAAAGAAGGGAGCAATCAAACCAAGGAACAAAGCCGCCACGCCCGCGGACCGTCCGGCCAGAGTGGGGCGGGATCGTCCGCATAGGCCGCGCGGATCGTCCGGCAGGCACGGGGGACCGTCCGCACCCTTGCTGCGGACCGTCCGCCCGAGCCGCGGATCGTCCAAAAAAAGGCAACGGAACCTCCGCAGACGCACCGCGAATAATGGACCGTCCGCGGGGAGCACGCGGACCGTCCGCTGTGCACCCGCGGGACCGTCCGCTCGGCACACGTGGACCGTCCGAAACTTCGCCCCAACCAAAACTTGAAAACACCACGGATCGAAAGCGAAGCCGATCAAGAACACGAAGAACACGCGACGAACAGGCACGGCGCGGACCGTTCGCGGTGTCCACGCGGACCGTCCTCGAGGCACCGGACGAGCCGAAAACCGCTCGACCCCGAAGGTCAACTCCTCCAATCCATCACCGGATCTCCCAAACGGTAGAAGCTTCGTTGAGAGACAAGGGTTTGGGGACATGTTAAGCGTCAAACAAGGATGCTATACCCCAAAACTTTTGCCTCCTAACTCCCTAAATCACCGGGAATCGCGGATCCTTTGAACACCACCAAAGACTAGAGCTCCGACCGAAAAAACCTTGAATCGAAGTGGTTTCCGGCGTTTGAGGGCACAAGATCAATCACAAAGATGCACTAGACATCCATCCATGTATCCCTCAAAGAAATCCGGGGGGAACACACTCAAATCCGCGGAACACACCAAGAACAAAGGCACCAAAAATAAGCACGAAAAAGACCACGAAATTCACAACGTCGAATCTTCTATACAAACCAGGAAAGATTCACAAGATCTAGCATGCCGCCCTAGCATCCATCCCTCTCAACAAATCTCTCATGAAGCTCTCATGCTATCCTAGAGAAAATAGAGAAGAAAATAGTCTAGGAAAAAGAGAAATGGAAGAGGGGAAATGAAACCCTAAGTCACGGAGAGAGAGAGCCATCTACACACACTCATGGCTTATATATCGGGTCCCGCCGGTGTGGGAAATGACTCGACAACCCCTAACTCAACTACTGGCGACACAACCCACGCAGGGGCATTTATTTAATGTTTGTGGGTCTTGCCATCGGACGGCCACGCCTTCGCCGCACCCCGCGTCCTCCCGACGCAAGCCATGCGATCCCGTCGCGTGTCCTCCGCCTCGAAGCTTCCCGACACACCGGATCTCGTCTCCGTCGTGTTAGGCCTTCGGACTTGGTTTTGAGGCCCAAACCAAGAAACCGTCCTCCGATGGTTTTGTGGGCAAACCACCAAACCCCCGCGTGCTCGGCCCGGCCTCCCGCCAAGCCTCTTGACTCGACCGCCACCGTGCACCGGCTCGATTGTCCATGACTTCGTCTTGCTCGTCTCGCCACCAAGTGGCCCGCACCTAGTCCCGCCGTCCACGGGTCCCTCGAACCGAGCCTACTTGTCTCTCCATCTCCCGGAGGCCCCACAAGGTCGAAGACCTTTCGCGCCCGTTCTTCACCCGTGACAACACGAACTAGGCCGCAGCCTACACACTCGCGCACCGAGCCAAGAGTCGGTCCAACACCCATTGTCAATCACTCATCACCGAGGAGCGGTAATCCATCGACCATCGGGACGCTCCCGGTCCTCAATCTCCCCCTTGATGAGTGCATTGACAACACACAACGCGAAATGAAATTCGGAGAAAGAAAGAAAGAAGAAAGAAAAACAAAGAAGCTCAACTCATGACCAAAACCAAAGAAAGGCAAAGAAAGGTCACAAGCCAAGTAAAGCACAAACTCCACACTAAGAACAACAAGAAAGCTCCCCCTGAACAAATGCAAGCTCCCCCTGAACATGTGGATGCAAACTTCCAAATTTTAGATGCATTTTTCTGAAAATTCATTAAGCTCACCTCTTCTCAAATTTCATTAAGCTCACCTCTTCTCCCCCTTGTTGGCAATGTATGAATCAAGGTGAAAATGCAGGAATGTAAGACAAAGCATATAAACATCTACATGAGCTTCTCAAATAGGCCAAATCTAGTGTCAAAGGCTAGAAATGAGACAAAGAGCACACATATGGGTCATCGCATTGTCAAAGCATTGCCACAAGTAATATATGGAAATATAGGCATGTGACAAAGAAAATTTTCAGATTTGAATAATTATAGCAAAAGATGGCTCACTTCAAATGTAAAAGCCTATCCATGTCATATTCTAGCCAAAAACATGCATATCATCCAGAGATCATACAAGGATATCCAATTCTCAACAAAGGATCATTGCAAACACCCATAAAGCAAAGCATGTCATGTTAAAGCTCATGAGCCATGTGTCCACTTCGGGGAGACTTCTCCACTGGTGAACATCATGCAACATGTTTTGCACCCATGTGTAAAAGATAAGACATTTTAAGCATAGACATGAAGGATGGAGCATTTTTCAAGCATACACACTTCTTTTCAAGATTTATTTATTTCATGGTACATGAAGTGCCTTTGCGGCAAAAAGAAGCTTATGCTCCTCCATGAATGCAACATAGGCTAAACATTCACAATGATATCGGTCTTTGTCCCAAATGCAAGAAAGAAACATCCAGGCACAATCTAAGCATGAAAGCACATTTAGACCAAAACATGACATGGATACACTACCACACATGAGTGGAGCACATTTCACCAAAATTTAGGCAGAATTAGCATTTGTTTCAAAAAGGGCTATCTCACCACACATATATCTCAAATATTCCAAGAGCATAGCCTCACATAACCATTTCTCCACGCACATGACCAATATCTCACAAATAGCCAAAGAGACTCAAATAAGGCATATGAAAGAAGCTCATCATCCTAAAATGCAATATGATACAAATGCAACATGATATATAACAAGATGGCTATCCTACCATGGTTTATACATCAAGCAAAGCATGTATATAAATCAAAGTAAACATGGTATGATACATATGGTACAAAAGTAAATCCCCCAAGAATCAACTAGAAAGGGCAACAAACCCCAAGTTCCCCCGCAAGCGCACAAAAGTAGCTTGGTCGAGAGGCTTTGTAAAAATGTCCGCAAGCCGATCTTGGGTAGGGAAATGGCTCAACACAATGGTCCCTTTCTCCACATTGTATCTCAAGAAATGGTACCTCAATTCTATGTGTTTGGTTCCGGAATGAAGCATTGGGTTTTTCGCTACACTTATGGCATTGGTGCTATCACAAAGAAGTGGAATCTCGGGTGCACTCCTCACCAAAGTCTCTCAAAGTGTATGAGATCCACAACAGGTCGGGAACAACAACTCGCGGCCGCAACATACTCGCCTCGGTGGTAGACCGAGCTACACTAGATCGCTTGTGGGAAGACCACGAAACCAACGAGGACCCAAGAAACCGACAAGACCGGAAGTAGACTTCCTCTCGACTCGGCAACCAAGCAAAATCCACATCGAAAAACCATGAAGTGAAAGAGTTGAGGAGGAAGAATACCAAAGGCCAAGACCAAAAGGGCGATCGTAGGTACCGAAAATACTCTTGACGGCCCGTTGATGTGATGTCCTCTCGCGAAGCCTCGAAAACGAGCGCACGGACACACACCGAACCGTATGTCCGGCCTTGTCGCCGTCGGGTAGAGGAGGGAGCCGATCATGCTCCGGTACTCTCGCCGATCCACCGGTTCTCCGTCCTCGTCCGCATCCAAAGTAGCCGTACTCCCCATGGGTGTCGACATAGGCTTCACATCTTGCATCCGGAACTTCCTCGCATGTCTTTTGTGTACTTGGTCCGATGTGCAAATGTTCCGTCCTTCACTTGCTTGATCCGCAACCCGAGAAAGTACCGCAACTCGCCCATCATGCTCATCTCGAATTCCCCGCTCATCTCATCCGCAAACTTGGCAACAAGGTTATGTGACGAGCCACCAAAGACAATATCATCCACGTATATCTGCACAACCAACAAGTCATTCCCATGCTTGAGGAGAAACAAAGTCCTATCCACGGTACCCATCACGAACCCTCTGCTCAACAGAAAACCTCTCAATCTCCCATACCAAGCCCGGGGCGCCTGTTTCAACCCATACAGAGCCCTTTTCAACCTGTACACCCTGTGTGGATACTTCTCACTCTCGAACCCCGGTGGCTGCTTCACATACACCTCCTCCTCTATGACCCCATTCAGAAAAGCACTCTTCACATCCATTTGAAACAACTTGAACCCTTTAGCCACGGAATAGGCTAGAAGAATTCGAATTGCCTCAAGACGGGCCACAGGGAGCAAAGGTCTCCTCATAGTTGATCCCCTCCTTCTGACTATATCCCTGAGCAACAAGTCTAGATTTGTTCCTCACAACCATCCCATTCTCACCCTCTTTGTTCTTCCAAACCCACTTGGTTCCTATAGGATGAAAATTTGGAGGTGGTTCAACTAACTCCCACACTTGGTTCCTCTCAAAGTTTTCCAACTCCTCATGCATAGAATTGACCCAGTTTGCATCAGATAAAGCATGTCCAATATCCTTCGGCTCAAAGGAGGCAACAAATGCAGCATGATTGAAATGAGAGCAATTTCTAGACCTTGACCGCGTAGTACGTTCGTCGATGTCCCCAATGATCTTCGATAGGGGATGCACTTCTTGAATCCGCCAGGGAGCCTCACGCCTCGAGACTACCTCCCCCTCAACTTCAGCTTCTCTCGCCTGGTCCTCTTGTCGCACCGTCGTTGTCCATGAAGTAGACGGTCCACCCTCCGTAGTGGTCGTAGGGGAAGTAGTGGGTACACTCTCGGCTTCAGGCGCATGGTTCTCTCCATCATCATCTCCGGCTTCATCCTTCTCCTCTTCAAAGAGGTCCTCGGCCATCTCTTCATCACCTACACATTCGAGCCAAGAGAGGTACATGGCATTGTCTCGTCGAAGGTTACCTCGCAAGTCTCCATGATTTTGTTAGTCTCAAGGTTAAGCACCCTATAGGCTCTAGAATGATTAGCATATCCAAAGAAAATCCCATCACTAGACCTAGCCTCAAACTTGTCGAGTTTTCCCTTCTTAAGAATAAAGCATTTGCAACCAAAAACTCGGAAATGACTCACCTTGGGTGCCCGACCATGCATCAGCTCATAACAGGTCTTCCTCTTGAAAGCTCGCAATAAAATCCTGTTGGAAACATGACAAGCCGTATTGACCGCCTCAGCCCAATACCTCCTAGGAGTCCTGTGCTCATCGAGCATCGTCCTAGCCATCTCACAAAGAGTCCGATTTTTCCATTCCACGACTCCATTTTGAGGGGGGCACAAAAGGGGTCGAATACCGATGTTCAAGACCTAGATCACGACGAAGGCATCAAAACGAGAGTTCTTGAACTCTCGAGCCATTATCACTCGTGGATAGCTCAAATGGCATTCCCATGCCTCTCGTTCTTCAACCTCACGATCGGATCTCGAACAAAACCAAATGTCTCACTTTTGTCCTCCAAGAAAAACACCCAGGCATAGCGAGAGTAATCGTCCACCACAACAAGGACATACCACTTCCCACCCACCGAGCGAACTCGAGCTGGCCCAACAAGGTCCATATGCAACAGCTCTGTCGGACGCTCGGTCATGACATCGGTCAGGGGTGGATGGGGAGTGGCTACCATCTTGCCATGCCTACACGGAGCACGGACCAAATCCTTCTCAAACTTCAACCTCGATAATCCTCGGACAAGGTCAAGCCCGCTCAAGCGGGAAACCAAATCAAAGCTCAAGTGACCCAACCTCCTATGCCATTTCCACAAATCGAAGAAGGACCCGCCATCAAATAGTGAGCAGGACCCAAAGAACGAGAGAAATCAACCCCGAAAATCGACCCTCGGGGATGATCATACAAACATTATCACCTCAAGAATCCAAGCAAACGAGACTCACCGGACTTGAAACACACCTCAAAGCCCTCATCAAGCAACCGAGAAACCGAAAGAAAATTGAAACCCAAAGACTTCACAAGAGCAACCCTCTTCAACGTTACCTTGTCACTCACGTGTACCACACCTTCGGAAATCACCTTCCTCGTCCGTTGTCCCCAAAAGTGATGTACATCTTTTCCTTCACCGGGGTGAGGGCTGGAGAACCACTTCTTGTCTCCGGTCATGTGTCGGGAACATCCGGAGTCGATCAACCAAATGTTCTCCAAGCCTCCCGCCCGTAGTCGAAACAAGAACGAGAATGAGCTAACGACTCGACACCGGGGTTAGCACACGGAAAGTTAAACCGAGTGTCGAGCCATCTCGCTCAAAATAGGGGTTAGCAAACATCATTCCCTTGCCACCAAACTTCCCATGTCCCATGGAAGGAGTACGAGTACCACGAGGGGGAAACCGTGGTCCGTAGTTCCTCCGGAACCCAAAGCCGCGATCATCTCCCCTAAACCTGTATTGAGGACGAGTAGGAGTACGTCCAAAGCAAAACCACCACGAGCCCGACCAAACCTCTCACCAGCACGCACACCATCATCTCTCCTAACAAACCTACCACCCTGAGCTCCAACTCTACCAACACTCCTCACACTTCCCACACCCCGTGGAAGTGGCACTCTAGGCTCAGGAATACCATGAGACTAGCAATACTGTCCGGTTTGCTTGCTCCCTAGCAAGCCTCTCATCCCTCTTCCTCTTGTAGCAAAACTCTGCTAGATGTCTCTCCTTGCCACAATACTCACACCGAAGGGGATGGGTTTTGGTTTTGGCTCTTGCTTCTCTCTAGGTTTCTCACCCTTCTCACTCACAAACTTCACCTAGGTTTCGGAAGTCATTTGTCTTAGGTGGGAATTTGGGTGGATCTTGGGTTGTGTCAAGCTTGTTGCAAAGGTGGTTGGGCTTTGGAGTGAAAGAGTTCTTGGGTGCTTTTGGAAGTGGAACTTGGATGTCTCCGATCACCTCAAACTCGGGGTTAGACTCAACACACTTCTCATACACACTCTCCCCACTTGTTTTCTCCCACTTTCTCACCCAACTTCTCAAAACCCAAACCACGACCATCCGCTCTCTTGAACTCCTCAATCATGATTTTCAATTGGGGTTCCCGCCCGGACAACCAACCCAACACCTTCCTCAAATAATCATTCTCCTCATAGATAACATCCAAACGGGAAGTAAGTTCAAGATTGCGCAAAGTAACTTCATCACGGCTAGTGCATGCATTGACAACGGGAGATTTCAAAGAAGCTTCCAAAGCGCTAATGGTAGAACGAGCATCAACAAGCTTAGCATGCATAGTAGGACATGATTTACAAGCACCAAGCAAAGTGGGTCTAGCCTTAAGCTCATCATATTCAGTCCTAAGAGCATCTAGTTTTGCCAAAGTAGAAGCATTCTTCTCATTAAGCAACTTGATCTCATTCAACCATGCATCACACTCAGAGCATTCAACATCATCAGAAGTAGTTGGAGCAAGTTTCAAAGAGTCATTCTCAAGTTTCAATTCAAGCAACTTAGACTCTAACTCTCCTACTTTCTCACTAGCATTCTCAAGTTGAGCACTAAGTTCTTTCCTCATCTTTTTGGCATCTCTTAGCACACTATCACGGTTGTCAATCAAGCCATTCAACCTAGTGATCTCAGCAAGCAAAGATTCGGGGTCATGATTTACCTCATCCTCCGAGTCGGAGTCGCCGTCTTCCTTCTCGCTCTTCCGTCGCTTGAGCTATGGGCCATGCCACAAAAGCCTTCAAGCGCCACACAGCTCAATCCACTGAGGTTCCGGCTTGCACTCTTCTTGCCCTTGCGCCTCCGGTGTCTTCATCTTCACTGCTTGAGCTTGACTGCGCGTCGCTTGAGCTTGAGTCGACGTCGCTTGCACCGGCCACCATGGCTCTTGCCTTGTCCTTCTTGTAGCCGCCCTTACTCGGTCGCCGCTTGTCCTTATCCTTGCTCTTGGACTTGCTGAAGTGCTTTCCCTTGGAGGAGTACTTGTCTTCATGCCTCGGGTGCGCCTTGTACTCACTCATCTTGTACTTGTTCTCCTCCGCTTCCGGGCACTCGGCGATGAAGTGTCCACGCTTGCCACACTTGTAGCATGTCCCCGAGCTCCGCCTTGCATTCCTCCGGCTCTCATGTAGTCGATCAAACCTCCTTGAGAGCAAGGCCAGCTCCTCCTCGTCCAAGGCACATCAAACTCCTCATCTAGAATAGACATAAGAGAAGACAAGGAAAAGCGTCGACGGGGAAGGGTTAGCTTTGCCCTTTGATCCGCCCACAAGAACAAGACTATCATCGGTCGAGCCCTCATGCTTGGATTGCAACTTCCGTCAACCTCGGCCGACTTGAGCTTAGAAAAGAGGTCATCCAACTCAATGGTCAAATATTGCCCGGACTCCATGATGGCCTCAACCTTAGCACCCCAAACATATGGGTCCAAGATATGCAAGAGCTTTAAAGCTTGATCATGCTCGGTGTAAGGGAAATCCTCAACATTGGCCTTCATGTTGTTCACGATGGCGGTGAACCTCCGAAACATCGCATCAATGTCCTAAGCGGGAAGTTGAGTGAAGTTCTCATATTGCATCCGTAAGAGACAAAGAGGCGAGCATTCACATGGTTATCACCACCGTGAGCAACCAACAACTTCTCCCAAATTTGCCAAGCAAGATTCAAATGTCGAACACGTTCAAACTCGGGATCACACAAGCTTCGGACCAAGTGATCGACGGCTTTCGCATTTGCCTCATACTTGGCCTTAGCACCGCATCGGTCACCATAAGAGTATGGATGTTTGCCGGAATACCATAGGTCTTGTCAAGCACAATGAAATCCAACAACTTACCACGAAGAAAGATCATCGTACGAGCCGCCCACTTGTGGTAACCCTTCCCATCGAAGTGCGGCGGACCGCCCCGCTCAACGTACGCCATCTTAGGATTCAAGACTTGTCAAAGTCATAAAGAATCCGGCACCAAGATCCGATACCAATTGAAGGATCGGATGGCGACTAGAGAGGGGGGGGAGTGAATAGGAGCCGGTAGAAATTCTTCTCAAGAACTCGGCCTATACCCTAGACAAATCCCGGTCACACACGAGCGATGGATCGAATCACACACCAATCCCCAAGACAACGAGGTTATGGATCAACCTCAAGTCTTAGGAACGATTCCTTGAAGCACACGTAGAAGCACGAAAGAAATAAGGGAGGAATCGAACCAAGGAACAAAGCCGCCGAGGCCCTAGCGGACCGTCCGGCCGGGCGGGGCGGACCGTCCGCAAAGGCCGTGCGGATCGTCCGACAGGTGCAGGGGGACCGTCCGCACCCTTGCCGCGGACCGTCCGGCCCGAGACGCGGACTCGTCCGAAAAAAGGAAACAGAACCTCCGAGACGCACCGCGAATAACGGACCGTCCGCGGGGAGCACGCGGATCGTCCGCTGTGCACCCACGGACCGTCCGCCCGCACCCGCGGGGACCGTCCGCCCGCGCACGCGGACCATCCGAAACTTCGTCCAACCAAAACTTGAGAACACCACGGATCAAAGCGAAGCCGAGCAAGAACACGAAGAACATGCGATGAACGAGCACGGCACGGACCGTCCGCCGTGTCCACGCGGACCGTCCGCGAGGCACGGACGGAGCCGAAAACCGCTCGACCCCGAAGGCCAACTCCACCAATCCATCACCGGATCTCCCAAACGGTAGAAGTCGTTGAGACAAGGGTTTGGGGACATGTTAAGCGTCAAACAAGGATGCTATACCCCAAAAATTTTGCCTCCTAACTCCCTAAATCACCGGGAATCGCGGATCCTTTGAACACCACCAAAGACTAGAGCTCCGACCGAAAAACCTTTAATCGAAGTGGTTTCCGGCGTTTGAGGGCACAAGATCAACCACAAAGATGCACTAGACATCCATCCATGTATCCCTCAAAGAAATCGGGGGGGAAAACCCACTCAAATCCGCGGAACACACCAAGAACAAAGGCACCAAAAACAAGCACGAAAAAGACCATGAAATTCACAACGCCGAGTCTTCTATACAAACTAGGAAAGATTCACAAGGTCTAGCATGTCGCCCTAGCATCCATCCCTCTCAACAAATCTCTCATGAAGCTCTCATGCTAGCCTAGAGAAAAAGGAGAAGAAAATAGTCTAGGAAAAAGAGAAATGGAAGGGGGAAATGAAACCCTAAGTCTCGGAGAGAGAGAGCCGTCCACACACACTCATGGCTTATATATCGGGTCCCGCCGGTGTGGGAAATGACTCGACTACCCCTAACTCAACTACTAGCGATACAACCCACGCGAGGGGCATTTATGTAATGTTTGTGGGTCTTGCCATCGGACGGCCACGCCTTCGGCGCACCCCGTCTCCTCCCGACGCAAGCCATGCGATCCCGTCGCGTGTCCTCCGCCTCGAAGCTTCCCAACATACCGGATCCCGTCTCCGTCGTGTTAGGCCTTCGGACTTGGTTTTGAGGCCCAAACCAAGAAACCGTCCTCCGATGGTTTTGTGGGCAAACCACCAAACCCCGCGTGCTCGGCCCGCCTCCCGCCAAGCCTCTTGACTCGACCGCCACCGTGCACCGGCTCGATCGTCCATGACTTCATCTTGCTCGTCTCGCCGGCAAGTGGCCCGCACCTAGTCCCGCCGTCCACCGGTTCCTCGAACCGAGCCTACTTGTCTCTCCATCTCCCGGAGGCCCCACAAGGTCGAAGACCTTTCGCGCCCGTTCTTCACCTCGCGACAACACGAACTAGGCCGCGGCCTACACCCGCGCACCGAGCCAAGAGTCGGTGCAACACCCGTTGTCAATCACTCATCACCGAGGAGCGGTCATCCATCGACCAACGGGACACTCCTGGTCCTCGGAGATGAGCATGATGGGCGAGTTGCGGTTCGTCCTCGGGCTACAAATCAAGCAATCAAAGGAAGGAACATTTGTGCACCAAGCTAAGTACACCAAGGACATTGTGAGGAAGTTCAAGATGGAGGACTCCAAGGCTATGACAACACCGATGAGTACGACTACGGCTCTTGATGCGGACGAGGAAGGTGAACACGTGGATCGAAGGAGTACTCCTCTACTTGATGGCAACGAGGCGGGACATCCGAGTTCTCGGTATGTCCGTGCGCTCGTTTTCAAGCGTCTCCGTGGACTTCGCATCGGCAAGAGGTGAAGCGAATTTTCGTGTACTTGCGTCACACTCCCGACTTCGGCCTTTGGTACTCCGCATCCTCTTCTTTGGCGCTTCATGGTTTTGCGGATGCGGATTTTGCCGGGTGTCGGTTGGATAGGAAGTCCACTTCTGGGACTTGCCAGTTTTTGGGTTCTTCTTTGGTGTCTTGGTCTTCCCGCAAACGGTCGAGTGTTGCTCCATCGACTACCGAGGCGGACTACATTGCCGCCGCTAGTTGTTGCTCTCGGCTCCTTTGTATTACATACACCATGAGTGACTTTGGTGAGGAGTATACCCATGTCCCACTTCAATGTGATAGCACCGGTGCCATAAGCGTTGCAAAGAACCCGGTGCTCCATTCCAAAACCAAGCACATAGAAGTGAGTATCATTTTCGAGAGACAACGTAGAGAAAGGAAAGATAGCTTTGATCCATGTACCCACACATGACCAACTAGCCGATATTTTCACCAAACCCCTAGATCAAGCAACTTTCACTCATTTGCGGGGGGAGCTTGGTGTGTGTTTGATTTCTTGAGTTGGGTGTGTGGGAGCTCCTTTGTAGCATATGTATAGTTTCCTTTGTGCATTTCTTGCATTTGGCATGGCATATGTAACATGATGTATAGGCATCCTTGTATCTTAGATTGCATGCATTTTGTATCATATGCATTGGTTAGGAAAAGCTTCTCCTATATACATTGTTCACCATGGAATGCTATTTATGTCTTTGTGAGCTTGTTTGGTATGCTATGGTTAGTTTGGCTTAGCTCTTGATAATCTTGATTTGTAATCCATGGTTGATGGCTATGTTTTTGAAAAATGTCACTTGTATGCTCTCTCATGTGTAAATGCCTTTACATGATCTTGACATGTTTTAGTGGCTTGGTTATGCTTAATTTGTGGTTGGATAGCTAGTTTATTGATCATATGGGGCCAAAGGCTCATTTGCCATCATGAATGTTTAGCCCTCTTGCTTCATCTTGTGGAGGGGCATAAGTTCCTTTTTGTCGCAAAGACATTTCATGTACCAAATTTGAATCTAAAAATGAAATGTAAAATGCTTGGAAAATGTGCTCCCATGTCATATGTGCTGAATTTAATTTGCTTTGGGTGCTAAACCGTTGCATGATGCCTACCAATGAGAAGTCTCATACATAGAAGTAGGCAGATGGCTCGGTGGCGTTGACATGACATGAGGTGCTTGTGGGTATTTGTGATGGTCTTATGGTTAGAATGGCTGTCCTAGCATGAAGTTTGTGTGGCTTTGCCATTTTGATATGTTTTTATCATGTTTAGGACTTTGCTCATGAGAGGCGAATGTTTTGCAAAATTACCCAAATCCATCTTAGCTTCGTCCAATGGTTGTGAAACTTGGTGATCTTGTAGTTGATGTCAATACGAAGCTATAGAGTATCTAACTTGCTCATTTGTACATGTGTAGCATCCTATGTTGAATTTTGTATATTTGAGAAGCTCTAGGTTGAAAGTTTTGCATTTTTGGCTTGATTCATGCATTGCCAACAAGGGGGATTAGTTTGAGCTTGAATTTGCTTGTTGGATGCTTTTAGAAGGTTTTCAGGTGGTTTCGAGCCATTTCTGGGCTCTGGTGTGCACCGGTCCGACCTGGCCGAGGCCGGGTCCCGCTCATATGTTGGGCACCGGTCCGACGGTGGTTGTGACCGGCCCGACCGGCCGTAGCCGAGTTGATGCGGTTGCTCGTTTTCTTCAAGTGGTTTGCATGCATTCGTCCAGGGGGAGTTGCATTGGTTCAGGGGGAGCTTGCATGTGTGCGGGGGGGAGCTCTTTATGGCTTTTCGAGCTTTGGTTTGGTGGTTTGCGCTCTTTTCTTGAGCTTTGTTTTGTCTCGGATGTGTCGAGCCGTTGCCCTTGCCTAAGGGGTCCGAGACCCGTCTTCTTCAAGTGATCTTGCTCTTTGCCCTTGTTTGGCTTTCGATCGCTTGTTGGAGTTTCTTTTTGTTCATTTCTTTTCTTTTTTTTTCTCTCTCTGGTTACTTTTATGTGGGTGTTGTCAATGCACTCATCAAGGGGGAGATTGAGGACCATGTGTGGTTCGAGGACCGGTGGATGGTCGCTTCCTTGTGTGATGAGTGATTGACAACGTTGTGTGGACCGACTCTTGCTAAGTATTGAAGGTGCGAGGTTGCGACTTGACTAGTGTTGGTGCGGGTGAAGAACAAGCGCGAAAGGTCATCGCCGGTGAGGCCTCCAGGTGTGGAGAAGACAAGTAGGCTTCGTTCGAGGGACCCGGTGGCCAGCGGGGTCAAGTGCGGGCCACATGGTGGCATGAACAGCAAGATGAAGTCGTGGACGGTTTCTTGGTTGAGCCTCAAAACCAAGGTCGAGCCGGGACTACGTGGGAGCCGAGTCATGAGTGGCGATTGGCGGAGGCTACACCGAGTTCGCGGGGTTTCTAGTGGTTCACCAGAAAACCACTGGGTTCCTTGGTTGATCCACAAAGCCAAGACCGAAGAACCGAAGACGGTCTTGCGGCAAGGTGACGGACCGCCCAACCGGTGGGTCCGGCCGGTCGACCGGTGGGTACCGGTCGGCCGGTGAGGAGAACCGCCCGACCGATGAGTGACGACGCGGTCCGAATCTTTGAAGCGGAGGACACACGTTGGGATCGCAAGGCTTGCGTCGAGGCTAAGCGAGGTTGCGGTCGCCGGGCATCCGTCCGATGGAGAAGACATGAAGACTTCCAAAACCGCCCTTGAGGGGCTTGTATCCCTAGTTATTAAGTAAGGGTATTTTAGACTTTCGGTTGCCTCCATATAACCCATGAGGTGAGAGGATGGCAACTAATCTCTTGGAACCCTAGTTCATTTGCTTTCCTATTTTTCCCTTCCTATTTTCTTAGGATTTCCATAGGACTAGCTTGAGAGCCTCATGGTGAGATCTGTTGAGAGGGTTGGATGATCGGGCGGCAAGCTAGACCTTGTATGAACCTTCTTGGTATGTATAGATGATTCGGTGTGGTTCTTCAAGGCCTTGTTGTGTTGTTCCCGAGTTGTTCTTGGTGGTGATTTTCGGAGCCCTCTCTTGGTGGTTTTCTTGGGGTGTTTTTGGGACCATGCTCTTGGAGATTTGATGGGGGAAATTTGTGGGAACCCTTCGTGGTTCTTTGGGCTGTGATTCCCCTCCCAAATCCGTGAGTTAAGGGGCTCGATTTTGGGGTTTTCGGTGTTCTAGGGTTAGAGGAAGTCTTGGTGAGATTTCTTCGATTTCTCTTGTTTGCACAAGTTTTGGTGGCATTAAACTTGGCTATGGACACCTCATGAGGTGTTCTTATTATCCCCAAAGTCTTGTTTAAGCTCGTGGAGCGATTCGGGAGATCAAGGCTTAGATTTGGAGGTGTTGACCCGCGGGTCTTGTTCATCCCGAGAAGCCCGGGTCACACCGGTCGACCGTGCCTCTCACCGGTCGACCGGTGCAACCCATGTTGGGTTTTTGCTCGGGTGATCGTCCGGGTGTGTTCGTTGTTGCCCCGTGTTGCGGTTGTTTCGAGTTTGGGTCGGTTTGGAGGTCGGTAGGCTCTGTTTGGTGATTTGGGGGCTTTACGGGGTAAGATCGGTCGACCGGTGTGTTTCACCGGCCGACCGGTGTGAAGCCTTTTCGTGAAAGTCGTCAAGTCTCACCGGCGAGGGACCGGTCGATCGGTGGTGCTCACCGGTCCGACCGGTGTTGGTCGGTGGACTCGAGGTTGGTGTTCGTCGCATTCTCGGGTCCGTGAGGTTGGAAGTTGGTTCCTAGGTTCGGTAGCACCCCGGTGGCTACGTGGACTTGGCCAATTTGGGTGGTGAGTCGGAGACGTGTGTTGGAAGTCGTGTTCATCTTGTTGGAGCCTTCATCTCCTTCGAGAAGAATTTTTATCGGCTCCCATTCACTCCCCCCCCTCTCTCGGTTCGCCGTATCGGTCCTTCAACTAGCATAGTATTATGGCCTAGATGCATTTCGGTAAACAAAGAAGTTCATGATGACATACCTTTGCCTTTGGACCATTTGAATTTGTGCATAAGTCAAGAGCTCGCTTAAGATGCACAAACATATTAGACTACGGGTTCACTAGAAGAAAGTGTTAGTCCCACAAATGACACATCCTTTGAAGTAAACTCCCCCTTAATTAGTGCTTAGAGAATTTTTAATTTCTCAAACTTAGCATGTGATTCAATTAAGAATAAGGCAAATTGCTACAAAGGTATGTCTATGGCATAAAATGGTTTACAAAAATGAGTTATGCCGATAGTCTCATTACCGCCTCCTTGGAATCACCGAAACGTCCACAAACCGATCCAAGTCGGGTTACCGGCACAAGTGACGGGTCACCGCCACTCTCCGAAGCGCACGGGTCACCCTTCCACCGGTGCCGGGTCACCCGCCGAATACACTTCGGGGGCGGGCGGTTAGACCGCCCCCGGGGGCGGTTAGACCGCCCGCCTTCTTTGATCTTTTTGGTGATCTTTCAGTTCTAGATCCTTCATAAGCCTCTATTTTACCTAGATAACAGCCTGCAAAGCTTATCACACCAAATGCTCTTCTAGAGAGCCATTAGGAGCATCGAATGTCATGTGATAGTGAAATTATTGATCGTGTCAAGGTCACTTCCTCATGCTTCACAAACCTAGGTCTATTGACTCATGAGTGTTCACAAAAAACTAAGAGTGACCGAAGTACAACTTAAGTGCTAGATACTGAGATTGCATTGGTTGAGTGATGTTCACTTTCTAGTCCGTCTCATGGCATGTTATCAAGTAACCGATTCTTTCTTCATTGCCATGACTTCAATGCAACTCGATTAACCTACAAGCTCAGCAAGCACTTTTTGGTACCCAACTCTTGTTGGGTCCTACAAGATTAGTCACAATGTGCTTTGGAGTCCATATGGCCCTTGTACTAACTTGAGGTGAACCAATCAACCTCTAGTACAAGTGTCCACCTTGTCATTCCTAAGCTTATGAAAATCATAATGGACAAGGTTGGATTGAGGAGTGTTCTTGTTTAGGCAATCCTTGCCCAAGTGACCCTTCTCTCGACATGTGTAGCAAATGCGGCCTTTGGCACTTCTAGGCTTGGGATCCATTTGCTTTTCTTGTCTTGGCTTGCATGGAGGCTTCTTGCTTGAAGGGTGAGATTTCTTCTCCTCGGCTTGCGGTGGTTCTTCATAGTGTTGGCCGGACCCGGTCTAACCGCCCGGGGCGGTCGGACCACCCCGGGTCGAGTCTTGCTAGCTCTTGTGCGGTCCCATGGTGAGTGACCCTTCTCTTTGCATATATAGAACAATCTCCTCTTGGTTGATCTTCTTCTCTTCTTGGAGATTGTTTCTTGAGCTTTGAGCTTGGTGGGGCAATGTGGGGTGCCATGCCCCGTTTTCTTTTCTTGAATGTTGCCCTTGTTGGTCTTGATATGTGTTGAGGAGTCGAGGTTGTGACGGATGAACCCTTCTCAAGCTTCTTCACCACGTCATCACGGTTATCTTGAGGAGGTCGCACTTGGCTCTCTTCCTTCAACACATACAAGTCTGTTTTAAGCTTTTCAACCTCTTGGTTGAGTTCATCATTTTCTTGGGCAATGAGGTCATCACAAGTTTCTATAAATACATGCTCAATATTAGATTGGCTTGCTTGGGTACAACAAGGTTTAGTACAAGCAAATTCATTATTGACAAGTGAGCATGTGCAAATGGGTGTGAGAGGTTGTAGAAATTTTACCGATGAAAGAACAACCTCATGAGCAATTTCTAGTGAGGCATATGAATCCACAAGCTTCTCATGTAAACACTCAAGTTCCTTGTGAGTTGCTTGCAAAGTCATGTGCTCACTAGTGAGCTTTGCTAGTTGAGCTTCTAGCACATCATTGGCTTCTTCTTCTATCTTCGTTCCATATGAGAAAGATTTGATATCATGATCATATTTGTTAGCCAATGATTCATACTTACAAACCAAGGAGGCATGTTCGGATTTGAGAAGTTCAAGTTCTCTTGTCGGAGATCTTGAATCTTCGATCTGTTGACTCTTTGCACCTTTGGCCCGCCTCTTCTTCTTGCTTTTCTTCTTGGCTACAAGACAAGCACCTTCACCATAGAAGGTTGAAGCTTCTCTATTGGGGGCGGTTAGACCGCCCATGGGGGTGGTTGAACCGCCTCCCCAGAGAGACTCTTCCTTCATTTCTCTTGTCTTCTTCTTGCTTGAGAGTTGAGGTTTGATGTTCGGTGGTTGTTGTAGAGGTTGTGGGGCACATCTCTACGGCTCATCATTGTCCTCACTCTCAACTTCATCCCATTTTATGTGAGCTATCCTAAATAGCAATTTCCAAATGAGATGAGCATCCTTGCTAATTCCTTTACTCTTTAGAATAAGATGCTTTAGTTCACTACATACACAGCTACACAAAAGGTTAGTAACAACGGCATTGAGTCGCTTCTTCTCCAATTCCTTTGGTAAGACACAAGTCTCATCCTCCGGATTATTCTCGCAACCATAATGCCCTCAGCGGTGGGACCCAAAACCTTAAGTGCAATGAGAACATTGGAATGCCAAGAAGAGTAGTTTGAGCCATCAAAAGATAGAGGCTCAAACGGTACCTCACAAGTAGTCGACATCAAAAAAATCCGAGCGATTAAGCTCGAACCGGAGCACCAAGCTCGATACCAATTGAAAGGACCTTGATGCCGCCTAGAGGGGGGGGGTGAATAGGCGGGACGACCAAATAAAACTTTTCCCCGGAAACTTGAGCTTCACCGGCACGGGCGGATAGACCGCACCTACCGGTGGTTAGACCGCCCCGATGTGCCGAACCACGGGGTCGGTTAGACCGGGTCCTGCGGCGGTTAGACCACCTTGGCCGCAAACCCGCAAAATAGCTCAAGTCTTCTCTTGACTTCTAGCACGAACTTAAGTTCTTGAGTAGCTCCCGTAGATGATCACGAGCAGGGTAATGATCCCTACACTCAAAGACAAGAACACCCAAGTAGATTGAGCGGAAGCAAGGTAAATATGCTAGAGATCGAAACAAGTGAGGCAAACCACAAAGGACGGACGAGGATTTGTTTCCCAAAGTTCACCGCCCACAAAGGAACGGCTACGTCTCCGTTGAGGAGCTTGTAAGGGAATTCTCCCACAACAAGCCAGGTCTCTTTCAACCTCTTTCCTCGTTTACACTAAGGCGATCTTTTCCACGAAGGGGCAAGATCATAGCCGTTACAAACTTGCCGCTGCTCACCACAACCTTGGGAGCTATTCGGCGATGCCTTGCCGTCTAGGAGGCGAACCTCCAAGAGTAACAAATGCTCCAAAGGCTTTCCGACACGAATCACAAGTGCTGAAGCTATGGGATGCTCTTGCTCAGCTCACACAAGCTCACAAAGGCTTAAACTCTCAACCCAACACAAGGATATGGCTTGAATAGCATATCTCACAAAGAGAGAGTTGGGGAGTGTTTCTTTGGCTTTAGCTTATGAAAAACAAAGAAGGGAAGCACCTCGGCAACCCAAGAATCGGCGCCCCCAACAAATGGAGCTCATGGTGTACTTATACCCCTCACAAGGAAAACTAGCTGTTAGATCTCTGGCCAAGGCGGTTAGACCGCCCCCAACGGTCAGTTTGAAAAACTAGCCGTTGTGCTACCAGTGGCGGTTAGACCACCCTGGGAAGAGAGAGCCCAAAAACCCTTCTCTCTTCACACAAGCACTCCAACACGAGTTGAAATGGCAAAGGCTGGGTTAGAGGTTTGTTAGACTACTCAGGAACTCTCTCAAGGCTATTTCTCACTTAGGTCAACTAATGAGCACTTTTGATCTTTTGCCTTAGAGCTCATGTTGCATCCCTTTTGATAGTACGACATACCTAAAACTCAAGAATAAATATAAAACCAGTTGATCACTTGAGCTTGCGGATCTTCAATCTTGTCGTACTTTTATAATTCCAATATGAGGGCTTTTAACATAGTCGATGTCTTGAGTAACTCCATACTTGAGCTAGTGACATAGGATTTTCCCTTTTTGCGTGAGAGTGAACACTTTAATCCTTAAGTCACTCCATATTGCCAATCATAACATTTTGATGTGTTGCGTTGCTTCCCTCGGTTAAGGCTTGGATATGATACTTGAAGACCCCACGGATGCTAGAACTTCACCTCGGCAAATCACTAATGGCGGCGGGCCAAGACCCCAAAGATTGCTTAGTCCCTCACCCTAGACACCTCGGTTGATCTTTTCATCACTTACCCAATCCACTTTGAGTTTCACTTTGCTTCATATGTTTGTTCTTGATTGACAACGAATATGCAAGCTTCCTTTTAGGAACCATTAAGTTTACACTCATCCTTATGTCCTCTTTCAATTTCCACATGAAGCCTTGCACTTAAACTTGATAGAATTACCAACTTCTTTTTGAATGATTCCCTTTTTATTTTAGTCAAGCCACCACTCTCTTTGGAGACATGTATTTCATCTTCACAAAATATCTCCAAAATATAAGTCCATTTATTGCTTGACATTAACCAAAGTGTGCACAAAGAATCATCCATGTATTTGTCTTTTCCAATGTGAGACATATAATATTTATTCACAAATTAATACTCCAATAATGCTTATGACTTTCAAGATAAACCTGCTCACAAACTTAGACAAATACATTAGTCCTTCAATCGTTTTGTCATTCAATTCACCAAAATACACTTGGGGGCCTAGATGCACTTTCACGGACACGCGTTGTCTGCCTTCGTTGTAGATACGGGGCCGAGTGTTGGACCCTCTACTTCGATGGGTCGGTGATGAAAACCGGGGTGGGTGCGGGCCTGCTCTTCATCTCGCCCCTCGGGGAACACATGAGGTATGCCGTGCGCTTGCACTTTCCCATGTCTAACAATATGGCAGAGTACGAGGCCCTCCTCTGCGGCCTCCGAATCACCGTTGAGGCCGGCATAAGGCGCCTCGACGTTAGGGGAGACTCGCAGCTCGTAATCGATCAGGTCATGAAGAATGCGAGCTGTCACGACGAGAAGATGGAAGCTTATTGCACCGTCGTGCGC
This sequence comes from Cenchrus americanus, assembly GCA_947561735.1. Taxonomy (NCBI): domain Eukaryota; kingdom Viridiplantae; phylum Streptophyta; class Magnoliopsida; order Poales; family Poaceae; genus Cenchrus; species Cenchrus americanus. The sequence continues at coordinate 228,998,400 of OX387244.1, forward strand.
ACCCTCGAGGACAAGTTCTACGGCATTGAGCTCAATCATGTCCCCCACAAGTACAACGAGGAGGCAGACGAGCTCGCGAAGATCGCGTCGGGGTGAATCACCGTTCCCACGAATGTTTTCATGCAAGACGTCACCAAACCGTCTGTCGACCTCGGTCCAGCACCCTCGAATTAGGGGGAACCCTCGGGGGCTCCCTCGAGTCCAGCGGGTGCGGAACCCATAGACGAGGACCCCTCGAACGAGGCGTTCGTACTCTCCCTGCTCGAGGGGTACAGCGCAGGTGAAGCCTAGGCCATCGAAACGAGTCGGCCCCCCGAGCGGAGGACTGGCGGGCCAAGTACCTTCCCTAGATCAATCAAGGGGAACTCCCCTCGGATCGGACCGAGGCCAGGCGCATCGCCAGCAAAGCTAAGTCGTTCACCGTGATTGATGATGAGTTGTACAAGCGCGCCGTGTCCGGAGTCCTGCAGCGATGCATCCCCATCCCCCACGGTCGGGAACTCATTCGAGACATCCACGTGGGCGTATGTGGCCACCATGCGGCACCGAACACCCTCATGGGTAACGCGTTCCGCCAGGGCTTGTATTGACCCACCGCGGTCGCTGACACCAGTGAGGTCATGCGCACCTGCGAGGGGTGCCAATTTTACGCCCGCAAGACCAATCTTCCGACTCACGCCCTGCAGACCATATCCGTCACATGGCCGTTCACCGTGTGGGGGCTGGACATCATCAGGCCCTTGCGAAAGGCGCCCGGGGGCGACACCCACCTGCTGGTTGCTGTGGACAAGTTCTCCAAATGGATCGAGGCACGCCAAAGCACAAATCTCAAAGCAGAGCAGGCTGTGTCCTTTTCACGGACATCATCCACCGGTTTGGAGTGCCGAACTCCATCATCATCGACAAAGGCTCCCGGTTACGGCGAGAAAGTTCCCGGAGTTTTGCGACGACCACCACATCCGCGTGGACCGGGCAGCCGTTGCACATCCATAGACTAATGCCCAAGTGGAATGCGCCAATGGCATGATTCTCAAGGCCTTAAGCCCGGGATCATCGACGGACCGTGACAATCCCATCCGAGATAATTCCGTATTATCGCCTAAACCACTCCATTTGGTCATTAAGCGATAATAAAGAATCATCCCGTTGAGTGTCGCCGGGTTTACACCCGATAAATCACTTGAAAACACGAGAGAGGATCGAACATATGCATTAAAACTCCCACGGAGGAGAGTCCAAAGTGCCATACAAATTAATACCAATCTCCCCGTAGGGTCCATTATTACAAATCATGGTACTTTGACATGAAGTAAAAGGTTCGTAGTTTATTAAAATAGCGGAAGTACTAATAGCGATACGATACGACATCACGGGAGGCCATCCGTGATGCCATTACTCGGCGTCAACATCCACCAATTCCGGCTCCCGGCGGGTGGAATCTCACCAGGCCAAAAAACTTCACTCGAAAGCAACAATTAAAGCAAGGCCGAGTATACTAATACTCGGCAAGACTTACTCGACAAAAGTTACCTCTAGACATGTAGGCTTTTGGGCCGGTGGGTTTGTTTTGCCAAAAAGCACTAGGATCATGGATCCTTACTTTCAACGTTTTAGCTCCGATTCTAGTGAGATTATCATTACTATAATGAGCAACTAATACAATCAAGAATTGTACAAAAATATTAATTCACGCGAGAAGATTTCATATAGTTCCATCATTAAGGGATATCATGGCGGGTTGATTAAGCGATCTCGGATAACGGTGAGAGGCCGACAATCGATTGATTCAAAACCTTGCAAGGTGGACCTAAACACACGGAGTGGTGCCCCAACAAAGCCGACACCGACCAAGCGGTTCCCATCGATCCTCGGTTCGGGATAGATATTACGGTCCGGGTACAAGGCTATCCGGTATGCCCCACTCGGTACATCCCGACCTCACACAAGTACCCCCCTCCCGTAATGAGCCGAACAGGTGAATGCTCGAGATTAGTAATGGAAGATCCCTTGCCGCCTCACTTAGGTACTAGGCTTACCGGTCCCATGCCCGACAAGTGCTTAGTACGTTCAAAAGCTTTGCCTACGAAGCCACCGGACCGGAGCCCAAATCCCATACTCTTACCACATGAGCAATCCATTTATAAAAGGGGTGATTCCAAAAAGGAAATCCTATTCTCGTGAGTGACGAACATCACTCGACTTTTTACCGGGTCCTTAGAGCATAGCATCTAACGACCTAGCATACTAGTAAAAGAACATAGGCACTTAGGGATCATGCAACTAGGGTTTCATTCAACTCCCGAACGTAAATGCACATAGAATAACAATAGTCACATAATTTTAAATAAAACATGGATTAATGATAAACCCGGGCTTGCCTTCGTTGGCACAAGCGGTTACACAAACTTCCGGACTTTGGTCCGGTCTTGCTCTACGGTGACATAGTGCACGTCTCCTCCTGCTCCCTCGTTCACGTCCATTGGCACGAGCGTGTAGCTACCGTCGGGAACTTCTACACGAAGGATGCAAATGCAAGACTTAATGGACAAATTGATTTAATTAATTTCAAAACACTTATGACAACCATGGGGTGCATGGTTGACCACATTCACCTAGATAATAATACATTCAAGCATGCTCTTCCTATAAAGGAACAATATGCGTTGCTTTATTATCTAGACTTTTTAATAGTGAATGTGTACATATATATACAAGTAAATTAATTTAATTCTCACAAAACAACAAGGGGTTGGTTACAAACTTGTTAGCAAGTTTTACAACACAAACACAAGGTTCTTATGTGCGGAGTGTTATTTTCCCAATTAATTTCAAAATTCAACCTACATTGGCTCCTTCACTTTTATGCAACAAAATAACTCATAAAACACCAAGTGGGTTACTCACCGAGCTAATTAAGTCTAACGCAAGCCATCGCTCACACATACACACTTGCTTAAGCAATAAAAATAAATACATCAAATATAGCATTTTTATTTACCACAAACAAGATAAGTGCATGTATAAATAAATATAACACTTCGGAGCCAAACTTTCTCCTACACATGCTCCGGTCTAAAACAAGCCTAGGAAACCAACAAACACATCTATAGCCCTTATAGATCTTGATCTACACATTTATGATTAAAAACAAGCATAAATCGGGGATAAATATTTCTGGCAGTCCAAAAATCCTAATTAATTCAGCGAAGGTGTATTTGGACATTTCAAGACCGTAGCCGGAAGTTGGGCTCAAAAATAAATTTATTTTAAGCTATAAAATTCATCTAGGCAGATTTGTCAATAATACAAGATAAACCATATAAAAAGAGTAAACCATATAAAAAGATTTCTTCGATAAATTTGTGCGACTTTTGGTACCGCACCTACACATACTAGTGTCCACAACATATCCAAAATCCTTCTCAAGATCATGTATGGATTTTGCGAATCCTGACGTATGTCGGTAAATCACATTTCAATTTTTCAAGCAAAAACTATAGCTCAAAAGTATATACATGCTTTGTAAACGTTGTAGGTCTATTCACATAGAGCACAACAAAATTAGTTTTGCAATTTTTCAATTTTTCTACGATTTTATATGGAATTTACAAGTTACTTGCCCAAACACACAAAGGGGGAAGATTCTTTTTGCACACGAGGCCCTAGGAAAGATTTGATCTTCACAACCATGCCCTCGAATTTAACGACTAGGTCCCCGAGTACAATGATCCCTCATAGAGGTGCCCTCGACGGCGGTGGAGGCTCATCGACGGCGATGTGGGGTCGGGGATGGGCAACACGAGGCACACGGGCGCAATTCGGCGTACCCGTGCTCGATTGGGACACTTGGTTCGGCGAGAAGGGTCACTTGCGAGCGGCGGCGGTGGAGCGGTGGTGGCGCGGTCGCGGGTGCTTGAGCTCCGGCGAGGATAGGGGTGGGGTTGAACAATGTGTGGCACGGGTAGCTTCTCCGTGACCTAGTGGAGGTCCAAGAATGGTTGGTTGGCCGGGGAGCAAGCGGAGCGTGGGGCTCGTCGGTGGGCGCTCGGCGGCGGCCCGCCGGAACTCGTGCTCCGGCGTGTAGACGGTTTGGTCGGGCCAAAGTGCGGGTGTGCAAGCTCTAGCGGTGCGGGAAGGGAAGCTAGAGGCGTTCGGACGGCCACGGCAACGAGCAGAGCGAGCAAGGGCTCGGGTGCTCGCGCGTGGGGAAGCGAGGCGGTCTTTATAGGCGGTGGTGCCTTGGGGAAGGGGTAACCCGGTCGTCCGCAGGGGTCACGGTATGGCGCAAGGGCGGTACGAGGAGCGACGGCCAATGGCGGCCCGGGGGCGGCACGGCGCGTGTACGGCGGCGGCGCGGTTGGGTGGTCGGCGCGGCGTGCGTGGACGCGTGGCGCACGCGAGGTGGGGGAGAAAGGCGGTGGCATGGAGGTTCCCCGCCGCACGGACCGGCGAACCAACGGCCGGCCTCTCGTGGGGACCCGGCAAACCATGGTGCGGCGGCGGCGACGCCGTGCGGGCGCGCGCGCTCGGGAGCGCCGAGTGCCAACCCAACTCGGCCTAGCACTTGTTTAGGCGTGTTTTTTCCCAAACTTTTCCAACGAAAGTGGTCCAAGTGCTCAATAGCAAAGTTGTAGATCACCGATCGTTGACGGTTAATAATTGTATCAAAGTTCGTTCGTGACTTGCAAGCGTACAAGTCTCCCGTCGTAGTCAAGGGACCCTTCTTCCCTCGAGTGGTGAACCCAAGGTATCGAATCTGTGGAACAAATGTGTGACGCAAAACTTAATCTAATAAAGCCAAGTAACTCCAATCTTTGATAAAAGAAACCCTAATGCATCTAAGTAAAAGACACAAAACAAATCTAATCTACTAAAGACCGGAGAAAACAAAGTAAGATTGGGTAGATAAACCGATCTAGAGGGATCGGGGTAAGCCTTTTGTTGAAGTTCCAAGCAAGAGAAGAAGTAGCAAATCGAATCTTAATAGAAGCCTCTTTAAATCGTGGTTTCCCGTCCAAATCCGAAAACATCCGCCTTTCGGAACCCCCGTTCTGTCACAACGTATCCCTATTCATGCGGGGAGCTTAGGGCGAGTCAAAAGACAAGTCGAGATTCTTTCGGAAGATCCGGCGTGTACCTCTAGCCACCACGGCTACAAGAACACCCTATGTAATCTATCTCGAGAATAGAATTGGAATAAGCAAAGCCGATCGAAAAACGAAATCTTCGAGGAAACACTTGATCACTAGGAAAAGATTCAACTTGATAATTCAACTATAACAATGATACATACACAAGATCACCACCGGGATCCTTCCTTGATCTTGCTTCTAGCTCCGAGAACTCCAACGTGGTCTTCCGTGCAAGGTTCCCACGTCGGCTAGGGAAACCCTAGTCAACTAGCTCGACCCTCTCCTCTCCGAGATGGTGTCCCTCTCTTCTCTCGCTCCTCGGCGGCCGATGACGAATTCTTCTCTGCGTGGCTCTCGGTCAGGGGGCTATAAATAGCCCGATTGGCGGCTAGGGCAAAGGAGGGGGCAAATGGGCCCCGGATGGGCCCGGGCCGACCGGACCGGGCCGGCCGGCCGGGCCCATCTAGGCCCGGCCCCGAGGGCTCCTTTGCTCTACGTCGGTTCCCTTGCTTCCTGGATGTTTCCCCCCCTTCGCATGTAGGTCCATGTCGTTAGTTTCTCTCCCGAATTGGACTCAACTCCTTGTCTTGCAAGATTCGAAGCACTTTTTCGGTCGGGTCCTCGGAGTCCGTCGTCTTCTCGGATCAAGTCCCGGTTTCTTGGAGTTAAGTTTGCTTCGTTGCATGACTTGTACGGGGCTTCAAGGTCTTGTCATGAGGTGCTTGATGAACTTATCCCGAAAGTCTTGCATTCAACACTAAAACCCTGCATAAACATTAAACTCCAAAACCGACATGCACACGTGAACTTGTTATACCACGGGGGTTAGTACCAATGGATAAGGTATAAAACTCATGCCAACACCGAAGGTAAACTCATGTCTAGGTTGACGGATTTTCACCGTCAACATCTCCCCCATGCTTAAACCTTGCTCGTCCTCGAGTAAGCCTTCGATGGATATCATCATTGCCAAACAATGTTTAAACCTTGCACTTGATCATACATGAAAAAAACATAATGCTCTCAAAATTTTAATTCATTAAAGTTCCATAATGTACTAGCCTTCATCTCTACGGAGGGTAGATTCTTATTAAGCTTATCCCACAAGTATTAACATGCTCACAAAGTTTAAATAGATCTCAGAATTTTTGAAATAAATAACGAGATAAAGAAAAGCTAAACCAAGTTCACAAATTTAAATCATCTTGTATATTGCTCATGAACTCTCATCTCGCTTGTCTCTCAAGCCTATATATTCTACTCCTTTCCCTCTCATAACATATATGTGGTAGGCTTTATATGGAGCTTTGGGAAAGTTTAGTCCTAACAAGATTTTATAAATGAGGTGTTGTCAAAACAAGACAAGCTTCTCATGGTCTTACCGAGACTCGTCAAAAAGGTCATTGGAAAATGATGTTAAATCAAGGAGGGGAAAGAGAAAAATACACACACTTTTAGATGAGTGGACATGTGCAAATGGCAAAGAGTGATCCCGAGGCACAAAGGAAGTCCTCGTTATCGGATTGCACATGGTTGGAAAATGAGAATGGATCTTTTTAACTTGAAGCCTTGAATGCACTCTTAGAGAACCGGGGGAGTTCACTTTACACACATATTTTTTTTTCTCTTTCTCATAATTCTCATTCTTTTCTTTCTTTCTTTCTTTCATTCATTATATATATTTTTTTCTTTCTTCTTGTGAGACCTTCACCTTGGAAGTCACGTATATCGCCGAATTTTTTTTCTTTCATCATTATTTCATTTTTTTAAAATACTCCCTTTTTGAACTCTAAAACTCCACCGTACCTACCTCCTCCCCCATGCTTAGACGTTGCTCGTCCTCGAGCAAAGAGGCGAAAAATAAGGTAGGTTTCGTAAATAATTTTCCTTTGGAGAGATACTTGAAATCTTCAATGTCGTCACCGTCTTGCGATCTTCCTTGAATTGATGATCCAATCTCAACAATAGGTTGTGGTCAAGGAGGTAATCACAAAAGATGATATTTGGTTTAAGGGTGGATATCCGGCGAAGTTTGTGAGATCTCCAATGCGGGGATACACAATGCACCGATAAAAGGCTAGCAAAAAGATAGATACGCAAAAATGGAATGACCAGCTTCTTAGTCTCGGGCCAGAGAAATCATGGCCTGCAATAACTCACTCAAAAATAAATCTTGTACACTAAGGTTTATGCACTCAAATATATATTAGGCTTTGGATAGGTTGAGCAACACACAAGTGATATTTGTGACAAGGTTAGCGATATTTTTGAGCATAAAAGACATCTTTAATCTATTCATAACTTGAGAGCACATAAAACACTATGGGTCTTTATTTTAATCATAACCTCCGCTAAAAATTAAGCTAGCATTTAAATAAATTCAGATTTGTATTTTTAAGAGAGCACTAGCTTAATCATGAGTAGATCAATTACAAAGATGAACAAAGCTGCAATTATAATCATATATCATCATGGCACAAATTTTTGTATCTTTTCCAATGATATAATCAAGGTGGTGTCTTTATTAATGATGACATCAAGTTGAAATACAAACTGAAAATAAACAAACACGCTTGCTGAAATTTAAATAAAAACAGAAAATACTACACAAACACACATAAGCAAAAGCTGAAAATTACGAGAGAAAAAGAAAAGAAAAGAAAACTAAAGTTCCTAAATCTTCTAGTCCTCCGCCGGTGGTTGATGTTGATGATCTTGATAGTAATACCCTTGCTCATAATATGATTGGACATTCCCTCCGACGAATTGATTTGGCTCCACAAGGTGAAGGCGTCTAAGCTCAAAGGCAATATTTGCATTTCCTTCACCAAGTTGAGCCGTGTTAGCTTGGATGGCTGCGATGTTTTGGGCGTTTCTTGCAGCATACCCTCCAATTATGGCCATGCTTTGTTGTGGTTGGGGATGAGTAGCGTAGGACTTTGCGAAGTTAGCGTTGGGCACAACATAATTTGGTGGGGGTACCGGTGCACCACCCCCCATGCTTGCTCTTGTGGCCCTCCGTAACAACTTGGCGGAGGAGGGATCCCGCTGAATGGTTGCACATTGGGTTGTGCTCCACTCGCATGTGCGGAGGATGTTCCCTCCTCTCCGATTCTTCCTCTTTTGTTTTTCCTTGCAGGGACAAGTAGTCCCTCTTCCAACCAATCTTCTCTCCCTTCATTGAAAAGCCTAAGCCTCTCATTGGGAAGGGGTAGGTTCACTATGGCCAACCGATAACCTCCTCTCTCATCTCCACTAATGTATTTGCCTTGCCGCAAATACTCAATGCCGAGAGAGGTACCACGCAAAAGATGGTCGGGGTTTCTTGCGATCCCCGGCCGCAAGGAGAAGGCCAACATGGAGAGGTAGCACCCCGAACCAATATTACCCGCCCCCGATGTTGCTTCACAACACCAACGGTTGATCATAAGGTAAGAGGGGTCTATTGGCTGCCTGGCAATTAAAGCCGAGTATAGCCAATTCAACTCCGTGTCGGTCACCTTTGTCTCCTTCATCCTCCCCAATACCCTCTTGCACATCCAAGAGTGAAATATCCGGATAATGGGGTTGCGGATGCAATTGCGTTGTTGATGGGCTTCTCCGGAGATCATATTCCAAAATCCCGCTAACATGCCGGGTGGCACGTCAACTTTCTCGGAGCTCCCTTGTGGAATCCAAGCGGCTCCTTAACGTGCTCGTAGGGAACCACTTGTTGGACTCCCTCCAAACGGAATGACAAGCTTTGCACCCCACCATTATCAAGGATGGGTGCAATAGTCATCAAAATTTCCAAGGCGAACCCCAAGTGGGTGTCCACCGATACTCCGTTGGAGAACCGCACCCATCCAAGGTGCCCCAACATATAGTATATGTCGGTGCCAAAACCCAAGGTGTAGAGACTCGGAAACCGAGTGCCTCCTCGAAGACATGGTTGATGACGGCTTGGACGACGACGAATTCTTCTTCTTGGAGAAGAGACTTGTGGTTTTCTTCCACATGGTTGTTGCACTCTTTTCTTCAACTAAAACTCCGGGTTGCAACCGGTAACTAGGCACTTAAACTCTTTGCTTCGGATGTGGACTTTGAGTGGATTAAGGATGTGGATTTTTTCTTGAGCTATCAAGCTTGGGAAGGTTGGCTATGTCTACGGAGGTTTTGAGCACACAAACTTGAACACACAAGCAAAGGAAGGAGAGGGAAGCTTGCTGCGAGAAAACGGGAGCCGGGGACTCCTTATGTAGGTGAGGCCGGCCGGCCCGGGCCGGCCGGCCCGGGGTCCTTCCGGCTCCTCCCCGCCTCGTCTTTCTTCCGGCACGATCATTTCGCCTCGCAACTTTCCCCGCCCGCGTGCTCCACGAGTTGCACCACCCAAACGCTCTCGTCCACTCCTTTTCTTGCATTATTGGTCCTTCCACTTGATGCTCCATGCTTTGGGTCATGTCCATGCTCCCTAGCTCCACTTGCTTCACATGCCACCATGAAATTCCTGCAAAGTTGGTGCTTGCTGCCCACCATGCTTGTCCTTTGCATGTGGAATTGGTGAAAGTTGATAAAAGGGAATCCAATGGTGCATGCATGATTAATTCAAACTAGATTGCCTCCATTAAGGTGTGTTTAAGATTAAGCACTCCTCTAATTCGAAATTTAAAATATTTTTCAGAGCCATGCAAGAGCTCAAACACAATTTTAGAGAAGTTTTTAAACCATTAAAAACAAATGTAAGTCGAAAATATTTTTCGACTACGTCGATTTCGGTCTCACCGGTATAGTTTGCCTTCATCGGTTGAGAGCGGACTTTTCCCCGACTTGATCATGGGGGCATAGGTTTAGGTTCTAATTTTGGCTAAATAACAAAGATTTTGAATAAAACAAAATTAGAATAGGCTTAGAAAAATTCTAATCCTAGAGAAACCAAGGATAAAGATTTTTAAAACCAACCAAAAGTTTTGATTTCTAGGTTCACGCGAGTCCTACCACGTGCTGAATTTTATTAACACCTAAATATAAATCGTGGCTCTACTCGTGTGGTTTTAGCATGAAAAATAAGTCAACCTCAGCACCACAATGAGGGTGAAAGGTTGAGTTAGGTTCTGAAATTATTTGGTTGAGGTTTCTCGAAAAGAAAAGAACAAACAAGCACATAGGAGGGTTCATGCAAAGGGTTTATGATAAAGCAAACATTCAATCAAGAATTATGTCTCTAATATTGTTCAACCACTTCTAAGTCTAATGTCTTTGCGTAATAAAACTCAAAAACTAAATTATTAAAAAATACTCGAAAAACACGGGAATCGGGTTGTCCTCCCGTAGCTTATTCTTGACTCGACGAAACGGGTTGCCTCCCGCCTAGCGCTTCGTTTATAGTCTATAGCTAGACTTCTTCACTTGATTACTCCGGATCAACGCTCTTTGCGGGCGTTGCAATCTTGGGTACCCACTTCCGCACCATCTTGGGCACGGGCTTGTCTTCTGGCTTAGTCATTTTTTTGGTCTTCACAGGCGGCTTCTCTTCCTTTGTCTTGACGGATGCAACACCTTCTTTGATTTTCTTTACGTTCATTTTTTTCGGCTCCTTCTTCTTTTTCAGCCCCTCCGTTTGTTTTGGTTCTCCCTTCAATCCAATCATGTTGCATGCCTCGATTCTTGGACGGAACTTGAAGGAACTCCTTTCTCCGTTGATGTCGAATGTGATCTCCCCCTTGCCAACATCAATAGTAGCTCCCACGGTCTTGAGGAAAGGCCTCCCTAGGATGAGCGGCGGCTTCTCCCTCTCTCCCATCTCGAGCACAACGAAGTCGACGGGGATGAAGTGGTGTCCGACCTTCACGGGTACATCTTCAGGCAATGCCCAAGGGATAGCGAATGGAGTTGTCTCCCAACTCCAAACATATTCCCGTAGGCTCCATTGGTAGGCGTAGCTTCTCGAACACATCCCTCGGCATGACGCTTACACTAGCTCCAAGGTCGCATAACGCCTTCTCGAAGTTGAAAGAACCAACTGAACATGGAATTGTAGGGCACCCGGGGTCTTTTTGCTTCTCTAGCCCATTAGCAATAGCGGCACTACACTCCTCGGACATCTTGACATGATCTACCCCGAGTGTTGCTATCTCATATTTATTTGCAAGTATGTCTTTAAAGTAACGAGAATATGTAGGTACTTGTAGGGCATCTAGTAATGGCATGTTGATGCTAAGTCTACGCACAACTTCCACAAACTTCTCAAAGTGGTTGTCAAGTTACCTCGGAAGAAGCGTGGCTTGAGTTGCGGTATCCTCGTGTCTTCCTCCGGCATCTCGAATTCGGGTTCCTCGGTGACGATCCCCGTAACCTTCTCTTTAGCAACTCCTTCCACCTCGGTGGATGGTTTAAGCTTCCTTGCTCCCGCGGAACGTTCCGGATCTTCGGTCTCCTTCCCCGAACGTGTTTGAATGGCCTTCGCCGATTCGGGACATTTGGGTTGTCCCGGAAGCTTCCCTTCATCATTAGTGAGGGCGCCCCGCAAGTTGTCCAACTTGCGTATCGAGCATCTTCATCATGTTGAGCACTTGATGATTGGAACTTCCGAGCTCCGTCACTTTGCTATCGATGTTCTCCAACACCTTGTCTATGGTCTTGAACTTGGTGACGGTGTCCTTGTTGAACTTAGCTTGCTCATCCATGAACTCCTTCAATTGTATACGAAGCGGAACCGCGTTAGGAATAGATGAGCTTGCATTGAATTGAGGCCTACCTTGCCCGTAGAGGAAGTTCGGCAATTCTCCCTTCCTCATGTAGTCGAGCACTTTGGCTTCCTCCGGACAATCTTTGCGGACATGGCCATACTCTCCACATTCTTCACATGTGGACCTTGCTTCGGCGGCCTTCAAGTCTTGAGCCTCTTTCTTTTCCATCTCCATCTTCTCCAACCTCCTCATGAGCGAGTCGATCTTGCCTTCAAGTATGTTCTCCTTCTCCACTTGCAAGACTCCTTTGACGTTTCCCGTGGGTTGAACCGGATGTAGGCGCCCGGACGACGCCCACGTGTCATTATCCGCGACCTTCTTGAATAGAGTGAAAGCTTCCGTCGGTGTAAGTTCGATGATGGATCCTCCCGCCGATGCATCGATGATCGTCCTTGACGCCATGGTGAGTCCTTGATAGAACTTTTGCACGAGGTCTTCCTTCGGGAACTTGTGATGTGGAACCGCCCGAGTGTACTCGTTGAAGCGCTCGAATGCCTCCGAGATAGTTTCCGTAGGATATTGAACAAAGGTGGCAATCTTATTACACAAGCTTTGAGTTTTACCCGGTGAGTAGTATTCCTTCATGAAAGCCTTCATCAACGTGTTCCAATTTTGCACCGTCTCCGCCGGTTGAGAGTGGAACCATTGCAAAGCCTTCCCGAGTAGTGAAAACGGAAAAAGCCTTGCCCTCATTTGATCTTGAGTCACCCCATCCATGTTGAAAGTCGACATAGTTGAATGAATGCTTGGAGGTGAAGGTTCGGATCCTCTTTACCGGTGAAGGGTGAATGTTGCACCATGCGGATTGTTGAGGTCTTGATCTCGAACGGTCTTCCGATCTCCTCAAGGTTCAAGATTGGTAGGTCGATGATGTCTGGGGTGCATAGCTCCCCAATCTTGCGTTCTTGCGGTGGTTGGTCACCCATCGGTGGAAGTCGATTCTCCCGAGGACTTTGAGGTGGTGAATTCTTCGGAGATTCCTGCGATCCTTTGTCTTCCGACTTCGAATCTACAAAATCCAATTTGTTTAGCTTGATGTGCTTCACGTCTCCTTAGCCTGTAAAGTTTTTTTCCGGATCATCCACAAAATTATTGGGTTTGTTGGAGAGGTAGTTGTCCATCTTCTCGTTAGGGTTAGCAATAAACAAAGTATGCAAAAACTAGAAAGTAAAACAAATCTATAAAAACTAGGGTTAGACAAACTAGATTAGATGTATTTTGAGGATGATCAAAATTTAGTAGATGCAAAAATAAAAACAAAAAGAAAACTGAAAATTACGCAAAGGCAATAAAAAATCAAATCTTGATCACTTGTTCCCCGGCAACGGCGCCAGAAAAAGGGGCTTGTTGACGGTTAATAATTGTATCAAAGTTCGTTCGTGACTTGCAAGCGTACAAGTCTCCCATCATAGTCAAGGGACCCTTCTTCCCTCGAGTGGTGAACCCAAGGTATCGAATCCGTGGAACAAATGTGTGACGCAAAACTTAATCTAATAAAGCCAAGTAACTCCAATCTTCGATAAAAGAAACCCTAATGCATCTAAGTAAAAGACACGAAACAAATCTAATCTACTAAAGACCGGAGAAAACAAAGTAAGATTGGGTAGATAAACCGATCTAGAGGGATCGGGGTAAGCCTTTTGTTGAAGTTCCAAGCAAGAGAAGAAGTAGCAAATCGAATCTTAATAGAAGCCTCTTTAAATCGTGGTTTCCCGTCCAAATCCGAAAACATCCGCCTTTCGGAACCCCCGTTCGTCACAACGTATCCCTATTCATGCGGGGAGCTTAGGGCGAGTCAAAAGACAAGTCGAGATTCTTTCGGAAGATCCGGCGTGTACCTCTAGCCACCACGGCTACAAGAACACCCTATGTAATCTATCTCGAGAATAGAATTGGAATAAGCAAAGCCGATCGAAAAATGAAATCTTCGAGGAAACACTTGATCGCTAGGAAAAGATTCAACTTGATAATTCAACTATAACAATGATACATACACAAGATCACCACCGGGATCCTTCCTTGATCTTGCTTCTAGCTCCGGGAACTCCGACGTGGTCTTCCGTGCAAGGTTCCCACGTCGGCTAGGGAAACCCTAGTCAACTAGCTCGACCCTCTCCTCTCCGAGATGGTGTCCCTCTCTTCTCTGCTCCTCGGCGGCCGATGACGAATTCTTCTCTGCGTGGCTCTCGGTCAGGGGGGCTATAAATAGCCCGATTGGCGGCTAGGGCAAAGGAGGGGGCAAATGGGCCCCGGATGGGCCCGGGGCCGACCGGACCGGGCCGGCCGGCCGGGCCCATCTAGGCCCATCCCGAGGGCTCCTTTGCTCTACGTTGGTTCCCTTGCTTCCCTGGATGTTTCCCCCTTCGCATGTAGGTCCATGTCGTTAGTTTCTCTCTCGAATTGGACTCAACTCCTTGTCTTGCAAGATTCAAGCACTTTTCGGTCGAGGTCCTCGGAGTCCGTCGTCTTCTCGGATCAAGTCCCCGGCTTCTTGGAGTTAAGTTTGCTTCGTTGCATGACTTGTACGGGGCTTCAAGGTCTTGTCATGAGGTGCTTGATGAACTTATCCCGAAAGTCTTGCATTCAACACTAAAACCCCGCATAAACATTAAACTCCAAAACCGACATGCACACGTGAACTTGTTATACCACGGGGGTTAGTACCAATGGATAAGGTATAAAACTCATGCCAACACCGAAGGTAAACTCATGGCTAGGTTGACGGATTTTCACCGTCAACACCGACCCTCTACAACTTTTACAAAGACCGTATAGGGTTTTGATCAACGATTTTGCATAAAAGGCGGTGGAACCTTGCCGAAATCTCGACTCTAGTGAATAGTTCCTGGAGGCGTTGACCTGCATTTTTCACCAATTTGCACTTCAAACCAGCAATGCCACTCAACATGAAAGTGGTGTCCCTCAACAAAATACACAACTTTTGTATTGGGGGAATTTGAAGTGTTTAGGTGAAATTTGGAGAACACAACAAAAGTTTCGGGCGACGAGAGGAGGGTCAAAGGGTGTTCAAGGGGTTTTGAGTAGGGTTTCAACCAGGGGTTGACCAAAGGGGTCATTAGGGGTTGTGGGTGATGTTTTTGAGGTGATGGCCCGGGTTGACCATCGTTTGACCAAAGTCAACGCAATTGACCTCGCTCATTAGGGTTAATAATTCCGCTGAAAACCGGGGCGTCACGGCCTACCCCCTTAAACGAGAATCTCGTCTTGAGATTCGACAACGAGATTAAAGAAACTTCTTCCAACAAGGCAAAGGTTACAAGGTGGAAGATATACTCACGTTTCTCGATAGCAAGAATTCGGATGGGGCAAAAGATACATGGGGCTCTCCTCACCGCCTCAACGCAGTTCATGAGGAAGCGGGTGATGGATGTGTACATGGAAAACTAAAAAAAGACAAACTCCGCCGACGATGCGAGAGGTACATCCCTACTAGCATCCGGCGGAGGGGCCCGAACATCTCCACGAACCGAGCCATGGTCGGAGATGTAGATTGGGGTTCTTCTCTCGGTCTTCTTCCGAGCTTCTTCGGGAGGTTGTCGACGAAGACGGTGAAACAACTTGCTCGGCGAGTGGGTGGAGCAACGACGGGGATGGGCTAGTGGCGGGTTGGCTAAAAACTAGCGAGAGGGGAAAACAAGAGTGGTGGTACCGTCGAGCTCGAAAGTAGGCGATACTTGGCAATGGCAACACTTTGCGGGAGGGTTTCCCTTGTTATACCTCAACGAACACAACGGTCATCCCAACCGACCGAGGTAGGGACTAGCGGAGCGATCCGGTGATGGCCACACGAGTGTCGATAATGGTCGGCCCATGAGGTCTCGGTGACGTGATCGTGGCCGTGGAAAAAGGGATGGCAGGGCGACGCTACGGCGTCATACCATCGTAGCACCGAAAAGAATGGGGTCCAACGGTCTAAAGATATGACCGGGATTTCTTGGGAAAACTCGATCCTACTCCTTCAACCTAACCGGTTGACTGATGTGAATCTAAGAGAGCTTGGAGATTAGGCGGAAAGACCAAGTCGACAAAAGAATTACCAAGAGATTCCTATGAAGTAAGGAAAGGCTAGTAAACAAATGTTTGCTAGATTTTCTCATCAAGATTCCCGAATTTAGTTCTTGAAACGCAACTAAAAAGTGAGGGTGGAGTAAAGTTCCATCATCAAAGTCCACAGTAAGGAGGAATGCTCTCGGATAGAAAAGTTACCCGTGAAGTTAAGCTGGCCTTGCTTCACTTGAATCGTGGGCTTCTTGTCACGATTGCCCTTGGCTACTCCGGGGTTCCGATTCTCGCTGCTCGGGCTTGTTCTTCCTAGGATTTGGGCACTCATTGGCATAATGCCTTGGTTGCCTACAATTTTAGCAAATGCGGGGTGGAAGTTCCTTTAGCTTGGAGACTTGTGGCTAGGCCCTGACGGCACCGAAAATTTCCCGAAGGCTTATGCCGGGACGGAGTCACTCTCCAATGGCACGATGTGAATGATTGGGAAGATCCATGCGCATTCTTCTTGACGAAACGAAATTTCTTGCCCGATCCATCTCCCGAAGCAAAGTCATTATTTCTCTTCTTCTCCATCCGTATCTTCATCATGGCATCCTCTTGAGAGATAGCTTTGTTCACTAACCCATGATAACTGTTGGGCTCTAATAGGTTTAGCCTTTCATACAATTCACTCTTAAGACCATCACGGAAACGTTTCAACTTTTTGGCATTGGTGTCCATGTGATGTTCTCCATAGCGGAGAGGTTGTTAAACTTCGTGCGTACCGATACACGGTGTCGTCTCCTTGCTTAAGAGTAAGCAACTCTTTCATCTTCCTAACCATGAGTCCTTTTGGGATGTGGTGATCCTTGAAAGCTTGCTTGAATTCGGTCAAGTAACTTCATGTCCGGCAGGTTGCATGGACTTAAAGTGCTCCCACCACATTAAAGCTTCTCCACGAAGGCCGCAAGGTTGCAAAGCTAGCCTTGAGCTCCTCGAACAAGGTAGGACAAATGCGAAAATTTTGCCTCAATGGCCCTAACCCATGCGTCGGCATCAAGGGGCTCTTCTCGCTTTAGTGAAAGTTGGGGGCTTCATCCCGATGAATTGGGAGTAGGTGGTTGTTGACGATGTATTTTGGTACACCAAACATGTTCATTACACTTTGGTTTGGATTTGATTATGGAACTAACCCGCCACTAGGCACACTAATCATATAACAAGTTCATCTATGTGCATGCATTTGGAAGTGTTGTGTTTATGTAGGAAAACATGGACATAAAGGACGGATTCACAACAAGTTCAAAAGAGCATTTACGGAGTCATGTTCGTGTTCATGAGCTTGATGAAATCACTTCCAATGGTGGCAAGGACCGAAGTGCTATGTAGGAACACCCCAGGGGATTGAAGCGTAAAAGGCCGAACTTCATGCACGGAGAACCTCCATCTTGGACGCGAGGATGACATCGTCAAAATCATGTAAGTGAAGGGGGCAAAGTGCATAATCACCTGAGGACCCACGGGAGCGAAGGGGCGACCGAACCGGCCGAAATGGGCTTGGTCCGGTCGGCCCGGCCCACTTCGGGGGTCGGTCCCCCCCCCCCCTTCCTTGCACCCGAAGGATCTTCAACCCTAAAGTCCTGGAGGCGCCGCCATCACAAGGAGAGAGAGCCATTCGCACCAAGAGGCCATCCACAAGCTAGAGAGAGAGAAGGGAGATCTCCAGAGGGAGATCGACCACCTCGAAGGAAGCAAGCACAAGTGGAGAAGAAGGAAGACACCGTCGGAAGGGTGACCATGATCAACGGTGCTATGTCTAGCACCTTGATGGGGTAATCTCCTTATTCATCCATGGGTTGTAATCGATCTTGAGATGTAATGGTACCTTGTTGGATTATCTATCTATTATCTTGTGTTGAATATACAATAATGCTTAAGGTTAGCTACCATGTCGTTAAGGGAGTAGAGCTCCAATGCTTTCTTGGATCCATTCAGTATGCCGTGTCCATCATAGGTCTTGTCACGATTACCTTCGCGTAGTGACAGTACAAGAGGAGGGAAAGGGCGAAACTGTGGTCACAACCCCCGATATATTAGATTGGTTTTCATGTTTAAAGCGATTGCATGTTCTAGGATCGTAGACCCATGGGCGAGTGTCTTTTATCTTGATAGCTTAATCATTCTCTCTAGTGTAGTTTAGTCGTTTTCTAGTTTAATCATAGTTAGGTTTGAGTAGTTAGTGAGTAGAGGTAGATCAATCACTTGTAATCCCCTTGCTCGCGGATTGACAAGAACCTTGGGAATCCCGTGGTGAAAAAGGTGTAGGTCCGTACGCTTGCGGATCGTAGGTGGATACGTCTTTTATCCATCAACAAAGTGGTAACCATCTTCGGTCCATCATGATTATCTCTTATTGGAGGTCTCTGTTGCATCCGTTGGGCGATTTGTTGCTTGCGTCCGAAGGATTTGGCGCAACACTTCGGTTTGGGTGGCCATGAAAGTCTCCACCGGCGTCATGGGTGGTGCCGGTGGTAGATCACCACCTTGCCCTACAAGTCAAAATCGTTGGGGGTGCTACGTGGTGATCCGACCATCCGAAAGGTTGAGTTCTCATTAAACACATATTCATAAGCTTGCTCACATAAATTAACAAGTAGAATATGCACAACGAAAACTCATTCATGGCAACTTTCGGAATCCGACAGCACGACGATCATAAGCATAAAATTTATAAATCCTTGATTATACACCGAAAAATTCTCACTTTTGGTCGGTGGATGTTAGATTTCATAAGCTCCGATGTTGGTATTCAACTCCGATTCAAATTCCAACATTATCATGCCCGAAAACTTCCGTAGCCGAGGTTCTCCCTAACCGTTTTCACGAGAGCCGAGGTACACAAAAATTACCATAACTCTCGATACGTAATGCAAACATGATAAAATTTGGCGAGCATGATCTCCATGACATTTCACACAACTTGATATTCAACACACGGTCCAAGTTGATCACAACCAACGTTATTACAAGATCCATTCCGCAACAACACTCCTACAACACATTACTTTATTGAAAGCATAGCCAACATCAACTAGATTACCATCTAGCCTAGGTTCACTCAAGGTGAAGCGAGGTCCGGACTCCAATCCGGACTCTCCTTGGATCTCCTCGGGATCTTCTTCCTCTTCGGGTTCGGGAATGGCGGGTTCAAGAGGTGGAGGCTGCTACTGCCTTCTAGTTGATTCTCTAAGTCAAGTATATATTCATCATTATGCTCGCAACAAGAAATTCTTCTCATGAATGACTTCACTCAATTCTTGTATTATTGTTTTATCCTTGTGTCTTTTCTTCTTAAGACAGCTATCATTGCTCGAGCTTCCTTCAACTCTTGGGTGATAACTTCGCACGATTAACTTGTTGTCTATAAAGTTGGTGTCTATAGAACATGCTTTCTCCAACTATCACATGATATGTGTCATACATAGCCTTGGAGAAACAGATTGAGGTGACAAGTTCGGGACTATGGTGATTGTCCCGAGCGGAAAGAAAGGCTTCACGCTCGATCCCATGTCCGGAATGCAACTTAGGTAGAGGAATCACCTTGGCTGCGGTGCTAGCTACCAAATCGACATGCATCTCACAAAAAGTTGTGAGTGCTTCCAAGGCGACCTTTTGCACGGTGTCGCCAAGTTCAACCCTTGTGCCTTCACCTCCCACTCTTCCCAAGTAGGATGTGTCGGGCACATGGGGATCCTCACCTTCACTTCCCAACGGCGGTTGGCCTGTGGTCATGAGCTCACGTGCCGAGTACTCGGATACGTGGTGTACCCGAAGTCCTTTAGGGTGTCCCACACAAGTGCGGAAAAACCACCCTCCTCGAGGCAGTTCAAGTGAGTCCACGCCGCGCATCAACGGTCATGGATTCGGAGGCGGACATCCGGAATAAGTGACAAATGTCGAACCGGATGCAACCACGTGCACAAGGATAAGTCCTCACAGCTATAAAAGAATGTTGCATACACAGACCACTACTAAAGGTTTCAAACTTTTCACAAGATTCTGGTGATCAAAAGGGATAACTTTGATCCTTACGTAAGTGAAATTTAGGACAGCCATTAGCACAAAGTGCAAGGATATGCCGGAACTCGAAACGAGTACGCATAAAATCATGGCGTAAGTTCGGAGGTTGTGAATCAAAAATTCATAACTCTGAACCTATGACCCCAAAAATTTCCAAAATTTGGTAGCAACTCAGCAAGATTGTGAGGCACCTTTTTGGTATTCATAGGTAGATCCAGATTGGTTGGAGCATGCTCGAAAAATTCCATTTTCAGAGGAAGGTTACCCCGAAAAACAGCAAGACAGAGACTTACTAAACTGAGCATAACTCCCGATAGAAAATTCATAAAATCACTAGAAATTCATAGTAGATGCTAAATTTGATAAGAAACAACTTTCCTAAAGAATGTCTAGTCAGATTCCTTACAGATTTGGCTATAAAAGAATTGAGAAATGACAGCAACGAGAATGCGAGAATTTCCCTAAGATCAAAAGAGAGGAAACGTTATCTAAGATCAAGCAATCACCCTAGGAAACATTACTCCAACATGCTACAACAAATTTTAGGTTCAGCAGGATTTTAATCATGATGCACACGCCTTAAACGACCTCACACACATGGATCCTAAATGACGTATTTAGTGCCGGTGGCAAGCTTATAATCGGCTCTCCTTATAATAACTAGTCGGAGCTACTCAATTCGTACTTATCGACTTTCGAAACATGGTTATTGTACCTGCAGAAACGAACCTCCAGTGCCAGCACATCACGGAAGCGTCCACATACATTACTGTTCAATATAGAAATGGTATCCATGCGTCAAGTTGCTGCATGGACAGCGTCCAACCTCGGACACCCTCCGTTTGAATGGAGTGTATCCTTGCCTCGCATATTCGACATGCGGAATGCACACGTATGATAAACGTGGCGACATCACAACCGATGACATGTTCATGTTGAATAGAGCATGTCACCCTTCGTATGACTTCATATAGAAAGCACATGTATAAAACATGTGAGCGACATACGCGAAGATGGGATCCGTTGAATAGATCACTCCCTCAACCCTCGCAATTCTCGTGATGCGGAACAGCACACATATAAAACATGTGGCTCATCTAGTTTGGTTGTGCAAGAAAGTAAGTCTGACATAAAGTAAAGGTGATGGAAGTTAGCAAAATACACCATAGATTCTTATGCCACCTCAAAGAACCCAAAATTCCCTCTAGGGCCTCTCGATCTAGATCTTTCCTTAACGATCCAACAGATTTTTAAAATCCAATCAATCTTGGCAAGTTTTATTGTAAATCATGTGATTAGCATTAATTTAATCACTCCGGTGCATACGGATGCTCGATGCCAACCGTGACAACCGCATCCGAGATAATTCCGTACTATCGCCTAAACCACTCCATTTGGTCATTAAGCGATAATAAAGAATCATCATGTCTAGTGTTGCGGGTTTACACCGGTAAATCACTTGAAAACACAGAGAGGATCGAACGTATGCATTAAAACTCCCACGGAGGAGAGTCCGAGTGCCTTACAAATTAATACCAATCTTCCCGTGGCGTCCATTATTACAAATCATGGTACTTTGACATGAAGTAAAAGGTTCGAGTTTATTAAAACGGCGGAAGTACTAATAGCGATACGATACGACATCACGGGAGGCCATCCGTGATGCCATTACTCGGCGTCAACATCCACCCATTCCGGCTCCCGGCCGGAGGAATCTCACCAGGCCAAACAACTTCACTCGAAAGCAACAAGTAAAGCAAGTCCGAGTATACTAATACTCAAGCAAGACTTACTCGACAAAAGTTACCTCTAGACATGTAGGCTTTTGGCTGGTGGGTTTGTTTTGCCAAAAAGCACTAGGATCATGGATCCTTACTTTCAACGTTTTAGCTCGGATTCTAGTGAGATTATCATTACTATAATAAGAAACTAATACAATCAAGAATTGTACAAAACAATTAATTCACGCGAGAAGATTTCACATAGTTCCATCATTAAGGGATATCATGGTTGGTTGATTAAGCGATCTCGGATAACGGTGAGAGGCCGACAATCGATTGATTCAAAACCTTGCAAGGTAGACCTAAACACACGGAGTGGTGCCCCAACAAAGCCGACACCGACCAAGCGGTTCCCATCAATCCTCGGTTCGGGATAGATATTACGGTCCGGGGTACAAGCTATCCGGTATGCCCCACTCGGTACATCCCGGCCTCACACAAGTACCCCCCTCCCGTAATGAGCCGGGAAGGTGAATGCTCGAGATTATTAATGAAAGATCCCTTGCCGCCTCACTTAGGTACTAGGCTTACGAGTCCCATGTCCGACAAGTGCTTAGTACGTTCAAAAGCTCGGCCCACAAAGCCACCGGACCGGAGCCCAAATCCCATACTCTTATCACATGAGCAATCCATTTATAAAAGGGGTGATTCCAAAAAGGAAATCCTATTCTCGCAAGTGACGAACATCACTCGACTTTTACCGAGTCCTTAGAGCATACTAGTAAAAGAACATAGGCACTTAGGGATCATGCAACTAGGGTTTCATTCAACTCCCGAACGTAAATGCACATAGAATAATAATAGTTGCATAATTTTAAATAAAACATGGGTTAATGATAAATCAGGGCTTGCCTTCGTTGGCACAAGCAGTTACACAAACTTCCGGACTTTAGTCCGGTCTTGCTCTCTCGTAACGTAGTGCACGTCTCCTCCTGCTCCCTCGTTCACGTCCGCTGGCACGAGCGTGTAGCTACCGTCGGGAACTTCTACACGGAGGATGCAAATGCAAGACTTAATGGACAAGATGATTTAATTAATTTCAAAACACTTATGACAATCATGGGGTGCATGGTTGACCACATTCACCTAGATAATAATACATTCAGCATGCTCTTCCTATGAAGGAACAATATGCGTTGCTTTATTATCTAGACTTTTTTAATAGTGACTGTGTACATATATATATACAAGTAAATTAATTTAATTCTCACAAAACATAAAGGGGTTGGTTATAAACTTGTTAGCAAGTTTTACAACACAAACACAAGGTTCTTAGGTGTAGAGTGTTATTTTGCCAATTAATTTCAAAATTCAACCTACATTGGCTCCTTCACTTTTATGAAACAAAATAACTCATAAAACACCAAGTCGGTTACTCACTGAGCTCATTAAGTCTAATGCAAGCCACTACTCACACATGCACACTTGCTTAAGCAATAAAAATAAATATATCAAATATAGCATTTCTATCTACCACAAACAAGATAAATGCATATATAAATAAATATAACACTTCTGGAGTCAAACTTTCTCCTACACATGCTCTGGTCTAAAACAAGCCTAGGAAACCAACAAACACATCTATAGCCCTTATAGATCTTGATCTACACATTTATGATTAAAAACAAGCATAAATCAGGGATAAATATTTCTGGCAGTCCAAAAATCTTGACTAATTCAGCGAAGGTGTATTTGGACAATTCAAGACTGTAGACATAAGTTGGGCTCAAAAATAAATTTATTTTAAGCTATAAAATTCATCTAGGCAGATTTGTCAATAATACAAGATAAATCATATAAAAAGATTTCTTCAGTAAATTTGTGCGATTTATGGCACCGGACCTACACATGCTAGTATCCACAACATATCCAAAATCCAGATCAAGATCATGTATGGATTTTGCATAATCACAAATCTCGGTAAATCACATTTCAATTTTTCAAGCAAAAACTGTAGCCCAAAAGTATATACATGCTTTGTAAAAGTTGTAGGACTAGTCAGATAGAGCACAACAAAATTGGTTTTGCAATTTTTGGATTTTTCTACGATTTTATATGGAATTTACAAGTTACTGCCATAACACACAAAGGGGAGAGATTCTTTTTGCACACGAGGCCCTAGGAAAGATTTGATCTTCACAACCATGCCCTCAAATTTAATAGCTAGGTCCCCGAGTACAAAATTCCCTCATAGAGGTGCCCTCGGCGGCGGTGGAGGCTCACCGGCGGCAATGTGGGGCCGGGGATGGGCAACACGCGGCACACGGGCCGCAATTCGGCGTACCCGTGCTCGATTGGGACACTTGGTTCGGCCGGAAGGGTCACGGGGAGAGCGGCGGCGGTGGAGCGGTGGTGGCGCGGCCGCGGGCGCTCGAGCTTCGGTGAGGATAGGGGCGGGGCCGAACAATGTGTGGCACGGGTAGCTTCTCTCCGTGACCTAGTGGAGGTCCGGGAAAGGTTGGTTGGCCGGGGAGCAAGCGGAGCGTGGGGCTTGTCGGCGGGCTGCTCGGCGGCGGCCGGCCGGAGCTCGTGCTCCGGCGCGCGGATGGTCGGGACAAAGTGCGGGTGTGCAAGCTCTAGCGGTGCGGGGAAGGGAAGCTAGAGGCGTTCGGACGGCCACGACAACGAGCGCAGCAAGAGCTCAACGGCGGCGGCAATGGTGGCCGCGGCGGGGGATCGGGTGCTCGCGCGTGGGGAAGCGAGGCGGCCTTTATAGGCGGATGTGCCTTGGGGAAGGGGTAACCCGGTTGTCTACATGGGTCACGGTATGGCGCAAGGACGGTGCGAGGAGAGACGGCCAATGGCGGCCCGGGGGGGCGGCGCGGCGTGTGTACGGCGACCTGCGGTTGGGTGGTCGGTGCGGCGTGCGTGGATGCGTGGCGCACACGGGGTGGGGGAGAAAGGCGGTGGCATGGTGGTTCCTCGCCGCATAGACCGGCGAACCAAGGGCCGGCCTCGACATGGGGACCCGGCGGACCATGGCGCGGCGGCGGCGCGCGCGGGCGCGCGCGCGCGCGGAGGCGCCGAGTGCCAACCCAACTCGGCCCTAGCCTTGTTTAGGCGGGTTTTTTCTCAAATTTTTCCAACGAAGTGGTCCAAGTGCTCAATAGCAAAGTTGTAGATCGGCTAACCCTCTACAACTTTTACAAAGGTCGTATAGGGTTTTGATCAACGATTTTGCATAAAAGGCGGTGGAACCTTGCGAAATCTCGGCTCTAGTGAATAGTGCCTGGAGGCGTTGACCTGCATTTTTCACCATTTTGCACTTCAAACCAGCAATGCCACTCAACATGAAAGTGGTGTCCCTCGACAAAATACACAACTTTTGTATTGGGGGAATTTGAAGTGTTTAGGTGAAATTTGGAGAACGCGGCAAAAGTTTCGGGCGACACGGGAGGGTCAAAGGGTGTTCAAGGGGTTTTGAGTAGGGTTTTGACCGGGGGTTGACCAAAGGGGTCATTAGGGGTTGTGGGTGATGTTTTCGAGGTGATGGCCCGGGTTGACCATCGTTTGACCAAAGTCAACGCGGTTGACACCGCTCATTAGGGTTAATAATTCCGGCTGAAAACCCGGGGCGTCACACGGAATGAACAAGTCCGGCCGGAAATGGCTTCGGGAGTTGTCGTCGGTCATTTGGAGCCTCGGGACCATTCCAAGCACGGCCACGGGATTCACGCCATTTTTCCTAGTCTATGGCACAGAGGTCGTTCTCCCTACGGACTTGGAATATGGATCGCCCCAAAATCAAGGGCTACAACGAAAGTTCAAACCGGCGAGCTCACGAAGACTCGCCGGATCCGATAGACGAAGCCCGTGACGTGGCCATGATGCATTCGGCGAAATACCGGCGGGCGCTAAGGCGGTACGAAGCTCGGAAAATTTGGCGCCGAGACTTCAATGAGGGCGACCTAGTGCTAAGGTTGCGCCAAGACAATCGAGACCATCACAAGCCGTCGCCACCATGGGAGGGGCCCTACGTCGTCGTCAAGGTGCTCAAGCCCGCACGTAGAAGTTGGCGAATGAGCAAAGCGAATTCTTCACCAACACTTGGAACATCCAACGGCTACGTCACTTCTACCCTTAGAAAGGATTTCCAAGTATTTTTGCACATATATGACGCCCCGGTCGGTTGTACGGATGTAAACTTTCTTTTGAATAAAATTGAGGGCGACTCGGCTTTCTCCCCGAAAACCAAGTCCCCTTCGGGGGCTACGACGGGGGTATCCCCCATAAAATGGTCCTATTTTTTCACAAAAAAGCTTTACTTCAAAAGCGCCAAGTAAGTCTCATCCGGGAGTTGGGGCGAAATTACGTGGGATGCGAATGGCCAAAAGGCGAAGGCGTGTGAGTCGGGGATAGCCCACGCCTCTAGCGAGATACGGCCCTTCCCCCTCACCACTTTGACTATATTCTACTCGCGAAAATGAATGATTCCGGCTAAAATTCGCCCAAGCAAAAGGAAGAGACGAACGACGCGCAAGCATAAAAATGAAACGGCATTTAACTTACAAGTACTTCAAGTAAATCGTACTTATTACATGAGCCGCGTGGCCGAATTCCGACCAAAATCTAAGGGTCCGAGCACCCAACTACTCTCGGCTCGAGGGGTCCGGCGGGGGAGCATCCGGGAAGAGAATCTCCATGAAGTCGTCGGCGAGAACGTCGGCGGCCAGGAGCAAAGCAAGCGCGTTCGGGCGGTTTGCCTCGGCCTCCGCGGTGTCATCATCAAGACCGTCGGCAATGATATAGCCCGTCGCCGCCGCCGTGAGGTTGACCCCGTAGTGCGACCGCACCAAGCCGAGGGTCTTCGGATCCCCGGCCGGAGGGCACCCGCATGCGCCGGCAACATGACCACCCAAGGCCGGAGGCGGCTCGCCACGGAACTCCCGGCTTGCCCGTCGCCCTCCTCAACGCTCCGACACACCTCGAGGGCCGCATCCCGCGCAGCCTCCGGTTCCTGCTACCGGGAGGAGTTGTAGGCCATCCGGATTGCCTCTCTTCGTGTTGCCGATGTCCCGAGAGCCATCCGCGGCTCGAAAGCGAAAGAAACAATTAAGTCGAGAGCGGATCTCGACGAACCCAAGCAACAAGCGGAAAATCGGGAGAGGCAACTTACCCTCAACCTTTGCTTCTTCTCCGTCTTAAGGGTCGCGCGCACGGTCTCGGCCGCTTGTTGCGGCTCGAGGATAGTGGCGTCCTTCTTCTCGCCGGCTTGTCGCAGCTCCTCGTACGACACACCTTCCCTGGACCGGTTCCCGGTGAGCCGCATGATCTCTCGCATCCCGGAGCTTGAGCGTGGCCCACGCCTCCTCCGGCGCCGCGTGCTCCCCGCCGGGAGTTGGCGTTGCGCCTCCTCCCGGCCGAGCGCTCGCGGCGGGAGGGCGGCCCGAGCCTCCTTGAAGGTAGACTTCTCCCCGCCGGAGCCGGCTCTCTACCTGGCCGACGCGCGCTCCGTTCCGGCGAAGTCGCTCCTCCACCGCGTAAGCAAGGTGACCTTCTCTTGCGGTCAACACCCAACTTCTCGGCCTCCTTGGCCTTCTCGCTCGGCCCGAGCCCCGCCGGGACCATGACCCCTCGAGGGTGGCGCGGTCTTGTTGGAGCCGAGTCCGCACCGTGGCGAGGGCCGTCCCCTTCTCCGCCATCGCGGTCGCTCCTCGGTCGGGACGGTGCGCGCGTTTTGCGGCTCGCCGTTCACCGTCACCGCCGCCTCGTCCTTCTCCGAAGCGCGATCTTCACCCGATCGATCGCGGTGGCACCCTCCGTGGTCGTGGCGTGCTAGTCCGAGGAGGGCGTCCTGCACGGCCCTTAGCCGGTATTCCAACCGGCCGTTGTCCGTCCGCGAGCTTCCAAAAAGGCGTCGAGGGCCTCGTATTGCCCCTTGTACCGGCCGAAGTCCGAGCTCAAGCCGGGGAGAGGCGGTCGTACTTTTCACGCGCCGGTCCTGCGGCTCCTATGGGCAGCGGTCAAAGAGGCCGGGAGAAGAGTCGGATCACGAAGCATACGGACAAGAAAGAGACGAGGAACAAGCCTCGAATCAAGAAGAAAACACTTACCTCAAAGAGCCGAACGACGGGCCCCCGTAGATCCGCGGCCGCCTCGGTTAGGGTGTTGTTGATGGGGGCACCGTGATCACGGAACCCCCGCCACAACGGCCGCTCGGCCCCGGGCCTCGTCGAGCGGGGCGCGTGGCACCCCGGGCGACGCGGCCCCTACTCCGGTTGCGAGACGACGACGTCGGACGTGGGCGACGCGGTGCGAGACGTCGACGCCTCGGCGTCGTGCGCGAGACGCCGCGACATCACGCGGCCATCGGATCGCATCACCGGCACCTCGGGCGCGCGCTCGGGGGCTAGCCCGGATGACCCCATCGATCGGCCCTCCCGAGGCCGGAATCACCACCGGCGGGGGCTTCCGCCGTCTCGCGGCCCCCGGTGGACCGGCTCCCTAAACGAGCTTTTCCACGCCCTTGGTGAGGGTCGCGAGGCACCAAGGCCTGCGAGGCCACCACCGCCGCCTCTTCCTATCGCGGTCTTGCGGCCACGGTTGTGGCGCGCGACGGCTCGCCCGCCGTCGCTACACCGGCCCCCGCCCGCGGCGCCCTCTCCGAGCATCACCCCGTCGTCGAGGACGTTCTCACCCCGGCCGCCTTGACAGCACAAGGGCGGGGACGGCCGGCGACCCCCCGACGACGAAAAAAGGAGAAGGGTGAATGGCTGCCCCTCGAAATCAAGAGCGTGCGGGAAAGAGTGCTAGTCACCTCAAATTGGAGAAGCCTCGCTTCCACTTCCTCGAGGGCCGGGGCGGCGCCTCCACCGCGCCCGCCGGCACCTCCGCGGTGCCCGCCGGCACCTCCACCGACAACCCGACGGCGGTCGGCTCGTGTCCGCCTCGGGGGCCGATTCCACCGGCCGTCCCCTCGGCCTATGGGGATGAGGGCGCGGGTTCACACCCGTCGGCGGTGGTCCACTCCTCGTCGCTCTCCTCCTCTTCATCCGATGACGAGTTCACCAACACCGCAGAGGGGAGAGCCGTTGCTTCTCGTGCGGTCGATACTCCTCGTTGTGCTTGCTCCGGGCGCTCTCACCGTCCGATCTTCCTATCCTTCGCGAGGGCCGCCCGCTCCCGCTCCCGCCGCCGCGCGGCGCGGCCGAAGCTCCGGGACCGAGGCGTTGGCGGGTCCGATCGGGCGGCGTGCACGGTCACCAGTGCAGACGGAGACCGTCGGGGATGAGTAAAGAATGTGAGACGAGAACCAATGAGGAAAGAAAAAATTGTGCTCACCGTCCGGGCATCGGGGAGCATCACAAACAACTAGAGGTCGTCGTCACTATGTGGCACCGCCTTGAGGTTGATCGCGTGCCTCACCGCGTGGCTGCATATTCCTTGAGGAGGCACTCCTGCGGCGGCCGCGAGCGCGCCAACGACACCGGGTTGGCCGCATCGCTCATCTCAAAAATGCGAGCTCCCTCTCCATGAGGGGGACGATCCGCCGGTGGTGAAAGTTGGCGATGATCGAGGCCGCTCCCGGCCGGTGTCCGCCGGATGCCGCAAGGCGGTGGTGAGAGACTCCAGCCTCCGTTGCCGCGAAGGGGGCGCCACGTCGTGGCGCCGGGCATCGGTCTTCCCCATCAGCACCTTCCCGGTGTACGGTGGGAGGCCGGCGCCGTCGTTGCGGAGGTAGAACCATCCCTTCTCCCAATACATGTTGTTGGAAGTCATGGTGCATAGCGGGTACGGCTCCTTGCGCGTATCCCGCGCGCGCGAGTGTCGGGGCCGCCGGTGCGAACCGCCCGACGCGTCCCCTTCTCCCCCGTGGCGAGAGTGTGAAGCTCACCACGGAAAAGGTGGACCCGAGAGATCCTAGTTCGCCGGGATCCCTAGGTATCCTTCGCGGACGGCGACGAAGCAAGCCGCCCGCGATATGGTGTTGGGGCGAAGTTGTGAAGCTCCACCCCGTAATGATGGCACGCCCCCACATGAAGCGACTCGCCGGCGCGGTGAAACCGCGCTCGTGCAGCCGGACAAAGCTAATGACATAGTCGTACGGAGGGTTGGGCTCCCTATCCGACACCGGCGGGACCATCCATGCTGGGTGCATGTCGTCGCCGGTCGGTGCCAACGACCGCCATTCACCGGCTCGTTTAGCGCCGGTGGCGTCAACATCGACCGGGGCCATGGGAGAGCCTCCAACACCGGATCCGAGGAGGGGCCATGGAAGACAAGAGCGGGAGCAAGGATTGCGGTGGAAGCATGAGGAACGCGGGAGAATCCAAAGCGGTGAAGCGCACGGTGGAGAGGAAGAAGAGGCTGCGGGGGTGACGGATGCGAGTGGCAAGGTAAGACTCCACCTATGCCCCTTCCCCGTGATTTATAGATCCAAGGGAACAACACCCACGAAAACTGCGCGCGCGGCGCAACTAATGTGGGTGGTGGCCTACGTCGCTAGCCAACGGATCCAGCCATGCGCACATGCGCGCGCGAAAATTACGGTGTGATAAGCGAAGGGGCGCGATGCCCCATCACGTCCGTCCCCCCACGTCGCCCATGACGCCTGTGTAGCGCCGCCTGAAAAGGCGTGCCCACTGCGCACGGCCGCGGCCACGACTGCGGTCCTTAAATGGTCGGGTTCCTTACAGAGTAAGGTTAACCCCCCACGCGATCAGAGCCAAGGGCTCGAAGAACCGACCCTCTAAGGGTGCGATCAACGCCCGATCTAAAATGGGCAGAGCCGAGCCTCATTAAACGAACTCGAGGGTCGGCCCCTCGAACGCCGCATTTACTGATCAGAGGCTTTGTACCCCGGCCGTTAAGGGCGGGCACCGCAGATGCTCCCTCGAACAGGAGTTACTGATCAGCGGTCTTATGTCCTGCCCGTCGGGGGCAGGCACCGCAGATGCCCTCGATTCGGGGGATTACTGATCAGTGGCTCGAGGGTCGATTCGACCGCAACCTGCAAGCTCTACAGATCAAACCAAGACGGGGGCACCTCGTTGCCACCTCGCAAAGGCCCTACTAATCAGGGTTCGAGGCCTGACCCTCGAAGGGTTCGAACAGGCGCCCCAGATTGACAGAGTCAGGGACGACCAGGGCGCGTGCATTTGAGCCTCACCTTGAGCTCACGAGCTCGAGGGCACCCTACAGTTTGTGTTCAAGGCCAACGAGCGTAGCTACTCGAGGGATCCCATCGAGGGAGAGCTTCAGCGCCCTCGATCCCAATCGAACGGGACGGAGCCCTGCCTAGCACACCCGCGTAAAGCGCTCTTATGGACGTGTCTCCGGACCATGATTCGACCCTTATCGAACGGGGCACGGACGTCCACTTGAACCACCCGTTAGAAGCTCCATGAGGGATCCATGATTCGCGACCCGCACGATGGGAGTCCTGGACACCTTACCCCCTCCGCCCTGCGAAAGGGCGGTGAAGGGGCGTGTGCACAAACAAGTCGAAGAGCTCGCCCCGATCGCCTCGAGAGGGCCCAGGCTCGGGGGCTCAACACACGGCTACACCTCCTGGACAAGCACCAAACACAGGCGAATGCTGACACGTGCGCATGGCACCGCCGAGGCCGGCAGAAACAAACACCTCGCACACTGGCAACACGCTGTGGAAAAACCTTGCTGGAGTGCATGCACTCCACCAAGGCTTCGGGGGCTACACCCGCGGGTGCGCTAGCACGCCCCCACGGAACGGCACAGCGACTAGGAGGGAAGAAAATCCCATCAAGAAGCACCAACCTTTGCAGGTTCCTAATGGATACCACTACAAAGGCTCGGGGGCTACTGTCATGGACAGCCATAAGGATCCCCTAATAACGGGGGAAAATACCCCTTCCTGAAAGTAATAAAAAGTAAACAAACAAACAAACCCACAAACCACAAAACACACCCCGCGTGTTCGCAGCTCGAAGCAGAGAAGGGCCCACGGCCCAAAAAGCAGTAGTGGCCCACCAAATGGCCTGCCGCCGTCCCTCTCGGGCAAACCTTCGCCTCGCTCAAGGGCCAGGCGCAGCGCCACGGAGTCTCCACCTCGCTCGAGGGCCAGGCGCAGCGCCACGGGGTCTCCGCCTCGCTCGAGGGCTTGACGCCCCCTCGGGCGAGTCTCCGCCTCGCTCGAGGGACCGAGATCCCCGAGCGAGTCTCCGCCTCGCTCGAGGCCGCCCTAGACCCAAGACATCGCACCTACTCCCCCGATCGGAGCATTAAATGCTCTGGTACGTCGCGGGAGCCCGGGTCAAAGGCGAATCCCTGCCACGCCGACCCTCTGGCACCACCTGGGAATCGTATCCCGACGCTGTTCGACCAACCCGCACTGTGCGGCCATCCCCGGCGCTGTGCGGGAGCTATGCGGGAAGGCCGGTGTCATTCCGTGACACTGTGCCGCCCACTCTCGTACCTCCTCCACGCCGCCCCCCTCGAAAGAGGATGGCGACACCCTCGAAAGGGGTACGTCCACCTGCTCTGCACCCGCCAGGGAAGACGCCGTGACATAAGGCCGGCGGGGTGGGTCTCCCCAGTCACCTCCAGCCCTGCGTAGCCATCCCCGCCACTATGCCACCATCCCCAGGCACTGCAGCGTCATCCCCAGCACTGTGGGAACCTAGGACGACGGGACATCGCCATGCCCGCCGTTGTGTAGCCTCCGCTCTTCGTCAGCTGAGCCCTCGAATCGATGTACGGATGGCGACCAAGCAAGAGCTACAGCGCTACTACCCTCGAAACCGCCCCTGGGTGGGCATAGGATCCACCACGATGCCCGCCAGAGGCAAGATTCGCCAGGACAACCGTCAACTCCACGACACTGTGCACCATGCTGCCACATGTAGCACTTAGACCTGCGCGGCATGATTGTAAACCGTCTCCCCTTGGCCTATAAAAGGAGGAGGCTGTCCCCTGGCGGCGGGGGGGCGACAGATAGCTTCTCACTCGCACTTTTCCACCTTCATCCACAATATTGTCACTTAGCCTCAATCAACCCTTAGTGACCTGGAGGCCTCTCCTCTCCTGCCTCACTTGTAGCTCCCCTCTATGAGCACCACAGTGCCACACAATACATCGCCACGAGTGCACCCCCTGTGGACGTACGGCCCATGGCCGGAACCGGGATAAACCCCGTGTCATTGTGTTCCTAGCACCGACCATAGAGAGACCGATCTCAACGCTCTTACTAGTTAGTATCGGGACTACTTTCCACACCGACACAAATGTATTTGAAACTTGAACTACGCATTTAAAGAATTATCTAAGCATAAATCAGGATTAATTAATTAATTCTAACGAGAGATAAAATCAAGATAATTCGGGAAAGTTACTTCTAGGCATAACATGAGCATAGCCACAAGTTAAGACAAAAATCAATTTATATTTTGCTACAAAAATCGGTAAAGCGGAAATAGAATAAATGCAAAGTAATTCATGATAAAAGATTTGTTCAACAACTTTGTGCAAATTGTGGTCCGAGTCGAATCATGACAATTCTAGCACCATATCCAAAATTCGGCTCCATAGCCTTTCTAGATTTTGAATTACTGAATTTGAATGTTCATTCAAAATCTATAAATCAAACTATGGTCATGCTTTGCAAAAGTTGTAGATCTGCTCTCACTAAGACCAACAAAATTGGGTTTGTATTTTTCTAAATTTTCTGTGAATTTATAGGCTTTATCTAAGGTGTTGGACCAACTTGCAAAGAAACTAAGATTCTTTTCCTTACAACTATGCCCCTAGTTTACACATCTGCCCTTGGGATTTCACAATCGTGCCCTTGGCGGCGGGGGAGGGCTCACTGGCGGCGAACGGCGCCCGAGCTTGGCAAACAAATGGCACCAGGGTGCGATTGGGCTCACCACGAGGCGATTGGTGGTGGTGGTGTGGCCGGAGGTGGCTACGGCGAGCGGCGGCGGCGAGGTCGCGGCGACGCACCCGCTGCGGCTCGGGTTCCGATGAGGCTCGAGGCGGGGAAGATCAATGTGCGGCCATGGGAGCTACTCTGGGGTCTAGGGAAGATGTGGGAAGCCTTGGCCAGTGGCGAGAGCGAGCGGAGGTGTGAGCTTACCGAGGCAGCGGCGGCAATGGCGGGCGGCGGACAGCGGGCTCACCCGCGGGAGGAGAGAGAGGAAACTACTTATAGCTGAGCGCGCGTGGATGGGGTCGCTTAGCAGCTAAGGCTCCCCGGCGCATCAATGTGCAGTACGGTGTCGGCCCTCAGCGTGCGTGCGCGGCGGGCGCAAGGACCGGCGTCACGGGCGTGCGTACACGCCGCGTGGCAAGCCGGGCCGCTCCGGCCGAGGAGGCTTCTCGGAGTGCGCGCACGAGCCGGCGTAAGCCGCGCTCACGCGCCGACTCCTAGGCGGAGCCGTGGTATGGCGCGGCGGCGAGGCGTGGACGCGCGTGACGTCGCGCCGGCGCGTTCCCGACCTCGGTCTGTGGCATGTGCCTCTGTTCACTTGCACGATTCTCAAAAAGTTACAAGTAAACCTCAGAACCTGTAGATAGGAAAGTTGTATATGGGGTGATCCTCTAAATATTGGTTGAAATCGAATTTGAAATGGATTGAAATCCAAGGAGAAAATCGAATGCCAATTTGAGGATTTTTGTGCCTCGGGTGAATAGTGATCTTGAGTTTGATTGGCAAATTTTCCCCTTTTCCACTCAAAATTTGAAATGCCATCCTGAAGATGAAATGTGCTCCTGGAGATTCTGCACAACTTTTATATTGGTAGATTTTTGAGTGTTTAGACAAAATTTGGAGAACGTGGCCAAAATTCCAGAATGACACATTGACATCAAGGGGTTTGTCCCCCTTAGCTAGGGTTTCGACCAAGGGGAGTGTGTTAGACTTGCTTAAGATGCTGATGGGGGAGTGTTGGTGAGGTGTTTGAGGTGATGACCCAGGTTGACCATGCTTTGACCCTAGTCAGCAAGTTTGACCGGTACTTAAGGATAATTGAAAACCTGGGGCGTCACACCCTTCCTGCGCATGGAGGCGGTGCAGCCGTGGCGAGGAGGCACCCCCGACCGGATCTGTGGCCCGACGGGTAGGCGGAGTTCCGAGCGCGGCGGTGAGCGAAGCTCCGAGCACATTGATGCGGGTAGTGGTGGTGGAGCTACGGGTGCAGGTGAGCTTCGTGACAACGACCTCCTCCTCCTCCTCCCCTCCGGCGTGGCGGCCTCCTCTTGCTCTTCTCTGGGGCGACGGCATCCGGCGCGAGGGCCACCTCTTCTTCCTTCCCTCCGGCCTTCGGTGTGTCAGCCTCTTCTTCACGACGGCACGCTGGGCCGCCGCCGTGCCATCGTGCCGACACACGACACAAAAAAATTTTGTCATCATGCTCATGCTGTGCCTCGATGGCAGCATGTAGTGCTGACACGGCACGGGCACAAAAACCATCATGCCGCGTCGTGCTCGTGCCCGTCGAGCCCGTGCCGCATCGGGCTCGTGCTGGGCTGGGTGGGCCAAATGGCCATGACGCAGCACGGCAGCAGGGCACAGACAGGGTAGGCGGCGGCCAGCGGGCCGGGTCAGGTCACGACGACCACGAGACGAGCAGAGGGCAAGGATTTGAAGCAAAAGGTAAGGAAGGAAGGACGTACTAGGCGGTACGCCCGGTCGCGGCTGGCCGTACCACGGGGTCTGCGGCGGCCGTAAATGGTGCCCGGCGTAGGCCACGCCTTTCCCGAAAAGCGGACGCGATCTGTGAGCACTTTATTTTCGTATCGTGGGCGTCTGGCCGTATGGCGCGGCATGCATGCGGTGGCATCATCACTGCCTGTTCCTGGGCGGCTGGGCCTGGCCGTGCTGTGAGGGAGGCTCACTGGTCACTGCACGTCTCCGGTTTTGGTTGCCTTGCTTGCCTGCTGGCTCCTGGCTGCTGAAGTACTGATTATCGCCCGGGATCTCTCGCTTCGAATTAAACGGGGATGTGGGCCGGGCTCTACAGCCTAGCGTACGTGCTTCTTCCAATCGATGGATGATGGACAACTGTTCCACGATTGACATAACCAACCAGCTTCGTGCGTGCAGAGTGCGTGCAGGCATATCACGCGCCCAGCTTAATTATTTGAAGCAAGTAAAAGCGATGGTGGTGGGTGTGGAATTTGATGCTGTGCTAGCTGCCGACCCGCCTTCGTCCTTGCGTACTACGGTTGAGCCACATCACACCGCCGTACCGGTGCAAGAGCCTTTCCGGTTCCGGGCGCCGTGACAGCGACGACGCCATGCGCCGGGTACGTGCTCGGCATGGTTACCGTGTTCGTTTGGCTGGTGGTGGTGGCTGATGCTGATTGTTCTGAGAGAAAAGTACTGCTATCTGGTTGTTGGTGGCTGGTATGTTCTGAGAGAAAAGTACTGCTGGCTGGTGGTTGATAAGCTAAGCCTACAGGCTGCACGGGGTTGTGCGCGGTACGGTACGGCGAGACCATGAGTCCCCGGTCGGCACAGCAGCACGGCAGGGCATCAGTAAGCGGCAGCGATCCCGCGCCCTGATCTGCAAGCGCGACGACACAAGTGTCTGTCTCAGCACGCGCGACCCGGGTTGGCGCGTGTGTCATTACCATTTCATGGATTCCTTTATACGAGATTCAAACCGGCCGGAATAATAAATATATTAAGAAAATTGTGATAGAGACTCAAATTTATTCTGGGTCAAAGAATAAATTTACTCATCATGATAGGTAGAATAAGGGACCGAAAAGCTGGATTGATTCCACACCTCTTGAATAGTAGATTGATTGCGAGTCTTTTGGTGTACCTATCATGAGCAAATTAATTCTGAACCCGAAATAAATCCGGATCTTTTATAGTAGCTAACTAGCTTAGCTATCATGATTTTCTTGTTATTGTTGGTTTCCATGAAATTTAATGCGGATGAGAATGACAAATACTATAAAAAAATTAATTTAGATTATTTTGGTTTGAGAACTAATTTACTCATAATGAAACTATAACAAGGAACAAAACAGTCGGATTGATTCCACATCTTGACTATTAGATTAATTCTGAATCTCTTGTACCCATATCATGAGTAAATTGGTTTCCGACATGGGATAAATCTGAATCCTTTATGGCAGCTATCATAATTTTTTTATTGTATTTATCAATTTCGACCTCTTATTATATTTATCAATTTTGACATGAATCTAATCTGGTGGAGATGAATTAGCCCTTACCAGGCACACAGCTGGGCGTCGTCCTTGATGGATTCAGTTCTACCCTTCTAGGTGTGGCTCTGTTGTTTGTTTTTGTTCGCGCTGGATGCGTTTGTGATGATCGACGAGGGCTTGATACAATTTCCCCCCTCCCCCCTCTCTTATGCCGAGAACTCAAAACTGAGCCCTTGGTGCAAACATATAACTATACAAGTATGTATACCTTGCTTTTCTTTTGCCGAGCATTAAGCCTACAGAGGAAATACGTACACGCCCTGCTGCGTGCGGCAGCACAAGCCTGGAAAAGTTGCAACCCAGACCAGACCAGAACACATAAAGGTCGTAGCTGCTAATCGTGCGCCAGAATCAGATTTCATGTTGCCAAATTCTTGGAGCGCTAAGACGACGAGGTGGCTCTCTACCTCCGCCCACGGGTGCTGGTCTATATAGAGTACCAACAAATAACCTTTGTAGAAAATTTCGGTACCGATTTCTTAATTTTTGGATTTGAAACGAGTTAGTTAATTTTTTTTGATTAAACCAAAACTTGTGAAATTCCTAGAAAATGTAAAACCACCTAAAATGGTCAAATTTAGCTGTTAGATGTCACTTCTTATCCGGTTTTGTAATTGTGGATTCAAAATCAAACTTGCACCATATTTGAAGGTTGAAAATCAAGCTTTTCCCTAAAATCAATTCATTCGACAACTATTTTCGGATGGAATTCTGGAATGGCTGAATTCACTGTTTTCCTATTTCTTTAAGCCAGGTGGCAGAAACTGATTATGTTGGTGCCGGCGGTAGCGTGGAAGGGAAATAGAGGGAAACTGGAATCCTTATAAACACAAACTTTGACCGAGCTCTTACGTTTTCCAACCTCAAGCATCACCAACTTCAGAATCCTCAGCAGAATTTGAAGTTTTTAACAAGACGAAACAGATTGTCAATAATGGTAGCCTAACAGACCACACAAAGAGAAAGCACAGCATTTTCTAAAATAGGCAAAACTTTACCGTTTCACATAACATTGAATTCAATACACGATAGGAACACAGGCACCAAAAGAGTCACTACAAGTATTTCATGAACCAAAACAGCTCGTCATCTATCCTAGGGATAAACATCAGTAGAGCACACCACAAAGCTTTGGACACTTGAGACGCAAGCTAGGACAATAAAGTGCGCCACGGCATGGGATTTATCTCTTCTTCGACACACCGACAGTCTTTCCACGCCTTCCGGTAGTCTTGGTGTGCTGTCCACGGACACGCAGACCCCAGTAGTGACGCAGCCCACGGTGGTTCCTGGATAACAAGGGGATTTTTTGTTACATGACAGTCATCATATAATGAGAGCTGCAGAGGTATAAAAATCATAGGTGAGCATATTCTATGCAAAGGAGGAGGTTTAAAACACAAATAGCTTTTCATCAGATTTACAAAAATAACTACAACCAAATGAATCATCTCAGCTACTAAAGTAGAATAAAATGCAGATGCAGCTTCTCTCTGACAATGGCATGATGATGAACCTGTGTGAATGCAGAGCAACATACACCAAGAGGCTTCAGTAGACAAACCTGATCTTCTTGAGCCTCTCAAGGTCATCCCTGAGCTTCATGTCAAGGGCGTTGGAAACAACCTGGGAGAACCTACCATCCTTGTAGTCCTTCTTCCTGTTGAGGAACCAGTCAGGAACCTTGAACTGGCGGGGGTTGGCAACCACAGTCATGAGGCGCTCAAGCTCCTCTGGGGTCAGCTCACCAGCCCTGCACAAAAATATAATCGTCAGAGCTCAACTGAATAAATTGGTCATGCATCTAAGGAAACAGAAATCTTGCAAAATGCCAGAGCATCTGCCTAATGCCTAGACAGATGGTATTCAAGAAAAACATTTTCCAATCACTTGACTACAAATTCTCAAATGGCATTCAGATAATCTAATTAACAATAGCTGCTGAGCTGTGAATGCTGCTACTAGTGAACATTTAGTAGATAAAAATCTACTTCTGCCAAGCTTGCCCAGGGGAAACCAAATTGATCAATTAGAAGCTACTTATATTAACTGCATGAAAAAAACCTAATTACAGCTTGTAAATTTAGCTTTGAAATTAAAAAAAATCAGTGCATTTCTTTAACGGAACACATTGAACAGTTTCCTGGTCATGTTTCTCTATTGGACAGAAGTGAATGCCAACACACATTGGCCCTGTTTGAATCCATGAGCTAGAGTTAGTTTTGGCTTAGTTAGAGCTCAACTAGCCACAAAGTATCCAAACATGAGGGCTAGATTGAGCTAGTTTGCATCTAACCCACCCCAAAAAACTATCCCACTCAAGAAGTGCTTATTGGGGCTAGTTCATGTTGGGTCCACCAAAAAGTGACTTTTCTCTCTCCCTCCACCCGCACCTAATGATTGAAAAAGTACATTTAATGTCATTCTAACCCTTTCATCCAAACACCTCTAGAGCTAGAGTTAGTTTAGGGCTAGAGCTAGAGTTAGAAGCTAGCTCTAACTCTAACCCTGCTGGAGTATCCAATCAGGGCCATTGTTCACAAACTGAAGATTATAGAGCTACAATGTTAAGAACTTTTAGTAACAGCCAGCTGACACATGTATACGACACTATAAAGTTAGCAATGGTTTTAATTAACTTGTTAAGTTGGAAAAAAACTTTAGTTTAACAATGACCTATTCTTCAAAGCAGAGCAGATAAGTTGGCAAATTAGTTGTGCAAACTAAGAAGTAGTAACTTTGGTGGAGGTAAATTATCCCTAGTACGAAATTATCAAGCTATGAATATTCATCTGCCCAACAGCAGACATTAAACACATCATCAATCATTCCTCATAAATAGTATCAAACGGAATGTTATTGTCAAAAGCTACCATATAACCCAGATGACTTGTTACTCAAACGTACAGAATTAAACTTTGTACAATTTTTTCACCACTGACACAGCACACCCTACCGCCATGATCGAAAAACTTCCGCTACACGAACCAACGCCAAAATCCATTAACAACTCACCGCTTGTTCATGTCAATGTCGGCCTTCTTGCAGACGATGTTGGAGAAGCGGCGGCCGACACCCTTGATTGAGGTGAGCGCGAACATGATCTTCTGCTTGCCATCCACGTTGGTGTTGAGCAGACGCAGGATGTGCTGGAAGTCCTCCCCCGCGATCAGCGACTGCAAGGCCAACCCCGACCGCGCGTCAGAAGAAACCACCACCGACCCTGTGAAGCCTCAACGCGGCCGCGGAGGGCGTAGCTTACCATGGCGGCAGCGGCTGGCGCAGCTCGGGGGCGCGCCGGAGTTCGAGGAAGCGGCGGCGGCGAGGGGGTGCGGCTGCACGGGGAAGGGTTTCACCTCTCGGGGCGGGGGCGGCGGCGGCGTACCGGGGAGAGCTTTTATACCCGGGAGTAAGTAACCCTAGGGGGGCCGTGGATCGACGGCTAGGATGGATGCGGAGTGGGATCGAGGGGAGTGGATCCAGTGGGCATAACGGGCTCCTTGGTCTCAGGTTGGGCCGGAACGGGGACGTTAACAACATGGAGCCCATTGAACAGGATTTTTAACCTTTTTTCTTTTCTTTTGAGAATTGCCTTTTTTTCTTTTTCTCCATCCCGCGATTACTGATGTATCGACTCGCCATCCTCAGGGCACTCAGCACAGAATCTATCCATAAAATCTTTGAGTCCAAGAACTCTTAACAAAAAAATTATTATCCCTAATGCATAAATTATAATGGTAGTTTCTAGAGTTTTACTCAACACAAAACAAAGTGATCAGGTGTGACATAACGAGACCACTAAAATCAATATAAATTGTGCCCACCATACAACAACTTGTCCGGTGGGTGCGGATTAGTCTAACAAGTTGTAAAATGCTCAATTTTCTATAATAACTTGGCAGGTGAGCGTGGATTAGTCCAACAAGTTGTAAAAATGCTCAATTTAGTACAATAACTTGTCAGGTTGGTGCATATTGATCCCAAACCATATAAAATAATCAAATTAGTACAACAATTTACAGGTATGTGCATATTGATCTAAGAACTTGTGTAAAATACTCGGTTCAATGTAATAACTTGGCAAATTGGTGCACCCATAGTCCAATTTTACAAATAATAATGTATTAAACAAATAAGGTAGCATTCAAATTTTCATCAAACTAATAGTTTTTTTAAATTAAAGTTGCTAATTTTGAATCAAATGTATATACATTACTCTTATTTTTACTAGTTAAATTGAATCAAGTTTTTGAATTACACCGTTAGATTACCGAGACACTAAAGTTCATATGACACCATAGGACCTTTTGTTTCTTCTACACATTTACTCGTGTATTCAACAACTTCAGAGAAACATGCTCGTTTTGGTTATTTTAGTTCATTTTGTCTTTCAACTAGTACATGAGACTTTAAAATATTTATGTCAAACTTCTAAAAGGTATTAATTGTTAGTATGAGTTACCATATTCTATTATTAGCTCAATAAAAATAATCTAATCAAATTTGAAATTAATATTAAAATGAGATTAAAAGTATTTCTAATCAAAATTTAATATTTGTATAAAAATTGATAACAAAGACATAACACCAAAGGTTCTAGTGCTTACTAAATATTTTTACCATCACAACACAAATATCAATTGTCAAATAATGCACAATAATTTGTTCTGACACAAGTATACTCTAGTTTGGTATTACAAAATATATTTCTTGATAACATTTAGACTGCATATACATCAAGCGTGCAGTAAGTTAAGCATTTTACAAGTTCTTGAACCAATTTGCACCCACATATCAAGTTATTGTATGAGATCAACCATTTTATAATCATTTTATAAGTTGTTGGACTAATCCGCACCCACCTGACAAGTTACTGTACTAGGTTGAGCATATTGCAAGTTATTGGACTAATTTGCACCCACCTTACAAGTTGTTGTATGGTGAACGCAATTTACTCAAATCAATATAAGACTGAACTATACACAACGCACACACATACAGAAGTAATCAATAACTTAACCATATAGTAGCATATTATCAAAGTAATCTCGTTCACACATAAAGTTAGGGATTGATTCAGATGTCTGGATATCCGAATTATCTGAATTCACATTCGATAAAACCACCAATATGGATATTCGTATTTGTATTCGTTTTTAATGTGAATGTTAAATGGATGCATTCGTATTCGATTTTCATTTTTTTTCTCTGTCTGGTTCTAGATTCGTATTTGATAAAATGTGAACTATGAAGGACCGAAACGGCAAACCAGAGAGAGGGGGAGTGAATGGGAGCTGATAAAAATTCTTCTCGAAGTAGATAGAGACTCCAACAGGATGAACACGCCAACACACGTCTCCGACTCACTACCCAAGTTGGCCAAGACCACGCAACCACTGGAGTGCTACTGGTCCTAGGAACCAACAACCAACTTCACGGACCCGAGAACGCAGCGAACACCAAACTCGAGTCTCACCGACCTACACCGGTCAGGCCGGTGAGCACCACAGGTCAGACCGGTCCTGCTGGTGAAACCTGGAAATTTCCACAGAACAGCTCCTACACCAGTCAGGCCGGTGTAGCTCCGGTCAGACCGGTTCAAGCCAGGAAACCCCAAATCTACCAAACAGGCCTACCATAAACCGACCCAAACTCGCAACAGCAGCAGCACAGGACAACAGCGAACACACCCAAACGTTCACCCGAGCAAAAACCCAACTGGGGTCTGCACTGGTCAGACCGGTGAGAGGCAGCAGTCAGACCAGTGTGGTCTGGGCTCTCGGGATGAACAGCACCCGCAGGTCAACTCCCCCAAATCCAACTCCCGATCTCCCGAATCGCTCCACGGATTTGCGCAAGACTTTGGGGATAGTAGGAGCACCTCAAGGGTAGTCCATAGCCAAGATTTTGTCCACCAAAACTTGCCAAATCTAGAGGAATCGAAGAAAACCCACCAAGAACTCCTCTAACCCTAGAACTCCAAAAACCCCAAAATCGAGCCCCTTTACTCACGGATTTGGGAGGGGAATCAAAGGGAAAAGAACCATGAAGGGTTCATGCATACACCACCCACCAAATACCCAAGAGAAAGGTCCCGAAATCGCTCCAAGAAAATCGCCAAGAAAGGGCTCCAAAAATCACCAAAAAGAACGAACAGGAACAACGCATCCAAGCCTTGAGGAACCACGCCGAATCATCTATACATCACAAAGAGGTTCATACCAAGGTCTAGCTTGCCGCCCGAACATCCTTCCCTCTCACAATATCTCACCATGAAGCTCTCAAGCTAGTCCTATAGAAATCCTAGGGAAAATAGGAAGGGAAAATAGGAAAACCAATTGAGCTAGAGTTCCAAGAGATGGCTGCCATCCTCTCACCTCTTGGGTTATATGGAGGCAACCAAAAGTCTAAAATACCCTTACTAGTTAATTAGGGATACATGCCCCTCGAGGGCGAAATCGGAAATCTTTGTCATCGCTCCATCGGACGGATGCCCAATGACCGCAAACTTGCTTAGCCTCGACGCAAGCCTTGTGA
Source organism: Cenchrus americanus (assembly GCA_947561735.1). NCBI lineage: Eukaryota > Viridiplantae > Streptophyta > Magnoliopsida > Poales > Poaceae > Cenchrus > Cenchrus americanus. The sequence goes on from OX387244.1 coordinate 229,041,816, forward strand.
TCCCGACGCGTGTCCTCCGCTTCGAAGTCTCCGGACTACGTCGTCGCACACCGGTCAGAATGGTGCTCCTCATCGGTCAGACCAGTACCCACCGGTCGACCCGATCCGGAGGCTGCGCATCTAGGGCTGGATATCGAGCCGGCTCGGCTTGTTACGACTCGGCTCGTTATGGCTCGGCTCGTTTGCATCCTCGGCTCGGCTTGGCTCGTTATAGTAACGAGCCGGCGGGTCCGCTCGGCTCGGCTCGCAATTTAGCTCGAGCCGGCTCATTTGGCTCGCGAGCCAAACAATAGAAAATCACCGGACCTCATGTACTAGACAAAAACAAAGCACCGGATCACATGTATCATGTATGTTCGGGAAAAAGCACAATATATTGGACGAGAAAAAGCACTATTTGTTGACATTTCATCCCATCATGTCCATATTACAACCCATAAAGTTCACATGTCATCCCATATTATCCAAATCACATTCACACCAGAACATATACTGTAAATGCATTACAGGCAGTTTACATAATGTATTTGTAATTTTCGAAATCGAATAGAGAAGTAAGTTATCATGCACTGTATCCATTAGCCATACAGTTTACACTCATGAGTAAAGCACATAATGTATAAAGCACCGATTAACATCCACAAGTCTATATAAAGTTTTTGTCAAGCCGGACAACCACGGTCCACAAGTCCACAACCATGAGTCCATGACCGGACCGGACAGACCACCACAACCATGAATCCATGATAGCCATTAGCCATACGGTTTACACTCCAAAGCATGTAATCCAAAATCCATAAAGAATTCAAAAGCAAAGCAAAATAAATGAGCCAACAAGACAAGAGGCGACCATGGGGCACAAGTGCCACTCAACAAGTGTTGCTTTCCACCACACTGCCGGGAAGCTCCACATTCTCAATGTCACCATCATCACCTTCTCCCCGAAAAAAAAAGTAAAGAATTAAACATTAAATATTTTCATACACAAACTTTGGGGAAAATTAAGTTAAAAAAATACTCACCAAAATAATTGGAGGACTTTTAGAACCTCGTATCCAACTAGATGCACAAACTAGTGCTTGAGCTGTCGCCGGCTTTAAAGAACTCCTATAGTCATCAAGAATTCTACCTCCACAACTAAAAGTGGACTCGGATGATACGTTCGCTAGGCCGGGACGACTAAGAACTTCTTTGCCATCTTGGACACAACAGAAATCTATGAGCATTCACCTTCCAATAGTAAAGTAAGTTAAAACTCTCATCCTCCAAAGGATGGTTTGCTTCATCTAGGTAGGTAAGTAACTCCGATTTTGAAGTTTCGAAGCACTTGACTCTAGAAAGTTCGAAATTCACTTGAAACAAGACAAGCCATTGAGCTAGTTGTTTCCTTTGATGATGAGGTTGATTGAGTGGTTGATGAGCTGCTACTACCACCTATTTTTCTACGCCGGTCCAACTCATGCTTCTTGTACAACTCTTCTAACTCATTTCTTATATCGGCAACCTCTTTTTCGGACCTCGACCGACCATATAGTTGACGAAAATAAAACACAATATATCTCATTTTGAACCTAGGGTCAAGGATTGAAGAAATAACCATTACATTGTTCTTCTCTTCCCAATATTTATCGAATTTCTCCAACATTGCAGCAGCCATTTTCTCCAAGTATGGGTCATTAGAATTTTTTGCCTTTAACAATGCAGCCTTGACTTTCAAAATGTATGGGTAGAAGACATTAGCGAGAGGGTAAACCGATCCCGAAAATGCTTTGGTTGCCTCGACCATCTCTCCTAGAATTGGTCTAATCTTCTCATACATGTTCCATTCGGATTCGTAGGTTTCCATGCATAATTCTTGTCTACTTGAGCATAATAACCAAATGCGGACTTATACAAAATGCAAGTGTCAAGCATTTTATATGTCGAGTTCCATCTTGTTTTAACATCAAGAGACAAACACTTCCCAACCGTAATAGCATAATCATTGCAAACTTCTACAAATTTGTATAGGCGAGTTGGAGACCTCTTGAAATATTTCACCGTATTCCTTAGGTCACTTATTAGACCTTCTATTTGGTCTAGACCATCATTGACAACCAAATTAACTATGTGAGCAAGACAACGAATATGAAAATATTTGGGATCAAACTGATCGTTCTTTCTAGCTAGTAGCTTGGGCGACAAATTTGTGGTAGCAAGTATCATTATTTGAAGCATTATCAAGGGTTATTGACATAATTTTATCTTCTATTTTCCACTCCACCAAGCACTCAAAAACAAGCATGAGCTATCACCAAACCAAAGTGTGGGGAGGATCCAACTCAACAAAGTTAAGAACACGACATTGCAAAACCCAATCACTATCTATGTAATGTGCCACCAAACACATGTACCGAATATTTTGATTAGATGTCCACAAATCGTAGTCAAACTTATTGATTCGACCTCTCTAAGACTCTTCTTTAGTTTGCTCTTTCTCATATTCATAAACTTTCATGCATTCATTTTTAATAGTCTTCCTACCAATACTTTCATAGTTGTTATTCATCCACTTCATCAAGATATTAAACCATTTATGCTCAACCATCCTAAATGAATAGTCATGGACAATTATCATCTTTGCAATCAATTTTCTAGTGTGCTCATGGTCATATTCGGTAGGATTAACAACAAGACAACCATCATCCGCAACAAAGTTGAGTGTACCTTGAGCAAGTTGTCGTTTAGCCTTAGCAAGCTTGTTCCGAAATGCTTTGAGCAAGGTGGTTAAGGTGGCGGTTCCGTTGTGAAGTTGCTCCCCCTGGATGGTAGACATAACTCTTATGACAGAATCGCACTTTGCCTTTGTCTCCATAACACCAAACTCCTTCTCGGATTGAACTTCTATCTCCTTGAAATACTTCCAACAACCATCTCTCTTTCCTCTCTTTACCTTGGTCTTTGAAGGAGATAAATGAATACCGGCCCCGACCTTCAGTTTCTTCCGTCCTCTAGTTGGCTTTGATGGATTTGATGGCATGCTTACATATTCTCCCTCTTCCTCCCGACTTCCATCATCGGCCGCATCCGCATCATCATCCGTCCAAGCACACTTACGGATATAGCACTAGCATCATTCATGTCAAAGTTCCCTCCACTCTCCTCATCCTCCACCAAAGGCTCGATGTACCGCACAATAACACAAATAACATATTACATACATGTAAAAATAAATAGATTGCTACGAACTAGCCTACACGGCTACACAAGCAAACAAAGCTAACTACACTAGAGATTACGGTTTACAAATCTACAATCTACGGAATACACGACACATGTTCGGATGAATTTAAATAAATAGATTGGCACAATTGCATACCCGCATCCCGCATATTAGCATATTTTCACACGAATCACGAATCACTCACATTTTAGGGAGCAAACTACAAATCAAACCTTCAACAAAAATGAATACCGTGTCCGTGTTTGCCGATCCCCGACCTCGACCACGGGCACGGCCACCGTGACCACGATTGTTCGGCATCTTCTTGCGCTTGCTCCTCGATCCAAGACTTGCTGGCATAGCTACCGCGCCTGGAATCCCTTGGATTTCTTCCCCGTCCTCCATGACCACTTCTATGGCAGCGTGCGAGTGCGGCGGCGTAGAGTTGGGACTACGGGCTGCGGCTGTGGTGTCGCCGTGTCGGCGGGCGGCGACGGTCGATGGGGGCGAGACCGTGACTCCGCGAGGGCAAGCGCCAAGGGCGATGGGCGGCGATGCGTCGCGACTAGGCGAGATGCGGCGCGGCGGTGGATTGGAGAAGAGCCGGGGAGGGGAGGGGGTCACGGTCTCACTCGTGCGGCCGGCCGGCAGATAATGTTAGGGTTCGCAATTGGGCCGGGCCTAGCCGCAAATGATGTATGGGCCATAAGTGTCGAACCAATTTTAGTCGCTTTCTTGACAATTTACTCGGCTTGTTATGGCTCGCGAGCGGCTCGCGAGTCGGCTCGAGCCGGCTCATTATAAAACGAGCCGGCTCATTAAAAAACGAGCCGGCTCATTATACAACGAGTCGAGCTCGAGCCGAGCCATTAACGAGCGAGTCGAGCGAGTTAGCGAGTTTCGAGTTTTTCGTCCGGCCCTAGCCGCATCTCCGTCTTCGGTTCTTCGGTCTTGGCTTTGTGGATCAACTAAGGAACCTAGTGGTTTTCTGGTGAACCACCGGAAACCCCGCGAACTCGGTGTAGCCTCCGCCAATCGCCACTCATGACTCGGCTCCCACGTAGTCCCGGCTCGACCTTGGTGTTAAGGCTCAACCAAGAAACCGTCCATGACTTCACCTTGCTGTTCGTGCCACCATGCAGCCCGCACTTGACTCCACTGGCCACCGGGTCCCTCGAACGAAGCCTACTTATCTTCTCCACACCTGGAGGCCTCACCGGCAATGACCTTTTGCGCTTGTTCTTCACCTGCACCAGCACCAATCAAGCCGCAACCTGCACCTGCAATACTTAGCCAAGAATCAGTCCACACAACGTTGTCAATCACTCATCACACTAGGAAGCGACCATCCACCGGTCCTCGAACCACACATGGTCCTCAATCTCCCCCTTGATGAGTGCATTGACAACCCCCACAAATAGTAACATGAGGAAAAAGAAGAAGAAAAGAAACGAATAAAAAGAAACTCCAACAAGCGATCGAAAGCCAAACAAAGGCACAGAGAAAGATCACCTGAAGAAGACAAGTCTCGGACCCTTAGGCAAGGGCAATGGCTCGACACATCCGAGACAAAACTATGCTCAAGCAAAGAGCGCAAGCCACCAAACCAGCTCGACAAACCACAAAGAGCTCCCCCTGCACACATGCAAACCCCCCTGAACCAATGCAACTCCCCCTGGATGAATGCATGCGAACCACCTCATGAAACAGAACAGCTGCATCAGCTCAGCTCTCACCAGTCAGACCGGTCACCCTCACCGGTCAAACCGGTGGACAAGGTCGCCCAGCACCTAGGAACTACACCAGTCAGACCGGTGCCCCTCACCGGTCTGGCCGATGCCACCTGGGAAACTTCCAGAGCTCAAAAATAACTCGAAACCACTTGAAAACCTTCTAAATGCGTGCAACAAGCCATTTCAAGCTCAAACTTCTCCCCCTTGTTGACAATGCATGAATCAAGCTAACAATGCAAAAAATTCAACCTAGAGCTTCTCAAATAGACAAAATTCAACATAGGATGCTACACATGTTCAAATGAGAAAGTTAGATACTCTATAGCTTCGTATTGACATCAACTACATGATCACCAAGTTTCACAACCATTGGACGAAGCTAAGATGGAAGTGAGCACTTTTGCGAAAAATTTCCCTCTCACGAGCAAAGTCATAAACATGAGCAAAACATGTCCGCAAAGCCACACAAACTTCATGCTAGGATAACCATTCTAATCATAAGACCATCACAAACACCCACAAGCACCTCATGTCATGTCAAAGCCACCGAGCCATGTGCCTACTTCTATATATGAGACTTCTCATTGGTAGGCATCATGCAACGGTTTAGCACCCAAAGCAAATTAAATTTAGCACATATGACATGGGAGCACATTTTCCAAGCAATTTACATTTCATTTTCAGATTCATATTTGGTACATGAAATGTCTTTGCGACAAAAGGAACTTATGCCCCTCCACAAGATAAAGCATGAGGGCTAAACATTCATGATGACAAATGAGCCTTTGGCCCCATATAATCAAAATAAGCTATCCAACCACAAATTAAGCATAGCCAAACCACTAAAACATGTCAAGATCATATAAATGCATTTACTCACAAGAGAGCATACATATGACATTTTTCAAAAACATAGTCATCAACCATGGATATAAACCAAGATTATCAAGAGCTAAGCCAAACTAACCATATCATACCAAACAAGCTCACAAAGACATAAATATCATTCCATGGTGAACAATGTATATAGGAGAAGCTTTTCCTAACCAGTGCATATGATACAAAATGCATGCAATCTAAGATACAAAGATGCTTATACATCATGTTACATATGCCATGCCAAATGCAAGAAATGCACAAAAGAAAGCTATACATATGCTACAAAGGAGCTCCCACACACCAACTCAAGAAATCAAAACACACACCAAGCTCCCCCCGCAAACGAGTGAAAGTTGCTTGATCTAGGGGTTTGGTGAAAATATCGGCTAGTTGGTCATGTGTGGGTACATGGATCAAGGTTATCTTTCCTTTCTCTACGTTGTCTCTCAGAAAATGATACCTCACTTCTATGTGCTTGGTTTTGGAATGGAGCACTGGTTTCTTTGCAACACTTATGGCACTGGTGCTATCACATTGAAGTGGGACATGTGTATACTCCTCACCAAAGTCACTCACGGTGTATGTGATCCAAAGGAGCTGAGAGCAACAACTAGCTGCGGTAACATACTCTGCCTCGATAGTGGATTGAGCAACACTCGACTGTTTGCAGGAAGACCAAGACACCAAAGAAGATCCCAAGAACTGACAAGTCCCAGAAGTGGACTTCCTATCCAAACGACACCCGACAAAATCCGCGTCTGAAAAAACATGAAGCGCCAAAGAATAGGACGCGGAGTACTAAAGGCCGAAGCGGGAGTGTGACACAAGTACCTGAAAATGAGCTTAACCGCTTCCCGATGCGAAGTCCTTGGAGACGCTTGAAAACTAGCGCACAGACATACCGAGAACTGGATGTCCGGCCTCGTCACCGTCAAGTAGAGGAGTGACCCGATCATGCTTCGGTACTCCTTTTGGTCCATGTGTTCACCTTCATCATCCGCATCAAGAGCTGTAGTCGTACTCATCGGCGTCGCCATAGCCTTGGAGTCCTCCATCTTGAACTTCCGCACAATGACCTTGGTGTACTTAGCTTGGTGCACAAATGTTCCTTCCTTTGATTGCTTAATTTGTAGCTCAAGGAAGAACTGCAACTCGCCCATCATGCTCATCTCAAATTCCCTGCTCATATCCTCTGCAAACCTTGCAACAAGAGAGTTAGACGAGCCACCAAAGACAATATCATCCATGTATACCTGCACAATCAGGATATCTATGCCCTGCCTGAGTAGAAATAAGGTCTGATCGACCTTTCCCATCTCAAACCTGTAACACCCCATGGTTTTGCTCAGTGGTAATTTGTGCTAATGACCATCTTAACACCTCCTTAACCACCCATGAAGAATCCTAGGTTGACCCATGGTCAAAACCCCACTCAAAAACCCTAATGTCTTTTGACCCCCCTAGTGCCAGTGTAGACTTTGTGCACGTTCTCCAAAATTTCCCTAAACACTTCAAAATCACCCAAAGGGAAAAATGTGCAGAATTTCAAGGCACACAACTTTGCTGTTGAGTGGCATTGCTGATTTGGAGAGTAGGGTAGTGGAAATGGCAAATCAAGGTGCTGGGTTACTTTTTATCGGCGTCGAGAAATTGGCCAACTTGGCATGCCGTTCCTGCTCGATCCCTTGCATAAAACCCTTACCAACATTTGTGAAAGTTGTAGAGGGGTGTGTGATCTTCAACTTTGCTTCAGACCATAAGGTGCACTTTAGTTTTAAAATCCAGAGAAAATTCATTTTGAAAACCGCGGCAAAATAGAAAACACCGGGAAAGCCCGAGACGCGCTCCGCCGCGACGTCGTGCTCGGCCACGTCGGCAACCCATCGTACGCGCCGTACCCGCGTCGGCGCGCACGCCGAGGCGCCGGAGTGACGGCCGGCCACCGCACGCGCGCCGGCGGGAGCACACCCATGCCGTCCGTGGCAAGTGGGTCGTGCGGGTGGCGCCGATCCACCGGCCGGCGCACCGCTCGTGGCGCGCCATTGGCCGCCGGAGCGGCGCACGTCACCGGCCATGCCCCCGGCCTCTCCACGCGTGCAAGTGGCACCGACGTGACCCCATCTACCCCAACCGACCTCCCGCGCACTTATAAGTCAGCCCCCGGTTGCTCCTCGCGCGCACGCGCATCAGCCCGAGCCACCGCCGTTCCACCATTGGCACCGCCGGTGCGCACCTCCCTCCAGTCGAAGCCCTCGCCCACGCAAGCTCCTAAACCCTTCCTTGTGCACCCCAATAGCTTCCCGAGCCGCTTGTTGATCAAGCCGAGCTGCACGATCGCCGGAGCCCGAGTTCCCGCGGCCGCCGCCGACCGCCGCCGCCGCCGAGCTCGCCCCTCCGCCGATCCTCCGCGCCCCGGTGACTCCGCCTAGCATCTTCCCTAGGCCACATGGAAGCTCCCGGGGCAGCGTATTGTTGAGCATCGCCTTTTCCCGCACCGCCGTCCGAGTTCCCGCGGCCGCGCCGCTGCTGCTCCGTCGCCGCCGCTCGCCGGCGACTTCCCCGTCCGATCCTCCTCCACCGATCGTTCACGGATGAGTCCAATCGACGATCCCTGTAGCTTGTTTGTCTGCCCGTGCTCCACCTCGCCGCCGGCGAGCTTGCCATCGCCGTCGGGACCAAGGGGGGGAACCAAGGGTATAAATGTGAAAGATTCAAAAGTTCTAGGGTCTTTCGTGCATAAAGATTGTTCCCTATTTTGTGGTTTGGTCCAGCAACTGGTAAAATCGATTAAAAATTGTAAAAAATCCAAAAATAGCAAACTCAATTTTTTTGTGCTCAGTGTAACAAGAACTACAACTTTCTCCAAATATGTCTATACTTTTGAGTTTTAGTTTTTGCTTGGAAAATAGAAATGTAAAATACCTAGATTTGTGATTCTGAAAATCCACACAAGATCTTGAGCTGGATTTTGGATATGTTGTGGGAACTAGCATGTTTAGGTTCTGTGCCAAAATTTGCACAAAGTTACTGAAGGGATCTTTCTGTATAAATTATCTTGTGATATTGGTAAATCTACCTAGATGATTTTTGTAACTTAAAGTATAATTATTTTTGAGCCCTACCTCTGGATATCATCTTGTAATGTTGAAATGCACCTCTGGCGAATTTATCATGATTTTATCTCTGTTAGAAATATTATTTCCTCATTTATGCTTGTTTTTAATCATAAATTTGTGTAGCAAGATCCATAAAGGCTATAGGTGTGTTTATTGGTTCTTTAGTCTTGTTTTGGACCAAATCATGTGTAGGAGAAAGTTTGGATTCATTTCTATTATATTTATTTTGATATGTATTAATCTTTTAATTGCTAACTAGAATTGCCTTTAACTTTTGTGTATTAAATTCAGTGGTGCAAAATCAAATACTTGCTGTCCAGAGGTGTGCCTCCTGGTCATTAGTACTAGTAGGTACTGCTGGTTAAGATTGTTATGTTTTTAGTTGCTTAAAAGAGTTCAAACTAGATTAATCTAGTAAAGGAAAATAGGAAAAATACTTTCTTTTGTGCATAAGTCACATAAATGAGTTAGAAAAGCAAAATGGTGGTGCCAAAGTAAATTCCTTGCTGTTTGTTTTTAAATTAAATATTTCTTTAACAGATGTGCACACAATCACCTTAAAGAGAAGTCTAAATGAGCTTTTTGATTATCTTTAAAAGGAGAAATGTTTAATTACTTTTCTTAAGGTGAATATGACCAACCTCACACTCCTTGTTGCTGTTGGTACTGTTTTAGAATTAAATTAAAATAGTTGCACTCCTAATCACTACATTGCATTCCCCGTGTAGAAGTCCCCGACGGTAGCTATACGCTTGTGCCGGCTAACGAGGACGAGGGAGCAGGAGGAGACGTGCACTACGTGACTGTAGAGCAAGACCCGGACCAAGGTCCGGAAGTGTGTGGGACTGCTTGTGCTGACGAAGGCAAGCCCCAGGTTTTTCATTAACCTATGTGTTTCTTTAAACCCCTGAATTTATTTATTGTTATTGTATGTGCATTTACGTTCAGGAGTTGAAATGAAACCCCAGTTGCATGAACCATAAGTACCTATGATCTTTTACTAGCATGTTAGGTCGTTAGTTGCTATGCTTAAGGATCCGGTACAAGTCGAGTGATGTTTGTCACTCGCAAGAATAGGATCCCCTTTATGGAATCACCATATGTTAAATGGATTGCTCATGTGGTAAGAGTATAGGATTTGGGCTCCGGTCCAATGGCTTCGTGGGCTAAGTGTTTGAATGTACTAAACACTTGTCAGAAATGGGTACGATAAGCCTAGTACCTAAATGAGGCGGTACGGGGTTTTACTATCACTACTCTTAGGGTTGTGACCCCGGGCTCGCCACCCGAGTGCATGCGTGAGGCTGGGTGACCTTTGTGGCGTAACCCAGATAAACCTTGTACTTAAGACTGTGAGCTATTATCGCCAAACCGAGGAATGACGGGAACCGCCTGGTTGGTGAACTCTTATTGAGGGCACCTCCCGTGTGTTTAGGTCCACCTTGCAAGGTTATGAATCAATCGATTGTCGGCCTCTCACCGTTATCTGAGACTACTTACCCGACTGGCCATGATATCCCTTTACGATGGAACTTTGTGAAGATTATTACTTTGATTAATTGCTTGTACAACTTTGGTTGTAATAGTCACGTATCTAGTAATAATTACTTCAACTAGAACTTGAGCTAAAACATGAAAAGTAAGGATTCACTACTTAGCAAGTTTGTTTGGCAAACAAACCCCCTAGCCAAAAGCCTTGCATGACTAGAGGTAAAGTCTTTTCTTTTAGACGGGTAAGTCTTGCCGAGTATTAGTATACTCGGCCTTGCTTTATAAATGTTGTTCCGGGTAATGCATCCGATGTGTGGCCCGGAGAACTTCCAGCCGGCTGGGAGCTGGAATGGGTGGATGACGAAGAGTTATTGCATCATGGACATGCCTCCTATGATGTGATCGTATTGTTTAGTTATCTTCCGCTGTTTTCAATAAACTCTGAACCATTTACTTTCATGTCAAAGAACTATGTTTGTAATAATGACCCCTACGGGGATGTGATGGATAATTTGTAAGGCACTGCGGACTCTCCTTCGTGGGAGTTTTAATGCATTCGTTCGATCCTCTCTAGGTTTCCAAGTGATTTACGGGTGTAAACCCTAAGCAATACTCAACGGGATGCTTCTTTATTATCGCTTAATGACCAAATGGAGTGGTTTAGGCGATAGTACGGAATTATCCCGGGTGGGGTTGTCACAGCTGGTATCAGAGCGATTGAATGCACCGGAGTGATTAGACTAATATTAATCACATGATTTACAATAAAACTTGTCAAGATTGATTGAATTTTGAAAACCGTTGGATCGTTAAGGAATGATCTAGATCGATAGGCCCTAGAGTGAATTTTTGGGTTCTTTAAGGTGGCATAAGAATCTATGGTTTATTTTCCTAACTTCCAGCACTTTACTTTATGTCAGACTTACTTTATTGCACAACCAAACTAGATGAGCCACGTGTTTAATACGTGTGCTGTTCCGCATCACGGGAATTGCGAGGGTTGATGGAGTAATCCCTTCCATGGATCCCATCTTCGCGTCTAGATATGAGTCGTGGTGTCGCCACGTGTTTCATACGTGTGCATTCCGCATGTCGATCATGCGAGGCAAGGATACACTCCATTCAAACGGAGGGTCTCCGAGGTTGTACGTTGTCCATGCAGCGGCTTGACGCATGGATACCATTTCTATAAGTGAACGGTACTGTATGTGGACACTTTCGTGATGTGCTGGCATGAAAGGTTCGTTTTCTGCAGGTGCACTAACAACGTTCGAAAGTCGTTAAGTGCGAATCGATTAGCTCCGATTAGTTATTATAAGGAGAGCCGATTATAAGCTTGCCACCGGTACTAACTACGTCTTTTGGATCTAGTTGGAAGGTCGTATAAGGCGTGTGCATGCATGATTAAAATCTTGATGAACCTAAAATTTACCCTTAATTGCTTGAATAATTTGTCTAGGGTGAACCGCTTGATCTTAGATAAGGTTTTTCCTCTCTTTTGAAATTAGGAAAATTCGGGCAGATTCTGTCTCTGTCATTTCTCAATTTTTGTAGCCAAATCTGTAAGGAATCTGAATAGACATCCTTTAGGAAAGTTGTTCCTTATGAAGTTGAGCATCCACTGTGAATTTTACAGGATTTTAGGAATTTTCTATAGAGAGTTATGCTCAGTTTAGCGAGTCTCTGTTCTGCTGTTTGTCAGAACAGCACCCTTCCGCAAAAGAAATTTTTCGAGCGTGTTCCAATCCAATTTAGATTTACCTTTGAATACCAAAAGTGTGCATAATAATCTCATTAAGTTGCTGTGAAAAATTGGGAATTTTTGGGGCCCTGATTTTTATGTTATGAATTTTTGTTCATACCTACCAGATTTTTACCCTATTGCTCGTTGATGTCGATTGATATCTAACGTGTAGTTCCTAATTGTTGTACAGATGGCGCATCCACCGATCTACGAGATCAACGCGGACGGTACGATTCGTACCGATGCCCTTCACTGGGAGGGTTTTCCCCGTATCTTGTGGGAGACTCTCAGTGAGGTGGGCTACGTTACGCCGCCGCTGTACGAGGTGGTCTCTTTTTGGGACCAGGGTGTTCCCTACGCCCACACGACCGCTACCGTGCTTCCTCACCCCGAGCATCCGGAGTGGGCGGACTTGAGCATGGTGTTCTTTGCTCACCGCGGTGTTGAGTCGGTTGAGTCCGCGGCCATGCGGATTCTTCACACCTTCCGTGAGTAGCACCGGACGAGGTGATGCTTGCATCGCGCCGGGTTTGTTCCCGACCATAGACCCACTCGACCCGGCTTGGTGTGAGCGTCTCTCGCTCACCGACGTGTTACTCACGGCAGACCCTCCAGCGGTTGTTGTGCGTCAGCTTCTGAGGTTCTTGGAGGCGGTGTACAACATGCAGGTGTTTCGTCTTTCCACTCAGGGTATGCTCTCCGTTGTGTTGATGGACTCCACAGCGATGAGGGATATCCTTACCCTTGACCTTCAGTACGAGCGCCAGACCATTGCTCACCTCTAGCAGGAGATCGTTACGCTTCAGGACGAGCGCATTCAGTGGCACCAGGAGCGTGCTGAGCTCACGGAGCAGTTGTTTGCCCGAGAGCACGCTCTTGAGATGACTCAGGTGCAGCTCGCTCACACTGAGGCTCAGCGTTTTGCCTTGGTGCAGAACATGATGGAGATGCAGAACCAGGTAGCAGAGATGGAGATTGAGGTAGAGGTGTGGCAGGCGATGGCCCAGCAGGGTCAGCAGCCGCCGATCGCACCACCGGCCGCACCTGCCGCTCCAGACGAGCTACAGGGAGTTTCAGGCTTGAGCGAGGACAGTGCTGGTGGTCCACCACCTGACTCTCCGGACACTAGTACTGGCTCCGCTGCAGGTTACTAGTAGTTTTAGCAGTTGTCTTTAGAGGATGATCATGTACTCTTAGTTTAGCCTCCTCAGCTAGCTTTTGTGTAAGGGTAGAGGCTGCTCAGAGAGTATATTGGATGACCTTTTGTTGTACATAAGTGTGTAAGCGGTTCCAAGACTCCGCATGATGTAATGCGTAGATGGACATCTCGTGTTGTCATGTTTGATGAATAATTCAGGATTGTTGTGATCAAAATTTCGCCTTGTGTTGAATACCAATCTTGTGTGTTATATTGTGGAGATCATGCTCACCAAAATTCACCACCATTGCATAAGCGTACCGAGAGTTATAGCAAAAATTTTTCAGTTCGGCCTGCAGCTAAAACAGCTAGGCAGAACCCCGGTATTGGAATTTTTCGGGCATGTTAATGTTGGATTTAGACCTTGGGTTGAATACCAAGGTTGGAGCTCAGGAAATTTCACACTTGCTGACCAAAAATGGGAGTTTTTGCTATTGCGGGCAGAGAGTTATGAATTTTCCAGTAACTCCGCTGTGCCGTCTAGTTTTCCACCAAATTGGTGCTATGAGTTTCATGCTGCATATTCTTCTTGTGGATAATGTGAACAAGCTTGCGAATATGTGACTAATGAAAATCTCATGGATTTCAGATGGCGGGACAAACTCGTGCTTCTCCCAATGGCTTTGGTGCAAGCGGGAGTGACGCTCCGCCTCCTCCTCCCAACATGACCATCCAGGAGCAGTTTATGGTCACCCAAACCGAGGTGATGAGGCAGCTCTTGCGGACGCAACGGCAGCTTGCTCGGCGCTGCAGAATAACCCTCGTGGGGAAAACATCGACGGCCAGCCTCGAGTCACAAAATATGAGCATTTCTATGCCATGAAGCCCCCGACTTTTGAAGAGGCCAAAGAGCCACCGGGCCGCCGATGCGTGGATCAAGGCTATTGAAGCCAAGTTCTCTCGTGTTCACCTTGCCCCGCTTTGAGGAGCGAGAGGCCAACTTCGCTGCTCTCCGGCTTCGTGGTGCGGCATTGATATGGTGGGAGAACTTCAAGACCATGATTCTCGCGGACACCGCATCACATGGGCTGAATTCAAGCGAGCCTTCAAGGAACATCACATTCCTAAGGGGTCTCATGGATAGGAAGATGAAGGAGTTGCTTGCTTTAAAGCAAGGATCTGACATGGTGTATGAGTATGCAAAGAAGTTCAATGCCTTGTGTCAGTATGGTGGGCATCATGTTGACAACGATGCCAAGAAGATAGAGCGTTTCCGTGATGGGCTACACGGGGATCTCTATGAGAGGCTTAATCTTTATGAGCCTAACAGCTATCAGGACCTTGTGAACAAGGCCATTTCTCAAGAAGATGCCATGTCCAAAGCCCAGAGGGATAGAAAGAGGCAGGCCGGATTCACCACTACTGGTGGGTCGGGCAAGAAATTCCGTTTCATCAAGAAAGGTACTCAGGGTCCTCCCCAGTCATCCTCAACTGGACACTGGAGGGTGACCCCGTCTCAGAACAAGCCATCTGGGAACTTCCAGTTCCGTAAGGCATAGCAGCAGCCATTCAAGCCTAGTGCACCCCCGACTAATAGCAACAACAACAGTGCTACCAAGGACCACCGCTGCTATAATTGTGGGCAACCCGGACACTATGCCAATGAGTGCCCTAAGCCCAGGCAGAACAAACAGGGCGAAAGCTCAGGCTTCCGTCAGGGGAACCAAGTCAAGAAGCCCGTGGTGCAAGTCAAGCAGGGTAAACTCAACTTCACCACCCTGGCTGACGTTCTAGAGGGAGCAACAGTGTTGACGGGTACATTCTCTATCCGTGATCACCCTGTTAGAATATTGTTTGATTCTGGAGCGACTCATAGTTTCATCAGTGAAAGCCTAGTGAGCAAGTTGGGCTTACATTCTTGTCATACCAAAGATTCTTTCGTCGTGGCCACGACGGGAGGAAGAATCCTCTCCAACACTATAACCAAAGCCGTCCCCTTGCAGCTCGGCAGTAAAACTTTCTTAACCAACCTAATTCATTTAGGGTTGGGAGGTCTAGATGTCATTCTAGGAATGAATTGATTGACCCAACATCAAGTGATTTTGGATATTGCCACTAGAACGATAGAAATCCATTCCCCTACCAGTGGTCATACGATCTTGTACCTACCCCAAGTGGAGAACACCCATCCTTGTTCCTATCGTTGCCGTAACCACCCAACCGGAAGATATTCCGGTGGTGTGTGAGTATCCCGACGTTTTTCTCGACGACTTGCACTGGTATGCCACCGGACGGGACGTCGAATTTGTCATAGAACTTCAGCCGGGTATCGCACCAATATCTAAAAGGCCCTACCGAATGCCACCCAAAGAACTGGCAGAGTTGAAGGTTCAGTTGCAAGAATTGCTTGATAAGGGATATATCCACCCGTTCTTCTCCTTGGGGAAGTCCCGCTCTGTTTGTGAAAAAAAGATGGTAGGTTGCGGATGTGCGTTGACTATCGTCCACTCAACGCGGTGACAATTAAGAATAAATATCCGTTGCCCCGTATTGATGTTCTTTTTGATCAATTGGCTGGTGCCAAGGTCTTTTACAAGATTGATCTTCGATCTGGCTATCATCAAATAAAAATTCGAGCAAGTGATGTACCAAAGACAGCCTTTTCCACTAGATACGGTCTCTATGAATTCCTAGTGATGTCTTTTGGTCTCACCAATGCACCTACCTATTTCATGTACCTTATGAACTCAGTTTTCATGAATGAACTGGACAAGTTCGTAGTGGTTTTCATTGATGATATTCTCATATATTCCAAAAGCGAAGCCGAGCACGCGAAGCATCTTCGTATTGTCTTACAGCGATTGAGAGATCACAAACTCTATGCCAAATTCTCTAAATGTGAATTCTGGCTGAATAGTGTGAAGTTTTTGGGTCACACTATTTCCAAGGATGGTATCTCTGTGGATCCTAGCAAAGTGCAGGAGGTCATGGATTGGAAGCTACCCAAATCAGTACACCAAATCCGTAGCTTTCTGGGTCTAGCAGGCTATTATCGTCGGTTTATTCCGGATTTCTCCAGGATAGCTAAACCCATGACTGAACTTCTGAAGAAGAGTGTCAAGTTTGTGTGGAGCGAGGAGTGTGACCAAGCTTTTCACACCTTGAGGAAACACTTAACCTCAGCTCTCGTATTGACTCAACCGGATATGTCCAAACCGTTTGAGGTGTTTTGTGACGCTTCGGGCACTGGCCTTGGTTGCGTGCTTATGCAAGAAAACCGAGTCATTGCCTATGCCTCACGGGCACTTCGACCTCATGAGAAGAACTATCCCACTCATGATCTTGAGTTAGCAGCAATTGTGCATGCCTTGAAGCTTTGGCGGCACTACTTGATGGGTAATCATTGAAATATCTACACCAACCACAAGAGTCTCAAGTATATTTTCACTCAATCTGACTTGAATATGAGGCAACGAAGATGGTTGGAATTAATCAAGGATTATGATTTAGAAGTCCATTATCATCCCGGCAAGGCTAACGTGGTTGCAGATGCGCTTAGCCGCAAGCATTGCAACTATGTGACGTTGGAGCCGAGGAATGAAGCTTTATGTGAAGAAATGAGGAAGCTTAGCTTGGAAGTGGTGGAGCATGGCAAGCTTCATGCTGTCTCTATCGAATCCTCTCTCCATGAGAGAATTGCTGTAGCTCAACTCAGTGATGAAGAGGTTCAGAAAATCAACCAAAAATTAGAAGAAGGAGACCCCAAGTATGATTGTTTCCGAAAGGATGACAAGGGAATTGTTTGGTTCGGACAAAGATTAGTGGTACCTCGGAATCAAGACTTAAAGAAGGAGATTTTAGATGAGGCTCATCTCTCTAAATTCACCATTCACCCCGGAAGTACCAAAATGTACCGAGATCTTAGGGAAAATTTTTGGTGGTCAAAGATGAAGGGTGAAATAACCGAGTATGTGTCCAGTTGTGACACATGCCAAAGAATCAAGGCTAGTCATCTAAAGACCGCGGGTCAAATGCAACCATTAACCATCCCTGCATGGAAGTGGGACGATATCAGCATGGATTTCATTGTCGGTTTACCTCTCACGCCTCGGAAGCATGATTCCATTTGGGTCATAGTTGACCGGCTTACCAAGACCGCTCACTTTATCCCCGTCCACACCACCTATTCAGCTGAGCGCTACGCGGAAATCTATATTGATCTCATAGTGAGCTTACATGGTGTTCCCAAGACTATCTTGTCAGATCATGGCACTCAATTCGTTGCTCACTTCTGGGCACAGGTGCATGAATCTTTGGGAACCAAGCTAATCCATAGCTCCAGTTATCATCCTCAGACTGATGGTCAGACGGAAAGGGTAAATCAAGTAGTAGAAGATATGTTGAGGGCTTGTTTCATTCATTTTGACAAATCATGGGACAAATGCCTAGCTCTAGCAGAGTTTGCTTACAACAATAGCTATCAAGCTAGTTTGAAGATGGCCTCATTTTAAGCCTTGTATGGAAGAAGGTGTCGTACCCCTTTGAATTGGTCACAAGCGGGTGAACGAACCTTGTTTGGTCCTAAGCTAGTGCAAGAAGCCGAAGAAAAAGTGAGTGTTATTAGAGAGAATCTGAGAGCAGCTCAGATGAGGCAAAAGAGCTAGCATGATAAAGCTAAAGCTCCCCGAGAGTTTGAAGTTGGTAATTACGTATACCTAAAGGTATCTCCAACCAAAGGCGTACAACGCTTTGGAGTAAAAGGGAAATTAGCTCCACGCTATATTGGTCCTTATGAAGTCACCGAGAAGTTTGGTACGACTGCCTATCGTATTCAACTTCCCGACCAATTATCTGCAGTGCACGACGTGTTTCACGTCTCGCAACTGAAGAAGTGTGAGCAAGTCCCAGAGACACAAATAATTGAAGAGACCAATGCGGAAATAGAACCAGATCTATCGCTAGCAGAGTATCCAATGAGGGTATTGGATCATAAAGAAAGGCAGACTAGAAGACAAAAGGTGAAAATGTACAAGATACAATGGAGCCACCACACAGAAGAAGAAGCTACATGGGAGACCGAGCAGTTTCTCAATGCCAAGTACCCCGACTTTCTTCCGAGTCAAGCTCGTAAGTGAACTCTCCTCACGTGCTCTTGATTCGAATCTCGGGACGAGATTCCTGTTAAGGGGGGTAGGCTGTAACACCCCGTGTTTTTGCTCAGTGACAAATTGTGCTAATGACCCACTTATTCACTCCTCTAACTAACCTTGAGGACATTAGGTCAACCCTTGGTCAAAGCCCTAGCTCAAAACCCCTTTTATCCCCTTAACCCCTTGATGCCATTCTAGAACTTTGGCATGTTCTCCAAAATTTCTCTAAACACTTCAAAACCACCCAAAGAGAAAAATGTGCAGAATGTTGAGGCACACAACTTTGCTGTTGATTGGCATTTGAAATTTGGAGAAATTCTTGGTGAAACAGGCCTTGGAAGGTGCCCTGTTCCTATTCACAGGCGCCGAGTTTTTGGCTGTGTTGGCATGGTGTTCCTGCTCCATTGCTTGAACAAAACCCCTACAAGTTCTTGCGAAAGTTGTAGAGGGATCCCTAATCTCCAACTTTGCTTCAGACGCTAAGGTACAGTTTAGTTTGAAAAATTGGAGAAAAACAATTGTGAAAACAGATCAGTGAAATACATTTGGCACCGAGAACGCCGGAGCGCGTTCGGGCGCGACGTCGTGCGCGGCCACATCGGCCACCGCCGTACGCGTCGTACCCGCTTTAGGCGCGCACGCCGAGGCGCCGGTGTGACCGCCGGTCACCGCGCGCGCGCCGGCGAGCACTCATGCGTGCCGTCCGTGGCAAGTGGCCGGGCCGGTGGCGCCGATCCGCCGGCCCGCGCACCGCCCGTGGCGTGCCATTGGCCGCCGGAGCGGCTCATGTCGACGGCCATGCCCTCGGCCTCCCTACGCGTGCCAAGAGCTTCAGCCCTTCCATGTGTACCACCGCACCTCCCCGAGCTGCTTGTTGTTCAAGCTGAGCCACCCATTCGCCGGAACCCGAGTTCTCGCGGCTGCCGCCGAACCGCCGCCGCCGAGCCCGCTCCTCCACCGCTTCTCCAAGCCTCGTGACCTGCCTAGCATCTTCTCTGGGTCACATGGAAGCTCCCGTGCAGCATGTGGTTGAGCCCAGGCCTTCCCCTCACCGCCGTCCGGTTTCCGCGGGTGCGCCGCCGCTGCTCCGCCGCCGCCGCTCGCCGGAGTCTCCCCCGGTCGATCCACCACCGCCAATCGGTCACGGGTGAGTCTAGTCGACGATCCCTGTCGCATGTTTGCGTGGCCGAGCCCCACCTCACCGCTGGTGAGCTGGTTCCCACTGTCGGGCCCGAGGGGGGGCCGAGGGTATATCTGTGAAGATTTCAAAAGTTTTAGGGTCCGCAGTGCAAGAAGATTCTTCCTTGTTTTGTGAATTAGTCCAGCACCTTGTAAAATTGATTAAAAATCATAGAAAAATCCAAAAATAGCAAACCCAATTTTTCTGAGCTCAGTGTAACAAGATCTACAACTTTGTCCAAATGGGTATATACTTTTGAGTTTTAGTTTTTGCTTGAAAAATAGGAATGTGAAATACTTAGATTGGTGTTTCTGCAAAATCCACCAAAACTCTTGAGCTAGATTTTGGATATGTTGTGGTAACTAGTATGCCTAGACTCTGTGCCAATATTTGCACAAAGTTGCTGAAGGGATCTTCCTGAATAAATTATTTTGTGATATTGGTAAATCTGCCTAGATGATTTTTGTAGCTGGTTACATAATTATTTTTGAGCCCAAATTCTGGTTATAGTATTGTTATGTTAAAAAGCACCTTTGGTGAATTTACCATGATTTTATCTCTGTTAGAAATATTATTTCCTCATTTATGCATGTTCTTTATCATAAATATGAGTAGCATGTTTCATAAGGGCTATATGTGTGTTTGTTAGTTCTTTAAGCTTGTTTTGGACCAGGGTATGTATAGGAGAAAGATGAGGATCAATTCTGTCCTATTTATTTTGTTATGCATTATTCCCTTTTATGCTAAATAGGAATGCTCCTATTTTGGCGTATTAAATTCAATAGTGCTAAAACCATTTTCTTGCTGTCCAAGTATGCCTCCGGTCGGTAGGGACCGGGTGGGGGTTGGCTGGATCGGTTTTGTTCTGTTTTGGTTATGCATAAGAGCTCAAACTAGAATAATCTAGAAAAGGGAAAATAGGGAAAAGTCACTTGTTGGGGGAGTCGGTCTTCGGAAGCATCGCCCGGTCCGCCCACGCCGAAAACCTTCGGCGTGTGCATGGTTTCGGTCTCGCGGGGAGACCCTTCGCTGCAGGAGCACTAACGAAACACTAATGCCGCCCCCCGCCTTATAAGTTTTGTTGTGCGGGGGAGATCCATCATCGCTGTGCTCACCTTCGGCGCCGAAGGCGCCAAACAACGCGTGCTTCGGTAATGAAGGCCCAAGGGAAGCAGGGGCTGGGAGCGCTGGCCCAGGACGTCGCGTCTGGGGGCGGCGGCGGCGCAGACGAAGCGCCCGAAGAGTCCCGACGACCCCGGCCCAGGGTCGCTACTTCGGCCCCGAAGGGGCCGACGATCCTGGACACGTGGCCACTGCCGACGTGTAAAGTGGGCTCCGGTCGGGGCGGAGACAAGGGCGGCCGCGTGTAAAGGCGTTGCGGCCGTACGAAGACACGCTGGAGGCCTGTGCGACGCGGGGACTTACTGTTATGCCCTTGTAAAGTGTTTAAAGCGGTTTGTCAGGGTCGGAAAAGGTGTAATTGAGGCAAATGACTATGCCCAGGGGTCTCCTATAAATAGTGAGCCCCTTGTAATGAAACGGACACACCGTAATGAGAAGAGAGCACCGAAGGCGTTCGCCGGCTTCTTCGGCCTTCGGTCTACCGAGTATTCCCTTATTTCCTTTTCGGTCTCATTAAGTTCCGGCGTCTCCTTTCCCCCGCCCAAGTAGAAGTAGGAACATTGCGAGAGTGAGCGAAGGAAGGGAGAGAACTCGGGGGGCCGTTGTGTCGGCGTCCACCCTTCGGGCCCGATTTCCACCAACAGTTTGGCGCCCACCTCGTGGAAGATCTCAGGACCACATGGCTAGGACACGTTCGGCAGGCGCCGAAGCCGCGACGGCTCAGGCGGCGACCACTCCACTCGTGTCGGAGCCCGCCAACCCATCCCCTTCGGCCGTCCAGCCTTCGGCCGGAACCGCCGCCGGGCCAAGCGCGCCTGAGGTAGAGCACACCGCTCTGGGGGTGTTCGAAGTCAGCCTCGAGGGGCTGGGGGCTTCGGCGCAAGACATCGAGGCCCTCCGAAGGATTCGGGCCCTCATCGCTGGCAAGTCCGTGCCGGCTCGGCCCGAGCGGGGAGACGCGCCCACCCTCCTCGCGGATGCGGCCATCCCGGCACCGGGATGCGGCTCCACCACACATCGCTTCCGACGCCATCGACTTCAACATCGGGCGGGCCGAGCGCTACCTCGCCATGCCGCAAAGCCGGATCGGCCGGCGCGACGCCGCCACAAGCAAGCCGCTCCGACGCCGCCCGCACCGCCACCGAGCACCCGCCGCGCACGCCGCGCCGGCGGCCCAAGAACAAGCTCCGGCTCACCCCCGGCAGCCATGCGGGCTCGGGCCGGATCGTGGAGGCGCAAAAGGACGCCTCCGAAGGACAAAGCATAGGGCACCGCCAAGACAGGGGGCAGGTGCACGAGCACCTCGCTCCCGACGACGCCCCACTTCGCAACGTGGTCCCGGTGTCCCCGCTCTCGGTTGAGCTGGAGAGTGCGCCGTGGCCTCGTAGGTTCAACGCCAACACCCTGCCCCAGTACGACGGGGACTATGATCCCAAGGAGTTTTTAATGAAGTTTGAAGCGGCGGTTGAGTCCAACGGAGGTGACGCCACGACAAAGGCAAAGGCCCTCGTGCTCGCGCTCAAGGGAGAAGTCCCGATGCGGTATGCCAACATACCGAAGGGGTACATCACATCATGGTTCCGGTGCGGAACAAGCCGCCGTCCGGCTTCAAGGGCATGCGGGTCGAAGAGTTAGACTCCAACGACCTCGTCAACATGTGCGTCCAAGGGGACCGTGAGTCACCGCAAGAGTACATGCACGGGGTTGTCAAACTAACAAAGCACGCGCGCCCAACGTGTCCGAAAGCAAGCATCATCGACGCCATCGTCGGTGGCCCGAGGGTTGGAAACGCCAAGATGTGCTCGACGGTGGTCAAGCCGAAGTCCGTGCAAGAATTGTTCGAAGTCATGCAAGAATACTGCAAGTCAGACAAAGGCCGCCGCCGAAGGCTCGATCGGGCAAACGCGGCAAAGAAGCAGAAACAACAGGGCCAGTGGGACCAGCCGAAGGGATGGCAAAACCAGCCGCCGAAGCAGGCGAACCGCCAGATCAACAACGTGTCCGCACCCCCCGACCAAAACCAGAACAGGGGCGGCGGCCACAAGGGCGGATACAAGCATACAAAGGGGCCGAAGCCGCAGCAGCATAACCAGCAGAGGGCCGGAGGCGAGCGTTTTTTCTGCTGGCTCCACGGGATTGATGCCCAGCACCACACGCACCAGTGCCCTTCGGCAGTCAAGATGAAGATGGAGTGGGAGGCGGAGGAGAAGGCAAAGGCAGCAGGCATAGCTCTCTCTCTAGTGCATGACTTAAGGAGAAGTACTAGGAAAAGTAAAGTGGTGCTATGAAAGTATTTTTCCTTGCTGTTTGTTTTTAAGTAAATTATCTCTTTAATAGATGTACACACAATCACCTTAAAAAGAAGGCTAAATAGGCTTTTTGGTTATTTCTTTTAAAAGGGAAAAATGTTGAAATACTTTTGTTAAGGTGAATATGGCCAACCATATACTCCTTGCAGCTGTTTGCTACTGTTTTTGAATTCATTTAAAATAATTACACTCCTAATCACTGCATTGCATTCCCTGTGTAGAAGTCCCCGACGGTAGCTATACGCTTGTGCCGGCTGACGAGGACGAGGGAGCAGGAGGAGACGTGCACTACGTGATCGTAGAGCAAGACCCGGCCAAAGTCCGAAGTTTGTGTGTCCGCTTGTACCGACGAAGGCAAGCCCCGGTTTATTCATTAACCCCTGTGTTTCTTTAAAACTTCTGAATTTACTTCTTGTTATTGTATGTGCATTTACGTTCAGAGTTGAAATGAAACCCTAGTTGCATGAACCATAAGTACCTATGATCTTTTACTAGCATGTTAGGTCACTAGTTGCTATGCTTAAGGATCCGGTACAAGTCGAGTGATGTTCGTCACTCGCAAGAATAGGATCCCCTTTATGGAATCACCATATGTTAAATGGATTGCTCATGTGGTAAGAGCATGGGATTTGGGCTCCGGTCCAATGACTTCGTGGGCTAAGTGTTTGAACGTACTAAACACTTGTTGGAAATGGGTACGATAAGCCTAGTACCTAAATGAGGCGGTACGGGGTTTTACTATCACTACTCTTAGGGTTGCGACCTCGGGCTCGCCACCCGAGTGCATGCGTGAGGCTGGGTGACCTTTGTGGCGTAACCCAGATAAACCTTGTACTTAAGACTGTGAGCTATTATCCCCAAACCGAGGACCGACGGAACCGCCCGGTTGGTGAACTCTTAGTGAGGGCACCTCCCGTGTGTTTAGGTCCACCTTGCAAGGTTATGAATCAATCGATTGTCGGCCTCTCACCGTTATCTGAGACTACTTACCCGACTGGCCATGATATCCCTTTACGATGGAACTTTGTGAAGATTATTACTTTGATTAATTGCTTGTACAACTTTGGTTGTAATAGTCACGTATCTAGTAATAATTACTTCAACTAGAACTTGAGCTAAAACATGAAAAGTAAGGATTCACTACTTAGCAGCTGTTTGGCAAACAAACCCCCTAGCCAAAAGCCTTGCATGACTAGAGGTAAAGTCTTTTCTTTTAGACGGGTAAGTCTTGCTGAGTATTAGTATACTCAGCCTTGCTTTATAAATGTTGTTCCAGGTAATGCATCTAATGTGTGGCCCGGAGAACTTCCAGCCGGCTGGGAGCTGGAATGGGTGGATGACGAAGAGTTATTGCATCATGGACATGCCTCCTATGATGTGATCGTATCGTTTAGTTATCTTCCGCCGTTTTCAACAAACTCTGAACCATTTACTTTCATGTCAAAGAACTATGTTTGTAATAATGACCCCTACGGGGATGTGATGGATAATTTGTAAGGCACTCTGGACTCTCCTTCATGGGAGTTTTAATGCATTCGTTCGATCCTCTCTGTGTTTCCAAGTGATTTACCGGCTGTAAACCCGGCAATACTCAATAGGATGCTTCTTTATTATCGCTTAATGACCAAATGGAGTGGTTTAGGCGATAGTACGGAATTATCCCGGGTGGGGTTGTCACAGATGGCGTACCGGGAACGGGGTTCGGGTCCTCCACACTTCGATGGCAAGAACTACCAGATGTGGAGTAAGCGGATGGCTGCGTTTCTCCGAGGAAAGGGTCAGGTTCTTTGGGATGTCACGGTGGACACAGGCTATGTCCAGCCAATGAACTTTCTTGCTGAAGGATCCAGGGACATGTTCGACGCCAACAATAAGGCCTCGACTACTTGTTTCGTGCTTTGTGTCAGCCTGAGTTCGATCGGATGCACACCGAGCACTTGGCTTGTAGAATCTGGTTGGTGTTGAAGGATGTCACACCCGATTTTCCGAAGAAAAACCAAGTGCTACTATATGTATGCCAGGATCTAGTTTCATACATATAGTGACATCATAGTGAATAACAGAAACAATATCACGTAAAGAAAGAGATATTATCAGAGATTTACAGCGGAATCCTGGGAAACAAAGGCTCCAAACTTCACGGGGCAATCGAGCGGGGGTTGCGTACGCCTAGCACCATCTTCTCGGACATCATACACCTTCTTCTCCTTTTTATTCTTCTTCTCTGAACAGCGGTTTAGCAAGGGTGAGCACACTTATGGTTGGAGCTCAGCAAGTGGGGGAAGATGCAAGGCTATCAAGGATAGGCTAAGGTTTTGTAGCGGTTAGCATTTTAAGTTGGTCAAAATTTATTAGCAAGCACCTATTTACTAGATGTAAGTTCATACCAACCCACTTAAGCATTTAGGAAAGCATCTCATCTCAAAACCATATGAAAATCACGATTTAATTCCATCTTTATGTTTGATTATCATGTGAGGGTCCAGACCGCTCCTGACTGTGAGCACGGCTGATCGATCAGTTTCCACTCTGCAGAGGTTGTACACTTTACCCACAGTTCGTGTTCCCCATGTCGCCCGGGTTTGCAAGGCCCTTAAACACTTCCAAGGTGAGTGGCTAGGGGTCCACTACGAAGCCTTTACAAAGGTATACAAAAGCACCAACAACCCACGACAGTTACAGCTCAGGGCGGACCATAACCCTCTGTGACAACCCGCCCAGGAAAATACCGTACTATCGCCTAAGACCGATCCACTTTGGTCATTAAGTAATAATAAAGTATCATCCTGTCGTTAGTTGCTGGGTTAACGCCCGGTAAATCACTTGAAAAGCAACAAGGATCGAATATGCATTAAAACTCACTCGAAGGCGAGTCCAGAGATACAACAACATTGAAATCCAAATTCGTACCCCGAAGGGTTCAATTATTACAAACCATAGTTTTTGTCATGATGAAACAGTTCAGAGTTTTTGAAAGTAGCGGAAATTAATTAACAGAAGCGAAGACACCACGAGAGGCCATCCATGATGCTTTCAGTAGTCGTCCTCCACCCACTCCAGCTCCCAGCCGGGCGGGATCTCTCCGGGCCACACATCACTGAAGGCATTACCTGGATCGACACATTATAGCAAGACTGAGTATACTAATACTCAGCAAGTCTTACCCGTCGGTGATATCTACTTCACCAAATCTAGACCACGGAAGGCTTTTTGGCTACTGGGTTGCTTTTGCTAAAAAGTAACAAAGAGTAGGTCCTTACTTTCAAGATTTCAGCACAAGTTCTAGTAGGATTGATTTTTACTACATTAGCCAACTAGTATAAACAAAGTTGTACAATACAATTAATCAAGCATCATCTTCATCAACTTCCATCATTAGGGATCTCATGACTAGTGGAGTAAGTAGTCTCGGATAACGGTGAGAGGCCGACAATCGATTGATTTAAACCTTGCAAGGTAGACCCAAACACACGGTAGGATGCCCCCGCGACAACAACTTCCCAGGCCGTCCCCAAAAAATCCCCGGGTCGGGATGAAAGGCCACGCTCTTTGGTGCAGAGCTATCCGCATACCCCGCGAGATACCCGGAGTCACCATACACCACCGGTAGCTAGCCGTGAGAGCGAATCCCAAGGGTAGTGACAGTTCCATCCCTAGCCGTCTCATTAAGGTACTAGGCTTACCGGTCCCATACCCGACATGTGCTTAGTACGTTCAAAAACTTAACCCACATAACCACTAGACCGGAGCCCAGATCCCATGCTCTTACCACGTGAGCAATCCATTTAAGGATACAGTATGATTCCTATCTAGGAACCTATTCTCGCGAGTGAGGTCATCACCCGACTTGTAACGGTCCTATAACTTAGCAGCTATCGACCTATCATACTAGTAAGGACAAGGGTACCTATGGATCATGCATCTAGGGTTTCATTCAACTCCTGAACGTAAATGCACAATCATTCATAGATAATTGAATAAGAAATTTTAAAACTAGGTTAGATGCACCGGAGCTTGCCTTCGTCAGCTAGGTTATCTTTTAATTATTTAAATAATACTTTTCAAAAAGGAAAAAGAATTAATTAGTGGTTTTTCTTTATTTAATTTCCCTTTAATATTAAAAGGGCTTTTGAGCTTTTTATTAAACAATTAAATTACCAAAAATTCAAGAAGTGTTTCAAATGCATATTAACACCTATCCTGGTCCATTGGACCCACATGTAAGTGTTGGATGCTAGGAAATTAAATATTATGGAAAAATAAGAAAGCTAGCTAGTGATTCAACTTAAATGCATACAAAAATAAATGAGCATCAATTTGATCCAAACTTTCTTGTGCTTGCTCTCTGGTCCTAAACAAGCCTAGGGAACTAGCATGTTCACATGGAAACTCTACTGAACTTGGTTTATTAATTTTCAAAGGAAAACATGCATAAATCAAGGATAATTATTTCTGTTAATCCAAAATTCATGATTAATTCACAAGATGTGTATTTTGGCATTACAAGACAGTGTGCGCAAGTTGAGCTCAAGAACATAAATATATTTAACAGGAAAAATCATTTAAGCGAATTATGCAGGAATGGAAAAGAATTTATTTAGCAAGATCTACTGCATAACTTTGTGCAATTTTTGGCACAGCATCTAGTCATATCCTAACACACAACATATCCAAAATTGGGCTACAGAGGAGTTATAGATTTCAAGTTATGACAGATCTAGGTTTAACACATTTGTATTTTTCCTGCTAAAACTATTTAGAATCTAGCCATGAGTATATAACAAAAGAGGTGGGATTTATCATCCTGAACCCTACAAAATTGGTTTGGGATTTTTCTGATTTTTCTACGAATTTCTAGGCATTTTACAAGGCACTGGACTAATCTGTAAGAAAAGCTAGTTAGGTTTCTTCACAACTAAGCCCTGGAATCTTACGCGAAGCACCCTAGAAATATTTCGATCAAAGCAATCAGGCCCTTGGGCGGGGGCGGGCGGCGCGGGCACGGCCAACGCCGGCGAGGCGGCGGCGGCGCCGGCCGGCAGCGGCCCTACTCGACCACAAGCTCACCTAGGGGCCGTGGGTGGCGGAGTGGAGGCGGAGAGGTGACCGGCGACGGGGTTCCGCGGCGGCGGCGGCGGTGGCCGCGGCGGCTCGGGTAAAACCGGCGAGGATGCACGGTGGCCGGGCAATTGGCAAGCGCACTAGCTACACCGGGAGCAAAGGAAGCTAGCGGGGGCGGTTGGACGGCGGCGAGCGCGAGCGGAGAGCTCTAGCTCCGTGCGGCGGCGGCAATGGCGGGGAGGAGCACGCGGTGGCGCGCGGAGGGGCGCGAGGGCTTTTATACGCGGCTCGGCACGCCCGCGGGTGACGAGGGGGTGACGGCGGAGATGCCGGTCGTGCTACGGCGGCTCGAGGCACGCGCGCGTACGGCGGCGGCACGGCCGACGGACCGCCGGTCGCGCGCGCGTGCGCGCGCGTACGGCGGCGCGGACGCCGGGCGCCTCGGGACGGGGTGAGCTAGGGGCGTGGGACCTCGGGATGGAGCGCCTTGGGCCGGGCGCGGCCTCGGGAGGCGCGGGCGCGGATGCGGGGCCGGTGGCGCGCGGCCGGCGACGGGGTGGCGCACGGGGCGCGCGCGACGCCGCGGCGCGACGCGCTCCGGCCCCAACCGTTTCCATCGGTGCTGTCTTTAAAATGCATTTGCTCCAAAAATTTGTATAAAAGTCGACCAAGTGATGAATACCAAAGTTGTAGATCTAACTACCAACAATATTTTCTACAAAGGCTATATAGGGTTTTTCTGCCTAGATTTGAAAATATTTGAATGCCAACTTTGAATGTCAGCCTGTTTTGGCAAACAGTGTTTTCTGCCTTGCAAGGGGCTTTTCAAGTCTTTCTTCTCCAAATTTGAAATGCCAATCTACATGAAAGTTGTGTCCCTCAACAAGATCTACAACTTTCCTAAAGGTAGAATTTTAAGTGTTTAGGTGAATTTTGGAGAACGCGGCAAAAGTTCCAGCAGACACTGTGGACACTGGGGTGGTAAGGGGTTTGACCTAACCTTTGACCATGGGTTGGCCCCACAAGTGTGTTTACTATTCATTTAGGGTCACTAGGGTGGGTTAGTGAGTTTTTCGAGGTGAGGGCCCAGGTTGACCTAGGTTTGACCATGGTTGACCATTTGACCTACTGTTTAAAGGTTAATTAAAAACCCGGGGCGTCACGGCCTACCCCCCTTAAACGGAATCTCGTCCCGAGATTCGATTTGATGACGAGAGAGATGGGGAGAAAGACTCACCGTTTCGAGATTGTAGGAAGCCCGGGTACTTAGTATTAAGATAATCCTCCGTCTCCCACGTTGCTTCTTCCTCCGTGTGATGGCTCCATTGGATCTTGTACATGCGCACGGTCCGCCTTCGGGTCTTTCGCTCTTTTTGGTCTAGCACTTTCATTGGATGCTCGACGAGCGAGAGATCCGCTCGATCTAAGCATTGGCTTCCGCGATGATTTCATTCTCCGAACGAGGCATTCCCTTCTTCAATTGAGCTACATGGAACACATTGTGAACCGCGGAAAACCGTTCTGGCAATTGGATACGGTAAGCCACGGGTCCACATACTTCTATAACTTCATATGGTCCAATGTAGCGCGGGGCTAACTTTCCCTTAACTCCGAACCTTTGCACACCTTTGGTGGGGGATACTTTCAAATACACATAATCTCCCACTTCAAAGTGTCGAGGTGCGGTTCCCTTGTCATGGTAACTCTTTTGCCTCATCTGTGCCATCTTCAAATTTTCTCTTATCACTTGCACCCTTTCTTCGGCCTCTTTAACTAATTCGGCCCAAAGAGTGTCCTCTCTCCGGTCTCTCGACCAATTCGGCGGAGTGCGGCATCTACGTCCGTATAGAGCATCGAACGGTGCCATTTTCAAGCCGGCTTGATAGTCGTTATTGTAAGAGAACCCCGCCAAGGACAAACACTTGTCCCAACTCTTGTCAAAGTGCAAGATGCTTGCTCTCAACATGTCCTCTAAAATCTGGTTTATCCTCTCCGTCCGACCATCGGTCCGTGGATGATAACTGGAATCGCGGATCAGCCGAGTTCCCAAACACTCATGCAACTCGTTCCCAAAAACGAGCTACAACCGAGTCCCTCTATCGAGATTATAGTCTTCGGGATTCCATGCAGACGAACTATGTGGTCCACGTACAACTCTGCATATTGTTGTACGGAGTAAGTGGTGTGCACGACAATGAAGTGAGCGGTCTTGGTGAGTCTATCCACAATTACCCAAATAGAGTCCTTCTTCCTAGCGGTTAGGGGTAAACCCACAATGAAATCCATGCTAATATCGTCCCACTTCCACATAGGTATCGACAGGGGTTGGAGTACTCCCCGCCGATTTCAAATGACTTGCTTTCATCCGGTGGCAAGTATCGCACTCGGCTACATACTTGGCTACATCCACCTTCATATTGGTCCAAAAGTTCGCTTCGTGATCTTGGTACATCTTGGTACTACCGGGATGAATAGAGAATTTGGACCGTGAGCTTCATCTAGAATGATTTTCTTAATCTCCGGGTCAATGGGGACCACTAGACATTTCCCAAACCGGACCACATCCCGGTGATCTTTCCGGAAACAAGTGTACTTGGGGTCTCCTTCGCTAGTTTCTCGCCCGATGGTTTGAACATCTGCATCATTGCGTTGGGCAGTGACAATTCTGTCATAAAGATTTGACTCTGCCGTCCAGGCATAAAGAATTCCCTGCGGTACCACTTCTAAGTTGAGCCTTCTCATTTCTTCACACAAGGGTTCACTAACTGGATCCAACTCTAGGTGGTTGCAATGATCTTTGCGGCTAAGAGCATCCGCAACAACATTTGCTTTGTCGGGATGATAGTGCACTTCTAGATCATAATCTTTAATCAATTCAAGCCATCTTCTCTGTCTCATATTCAATTCTGACTGGGTGAAGATGTATTTGAGGCTCTTGTGATCGGTAAAGATATTGCAATGATTACCCATTAGATAATGTCTCCATATCTTGAGGGCATGGACAACGACGACTAACTCAAGGTCATGGGTAGGATAGTTGAGCTCATGGGGTCGAAGTGCCCGTGAAGCATAGGCAATGACTCGGCCTTCTTGCATAAGGACACAGCCGAGACCCGTGCCTGATGCGTCACAGAAGACTTCAAACGGTTTGGAATTATCGGGTTGAGCTAGCACTGGGGCTGAAGTTAGATGTTGCCTGAGGGTGTGGAAAGCTTTCTCACATGCTTCACTCCACACGAATTTCACTCCTTTCTTGAGTAATTCGGTCATGGGTTTTGCGATTCTAGAAAAGTCAGGAATGAATCGACGGTAGTATCCCGCCAATCCTAGGAAGCCGCGGATTTGATGCACAAACTTGGGTGGTTTCCAATCCATCACCTCTTGAACTTTGCTAGGATCTACGGAGATACCATCATGGGAAATGGTGTGCCCTAAGAATTTCACACTTTTCAACCGAATTCGCATTTGGAGAACTTAGCATAAAGCTTGTGATCTCGCAAACGCTGAAGGACAACTCGGAGGTGGTTGGCGTGCTCTTTCTCGCTCTCGGAATAGATGAGAATATCATCGATAAAGACCATGACAAATTTATCGAGCTCCATCATGAACACGGAGTTCATGAGGTACATGAAGTAGGCGGGAGCATTAGTGAGTCCGAAAGACATGACCAAGAACTTGTAAAGACCATAACGAGTGGAAAAAGCGGTTTTAGGAACGTCGCAAGGTCGAATCTTGATTTGGTGGTAGTCGAACGAAGATCGATCTTAGAGAAGACTTTGGCACCAGCCAATTGATCAAAAAGATCATCAATTCGGGGAAGCGGGTATTTGTTTTTGATGGTGACTGCATTGAGTGGTCGATAATCTACGCACGTTCTCAAGCTACCATCTTTCTTTTTGACAAAGAGAGCAGGGCAACCCCAAGGAGAAGAGCTCGGGCGAATATAACCCTTATCTAACAATTCTTGGAGTTGGGTCTTTAGTTCAGCTAACTCTTTGGGTGGCATGCGATAAGGTCTTTTGGATATGGGTGCGGTACCGGGCTGGAGTTCGATCACAAATTCGACATCTGCGTCCGGTGGCATACCGGGCAACTCATCGGGAAAGACATCCGGTACTCACACACTACCGGAATTTCATCAAGAGAGGAGATAATGGTCACATAGGCACAAGAGTCGGTACCGTCCCGAAAGGTAGGTACAATGTAGTGTGCCCGACCGTAGGAAAGTTGATCTCTACGACCCTATCCGATATATCTAGAATCACCTTATGTTGATTCATCCATTCCATACCCAAGATAACATCCATTCCCACCAAGTTTATGACTATAAGGTTTGTTGGAATGATTTTACTACCTAAACCCAAATTTACTCCTCGGATTAAGATATTTGAGGTGATTTGGCCTCCGGGAGTGGTTATCTTGTAAGCGGAAGTGGTATGAGAACCCTTCAAACCTAGTTTGTTTATTAGCCTTTCACTGATGAAACTATGGGTAGCTCCCGAATCGAACAAAATCTTAACGGGAGTGTCGCCGATAGAGAATGTACCCGTGAGTACCGGAGCTCCCGCCGGGATGTCACTCATCGTAGTGAAGTTCGGCTTGCCTTGGCGCACTTGCACCATAGGCTTCTTGGCCGGAGTGGTAGGCTTGCTTCCCGTACCCCGATTCTCGCGGGTTGGGCTTGATCCGCCCGGGCTTGGGACACTCACTAATGTAGTGCCCCGGGCGGCCACGGTTGTAGCAACGACGATCTCCAACATCACGAGGGGGTGCATTAGGCTTTGGAGCCCGCTGCTGGGCACGGCGGGAACCGGAAGTTCCCGGCGGGTTTGCCCCGGGGGTGGCTTCATCGTCCGGCGTCCGTTGATGATTCTTCGGGATGGGCACGGAGCTTCCTTCTTCACAAAGCGAAACCTCTTGCTCGTTCCACCGCTGGGGTGAAACCGGACATCCTCTTGTTGTCCCCGTGGGCTTTCTTCATAGCATCCTCTTGAGAGATAGCCTTGTTCACTAGCTCATGGAAGTTTGCGGGCTCGAGCGATTCGAGCGCTCATACGGCTTGCCATCAAGCCCGTCACGAAACCTCTCCATCTTCTTGGCATCGGTATCAACATGATGCCCACCATACTGACACAAGCTATTAAACTTCGAGCATAGCGGTACACCGAGTCGGATCCCGACGGAGGGCCAACGACCTCCATCATCTTCCTATCCATCGGACCCTTGGGAATGTGGCGGCTCTTGAAAGCCTCGCTTGAACTCATCCCAAGTCACGGCGTGGCCTCGCCGCATTGACTTGAAGTGGTCCCACCACATCAAAGCTTCCCCTCGCGGTTGCGGCGGGAAGATGGCTTTGTTCTCCTCGGAGCAAGGCAACACAAAGGCGGAGAATTTTGCCTCTATGGCTTTGACCCAAGCCTCGGCTTCCGGGGGGGTCTTCGCTTTGGCGAAGGTTGGCGGCTTCATAGCGATGAACCGGGCGTACGTGGTGACCGGTTAGGCCCCTCGTGGTTGGCCCCGTGTGGCGGCCCTCGGTTCATCCGCCGGGCGATCCGCTGCTGCGTCGCGGGGATCCGGCGCAAAGACCTCGGTTTGGGTGGCCATGAAGGCCTCTCGTTGGTGTCATGGGCGGGGGTGGTGGCAAGTCACCACTACCACTTGCTCCGAAACCGTTGGGAGAGCTGCGCGTGGTTCCCACCATCTGAAAAGTGAGCTTTATTAGTGAGATAACCAAAAGCTTACTCCAAATGATGACAAGCACGATCATGCATAATCACATCTCATTAGTATTTAAACAATGAGGACAACAACAATCAACAATATTCTATAGCCACCAAGATTCACGGAATCGTTCTTCTCAACACGGTTAGGACTGCGATTACTCAATTGCACGGCTCATAAACACCCTTGAACGATCATCGTTATTTCGGATACCAAGAAGGTGGTATACGAACGAGCACTTATTCGCTGGCAACGAGTGATGTCCCTAAAAATGCTTTGGTTTATCAACGTTTTAGGTGAGAATGCAAATTGACAAGCGTGGTCATTTGCAATGATTTATCCAAGGATCTGGTATTCAAATGCAAGGAAATTTCAACTTTGAATGACAACAAAATTTACTTAAAGCATACAAGCTTAAGCATTCTTTATTACAACATGATAGAACAAGGTTCAAAGACATTACAACTCGAATTTGAAACAACATGACATGACACGATACAAGTAGTTACTTGGCACGAAGACGTCTTTGTCAAGCCACTACTCTAAACACCTCCGAATAACTCGATAGGATCGACATCTTCCTAATCCTTGCTTTGTCGGCAACCTAGTTGCCCACCGAAGCACCACCGTACGAAGGCGAAGCCGGGGGAGTCGGTAGCGGTGGTCCCGCCGGCTCGTCCGATCCCGGACCGGACAAGGCCTGCTCGCTCCTCCGGTGTGCTGCATGCGGGGGCGGTGGCCGTAAGGCCACTATAGCCTCGCAAGGCCGCCACCCGTACCTCGGCCTCCGCACGTGCTCCCGCATCTCGGCAATGTTCGCAAGTAGTGTCGGCCTCTCTATCTCGTGCGCATCGCATCCTCCTCTAGTGCATGGTTCTCCTCCTCCGGATCTACGATCCTCCGTAAGCGATCGCCTCTCTCAAGCTCCAACCGGAACCTCCTAGCACGCGGCCCTATCATTCTCCCGCTGCACCCGAGTAAGCGTGAAGTTCCGCCCGCCGGTGTCTTCGCCGAAAGCCGCTCCCGGCCGCGCCTAGATGCCTCCAAGCGCCGTGCAATAATCGCCGCGGTGTTATAACGCAGCCCCCGAAGTGTGAAGACCACGTTCAGACAACGGGCAAGCGTCTGGGTAACATCCAACGGCTCTGCTAGGGTCAGTAGCTCCCGTAGGTGGTCCATACGGTCCAACCATGCCGGGTCGTGCGGACTCACGGCGAGAAATAGTCCAAACGGAGAAAGAGCTACCACGGTGGGGTTGTGGTCACAGAAGTCTGTCAACACTCGAGGGTGGCCGACTCAACGGACTCGTGCGTGATAAATCCCCGGTAGATAAAGCTCAAGTCAAACCGGTCGGCGTGGTCCGGGTGTGGCGGAACATTAACGATCACTGCGGCGGGGGAACGCCAAAGCGCTCAAACTCCTTCACCTCGTAAGTCGGTGGGGTGAGGTAGCCTGCGGCACTGAGTGCTTCCCACGCCAGGCGCGGAAAACCCTCCCAGTGCAACCCGTTGGTACGGATCGTACCGTCAGCGTCGAACTGGTGGAACACGGGGAAATCCATCTGCACACAAATGTAACTCATGTCAAATCTCAAAGAGAACAACATGTCAAATGGTGAAGTTCTGGCAGTTGTGAATAAAAATTCATAACCCAAGTTTTAAATTAAACTTTTAATACTTTTAATTAAGCTTTTTAAGGTTGAGCATCGATCAAGGAAACAAGATGAATGGTCCTTAACCCGGATGTGCCTAGGGAAGTGTGAACCAACCCAACGAACTAGGATTGAGACTTGCTACTATGAGATAGCTAGTTGAGGAGCAATTATTTTTTTAACAACTTGGTTTAATTAACCTAGCACATGATAAACAACTTTTTCACAAAATTTCTGGAAGATGACGGCTAGGTATGAAAGGTACTCTAATTTATAAAAAGCACACACTAGCATAAACTTCCTTAGAGAACATATGGAAATTCGATTTTTGGGTCCATTTTAGTTGTTTCGATTTTTAACATGCATGCAAGACGTCCTATTCGACCTCACATGGCAATCAAGCCAAAAATCGAAGTTAGTGTCGGTGGCAAGGTTTTTAATCGTCTCTCCCTATAATATCTAGTCGAGAGCTATACGGTACTCGCTTAACGACTAACGAAGTCTTCGTTATGTACACGGGAAAACGAACCTTTCGTGCCAAAGCACGTCACGAAAGCGTCCACATACATTACCGTTCACTATAGAAACGGTATCCATGCGTTAAGCCGTTGCATGGACGGCGTCCAACCTCGGACACCCTCCGTTTGAATGGAGTGTATCCTTGCCTCGCATGAGCGACATGCGGAATGCTCACGTATGAAACACGTGGCAAGACACAACTCATAAACGGACGCGAAGATGGGATCCGTGGAATGGATCATCGCATCAACCCTCGCAATTCTCGTGATGCGGAACAGCACACGTATAAAACACGTGGCTCCTAGTTTGGTTGTGCAAGAAAGTAAGTCTGACATAAAGTAATGTGCTGGAAGTTAGCAAAATAAACCATAGGTTAATTAAGCCACCTGAAAGAACCCAAAATTCCCTCTAGGGCCTCTCGGTCTAGTTTACCCTTAGCGGGCCAACGTATTTTGGAAAATCAAACAATCTTGGAATATTTTATTCAAAAACCATTGATTAAGGTTATTAATTAATCTCTGGTGCATATAAGCTACGATGCCAAGCGTGACAACCCGCCCAGAAAATACCGTACTATCGCCTAAGACCGATCCACTTTGGTCATTAAGCAATAATACAAGTATCATCCTGTCGTTAGTTGCCGGGTTAACGCCCGTAAATCACTTGAAAAGCAACAAGGATCGAATATGCATTAAAACTCACTCAAAGGCGAGTCCGGAGATACAACAACATTGAAATCCAAATTCGTACCCCGAAGGGTTCAATTATTACAAACCATAGTTTTTGTCATGATGAAACGAGTTCGAGTTTTCGAAAGCGGCGAAAATTAATTAACGGAAGCGAAGACACCACGGGAGGCCATCCATGATGCTTTCGGTAGTCGTCCTCCACCCACTCCGGCTCCCGGCCCGGCGTGATCTCTCCGCGCCACACATCACCGAAGGCATTACCCGGATCGACACATTATAGCAAGACCGAGTATACTAATACTCGGCAAGTCTTACCCATCGGTGATATCTACTTCACCAAATCTAGACCATGGAAGGCTTTTTGGCTCTCGGGTTGCTTTTGCTAAAAAGTAACAAAGAGTAGGTCCTTACTTTCAAGATTTCAGCACAAGTTCTAGTAGGATTGATTTTTACTACATTAGCCAACTAGTATAAACAAAGTTGTACAATACAATTAATCAAGCATCATCTTCATCAACTTCCATCATTAGGGATCTCATGACTAGTGGAGTAAGTAGTCTCGGATAACGGTGAGAGGCCGACAATCGATTGATTTAAACCTTGCAAGGTAGACCCAAACACACGGTAGGGTCGCCCCCGCGAGGACAACTTCCCGGTGCCGTCCCCAAAAATCCCCGGGTCGGGATGAAAGGCCACGGTCTTTGGTGCGGGCTATCCGCATACCCCGCGAGATACCCGGAGTCACCATACACCACGGTAGCTAGCCGTGAGAGCGAATCCCAAGGGTAGTGACAGTTCCATCCCTAGCCGTCTCATTAAGGTACTAGGCTTACCGGTCCCATACCCGACATGTGCTTAGTACGTTCAAAAACTTAACCCACATAACCACTGGACCGGAGCCCAGATCCCATGCTCTTACCACGTGAGCAATCCATTTAAGGATATAGTATGATTCCTATCTAGGAACCTATTCTCGCGAGTGAGGTCATCACCCGACTTGTAACGGTCCTATAGCTTAGCAGCTATCGACCTATCATACTAGTAAGGACAAGGGTACCTATGGATCATGCATCTAGGGTTTCATTCAACTCCTGAACGTAAATGCACAATCATTCATAGATAATTGAATAAGGAATTTTAAAACTAGGTTAGATGCACCGGAGCTTGCCTTCGTCAGCTAGGTTAGCTTGGGCACCCTCGGTGTCGAGCACTTCCACGTACTGCAGCGACGCTTCCGCTCCTCCTTCCTCGGTTTCCGGGACAAGGGAGTAGTCTCCGTCCGGAAGATCTACACGGAATGCAATGCACTTTAGGTGATGTGATAGTTTGTTGTCTTATCCAACTCTGGGTTGGTCATATTCACCTTAACAAGCATTTAGATAGGGTTTCTCTTTTAGGAAGGTTATTGGTTGTACATGGGTTACTCTTTTATTCCACATTTGAATAAAGGTTTTTATTAAGCTTATCATTTCATGTGAAAGCTTCATTTCCTTTTATCTTCACCAACAAAGGTGTAATTAATATTTTTATTTATGAATTAATTTCTTATCAGTGATGATAATTAATTATCTTTTAATTATTTAAATAATACTTTTCAAAAAGGAAAAAGAATTAATTAGTGGTTTTTCTTTATTTAATTTCCCTTTAGTATTAAAAGGGCTTTTAAGCTTTTTATTAAACAATTAAATTACCAAAAATTCAAGAAATGTTTCAAATGTATATTAGCACCTATCCTGGTCCATTGGACCCACATGCAAGTGTTGGATGCTAGGAAATTAAATATTATGGAAAAATAACAAAGCTAGCTAGTGATTCAACTTAAATGCATACAAAAATAAATGAGCATCAATTTGATCCAAACTTTCTTGTCCTTGCTCTCTAGTCCAAAACAAGCCTAGGGAACTAGCATGTTCACATGGAAACTCTACCGAACTTGGTTTATTAATTTTCAAAGGAAAACATGCATAAATCAAGAATAATTATTTCTGTTAATCCAAAATTCATGATTAATTCACAAGATGTATAGTTTGGCATTACAAGATAGTGTGCACAAGTTGAGCTCAAGAACATAAATATATTTAACGGGAAAAAGCATTTAAGCGATTCTTGCGAGGAATGGAAAAGAATTTATTTAGCAAGATCCACTACATAACTTTGTGCAATTTTTGGCACAGCATCTAGTCATATCCTAACACACAACATATCCAAAGTTGGGCTATAGAGGAGTTATAGATTTCAAGTTATGATAGATCTAGGTTTAACACATTTGTATTTTTCCTGCAAAAACTATTTAAAATATAGCCATGAGTATATAACAAAAGAGGTGGGATTTATCATCCTGAACCCTACAAAATTGGTTTGGGATTTTTCTGATTTTTCTACGAATTTCTAGGCATTTTACAAAGCCCTGGACTAATCTGTAAGAAAAGCTAGTTAGGGTTCTTCACAACTAAGCCCTGGAATCTTACGCGAAGCACCCTAGAAATATTTCGATCAAAGCAATCAGGCCCTTGGCCGGGGCGGGCGGCACGGGCACGGCCAACGCCGGCGAGCTGGCGGCGCGCCGGCCGGGCAGCGGCCCTACTCGACCACAAGCTCACCTAGGGGCTGTGGGTGGCCGGAGTGGAGGCGGAAAGGTGACCGGCGACGGGGTTCGCGGCGGCCGGCGGCGGTGGCCGCGGCGGCTCGGGGAAAACCGGCGAGGATGCACGGTGCTGGGCAATTGGCAAGCGCGCTAGCTACACTGGGAGCTAAGGAAGCTAGCAGGGCAGTTGGACGGCGGCGAGCGCGAGCGGAGAGCTCTAGCTCCGTGCGGCGGCGGCAATGGCGGGGAGGAGCACGCGGCGGCGCGCGGAGGGGCGCAAGGGCTTTTATACGCGGCTCGGCACGCCCGTGGGTGACGAGGGGGTGACGGCGGAGATGCCGGCCGTGCTACGGCGGCTCGAGGCGCGCGCGCGTACGGCGGCGGCACGGCCGACGGACCGCCGGCCCGCGCGCGCGCGCGCGCGTGCGGCGCGCGCGGACGCCGGGCGCCTCGGGACGGGGGTGAGCTTGGGGGCGCGGGACCTCGGGATGGAGCGCCTTGGGCCGGGTGCGGCCTCGGGAGGCGCGGGCGCGGATGCGGGGCCGGCGGCGCGCGGCCGGCGACGGGCGGCGCACGGGCGCGCGCGACATCGCGGCGCGACGCGCTCCGGCCCCAAGCCGTTTCCGGTGTGCTGTCTTTGAAATGCAATTGCTCCAAAAATTTGTATAAAAGTCGACCAAGTGATGAATACCAAAGTTGTAGATCTAACTACCAACAATATTTTCTACAAAGGCTATATAGGGTTTTTTCCGCCTAGATTTGCAAATATTTGAATGCCAACTTTGAATGTCGACTGTTTTGGCAAACAGTGTTTTCTGCCTTGCAAGGGGCTTTTCAAGTCTTTCTTCTCCAAATTTGAAATGCCAATCTACATGAAAGTTGTGTCCCTCAACAAGATCTACAACTTTCCTAAAGGTAGAATTTTAAGTGTTTAGGTGAATTTTGGAGAACGCGGCAAAAGTTCGGCAGACACTGTGGACACGGGGTGCAAGGGGTTTGACCCAACCTTTGACCATGGGTGGGCCCCACAAGTGTGTTTACTATTCATTTAGGGTCACTAGGGTGGGTTAGTGAGTTTTTCGAGGTGAGGGCCCAGGTTGACCTAGGTTTGACCACGGTTGACCATTTGACCGGCTGTTTAAAGGTTAATTAAAAACATGGGGCGTCACACCCTCCCTAGTGGTCAGCACCTTAGCAAAGGCTGCTACCCCAAAAGAACCGGGCTATACCCCTGCAACCCCGATCCCCCTGTGTTCCTTTCGGATAAGGTCACCAGTACAATCACACACCTAATTAATTGGCTAAGCCAGAGCCATATGGACTGTGGTTGCACTGTTTTCCTGGGTGGTTCTCCATGTTCCGATTAAACCATATGATCTTGATATTAACCATAAGCACACACATATATATATATCACCAAAGTTATCATGATCAACATTCATCATATTGTAAAAGATTCACTTAAACCATCCTAGGGTATAGCAACTAAGCATTTCTACCCCAAACCATTTATTTAAAAAGGGTTGTCCAAGGTAATAGGGATAAAATTCTAGTCATGTCCTTAAAAGGGGTTCCCATCAAGTTTATGCAATATCATAAAAGATAAACTTAATTATCATGCAATTATATAGGACAAAGTAGAACATGCAGGGGGAGAAGACCACTTGCCCTTTCTCAACACAAAGCTACTCTTATGCTCTTCCGCTCTTGCTCTCTTGAAACTTCCGATCAATGGCTCGATCTTCTACTCGAAGCAAACATCGGGCATAACACATGCAAAGCAGACACACAAGAACAACTAAGAACAATACACCAATCAAGAAAAGGCTTCAAAAGAGGACAAGGTTTGGCTCTAGGACCGTGAACGCAAAAACACTCGGGACTATCGGGAGATTTGGATGATCACATACAAGAGCTAGCTATGTGCTTGGTATATTATAATTAAATCAAGATGTGCATGGGTTATTTCCAAGAAATACCCTATTTATAATTAAGCAAGTTATTTTATATTTAAAAGACGATGTAAACCTAGTCCAATTTTATTTATAAATATTCAAGTTTGATTTATGCAAATTATACATTTAATATAAAAGAAGTATGTAAAAGCATCTATGCGTTTATCTTTATATTTCGAGTTGTACTAACCAAATTATAATTCAAAAACGTATTTTTACATTTATGTTAATCAAATTAACATTTAATTAAGAAAACTTGGGATATCTATGTTTCTTTTATTAGAAACCAGATTGAATAAATATTAACTAATTTAATATTTATATTATGAAAAATCGAAAGGTAGATCCAATTACATTTTATTTAGAAAACAATTTAGTAGATATTAATCAAGTTAAGTTCAAAATAAAATCTTAAAAACACATTTTAAGGTGAACATCTTGACTAGCGTGTATTTTATTGTGAGACAAAACTAACGCAACAAGGACGAGCTTAAACGAGTAACACGATGGTTCTATGGTTTAAACAAATATTAGGGATTTAATCATGATTAACTGTAGATTGGAAGGCTATCAAAGAAGATTATATGTTGCTGAAAAATACATGCATGCTGGAATTACTGGAATTGTATTTTTGAAGGAAACAAATGGATATATGACATAAGCATTATGTAATGATGACATCATGAAGGTATATTTGTACTGATTGCTTGCTTTCTAGCCTAGACAAGCAGATGCATGAACGCATGGATAAACTGTTGGGGCAAAAGAAGTGTTCATAACAAAGAATTAAAAGATATAGATCGAACACTAGTTGTTGGTTCCTTTTGGACTACGAGGAAACATGCATGGCATAAGTTGCATGCATGCTACTGTGCATACTTGCAGCTAGCTAGCTTTTGGCATCGTTAAACAGTATGCATACATTGATTTGAAAGGAATGATCATGATGATATAAATGAAGTAGGCAGCACTAGTCTCACCAGTGCGCGATGGTCGACGGTGGGGGTGATGATGGACAGCAGATCAAAAGACATTGGCAGACTTCAAGCGATGAACAGCCGTGATGCGAGGCTCCGGTGCACAGCGGCAACAGGACTTCCTGTATTTGACAGCAGAAAAGAGGCTTGCAACGAGCATCCTTGTCGGGTGTGAAGACGAAAGCAAACTTAGCTTGTGTCTTTCCTGGGCGAGATATAAATAGAGGAGGCATTACGATAGTGCAGAGATGGGAACGAACTTAATCACAAAAGGTCTTCTTCTTTGTTCCAGGAAAACGAATGGAGCATGCATGTGTTCCTCCATGGCCGAAATACACAAGCACACCAGAGATGTGC
This sequence comes from Cenchrus americanus, assembly GCA_947561735.1. Classification (NCBI taxonomy): domain Eukaryota; kingdom Viridiplantae; phylum Streptophyta; class Magnoliopsida; order Poales; family Poaceae; genus Cenchrus; species Cenchrus americanus. Next base: position 229,084,394 of record OX387244.1, read on the forward strand.
TAGAATGGATTACCATGCTCAGAAACCAACAGGAGATAGAAAAAAACAAAAGAAGAGAGGATGGGGATCTCACTGATGTGTACCTCGTTATATGAGAAGGCTCTAGTGGCTTAGTGAACAGATCGATGCGGTGGTGTTCGGCTCTTCCAGCGAGACGAGATGGAATCCGGTGTCGTAGCAGTGTGTCTGCCCCTCGACGTCGTCGTCGATCCCTTGAGGTGCTTGCTTGCCCAGGCGGTCGAACTCCTAGACGTTCCCCGTGTTCCACTGGTGACGAAGAACAACGGATATGGTCGGATGTTGAAGACAGACGACTGATGACGGACAGCTCGGTCTGAGGCGGCGGACGGATTTGGAGCAGATGACGGTGGCAGTGGGCGGTGGAGACGGCGGCCGGGGCACACGGGCTTTTTTTCTAGTTGGGACTTGGGAGGCGATGAGATGCGGACAGATACTTGTGGAGAACGTGCTTGTCATCGTGGTCCTCTTGCCAGTGTTGATTTGCTTTGGTGGTCGAAGGAAGCGGCGAAACAGGATGGTTGAGGTTGCCGCGGCGGTAGCTCGGTGTCCGGCACCGTGGCGGCGTCGTAGGGTTTGGGACCTCGAGCTTTGCCTTTTACAGGCCAGGAGGAGCAGCGGAGGCGGTACGGGGAGGAGAGGAGGAAACGAAAGCCGGTGATGGCCGGCCATTTATGGCCTTAGTGGCAATGGTCGTTACTTGTAAAATGAAGGGAAGTGACGGTTACTATTGCTGGTGCATGCATGCATGCATGGAGATGATGATCAGCCTTGGCTATTAACTAGCTCATGGAGGTGGAGTGATTGGAGGGACGCTGCATGCCAGAGAGCTAGGCAGGTGGCGCGTTGCGCAAGCACGCGATGAGGAGGCGAGCCGGCGCGAGGGGAGCAGGCGCGACCAGGGAGATGGGCGGGCGCATGGGAGCTGAGCGGCTTGGACACGGGCGGCAGTGACGCAGGCCGGAGGCGAAGTCCGACAGCGGCGCGACACGTGCGGTGAGGCGAGAACGCGCGAGGCCAAACAGTGCGGAAGCCGAGCGGGTGCGGTGGCGTCGCATGCACAGTGCACAGGCCACGGGTGGACACGAACACGAGTCGGCGCTGGCCGGAGAAGAAGGAGGTGGAGATGGCTGTTACAAATGAAAGAGAGTAAGGAGACTGACAGTTTTTGAGAGGAAACAGAAGGACGCGTCGCGAACGCGAGAGGTGCGACGTGAAGAGGCCAAGGGTTGCGACCGGGCGGAGGCGGCGCGATAGTGCGTTGGTCATATGACACGGGCGGACATGCAACAAGCGTAGAGCTTGGGTGTGCGTGCAGGGACACGAACGGGCACACGAGCACAGGTGGCCGAGCAATTCGAGCGCGGCATACGGGCTTAGTGCACAAGTGAGTGTGGCGCGAGCACTGGCGTAACGCACAGGTGCGTGAAAGTGTGGGCTCGAGGCGTGACGTGCAGCGCTCACACGTCGATGGAGAGGAAGCGACATGGCCGGGGAAAGCGAATGAGTGCGCATGAGCCGATTAGCTCGGGCATGGGTGAGCGATGCGGGCGGATGCTTCGCATCACATGGCTCGATCCAAGTTGGTCATGTGTGCGAGACGAGGGAGTCGGGCTTGACGGACGGAGCCCGGATGGCGGTGAGAGGGGAATGGTGAGTGGCGGGGTTAGACGGACGGCCGAACGTCACGGGAAGGCGAGGTCGCGCAAGGCCGGGGAGGCCAAGCAGCGTGGGCAGCGCACATGCACGGGAGCCGAGCAAGTGCTCGGACTCGAGTCTTGCTCGGGTCAGATCAGAAGGAAGGGAATGATAGGTAGGTTCCACCCGTCAGCGGTACGAAAGAGAGAGAGGGTGAGTTGGGCCAGCCGATGGATAACGGGCCGACAACTTGTGATTGCTCCTGGGCCGAGCAAAGATTTGAGCCGAGAAAAGGAAGATAGCCGGATGGGTTGGAAAAAAATAGACAAAGAGAGAATGAGTTGGATGTAAAAAAAGATAGAGAGATGAAGAAACATATTTGGATTCGACCTTTTTATGATTTTGAAAACACTATCTCAAACAAAACAAAACAAATGCAATCAAAACGAGTGCAACACTCAGAGAACCATTTTATTTCATTTTTTAAAACCAATCAATAGTTTTCCTTGACTAAATTTCTAGTAAATAAAATAAATGTTGAGCAAATTTTAAAATTATGTCAAAACTGTTGCTTAATTATTCTTCCTAATAACATCTTGAAATCGGAAAATTTCAAGGTGTTACAAAGGAGGCTCATGTTGGGAATGCCCAGGTTCAGGCTCGGATGAATGCGACCTACCGGAGAGAGTACGAGAACTTCAGTCATCTCCCCGGTGAGTCCATTGATGCCTTGTTTTAGAGGTTCACGGTGGTTGTGAACAACATGAGGGCTAATGTGGACGTGCTCCCGTACGATGATGATGATAGAGCTGTCAAGCTCCTACACTATTAGGATCGTACGATTTGGGGTGGAAAGTTCGAGGCCATTGTGGAGTCAGAGAAGTATGACACTCTGACGGTGAACGGGCTATTCTTGAAGCTCAAGTCGGCTGAGGTGGATAGGGGCATGACATCCAAGCTCGAGGGTCCGACTGACTCCTATAGTCTTGCCCTCGTTGGTGGCTCGAAAGGAAAGGCTAACACTAACCCATCCACCAAGATGTTCTCTTTGTCCTCTTTGATGTCTGTGCCAGATGAGGAGTTCGACGTGCTTGGGGAGGACGAGCTAGCGCTCCTGACAAGGCGGTTCGAGAGGCTGCACGAGAACCAGGTGAACATGAGGAGGAACACGAGGACATGCTTCAAGTGCGGCAAGGCTAGACACTATTTCGCCGAGTGTCCAAAGGTGAACAACCACGACAAGCACAAGTTCAAGGACAAGAGGAAGAAGTCCAAGAAGAAGGATCATGGACATGGGAAGAAGACACGGTCTCGAGAGAAGATGAAGAGATCAAGCGACATCGAGTCCGATTCCGAGGACACGTCTTCAAGCTCGAGTGATGAAGACGAAGAGGATGACAAGAAGAAGAAGAAGAAGAAGAAGAAGAAGAAGAAGAAGAAGAAGAAGAAGAAGAAGAAGAAGAAGAAGAAGAAGAACCTCGGCAAGTATCTCAACGGCCTTTGTGTGACGGGCCTAAGCCTCAAGGACGACTTCTGCGGCATGGCTCGCAGTTCGAGCGAAGAAGAGAAGCCGAAGGATGCCTCGGACTTGGATTCCAAGGATGAGGTATGTGATGAGCTCTCTTCTTTGCGCAAGGAGAATGAGGAGTTGGTTGACTTGCTTGATAATCGCGATCACATGCTTAGAGAGGCTAAGAAGCTTAGGAAGGAGCTTAGATCTTTGCTCGAGGATGCTAGGACTAGAGTGGCTGAGCTAGAAACACAGGTTCTTGATAGCAAACTTGAAATTGATTCTCTCAAGGCTACCCCTATTGTTTCTGATGAGATTGATTCTGCTGATTGCTCTGTTTTCCTAACTGACTTGACTGATCTTAGAGAGAAGTATGCCTCCAAGTGTGAGGAACTAGATGTGCTTAGGGTTGAGTTGGCTGAGCTACAATCTAGACCCACTTTGCTTGGTGCTTGCACTTCTTGCCCTAGTTTACATGAGAAATTTGTTGAGCTTCGTTCTCACATTGTTTCGCTTGAGGTTGATTTGAAAGTGCCTATTCCTACTTCTTGTTCTACATGTGAGTTGCATGCTATGAAGAATTTGGATCTTGCAAAATGTGTTGGTCGCTTGCAAGATGAGAATGATAAGTTGCGTGAAGTGCTGAGTTGGTTGTCAAGTCAAGAACCTCAGCTTGGTATGATGATTGCTAGCTGTAAGCGCTTTGATGGTTGGGCTTTGGGATCTGATAAGTTTGGTGAGTGCAGTGGTGAGAGAGAAGGGAATTTTGGGAATGTTTCAGTTCCACCACAACCCACACCCAAAGACAAGTTTGCATCCAAGCCAAACCAACTGAGAGAAATACCAAGTGAGAAGGCAAGTGAAAAACCGAGAGAGAAACCAAGTGAGAAGCCTTGTGAAGGGCCTCATCCCGAGCCTAAGCCTAGATCAATCCGTTTCCATTGTGAGTTTTGTGTAAAGGATGGTCACAAGAAAGAGTTTTGCTATAAGAGAAGGAGAGAGGCGAGAATGGCTAAGGAGTGGGCCAACAAGGACAAGTAACACCCTTCCGATGGTGTACTTGAGCCTCTTGTGCAGATGCCCAGGGCCAAGGCGAGTGTGAGGACAGTTCGGGCTTGGGGAGAGCGGAAGGCTATTGGAGGTGCCGCCGGGCCGGCTACACACCGTCGGACGGGTGAGGGGCACCGGTCGGACCGGTGCGGGCCCGGACAACCGGCAGTTCGAGTTTCGTGCTCGTACAGGTGCGAGGTTTGGTTCGGGAGTTCGTGGTTCCGGTGGTTGGGCCGGGAGAGTTTGCGGGAGGTCGGTTGCTAGGCATTCTCCCCCTCGAGCTCACTACGGGGATGGGAGGAGTCTTAGCTTTGAGAAGGAGAGGAGGGACAGTCCACGAGCTTTCTTTCGTGGTTTTGGTCCTCCTCCTGGTAGAGAGGGTTGGTTCCCTCATGGTGGCTACCGTAGTGGTGTTCGTGGAGGTAGCTTTGGTAGGAAAGATGGTTTGGTTTGTGCTAACCCCACTTTCGAGCAAATGGCTAGGCACTGGTTTTACACTTTTGGAACTAACCCCAGTGTTTAGTCGTTTGCTCACTCTCGCTCTTGGTTTTGAGTTGCAGGTGGATAGCACGGAGAACATTTGGTTGATATCGGGGGTGGTTCTTCGGCTTCATATCCCGGTGGTGACATGTAGGTGCATCACTTTCGGGGATGGTGGACAAGGATGAGTGAATTGTGAAGAAATGATAAAGGTAAGTGTATTTGTGACCTTCAAGTGTGTGGCCTTGGTCAAGCCACTTGGTTTCTTTTGCTCTTTGCTCTATCTCATGTGTGTAAGGTGAGCTTTGTATGCTCTTTGGCCTTAATGCATGAGTTTAGGGGGAGCTTGTGAGTTGTGTTCTCCTTTGCTCTTTTGTCGGTGGTGTCGAGCCCTTTTTGCCTCCCCTCGAGGAGCCGGTCATTTGTGAGCTTTGTGTGTGGGAGCTCCTTTGTAGCATATGTATAGCTTTCCTTTGTGCATTTCTTGCATTTGGCATGGCATATGTAACATGATGTATAGGCATCCTTGTATCTTAGATTGCATGCATTTTGTATCATATGCATTGGATAGGAAAAGCTTCTCCTATATACGTTGTTCACCATGGAATGCTATTTTTGTCTTTGTGAGCTTGTTTGGTATGCTATGGTTAGTTTGGCTTAGTTCGTGATGATCTTGATGAATAATCCATGGTTGAAGGCTATGTTTTTGAAAAATTGTCACATGTATGCTCTCTCATGTGTAAATGCCTTTATATGATCTTAACATGTTTTAGTGGCTTGGTTATGCTTAATTTGTGGTTGGATAGCTAGTTTATTGATCATATGGAGCCAAAGGCTCTTGCTTTATCTTATGGAGGGGCATAAGTTCCTTTTTGTCGCAAAGACATTTCATGTACCATATATGAATCTGAAAATGAATTGTAAATTGCTTGGAAAATGTGCTCCCATGTCATATGTGCTGAATTTAATTTGCCTTGGGTGCTAAACCGTTGCCTGATGCCTACTAATGAGAAGTCTCATACATAGCATGAAGTTTGTGTGGCTTTGCTATTTTGATATGTTTTGATCATGTTTAGGACTTTGCTCATGAGAGGCAAATTTTTCACAAAATTAAATCCATCTTAGCTTCGTCCAATGGTTGTGAAACTTGGTGATCTTGTAGTTGATGTCAATACGAAGCTATAGAGTATCTAACTTGCTCATTTGGACATGTGTAGCATCCTATGTTGAATTTTGTCTATTTGAGAAGCTCTAGGTTGAAAGTTTTGCATTTTTGGCTTGATTCATGCATTGCCAACAAGGGGAGAAGTTTGAGCCTGAAATGGCTTGCTGGATGCATTTAGGAGGTTTTCAGGTGGTTTCGAGCCATTTCTGGGCTCTGGTGTGCACCGGTCTGACCGGTCGAGGTCACCGGTCTGACCGGTCAGAGTGCTGATCCTATTCATATGTTGGGCCCCGGTCTGAGCGGTGGTGGTGACCGGTCAAATCGGTCAGAGCTGAGCTGATGCAGCTGATCTTTTTTCAAGTGGTGTTTTGCATGCATTCGTTCAGGGGGAGTTGCATTGGTTCAGGGGGAGCTTGCATGTGTGCAGGGGGAGCTCTTTGTGGTTTCTCGAGCGTTGTTTTGGTGGTTTGCGCTCTTTGCCTGAGCTTTGTTTTGTCTCGGATGTGTCGAGCCGTTGCCCTTGCCTAAGGGGACCGAGACTTGTCTTCTTCAAGTGATCTTGCTCTTTGCCTTTGTTTGGCTTTCGATCGCTTGTTGGAGTTTCTTTTTGTTTGTTTCTTTTCTTTTTCTTTTCTCTCTTGTTACTATATGTGGGTGTTGTCAATGCACTCATCAAGGGGGAGATTGAGGACCATGTGTGGTTCGAGGACCGGTGGATGGTCGCTTCCTTGTGTGGACTGATTCTTGGCTAAGTATTGCAGGTGCAGGTTGCGGCTTGACTGGTGTTGGTGCAGGTGAAGAACAAGCGCGAAAGGTCGTCGCTGGTGAGGCCTCCAGGTGTGGAGAAGACAAGTAGGCTTCGTTCGAGGGACCCGGTGGCCAGCGGGGTCAAGTGCGGGCCGCATGGTGGCATGAACAGCAAGATGAAGTCGTGGACGGTTTCTTGGTTGAGCCTCAAAACCAAGGTCGAGCCGGGACTACGTGGGAGCCGAGTCATGAGTGGAGATTGGCGGAGGCTACACCGAGTTCGCGGGGTTTCCGGTGGTTCACCAGAAAACCACTAGGTTCCTTGGTTGATCCACAAAGCCAAGACCGAAGAACCGAAGACGGTGCTTGCGCAGAAGCGGTGCCGACCGGCCCGGGCCGGTGGGTACCGGTCTGACCAATGAGGAGCACCGGTCTGACCGATGTGCGACGATGCAGTCCGAAATCTTCATAGCGGAGGACACGCGCCGGGATCGCAAGGCTTGCGTCAAGGCTAAGCAGGTTGCGGTCGCCGGGCATCCGTCCGATGGAGAAAGCGTGAAGACTTCCAAAATTGCCCTTGAGGGGCTTGTATCCCTAGTTGTTAGGAAAGGGTATCTTAGACTTTTGGTTGCCTCCATATAACCCATGAGGTGAGAGGATGGCAGCCAATCTCTTGGAACTCTAGTTCATTTGCTTTCCTATTTTCCCTTCCTATTTTCTTAGGATTTCCATAGGACTAGCTTGAGAGCTTCATGGTGAGATCTTGTTGAGAGGGTTGGATGATCGGGCGGCAAGCTAGACCTTGTATGAACCTTTGTGGCATGTATAGATGATTCAGCGTGGTTCCTCAAGGTTTGAATGTGTTGTTCCCGGTTGTTCTTGGTGGTGATTTTCGGAGCCATCTCTTAGTGATTTCTTTGGGGTGTTTTTGGGACCTTGCTCTTGGGGATTTGATGGGGGAAATTTGTGGGAACCCTTCGTGGTTCTTTGGGCTGTGATTCCCCTCCCAAATCCGTGAGTAAAGGGGCTCGATTTTGGGGTTTTCCGTGTTCTAGGGTTAGAGGTGCTTTTGGCGGAATTTCTTCGATTCCTCTTGATTTGGCAAGTTTTGGTGGACAAAATTATGGCTATGGACTCCTCATGAGGTGTTCCTATCATCCCCAAAGTCTTGCTCAAGTCCGTGGAGTGATTCGGGAGATCGAGGTTTGGATTTGGGGGAGTTGACCCAGGGGTGTTGTTCATCCCGAGCTGCCCAGACTACACCGGTCTGACCGGTGCTCTTGACCGGTCTGACCGGTGCAAGTCTTTTGTGGGATTTGCCTCGGGTGAGCTGCTGGACTCGTGTGACTTTGTGTCTTGGTGCTGCTGGTCAGTTCTTGGTCTGTTTGGAGTTGCTTTGTTAGGTCTTGTGTAGGGTTTTCCCTCCGTGCAGGTTGTGTTTTGGGGGTGGTTTTGTTCCAGGGCCTAGAGAAGTCACTGAGGCTTTCTGGAACGCTTGTTGTGCGGCTGCTGTAGCCACCGGCCTGACCGGCGCTGTCCATCGGTCTGACCGGTGTCACCGGTCTGACCGGCGCAGGCCATCGGTCTGACCAGTGCGGCACAGGCAGCAAGCCGTGCAAGTTTCTGCTGTGCGTGTTGGTGGGTTTTGGCTCGAAAGGTTGTGTGTTGGTTCCTAGGTCTAGTGGCACTCCAGTGGCTACTTGGGCTTGGCCAACTTGGGTAGTGAATCAGAGACGTGTGTTGGAAGCCGTGTTCGTCTTGTTGGAGTCTCCATCTCCTTCGAGAAGAATTTTTATCGGCTCCCATTCACTCCCCCCCTCTCTAGTTCGCCGTATCGGTCCTTCAATAATGAACACTACGGGGATTTGACGTTAATTTGTAAGGCACTCTGGACTCTCCTTCGTGGGAGTTTTAATGCATACGTTCGATCCTGTCTGTGATGTCAAGTGATTTACCGGGTGTAAACCCGGCAACACTCAACGAGATACTTCTTTATTATCGCTTAATGACCAAAAGGAGTGGTTTAGGCGATAGTAGAGAATTATCTCGGGTGGGGTTGTCACAAAACCCTCTCTCGAACAAGAATCCCCTCAACCTACCATACCAAGCTCTAGGCGCCTGCTTCAACCCATACAACACCTTTCTCAACTTGTACACCCTGTGGGGGTACTTCTCACTCTCATACCCCGGTGGCTGCCTCACATACACTTCTTCCTCTAACACACCATTCAAGAAGGCACTCTTCACATCCATTTGGTGCAACTTGAACCCTTTAACCAAGGAAAAGGCTAGAAGGATCCTAATCGCCTCCAAACGAGCTACGGGAGCAAAAGTCTCCTCATAGTCGATCCCTTCCTTCTGACTGAACACTTGAGCAACAAGCCTTGACTTGTTTCTCACCACTTCACCTTTCTCTCCCTCTTTGTTCTTCCACACCCACTTTGTCCCAATCAGCTTACACCCCGGGGGAGGTTCAACCAACTCCCAAACCTGATTCCTCTCAAAGTTCTCCAACTCCTCATGCATCGAATTAACCCAATTATGATCAAATAGTGCGTATCTAATGTCTTTGGGCTCAAATGTGGCAACAAATGCAGCATGAGCGAAATGAGAATTGTTTTGAACCCTCGACCGTGTAGTGCGGGTGAGAAGAGGCTACCATCTTTGCATGCCTACACGACGCACAAACCAACTCTTTCTCAAGCTTAAACCATGGCAATCCTCTGACCAAATTGAGTTTACTCAAGTGAGAAAAAAGGTCAAAGCTCAAGTGTCCCAACTTCCTATGCCACTTCCACAACTCACCCGAAGAACCAACCTAGAAGCAACGCTCAACACCAAAAGACTGAGAAAAATCAGCTCGAAAAACCTAACCCTCGGGAACGACCATACAGACAAGGTCCCCTCGAGAGTCCAAAATCCGAGAACCTCCAGGCCGAAACAACACCTCAAAACCCTCATCCAACAGTTGGGACACAAAAAGCAAATTGTACCCAAGTGATTGAACAAGATCAACATGCCTGAGAGTGATCTTGTCACTTACTTTAATCTCACCTTCTGACAACACACGCCCACGCCCATTATCCCCAAAGGTTATGTACCTCTTTGTCACCACCGGGACGAGACTTGAGAACCACCCCTTGTCTCCGGTCATATGCCTCGAGCAACCGGAGTCAATCAACTAAATGTTCTTCAAGTCTACCACCTAAAATTCAAAAACAAGCACGTGAGCGAACAAACGGCTCAACACTAGGGTTAGTACCAAAAGAGTAAAACCAGTGCCGAGCCATTTGCTCAAAAGTGGGGTTAGCACAATCCAAAACATCTTTCCTACCGAAGCTACCTCCACGAACACCACCATGGCAACCACTATGAGGAAACCATCCCTCTCTAACTGGAGGAGGACCAAAACCACGAAAGGAACCGTGGACCGTCCCTCCTCTCCAACTCAAAGCTATGACTCCTCCCATTCTCGTATTGAGCACGAGGGGGAGAACGCCTAGCAAACTGACCACCTGTAGACTCTCCAGCCCAACCACCAGAACCACAACCTCCAGAACCAAACCTAGCATCTGTACGAGCACGAAACCCAAAGTTCTACCTGTCTAGACCTGCATCGGTCTGACCGGTGTGGAGTACCGGTCTGATCGGTGTAGCCCGGCCAGCAGCACCTCCTGCAGCCTTTCCCTCTCCCCAAGCCGGAACTGTCCTCACACTCGCCTTGGCCCTTGGCATCTGCACACGAGGCTAAAGTACACCATTGGAAGGGTGGTACTTGTCCTTGTTAGCCCATTCCTTCACCATTCTCTCCTCTCGCTTCCTCTTGAAGCAAAACTCATCCTTATGGCCATCTCTCCCACAATAGCCACAATGAAACCTTATGGGCTTAGGTTTAGGCTTGGAATGGGGCTGCTCACTTGATTTCTCTCCACTTGGCTTCTCAACCGGTTTCTCCTCACTAGCCTTCTCACTCTCTTTCCCAAAGAACACTTTCCCCGAAGTGCTCACGAACTTGATGGGCTTTTGGAAATCATTTGTTTGTGGAGGAAACATGGGTGGAGATGGGGTTGTGTCTAGTCGGTTCCTAAGATGGTTCGGTTTAGGAGGGAAAGCATTTTTGAGGTGGGTTTTTGGTGGCTCTGGGATATTCTCTCCACTTCCCTCACAAACCTTGTTTGCCCCAAGTCCCTCACCATCTTGCCTCTTGTATGTTTCGATCATTATCCTCAACTGAGGCTCATGACCAGACAACCAACGCATCAACTTTCTCAACTCATCATTCTCATCCTGCAAACGATCAACAAAATGTGCAAGTTTCAGGTTCTTCAAAAGCATACAATTCACAGGCAGTGCAAGATGTAGGAATTGGTTTTTTCAGCTTAGCCTCAAGAGAAATAGTGTAAGCATGCATCTCATCAATTTTTTCATGCAAAACAGGGCAAGAAGTGCAAGCACCTAGCAAAGCAGGTCTAGACTTAAGCTCAGCCACTTTAACCCTAAGCACATCTAGTTCCTCACACTTGGAGGCATGGTTTTCCTTAAACAAGGCAAGATCAGCTAGAAAGGTAGGACAATCAGCATATTCAACTTCATCAGAAACAACAGGTGAAGCTTTCAGAGAATCAATTTCAAGCTTAGCATCCAAATTTTGTGTTTCTAGCTCAGCCACTCTAGTCCTAGCATCCTCAAGCGAGGCCCTAAGCTCTTTCCTCATCTTCTTGGCCTCTCTAAGCATGTCATCACGATTATCAAGCAACAAGCCAAGCCGTTCATTCTCCTGACGCAAGAAGGGAAGTTCATCACGCACCTCGTCGTCGAAGTCGGAGTCGGAGTCTGAGTCGCTCTGTGTGCTCTTCTTGCTATCGTAGCTCAGCGCCATGGTGCAGAAGCCGTCTCTAGCGAAGCAGCTCAGCCCACTTAGGTTCTTAGATGAGTTCTTGCCCTTGCGAAGATCACCTTCATCTTCACTGCTGCTCGAGCTCGAGGTGGAGTACGCGGAACTGGAGTTGACGTCACTCACTCTAACCATCGCTCGGGCCTTGCCTCGACTCTCCTTCTTCCTCGATAATTGCTCGTCCTTGTGCTTGCTCTTGTGGTCACGCTTCGACCGGTACTTGCCATCCATCTTTGACTTGTGTTTGTAGCTGTCCTTGTTCTCGACCTTCTCCGGGCAATCGGCGATGAAGTGTCCCGGCTTGCTGCACTAGAAGCATGTCCTCGTGTTCCTCCTCATGTTCACCCAGTTCTCATGCAGCCTCTCGAACTGCCTCGTCAACAACGCCAGCTCGTCCTCTCCAAGTACGTCGAACTCCTCATCTGGCATAGACATCAAAGAGGACAAGGAGAACATCCTGGTGGATGGGTTAGCGTTAGTCTTTCCTTTCAAACCACCGATGAGGGCGAGACTATCAGAGTCAGTCGGGCCCTCAATCTTGGCTGTCATGCCCCAATCCACCTCAGTTGACTTGAGTTTCGAGAATAGCTCATTCATGGTCAGAGTGTCATACTTCTCCGACTCCACTATGGCCTCGAACTTTCCGCCCCAAACCGTACTGTGACGCCCCAGGTTTTCAGCCAGAGTTATTAACCCTAATGAGCAGGTCAACTGTGTTGACTTTGGTCAAACGACGGTCAACCTGGGCCATCACCTCGAAAACATCACCGACAACCCCTAATGGCACCCTTTGGTCAACCTTGGTCAACCTTTGGTCAAAACCCTGGTCAAAACCCTTGAACACCTTTTGACCCACCAGTGTCGCCCGGAACTTTTGCTGCGTTCTCCAAATTTCGCCTAAACACTTCAAAATATCCCAATGTGAAAGTTGTGTATTTTGCCGAGGGACACAACTTTCATGTTGAGTGGCATTGCTGGTTTGAAGTGGAAATGTGTGAAAAAATGCAAGTCAATGCCTTTGGGTACTATTCACTAGTGCCCAGAAAACAGCAAACTTTGCTTGCAATTTGTACACAAATGGTTGAGAAAAAGACCATACACTCATTGTAGAAGTTGTAGGGGATCAAGAGATCTACAACTTTCCTTTTAATCACTAGGTCCGCTTCTGTTTCAAAATCTTGAGTTTGAACTAATCAAACGGGGCCAAGTCGATTTCTTTTCGAGTCAACCGCGCCCAGCGCGCGACGTCGCATGCGACGTCGTCGCGGTGCGCCGCGCCGACCTTGCCGGTTCGCGCACGCCGAGGCTCTGTAGTGCCCAACGGTCCATGCACCGCCCCTAGTTCCCTGTGCATGACACCCGTGGGTCCTTAGTCGGTGCCACGCGGCAATTTCCCATGCGCCGGCCGGCAGCGCCGCCTTAGGCCATTGGCCCGACGGCCGCCGCACGTCGTCTCCCTATCGCCGTACTTGTGCCATGTTGCGCCCCATGCCGGGACCACGTCGTCGTCGTGACGTATGCGCGAACCGCCTCTCCATCTCACCTGTGTGTATAAAAGGCCGTCACCGCTTCCCTTCACGCGTGACCGAGCCACAGCCGTCTGCCATAGGAGCCACCTCGGTGAACTCTGTGCTCCGACCGCTTTCACCGCCACCCAAAGCTTCAAACCTCTTCCCTAGGTCTCCCTAGAGCTACTACCGGCACAAGTTGCCTAGCACCCCCTTTCCCCTCGCCGGACTTCGAATAGCCGCGGTAGCGCCGTCCCTGCTCTACCGACGCCGCTTGCCGTCGACATCTCCGGTCCCACCAAGCACACGAATCGATCGCTGGTGAGCTGAATTGACCGTAGGTGTCATTTGTTGGCCGGCTTCGGGCCCACATCACCGGCGGCGAGCTCCCCTCCGCTGCCAGGGGCATGCTTATGAGAGTTCTTGGACTCGGGGACCGGTTTGTTAGAACTGAGGGTAGAGTTGTGAAAGTCAAAAGTTTCTAGGGGCCTGAGAAAAATTAAATTCTTCCCTCCCTTTGTATTTTTGCCTAAAGCTTGTAAGTTCCATATAAAATCATAGAAAAATCCAAAAATTCCAAACCCAATTTTGTTGTGCTCTGTGTGACTAGACCTACAACTTTTACAAAGCATGTATATACTTTTGAGCTATAGTTTTTGCTTGAAAAATTGAAATGTGATTTACCTAGATATGTGATTCTGCAAAATCCATACATGTTCATGAGCTGAATTTTGGATATGTTGTGAGTACTAGCATGTGTAGGTCCTGTGCCAAAAATTGCACAAAGTTATTGAAGAAATATTTTTATATGATTTATCTTGTGTTATTGACAAATCTGCCTAGGTGAATTTTATAACTTAAAATAAATTTATTTTTGAGCCCTACTTCTGTAAATTGTCTTGTTATGCTAAAATGCACCTCTGGTGAGTTTACCATGATTTTATCTCTACTAGAAATATTATTTCCTAATTTATGTTTGTTTTTAATCATAAATGTATAGATCGAGATCTATAATAGCTCTAGGTGTGTTTGTTGGTTTCCTAGGCTAGTTTTGGACCAGAGAAACAGTGAGAGAAAGTTTGAGTCCTGAAGTGCTTTGTTTATTTTTATATGCATTTATCTTGTTTATGGTAAATAAAAATGCTATATTTGATATATTTATTTTTTATTGCTGAAGCAAGTGTGCATGTGTGAGCAGTGGCTTGCTTTAGACTTATTGAGCGCAGTGAGTAACCCACTTGGTGTTTTATGAGTTATTTTGTTGCATAAAAGTGGTTAAGTCATGGTAGGTTCAATATTGAAATTAATAGGGAAAAACAACACTCCACACCTAAGAACCTTGTGTTTGTGTTGAAAAACTTGCTAACCAGTTTATAACCAACACCTTGCTGTTTTGTGAGAATGTTGACGGTGTATTTTGGTACACCAAACATGTTCATTACACTTTGGTTTGGATTTGTTTATGGAACTAACTCGCCACTAGGCACACTAATCATATAACAAGTTCATCTATGTGCATGCATTTGGAAGTGTTGTGATTATGTAGGAAAATATGAACATAAAGGACGGATTCGCAACAAGTTCAAAGGAGCATTTACGGAGTCTTGTTCGTGTTCATGAGCTTGATGAAATCACTTTCAATGGTGGCAAGGACCGAAGTGCTACGTAGGAACACCCCCGGGGATTGAAGCGTAAAAGACCGAACTTCATGCACGGAGAACCTCCATCTTGGACGCGAGGATGACATCGTCAAAATCATGAAAGTGGAGGGGGCAAAGTGCATAATCACCTGAGGACCCACGGGAGCGAAGGGGCGACCTAACCGGGCCGAAATGGGCCTGGACCGGTCGGCCCAGGCCGGCCGGCCCAGCCCACTTCTGGCGTCGGTTCGGCCCCCCTTTCCTTGCACTCGAAAGATCTTCAACCCTAAAAACCTGAAGGCGCCGCCATTCGCAGGGGAGAGAGCCATTCGCACCAGGAGGCCATCCACAAGCTAGAGAGAGAGGAGGGAGATCTCCGGAGGGAGATCAACCACCTCGAAGGAAGCACCCACAAGTGGAGAAGAAGGAAGACACCGTCGGAAGGGTGACCATGATCAACGGTGCTATGTCTAGCACCTTGATGGGGTAATCTCCTTATTCGTCCATGGGTTGTAATCGATCTTGAAATGTAATCATACTTTGTTGGATTATCTATCTATCATCTTGTGTTGAATATACTTTATTGCTTAAGGCTAGCTACCATGCCGTAAAGGGAGTAGAGCTCCAATGCTTCCTTGGATTCATTCAATACACCGTGTCCATCATAGGTCTAGTCACGAATACCTTCGCGTAGTGACAGTATGAGAGGAGGGAAAGGGCGAAACCATGGTCACAACCCCCGATAGATTAGATTGGTTTTCTTGTTTAAAGCGCTTGCATGTTCTAGTATCGTAGACCCATGGGCGAGTGTCTTTTATCTTGATTGCTTAATCATTCTCTCTAGTGTAGTTTAGTTGTTTTCTAGTTTAATCATAGTTAGGGTTTGAGTAGCTAGTGTGTAGAGGTAGATCAAACGCTTGTAATCTCCTTGCTCCGCGGATTGACAAGAACCTTGGGAATCCCGTGGAGAAAAAGGTGTAGGTCCGTACGCTTGTAGATCGTAGGTGGATACGTCTTTTATCTGTCAACAACCCCTTTTTCTGGCGCCGTTGCCGGGGAACAAGCTAGTTTACATCGTTTGGTTTGCATTTAACTAAGTTTTATATTTAGTTTATCTTTTATTTGCTATACCTAACACATATTATCGAGAAAACCACTTGTTTTGTTTTTGTTTTTTTGTTTTTTTGTTTTTATCTTGTTGTCTAGATGGCGTTCATCAATCAACTCGTGGAAGAACCAGAGAAATCACTAAGGGATTACTCAAGCCCTCGATGCGAAGACATAAAAGTACAAGAGTCAGATTCGAAGCTCGAAGCGACTAAGTATGAGATAAAATCCAAGATCATCGAGATGGTGGCGGCAAACCCGTTTGAAGGGATGGTTACGGAAAACCCATATAGACATATAAGGCATTTCACGACGCTATGCAACACGGTGCGTCAAAAAGGAGTTCCCGATGAATGGTTCAAATGGAATCTCTTTCCCTACTTACTTGCCGGTGAAGCAAAGACATGGTACTCGTTTGCGTCCTTTGAAGTTGAAGGCAATTAGAACAAGTTGACAAAGAAGTTTTGCGAGAAGTTCTTTCCAATTAGCAAGGTTCAACATCTAAGGAGGCAAGTGATCACTTTCACGCAAGGAGAAGAGGAAGGGATAGACCAAGCTTGGAATAGGTTTAATGAGTTGATCGAACAAGGACCAAGAATCGGCTTCTCCGGTGACGTACTCTTGCATACATTTTTCTCTTCCATAACCCACCCCTAGTTGCATGCAACACGTCTAAATGTGTGCTGGTGGGGATCTCATGGTGAAAACACTCACGGAAGCCGCCTAACTTCTACAAAAATTTAGTAAAGCGGCTGCCATGCAAAGAGATTAGGAAACAAGACTTGCGGAAGAGCCGTAATATAATTCAAGGATGAAGAAGTGTGCTGATTTTTCTAAAGAGGCAACCCCGGAAGTCACAAAAGAGGAGCCGATCCCAAAAAAGCTTGAAGAAGAACACATGAAGTCAAGAACTACCCCGAGCGCTGACTTCGCCGCATCAAATGAAACAATCAAGAGAAGCATGTCAAGCGCGAAGCCGCTAAAGGAGTTTGAACCAATGGATTGGGTTCCAATCGATTACGGAGAAGTATTCGACAAGAGAAGACCGTTCCCTAATCAAAAGGGGATGGCAAGAGCATGGGAAGTGGATTTCCCACCGGAAAGGAAAGCGGAAGATTCATACGACCTTGAAACCGCTGGTGAGATCTTTCAAAAACTCTTTGGAGATGATGAAGTGGATCCGGAACACATAGCCGAGGTGAAAAGAATCATGGGGATCAAGCCCGAAGCATCGCCGTATGAAAGGAGGTTTAACCGTGGTGAAGAATGAGAAGAATGAAATGATACCGCAAAGAACTGTAACCGGGTGGCGGATGTGTATCAATTATCGTAAGCTTAACAAGGCAACGAAGAAAGATCACTTCCCGCTACCGTTCATCGACGAGATGCTCGAGAGATTAGCAAATCACGCTTATTTTTGCTTTCTCGATGGGTACTCGGGGTTCATGCAAATTCCCATTCACCCGGACGATCAACACAAAACAACATTTACATGCCCTTATGGAACGTTTGCATATAGAAGGATGCCCTTCGGTCTATGCAACGCTCCCCGCTCTCTTTTCAATGTTGCATGATGGCCGTATTCTCGGAATTCATCAAAGAAATTGTCGAGGTGTTCATGGGTGATTTTTTCTGTTTATGGGAAGACGTTCATGGATTGCTTGGCAAACTTGGATAAGGTCCTCACGAGGTGTGCGGAGGTAGACTTGGTGTTAAATTGGGAAAAGTGCCACTTCATGGTTAAGCAAGGCATAGTGCTCGGACATGTTATATCCAAGAGGGGCATTGAAGTGGACAAGGCTAAGGTAGAGACGGTTGAGCAACTCCCACCTCCGACGGATGTTAAGTCCTTGAGTAGCTTTCTAGGTCACGCCGGATTTTATAGAAGATTTATTAAGGACTTCTCAAAGATCACTAAGCCTTTAACGCATCTCCTTCAAAAGGATGTGGCTTTCGACTTTGATGAGAAGTGACTAGCGGCATTCCGGACCTTGAAAAGTGTGTTGGTGAGTGCTCCCATTATTCAACCTCCGGATTGGAGCCAACCTTTAGAGATCATGTGTGACGCAGGTGACTACGCCGCAGGCACGGTTTTGGGTCAAAGAAAGGAAGGCCGAGTTCACGCCGTTTACTATGCTAGCAAAACTCTTAATGGGGCACAATTAAACTATGCCACTATGGAAAAGGAGTTGCTAGCGGTGGTATTCACCTTCAAAAAATTCTGATCTTACATCGTGAACTCGAAGGTCATTGTTTACACCGATCACACAACCATGAAGTATCTCTTGGCTAAGAAGGAAGCTAAACCATGTTTGATTCATTGGATCCTTCTTCTCCAAGAATTTGAGGTTGAAATTTGTGATAAGAAGGGGGTGGAGAATGTTGTGGCCGATCATTTATCTAGGATGAATCGTGGACAAGATGATAAAGAGCCCATAGAAGATAAGATGAGAGATGACCACCTCTATCGAGTGCTCGATAAAGACACTTGGATGATTGATATCATTCGAGCGATTTGGAAGATGTTTCTTGATCATCTAGATAAAAACTCTCAAAAGAAGATAATCTCCGAAAGTAAGAAGTACTTTTGGGATGCACCATACCTCTTCAAACTCGGCAATGATGGAGTCATGAGAAGATGTGTTCCAAGAGAAGAGAGGCTAGAAATCTTGAGAAAGTGCCACTCGGCGGAGTACGGTGGACACTATAGCCATTTTAGGACCCAAGAAAAAGTGTGGTCGAGTGGATTCTATTGGCCGGAGATGCATGAAGATACTAAAAGATATGTTGCCTCATGCCCCGAATGCCAAAGAACCGGAAACATCTCTCAAAGAAATTCTATGCCTTTGAAATACAATCTACAAATCGATTTATTCGATGTGTGGGGTATAGACTTCATGGGGCCTTTCAAAAACTCACACGGATATGAGTATATTCTGGTCATGGTTGATTATGTATCCAAGTGGGTAGAGGCCATGCCATGTCGTAAAGCTTCCACGGAGGAGTCCATTACTATGATCAAGAACGTGATTTTTCCTCGTTTCGGTACACCGAGAATCTTGATAAACGATGGAGGAACTCACTTCACCGAGAAGAATTCAAAAAGTGCTTGTCCAAATTGGGAATTGAACATAGTGTCTCTACGGCCTATCATCCACAAACCAACGGGCAAGCGGAAACATCGAATAGGCAATTGAAAAGTATTCTCAACAAAACCATAGAGAAGGGAGGCAAAGATTGGTCAAAGAAATTAGACAGAACTTTGTGGGCTTATCGAACGGCGTTCAAGACACCGATAGGTATGACCCCTTATCAATTCTTCTATGGAAAAGCTTGCCACCTTCCGGTTGAGTTGGGACATAAAGCCTATTGGGTGATTAAAGAGATGAACCTTGATCTCGATGCCGCGGTGGTGAAACGAAGAATTCAAATAAGCGAGCTAGAGGAGATGAGGTTGAAAGCTTATGAAAATGCAAGCATATACAAAGAGATAATCAAAATATGGTATGATAAAAGGTTAAAGAAAAAAGAGTTTAAAGAAGAAGATAAGGTCCTTCTCTACAATTCGAGGTTTAAAACCTTCGGAAAGGGAAAATTGCAAAGCAAGTGGGACGAACCTTATGTTGTGCATTCGGTGCTCTCCAACGGAGCGGTAACCATTATGGATGTGAAAGGTGATCAATTTATGGTGCATGGTCAACGGCTTAAGGTTTACTACGAACCCGTCGTTGTGCCCCTTCACCATGTTGATGTCTTCACCATGGAAGGAAAGCCCGAACGTCCGGCCTAGGATGAAAAACAAGGCATGGATTCTTGTAATTTTCTGGAGTTTCTCGCGAAGATTTACTGGGCCAACTTTTTCCCATGGGCAGAGAAAGCGAAAAAAGGGCGGTACATGGGAAATCGGACCGGACCGGCCCCCGAAACAGGGTGGGCCGGCTGGCCCAGTCGGATCGGCCCAGGTGGGCCCCGACGGCTTTTCGCCCCGGTTTTCCCCCAGATTGCTCCTTTTCGATTTCCTTCTTGGGTCAGAAAATTTTAAGGGAAGTTCGAATAAGGAAATTGAGGTTCTTAGGGTTTTCCTCTTCGGACTATTTATTTGGCCGAATTGGGAGCTCGGAAATCCATCCCATCAAGCATACTTTTGCACCCACGCAGCAGCCATGGCGTCCTCGAGGAGCTTAGAGTTGGAGCAAGGCACCAAGGAGCCATCGATGAAGGAGGTGAAGCGATGCGAGCTCAAGCTACCCGTCGAGATCAAGAGGACCGCCCGCATCCGTTGCGGAGGGCGTGTCCCGACCGGAGCTATCACATCTCGCAACCCTGTCGAAGAGGAGAAGGTTCCTACTCCCGTTCGAAGGTTGGCGCACATCCGTGGCATGAAGCGGAAGGACTACAAGGAGGTGTCACCCGAGCCTAAGGACTATGGGGATAGCGACTACTCCGATGATCGTAGCCCGAGCTCATGGGCGGCCGCCGGAAGAGATGATAACGATCTTTACATTTGGGAAGAGGTGCCCAAGGAGAAGACTCCCGAAGGCCCCAACGGCGGCGGCAACGACGACGACGCCAACGACAATGGTGATGGTGACGACGACGGCGACAACGGCGGAGACCCTGGCGACGACGACCCTTTCGGGATGCATCCGATGTGTTGTGCGGCTTGCCGTCACTCCATCTCGGAGCTCTACGCAACGGCCGACGAATGTTTCCAGGCCATGGAGGTGATGATGCAGCGTATGGAGGATTTGGGGCGCGTGGTCGAAGACGACTACAAGTTCCTAAACCGCAATGTGCGCAAACTTTTTGGCATGGTCGAGAACATGAGAGGCAAGTGGTGCAATAGTTGCGGAAAGTACCACCAGGTTTAGTTTTCCCCCTTAGGATTTTTGTAAGATACGACGAGGACGTTGTATGATTTAAGCGTGGGGGAGATCTAGCTAGCTAGCCTTTTAGATTTTGAGCTTCAAGTTTAGTTTGGTTCGGTTTAGTTTTCAAGAGAGTTTTAGAGTTTAAGAGTCTTTAGTTTTTGAGTGTGTTTTTAAATTTTTGCAAGTTTGAAGTGTCTTAATTTAGTGTTGAGTCAAAGAAAATCAAATAAAAAGAGTCCTTTAAATTTTATGTCTTGTGTGATTCTTATCTTTATTTACTTGTTTGTTTATCTTTAATTCTTGATATACGAACATAAGTGTGTGGTTTGAAAAACGTTTACCGTGGTGCTTAGTGGAATTGCTACTACTAAAAGTACTCATACCACACTTCGATCTTATGCTTCACATGTTGGTTGTGCTATGTTCAATGCTAAAAGTTGGAGGATTTCAGTTCTGAAAATTATCTAAAAAACCTTGTAATAAAGGTTAGCAAAACCTCTTTTTCCAAGTTGAAAGTAAGAAAAAAAATCCTATACAAAGCCAATTTATTTTTTTGCTCCACCATAAGTGCGATTAGCACGATGAGTTGGGCTAGGATCCTTCTCTCGTGGGAGTTTTAATTTTGAGCAATGATCATGTCCTTGTGCTTATCTTTTGTTGCTAGCCTCGTCATGTATTCGGTAACGTGAGTTTCACATCAGAAGTCCCGTACATCGCCGAATTCCATACCCAACCCTATACATCTCTTTTGTACATCGCATTCCTTGAACACAACCTACTCCCAAAGTTTCGTCTCGTCTCTAGCATGGTTTATTTAAAATTTCAGATTGTATGCATGCAAGAAAGAGAGGAGTTGAGAGCTTTGAAAAGATTTCAAGAGAGGGAAAAATAAAGAGAAAAGTATGAGTATGGAAAAGAAAGAAAAAAATAATAGAAAGGTAAAGACAGAAAAAAATATGTCTGTATGAAAGAATGAAAGAAAAAGAATAAAAAAGAGAGAAGAGGAGTGGAAAGAAATATATGAGAGGGATGAATCAAGTGAAAGAAAAAATAAAGTGCAAGGAAGGATGTCACGTTGTTGAGAGACGAAACTTTCACTCTTTTTCCAACCATGTGCAATCCGACAACGAGGATGTCATCGGTGCCTCGTAGTCATAATTTTCTTTTGCCCTTGCACATGTCTTGTTCATGTTCATGAGCTTGATGAAATCACTTCCAATGGTGGCAAGGACCGAAGTGCTACGTAGGAACACCCTCGGGGATTGAAGCGTAAAAGGCCGAACTTCATGCACGGAGAACCTCCATCTTGGACGCGAGGATGACATCGTCAAAATCATGCAAGTGGAGGGGGCAAAGTGCATAATCACCTGAGGACCCACGGGAGCGAAGGGGCAACCGAACCGGGCCGAAATGGGCCTGGGCCGGTCGGTCCAGGCCGGCCGGCCCAACCCACTTCTGGCGTCGGTTCGGCCCCTATTTCCTTGCACTCGAAGGATTTTCAACCCTAAAACCCTGGAGGCGCCGCCATTCGCAGGGGAGAGAGCCATTCACACCAGGAGGCCATCCACAAGCTAGAGAGAGAGGAGGGAGATCTCCGGAGGGAGATCAACCACCTCGAAGGAAGCACCCACAAGTGGAGAAGAAGGAAGACACCGTTGGAAGGGTGACCATGATAACGGTGCTATGTCTAGCACCTTGATGGGGTAATCTCCTTATTCATCCATGGGTTGTAATCGATCTTGAGATGTAATCATACTTTGTTGGATTATCTATTTATCATCTTGTGTTGAGTATACTTTATTGCTTAAGGTTAGCTACCATGCCGTAAAGGGAGTAGAGCTCCAATGCTTCCTTGGATCCATTCCATACGCCGTGTCCATCATAGGTCTAGTCACGAATACCTTCGCGTAGTGACAGTACGAGAGGAGGGAAAGGGCGAAACCGTGGTCACAACCCCTGATAGATTGGATTGGTTTTCTTGTTTAAAGCGATTGCATGTTCTAGTATCGTAGACCCATGGGCGAGTATCTTTTATCTTGATTGCTTAATCATTCTCTCTAGTGTAGTTTAGTTGTTTTCTAGTTTAATCATAGTTAGGGTTTGAGTAGCTAGTGTGTAGAGGTAGATCAAACACTTGTAATCCCCTTGCTTCGTGGATTGACAAGAACCTTGGGAATCCCGTGGTGAAAAAGGTGTAGGTCCGTACGCTTGAGGATCGTAGGTGGATATGTCTTTTATACGTCAACAGAGAATTAAATTAATTTACTTGTATATATATGTATATAGTCACTATTAATGAAACGAACCGGTTTTCCGCAGACGGAAACCCGACTCTCTGCACCTCGGTGGTAGTCCCAGGAGGGCTACCACGTGCAATTCCTGTCTCAGCGATGCCAAAATTCCATACAGAAAGATAAAACAAAAACAGATCGAGTACAACATTTATTTATTACATTAATCAGAGTACATCTCTTCAGCACATGTCGGGTACAAGTCCATCGGGACTGAATCAAACAGAAATAAAACGTCTAGCAACGTCTCCATGCAAGCGCGGGGAACTCCAAATCCGCAGGTAGCTCGAGCGTAGGAAGAGCACTAGTCCTCTCATCCGTCGTTGTCGAAGTCGTAGTCCGGCTCTGTGTCAGAGACACCAGTGTCTACCCAATAAGCAGGTAGGCCATGTCAGCTTCCCAACAAAGAGGCAAAAGCAATGTATGTTCTACTATGCAGGATATATCCCTACTCTGGCTGTAGAATGCTTAAGCAAAGCAGCAAAGCAACAAACAAGGTAAGCAGAGACAAGCAGTGAGGTCAACCACGGGGCCTGCACCCCGCTCAAGGATATCACACCAAAACACCAGATTACAACCACGATCCAGTTCCCAACTCTCATCTGTGATGTGGGGCCCACCTGCTCCTATCCCCACATCTCAACGGCCAAAACCGGGCTCACTCACTCGGGGGAGAGAAGAAGCACAAGAGGAGTATAACTAGTCAGGTGAGAGATCAGAAGACTGTCCATAACCAGTGGACACAGACTATAGCTATAGGTTTAAACACTCTGCAGAGGTTGTATAACTGTACCCGTCCAAATAGGACCAGAACCGGCAGTCACCGATTCCAAGCCCTACCATACGGCTGAAGCTCAAGTAAGTGGATAGTACCCCGTGTGGAGTCTGGCACAGCCCCTGCTGTAGTGCTCATACTGCCAGCGAGGGGTCCCTCAAAGCTGTGGAACTCTTCCCCGGCCTCGTCGGGGCGAAGTCTACTAAGGAGGAAAAGCCATATCACTTCACGATCACACCGATCCGCCTACAGGCGGGGTGCTATCCACTACAAATCTCACCCCGTATCCTCACCCAATACAAGGCGGGCAGTTTGTACGGTAAAAAGTCAACTGAAGAAAGGTCAACTGACGATCGGTCCTTAAGGGCCGTGAGCGAGCGCTCCCCTAACTCCATCCGTCCAACACGCCGCTCGGGTAAGAGGCTAAATTGCATCTTCCCGAGGTAGGCATTCACAAGTAACCGATCGGCTCGCTCCCGCCAAAACACATCAAGGAGGAACGCACCCAGAACGCATGCTAGAAACACACCGAGGTCTCCCGCATCTCAGTCTAAGCCCAGAATACCATCCATAATCAAGCAACAAAAGTATGGATAGTTGAGGTATGGGACTAGCTAGGGGTCTGTAGTTAGTCCCAAAGTAGGTAAATCAAGGAATCAGGATATATCAAATTATCAAGGCAAGGCTAATCAACTGGCTAAGCAATACAACCAAGCAATGCATATAAAGTAAAGCACTAGCATCTAAATATCAACATGGGATCTACATGGATGGGAGTGACATGACACCTTCATTTCTGTTGAAGCAGTCGTTGTCCGGAGTAGTGTACTCGGGGTCCTCCACGTCCTCCTAGTCGAAGCTCGAGTCTGTGGCACGAGATTCGACACGAATGTAAGAAAACGGTGCACAGCTAAGCAATAACTCCAAATAGAAACCACTTTTTAGAAGATCCAAAAGAGCTCAAACTACCTACAAACAACAAGGTTTCGAAATTACGAAATTACAGAAATTAGTTTATAATTTTCTGAGCTTCCTACAATTACTTATGATTTTTCAAAGATTAAAACCATTTTGAAATCATTTCTGAAATTACTTTTGAAAAGGAAAAGGATTTTTATTAAATAAGCTGCTGACATCAGCATGACGTCAGCGCCTCTCGGTTAGTGGGCCGGTAGTGGGCTGAAAGTGCCACTAGGCCGAAAGTGGCCCAGTGGGCTCGACCCAGTTGGCCCGATGGACCTAAGTCTGTCGGACCTCCCTGGATTCGATCCAGAAGTCCAAGAGGTTAGCTGGGCCCTTGCTGGACCCCGATGGGCCGGGGCGCCACATACGGCCCATAACGCCTGGATAGATTTGGTCAAGCCAGGGGGCGTCGACCGCCTCCCTTAGGCGCGCGACGCACTCCCGCTGTGGCGCGACTCCCCAGCGGCGACGGCGCCGGTGGCGGCGCCCGTCCACATGCCGGGGTGCGGCGGGTGCGGTTGCCACCTCGCGGGCGAGGCCCTATTCTAGGCAGGCAAACGCGGCTCGAAGGTCGGTTCACCGAAACGGCAGCGCGACGAGCAGCGCTCGGCGCCTGCAAGCGCGGTGGCGCGACGACCGAAAGGATCCCGCCTCGGTCCAGAGCATTGGGGTGCACTCCATCTTGACCATGCGCACATGCACCTGCATAAAAGAAACTCACGGCACGAAGGCCAGCAAGCAGGGATGCAAGTCGCAGCGCACGACACGACACTGAGTGCCGGCGCGCTGGACTTCACTATGGTGAGGTCGTGTCCATGGCGCGTTGGGGTGCGACCGGCCAGGACTCACGCGCGCATCCATCTGTAGAGGGAATCATACGGCGCGAAGGCCGGGACACGGAGACGCGGAACGTGTCGCCGGGTTGCCGCGCGTCTAGCTGCATCGCGGCTAGGACATGACCTTGAGGCACTGGGGGGCGCGCAGCCATGTCGCGCACATGCGTTCATCTGCAAGGGTTCTTCACGGCACACTGGCGAGCACCAGTGAGGGATGGTAGGCACGGGCTTGACCTTGGTGCTGGGTGCACGCGGTCACCGCCTGCTCGTCCTCATCCCTGCACAACACCACCACGGCACGAAGGCCGTCCACTGCAACACAACGACTTGCTACCGAGAGCGCCCGACGTTGCGGCCTGGGGTGGCCACGGTGTCGGGCTCGCACAGGTGCGGCGTGACGCAGCGTCCGTCCATGGAGAAACGGCGGCGCGGCGCACACGGTGCGCGGCAACTCGAAGACGCGCCCACAGGCAAAATCAAGGAGGGTAAACAGCGCATGAGAGGGCAAGGCTGTGGGTCGGCTCACGTCAGGTCGGCGATGCAGTCGTCGCCGGCTTGACGAAGAAGGCGGCACGTCGTCGCTGTTCACGGCGGCGTCTTGCTTCCTGCTCTGGCCCGGCTTCCCTTCCGACGCGGATGGATCCTTCCTCTCCCATGGAGACTGGTCCGGCTCCTCTCGTCCACAAGCATTCCCCAGTAGCGGCGCGTCGTCGGCGAAGCGACGCCCGACTTGCTCCTCCCCGCCTCCACTCCCCTACCCCCCTTGCGGCGGCACTCACAAGAGAAAGGGGAAAACCCCAACACGGGTTGGTGGGAAGCGACAGCGACCCCGGGGTCTCCCTAAAGAGTCTCGGTCAAGGCGGTGCGAGGGTAGAGAAGGCAGGAGGCGCTCCTATTGGTGGCCATGGCGCGACGACCGACGTCGCTCCACACCAGTGGTGGCTGAGGTGCCTTTGGCGTCACCAGGCGAGGACAAAGGGGTCATTTCCCCTTAGCGAAATCGCTTGACCGGGTCGCGCGCGTGCAGGCCTCGACGTGCGGGCTAGCTCATCCCCAACCATCCCATCGCGTGAGCAAGGCACAGGGCGGCACGGTGCGCACGGGAGCAGAGATGGGGAAAAGTGAGGAAGAAGGGACGGGGGGTGAGGCTGACAAGCCGGTCCCACAAGTCAGTGAAAGGTAAGTTAAAGGAAGAGGCCCTCGGTGAGTTGGGCTACGGTTTCGGCTGGGCTGGGCCGGCGGGTGTGAAGAAAGGTTGGAAATCGGCCCAAGACCAGACTTAAGGCTTTGGAAAAAGTTGATAAGTGATTTAGGTTTAGAGTTTGAATTTGAATCCATAAAATCCAAATAAATCTAGAGAAACCCAACTCAAGTGTTTTACCATATTTTGAATATATGTTTTTATAAATGGGTCAAAAAGGCGGAGAATTTAGGAGAGGGCTAGAAATTTGGTTTGAAAATTGATAGCACTCAATTCCAAACAAAAAGTTTTAAATTTTTGCAAAATTTTCACACCTATATTTCTGGTTTGTTACAATTAAAAAGTCTAGATTATAAAGCAACGCATATTGTTCCTTTATAGGAAGAGTATGCTGAATGTATTATTATCTAGGTGAATGTGGTCAACCATGCACCCCATGGTTGTCATAAGTTGTTTTGTAATTAATTAAATCAATTCGTCAATTGAGTCTTGCATTTGCATCCTCCGTGTAGAAGTTCCCGATGGTAGCTACACGCTCGTGCCAGTGGATGTGAACGAGGGAGCAGGAGGAGACGTGCACTACGTTACCATGGAGCAAGACCCGGACCAAGTCCGGAAGTTTGTGTAACTGCTTGTGCCAACAAAGGCAAGCCCCAGGTTAACATTAACCCATGTTTTATTGAAAATTATGCAACTATCTTTGTTATTCTATGTGCAATTACGTTCAGGAATTGAATGCAACCCTAGTTGCATGATCTCTAGGTGCCTATGTTCTTTTACTAGTATGCTAGGTCGTTAGATGCTATGCTCTAAGGACCCGGTAAAAGTCGGGTGATGTTCGTCACTCAAGAGAATAGGATTTCCCTTTTGGAATCACCCCTTTTATAAATGGATTGCTCATGTGGTAAGAGCATGGGATTTGGGTTCCGGTCCAGTGGCTTCATGGGCTAAGCTTTTGAACGTACTAAGCACTTGTCGGGAATGGGACCGGTAAGCCTAGTACCTTAATGAGATGGCACAGGATTTTACTACTACTACTCTCGCTTCGTCTCCTGCCCGGCTTGCAACCGGGAGGAGGGTACATGTGTGAGGCTGGGTGTACTAGGTGGGGCATGCCAGATAGCCTTGTACCCGGGACTATAAGCTATTATCCCAACCCAAGGATTATTGGGAATCGTTTGGTCGGTGTCGGCTCTGTTGGGGCACCGCTCCATGTGTTTAGGTCTACCTTGCAAGGTTTTGAAGCAATCGATTGTCAGCCTCTCACCGTTATCCGAGACTGCTTGATCAACTGGCCATGATATCCCTTAATGACGGAACTATGTGAAATCTTCTATGTGAATTAACTGTATTGTACAATTATTGATTGTATTAGTTGTTCATCATAGTAATGGTAATCTTACTAGAATCTAAGCTAAAGTATTGAAAGTAAGGATCCATGATCCTAGTTACTTTTTGGCAAAGCAAACCCACCAGCCAAAAGCCCATGTCTAGAGGTAACTTTTGACGGGTAAGTCTTGCTGAGTATTCGTATACTCAGCCTTGCTATAATTGTTGCTTTCAAGTGAAGTTGTTTGGCTTGGTGAGATTCCACCCGGCTGGGAGCTATAATGGGTGGATGATGACGCCGAGTAATGGCATCAGGGATGGCCTCCTGTGATGTCATATCGTATCGCTATTAGTACTTCCGCTATTTCAATAAAACTCTGAACCTTTTACTTTCATGTCAAAGTACTATGGTTTGTAATAGTGGACCCTACGGGGAAATTGGTATTAATTTGTAAGGCACTCTGGACTCTCCTTCGTGGGAGTTTTAATGCATACGTTCGATCCTCAACGGGATGATTCTTTATTATCGCTTAATGACCAAATGGAGTGGTTTAGGCGATAGTACGGAATTATCTCGGATGGGGTTTTCACACATACGATCCAAAGAGTGTAAGAGCTTGACAGCTCTATCATGATCATCGTACGGAAGCACGTCCGCATCCCTCATGTTGTTCACCACAACCGTGAACCTCTGAAACAAGGCATCGATGGACTCACCGGGGAGATGAGTGAAATTCTCGTACTCTCTCCGGTAGGTCACATACATCCGAGCCTGAACCTGGGCATTCCCAACATGAGCTTACTTCAACACCGACTAGATTCTACAAGCCAAGTGCTCGGTGTGCACCCGATCGAATTCAGGCTGACACAAAGCACGAAACAAGTAGTCGACCGCCTTGTTGTTGGCGTCGAACATGTCCCTCGATCCTAGAGCAAGGAAGTTCATCGGCTGGACATAGCTTGTGTCCATCGTGACATCCCAAAGGATCTGACCCTTTCCGCGTAGAAATGCCACCATCCGCTTACTCCACATCTGGTAGTTTTTGTCATCGAAGTGTGGAGGACCTGACCCCGTTCCTGGTACACCATCCTTGGATCTTAGACTGGTTAGAGTCAATCAAGACCCGTAACCTGCTTCGATACCAATTGAAGGACCGGAACCAGAGAGGGGGGAGTGAATGGGAGCCGATAAAAATTCTTCTTGAAGGAGATAGAGACTCCAACAAGATGAACACAACTTCCAACACACGTCTCCGACTCACTACCCAAGTTGTCCAAGACCACGCAGCCACTGGAGTGCTACTGGTCCTAGGAACCAACAACCAACTTCACGGACCCGAGAACACAGCGGAACACCAAACTCGAGCCTCACTGACCTACACCGGTCAGGCCGGTGAGCACCACAGGTCAGACCGGTCCTGCTGGTGAAAACTGGAAATTTCCACAGAACAGCTCCTACACCGGTCAGGCCGGTGTAGCTCACCGGATCGAGCCGGTTCAAGCCAGGAAACCCCAAATCTACCAAACAGGCCTACCAAGCTCTAAACTGACCCAAACTCGCAACAGCAGCAGCACGGGACAACAGCGAACACACCCAAATGTTCACCTGAGCAAAAACCCAACTGGGGTCTGCACCGGTCAGATCGGTGAGAGGCACCGGTCAGACCGATGTGGCCTGGGCTCTCGGGATGAACATCACCTGCGGGTCAACTCCCCCAAATCTAACTCCCGATCTCCCGAATCGCTCCACGAATTTGCGCAAGACTTTGGGGATAGTAGGAACACCTCATGGGTAGTCCATAGCCAAGATTTTGTCCACCAAAACTTGCCAAATCAAGAGGAATCGGAGAAAACCCACCAAGAACTCCTCTAACCCTAGAACTCCAAAAACCCCAAAATCGAGCCCCTTTGCTCACGGATTTGGGAGGGGAATCAAAGGGAAAAGAACCACGAAGGGTTCATGCATACATCCCCCACCAAATCCTCAAGAGAAAGGTCCCGAAATCGCTCCAAGAAAATCACCAAGAAAGGGCTCCGAAAATCACCAAAAAGAACGAACAGGAACAACACAACCAAGCCTTGAGGAACTACGCCGAATCATCTATACATCACAAAGAGGTTCATACATGGTCTAGCTTGCCGCCCGATCATCCTTCCCTCTCACAAGATCTCGGTTGATGGTGAATTTCCGTCAACCTAGAGTACTTGTTATACATTGGTTTCGATTATGATTTGCAACTAACCGGCCACTAGGCATACTAATGATATAACAAGTTCACACTTGCATGTCAATTTTGGAGTCTGTTGTTTACGCAGGAAATCTACGCTAAAGAGGAGACTTTCGTGATAAGTTCACCAAGCACTTTGGAAGAAGATCATGAAGCCCGACAAGAGTCAAGACACGCGATGAACATGACTCCAAATGACCCAAGGACCGAAGCGTCAACGTGCAAGTCTTCAGGGACTCAACCAGAAAACAGCGAAGCTTGCATAGCAAGGATTCAAGCCTTAACCGTGAAGGAAACGACGTCAAAGGCCCACATGCAAGTGCACACGAATAAGGGATCACGTGAGAAGCAACCGGGGAGGAAACCGGGGCCGAAGTGGACACGGGCCGGCCGGCTGGGCCGACCGGCCCCGGCCCACTCGGGGCCGGTTCGGTCCCCCCTTTGCCCTAGGTGTTCGTCTATTTATTGCCTCCGCCGCCGTCGACCGCCACATCGAACAAATCATCCTACCGACGCCAATCACCGAGAAAACCGCCACCGCAAGATGAGGGAGAGAGTTAGATGAGCTCGTCGCAAGGATCAACGCCGGCGGAGAGAAGGAAGCAAGAGGAGGACTCCAAGCCACCGGCCTAGGGGTGTTCCCAAGCTCCATCGCTGCCATCTTCATCGACGACGTTCTCCGGAGTCTCCATCACCCCTATGTGCTTCAATCCGTGTAAGATGATGGGGTAATGTCTCCGTTCATCCCTAGGATTAGATGGATACATGTTATGTGATCGCTACTTGATTCGTGGTTTCAATCTATTGTTTTCATGTTGATGATGCTTTGATGATTAAGGTAGGCCACCGTGTTTTTCGGGCGTATGATATCCGCTACTCCCATAGATTCCATCAACATACCGTGTCCATCATAGGTCTAGTCACGAATACCTTCGCGTAGTGACAGTATGAGAGGAGGGAAAGGGCGAAACCGTGGTCACAACCCCCGGTAGATTGGTTTACCGCTTTCGTGTAGTAGATGCATACC
Organism: Cenchrus americanus; assembly: GCA_947561735.1. Taxonomy (NCBI): domain Eukaryota; kingdom Viridiplantae; phylum Streptophyta; class Magnoliopsida; order Poales; family Poaceae; genus Cenchrus; species Cenchrus americanus. The sequence goes on from OX387244.1 coordinate 229,115,672, forward strand.
ATGTTATCCTAGATCCTAGGGAGGGAACGCTTATCTTTCTTGCTCACTCTCTTGTGTTCACCCCTTTATCATTTAGCTTAACCCTAGATTTGTTTGATCAACTTAACTTAGATTAACTTAGGCTAGATTGTCTTTACTTTTAAATTAATACTCTCTTTTAAAGGTTTCCTTAGTCAACTAGATTAGTACTTGGTTAAGCGCTAGTAATCCCCTTGCTCGCGGATTGACAAGAACCTTGGGAATCCCGTGGTGAAAAAGGTGTAGGTCCGTACGCTTGCGGATCGTAGGTGGATACGAGTTTTATCCGTCAACAAGCCCCTTTTTCCGGCGCCGTTGCCGGGGAGCAAGCCGTTTACTACGTTTAATCTAGTATTAATTTTGTTGATTACTAACACCTAACCCTTATTTTCTAAAAAAAAAAGAAAAAATCTTTTTTTTCTTTCTACTTTTCTTGTGCCTAGATGGATTTGTTCACCTCACCATTGAAAGACGAAGAGATGTCGCTAAGGGAGCTAGCAATGCCGTCAATGGAAGACATTGAGATGCAAAAATCAGATTTGACGTTTGCTACAACCCACTATGAAGTGAAGCCCGGAATCATCAAGTTAGTGGCGACAAAACCATTTAGAGGATTGGAGGATGACAACCCATATAGACACATTAAGGAATTCACGATGTTATGCAACACGGTGCAACAAAAAGGAGTTCGGCCGCTTGGTTCAAGTGGAATCTTTTTCCGTTCTCTCTCGAAGATGAAGCGCGAAGATGGTACACACTTGCGTCCGTTGAAGCAAAAGGAAATTGGGATGAGCTAGTGAAGAAATTTCTTTTGAAGTTCTTTCCCATAAGCAAGGTCCAAGACTTAAGGAGGCAAGTGCTCACTTTCAAGCAAGGAGAGGATGAAGGAATTGATGAAGCATGGGACCGTTTTAATGAACTACTTGAGCGAGGCCCGAACTTGGGATTTTCCGGTGACTTGATGTTGCATACCTTTTATTTTTCACTAACCCCTAACTCATCTCGTTTTGTAAGCATGTGTGCAGGCGGTGATATAATTGATAAAACAATTAGTGAAGCTGCACAAATCTTACAAAGGACGAGCAATGGGCAAAGAACACTACGAGATTGGCAAAGATGTTGTCGAGAGGAGCAAAATGACAAAAGCAAGCCCAAGGTGCTTGCTGAAATTTCTGAAAAAGATGAACCGGAGGTCAAGGAAGATGAATCGACCATACAAGAAAGTGAAGATCCACTTCCCAAGGTAAGAGAAGTCATTTCAGATGTTAAAAATGTTGAAACTAACATGAATGTAGGCCGAAGCATGTGGAATGCTAGACCATTGGCGGAGTTCAAGCAATCCGGTTGGGTTCAAGTTGATTTCGCCCCACTAATCAACTACCGAAGGAAGGAGGAACACCGACACGTTGCCAAACTAGTTGAAGATATATTTGATCAAGAGATGAGTGGAGAGTCAATCCAAAAGATGTTTGAAGAAGAAAGAGAAGAAGGAGATGAAGGATGGATCGACCGGTTTGACAACTCAAAGATTTATGATGAAGGAAGAGAAGAGTACAACCGTGATGAGCCTAGTGACTCAAAGGATAAATGGGAGGAGATAGGACTCAAGCTAGATGATAGCTTGTGTGCTATCGAAGCCTACACACTAGCAAATCAAGACATGGAAGTACTCAAGGATGAAGGAAAGAGTGAATCAACAATGAGCGATCTTGACGACATGTGGTACATGGAAGATAAAGAAAGCAACATAGAAGTCTTTGAAGATGAAGATCTGGTTGATAAAGAAGACTTCAAAGAAGAGATGAATGCGTACATAGTTGAAGGATTACATGTTCCACATGATGAGTTGAAGAAATTGCAAGATGGTGATGAAGAGGCAACTACACTTGTTGAGATCGATTCGCCTTCAACACCGCTTGATGAACCAAATATCACTCTTGTTGAAAAATCTCTAAGGCCAAGGTACACGCTGAAATCTCAAGATATTATTGGTATTGATGTTGATAAATTCAAATACTCATGCTCAACCAATAGTATGAATGATAGTTTAATGTCTATGCCTTGTTCCAATAGTGAGAGCTTGTTCAGAGGTGTACAAATGAAGAAAATGAGATATTCAGAAGCTCCATCAAATTACCATTCCAACGCATCAAGAACCAACAAGTTTGAAAACTCGTGCAAGGAGTTATGGAGGAAACATTGAGCGTTGCGCGTTCTGAAATTTCTGGACAGATTTCATCACCGAAGTAAAACGGACGTAACTCTCTTGTCCGGAGTCCGATTTGAGCAAATAAAGACTCGTTGGAAAGGAAATTTTGTGCACTGTGCAATGGAGTAGAGCTTGAGTATACTTTCTGTTCTGGACATTAAAAAAATAATAGAGTGAAGGCAGCACCGAAGGATGATAGAGAAGGAGATAACGATGAAACAAAAGGATGCTTTGGGCAAGTCTTCTATAAGTGATCAAGCACAACATGGGAAGTAAATTAAAGCTGCATTGGTACCTTTTCTTCTTGCATGAAGGGCCATGGCTATGCAACGAAAAGAAGGTATGTGAGAAAGTCGAGCTCTATGACTTTAAATGAAGCGCTTTTCGGGAGGCATCCCGTTTGTTTATATTTTTACTACTTTCTCAGAGAAAATAAAGAATGGAACTTTTTTATGATGATCAACTTGTGGTTATTAATCTAAGTTCAGTTTTCCTTTTTAGAACCACCATCATGTTCATGCTCATATTTATTTATTTATTTGCATGCATTGCATTTTGTTGTCCTCGTGATGTTTCTTTGTGTATACATGTTTTGCACATAGTTGGCTTGGTTGTTTTATATACTTAATGATGTATGCTTCAGTTTCCATGTTAATGCTTCATAGGGCCCTATGGGTATTTTCCTTTTGTGATCTTGTGTAAACGTGGTGTTTAAACATGATTGCGGACCATCATTGTTAAGTTCGATAAACCTAGCTAGCTTTTCATATGTTTTCATGTTGCTTTGGTTAGTTTATAAGCTTTGCAATGCGCTTAATTTTTCTTGTTCTATAAGAGTTATTGATTTAGGGATAGACATGGTCTTTTAACCCTAGATATATAAACCTTTATGACTATGGAGAAATTTGGAAACCTAGTTGTAAACATGGTGTTTAGAACTAGGTGAAAACATTGTCTTTGTTTATATGCTTTCCTATCATGTGCATACACACCTTGCACCACGTACACTCATTAGGTTTTTATTCCTCATTAGACTAATTATGACACAAGTTAAGAATCTTAGGATACATTGTTGGATTATTGGCAATTCTATCTACTCCCAACCGTCACCTTGGGGGTAGAATGTGCGTTTAAAACATCTTGCGGGCAAGATAAAGACTCTAACTACGAGGACATTGAAGGATGGCTAAAATGTTTTGTTTCCTTCTTCCATGCCTAGCAAAATGCTAAGCATGGGGGAGACCCTGAATCTTCAACACGGAAGTGCAACATGACGCTCTAGAAGATAGAATGATCAAGATAATTAACGTCTCCGGATCAATGCGCAAGAAGCCACCAATCTCATCAAAATTTTGCATGGTCTCGAAGGGAAAACACGGGATATTTTTGGATATTTAGAAGCCTAATGAAGTTACGATTCCAACAAATCAAGAATCAAGACAATCGGAGGTTCCTACAAGCGGTTATGCCCGAATCACCGAGTGCAACACGTCCTGGAATCAGTTTTGGACAGCACACAGCGCTGAAGTAAAACGGACATAGCTCCTTTGTTTGAACTCCGTTTTTGAGGAATGACCACACGTTGGAAAGGTAATTTCATAAAATTTTCAATAGATCTATATTTCGATATATGTTCTGTTCTGGACAGAGGGGGAAATCCATGAAAAAGAGACATCAAGGAGATGATGAGAACAAGAAAGAGGAGATGGTGATGAGAACATTGAAGAGAAGGGTGACCAATGACTCCATTAAGCATACAAGATCAAATTCATAAGTTTAGGAGCATTAATAAATCAAGAGAAAAGCAAAAGCCACATCGATACATGGAGATGTCGGAAGAAGGCAATGAAGAATTACAAAGGATGGTAACATCTCCATGGACCTTCTCTTTTCCAAACACAAATGCTTGTAAATATGCCTTCAACCTGAACTAGGTGCAACCTTTTCTTTTTCTCTTCAAACAATAACATGGCTACTAGGAGGACAACCTAGGTTTCTTTTTTACTTTCAATAGATAAGTATGACCATGTGTTCACCTCGATGTTCTATATTGCCTATGCTTACAGAAAGATGATGAAAGTTGCCGCTTTGTTTTACCTACATGAAGTTATACATGTCTTGGCTAATTGCTCTCTATAATATGATCTGAAATTAATTTAAATTCCGGCTCTTTTATTTGTGGAGGTGAAATGACTATGCTCTAGACCCACATACATATCTTTGCTCTTTGATTTAAGTTTATGGATAGCCGGATAACTTGTTGTTTTTATGAAAACTTAACTTTTATGCTATCTACATATTTGTGATGCTCTTGCAAAGTTCTACCTACCAAAGCCATATACATATTGTTTTACGATAACAAAACCCGTAGATTGCAAACATATGTTTTGATGAGTTGGATAAGGATTGATTTCTATGGTTCGAGACTAAGAAGTTGGTCATTCCTTTGTGTAACTTTTTCATGCTAGCCTTTTTGTCCATGCATTGTGGGTTTTCACATCAAAAATTCCACAAACTTCGCTGGGCATCCACCCTAAACCAAAAACATCTTTTTGTGATCACCTCCTTGTCCACAACCCAATTTGAGTATGGAGTAAAATTCTCGATGGAGATTCAAATATTTCGCAAGATTATGGAATTTATACTTACTTTAGCAGTCATTTTCCCTCTGTTTTATGCTCGAGGACAAGCATCGTTCAAGCATGGGGGAGGAGTCATTCTCTCGACACAAGCTATGTAAGTATTATGTTGCAAAAAGTTTTTGATGAGCAAAAGAAAAAAAAAGAAAAAAAAAGAGAAAAAAATGAAAGAAGAAAAAAATTATGATGAAAAGAAAAGTAAGGAAAAAAGGAAGAATAAAGAAAAAAGAGAAAGAAAGAAAGAAAGAGAGAAAAATGAGAAGGAAATAAAATAAAAGTAAAAAAATAATAAAGATGCTCCTCGGATATTTTTGCTTCATAAGTTCTGAAGTGCCTTGATGACAAATCCACACTCAAATCTTCCAAACCATGTGCAATCCGATAACGAGGACTTCACTCGTGCCTCGGGATCATCCATTTGCCACTTGCACATGTCCACTTATCTAAATGTGTGTGTTTCATCCCTCTCTCTTTCCAACATTTATTTCCCATGGCCTTTTTGACGAGTCTCGGTAATTCCAATAGACCTCTCTCTTAATTTGACAATATTTCGGATGTATGTTTTGCTAGGATTGTTTTTAACCTTCCAAGCTCCACATAAGCCTTTCACTATCACATATGAGTAGAGTAGGTTGAAAATAATCTAGTATAGGCTTGAGTGACTTGATGAGATGAGTGTTTCCATGAGCTTTTGCAAGAGATTTTCACTTATGTTGGATATGCATCTTTTTGAAAATCTTCCATGTGACAAGGTAATGGTTTGAAGTTCACTCAAGTTTGAGAGCATCGTGTTACATGTGGCTTGTTCTTTATTGTTAGTCTATCTTCCATAATGAAAAAGAAGCCGGTCACAACTTGAACTTTAAATAATAAATTCTTAAGAGAGAGCAATTTGTCTCGTCATGAATGACTAAGTGCGGGGATAACATTGGAAGGCAACGCTGATTTCCCTTTTAAGCGAGGACCACTTACTCGAGGACGAGCAAGGTTTAAGCATGGGGGAGATGTTGACGGTGAATTTCCGTCAACCTAGAGTACTTGTTATACATTGGTTTCGATTATGATTTGCAACTAACCGGTCACTAGGCATACTAATGATATAACAAGTTCACACTTGCATGTCGATTTTGGAGTTTGTTGTTTACGCAGGAAATCTACGCTAAAGAGGAGACTTTCGGGATAAGTTCACCAAGCACTTTGGAAGAAGATCATGAAGCCCGACAAGAGTCAAGACACGTGATGAACATGACTCCAAATGACCCAAGGATCGAAGCGTCAACGTGCAAGTTTTCAAGGACTCAACCGAGAAAACAGCGAAGCTTGCATAGCAAGGATTCAAGCCTTAACCGTGAAGGAAACGACGTCAAAGGCCCACATGCAAGTGCACATGAATAAGGGATCACGCGAGAAGCAACGGGGAGGAAACCGGGGCCGAACCGGGCCGAAGTGGACTGGGCCGGCCGGCCGGGCCGGCCGGCCCGGCCCACTCCGGGGGCCGGTTCGGTCCCCCCTTTGCCCTAGGTGTTCGTCTATTTATTGCCTCCGCCGCCGTCGACCGCCACATCGAACAAATCATCCTACCGACGCCAATCACCGAGAAAACCGCCGCCGCAAGATGAGGGAGAGAGTTAGATGAGCTCGTCGCAAGGATCAACGCCGGCGGAGAGAAGGAAGCAAGAGGAGGACTCCAAGCCGCCGGCCTAGGGGTGTTCCCAAGCTCCATCGCCGCCATCTTCATCGACGACGTTCTCCGGAGTCTCCATCACCCCTATGTGCTTCAATCTGTGTAAGATGATGGGGTAATGTCTCCGTTCATCCCTAGGATTAGATGGATACATGCTATGTGATCACTACTTGAGTCGTGGTTTCAATCTATTGTTTTCATGTTGATGATGCTTTGATGATTAAGGTAGGCCACCGTGTTTTTCGGGCGTATGATATCCGCTACTCCCATAGATTCCATCAACATCTTGTGTCCATCATAGGTCTAGTCACGAATACCTTCGCGTAGTGACGGTACGAGAGGAGGGAAAGGGCGAAACCGTGGTCACAACCCCCGGTAGATTGGTTTACCGCTTTCGTGTAGTAGATGCATACCATGTTATCCTAGATCCTAGGGAGGGAACGCTTATCTTTCTTGCTCACTCTCTTGTGTTCACCCCTTTATCATCTAGTTTAACCCTAGATTTGTTTGATCAACTTAACTTAGATTAACTTAGGCTAGATTGTCTTTACTTTTAGATTAATACTCTCTTTTAAAGGTTTCCTTAGTCAACTAGATTAGTACTTGGTTAAGCGCTAGTAATCCCCTTACTCCGCGGATTGACAAGAACCTTGGGAATCCCGTGGTGAAAAAGGTGTAGGTCCGTACGCTTGCGGATCGTAGGTGGATACGAGTTTTATCCGTCAACAATCTCACCATGAAGCTCTCAAGCAAGTCCTATAGAAATCCTAGGAAAAATAGAAAGGGAAAATAGGAAAACCAAATGAGCTGGGGTTCCAAGAGATGGCTGCCATCCTCTCACCTCTTGGGTTATATGGAGGCAACCAAAAGTCTAAAATACCCTTGCTAGCTAATTAGGGATACATGCCCCTCGAGGGCGAAATCAGAAATCTTTGTCATCGCTCCATCGGACGGATGCCCAGCGACTGCAAACTTGCTTAGCCTCGACGCAAACCTTGTGATCCCGACGCGTTTCCTCCGCTTTCAAGTCTCCGGACTGCGTCGTCGCACACCAGTCAGACCGGTGCTCCTCACTAGTCAGACCGGTCTGGAGCTGCTGCATCTCCGTTTTCGGTTCTTCGGTCTTGGCTTTGTGGATCAACCAAGGAACCCAGTGGTTTTCTGGTGAACCACCGGAAACCCCGCGAACTTGTTGTAGCCTCCGCCAATCGCCACTCATGACTCGGCTCCCACGTAGTCCCGGCTCGACCTTGGTTTTGAGGCTCAACCAAGAAACTGTCCATGACTTCATCTTGCTATTCATGCCACCATGCGGCCCACACTTGACTCCACTGGCCACCGGGTCCCTCGAACGAAGCCTACTTGTCTTTTCCACACCTGGAGGCCTCACTGGCAACAACCTTTCAAGCTTGTTCTTCACCTGCACCAGCACCAGTCAAGCCACAACCTGCACCTACAATACTTAGCCAAGAATCAGTCCCCACAACGTTGTCAATCACTCATCACACCAGGAAGCGACCATCCACCGGTCCTCGAACCACACATGGTCCTCAAACTATTCGACACTATCTGTATCTGTGTAGCACAAAGTACACATGAAATCTTCTAAAACTTATATGACGACTAATTAGTAACTACAAAATGATCTTTTTGATGACAACTTACTAATTATGTTAACCTAGTATTACTAGATTATACAATGATCTTTTTAAATTAATTTTAATGTGGCTAATCATAACAATTTTGAATATATTATATTATTTAGCAACTAAATAAATTATATTTAAATGTTGTTATGTACTTCATTTTGCTATTAAAAGATGTTTATATGTTTTAAAAATACTTATTTTATATTTTAATGATTAATTAATTAACTAATAGACATTTTATTTGCAATAAGATATCTATTATGTACAATCATCATAATTTACTCTCTACTTGTAACATGATTTGATCAATTATAAAATCATCGACAAATGAAACTGATACTCGTTATGTTCTATGCTATAAATCGAGTAAGTATTCAAATGTGAATCTGAATGAAATATCCATTTTGTATTCACATTCAATAATATTCGTATTCGCATCCGAATTAAAATGTGGTAAATAGTAACATCCGAATTCGTACCCGATCCGAATCCATCCCTACATTCAGTAGTGTATATCCAAAAACATATAGGATAGAAAATATCCGAAATCTATAAGTTGATGTGTCAAACAGAGATGAGGAGGTGAGTCCGATGGCAAGGTGGTCACCACACATGGCGCACCGAGGCCGGATGACTGCCGCTCTCCCCCAGCGTGGAGTCGCCGGCAGCACAACACCACCAATGTTCGGGTGCCGAGTCGGCAGGGGGGTGTGCAGGTCGTGGACTCGCTAGACCCTTCGCGGGCTGCACGTCAACAACGACTGTAACAGCCATGGATCTGCACGTCGACCCCTTGAACGGACACCGCCACCAAAGTGGACACCGCCAAGCTTGAGCTCCACTGAAGGAATCCACCGCGCACTTGTTAGATCTGCCTCTGTCCTCGTCATATCCGGCCAGTGGGGCCACAAGAATGCGATTCAGTTCCTAGGATCGACCGTTCCACAGCTAGGATCGGCACGGGGAAGATGGAGGCACATGACGAAGGGTCATTCCATCGTTCTTGAGGGAAAAAGGAGCAACGACCGGTGTACGGGATCCATGCAGTCAACCTTATCATCCCCCAATGCGACTCTTCTAGAGTATTGTGGCCTTGAAGGACCCGTCGACGTATCGTCTAGATCGGAAACAAAGTCTTAATTTTACCCTCTTCCCTCTTCAACAGATATAGTGCCACATTAGCAAAAACAAACAATAAATACAGGGTAACAAATGGACTTGAACTCTATTACATTCTGCACTTGGAGTGCCCTAACAAATTGAGGAAGCGTCACGCTCCTCCCTAGCAGTTGGTGGTGAAGCCCTGAAGCGTTGTGGGCCTTGCCCACGAGTTTCTCACCACACCACAACAAAATGGAGAGTGCAGCAGGGTCTCCTCGTTGACCTTCACGTCAGGCATGCAGGGCATGTATAACTCGTGTGTAAGACTGAGTCCAACAAGGACATGCAAAAGGGGAAAGGCAGTCCTCCATTTTCCTTGTGCACAATGGATACATCAATCGCACAAAAATCCTCTTTTCCAACATAGGGAGGCAAAAGTAGATGCATCGCCTACTTGTGCGTCGGCCGTCCTCTCACGCGTCGGTTGTGAAGGAAGGGAGGGAGTAGGAGCGTCGTGATAGTGGCGACGGCGCCACGTCGTGGAGCCCGACGGGTCCGCCCATCTTCAGTGGCGAGAGGACAAAGCGTCGACCAGGATCTAGTAGCCCCGGATCTTCAGGCTGGCGGAGGAGAAGAGGCAGCGCAGAGGAGCTCCTCCACCAAGGAGTGGAGCCGACGAGGAGAGCGGACGCCTCCCCCGTACCTCCAAATCTTGGCGGCGAGGAGGGAGCTGGAGGTGAGGAGGGGACTACGCCACCAAAGGTGAAGCAGGGGGCCACCAGTCTTCCTCCTGGATGTCGCTGCCAACACACTACTGCTTCCGTGTGTTGCTTCTGCCTGAGCTCACCCACCGTCATGCCTACGCCAGCGGCTGGCCCAAGCCGCCAAACCGCGTGGGAGAGGAGCCCCACCGTCCGGGAGGAAGATGTTGAGGAGGGGGAGAGCGGAGGCAGTAGCTCCACCCACCTCGCTTGGTCACATCGGGGATTCGCCGGAGCTCCGCCTGCTAGAAGATCGACGCGACGACACCGCTCACCCACCGATGCGCCCAAGTTGACCACCACACCCGAGCTCGCTAATGACATGTCGGAGCAGCTCGATTTGGGGACCTTCTCCGCACTGGAGCTAGAGCGGCTCGATCCGAGGCCTTCTCCGCGCCTCCCACTCCGACGAGGTGGAGGCAGGTATGTTGTCAGCCGCTCCTCACCCCGACAGCCCCGACCTGCTCTTCCTCCGCACCGCCCGCTTTGACAGCGAGCTGCTCGATCTGGGGCCTCCTCCTCCTTCCCTGTCGGCAGCCACGAGTCCTCCCCGCCAGATCTCTGAGCCTCTGTAGCTTCCCCCTCCTCCTCCTTCTCCCTCGCACGGCCATCCATCTCACTCCCCTCGGTTGTGACTGATGCCTTCAAGGAGAGACGAGATGCAATTTTGCATCTCCTCTCTCCACCGATTTTCTCGTGCAACGCCTCTCCTGTTGGAGTCTCGGAAGCAGAGGCACAGTAGCCCAAGCGAAGGAAAAAAATGCAAATGCCTCCTTTGTTGGACTTAGCCTAAGCCCGTTAGTGTGATGACATTTTTGTAAAAAAATTCCCTAGTATCTGCCCATCAACGACCTTCACGTCACCTAGCGAGGCGATGCCTCCGTCCTGTTGCCAAGGCAGAGCCGACAAACCCTCTCTCGTTGTACAGGTTGTTGATGGCTATAAAGTACCAAATTTATGGTCGTCAACTCCTACATTTCAACATGAGAATGGCACATCAACACTAGAATAGTGGTTTAAACTAATCATTTCCACAAGTGACAATGTCTATTCGAATGCAGGTATCTAGCATAGGAAATGAGATAAATTCTTGCATATGCAATCTAAGCTATTCAGGCTCTAGCCAATGACCGGCCGCCATGTAAGAATCCCTTGGATCAATGACCTCATCAATCCATGTGAAGCACTCCCGGCAAATCAGGCTGCAACATGGACTTCACAAGGATCCATGGGCCCACTGTTGACGGTGTATATTCGTATCAAAGTTCATATGGATTTGCAAGCGGACAAAACCCCCGTCGTAGTCAAGGGACCCTTCTTCCCTCGAGTGGTGAACCCAACGTATCGAATCCGTGGAACAATGTGCAACGCAAGGATTCAATCTAGTAAAGCAAGGATATCTATCTTTGAAGAATCAAATTGCATCTAATCTAAGAGATCATCAAGAGAACACATCTAATCTAATCTACTAAAGAGGTAGCAAGAGAAAGCAAGAGATAACCGATCTAGAGAGTCTAGATCATGCTTATGTTGTAGCTCCAAACAAGATAGATGAAGATAGAAAAGCGAATCTCATTAAAAGCATCTTTAAACTGTGGCCTCCGGTCCGATTCCGAAAATGCCCGCCTTTCAGAGCCCCCGCTCTATCACAACGTACTCCTATTCATGCGGGTAGTCTAGGGTGAGTTCTATAAGAACAAGTTGAAATCACTTGGTCGGTCCGGTATGCACCTCTAGACACCGCGGCAACAAGAGCACCCTATGCAATCTATCTTAAGTATAGATTAGGGAAGAAGAAAAACCAAGAAGAAAACAAAATCATCAAAAAGGCACTTGATTGCTAGAAATCGGATTCACTTAAAGACTTCAACATCAATGATTACATGAACAAGATCACCACCGGGATCCTACCTCGATCTTGATCCTTGCTCCGAAGCTCCGACGTGGTCTTCCATGCAAGGTTCCCACATCGGCTAGGGAGAACCTAGACAACTAGCACGACCCTCATCTCCGAGATGGTGTCCCTCAAGCTTCTCTGCTCCTCGGCGGTGGATGACGAATTGATTGATGCGTGGCTCTCGGTCAGGGGGCTATAAATAGCCCGAGAGGCATCTAAGTCAAAGGGGAGCGATTGGGCCTCGAAACGGGCTGGGACGACCGGCCTGGGCCCATTTCGGCCGAGTTCGTGGCCTCCTTCGCCTAGTGTTGCTTCCCGAGTCTTCTAGATCCTTCCCCCTTTTGCATGTGGGCCCTTGTCGTCAGTTTCTCTCCAAATTGGACGAAGCTCCTTGTCTCGCAAGATTCAGCACTTTTCTGGCTAGGTCCTCGGAGTTTTCCATCTTCTCGAGTTGGGTCCTTGGGCTTCTTGGAGTCATGTTCACTTCATTGCTTGACTTGTACCGGGCTTCAAGGTCTTGTCATGAGGTGCTTAATGAACTTATCCCGGAAGTCTTGCTTTCAACGCTAAAACCCTGCATAAACACTAAACTCCAAAACCGACATGCACAAGTGAACTTGTTATACCATGGGGGTTAGTACCAATGGATAAGATACAAAAGTCATGCCAACACCGAAGGTAAACTCATGGCTAGGTTGACGGAATTTCACCGTCAACATCTCCCCCATGCTTAAACCTTGCTCGTCCTCGAGTAAGCCTTCAATGGATATCATCGTTGCCCTTCATTGTTTAAACCTTGCACTTGATCATACATGAGAAAACATAATGCTCTCAAAAGTTTATTTCATTAAAGTTTCATAATGTACTAGCCTTCATCCCTACGGAGGGTAGATATTTAATTAAGCTTATCCCACAAGTATTAACATGCTCCCAAAATTCAAATGGATCTCAAAAATTTTGAAATAAAGAACAAGATGAAAAAAAGCTAAACCAAGTTCACAAATTTAAACCACTTTGCATCTTGCTCAAGAACTCTCATCTCATCTTGTCTTTCAAGCCTATTTCTTCTACTCTTTTCCCTCTCAAAACATATATGTGGTAGGCTTTATATGGAGCTCTTTGGGAAAGTTTAATCCTACCAAGATATTATAAATGAGATGTTGTCAAAACAAGACAAGCTTCTCATGGTCTTATCGAGACTCGTCAAAAAGGTCATTGGAAAATAATGTTATATCAAGGAGGGGGAGAGAAAAATACACACACTTGAGATAGGTGGACATGTGCAAATGGCAAAGAGTGATCCCGAGGCACAAAGGAAGTCCTCGTTATCGGATTGCACATGGTTGGAAAGATGAGTTTGGATCTTTTAATCTTGAAGCCTTGAAATTCCTAATGCACTTTAGAGAACCAGGGAGCTTATTTTATTTTTACACATACTCATATTTTTTTCTTTTTCTCACATATATATATTTTTTCTTCTTCTTTTTCTTTCTTTATTTTTCTCATTTTTTTCTTTCTCGTCAAATTTTTTTTGCTCCCCTTTGAACTCTATCTCCTTTGGAGAGATACTTGAAATCTTCAATTTTGGCACCATCTTGCTATCTTCCTTGAATTGATGATCCATTCTCAACGATAGATTGTGGTCAAGGAGGTAATCACAAAAGATGATTTTTGATTTTAAGGGTGGATATCCGGCGAGGTTTGTGAGATCTCCGATGTGGGGATACACAATTCACGGATAAAAGGCTAGCAATAAGATAGATACGCAAAAACGGAATGACCAGCTTCTTAGTCTCGGGCCAGAGAAATCAAGGCCTGAAATAACTCACCCAAAAATAAACCTTGTATACTAAGTTTTTGCACTCAAATATTTATATGGCTCTGGATAGGTAGAGCAACATGCAAGTGGTATTTATGACAAGGTTAGCATTACTTTAAAAACAAAAATAAATCATCTTTAATCCATCTAAAACTTGAGAGCACATAAAACACTATGGGTCTTTATTTTTATCATAACCTCTACTAAAGATTAAGCTAGCATTTAGATAATTTCAGATTTGTATTTTAAGAGAGCATTAGCTTAATCATGCATAAAACAATTACAAAGATAAACAAAGCGGCAAATATAATCATATATCATCATGGCATAAATTTCATGACTTTACCAAAGGTAAAAACTAGGTGGTGACTTTATTCATGATGAAAATTAAAACTAACACACATGCTGAAAATTCAAATAAAAACTGAAAACACTATGCATACATAGGCGCATACAAGCTGAAAATTAAAGAAAAAGGGGTAAAGGAAAGATAACTAAAGCTCCTCCTCTCTCTAATCTTCCGCCGGTGGTTGATATAGGGGCAAGTTTACTTTGGCCACTTTAAAGCCTCCTCTCTCATCTCCACTTATATATTTGCCTTGTTTCATATAATCCTAGGGAAGTCCCGGGTAGGAGATGATCCGGGTTCCTTGTAATACCTGGTCTCAAAGAGATAGCCAACATGTAGAGGTAACACCCCGAACCAATATCTCCCGAACCCGATGTTGCTTCACAACACCACCGGTTGATCATGAGGTGAGTGGGGTCGATTGGCTTCCTGGCAATCAAAGCCGAGTAAAGCCAATTCAACTCCGTGTTGGTTATCTTTGTCTCTCTCATTCTCCCCAAAAATCCACTTGCACAACAAAGTGACATACTTGGATGATGGGGTCCGGATACTATTTCTTTGTTGATGGGCTCCTCCCGCGATCACACTCCAAAAACCTTCCAATGTGCCTCCATGCACATACACTTGTTCCAGGGCTCCCTTTTGAAAACCAAGCAATTCCTAATATCATAGGGAACCAGTTGCTCAACTCCATCCAAACGGAATGAGAAACTCAGCACTCCTTCATCAAGGATATGCGCCACGGTCATGAGAATTTCCAAGGCAAATCCCTTGTGGGTGTTTACCGACACTCCATTGGAGAATTGCACCCAACCTAGGTGTCCCAACATGTAGTAAATATCCGTATGAAAACCCAATATGTCGAGAGCTTGGTCGTCGAAGTCAACATTCGCTACAAGCCTCTACTCAAGGCGAGCGAGCTTCTTCTCCTCCTTCTTCGTCATGATGATAAATCTATATTCGGAATACCGCGGAGCGTGCGGAGGTGGATTGGATGATCGTGTCGAGCAGCGAGGTCGGACGGGCGGCTCCTCCATACGTCCTTGAGGTTCGGTGAACCTCATAGACGAGCTTTGTGTGGCCCTCATCCCACCGAGGAGAAGAGTATTGTTCCTCCTCAGTGGTGTCGTGTCCTCCTCCAAGCTCCGAGGAGACTCGGAAACCGAGTGCCTCCTCGAAGAAGTTGTCGATGATAGCTTAGACGACGATGATCCCTTCTTTTTGGTGAAAAGGCTTGTAGTTTTTTCACATGGTTGCTGCACTCTCTCTCACAAATATATATCCGGGGTTTTCAACCGGTAATAAGGTACACCAATATTATTTTGGAGTATGGACTTTGAGTGGATTAAGGATGTGATTTGTTGCATGAAACAAGCGGGGTGGATGGCTAAGTCTAAGGTGGTTATGAACTACAAACTTTAGCACACGAACAAAGAGCTGGATGGGAGACTTACCTCTCTCCTCCTCTTGGCTCGGTTCTTCTCTAGTGCACTCATGCTTGCTTTGTTGCTTCGAGACCGCGTGCTCCACGGGGTTGCACCTTCCAAACGTTCTCGTCCACTCGTTTCCTTGCATTATTGCTCCTTCCATTTGATGTTTTCGCTTTGAGTCACCTCCATGCTCCCTTGCTTCACATGCATCTATGATATTCCTGCAAAACAAATCTTTGGCTGCCCCCCATGCTTGTCCTTTGCATGTGGTTTGATAAAAGATGTTGGAGGGGCATCACTAGATGGGTCATGGTGCATGCATGGTTAGGTTAACTAGATTGCCTCCCTCTAAGCATGTTTTAATGCTAAGCACTCCTCTAATTTCGAAAATTAAAAATAAATTCAGAGCTATTAATGAGTTCAAATATAAATTTAGAGGAGTTTTTAAAGCATTAAAAACAAGATGTAAGTCGAAAATATTTCCGATTACTTTTATGTTGGTCTCACCGGTATTGTTTGCTTTCATTAGTTGAGAGCAAGCTTTTCCCGGCTTGATCATGGGGGCATAGGTTTAGGTTCTAATTTTGGTTAGATGAGAGAGATTTTGAATGGAATAAAATTAAATGAGGCTTAAAAAAATTCTAATATTAGAGAAACCAAGGATATGGATTTTTAAACCAACCAAAAATCAAGTTTCTAGGTTCACGCGAGTCCTACCACGTGCTGAAATTTAAATAACATCTAGATATATGCCGTGGCTCTACTCGTGTGTTTTTAGCATGTAAAACAAGTCAACCACAACATCATAAAGAGGATGAATGATTGAGATAGGTTCTGAATTTATTTGGTTGTGGTTTCTCAAAAAAGAAGCAAACAACACATGGGAGGGTTCATGTAAAGGGTTTATGATCCAAACAAAATATTCAACCAAGAATTATGTCTCTAATATTGTTCAACCATTCTAAGTCTAATGTCTTGCATAGTAAATTTCAAAACTAAATTATTTGAAAAGACTCGAAAAACCTGGAATCGGGTTGTCCTCCCGGTAGCTTATTCTTGACTCGACGAAACGGGTTGCCTCCGGCCTGGCGCTTCGTTTATAGTCCATGGCTAAACTTCTTCAATTGATTACTTCGGATAAACGCTCTTTGCGGGCATTGCAATCTTGGGTACCCACTTCCGCACCATGTTGGGCACGGATTTATTCTTCGCCTTAGTCATTTTTTTGGTCTTCACAGGCTGGCTTTGTCCTTTGGTCTTGACGGATGCAACACCTTCCTTCATGTAGTGGCTCGGCATCTCAAACTCCGGTCATTCGGTCATGATCTTCATGGTCTCCTTAGTGTGATCCTCCATCTCTCCCGAATGAGTTTGAGTAGCCTTCGCCGTCTCGGGGCCTTAGGGTTGTCTCGGATATTCTCCTTTGCTACCCATCGGGCGCCCGGCAAGTTGTCCCACTTGCGTCTCTAGCTTCATCATGATAAACACTTCACGTATAGAGCTTCCGACCTCCATCACCTTGCCATCTAAATTCTCCAATATTTTCTCCATAGCCTCGAACTTAGTGACAGCGTCCTCGTTGATCTTAGCTTGCTCGTCCATGAAGTCCTTCAATTGTGTACAAGGAGGAACCAAATCTTGAATCGACGAACTTGCATTAATTCGGGGTTTACCTTGGACATGGTCGTACTCTTCACACTCCTCGCATGTGGATCTTGCCTCGGCAGCCTTTAGGTGTTGAGCTTCTTTCTCTATCTCCATCTTCTCCATCCTCCTCTTAAGTAAACCAATATGTCACTCAAGGAATCTGACTCATATGTATTCATTGAAACGCTCCAAAGCTCCTGCAATCGTCATGCGGATAGTTGAGACCTTGACCTTGAACGGCCTTCCGGTGTCTTGAAGGTTTATGATAGGTAGATCAACGATGTCTGAGGTGCATGGCTCGATCTTGCGCTCCGGTTGTGGTTGTTCTCCCATGGGTGACGGTTGATGCTGATCTCCCTTTGGACTTGGAGGTGGTGATTCCCTTGGAGATTTCGACGGTCCTTCGACTTTGGCTTTTGGAGGGTTTCCAGCTTGTGTTGCATGTCTCCTTTGCCTGTAAAGTTTTCCTGGATCATCCACAAAAGAAAGTTTGGGTTTCTTGGAGAGGTAGACAACCATCTCCGGTTAGGGTTAGCAAAAACAAAAACCTAAAAAAGAAAAATTAGGGTTAATCAAAAACTAGATTAGATTGATTTTTTTTCTTTTGAGGATGATCAAACTTAAGAGATGCAAAAGAAAATCAAAAGAAAAAACTGAAAAATAAGCGATACTAGATTGGATCTTGATTGCTTGTTCCCCGGCAATGGCGCCAGAAAAAGGGGCTTGTTGACGGTGTATATTCGTATCAAAGTTCATATGGATTTGCAAGCGGACAAATCCCCCGTCGTAGTCAAGGGACCCTTCTTCCCTCGAGTGGTGAACCCAACGTATCGAATCCGTGGAACAATGTGCAACGCAAGGATTCAATCTAGTAAAGCAAGGATATCTATCTTTGAAGAATCAAATTGCATCTAATCTAAGAGATCATCAAGAGAACACATCTAATCTAATCTACTAAAGAGGTAGCAAGAGAAAGCAAGAGATAACCGATCTAGAGAGTCTAGATCATGCTTATGTTGTAGCTCCAAACAAGATAGATGAAGATAGAAAAGCGAATCTCATTTAAAGCATCTTTAAACCGTGGCCTCCGGTCCGATTCCGAAAACGCCTGCCTTTCAGAGCCCCCGTTCTGTCACAACGTACTCCTATTCATGCGGGTAGTCTAGGGCGAGTTCGATAAGAACAAGTTGAAATCACTTGGTCGGTTCGGTATGCACCTCTAGCCAACGCGGCTACAAGAGCACCCTCTGCAATCTATATTAAGTATAGATTGGGGAAGAAGCAAAACCAAGAAGAAAAAAAAAATCATCGAGAAGGCACTTGATCGCTAGAAATGGATTCACTTAAAATCTTCACCATGAATGATTACATGAACAAGATCACCACCGGGATCCTACCTCAATCTTGATCCTTGCTCCGGAGTTCCGACGTGGTCTTCCATGCAAGGTTCCCACGTCGGCTAGGGAGACCCTAGACAACTAGCACGACCCTCATCTCTGAGATGGTGTCCCTCAAGCTTCTCTGCTCCTCGGCGGCGGATGACGAATTGATTGATGTGTGGCTCTCGGTCAGGGGGCTATAAATAGCCCGAGAGGCATCTAGGTCAAGGGGGGTGACTGGGCCTCGAAACGGGCTGGGCCGACTGGCCTGGGCCCATTTCGGCCCAGTTCGTGGCCTCCTTCGCCCGGTGTTGCTTCCCGAGTCTTCTAGATCCTTCCCTCTTTTGCATGTAGGCCCTTGTCGCCAGTTTCTCTCCAAATTGGACGAAGCTCCTTGTCTCGCAAGATTCAGCACTTTTGTGGCTAGGTCCTCAGAGTTTTCCATCTTCTCGGGTTGGGTCCTTGGGCTTCTTGGAGTCGTGTTCACTTCATTGCTTGACTTGTACCGGGCTTCAAGGTCTTGTCATGAGGTGCTTAATGAACTTATCCTGGAAGTCTTGCTTTCAACGCTAAAACCCTACATAAACACTAAACTCCAAAATTGACATGCAGAAGTGAACTTGTTATACCACGGGGATCAGTACCAATGGATAAGATACAAAAGTCATGCCAACACCGAAGGTAAACTCATGGCTAGGTTGACGGAATTTCACCGTCAACACCTACAAAGGACCCAAACCGGCTCAAACTACCCTGTGCACCTAGAACCTCCTTTAGGACCCACATGATAGCCCCTTAGAGAAAGCATAGCCGAAGTGGCGGCGGGCCCGGATCGGCTGAACCGGCCTTTGGTCCGTTCATGCTAGCCTTTCATGTGTCAGCTCCTTATCGGTCCTAAGCTACATTCCGATGTGTTTTATCAACATTTAGTGCCCGAGGTCGCCATCTCCTTTGCCTATAAATAGAAAGGGTGGGGCCTCGTTTCCATCACACCTTCCAAGCCTTCACTTCTCCCTTTGTGTAGCTCTCCCTCTCTCTTATTCGGCCCATGTGAGGTGCTACTCCACCTCTCTTGGGTGGAATAGAGATGAGAAGGGATCTAGACTAGGAATTAGGATAGATAGAGTAGGAGTGAGGAGTGTGATAGGGATCTCGTGGATGCCTTTGTTCTTCATTTAGACCAAAGTGAGTATTTCAGCATTTCTTTTTTAGACTAAAGTGGCAATAATTTATGAATCATATGTTCTTGTGTTCTTAGCTTGTTCTTGATCTAGAGGCTCGTTTATTCTTGACACGATGCTTCGATCCTTTAGAGCTAGCCCGTGAGTGCAAGTATCTGTTTGCATGTTTGATCCTGTTTAGTCCCGTAAGAGTGCTGGAGCTAGTTCACATCCATACCTTCTTGTTGCAATGTAATTTTGTTACCAATTTGATTTGATCCATTCTTGCGGGTTCCTCACTTCGTGTTTATAAGAAGTGCTATAGCAAGACTACCGTGGTGCCAAACGAAGTCAGATTGTAGTAGTAATCCCTGGTGCAGACATGGTGTCTGGATTGTGGGTTATCATTTCTACATGATACTCGTCGTTGTACCCAGTTGTTCTTATTTGCTCCCTTAAGGTGTACAACTTTTGCCAACGTTAAGAAATATCAACATAGGTCATCTTCACGAGGCGACAACGAGTCAAGAATAACGTAGTTCCACTTGTCCTTCGAAGAACTGTAATTGCAAAAAAAGACCCATAAAAACAGTAAGAATCATGTCTTCTATGAGCCATGTCATGCCACCTCAGCTGAGGAGTGACTACCCTGTTGGGGGATTCAGAATCGATTGCAAAATTCTTTATCTTTTTTCTAACAAAAACTGTCAATAGTTCCCGTAGGGTGTTTCGCAATAGCTAAACCCGTGGTGCGATTCTCCGAATGAATCTTTTCAACATCAAGGGTTTCGTCTGGCACCTTTCGTCTCGACAATCGAGCAGTGTCGGAGGTGGTATTTCAACCTCAGGTCTCCGCCTTTATTTTTTTCCACAGACGAAAGCATGTAGGTGAATCATTAGCTTGGAAAGGGTCTTAGGCAATCTTCCGCTTGAGCATCGTGGTTTATAATGTATCATATTTTGTGATTGTTTCTTCGTCTAGTTTAAGGAACGGGATAGCGCGAATGAAGAGTCGTCCGAGAAAAAGTCTTCAACCGACAACAACACGTGTTTCCGCCTAAGGACGCGGCATGATTTGGCACAGAATCAGGAAAGAGTGGATGGCATGAAGGCCTATATGCGAAATCCTGAAAGGACCTTGATGTCGCCTAGAGGGGAGGGGGTGAATAGGGGAGTCAATCAAATAAAACTCCCCCCCCCCAAAAAAACTTGATCTTCTCTGGCCCACGTGATCCGACCGCCTTCACTAGGCGGTTAGATCGCCCCTGGTGCACTGAACACAGAGGGGGCGATTAGACCGCATCCTGGAGGCGGTTTGACTGACTCCACGCAATGAACCTACAAAACATAACTCAAGCTTTTCTTGACTTCTAGCATGAACCAAAGTTCTGGAGTGGCTTCAGTAGATGATCACAAGCAGGGTAATGATCCCTGTACTCAAAGACAAGCACACTCAAGTAGGTCGAGCGGAAGCTAAGTAAATATGCTAGAAATCAAAGAGTGAGGCAAACCACAAAGACGAGACAAGGATTTGTTCCTGAAGTTCACCTCCCACCAAGGAAAGGCTACGTCTCTATTGAGGAGCTCGTAAGGAAAATTTCCCACAACAAGTCGGGTCTCTTTTAACCACTCTCCTCTTTTCCACTAAGGCGATCTTTTCCACGAAGAGGCAAGATCACAGCCCTCACAAACTTGTCGCTGCTCACCGTAAACTTGGGAGCTAGACGGTGATGCCTAGACATCTAGCAGGGAAACCTCCGAGAGTAACAAATGCTTCAAAGGCTTTCCGACATGAATCACAAGTGCTCAAGCTATGGGACGCTCTTGCTCAGCTCAAAAAGAGATCCATGTGTCCACGCCACATCACCGATCCAAAGGAGGCAAGCTCCAACAAATCAGATGACGACACATGGACTATACAAGGATAGGAAGGCCCACTCAGGGAGCAAACCGACTCAAAAACTTATACACATTGAGGATGTACCCAAGGGCCCACATGTTAGCCAGTGGAGGAAGAAGTGGACCAACTGGGCCCACAGGGTTCGGCCGAACCGACCTTGGGTCGGCTGATCCTGGCCTTCCACACGGTGGCTCCTCATTGGTCCAAGGCTCCATTCCCAGGGTGCTTTCACTGCTTCTCAGTGAAAGCCTATAAATAGAAGATTTCCATCTCACTTTTGAACACATAAATTTGCTTCTCTTCTCTCACTTTTGGTTACAAGGCTAGGGAGTAGGCTAGAGTAATTCTAATTCGGAATAATTGGATCCATACCATTGAAAGAACCAAAAGTATATATATACCATTGACCCCACGTGTCATTGACTCATGTGAACCGTACCTATCAATGAAATAATGATATATATCTAACTTTGGATCTTTTAATGGTACAGATCCAAATTCTTCTAATTCAGGTTTCTAGTCTTCTTTGGGATCTAGGTATGAGTTCTATTGTACCTTTATTTCTTTGTATGACTTTGATCTACTTCACTTATTTATCTATTTCATATAAAGTAGTGCTTGCATGCTTGAATGATATGTTCATGTGTTCTTCATCTGTTCATCATGTGTTTCGTGTTCTTGATGAATACAACCTTTTGACCCACTTGATAGGTCATTTGAGCACGTGTTCCGTGTTTGTTTATAACTTAGAGGCTCATGTTCTTTATGAACACGTCCCTTTGATCCTATGGTACAAACGTTGGAAATCCCGTATCCGTTTGTGTGCATATCCTCAGTTAGATCTTGTTAGTATGCACAATCTTATTGTATGATGTCCGAGTCCAAGCTACGGTTCAAAGTCAAGTGACCAATTATCTGGTGGCCTCTGACCTGGGTCACAATAGCCCGGGTCGGTCAGGATCTAGTTGACAATGCAAGCATGGTTCTTGGGTTGGACAGTTGTGTTGGTTATGATCTCATCCCACGTTTAGATAGAGGTAGGCTGCGGTAGTGACAACTGTTGGACCCTTTTGTATTCCTCCGCGTTCGTATGTTGATGTAGGAGTTCTGAAAGTAGCAAGCGACTTGTCGTATAAAACCGGTACAGGGGCTATCTGTCGTAGTACCTGGGTGCTGGATCGATGTTTCATGCAGTGTTTATGTAGACTCTCTTGTATTATTGACATTTGTATGTATAGTACATTAGAACCTAGAACTAACTCTTATATGTTGCTCCCTATGCCATAGTGTTCCTTGAGAATAAGCATTGTGTTTCACACTACTATAAGTGCAATCAATCCATAAGTGAGTTTTGGTGATGTTGACCACATAATTAAAGAACTAATGAGCTCTTGAGTATGTATGCAACATGGAGTATTCACATAAGTGCAAAAGAGATGAAGTGAGACCCCTCAATTAAAAGGAAGGCTTCCTATGGCTCAAGATGGAGTTTAAATTTATTTTTCTATTTTGAATTTGAGTGTAGGACAAGTCGTACTATCAAGAGGGATACCAATAATGGCAAGGGTGGAATCAAGTGCATATTTCTCCCAGTTATATTCTAAAGAACTCAGCCACAAATAATCAAAATCAACTCAGTCGATCCAGTGCTACTCTGTTGTGAAAGTTACAGTTCACAGAGGTTCCGCGTTTCTGCATCAGACCATTACAGATTTGAGCTCACCCACTTCAATACCCTTGTGGGTCCTAATGGATCTCTTCTTCCTCCTTGCAGCTCAGACACCATTTATTGCTTCTCGCTCACCCTAGCATTCACTCCAACCTACTTCCTTCCAAATCCAAGCATTCCATTGAAGGAAGGGGTGATTCCTAGTGAGATTGAGCTAGAGCAACCTTCCTCTTGAGTTCATGTGCACTTGGTGAAACCCTAGTCCTCTTGGTGGATCTTCTACTCTTTTAGTCTTTTATAAGGTTATCATCTCCTACAATCATTCCGTAATCCCGCTCTAGTTGTACAATCCTTGTTTTTCTATGTCGTCCATTGGCCACAAGTTGGAAGTAATTAGTGTTAGCATCTCCTTGAAATAACTTGGCTGCTTTCTATCGTTGGAGCCAACAAATCTCGTCCTCTCTAAGCAATTTAGTTAATTGCCCTCTAAACTGGTTTCTAAGTTCAACCTCATGTGGTAGCTACAACACAGTCTGCTTTTATATCCAAAGTATCAATCTTATTTAACAACTACGATTTCTTTTTTCTATCTTGAGACACTATATTTCTCGTCCGTCCCTTAAATAACGTCTCAAACGTCTAACCTTATTTTGCCACCTCTCCATAGTTGTGTGCCCCTTATTCTCAAAGTCCCACACCTCCGTGACCATCTCGTAGAAACCATCTTTTGTAAGCCACTCTAGCTCAAATTTAAAAATCCTCTATGGGATGGTGCCAGAACTTAACAGTATACCAAATTTTAAAATGACTTCACCATGCTTGTACATGATGCCACTGTAAGACCTTGTTAAAGTTTTTCCCCAACTGTTTTAGCTGCATCAGTCAAAAACAAAAACGTGCAAATATGCAAAACAAGAAAGAATGAAATGTTGCAGTTTCCACTACTATTTAAGTACTACTCCTACCAACAATGGAATCTCCTACGATCATTCTGTTCTTTGGGATGATCATCCAATACGGTTCTCCCCATATCATCTCAACTAGGCAGCTTCCAAGCTGACTCTTCAGCGTCTCACCTACTTCCGGCCTGTTCACGCGAAACTCCTCAACGTGGTACACCGCAACGCGGCGCCCCTGCGGGTCTTCCACCGGCGTAGCACTGATTGTGTAGACGCAATTCCTCTTTACCCCGCCGGCGTTCTCATCGACAACGACGCCCACCGAGAAGCCATGGAGCCTGTCCACGAACAGCGCGCGGTCGCCGATGTTGGTCACCTTCGACCACTCCGGCTTCGGTTTCTTGTGCCTGGCACGGTACACCTCGGAGAACAGCTCGCAGTCCGTGTCGCCGGCGCGGTGGACGAGCAAGAGCACGTCATCCGTAGACGCGACCAGGTGGACGGAGTCGACGGCGTCGCCGCTGGGCGGCGGTCGGATCTCCGCGACCTTCTCGAGGGTCCACGCGTCAATGACCGTGGTGAGCAGACCGCGCCGCTCGAGGACGAAGAAGAAGCCGCCGCGGTAATTCACGGTCATCGTACCCGAGGAGCTCTGCGCCCAGTGCACCGGCACCCACCTGCCGCCGCCGCCTCTCTCGCAGAAGAACAACGTGTCGCCCCTCGCCACCACGGTGCCGCGCGGGGACCGGTCCCATGCGAACCCGTCGTCGGTGGGCGGCGCCGCGGGTCGGCGCCCCTGCACGCGCGGCTCCTCGGGTTCGAACGGCGACGGGCCCCTCTCCCCGAGCGGGACGGGCAGGTCCGGGAGCGGCGCTGACTCGCCGGTGAACGGGTCGACGAGGTGGGACGGGTGCCTGAAGCACGACAAGTCCGTGGCGAACGCCGCCCCGCCGCCGTACGGGGACGGCACGACCCGGCACCCGCTCATCGGTCGCAGCCGGACGCCGTCGCGCATGCGGTTCTCAGCGAGGGAGAAGACCATGTAGCCGTGCTGCGACGGGAACGCGACGCACGGGAGGGTCGTCTCCCCGTCCACCGCCGCTGGCTCCTCCCGCACCCGATCAGCGGCGAAGGCGACGACTCGTGAGCTCCACGACGACGACGCGCAAGATGATTCGTCGTCGTCTCCGCCCGGAGGGAGCAGCAGAGCAGCGTCCAGGCTAGAAAAACCGCCGGCGAGCCAAGCCCGTGGCCCATCGTCGCCGTGGTGCGGGTGCGGCCCCGCTGTTGCCGGCGGCGAGAACCCGCAGGCGAACCTGCACAGCTTGTCGGACAACCTCGTCAGCATGTTGGTAGTCGTCTCGTGCATGTTGGCGGCCCAACTCGTGCATGTCGCGATCTCGTTCATGTTTTCCACAATCACAACGTGTCGAGGGGTCGGATCATCGGAGTAGCTAGCCATGCAAGTTGGTCATGAAGATAACAGATCAGTTCTTAGACGACTCCGATAAAGGGATGATGAGTTCTTGTTGTACTCGAATCGGTTTCCATCGCTTATACATGTTGGTGCACCGTGCACGTACACGTCCCGGTCACACGGGGGACCAAACGGTGAGGATTCCATGCGCCATCAATTGGTTCATGGCTGGAAGTTGATCTAGGGTGTTTCGTTAAATTTGTGTGAATGAATGATGTATTGAGATGTAAAGTTGTGAAAATAATACGTGTGTTGGAGCATGTGTAAAGATGTGACTCGATACGATAAGTGAATGAATCGAGTGGAAAGTTGGGAAACTAAATAATGAGGCTCATATTCGGCCTTCATGTGCCGGATAAGTAACCTGGCTTTAAAGCCATCAGCCTAACTAATAGGTCCAACCAAATTCAGCATTTCAAAAAAAATGAGTTTCAGCATTTTCTGAAAATAAATCAATGTTTTGAAATATATTCAACATTCGAATGTTTTTCAACATTCAACATTTTCAATGATTATTTCAACATTTAATTAGACAAGATTCAACATGTAAGGATAACACATGATACTGTATCATCTTCTTCCTCGTGATGGTGGCGCACCCACGACCGTCGGCGGCGTGCTTCAGTAGTAGTATGTTCCTTGCATGGCTGCATGTTGCCTGCCCTCTGTGTGCACGCTCGATACGGAACCTCTGCGCATAAGGCGACGTACTCGTCTGCGCTCACCGTTGTGCCAAGAAGTCAACAACTGCATGGACAGTAGCCTGTTGTGTCGCTCTGCGACACACTGTTACGGGCACCGATGGCCTCTATCTTCTCTCATAATGGAAACGGCCAGGGCCACTCAGTGCCATGCACTCGATGCGTGCCATATCACGTTCCACTAAGTGTTGAAATTAACAACAGCCCCGGTGCATTAATTTTTTTAAGTGGCGATAGCTTTCTTTTAATTGAGAACCTCACCAATATGTTTCTCTATGAGCAAGCTTTTTAGCTTCTGAATGCCGCTACTTAATTTATCCGCCAACCACGGGGTACTACGTTTACGTGTATACCTGAGCATCTTTGGCTCGGCCCGCTGGCCCGACTCGCGCCAGGTCCGCTCACGGATTTTCTTGGAGGGGCGTGGACGGAGATCTTGAAGCCCGCGAATTTTTTTTTTTTTTGCCCGAGTCTAGCCCGAAATGTTGTTTTTAGTTATTCTACATTATAAAATGCACGGGCGGCCCGCCCAAGCCCGGACCCCGCCGGAAAACTGCGGCCCGACACGTCTCATGAGACGGTCATAGGCAAGATTTTCTCAGCTCGAAAAAACCCTTTTTCGGCCCGGCCCAAATGCGTCATGTGGAATGTTCAGGTCTATTACGTGGTTACGGGTTACACAGGCAGCTGCCAAAGAGCCAGTTCGATCTTGTTTCGAGCAAAGCTCCCTGAAGTTTTGGTTATAACACAATATGAGTAGGAAGTGGCAGATCCCAGATGTTTGGTAAGCAGATCACATCCACTACTTTTTGCATACTAGCTGCTACATGTTTACCCTGCAGTAAACTCGCAAGCATGCCTCTATATCTTGCAAATAGGGATGATTCAATAAAGAAAGATTATCATGAGCTTTTCCCAGATGGTAATTATCTGATTTGGTCGCACGAAACACAATTATTTCTTAAAGGATATGGTTTGTGTAAGAGACTTCATCCCAAGGATGATGATGAGACTGTTAGTACTGAAGAAACATCTCAGCTGTGGGTTACATCTGGTTCCACTTGTCCCCTGTTCTTAGACATGAATACACACATGATAAAAATCCGAAGGTCTTATGGGACTCTCTGAATGAGTGGTTCCAGCGAATAAGAGAGAGATTGATTCCGGAATATTGGTGTGCTTTGGGAAAACCTTAATTTCCAAAACTATAAGACTTTACAGGAATATAATGCTGCCCTACTTTAAGATCACGTCAAGCTTTAAGCTACGTGCTCCTTTTTTTAACGAAGGGGCACAGGAAGTGCCTATTTCATTGATATAGAGGAGATTTACAGGCCGGGATCCGACACAAACAAATTACAGTTGTATTTACGTCCTAGCCAAAAGGATCGCAAGGTCTTTCGCTCCCACAACGATCCACACCGATGCTTCGCTCTTAATTTTTGCTGCTGTGGAAGGTGGGGCCGCCTCTCTGCGGTTGAAGGCTCTGTCGTTTCTTTCCTTCCAGACCTCCCAAATAACAAGAAGAATGAACGATCGCACACCTTTTCGTGGCACATCCGGCAGATTCGAAAGGTTCTTCCACCAGTGCAGCGGCGATCTGCTGGCCGGCCACTCCGCCGGCCTGAGCTCAACAAGGCCCGTCCATCCCGCAACTAAGGTCCAGACTCTGCATGTGAAACGGCAAGACGCCAACAGATGGTGCGCGGACTCCATGGTTTCTCTGCAGAGGGGGCAGGAAGGGCAGTGGTCCCACTCCCTGCGGGCTAGCCTGTCGGAAGTCCACACTCTGTTTTGAAGGATCAACCAAGCGAAGAATTTGCACTTAGGTGGGGCCCAAGTTTTCCAAATAATGGCGACACCCGGGGCGGCAACACAGCCATTGAACCGCACCATGTAAGCCGATGCTGAGGTGTACTCCCCGTGCGGGGTTTGCGTCCAAGTGATGTGGTCCTCTTGGTCTTGACGCAAAGCTATATCCTTTACTAGGTTCCATAACATGACCAGTTGCGAGAGATGTGTAGTTGTGAAGCCCGTTCGGTAGTCTAGGTCCCGTAGCCAAGCATTATCCAGTAGTGCCTCCGCCACTATCTGTTTCTTTTTCTTGGATTTGGCATAAAGAAGTGGGGCAATGTCTTTGGGTCGGTGCCCCTGAAGCCAACCCGAGGACCAGAACGAGGTTTTGTGCCCGTCGCCTAAGGTGATTGTGGTGCAAGCCGCAAAAAGCAATCTGTCTTGTTCCGTGCAAGGCACCTCCGTGACCACCCATGCCTTATCTGGAGAGGTCCATTCATGCCAGACCCAACGCAGCCGTAGGGTAGAGGCGAATCTGCTGAGGTTTAGGATGCTGAGGCCGCCGAACTCTTTCGGAAGTGAAGTTTTTGTCTAGTTGACCTTGCACTTTCCTCCTGTGAGGGCCTTGTCGCCCGCCCAGAGGGAACGTATGCGGAGCTTGTCTATGTCGTCAAGGACCTCCATTGGTGGTTTGATCACTGCAAGTAGATACACGGGTTGTGAAGAACGGATGGATTTGGTGACGCTGACACGCCCAGCTTGAGTGAGGTTCTTCCCGTTCCAAACCGAAAGCTTTCTGGCCACTTTGTCGACCTGCAGTTGAAACTCAAGCTTGCGTAGACGCCTTGGTGAGAGGCAAGCCGAGGTATTTGAGGGGGAAGTGTGCTCTTGCAATAGGTAAGGCTGCCAGAATCTCTTCCAAGTCAATGTTGTCGCAGCTGATTGTGGATATGATAGTTTTTTGGAGATTAGTTTGCAGGCCAGTTACCCTACCGAAGTTGAGTAAAATCTCTCTAAGGTTTGTGGCGTCCCTGACCGAGGGTTTGAGGAAGACGACAACATCGTCTGTGTACATGGAGACGTGAAAACGGGCTGCCCGGCCATTGAGCTTGGTCAGCAGTGCTCTGTCCGTGGCTACTTGAAGTAGCTGGTTTAGGGGTTCAATGGTGAGGATGAAGAGCAGAGGTGACAGAGGGTCGCCTTGACGCAGACCCCTTCCGTGTTGAATGGGCAGGAGGGGCGAGCCGTTGAGCATAACTCTCGAAGTAGAGGAAGATAGGAGCACCATTATCTAGTTTTGACAATGGGTTGGGACGCCTCTTTGCTGCATGAGGGATATAAGGTAGTCCCATCTGACCGAGTCGAACGCTTTGGAGATGTCCAATTTAAGCAACAAAGTTGTGGTTTTGGTGCGGTGGAAGCGCCTGATGCGATTCCGCACGTAGAGGAAGTTATCATGGATGCTTCTCTTTTTAATGAAGGCGCTTTGGGTTGTGGAAATGAGTTGACCCAACAGCGGCGCTAGGTGTAGAGCTAGAACCTTCGTAATAATCTTGGCTATAGCGTGGATTAGGATTATCGGTCAGAAGTCGCGGACATCCTCCGCCCCTCCTTCTTGGGTAAAAGAACAATGATGGCCTTGTTGATTAGGTTGAGGTCCTGGCAGCGCAGATCAAAGAAAGCCTGTAGAGCCGCCATTACTTCACGCCAAATAATCTGCCAACATTTCTGGAAAAACAACCCAGTGAAGATGTCTAGCCCTGGTTCCTTGCCCAGAGGCATCTGTCGAATGGCCTGCCACACCTCGTCCTCAGAGAAGGGTCGGTCGAGTGCGGAGAGGTCACAACGTGAGAGTTGGAGATCCTGCCAAGAGAAGTCGCGGGACCGAGGCGGGGGATCTTCCATTAAACTCTCGAAATGTTGTTGCAGGATCTATTGTTTATCCTGATGTGTGAAAGCCCAATTGTTCCCTTGCCTTAGTTGTTGGATGTAGTTTTTGCGACGCCGACCATTTGCTCTGAGGTGGAAGAACCTGGTGTTAGCGTCACCTTCCCGAATATGTGAGATTCTGGCACTCTGCTTCTTTCAGGCCTTTTCAATCACTAGCCAACCCAGGATACGCTTCTTTAATTTGGAACGCAAGGAGTGTTCGGCGTCCGAGAGCTGTCTGAAGTCCTGCGCCTCATATAGCCTTAAGACAACTTCTTGGGCCATGTAAAGCTTCATCCTAGCATCAGAGAGGAAGGAGTTGGCCCAAGATTTTAGTGTTCTGGATGTAGCGTGTACTTTTTGGCCCAGTCTGTGGAAAGGTTCGGTATGAGTTGTTGGTGCATTCCAAGCCGTAAGCACTGTTTCTTGGAAATTTGGGAGTCATGTCCAGAAGTTCTCGAATTTGAACGGCGTAGAGCGACGGGGGCCTGCATGTGTAAGGAATCGGATGCTTGTTAGCCTAAGAGGGGGAGGGGGAGGGGGTGAATTAGGCTAACTTAAAACCTTAACCTATGGCTTCACTAATTTTGCACAAAGATAAACTAGAATATACTATCTAGATATGCAACTAAGGTTGTTCTAGTGTGAAACTCCCATCCCAAAACAAGGTTTGCAACCTATAGCCGATCCTAGCATGATACTACTCTAGGAAAGTAAAGGCAAGCAAAGATTGCAATAGAATAAATGTGGAAACGTAAAGGGGATGAGAGGAAGCAAACTCTTAACACACGATTTATCTCGTGGTATCAGTAGGCACTAAGCCATCCCTAGTCCACGTTGAAGCACTCACACAAGAGTATTGCTTCCCGGCCACCAAGTCTCTCCCAAGAGCACCACTTGACTCGCCACAAAGGCTAGCCACTTAGGCACTTGTCAAGCTCCCTTGGTCACCTTGATGCCGCCTCCACTAAGGAGCTTCTCCACCAAGGAAGGGGGTCTCCACGTCCCCCGCACAAAGTGTCCTCGTTGTTCCACACCAAGCCGGAGGGTCGATGACGATTGTCGGTGAGCCACTTAGGCCCCAAGGCTTCCGCCGAACCTTGTACAACCGGATTCACTCAAGAATCACCTCGGAAGGTTGGCACAACCTTGCACTCACTCAGCTCTAAGCTAAGCCTAGTACTAAGCACATACACAAAGCATATGCAAGTCTAAGGATGAGCAATTAAGCACTTGGATGGATTGGATATGATCTTCAATGTGTCTTGAACTCCTCTGCACTTCCACACAATCCAACAACCTCAAATGGGCGGGTGGAGGAGGTATAAATAGCCCAAGGCATCAAACTAGCCGTTGGCTAAAAGCTGCTGAAAGTAGTACCGTCGGATGATCCGACGCTAACTTTCTCCGGGCGTCGGTTCATCCGGTGCTACTAGCCGTTGCCTCCACCGCACATGACCGTTGACACAACTGCTCCGACGTTGTGCACCGACGGTCCGTCGGATCATCCGGTGCTGAAGACCCCGTCCAAGTCGCCTCTGTTAGCTTCCACATGACCGTCGGATAGACCGATGCTACCCCTTGACCAAGGCGTCGGATCATCCGGTGCTGAAGGGTTCGTCTTGGTGCGTCTCTGTATAAATTCAAACTGAACGTCGGATAGACCGACGGTGTCCCCACTCATACCGTCGGATCATCCGGTGCTACTGTCTTCGCTGCTCTTCCTCTGCAACTCGTCCGACACTACTAAAAATTGGATCGTTGGTTCATCTGACAGTACCTAGGGTTTCACCCTGTGTACCAACTCGTCCGACGATTGCACCGACGCTTGTTAAGTTGATACCGTCGGTTCATCCGACGATGTCTTTTCTTTTCCTTTTCTTGCTCGGTTTTGACCCTTTATTTTCTCACTTTGGCATGTGGTTTTCTTGCATTCTTGGGACCTAGAAGTGTCTACAAAGACATGCTAAAACATTATGGTTAGTCCCAATGATCATGTTGTCATGAATCACCAAAATCAAACTCGAACTAATGGCGTATGAGGCCATGTTCGCTACAATCTCCCCCTTTTTGGTGATTTATGACAACACAACCAAAGCAAGAATAAATTTGCAAAAATTGACAGAATTAGAACCACTTATGCGTGCTTGGATGCTTACTATCATCTGAACTCCCTCTAGATCAAACTTCCCCCTTTTTGATCTTATGTTCACATTCTCCCCGGTTGGTCTCATATCCTTGAAACCACTTGTAAGCTTAAGCCACACGCTTGCTTTGGTCTCACAGCATGGCTCGCAAGAAGGAGTGGGCAGTGATGAGAATGGTAGGAGGAGAGGGCATGTAGTGTGCAGGAGTTGAAGGTCATGTCCCAATTCTGGTTGTAGAAAGCGCGGTCCAACCAGACCAAAGTTGGTCTGCGGCGTTCGTTGCTCCAAGTATACTTTCTGTTTTGTAGCCATAGCTCCTTGAGCTCGCAGAAA
Organism: Cenchrus americanus; assembly: GCA_947561735.1. Taxonomy (NCBI): domain Eukaryota; kingdom Viridiplantae; phylum Streptophyta; class Magnoliopsida; order Poales; family Poaceae; genus Cenchrus; species Cenchrus americanus. The sequence goes on from OX387244.1 coordinate 229,148,263, forward strand.
TCAATTGCACGACGGAAGCTCCTCATTAGTCGGAGATTGAGATTTTTGTTGTTTTTATCTTGAGCTTTATAAATGAGGTTAAAATCTCTAAGGATAAGCCATTTGGAGTCGTGGTCTAGCTTGAGGCCACGCGAGTGTTGTAGGAAAGTGACCTTATCCGCTCTTGTCGAAGGGTCGTACACTACTGTTATGGTGAACGTCGTCAAGCAGTAACGCATGGTGGCATCCACAAACAGAGAGAGAGAACCGGCCAACTCTTATGTTGCTCATTGAAATTTATAAGTCGTTCCAGCAGCAAAATTCCTCCTCTAGTGCCATCCGCGGGCTTAAAAGCAAAGGACTGTAGCTTGTAGGCGCCCAGGGAAGCAGCCAGAGCCTCGTCGATGGAATGTAGGTTTGTTTCTTGGATGCAAGTGATATGGCACAGTGTGGCCGCTAGGGTCTCATGCACCGCGAGGCAGCAAGCAGCGTCATTCAATAGCCTGTTCGTTCGGCTTATCAACCACCAGCCAACAGTACTTTTCTCTCAGAACAAACCAACCACCAGCAATCAGCCAGTAGTACTTTTCTCTCAGAATAAATCAGCACCAGCCATCAGCCACCAGCCAAACGAACAGGTTGCAAACCTCTAATGTTCCAGGAGATGATCTGTGGGTCATAGCGTTGCATTAAAAACAAGAGGAAGACGTTGGATGGAGCAAATAAAAAGAGGTTGTTGGCGTTTGGGACAAGCAGCCGAGCCATAGTCGAAGGGTGCTGACAAATCGCTAGTTTGACGTCTCTGAAATGGGAAACAAAGGAGAACAGCCCGAAGGTCGAAGCCACCAGGGCGAGTCGCAGGAAGAGCCCGAAGGTCGCACCCAGCAGGGCAGTACGAGTAGCAGTTCACAAAAGCAGATACCGAAGTTGTTCGATGCATAAAAATGAGATGGAGCTCGCGTAGGTGCTATCGGGTTAGGGTCAGTCCTCCCTAGCTGCCGGGTGAAGATCAGCGACAGCCTCCCCAGTGTGCTGCAAGAGAGTGTCGTCCGAAAGGTTGGCCCCATCGTCGTCGAGGTCGAAGATCGCCATCAGCGCCGCCACAACTGGCCCCGACAGGGGACCCTGGAACATGGTGATGAAGTCCGCAGCACGTCGTCGATCGGTGTGGTGTCGTCGTCGCAGATGCCGAGCTTGTGGCAGAAATTCCGCCGCGCCCGCTGCACCACCGGGATGCGTGGCTTGCTCGCCAGACGAGCGCTACGTCGTACAACTGTCATGTCGAAGGTGTGACGCTGTCGGGGACGTCATGGTGTCGGTTGCTGCAGTGCCGGTGGTGGTGGGTCACAGAACAGGGAGTCCACCCCCGGTTCCCTCTCGGCCTCTTCCTCATCCGCCACGGGCGGAAGCTCCTCGGGTTCGTTGGTGAAGCAAAGATCGCCCCAACCAGAGTCATACGTGTCACGCGTTCTATCCTCAGCGCGAGCCCGTCCAGGACCCGTTCGACGTCCTCCACCGTGGGCTTGGATGGGTGCAGCAGTGCCGTCGCTAACGTGTTGAAGGCGCGCCGAACAGGAAGCGGGTCGGACCAGGCTCGTTCCCACGGGGAGGCCTCCACCTTCCAACAAACCATGCTGGACCGGGGGCCGTATCCAGCATGTCGAACAGCCTGAGCGTCTTGTTGATGAAAAACTCTGCGTCCGGGCGTTGGTTGATGGCGGCGTCCTCCGGGGCAAACGTCTGCAGTGCCACCGCGAACGTCACGCGCAGCACCTCCGGCGCCTAGGCATGTGCGTGCCCGCGGTGCGTGTAGTTGCGACGCGGAGGGGAGCGCGTAAGCTCCCTCCTGGGAGCCTACAGGGTGTCAAAACCCCAGAAGCTGGCAATGGTGATCTTCCCGTGGCCGGGATGGTTGTAGTCGTCGTCGCCGTTGTCGTCGTCGCGGACTGTCGGCCAGGTGAAGCCCTCGTTGCAGGAGGAGTAGCCCCGCCGAGAGGCCCAGCGCCCCTTGTCGTCCTTGCACTTGTCCTGGTCGCAGTCCCCGCGGCGGTCGCCACCCCTGGCGCACAGGTCGTGGTCGCCCCGTTCACCGCGGCTGATGCGGCCTTCGCCCGAGCGGCGGTTGTCCCGACGTTCGCGCGCGTCGTGCGAGGTACGCTCGCCCTGGCCGTCACGCGTCGCGCTCCTGGGGCGGACGGGGAAGCTTGGCCGGAAAACAGCTTGCCCAAGCTGTCATGGGGGCGCCGTCAACCAGGCCGTACCTCCAATCGTACCAGCGTCGGATCGGCGCGTAGGCGGCCGGATTGTCGATTGCCTCCTGGAGGTTGTCGACTGCCGCGGAGTAGTCCTCGATCAGGGGCATGTGGATGAAGACCTCGTATCACACCCCTTGGTTCTAGCGGTCCAACGGCGGCTCAGTGTCGACGAACACCACCGAGGATCCATCAATTGGCCTGTGCGTGAAGGCCAACCACACCTTCTTCGGAATCTTACAGGGTCCCTGGCCCAGGCCCATAGCTCGATGTGGCGGGTATCCGTCGGCTGCACTAGGTCAGTGACGATGTGTTGCAAGGCGCACCTGTTACCGATGATGCGTTCGACAACCTCCGGTGACCAGACGTGGTCTGGGACTCCGTCGAGGCAAAGCCGCACCCTGTAGAAGATGCGGAATCCGAGCACGTGGGTCAGGCTGCGCCACGGGCGCAAGCAGATGTCGATGCCTCGGCCCGTGAAGCGCCCCTTGTCCTTGGCCGTGGCGGCGTGCGCGAACCGGACGAGGTAAGGCTCTGGCTAGTGAAGCGTGACGGAGACATCCCTCGGCTCGATATGGAGTTCGCGTACGATGAGAGCTTAAATGTCCCGAGCGTCGGCATCGCGGGGAAGATGCATCGCCCACGGGACAAGGGCGCATGCCTCCCAGTCGCGTGCGTCGCGCGCAACGACAAAGGAGTTGGGGATGAAGATTGTTTCCTCCTCCAGTCGTTCATGCAGGTCGCTAACTGCCATGGTCGAGGGGCCGAGGGAGGTGGTGGTGGTGGCGGGGGAGGTGGCGGAGGCGTATGGTGCTGCCGGCTCCCCGAGGCCCGGCACTGGACCGCAGTGCCCCGACCTGCGGCAGCGAAGGCATCGCACAGGGTCGCGGCAGGAAGCTGCCTTGTGGTCCCTGGCCAAGAACTTGAAGCAGCGACCCTCCGTTTCCTGGAGGAAGGCCCGGCGTGCTGCGGTGGGTGGCCGTCTTTAATGAGCATTGGCTTCCAGGTGTCTTGAATGCGGGTCGAGTTGCTTGTCGAATCGAGGTGGAGCGGCGCGCCCACGCCGACCGTCGCGGCGCCGAGCTGGAGTCCAGCCATCCTCCAGCATGGCCGAGCCGTCGCGTCACGGTGGGTTGGCAGTCCGGCCGCTACGCGGAGGGGGGGACGCCCGTTCACACTGACGAGGCCGCACAAGGGAGTTATTCCGCCGCGCCCTGAGCTCGGTACGGCGGATCCACTCGAATAGTTCGCCGGTCCTTGGAGTACCTGAGGATTCAATGCGCTTACCTGCAGGTTGACGACGCACCAGTGGGGGCGAAAAATGCGGCCAGTGGGGCGGAGTGGAGGGCCTCCGCAACAGCACCTCAGAGTAGGTGGGGACCGGATCCGTCGATGCCCCGCGCGGATCTGGCGTCTCCAGGACGAGGTCGACGTCGTCGGAGGTGGGTTGACCCTGGGCTGGTGGCGGTGGAGGCGAGTCCAGGAAAAAGGACTCCCAAGAGCTGGGTCGGTCGCGCGGCTTGGGGAGGGAGGGATCGATGCGGCGCTGTGTTAGGGGGGGCTGCGTGCGGCGGAGGATGCGGGGAGGGGTGGTTGCGGTCCGGGCCGCTGGGGAGCGGCCGCCCGGAGGCGGAGGGGATGGCATCGAGGAGGCTTAAGCTTTGTGTGTACTTAAGCTACGTGCTCTTATGGTCACACAAGATGAAATGATTAAAAAGACATTATCTGATATTGTTCCAGAGAAGATCTCTTGAACCAGAAGAACAAGAAAAACGATCTCTTGAACCAGACGTTTGGCTTATCAGCCACCAGCCATCACTACTTTTCTCTCAGAATAAATCAACCACCAGCAACCAGTCAACATTACTTTTTTCTCAGAACAAATCAGCAACCAACCAACATTACTTTTCTCTCAGAACAAACCAGCACCAACAACTAGCCACCAGCCAAACGAACAGGCCTATGTGACGTTGCTCGGGATCAAGTACATACCGAGTTGGAATTCAGGGACAAATGTATACATAAACAGGGTGAGTACCAGTGTATTAAGTGTGGCCTATCAGGCCATACGAAATGCATGTGTCGTACTCCTAGAAGGCTTGTGAATACATGTCACAATTATATGGAAAAGCTGGAAGCTACTAAAAGGAGAAAAGCACAAGAGCAATGACCATCAGATCATTAATTTCTGAAGTATTAGACGATACCCATGGGGACACAAAATAGTCTTCCAACTTGTATCACACTAGCTATTGGCATGCATCATGAATAAAGTAGTACTTTTGCATTAAGTTTATTCCTGCACAAATTTAGTGGTTTAGTGATGATCCCAATTATCTTTAGTTTAATTGTGAATTTAAGATCACATATTATTGTCTCCAGTTGCATAGACATGATATTATGTGAGTTACATAATCCCGAAGTATGTGCAAGGACCAATTTAATATTAAGGACAAACCACATATTATATGCATGTATATAATACATGCTCTCGTCATGCTTTGAGCATTTATTTACCTGAAGTAAATTTGGAATAAAGTGCAGGAAAATGGTAGAGTGAACTAAAGTTTCTAATATTGAGATAAATGATGACATCTCTTTCAGCAACATGAAGTTCAGCATGGCTATCTCATATATTTTTCAGCCATGTTAGTGCAGAAAAGTAGTAGCTTTCCTGATGTAAGTCACACCACTTGTCCTTTTTTTGGACTATGTTATTGACCTATATCATCTAGGATTGCCTACACCGACAGTCGCTGAAAAGACATCGGACATAATAGAGAGAAACTATGTTGTCAACTTAAAATTTAAACCAAATGGTAAGGACTTGTCCATGATGGACATCTGTGAAAAATTGGGGTTAGGTAGCAGAACTACTTAGTGAGATATATCGACCTGTACTCCTATGGCATATACACTTCTAAGCGTACCAATATCTGATTTGATGGAAACTAAACATATAGATCCCAAGCATATGTCCGGCCTTGTTTAGATTGCTAAAAATTCTAACGTTTTCTCCACTCTCTCCATCACATCACATTAAATACGTCAAAAGACATAAGTTCGAAGTATTAAATATAGGTAAAAAAAAGTAACTAAAATTACACTGTTTTGATGTACTTCGCGACAAGAATCTTTTGAGCCTGGTTACGCCATGGTAGGATAATATTTACCACAAACAAATGTAAGTGCTACAGTGTGCTACAAAAGTTCAAAACGTTGAAAAGTCAAATTTTCCCACGAACTAAATAAGTCTCATGAGCTGGACTACTCCCTCCGTCCCTAAATATAAGCATTCGTAACATTCAAACTCAAGAAATAACGGAGCTGTTAAAAGACATCTATACCCTTCATTTTACACTATCCACCAACTCTCCACTCACCCACCAACTCCTTTATTTTTGTCTTTATCCATATGAATGCTTATATTGTGAGCAAAATTTTGAACCCTAGAAATGCTAACATTAAGGGACGGAGGGAGTACAACATAACTCTGCATAAAAAATATGCTTGGCCACAACGGCCAAATGGCGACCACCTTGCTATAATTTTTATACACACTTCACTTAATGCGCCTAAAAGCACAATGCCACCATTCATTGTTTTCTAAAAAAAAGTGTCCTTGAAGGTAAACGTGCATGTTGCTTAGATTGACCGTTGATATTGCGGAAATAAGCAAACATTAGCACTTAAAGAGTTATCATATATGCATAGGGTGTGAAGTCTAGAAGACAACATTTGCATTGTATAAAAAAGAACGTACCCAGTGTCGTAGGCTCCCGCACTGTGCAGGGTCTGGGGGAGGTTATTAGCGGGAGGTCTTTCCCATGCATCGTGCAATGTGTAGAGGCCACCGCTCGAACCTGTGATCTCTCGATTCACAGGCGACAAGCATTACCACTTGCACTAGGCCGCCTTTTTTAACATTTGCATTGCATAGCAAGAACTAATTTTCATATTTGTAATTAAAAATGGCCGAACCTCGTTAAAAAACATCGTGCCTCAGTGTCATTCTCGTTTGTGTGATCTTGCGATTTGGTTTTGCGTTCTTGGGGTCATCGCTTCCGCGCTTTGATTCTAAAAAAATTCACTAGATCTGTGGATTTTAGCGTTAGCAAAGTATGTTTCCTCACGAAGCACATGCATTTTTATGCAATTAAATTATGCATTTTTATGCAATTAAATTAACATAAAGTCCTGGCTCGTTGCATATAAAATAGAAAACAAACCCCTACCATTAAAAGTGAAATATTATTTCCCACATTAATCACCACAAATGCATACATGAAAACCACTTGGAGTTGGTAATTGGAGATTTTCTTTGTATGCTATTATATATCTCGACATTATATTAGGGGGGATGCTCATTTTGATAAATGCCTTGATATGTATTAATTGTATCACACTAAACTAAACTAGTTGTTTAGTTCACACTCCCAATATGCTAGAAGCATTGAGTCTTGCCAGAAAAATTGTTGAATAGTTGAGGAGCAATTAGAATGTTACCTGAAGTAGATGTGGATATACCAGGGATTAATTTCATATCCATGTATGAGTTATTAGTGTTTGATCAAATTATGTGGTGACGCCTGCAAATAAGATCAACGCCTTAGTTAGAACATATGCTCAATATCGCATTAATATGTGACGAAGCTCCACTCATACTCCTGTACTGTAGAGAACTCACCATGTTGGTGACTTACCTCATGTTCATCTTGGAGATGAAATCCTAGCAATGTGTGCACATTATAATGCTAGGAATGTGGAATAATAATGGATCTATCGTTTTGGGAAATGACAGAGATCTATATTGAAATGTTTAAGTGGGACAAAAAATGTGTCGACACTACTTGCCTCCATAGTTGCAAAATAAAAATCCTTATTAGGAGCACCCATATTTGAAATAAAGTACATGGCAGAAGTGCTTGAAGCACTTATATTGGGTTAAATGAAAATGTAATCAAGGATAAACCAATATCGCAAATATTGAACTTGTTGTTCAGATGTTTATGAGTTACTATTGAAGTACTAAGTGGTGAAAGCGGTGGTTTAAAAAGGTCTTGAAAGAGACTAGTCCCCACATGAGTTAAATAAACAATGTTTCACTAGAAAGATTTTTTGGCAATAGACATGAACCATAATATGCAGTTAAGGGATTCTGAAGATCCAGAAAAAGATCCTTGGTGGTCTTGAAATATATGAATCAGCAACATATATGCATATATATAAATCTCATACCAATATATTCTTCTAGACGAAAGACTAAGATTTCTTTATTTGAAGGATACTTCTTCCCTGAAGGTTTTCATGAAGGACTTGATTTCATTGCAAGTCTGAATACACCAATAGTTGAATAATCCCTTGAGAATAACAATATTGGTGTTATAAGTTCTGGAAATGGACTAGTGATTTTTTACTCTATAGTTAAAAATCAATCTCCGAAGGACCTATGGGTATTGTCAAATTCTCGAAGAAATTTACAATAATGTAAAAGCATGGTGCTTTACTAATCACTCGTATATGATGTGTGTCTTTACAATTTGCCTTAGAAAGACAAGTTACTTGCATCACAAAAGTCAAAAACCATATATAAATTATAGGCATGCATGATACAGTAAACCAAATTACTCCCAATAGAATGACGAGACAAATGCCATTAAGGCTAAATGTTGTGGGAATTATGTAGTCTTACATTAAATATTCTTTCCTATATTTATTGGAAGTTATCATCAGGGGGCGTATATATATATTGATCACTATTACACCCGGAAGGTATTAACTCGATGATCCATAATTCAAATTATTATTTGAAGGTTCGGTCATGGCACCTACAAATGAATATGGGCTCCGTAATGTAGTTATAGTAGTTCATACCCTTACATCATAAGTTCTAGAAGAATATGTGGTCCAAATCATGGAATGATCCTTACAATAATATATAATGTGTTCATTGTGTCTCTCTACATATATACTTCATGAAGAATAGCGTATTTCAAGACACATTTCACATGGCTTGGGGGAAGTACTTTACAAATGTTAGCTCTTGTTCACGATTTTAGAGAATTTCGTCTTTAAGATAGATGTTGTACTCTTTTTTCCTTAGTGAGTTTTCCTGAAGTTTCTCACAATAAGGTTTTTAATGAGGCATCAATTCACCAATGTGTTAAGCGAGAACAGTGTACTCTTTCTCCAATTTTTCACATTGGGTTTTTCAGAGTTTTTATTCATGTGTTGGTCGCGGTATTTGCTCAGGGGGGAGTGTTATAGATTCCCCACTATGAAGATGAGTGGGCTCATATCTTAATACCATGTAATGCATTGGAGGTTACTAGATGTGCCTTGAAGGCTAAATCTATATATATAGGAGCTATATGTGTAATACCAGATGACTAATGAGAAGATACATGGCTCCACCATATACTTTTCTCTTGTGTCCCTCTTGTAATGATCTTGTGTATCAGAGAGAGGAGAATGAGATCTATCTACATCCTCTTCACGTCTTGTTCTTGATGGGAATTGGATCGGGGATCTCATTTATAACACCAGCAACTTACGTAGGTTCGCGCTCTCACACCAGCAAGGACAGACAGTACAAAGGGCGGAGTCGAAATTTCATGGAACCCTTACAAATTTGAGGATGAAGAATGAAAAACATTCAATCTTAACTTCACCACTAACCGTAAAGGTCTATAATTTAGTTAAGTATGAATAGTTATGAAAGAAAACGTGACTCGATGCGGCGAGTGTACAACAGGTGAATTTTGTGAACTAAACAGGTCAGCTGAATTATTTCTCGCCACTGTACATGGAGCTGAATAGTCTTAGCATGCGTCAACGCGTGGAACGCATGTAAATTAAAAAAATCCATTATATAGCGTATCTCTAAGGCAATGTACTATGGTGAATGACTGAATGCTCAAGTTCAACCACCACGAACAGTGCTGTGCTCTGCTTATGCGTGGCGACGCGCGCGCCCTGCTCGCATCCACGCAAATCCTACTCTCTTCTGAGACCGGCAGGAAGAGGAAGAAGAATATGGCTAGCGTGAATGGCGGCGGTGACTTGCAGCTCCGAGTAGTCAGCCGGCGCCTGGTGAAGGCCTCCGACTCCTCCATCAAGCCGCACGTCCTCTCCCTCTCCAACCTCGACCTCCTCGCGCAATCCGTACAGTCCTGCATGTTCTGCATCTACCCCAAGGCGTCCACCGGCGGCGCCGGAGGCACCGGCTTGGACGCCGTCGTCGCGGCCTTCGAGTCCGGCCTGCCGTCCTTCCTGAACCACTTCTTCCCGTTCGCCGGCCGCATCGCCACTGACCCTGGCTCCCGCCTTCCCGAGCTGCGCTGCGGCAACCAGGGCGCGGAGCTCGTGGTGGGGGAGGCCGGCGTGGCGCTGGCGAGCCTGGACTACGGCGCCATTGGCGACGCCGTGCGGAGGTTCCAGCTGCCCTACGGCGAGGATGTGGCGCTGTCGGTGCAAGTGATGTCGTTCGCCTGCGGTGGCTTCACCGTCGCGTGGTGCACCCACCACGTGCTCGTGGACGGCAAGTCCCTGAGCTTCCTCGTCAGCGCGTGGTCCGAGCTCGCGCGCTCGGGGGGAACGCTCGCCGCAGGATCCCAGCCGAACCACGACCGCTCCGTGTTCCGACCGCGCGCGCCGCCGAGATGGACGAGACGTTCATGCCACTGGACGGGAAGCACCAGATCAACGTCCTGACAGCCAACCAGAGCTTCGTCGAGCGCCTGTACTGCATCGACGCCTCTGACATAGAGCGGCTGCGGCGCGCGGCGAGCCGGGACGGCGGCCCGCGCGCGACGCGCGTGCAGGCGGTCTCGGCCTACCTCTGGAAGGCCCTCGCGGGCGTTGTCGCCGGCACGCCCGAGGCGCGCTGCCGCATGGGGTGGAGGGTGGACGGTCGCAGGAGGATTGCGGATCCGGAGCGCAGCGCCGCGATGCGCAACTACGTCGGTAACTTCATCACCTACGCCGTCGGGGAGGCGAGCGTGGCGGAGATCCTGCGGATGCCGCTGCCGGACGTGGCGGCAACGGTGCGGGAGGCGATCGCGGCGCCGGCGCCGTACGAGGAGCGTGTTGGTGGAAATCGGGCCCGAAGGGTGGACGCCGGCACGCGGCCCGTGAACTCACTCCCTTCCTTCGCCCTTTCTAGCGAGGTTCCTACTTCTACTTGGGCGAGGAAAGGGAACACAGAAACTTACGAAGACGAAACACAAAAGATTCACTGCAAGCTGAAGACCGAAGAACTGGCAATGGCCTTCGGTGCTCTCTTCTCATTACAGGGTCCCCGTTTCATTACAAGGGGTTCACTATTTATAGGAGACCCCTGGGCATAGTCATTTGCCTCAATTACACCTTTTCCGTTCCTGACAAACCGCTTTAAACACTTTACAAGGGCATAACAGTAAGTCCCCGCGTCGTACAGGCCTCCAGCGTGTCTTCGTACGGCCGAAACGCCTTTACACGCGGCCGCCCTTGTCTCTGCCCCGACCGGAGCCCACTTTACACGTCGGCAGTGGCCACGTGTCCAGGGTTGTCGGCCCTTCGGGGCCGAAGTAGCGACCCTGGGCCGGGGTCGTCGGGCCTCTTCGGACGCTTCATCTGCGCCGCCGGCGGCTCCCAGACGCGACGTCCAGGGCCAGCGCTCTCAGCCCCTGCTTCCCTTGGGCCTCCATTACCGAAAACACCGATGCTGGCGCCTTCGGCGCCGAAGGTGGGTGCAACGATGATGGATCTTCCCCGCACGCAAAACTTATAGGACAGGAGCGGCATTAGTGTTTCGTTAGTGCTCCTGTAGCGAAGGGTCTTCCCGCGAGACCGAAACCGTGTGCACACCGAAGGTTTTCAGCGTGGGCGGACGAGGGCGACGCTTCCGAAGACCGACTTCCCCAACAGTAGCCCCTCGTCAGTGAGGGCCGTCCTGGCTCCTGCGCAGGGCCGAACTTACGATCGTCCCTAAATCGGGTGAAGGCCGGTCTTCGGAACTCCCCCGGACGGCCCACGCTGACACGGCGTCCCGAAAAAAGACATCCGCTGCCCTTGGACAATTTTACCGTTGAGAGGGGCCGTCATCGGGTAAAAAGGTAATTTTGATCGAGGCCGGCGCGATTATCGGGACTCGTTACTATATAAGGGGGGGCCGTCCTTTGGTTTACCCCACCCAGCGGCTTCAGCCCAGATCTTACGACGCGCAAGAGCCCCGAAGGCCTACTGTAAGACTTGCTCCAGCCCCCTTGCTTCTGCTTTTGCTTCGTGCGTAGGAAGCGTTTATGGCGCCGAAGCGTAGACGCGATGCTGTCGCGAGGGAGATCGCGAAGACCTATACATTCGGTCGAAGCCAAATTGACAAGACCGACGTGGAGGCGTTGGTGAAGAACCGCATGGTCGGGGCCGGCCGAGCCCCGGGCCGTGAGACCGTGCCGCGACCGCGAGACAACGAGGTTGTCATCTTCCGAGATCTTTCGTACGCGGGGGCTTCGGTTCCCGCTTCATCCCGCCGTCATCGACATCTAGTCGAGAGCTATACGGTACTCGCTTAACGACTAACGAAGCGGTATGTACCTCGCGGAAAACGAACCTTTCGTGCCGGCACGTCACGAAAGCGTCCACCGCCATTACGTTCACTATAGAAACGGTATCCATGCGTTAAGCCGGCTTGCATGGACGGCGTCCAACCTCGGACACCCTCCGTTTGAATGGAGTGTATCCTTGCCTCGCACTTGAGCGACATGCGGAATGCTCACGTATGAAACACGTGGCGACAGACAACTCATAAACAGACACGAAGATGGGATCCGTGGAATGGATCACTCCATCAACCCTCGCAATTCCGGTGATGCGAAACAACACAGGTATAAAACACGTGGCTCCTAGTTTGGTTGTGCAAGAAAGTAAGTCGACATAAAGTAATGTCTTTGAAGTTAGCAAAATAAACCATAAGTTAATTAAGCCACTGAAAGAACCCAAAATTCCCTCTAGGGCCTCTCGGTCTAGTTTATCCTTAGCGGACAACGTATTTTGGAAAATCAAACAATCTTGGCATATTTTATTCAAAAACCGATGATTAAGGTTTATTAATTAATCTACGAGGTGCATATAACTACGATGCCAAGCGCGACAGCACCTCCCGGAAAATACCGTACTATCGCCTAAGACCGATCCACTTTGGTCATTAAGTAATAATAAAGTATCATCCTATCGTTAGTTGCGGGTTAACGCCAAATTAAATCACTTGAAAAGCAACGAATCGAATATATGCATTAAAACTCACTCGAAGGCGAGTCAGGAGATACAACAACATTAATATCCAAATTCGTACCCCGAGGGTTTAATTATTACAAACCATAGTTTTTGTCATGATGAAATAGTTCGAGTTTTTTGAAAAGCGGCGGAAATAAAACTAACGGAAGCGAAGACACCACGGGAGGCCATCCATGATGCTTTCGTCGTCGTCCTCCACCCACTCAAGCTCCCGGCCGGGCGGGATCTCAGGGTCCACGACACGGAAGAGCACATTACCCACAGATCAACACATTATAGCAGAATTTGAGTATCACCAATACTCGGCCACGGCCTTACCGTCGGTGATAACTACTTCACCAATTCTAGACCATGAAAGGCTTTTTGGTTGCGGGTTGCTTTTGCTAAAGTAACAAGAAGTAGGTCCTTACTTTCAAGATTTTAGCACAAGTTCTAGTAGTCTTAATCTTTACGTGTAACTAGTACAAACAAAGTTGTCTGTTACAATTAATCAGCATCATCTTCATCAACTTTCATCATTAGGGATCTTATGACTAGTGGAGTAAGTAGTCTCGGATAACGGTGAGAGGCAGACAATCGATTGATTTAGACCTTGCAAGGTAGACCCAAACACACGGTGAGTTTGCCCCGCGAAACAACTTTACCGAGCCGTCCCCAAAATCCTCGGGTCGGGATCGAATCTTACGATCTTTAGTGTGCGAGGCTATCAGAGGCATACCCCGCGAGATACCCGGAGTCACCATACACCACCGGTAGCTAGCCGTGAGCGAATCCCAAGAGTAGTAATAGTAAGATCCCTCGCCGCCTCATTAAGGTACTAGGCTTACGGTCCCATTCCGGCAAATGTTTGGTACGTTCAAAGCGGAACCCACATAACCACTAAGCGGAGCCGGATCCCATGCTCTTACCACGTGAGCAATCCATTTAAGGATGTAGTATGATTCCTATCTAGGAACCTATTCTGTAGTGGGTAATCAACGACTTGTAAGCAGTCCTATAGTTCCTTGAAGCTAAAGCCCTATCATACTAGTAAGGACAAGGTATTTATGGATCATGCATCTGAAGTTTCATTCAACTCTGCGAACGTAAATGCACAATCATCCATAGATAATTGAATAAAGAATTTAGCTGGAGTTCAAGATGCAGGAACTTTGCCTTAATCGGTTGAGTTAACTTGGGAACCTCGGTGTCGAGCACTTCGGCAATCTGTAATGATATGGCTCTTCTTCCTCGGTTGGGACAAGGAGTAATCTCCGTCCCAGGAAGATCTACAGAATGCGAGTGCAAGTTTAGGTGATGTGATAGTTTGTTGTCTTATCCAACTCTGGGTTGGTCATATTCATCTTAACAAGCATTCATCTAATGTTTACCTCTTTAGGAAGGTGATGGGGTGTACATGGTTTACTCTTTTATTTGCAGTGAATAAAAGGTTTTTATTAAGCTTGTCATTTCATGTAAACTATTCTTTATCTTCACCAACAAAGGTGTAATTAATATTTTATTTATGAATTAATTTCTTATCAGTGATGATAATTAATTATCTTTTAATTATATTAAATAATGCTTTTCAAAGGAAAAAGAATTAATTAGGGGTTTTTCTTTATTTAATTTCCCTATAATATTAAAGGGCCTTTAAGCTTTTTATTAAACACTTAAATTACCAAAAATTAAAGAAGTGTTTCAAATGCATATTAGCACCTATCCTGGTCCATTGGACCCACATGTAAGTGTTGGATGCTAGAAAATTAAATATTATTGAAAATAACAAAGGCTAGCTAGTGATTCAACTTAAGTGCATACAAAAATAAATAAGCAACAATTTGATCCAAACTTTCTCCTGCATGCTCTCTGGTCCTAAACAAGCCTAAAGAACCAGCATGTTCACATGGAATCTCTACTGAACTTGGTTTATTAATTTACAAAGGAAAACATTCATAAATCAATAATAATTGCTTCTGCTAATGCAAAAATCATGATTAATTCACAAGATGTGCATTTTGGCATTACAAGACAGTGCGCACAAGTTGAGCTCAAGAACATAAATATATTTAACCGGAAAAATCATCTAGGCAGTTATTGCAGGAATGGAAAAGAATTTATTTAACACGATCGACTGCATAACTTTGTGCAATTTTTGGCACAGCATCTAGCCATGGCCTAACACACAACATATCCAAAATTGGGCTACAGAGAAGTTATGGATTTAATGTTATGGCAGATGTAGGTTTAACACATTTGTATTTTTCATGTTAAAACTATTAAGAATCTAGCCATGAGTATATAACAAAAGAGGTGGGATTTATCATCACGAACCCTACAAAATTGGATTGGCATTTTTTCGATTTTTCTACAAATTCTATGAATTTTCTAAGACTCTGGACCTAAGCGCAGAAAAGATAGATAGGGTTCTTCACAAACCAGCCCTGAACTTTTACCTAAACACCCTAACAAGATTGAAATGTAGCAATTGGGTCCGTAGGGAGGGCGGCGGGTCCCGGCCAAATCCCGGCCGAACCGAGGCGGCGATCCCGGCGGGCAAGCGGCCGTGGGGAACCACATGCTCACAGGAGCTATAAGGAGCTGCCGTGGTTGGGAGAAGGCTGGCGGCGGGGGATCGACGGCGGCGGCGGCGGTGGAGATTTTTGCTATTTTGACGACGAAAAAGCGGTGGGCTTCTCTAAAATGACCACCTGGGCTTCGCTAAAATGACTACGAATCCGTTGTTCACTCACCTTCCTGACCAAACTACGAGTTTACAATTTTTGTAATGTTTTCTTAACTTTCTCTCCGAGTGAACGGACCAAACTACCCTTACCATCTCTTTCCATCTCCTCGCTAACTCTCTCGGTCTGGAGTCTGTCTCTCTCCCTCCCTCGCGAACTTAGATCGATGGAGCCGGCTCGCGCTCGGCGCCGGCGCCCGTGTGCCCCCGCCCGGCGGCGGCACGCGCCCCGCGCCCCGGCGCGCGCCCGGCCCCCGCCGGCGCCCCCCGGCCGCCGGCGGTCGCACCCGACCGCGGCGGCCACCTCGCCCCGCTCGCGCCGCCACAGTGCACGCGGCGGCGGCGCCCCGCCCGGCCCGCGGCGGCCTCGCCCCGCGCGCGCGGGTGCCGCGGCGGCGGGCGCCCACTGCCGCGGCGCTCCGCGACGGAGGAGCGAGAGGAGGGAGTCGGGGGCATTTTAGCCTTTCGGTAGCAAGATAGTCTCTAAAGCGGTAAACATATCTTGTGGTCATTGTAGCGTATGGAGCAAGCGGATTCGTGGTCATTTTAGAAGCCAGTGTACAGTGGTCATTTTAGAGAAGCCCACCGCTTTCGTGGTCAAAATGGCAAAAATCTCGCGGCGGTGACCGCGGCGGCTCGAGAAAAGTGGTAAGGAGGCGCGGTCAGCGGGCAACAAGCGAACTGGGGCTTCACAGAACCTAATGAAGCTACTAGAGTGGGCGGCAGCGGCAGGCACGGGCGGGGAGGGCTAACTTGCTCCGGCGGCGCGGCCATGGCGGCGGGTGGCTCGGGTGGCGCGCGGAGGGGGAACAGGGAGGCTTAAATATGCTGCTCCGCAGGCTCAAGGTGACGTAGTGGTGATGAGGAAGATACCGCCGTGCTACGCGGCTCGGGGCACGCATGTACGGCGGCGGCACGGACGGCGGGCGCCTCGGGACGGGGGTGTGCGGGGGCGCGGGACCTCGGGATGGAGCACGCCTCGGCCGGCGTGGCCTCGGACGGCGCGAGCGTGGAGCGCCGGGGCACGGCCGGCGGGCGGCGGCCGACGGCGCACGGGCGCGCACGGCGTGCGCGTGCGGCGCTACGCTCCAAATGTGTTTTGCTAGTGCACTGTTCCAACGGTTTTCTCCAAAAAATTGAATAAAAGCTGGACCAAGTGATGAATATTAAAGTTGTAGATCTAGCTACCAACAACATTTTCTAGAAAGGCTATATAGGGTTTTTTTTACGCGAGATCAAAAGATAATTGAATACCAACTTTGGAATGTCGAATTTGTTTTGGCCAACAATGATTTATTTGCCTTGCACTTGATTTTCAGTTTTTCCCCTCAAAATTTGAAATGCCAATCTACATGAGAAAGTTGTGTCCCTCAACAAGATCTACAACTTTCATAAAGGTAGAATTTTAAGTGTTTAGGTGAATTTTGGAGAACGCGGCAAAAGTTACGACGGACACACAATGGACACTAGAGTGACAAGGGGTTTGACCAGCACGACCTGGCAAGTTCTGACCCCACAAGTGTGTTTACTATTCACTTAGGGTCACTAGGGTGGGTTAGTGAGTTTTTCGGGGGCCCGGGTTGACCTAGGTTTGACCATGGCCAGAGCATTAAAGGTTAATTAAAAACACGGGGCATCCTGGCCAGGCACATCATTTGATACAGAAAAGATAAAGGAACAAATCCAGCAAGAACTGGTGGCTGAGATGCGGATGCAAAACATGTAGATGCAGAGGCGGTGTTGTCACCAAATGGTGCTGTCACCAATGTCCAATCGTGCAAGCCCTTCACCCGCCACACGCGGCTTGTGTTGTGCGTCGCGGATGTAGGTTTGATCGATGGCACTACGAGTTGGCGACGGAGGAGTCTTGTGTGACGATCGCACACATGAAGACCTTATAGGCATGTTGACTGAACCCACACCTTGTGGCCTATGGATCACGTGGAGAGGGCTTCAATGTGAGTACACTTGGTTTTGTTTCATCCGGAGACTACATACAGCCAACCCCAATTCATGAAAGGCGTATTTGTGGTTGAAGTGATCACTATATATACTATCTTTGCGAGTGGCTTGTTGGAGATACCCTCCTAATGACGAGGTGATGAAACTCGGACAAGCTCAAGGACGGGGTTACAGTGGAGAAGGTGTCAGATTGACATCAAAGGAGCACCAACATGTATATCTTGTTCATAGGCTATTGTACAGATTCCTTGTAGTTTACACAGTACGGTACAGGTTCCTTCCGCAAACGGTTCCCCTCCTCCTCCTCCTCATCCTCCTCCTCAATCCCCACACGTTCCATCCCCACATCCGGAAGGTACACAAAATATTTCGCCACTACTCCAGTCATGAAAAAACGAGAAAAACTTGCATCCCCACATCGCATGAGACACCAAATATTCCATCCCCACCACCATGCCTACCTCCTCCTCCCCTTCTCCTCCTCATGAAACAACAAAACCTACACCCCAATCGAAAGTGCTCAAAATAATCATGCTAAGCGAACACATACGGTCCTAATACCTTTGTAATAGGTCACGGTGATACCCTGCCCGACAAGAAAGCCTTTATAGAAACCTTGACCATTTGAAATCAACAAGGAAAGAAACTTACGCATCATCATATCTCTACACCGCGTACAATAGGCAAGAAATCCCTTGAAACCTTCAAGCATTTCAAAGTTGCAAGATGAGAAACTTGCCAAAAATAAAAGCTAAACTTACCCTACAGTAGACGACAAGCCCTTAAGAAACCTTTTCGACCATCTCAAAACGCTGACATGAAAAGGAAATTAATGTAATAAAACCTCTAAGAGAGGCCTACTAAGCTGATTTCTAAAAGAAACACCAAGGAGAATCGTTTTGGTATATGACTAACCCAAAGCAATCTGAGAGTGACAGAAGAATCCTTGGGCTATGGTTAACCCAAATTACAAATTGGAAGAACTTTCTCAAATGATGGTGATCTCAAAAAGGCTCCTCCCCTTCTCGGAAAGCTCTACATTCTACATGCAACGTGGTAAGTCGGATGATGATTCTCAGTATAGTCGCACTTCGGCTTGGGACCAATGCATGTATGAAGAGAGATGAATCGTCAAACTCACTCCAGCTGACTACTGTGCAACTCGGTGGTTATGTGATCTCTTCCACTTGGATACTTTGGATCGACCCTTCTTCGTTGCTTCATCCTCTAAGTTGCTTGAAAATTTAATCTGCTTCTCACTAATCTCATCCTTTGTGACGTACTTTTTGTCTCACATCATCTTCATTACCATGTATTTTGCTATCCTTACACTTTGTTTTTCTTACTAATAGGAATATAGTGGCAAGAGGTTAAAAGAACAAGAGACCTGGGTTAAGCTACCTTGATCTGAATGCCTTTGCTCGACAACGTTGTAGGGCAAACACGGATAACACTCTTGCTTTCTACGTGTCCTATAGCCAATGCCTTCAAACTATATACTACAAATGATTTAATGCTTACCACTTATCTACGTACGAACCAATGGATTAAAGAAAACGTGAGTCTACTATCTTGATTCATTTGTGATTGTTACGAAGCAGCGGAAGGTCTACTATCTTGATTCATTGAAGAAAATTAATACTAATACTGGCCCAAGCTAATCATTATCGAGGAAGTTATTTCTTTATTAACCTGCGGACGTTCCTCAACAAACTGTACAGAGTATATTAATTAATAGTGTCCTAACCATTGTTTATTGTTTCGTTGTAGGGATTGGGAATGTTACTGCGGCAAAAAGTTCTCGCGCGATCATCGCCTTGAGACATGTCAAAAGTGTTAAGGTACATAACACTTATGTCCCTTCTGACAGAGCTAGTACTAAAGCATGAGTTTATTTTCTCGATCACCACTATTTTTCTTTGTACATTTATTGCGGTGCCACCAACAACCTACTGGACCCAGACCTACCATAGAAGGCTTCTATTGTGCCTATCACATGCTTCAATTAAGCGGCCCCACATATGGAGGTACTTTATTGGGATCTTCATTTGTAAGAGCACACCCATTTGAGCATAGTTCTTGCTTATTAGCAATGCACATGTTTGGTAACCACCTATATGTGCTGGCGGTAGCTGTTATATCTGACAGGGCTCTCAGGGCATCCTCTCGACCGTCATTGCGCGGTATTCCGTGAAGGAATAGCCAAATTCCTCAAGGAGCAATTGATGCTGTTCGGAGGAAAATTTTATGCTAATGACAACGTATGTTTGTGATTATGTATGGTGACTAGGAAATTTTGCATTCGTCCTTGTCCATGAATTTTTGTAATATTGTTGCATTTCTCTTTCTGTGAGATGCATTTCCTCCTTGTGAGATGATGATCTTGAATTTTGTCACATGATGCATGTAGATTGTAGATTCTGTAGATTTGGATGCGCATCTATTCCCAGAATTTAGTCATATCCTAGGCGGTTCCAAGATGCGGCCCACGATGGTTGCCAAATCACAGCGGATCCGGGATGCACTAGGCAGCGGGCATCAAGTTACTATAGGGGTGTCCTACGTATACGCTAACGGGTGTTAATTAAAGCTCGTTACCTATGCCGATCACTAGGCAACGAGCTTCAATTGGAACATCCGTTACAAATTTGCCAACAAAGTAACGGGCACCCTAAAGCCCATTACCAATATCGACCGGTGGGTCCCACGACGTGGCTCGTTCGAGTAAGACATCGGAGACGCAGGTTCATCACACGCGTCTCTGATATTGATTTTATAGTAACAGGCTTTGTTTTGGTGCCCATTACCAAAGTTCTCGTGGGCCCGGAAGAAATAGTCATTTTCCGTGACGGGGTGGCTAGTTGTGGTAACGGTTGTTGTTTATGCCCGTTACGAATATGTGTTATCGATATGGGCATATGCCGTTACCTTTTCTTGGCTTATTTCTAACACTTGATCGGTGATGGGCACATTGCCGTTACAAAGAGCGATCAACGCCCTTTGCACCAAAGCCAATTTTCATGTAGTGATGGCAAAACATGATGAACTAGTATGGTTGTATAGAAAGTAAGTTCGCGGTAATAAAATGTGCGAGAGTTACGCAAAATAAACCATAGATTAATAAGCCACACGAAAGAACCCAAAATTCCCTCGAGGGCCTCTGGTCTAACTTATCCTTAACGGACCGACGTATTTTGTAAATCCGCGATCTTGGCAAATTTTTATTCAAAAAACATGTGATTAAGATTGTTAATTAAGCCTACTGGTGCATATAATCACTCTGATACAAGCTGTGACAACTGGCAGGGAAAATGTCATAGTATACTTCGACAATCCCTTTGGTCATTAAGCAATAATAAAAAGTATCAAGCTGACAGATTGCCGGGTTAACACCCGGTAAATCACTGGAATTCATGTAGAGGATCAGACATATGCACACAAAGCTCACGCGAAGAGAAGAAGTCCAGTACGGCACGATTTAAGTCCAAATTACCCTTGAGGGTAAAGTATTACAAACAATTGTTCATGACAAGAAGTAAAGGTTAGTTGAAAACTGTGAAATAAATAAAAAGCCAAAACGCGGCAAACATCACGGGAGGCCGTACGTGATGCCATCACTTGTCGTCATCCCCCGGTCAACCTTTTGCAGCAACGGTTTTACGGCAAGGAAATTTGGTATACTAATACTCATCAACACTTAATCGTTGGGTGATAACTACAACACCCAAACTTTAGACATGAGAGGCTTTTTGTAGGTGGAGTTTCTTTTCTTTGAAAAGTATCAAAAGAGTATGTCCTTTCTAATATTTTATACAAGTTCTATATTTGATTACCATTTTACAATTGTGCTAACTAATTCATACAAAAATTGTACAAACGATTAATTCAAGAAGTAAGCTTCACCGAGTTCCATCATTACGGGATATCATGGCCAGTTGATTAAGCAGTCCCAGATAACGGTGAGAGACCAGCAATCGATTGATTTCAAGCCTTGCAAGGTAAACCTAAACACATGGTAGGGTGTCCCCGCGAGGACAACCATCCAGGAAGTTTCCAAAACTCCTCGGTTTGGGATCGGAAGCACAGGTCTTGGGTAAAAGGCTATCTAGAATACCCCACGACGCACCCAGCTTGACACATGTACCCCTTCTAGGAAGCTGCTTGGTGAGTGAATACTCCAAGATTAGTAGGGAAAGTTCCCACACGAGTCTTATTAAGGTACTAGACTTCTAGGTCCCATTCCTGACAAGTGCTTAGTATGTTAAAAGCTTAGCTACAAAAGACACTTTCGACCAAGACCCAAATCCCATGCTCTTACCACATGAGCAATGCATTTATAAAGATCTTATGATTCCAACATAAGAACCTATTCTCGTGAGTGACGAACATCAACACGACTTCTAGGGTCTATAGCGGAGCAGCTATCAACCTAGCATACTATTATGCAGAGCATAGGTACCTAGGGATCATGCATCTAGAGTTTCAATTCATTCACTTAAACGTAAATGCACCTGAGACATAGCAAAGATAATTGCATAGTTTAAAAGACGAATTGATAGTCAGGGCTTGCCTTGGCAAGGTTGACCTTGGGCCCTTGGACTTGGCTCCGGGGCTTGAGGACGAACACGTCTTGTAGCTCTTCATCGGCACCTTCGTCTCCTCCCCTTCCGGCACGAGCGTATAGTTACGTGGGAAGATCTACACGAGGATGCAAATGCGATTTATTTGACAATTTTTTATTTAATCACTTACAAACAACAAACGACAACCATGGGGTGCATGGTTGACCATTCACCTAGATAAGAGAAACATTCAGCATACTCTTCCAAAAAGAAACAATATGTGGTTCATTATTAATTATTATTTTTGATAGTGACTGTATTCATTTTTATTTGAATACATTAATTTAAATCACACAAACAGCAAGGGTTTGGTCTTTACCTTTTTAAATCTGATTTTCAACACAAACCTATAGTCACTAGGTGTGTAGGTGGTGATTTCCCAATTTACTTTAATGTAAGCTTAAATGACTTCCATTACTTTTATTCATAAAATTGAGGGTGTATTGAGCACCAACACATATGCAATGCCACTGAACACACATGCATGCTTAGGATAGCTAGGAAATTAATTATATTGAAAATAACAAAAGCTAGCTAATGAAGCAAGACTAATGCATACAAAAATAAATACACATCAAAATGATTCAAATTTTCTCACACGTGATCCCTGGTCCAAAACCCAGCTAGGGATGCAACCTATACACCTAGAACTATTATGAGGATCTTGAGCCATGCAATTACAAGAAAAAACAAGCATATTTAAAGACAATATTTCTGACAATTATAAAATTTTGATTGATTCACCAGAGGTGCATTTTGGCATAGCAAGATAACATGCAGAAGTTGGGCACAAAAATCTAATTATTTTTGGCTACAAAAGTCATTTGGACACATTCTACATAAAAAGAAAACAATTTATATAAAACGATTTACAACATAACTTTGTGCAATTTTTGGTATAGGAGCTAGTCATAACATAGCACATAATATATCCACAAATTAGTTATAGAGCACAAGTAGATTTTGAGATACAATTGATCTAGGTTTTTAAGTTTCCTATTGATCTAGGAACAGCCATGGACAAGCTTTACCAAAGTTGTAGTATTTTTCACAAAAAATTCAACAAAATTGGGTTTGCATTTTTACGAGTTTTCTCTTTTGTTTTATATGGATTTTACAAGAATTAGCAAAAGTGCTCTACTAATGAAGTTTCTACCTTACAGCAAGTCCCTGAGACTTTACGCGAGATTCACAACTATACCCTCACTTTCATTCAAAGCCCTTTCAATGACCATAGCCTAGCAATTGGGTCCCTGGGGGACAGGCGGCGCGGCCGGCCGGAATTTCGGTGAGCCGGCAGCGTGGGTGGCTCGGGAAACGGTGGAAGAAGCACCTAGGGCTCTTAGGGGTTAAATGAGCGAGCTTGGATTGGGGCGGAGGACGGCCGGAGATGACTCGGCGCACCGGCGGCGGACGCGGTGGCTTGTAGTCGGCTCGAGGCTTATGGATCTTTTGGAGGATGTGTCAGAGGAATTGATCTGGCCTTGGAATGAAGCGGAGGGATGGACTTGGCGATGGCAACCATGGGGGCGGCGGCGGTGTGCTCGCGCGAGACGCCGACGCAAATGAATGTGAGAGCAGCCGACGCTAAGGAATCTTGCGGGGTGGGCGGTCTGAGGTGTGGTTGCATAGGGACGCTACATGGCCTTTACAAAGGTTCTCCAACAAGTTGTGACCCACAAGATCCGGATCGATTAGCAAGGTATAAAGTCCCCTAGCAGGTCGATACCCCACCATAAAAAGAATAACTCACCCAACCCCCTGCTAGAGCGAGTCCATACCCCGCAGTACCGCCGATCCCTTGTCCTTAGCAGGTAAGATCACCCCAAGCTAAAGTTCCTAATTATTCAGCCAAGACCATTGCCCGTTAGTTCCTGTGGTTGTACTGTTTTCCTGGGTGGTTCTCCATGTTCCGATTAATGCACAGTGATCTTGTATTAAAAATTATCATAAAGGAACACATAGCATAAAATGATAACCATGTTGAGTAACACCAACCCAGTTGAGCAAACTAAGCAATATCTACCATCAAAATTAATTAAAACCGGGTTTAAGATAACAGTCAAAAGAGGCTAGTCATCCTTAATAGGCACCCATCAAAATTAATGCAAAGCAATGCAATAGTGATTAATAATATTATTGGGACAAAAGATCAAGGGCACACTTGCCTTTAACCCAAGAGTAGTTGCTCAGAATATCTTCATCTTCATACTCTTCCAAAGCTCTCGAACCACGAACAACGTTCACTCTAATCGCATCAAGCACAAAACATGCAAAACACACGAGTACAACTAAGAACAAAGCACCAATCAAAAAGGAAACTTTAAAAGAACGCACTAAGGACAAGCTCGATTGGATGGATCACTAAAGAACATAAAGTGCTTGGAAAGGAAAGGCTTGGTTAACTTTGAAGAGATGATTGCGGAAGATTGAGCAAGGACCGGAAAGATCATATTGAAACAGAGCTCGATTCTAATGGTTACGCAAGAAACGAGGGAACCTCTGAGAATGGAACTAAGCTCAAATCTATCGAAAGATTATTATCAAACCACAAGAAACTACGGTTGGCATATTTTAATTAAGAAATCATGTGAAAGAATATTTCAAAGAAATACTCTATGTTACCATTAAACAAGTTACATTTAATTAAAGAAATCACGATAAACCTAATCATATTTTATTTATAACATTTGAGTAGAAGTTATGTCAAATTAACAATTACTTTAGAAAGATAAAGCAAGTGTAAAATATCTAGACGAGTAATTTTATGTCACGCGTTCAACTAAACATATTTAATATTGAAAAGGCATTTATGATGTCATTAGGCATATTAACTTTATTAGGAAAACCGATGTTTAGCTCTAACATCTTTTATTTAGAAAAAACTAGTTATGAATAGGGATTAACCAATTACATCATGATTAAAGAAAACCGGATTAGAACCTAATGACTTTTTATTTATAAAAGCATTGGAATAAGAATTAGTCAAGATTAACATGCGGTTTTAGTGTTAAAACAAGTAACAGGTGATACACATGCTAACGTACAAGTTAAGATGAAACGAACGAGAATGGCAGCAACGAACTATCAAGCGCATAAGAAACCTTAGGCTAGGTTTAGGAAAACTAGCCTACAAGGAGAACTAGGATGAAGAGAGAACAGCTAGATGACAGAGACACTGATTCTTAGAAAGATAGCTGCACAAGGTTGGATCAAAGAACTGAAAGAGCATAGTTGTCTTACATAAAAGACAATTACGATAGGATGGCATTTACTAGGATTGGAAAGATCTGAAGCTTGAAAGAAGGCTAGCTCTACAACAGAGACACACTGAGACAGAGCTTGAGCTAACACTAGAAAGATTCAGAGCTTCACATAGACTTGATCAAAAGAGATACTGAGGTAAAGAACGTCTAACGACTGATTTGCACATATATGTGAGCGATCAAGCTTTGAGCTAGGTTTATTTTAATTATCAAAATATATGTAAGGATATTTCATAAATAAAATACCCCATGTTGGAATTAAAGTAAATTAAACTTTATTTTCAAAACCGGTGTAAAGAACTAATCAAGTTTTATTTATAAAGATTCATATATGAATTAATCAATTAAATATTTAATTTAGAAAAACTAGACTATATGAACAATCTAAACGAAACTTTGTATTCGAGTAGATCATATTATTATTATTAAAAACAACATTTACCTTGGTATTAATCAAGTTTAACATTTACTCATAAAGCCGAAGTAAAAGCCTAATCAAGCTTTAATTATAAAAGTTAATAAATCATTAAGCAAATTAATATTTGACTTATGGAAAACCGGGTAAAAGATCTAATTAGATTTTATTTACAAAAGCATGTGAGATAAACTTTAATCGAATTAAATTTGATTATGAAAAACGGTGTATAGATCTATATAGCTTTTATTTAAAAAGGCATGCATAACTAGACATTAATCAAAATTAATCTTAATTTTATTTTTAGAAAACAAAACATGATGAAAACACTCCGCTAACGCGTGCTTTACAACATTATGGACCTGACGCAATTTGAACGGTTGAAATCGGAGCTAAAACGAAAAAGATATGGAGACAACAAGATTGGAAGGACCTTTACGCGATTAACTATAGATTTCAAGGGTTAGCTAAGAAGATCTGCAAGACACATGCAAAAGTGCTCGCAAAATTGATAAAGCTCGGGGTTAGATCTGTAAAAGGGCTTAGATTGGATCTAGATGCAACAAATCTGATAGATCTAGGGTTTAACTTGTAAAAGACACAAAAGATAGCAAAGGATTACACACAAGGATAGGGTCCTCATTGCAAAACCCGCAGGGGCTTTCTTCAACCTCTGAAGGGGCGGACGACGGGTCTGGTGATTGAAATCACCGGTGATTGGCGCCACCAGGGGCTCGGCCGAGTGGAAAAACGCGGAGAGGAGAAGATGGACAGGTCGGGGAAGGGCTCACCGCGGGCGAGGAGAAGCGGAAGCGGCCGGAAGATGGCCGGCGGCGACGTTGATGGCCGGGTCGGGCCTCCAGGTGCGGCGGCGCTCCGGTGGACCTCCGACGACGAGGAGAGGCCGAGGAGGTGCGGCGCGACATCGCGGACTTCATGGCGAGGTTTAATTGCTTCGGAAGACGGCGGCCGCGACGAACCGGCGACGGCGGCGCGTTGGCCGGCGGCGCATGGCTCGGTTGGTGCCGGCGACGGCGGGTCGGGCGCGCGACCGGGCCGGGAACAGGGGCTAGGGCACGCGGCGCACGGCCTCCATATCTTATAGGGCGGGCGCGGGGGTCGGCCGTGGCGCACACGGACGCCGAAGGGAAGGCGGCGGCCGGCACCACCCGTGTCCGCCATGGACATAGGGGGAATTGGGGATCCGGGCCCCGGATGGGCTCCGTGGGCGGGCTCGGGTCCGGGCCGGTGCGGGCCCCAGGTGGGCTACGGCACCGGAAGCAACGGCGGCGGCGAAGGAAATGAAGGGGCACGGGCGGACTTTGGTAGCTGGGCCGCGGAAAGAAGATGGGCTGCGGGTAGAGGGTGTTGGGCTGCGTCATGCCCAAGAATTGAAGGGGCGACGGAGGACTTCAGAGATTGGCAAAAAGGCTTGATGGGCTGAAACAGAAGAAGGGAAAGGGATAAAAGAAATTATTTTCCTTTTGTTTTGGGAAAGACATTTTCGTGAAAAGAATAATCTAGAAATAGCTAGATAATTCATTAGAGTCACGAAAAATATTCTAAAAAATTCCAAAAATTCTAGGAAAATTCCCAGAGGTAGATTAAGACATGAACAATCCAAATAAAGCATTTGGAGCTCATGAAAATATTTTTAGAGCCTTCTAATAAATAGAATTAGCTCAAGAAAAATGAGAATAAATTCCAGAAAAATCCAGAAAATTCTCGGAAGAATTTGGACAGCTCCTAAACGCCTTTTTGAAACCTTTTGCACTCAAGAACCACTAGATGCGTCGGCATGAATGCAACACTCACAACTTTTTATTTGATTCAGAAAATCAAACAAGGATTTTTCCTATACTATATTTCCTGTAAAGAAAATAAATGTTGGAAAAATTTTAAAATTATGAGAAAATTGTTATTTAATCATTCTCTCAATTCACATCTTGAAATTGGAAATTTCAGGGTGTGACAAAATGTGAAAACTACATGAGTAGATTTACCTTGTAAAATAATTTCTTAAAAGTATACATATGTTAGTTTTTAAAAATTATTTTTATAAAAATAAGAAGTCAAAATTGTACTTTGGAGACAGTGTCGCTGTCCTAAACGACTTCTTTTACCAAACTGAAGGGGGTAGATGACTGTTGTCTATTTGACACACATAGACAACTAAATAGACAGCTTGCACAATAACTTATCTGTTTGTTTGTCTGCAAAACATTTAATTCATCTTTTGACAACTAAATCATGGTGATCATATGCACATTTTATCTTTGTTGTCATTTTGGTGCTCAATTGAAATTGTAATACCATTACAATGTACACTAAATATCCTTCCTTACTCTTTTATACTATTGTCACTATTTTAATGCATCTATATCTATGATCAAAGACGTGAAATTTGCCTGTATAAAGGATCTATACATGAAAAGCATATATATAGAAAGACTTGGAACGTAAAGTGCAATGAAAAATATCATCTCTCGTGAGTCACCATGCCTCAGCTTCTTGATCTATCTTTCTCCTCCCGCTCCTCACTCCCTCCACGGCTTCACCATCTAGTGCTCGTCCTCTCTCCTCCTCCCTCCACTCCGACCAACTCCTCTGAGGCGGGAGCGCGAGCTTCGCCGCCGCCTAGCCACTCCAGCAAGCTCCTCCCACCCCGATCATGTCTCCCACCATAACTCCCCTCTCCTATATAAGATAACAATGGTTTGTGACATGGCTTGAGGTTTACAACAACTATCCATATTTCCTATACAAGATACTAACTAACCCAAGACATCTTAACCTCCATCCAACATTGCAACGTGAGAACTACCTTATCTAACATCCTCCCTCAATTTGAACCGTACTAGGTTGAGATTGTGTTTAAAATTTTTCACCTGTTGAACCGTCAGTGCCTTTGTGAACCCATCTACCACTTGATCTCCTGTTGGTACAAAATCCATCTTCAACATGTTTCTTGTCAATCTCTCCCTTACAAAATGGTGATCAACCTCAGTGTGTTTTGTTCTAGCATGGAAGACAAGATTAGATGACAAATATTTAGCTCCCATATTATCACACCATAGTCATGCAGGTGGAGGACTTCATACACCAATCTCCTTCAATAATGTTTGTATCCACATTATCTCAGCATTTGCCACAGCTTTGTATTTCGCTTCAGTGCTAGATCGGGAAACAATCGCTTGCTTGTGTGCACTCCATGAGATCAGATTTGATCCAAGAAAATTGCATAACCTCCAGTTGACCTCCCGTCATCTAATGATCCTACCCAATCGGCATCTGAGAAACCACTAACCAACACTGAGGAAGATTTACTAAATTTCAGGCCTATCTTTGTATCTTGTTTAATGTACCGAAGAATCCGTTTCACAACAGCCCAATGAATATCAGTAGGTACATGAAAAAATGGCAAACCTTATTAAGTGAGAAATAAATATTCGGTCTGGTAATAGCCAAGTACTGTAAGCCTCCTACCTCACTTCGATAACGTGATGCATCCTTTGACCCTAACAACACACCTTCACGAGCAGACAAATTTTCACTAGTTGAGAGAGGTGTACTAATCGGTTTGCAGCTAAACATATTCACCTTTTTAATAGATCTGAGGCATACTTTTCCTGAGTCATCAGAATACCATCTCATGTCTTGCATACCTCAATTCCCATGAAGTAAAGTAAGTCACCTGATCCTTCAGTTTGAAGTCCTGCTTTAGGTTGCGCTAATATGATATCAGCAACATATATAAGTACAAACATTGTTATTCCTCCCTTACTGTCAGATGTTTAGATCTAGACAGCCCACAGGGGGGTTAATCCCGGTGGTTTAGTTGTTTGGCGAGGGGGAATCTAAGGCTAAGAACTTGAAGGTTGCGCACGAGCACACAGAACACAGAGAACACGACGAGTTTATACTGGTTCGGGCCTCCGGAGAGTAAAACCCTATGTCCAGTTGTTGGTGTAGATTGCTTTGGGATTATGTAGTTGTACAAGGGGTCACCCTTCCCGCATTATATTGGCCAGTGGACAAAGTCGGTTCCCAGATTCCTGGTCGGTTACGACTAGGAGACCTAAGTCTAGTTGATTACAACACTTGCCATATCCGTCGATCTGCTTGGTCGGAATCCACGATGTCTTGTCTTGCACGCCATGTCATGTGGTCGTTCTGGGTAAGGTCGTCTAAGGAATCTTCTAGAAGGTCTTCAGGAGGTCGTGTGGGCCACCAACTAGGTCGATTGGGCCCACTGTCAGGTCGGCGGGTCTTCTGGTAGGCCGGACCCACTAGTCGGGGACGGTCGTGAGCCTGGTCGGTGGGGACCCAGGGGTACCCATGTCTCACAAGCCCCCGAGCGAGGTGTAGGAGCTGCGACCTTAGAAAGGTCACGACGAAGTCGTAGAGCTATCGACAGGCCGAATAGCATGCATGTCGGTCAAAAGAAAAGGAACAAATCAACTTTGTAGCCGACCTGTTTGTAGTCTTTGCCAAATCCAGAGAGGTCGAGTGACGACCTATAGGAAGCAGACTTCCAATAGATCAAAACGACGAAGAAAAAATTTGGAGAGCGTTAAGGACGCACTCATAGAGTAGTATCCGAGCATCTTGGTGGGCAGGATGGCCGGTATGATGATCCAAAAAGGAGAAAGAAAAAGACGTACGTCGAGTAACGACGTGATGAGAAACAGGTTTCCCAACAGGTCGGTACGACGAAGAAAACAAGAGGGCGTCGAAGATGCTCTTGTAGAGTAGTCCCCGAGCATTGAAGCTGGAAGCATGGTTGGTTGGATGCTCAAAAAGAGAAGAAAAACTAAGTCATGGTCTTGATCGAACGAAGTGTAGAAACACCCAGATCTCCTAGCATAGCTACAAGGAGTTTGGCAGGGCCGACCTCAAAGAGGTCTTGTAGGTGTGCCGACCTCGAAGGGGCCTAAAGTTAACAATGTCCAGTATCTGAGGATACCCAGTAGAATCTTGAAAGGTGTATTGCATGAAGAGGTCTTCTGTAGTGGTTGAAAGGTTCAACGATGAAGTCATAAAAGAATGTTGATCTTGAACGAATGGAGTGTAGAGGCATCCATATATCCTTCATAGCTGCAAAGAGTCTGGCAGAGCCACCTGAGGCATGCCGACCTCAGGAAGGTCTCAAATCAAAAGCACCCAAGCACCTGGAGATACTTGGAAGGGCCATTAGGCGCGCACCCCACAGGGAGGCCTTCATTTCCGACTTAAAATCATGGGTGTCTAGAGCAGGCAGACAGAGCTATAAAAGCACACCGACCTCAGGAAGGCCACACATCCAGGGCGCCCAACTAGGTTGGTAGAGCCGAAGACATACCCAGGTATTGAGAGACCTAAGTATTATGGCACGCCGACCTTAGGAAGGCCATTTTGGTGCCCAGACGACCAACATAGCTGCCAACCATCCAGCAGAGCCTTGGCACTAAGGTATTGATAACCTTAGCGATAGACACATCGACCACGGGGGCCTGACGAAATCGTAGACGTGAAGCTTCTGATCTCTAGGTGCCTAGGCAGATTTGGCAGAGCAGCGAGGCACGCCTACCCCGGAAGGTCTTCAATCGGACCTACGACCATTCTTCTCAGGAAACAGAAATATAGGCTGATTGGAATAAGTCCGTTTACATGCAGAGCCATAGCAGGTGCACCAGGACGCAGAGCCTAGCGGGTGCAATGAAGACGTGGAGTTGTGAAGGGTGTGTGCAATCTTTGTCAACGTTCGTAGATGTAGCGAGGCACAGGGCCCTCTGACACATAGTCAGGCTTTGTCTTTTTTCGCAAACTGCAGGGTCACGGGTCAACAGTGGTCGGAGATTCCCTTTCCACCCAGAAAGCTCTTGGTCGTGCATCTGTCGTAGTTCTATTGCTTGAACAAGATTGTTGGCATCGAGGGGATCTGAGACCCCATTGTCGCGATCATAGTTAGCACGACGTGCTATTTCCACTTCGTCTCGTACATGTCGACATGAACTGCCTTCAGTGTTGTTGGCTTGTACTGGTGGAGGTTGAGCTCCAGCGTTCTTCCTTGCGTTGGCAGCAGCATTTTGTTGGGCTCCAGTAGCATTGGCTGCATTGTTGGTGACGTTGCCTGTGGCATTAGCGGCATTGTTGGCTGGAGGGTTGGCCCTGGCGTTAGCGGCAGTGTTGGCAGCAAGGTTGACCAGCTGCACTACTTCGTTTTCACCTCTTCCCTCTTCAGCCACGGGCAGAAGGGGGTAATGTTGTGACATCGCTGGTGGGGGTGCTCCAACCTACTCTTGGAGTAGGATCTTGCAGTTGATCTGCTGTATCCTGGGCCTCTTTCTTCGACATGGTCAGTGGCGACGCGGATGTGAGCTTGAAGACACCGTATGGCAGGAGTATCCTCAAGTTGACCTAGTGCGGCAAGGGCTGCTCCTAGGTTTGCTTGAGGAGAGTTGTAGACTTCGTGACCGTCTTTCTCAAAGTCCCTCAGGAGGTCTCTGACACTTAGGCGGTTTCGGCGAGGCTCGTCGTGTTGCTGGTGCTGCTGAGGAGCTGCCGGAGCTGTGGGGGCTTGTGCCCCGACGTTGCCTGTTGGCTGCTTGCTGGCACCTTGTTCGACATTAACCACGGGTTAACCTGCGCCCGCGGCAGCTGCATCTAACTCCTACTGACGATGTGTAGCTCTGGCGGTGTTGGCGTTTTCATGCTCTATGCGTTGCTCTTCTGTTTCTCTAGGCTGGGGAGGTATGTCTGTGGAGACCACCAAGACCTCGTGGTTTGGGACTTCAAACACTTCTCCCAGATAGTTCGGGGAGATGGTCGTACGGGTGATCTGAAATGCGAGGTGGTCCGGAGACGGCTCGCGATTGATCTGGCGGCGATGAGCCGTGAGAAGAGGTCGTCGGAGCTTCTTAAGCACACAGCACTGGCGAGTCATGTGTTTGGAGTTCTCGTGGACAGGGCAAGGGTTGTCGAAGTGACCCCTGCGGTCCCCATGATGTGGGGTCTTGGGTCCGGATTCAATCTGGATCTTGCGCTTCATGTAGTGAGACGCTATGTGAGCTGCGTTCCGCAAGCCAAGAGGCATGCGGGTTGGAGGAGTAGAGGTCGTACGAGGGCGCTTGACGCGTTTGAAGACCTTGATCATGTCGGAGAGCATGCCTTTGACGTGATCAAGCCCCGCGATCAGGTCGTGAGGAGTGGGTGAGTGGGTTTCTACCAGCAGATCTGTCCCGACCTGCTGGTTGGAGGTGACCGCATTACCCTCGATGACGAAGCAAGCGGCTGGAGCAGTGGATTCTGCCGGCATAGAGCATAAGCAGATGTCGACGGGGTTGGCGAGGATGTCCGCCATGCTCTCCCGGAAGATGACGCCGTTGGTCGAAGCCATCGAGTTACACGAAGAACCTTGAATTCCTCCCCTACCTGGCGCGCCAACTGTCAGATGTTTAGATCTAGATAGCCCATAGGGGGGTTAATCCCGGTGGTTTAGTTGTTCGGCGAGGGGGAATCTAAGGCTAAAAACTCGAAGGTTGCGCATGAGCACACGGAACACAAAGAACATGACGAGTTTATACTAGTTCGGGCCTCTGGAGAGTAAAACTCTATGTCCAGTTGTTGGTGTAGATTGCTTTGGGATTGCGTAGTTGTACAAGAGGTCGCCCTGCCCGCCTTATATTCGCCAACGGACAAGGTCGGTTCCCAGATTCCTGGTCAGTTACGACTAGGAGACCTAAGTCTAGTTTATTACACCACTTGCCATATTTGTCGATCTGCTTGGTCGGAATCCATTGATGTCTTGTCTTGCACGCCATGTCTTGTGGTCGTTCTGGGTAAGGTTGTCTGCGGAATCTTCTAGAAGGTCTTTAGGAGGTCGTGTGGGCCACCAACTCGGTCGCTTAGGTCCACTGTCAGGTCGGTGGGTCTTCTGGTATGCCAGACCCACTTGTCGGGGACGGCTGTGAGCCTGGTCTGTGGGGACCCAGGGGTACCCATGTCTCACACTAACTAAAATAAAACAAGGATGTATCTGCCTTGGATGCCTTAAAACTCTAGTCTTGTAACTTTGAACTCGCCTTGCATATCATGCACGAGGTTCTTGTTTTAAACCATACAAGGCCTTATCTAGCTTACAAATAAAATTAGGTGTGCTTTTACTTTCATACCCGGGAGGCTACCTCATGTATACTTTCTCGTCCAAATTACCATGAAGAAAAGCATTATAGACATCAAGTTGTTACAAGATCCATCCTCTTGAGACAACAATAAGAGAATAATTCTGCTAGTTGACAATTTAACAACAGGAGAAAAGGTATCCTCATAATAAATACCAAACCTTTGCTTATATCCCTTTGCTACTAGGCGAGCTGTTGACGGATAAAAGACGTATCCCTCTACGATCCGCAAGCGTACGGACCCCACACCTTTTTCCCCACGGGATTCCCAAGGTTCTTGTCAATTCGCGGAGCAAGGGGATTACAAGCGTTCAATCTACTTCTACGCACTAGCTACTAAAACCCTAACTATTATTATACTATAAAACAACTAAGCTACACTAGAGAGAACGATTAAGATACCAAGATAGGAGACACTCGCCCATGGGTCTACGATCATGCAATCAATTAAAGACATTAAACCAATCTAATCTATCGCGGGTTGTGACCACGGTTTCGCCCTTTTCCTCCTCTCGTACTGTCACTACGCGAAGGTATTCATGACTAGACCTATGATGGACACGGCGTATTGAATGGATCCAAGGAAGCATTGGGGCCCTACTCCCTTTACGGCAAGATAGCAAACCTTAAGCATTAAAGTATGTTCAACACAACATGATAGATAGATAATCCGACAAAGTATGATTACATCTTAAGATCGATTACAACCCATGGACGAATAAGGAGATTACCCCATCAAGGTGCTGGACATAGCACCGTTGATCATTTTTTCCCTTCCGACGATGTCTTCCTTCTCCACTTGCTGGTGCTTCCTTCGAGGTGGACGATCTCCCTCCAGAGATCTCCCTCCTCTCTCTCTCTAGCTTGTGGATGGCCTCCTGGTGCGAATGGCTCTCTCCCTGTCGAATGGCGGCGCCTCCAGGGTTTTAGGGTTGAAGATCCTTCGGGTGCAAGGAAAGGGGGGCCGAACCGACCACTGGGGTGGGCTGGGCCGGCCGACCTGGGCCGACTGGCCCAGGCCCATCTCGGCCCGGTTCGGTCACCCCTTCGCTCCCGTGGGTCCTCAGGTGATTATGCACTTTGTCCCCTCCACTTGCATGATTTTGACGATGTCATCCTCGCGTCCAAGATGGAGGTTCTCTGCGCATGAAGTTCGGTCTTTTACGCTTCAATCCCCAGGGGTGTTCCTTTGTAACACTTCGGTCCGTGCCACCATTGGAAGTGATTTCATCAAGCTCATGAACACGAACAAGACTCCGTAAGTGCTCCTTTGAACTTGTTGGGAATCCGTCCTTTATGTCCATGTTTTCCTACATAAACACAACACTTCCAAATGCATGCACATAGATGAACTTGTTATATGATTAGTGTGCCTAGTGGCGGGTTAGTTCCATAATCAAATCCAAACCAAAGTGTAATGAACATGCTAGGTGTACCAAAATACACCGTCAACATCTCCCCCACGCTTAGCTCTTGCTCGTCCTCGAGCAAGTACTTGTAAAAGAACTACGTCCAAAGTGTTGTAATCGTGTACTGCTAATCCTTCTTCACAAGTTAGTCAATCCTTTCATCTTTAATACATAAGCACAAAGTAATGATCATCATGTTTAGAATCTTTACCACGTCAAGATTTACCCCACAACTCAAACTCTTCACTTGAAGTCTTCAAATTCAGCCATGCTTACTTCTTTGCTTCCATCGGAGGGTTTTTATGTTTTTAAAAACAATATTCCTGCAACAAGTATTAGACAAAAACCTTTCTCCAAGCTCTCTCAAGTCACTCATATGAGGTGGCTATCCTAAACCAATTTTATAAAACTCTCACCTCCCATAAGTCTCTCATATACATGTAAAGTGGAGCTATAGGTAGGGCTAGCGCAATCAACACAAGTATCGTCAAACTAAGAAATTCCTCTAATGGTTGTTTACCTTTCAAAGCCAATGATCATGAGAATTAACCATATGTAGGGATATCAAGGATGAGAAGATTTAGAATGGTGGACATGTGCAAGGGCAAAAGAAAATTATGACTACAAGGCACCGATGATGTCCTCGTTGTCGAATTGCACATGGTTGGAAAAGAATGAAAGTTTCGTCTCTCAACAACGTGACATCCTTCCTTACACTTCTAATTTTTTTCTTTCACTTGATTCATCCCTCTCATATCTTTATTGGTACCTCCTCTTTTCTCTTTTTTCTTTTTCATTTATTCTTTCATTCTCATATTTTTTCTCTTTCTTTACTTTTCTTTCTTCTCCATACTCATACTTTTCTCTTTATTTTTCCCTCTCTTGACAACTTTTCAAAGCTCTCAACTCCCCTCTTTCTCGCATGCATACAATCTGAAATTGTAAATAAACCATGCTAGAGACGAGACGAAACTTTGAAAGTAGGTTGTGTTCAAGGAATGCGATGTACAAAAGAGATGTATAGGGTTGGGTATGGAATTTGGCGATGCACGGGACTTCCAATGTGAAAGCCACGTTACCGAATGTATGACGAGGCTAGCAACAAAAGATAAGCACAAGAACATGATCATTGCTCGAAATTAAAACTCCCAAGAGAGAAGCATCCTAGCCCAACTCATCGTGCTAATCACACTTATGGTGGAGCAAAAAATAAATTAGCTTTATATAGGATTTTTTTTACTCTCATCTTGGAAAAAGAGGTTTTGCTAACCTTTATTACAAGGGTTTTAAGATAATTTTCAGAACTGAAATCCTCCAACTTTTAGCATTGAACATAGCACAACTAACATGTGAAGCTCAAGATCGAAGTGTAGTATGGGTACTTTAAGTAGTAGCAATTCCACTAAGCACCACGATAAACATTTTTCGAACCACACACTTGTGTTCACATATCAAGAATCAAAGATAAACAAACAAGTGAATAAAGATAAGCATCACACAAGACACAAAAATAATATATAAAGACTCTTTTTATTTGATTTTCTTTGACTCAACACTAATTTAAGACACTTTCAAACTTGCAAAAATTTAAAAACACACTCGAAAATTAAAGACTCATTTAAACTCTAAGACTCTCGCTCGAAGATTAAACTGAACCTAAACTTGAAACTTAAAAGCTAAGGCTAGCTAGCTAGCTCCCCCCACGCTAAAAACATACGACGTCCTCGTCGTATCTTACAAAAATCCTAAGGGGAAAACTATACCTAGTGGTACTTCAAGCAAGTATTGCACCACTTGCCTCTCATATTTTCAACCATGCCATAAAGTTTGCGCACGTTACGGTTAAGGAACTTGTAGTTGTCTCCAACTACGTGCTCCAAATCCTCCATACGATGCTTCATCGCTTCCATGGCTTGGAGACATTCATCGACCGACGTATAGAGATCCTCGATGGATTGACGGCAAGTTCGACAACACATCGGATGCAATCCGAAGGGGTCTTCATCGCCATTGTCTCCACTGTCGTCACCGCCGTCGTCGCCACCTCCATTGTCGTTGCCGCTCTCGTTGCCATCGTTACCGTCGCTGTTGGGGCCTTCGGGAGTCCTCTCTTTGGGCTGCTCATCCCAAATGTAGAGGTCGTTATCATCTCTTCCGGCGGCCGCCCACGAGCTCGGGCTACGATCGTCGGAGTAGTCGCTACCCCATAATCCTTAGGCTCGTGCGACGCCTCCTTGTAGTCTTTGTGCTTCATTCCTTGGACGCGTGCCGACCTTCGAACGGGCGTAGGGACCTTCTCTCCTTCGACGGGGTTGCGAGATGCAAGAGCTCCGGTCGGGACACGCCCTCCGCAACGGATGCGTGCGGTCCTCTTGACGGGTAGCTTGAGCTCGTATCGCATAGCCTCCTCCATCGATGGCTTCTTGGCTTCTGGCTTCAACTCTAAGCTCCTTGGGGGCACAATGGCTACTGCAAGGGTGCAAAATATTGCTTGGAGGGGTTGATTCCCGAGCTCCCAATTCGGCCAAATAAATAGTCCGAAGAGAAACACCCTGAAAACCTCATTTTCCTTTTTTAAACTTCCCTTAAAATTATCTGACCAAAGAAGGAAGTCGAAAAGGAGCAATTCGGGCGAAAATCGGGGACGACGGCCGCCGGGACCCACACGGGCCGGTCGGCTCGGGTCGGCCGCCCACCCCGTCTCGGGGGCCGGGTCGGTCCGATTTTCACGTACCGCCCTTATTTCGCCTCCTTAGCCCATGGGAAAAAGTTGGCCCAGTAAATCTTCACGAGAAACTCCAGAAAACTAAAAGAAAAACTATTTACAGAAATTCATGCCTTGTTTTTCGTCCTAGGCGGGACGTTCGGGCTCTTCCTCCATGGTGAAGACATCAACATGGTGAAGGGGCACAACGTCGGGTTCGTAGTAAACCTTAAGCCACTGATCATTCACCACAAATTGATCACCGTTTATATCCATAATGGTTACCGCTCCGTTGGAGAACACCAAATGCACAACATAAGGTCCGTTCCATTTGCTTTGCAATTTCCCATTTTCGAAGGTTTTAAACCTCGAATTGTAGAGGAGGACCTTATCTCCTTCTTTAAATTCTTTCCTTTGCAATCTTTTATCATACCACCTTTTGATTCTCTCTTTGTATATGCTTGCATTTTCATATGCTTTCAACCTCAACTCCTCTAGCTCGCTTATTTGGATCCTTCGTTTCACCACCACGGCATCGAGATCGAGGCTCATCTCTTTAATTGCCCAATAGGCTTTATGTTCCAACTCAACCGGAAGGTGGCAAGCTTTTCCATAGACGAATTGATAAGGGGTCATACCTATCGGTGTTTTGAACGCCGTTCGATAAGCCCATAAAGCTCCGTCTAATTTCTTTGACCAATCTTTGCCTCCCTTCTCTATGGTTTTGTTGAGGATGCTTTTTAATTGCCTATTTGACGTTTCCGCTTGTCCATTGGTTTGTGGGTGATAGGCCGTTGAGACCCTATGCTCAATTCCTAACTTGGACAAGCACTTTTTGAAATTCTTCCCGGTGAAGTGAGTTCCTCCATCACTTATCAAGATTCTCGGTGTACCAAAACGGGGAAAAATCACATTCTTGATCATAGTAATGGACTCCTCCGTGGAAGCTTTACGACATGGTATAGCCTCTACCCACTTGGATACATAATCAACCATGACTAGGATATACTCAAATCCAAATGAGTTTTTAAAAGGCCCCATGAAGTCTATACCCCACACATCGAATATGTCGATTTGTAAGTTGTATTTCAAAGGCATAGAATTTCTTTGAGAGATGTTTCCGGTTCTTTGGCATTCGGGGCATGATGCAACATATCTTTTAGTATCTTCATGCATCTCCTGCCAAAAGAATCTGCTCGACCATACTTTTGCTTGGGTTCAAAAATGGCTATAGTGTCCACCGTACTCCGCCGAGTGGCACTTTCTTAGAATCTCAACCCTCTCTTCTCTTGGCACACATCTTCTCATTACTCCATCATTGCCAAGTTTGAAGAGGTATGGTGCATCCCAAAAGTATTTCCTAGTTTTGGAGATTATCTTCTTTTGAGAGTTTTTGTCTAGATGATCGAGAGGCATCTTCCGAATCGCTTGAATGATATCGATCATCCATGTATCCTTATCAAGCACTCTATAGAGGTGGTCGTCTCTCATCTTATCTTCTATGGGCTCTTTATCATCTTGTCCACGATTCATCCCAGACAAATGATCGGCCACAACATTTTCCACCCCCTTTTTATCACGAATTTCACATCAAACTCTTGGATAAGAAGGATCCAACGAATCAAACGTGGTTTAGCTTCCTTCTTAGCCAAGAGATACTTGATGGCTGCGTGATCGGTGTAAACAATGACCTTCGAGTTCACGATGTAAGATCTGAATTTTTCAAAAGCGAATGCCACTGCTAGTATCTCTTTTTCCGTAGTGGCATAATTTAATTGTGGCCCACTAAGAGTTTTGCTAGCATAGTAAACGGCGTGAACTCGACCTTCCTTTCTTTGACCCAAAACCGCGCCTACGGCGTAGTCACTTGCGTCACACATGATCTCGAAAGTTTGGCTCCAATCCGGAGGTTGAATAATGGGAGCACTCACCAATGCATTTTGCAAGGTCCGGAATGCCGCTAGGCACTTCTCATCAAAGTCAAAAGCCACATGCTTTTGAAGGAGATGCGTTAAAGGCTTAGTGATCTTTGAGAAGTCCTTAATAAATCTTCTATAAAATCCGGCATGGCCTAGAAAGCTCCTGAAGGACTTAACATCCATCGGAGGTGGGAGTTGCTCAACCGTCTCCACCTTAGCCTTGTCCACTTCAATTCCTCTCTCGGATATAACATGTCCGAGCACTATGCCTTGCTTAACCATGAAGTGGCACTTTTCCCAGTTTAACACCAAGTCTACCACCGCACACCTCGTAAGGACCTTTTCCAAGTTTGCTAAGCAATCCACGAACATCTTCCCATAAACGGAAAAATCATCCATAAATACTTCAACAATTTCTTCGATGAATTCTGAGAACACGGCCATCATGCAACGTTGAAAAGAGGTCAGAGCGTTGCATAGACCGAAGGACATCCTTCTATATGCAAACGTTCCATAAGGGCATGTAAACGTTGTTTTGTGTTGATCGTCCGGGTGAATGGGAATTTGCATGAACCCTGAGTACCCATCGAGAAAGCAAAAATAAGCGTGGTTTGCTAACCTCTCGAGCATCTCGTTAATGAACGATGGGGGGAAGTGATCTTTCTTCATCGCTTTGTTAAGCTTACGATAATCGATACACATCCGCCACCCGGTCATGGTTCTTTGCGGTATCAATTCGTTTTTCTCATTCTTTACCACGGTCAAACCTCCTTTCTTTGGTACACAATGTACCGGGCTCACCCATTCGCTATGCGGAACCGGGTAGATGATTCCGGCATCAAGTAACTTGATGACCTCTTTCTTTACTACCTCTCGCATGGCATGAGTTAGCCTCCTTTGGTGGTCCACTACGGGCTTATATTGGTCTTCCATTGGTATACGATGAGTGCAAAAGGCTGGGCTAATACCTTTGAGATCATTAATCAAATATCCAATCACCTTCCTATGTTTTTTAATAAAATCAACAACTTCTCATTTTCTTCGGGACTCAACTTGTCGCTCACAATGACTAGATAGGTTTTGTCTGGGCCCAAAATTTCATATTTTAATCCTTTGGGCAAAGGTTTAAGGTCTACTTCGGGCGCTTGTGGCTCCTCGGGTTTTATTTCTCCTATGTCTTCGAATTTTCCTTCCTCCACGCTTCCATAATGTGGTTCCAAACCTTTTGTTGCTTCTTCTAGTTCTTCATCTTGTTGATTACTAATTTGATTCTCCATCGCTCTTTGCAGCGGGTCTCTAAGGGTTTCAACAAAACAAAGGCTATCTATCTCTTCTACTTCTTCATCTTCGGGAGGAAAGGGTGTAAGGTGTTTAGAAACACGAAGAAAGTTATATGTGTACTTTGTTCCATTAAGGTTCATTGTTACCTTGCCTTCTCCGGCATCTAACACGGCATCAACCAACTTAAGAAAGGGGCTACCTAGGATTATGTGATCATGATTACTATGGTAAGCATCAATAACAAAGCAATCGGTTGGTATACAATTTCTAGAGATTTTTACTTTAATGTTGCAAGCAATACCTAGAGGTTTAATAGTTCTACCATCTCCCATAATTAATTTCGTTGATGTTGGAGCTAAGTCTAGGTTGTGGTCTTGAACTTTATTGTAAATTTTAGAAGATAGGACACTTACTTGGGCTC
This sequence comes from Cenchrus americanus, assembly GCA_947561735.1. Lineage (NCBI taxonomy): Eukaryota > Viridiplantae > Streptophyta > Magnoliopsida > Poales > Poaceae > Cenchrus > Cenchrus americanus. The sequence continues at coordinate 229,189,649 of OX387244.1, forward strand.
CGATGTCGCATAAAGCTTTGCATTGAACTCCGTTGATCACGCAACTCAAGTGTGGTGTCATCATCTCTTCTTCTTCGGATCCTATCGCGTAGACTTCGGCGAGGCGAGCGTATGGTGATGCTTCGGGCTTGATCCCCATGATTCTCTTCACCTCGGCTATGTGTTCCGAATCCACTATGTCATCTCCAAAGAGTTTTTGGAAAATCTCACCGGTGGTTTCAAGGTCGTAAGATTCTTCTGCTTTCCTTTCCGGTGGGAAATCCACTTCCAATGCTCTTGCCATTCCCTTTTGATTAGGGAACGGTCTTCTCTTGTCGAATACTTCTCCGTAATCGATAGGAACCCAATCCATTGGTTCGAACTCCCTTAGTGGCTTCGCGCTTGACATGCTTCTCTTGTTTGTCTCATTTGGTACGGCGAAGTCGATGCTCGGGGTAGTTCTTGACTTGATGTGTTCTTGTTCAAGCTTTTCCGTGATTGGTTCCTCTTTTGTGACTTCCGGGGTTGCCTCTTTAGAAAATTCAGCACACTTCTTCTTCCTCGAATTATATTCCGACTCTTCCGCAAGTCTTGTTTCCCAATCTCTTCGCATGGCAGCCGCTTTACTAATTTTTTGTAGAAGTTGGGCGGCTTCCGTGAGTGTTTTCTCCAGAGATCCCTACCTGCACACATTTGGACGTATTGCATGCAACTAGGGGTTAGGGAAAAGAAAAATGTATGCAAGAGTACGTCACCGGAGAAGCCGAGTCTTGGTCCTTGTTCGATTAACTCATTAAACCTATCCCAAGCTTGGTCTATCCCTTCCTCTTCTCCTTGCATGAAAGTGATCACTTGCCTCCTTAGATGTTGAACCTTGCTAATTGGAAAGAACTTCTCGCAAAACTTCTTTGTCAACTTGTTCCAATTGCCTTCAACTTCAAAGGACGCAAACGAGTACCATGTCTTTGCATTGCCGGCAAGTGAGTAGGGAAAGAGATTCCATTTGAACCATTCATCGGGGACTCCTTCTTGATGCATCATGTTGCATATCGTCGTGAAATTCCTTATGTGTCTATATGGGTTCTCCGTAACCATCCCTTCAAACGGGTTTGCCGCCACCATCTCGATGATCTTGGATTTAATCTCATACTCGGTCGCTTCGAGCTTCGAATCCGACTCTTGTACTTTTATGTCTTCACATCGAGGGCTAGCGTAATCCCTTAGTGATTTCTCCGGTTCTTCCATGGGTTGATTAACGAACGCCATCTAGACAATAAGATAAAAACAAAAACAAAACAAAGCGTTTTTCTAGATAATAGGTGTTAGATAAAACAAATAAAAGATAAAACTAGATATAAAACTAAGTTAAATGCAAATCAAACGATGTAAACTAGCTTGCTCCCCGGCAACGGCGCCAGAAAAAGGGGCTTGTTGACGGATAAAAGATGTATCCCTCTACGATCCGCAAGCGTACGGACCCCACACCTTTTTCACCACGGGATTCCCAAGGTTCTTGTCAATCCGCGGAGCAAGGGGATTACAAGCGTTCAATCTACTTCTACGCACTAGCTACTAAAACCCTAACTATTATTATACTAGAAAACAACTAAGCTACACTAGAGAGAACGATTAAGATATCAAGATAGGAGACACTCGCCCATGGGTCTACGGTCATGCAATCAATTGAAGACATTAAACCAATCTAATCTATCGGGGGTTGTAACCACGATTTCACCCTTTCCCTCCTCTCGTATTGTCACTACGCGAAGGTATTCATGACTAGACCTATGATGGACACGGCGTATTGAATGGATCCAAGGAAGCATTGGGGCCCTACTCCCTTTACGGCAAGGTAGCAAACCTTAAGCATTAAAGTATGTTCAACACAAGATGATAGATAGATAATCTGACAAAGTATGATTACATCTTAAGATCGATTACAACCCATGGACGAATAAGGAGATTACCCCATCAAGGTGTTGGACATAGCACCGTTGATCATGGTTTCCCTTCCGACGATGTCTTCCTTCTTATCCACTTGCGGGTGCTTCCTTCGAGGTGGACGATCTCCCTCCGGAGATCTCCCTCCTCTCTCTCTATCTTGTGGATGGCCTCCTGGTGCGAATGGCTCTCTCCCTGTCGAATGGCAGCGCCTCCAGGGTTTTAGGGTTGAAGATCCCTCGGGTGCAAGGAAAGGGGGGCCGAACCGACCACCGGGGTGCGCTGGGCCGGCCGGTCGGCCCAGGCCCATCTCGGCCTGGTTCGGTCGCCCCTTCGCTCCCGTGGGTCCTCAGGTGATTATGCACTTTGTCCCCTCCACTTGCATGATTTTGACGATGTCATCCACGCGTCCAAGATGGAGGTTCTCCGCGCATGAAGTTCGGTCTTTTACGCTTCAATCCCCGGGGGTGTTCCTTTGTAACACTTCGGTCCTTGCCACAATTGGAAGTGATTTCATCAAGCTCATGAACACGAACAAGACTTCGTAAATGCTCCTTTGAACTTGTTGCGAATCCGTCCTTTATGTCCATGTTTTCCTACATAAACACAACACTTCCAAATGCATGCACATAGATGAACTTGTTAGATGATTAGTGTGCCTAGTGGTGGGTTAGTTCCATAATCAAATCCAAACCAAAGTGTAATGAACATGCTAGGTGTACCAAAATACACCGTCAACACAAGCCTTGTACTTACCCTAACTGCCATCAGCTTTACGTTTTTCCTTAAACACCCATTTACAATCTATAGTATTAATGCCTTTCTTTGGTGGGACTATATGCCATGTCTTGTTTTTCATTAAAGCATTATATTGAACATCCATAGCCTCCTTTCAATGTTTACTACTCATAGCCTCCTCTAGATTTTGTGGTTCACCAATAGATAAGAAAAAACCATAACGAATATGGATATTAGTGTATATGTTGATGGTGAAAATCCGTCAACCTAGCCATGAGTTTACCTTCGGTGTTGGCATAAGTTTTATACCTTATCCATTGGTACTAACCCCCGTGGTATAACAAGTTCACTTGTGCATGTCGGTTTTGGAGTTTAGTGTTTATGCAGGGTTTTAGTGTTGAAGGCAAGACTTTTGGGATAAGTTCATCAAGCACCTTGTGACAAGACGTTGAAGCCCCGTACAAGTCATGCAATGAAGCAAACTTGACTCCAAGAAGCCAAGGACCTAACTCGAGAAGATGACAAACTCCGAGGACCTAACCAGAAAAGTGCTGAATCTTGCAGGACAAGGAGCTACGTCCAACTCAGAGAGAAACTGACGATAAGGGCCTACATGCAGAAGGGGGAAGCATCTAGAAGACTCGGGAACCGACGCCACGCGAAGGAGGCCGGGAACTGGGCTTGGATGGGCCCAGGCCGGCCGGCCCAACCCAGTCCAGGGCCCATTTGCCCCCTCCTTTGACCTAGCCGCCATTCGGGCTATTTATAGCCTCGGGGTCGAGAGCCACGCATCAATAAATTCGTCATCGGCCGCCGAGGAGCAGAGAAGAGAGGGACACCATCCCGGAGAGAAGAGGGTCGAGCTAGTTGACTAGGGTCTCCCTAGTCAATGTGGGAACCTTGCAAGGAAGACCACATCGGAGTTCCCGGAGCTAGAAGCAAGATCAAGGTAGGATCCCGGTGGTGATCTTGTTTATGTAACATTGTATCAGTTGAATTATCAAGTTGAATCTATTTCTAGCGATCAAGCGTTTCTTCGATGATTTCATTTTTCGATCGGCTTTGCTTATTCTAGATCTATTCTCGAGATAGATCACATAGGGTGTTCTTGTAGCCGCGGTGGCTAGAGGTACACGCCGGATCTTCCGAAAGAACTCGACTTGTCCTTGGACTCTCCCTAGACTACCCGCATGAATAGGAATACGTTGTGACAGAACGAGGGTTTCGAAAGGCGGGCGCTTTCGGAGTCGGACGGGAAACCACGATTTAAAGAGTCTTCTAATAAGATTCGATTTGCTACTTCTTCTCTTGCTTGGAACTTCAACAAAAGGCTTAACCCAATCTCTCTAGATCAGTTTATCTACCCTATCTATCTTTGTTACCTCTGGTCTTTAGTAGATTAGATTTGTTTTGTGTTCTTTATCTAGATGCATTAGGGTTTCTCTTTATCGAAGATTGAAGTTACTTGTGTCGGTGCGGAATGTGGTCCCGACACTAACCAGTAGAAAGCGCCGAGGTCTATCCCTCAATGGTCGATGCTAAGTAACAAGTGACACAAAGTTTTATCCTGGTTCCGGCCGAGGGGGCCGTACGTCCAGCAGTGGCGTGCTCGAGGCACTGTATTACTTAGCACCGGGGGTGCCTGTAGTGGGGCGGCTACAAGCAAGGCGGAGAGGAAGCAAGGCTTCCAAGTCCCCGGTCGAAGATGTTGTGGGGGAATTGAGGAGTGAGTACGTGGTGTGTGTGAAAGGCTCCCGTTGTCCGTCGTGTCGTGTCCCCTGCGGCTGGGGGGTTCGCTCCCCCTTTTATAGATCAAGGGGGAGGCGGTTTACATGCGCGCTGCGCTACCTAGCTACGTGGGGAAGTGCGGCGTGCATGTTGTAGAGTGGGCGGCCGTCCGGCGATCCTTGCGGCGATCCGGTCATCATGGCTCGACTTGTACCCGAACAAAGTGGCGGTTCGAGGGTAGGAGGGCGGCGGATGGTGGTGATGCCCTCTGATAGGCTCGAGGGAGGTGTCGACGCGGGCCCGTACGGAGTACGGGAGTTGGCGAATGGCGTTCCTTCCCGACGCGCTTCACGGTGCCCGGGGTTGTTGCTACGGCGTCGGGCGTGCTCCTGCGCAAGCGCGGGTACGGCGGCCACGCCGTTACAGTGGCGGGGATGGCAGTCCACCGGCCTAGCGCCTCTACCTAACCCCCGTAGGGTCACAAGAAAGTGAATCGAGGGTGCGCCGGCCCCCTTTCGAGGGCTCGGCGCGTTAGCCGCATCGGGAGCGTGCGCACGGTGTCACGGGACCGACACCGGCCGCGCCGCACGGTCCCTTCCCACGGTGGCGGGGATGGGCTCCTCCCCGGGGAGTTGGTGCGGCGGCACGGGCGTGAGCCCCCGGCGCATGATGGCGCCGTCCCCCCCGTGTCGGGCGTTAAATGCCCGTGCGGGGGCCGGCGCACGCGCGAGGAGCGCCCTCGAGCGTGGCGGACCCCGGCCGAGGGCGGGGCGTACCCTCGAGCGAGGCGAACCCGCTCGAGGGGGGAGTGAGCCCTCGAGCGGGGCGAAGCCCGCTCGAGGGAAGTGTTACCCCTCGGACGGGGCGGAGCCCGCCCGAAAGGAGCACGCATCCTCGAACGAGGCGGGCCTCGTTCGAGGGGATCTCTAAGTGGGCCGCCTCGATGGGCCGTCGAGTCCCCCGCGGCGTGGGCACGTTCCCCGCATGGTTAGACGATTTGTGTTTTGGCCTCTTTGTTGGTTTTAAGTGAGGATTTCCCCATTGTTTAAGGGGACCCCTAGGGCTGTCCCCGACGCGTAGCCCCCGAGCATCTGTGGGTTTGCCATTGAGGCTCCCGCGGTGCCGGAACCTACCGATAGGACGTTCTTTCCTCCTTGTTCTGCGAACGCTTTCCGTGGGGCCGCGTCGGCGGACCCGCGGGTCTAGCCCCCGAAGCCCCGCGGAGGTGTGGGTGCTCCCCGCAGGGGTTAACCGCGAGAATTTTGGTCGAGGGGCGTGGCACATATTCCAACCGGCATCGGCGGTGTTTCGGCCGGCCGGGGGTGCACGCGCCGCTCGGCACCGTCCCCGGCGGGTGCAATTTCAAGGAGGTGTAGCCGTGCGCCAAGCCCCCGAGCCTTGGCCCGTTCGAGGCGATCGGGTAGAGCTTTGCGACTTGTTTTTTAACGCGCCCTCGCCGTCCCTCCGCGGGACGGAGGGTGAGGTTTCTGCAACTCCCATCGAGCGGGTCGCGAATTGCGGATTCCTCGTCGAGCTGGTAGCGGGTGGTTCAAGTGGACGCCCATGCCCCGTTCGATAAGGGTAGGCTGCGCGGTCCGGAGACACGTCCATGGAAGCGCTTGCGTGGGTTTGCTAGGTGGGGCTCGGTCCCGTTCGCTAGGGACCGAGGGCGCAGAAGCTCTCCCTCGGTGGGATCCCCGGCTAGCTGCCCTCGCTGGCTCTCGAACACGACATGTGGGGCACCCTCGAGCCGACGGGCTCGAGGAACGGCTCGAATGCGCGTGCCCTCATCGTCCCTAACTCTGCGATCTGAGGCGCCTGTTCGAACCCGTCGAGGGTCAGGCTTCGGACCTCTGATCAGTAGGGCCGTGCGGGGCGGCGCCTGGGCGGCCCCGTCTTTTCGCGTCTGCGGCCGTCGAGGGGTCTGGGCGAGCGAGTTCTCGAGGTGCTGGTTGTATGTGCCCCTTTTGGGAGAATTGATATTGTCTCGAGCCAGGGGCTCGTGCCGCTCGAGGGTTTTACGTGGCATGGGTACCCGCGGTGCCTGCTTTACATCAAGCAGGCTCCGGGCGACCTTCTCACGTCGATGTCCCATCGAGGGCTGACATCATCTTGGGCCAAGGGCCCGTGCCGCTCGAGGGTTTTACGTGACATGGGCGCCGCGGTGCCCCGCCCACATCAAGCGAGGTCCCGGGCGGCCTTCTCACGTCGATATCCCATCGAGGGCTGTTTTTGTTTTTGAGCCGAGGGCTCGTGCCGCTCGAGGGTTTTACGTGGCATGGGCGCCCGCGGTGCCTGCTTTACATCAAGCAGGTCCGGGCGGCCTTCTCACGTCGATATCCCATCGAGGGCTGTTTTCGTTTTGAGCCGAGGGCTCGTGCCGCTCGAGGGTTTTACGTGGCATGGGTACCGCGGTGCACTCGCTTTACATCAAGCGAGGTCCCGGCGGCCTTCTCACGTCGATATCCCATCGAGGGTTGCCCTTGTCTCGAGCCGGGGGTTCGCCCCGCTCGAGGGTTCTCCTTGCTTGGCAAGGGACCCGGTCATTAAATGCCTCGCGGTCGAGGCCGCGGTTTTTGCGGCGCGGGCGCGTCTTTTTAGGCGCGCGCGCGCGCGCGCGCGAGTAGTGGGCGGCGTGGCGGGCGGACGTGACCGCTTAGCCTCGGTCCCTCGCGGGTCTTCGCCGTGATGATGGCCCACCCGCGGTGGCGTGGCCGCTGCGGTCGTGGTGGGGCCCGTCCGTCGACGTGAAGGGAAGATTCCCTGCAGTTAATGCGAGCGGGGCATCCGCTCCGGAGAGCTCGCCCGTCGTCTTATAAATCTGAGGGGAGTGGGGAGACGGCGGTTTTTTACCTTAGCACCTCACCATTTTCAGCCCCCCGCCTCTTCGTCTTCATCTCGCCCTTGCCACCGTGCGGTGTCGCCGTTAGAGCTTTTCTTCCGTTCCTTGTCCTCCGCTCCTGCTTTTCTTTGCCTTCTTCATGGCGCCGCCTCAGCCTCCTCTCACGATCTTGGAGCCGTACGCTTGGGAGAGGTCGACAGTGACCCGAGCCCGGCCCTTGGCGAGCCGGTCGCCGCCGCCGGCCGGGCGCCAATGAAGACGGACGTCCGGCGGAGTGGATAGTGCCGCCGGCGGCGGACCGCGCGCCCAACCCGCCGGGAGGGCTATGTGGTCGGCTTCATCCTCTACCAAGAACGGGGCTTCAACGCGCCGGCGAGCACCTTCATGCGGGCGATGTGCCACCACTACGGAGTAGAGCCGCACAACTTCGCCCCAACGCGATTTCGCGGGCGGCCACATTCGTGGGCGTCCGTGAAGGGTACTCGGGGATCCCGCCAACCGGGAGCTCGGGGTTCACCTTTTCCGCGCGGAGCTCTTCCACGCAGCCCCACGACGAGCCGAGGACCCGCCGCGCGGTGCGCGCCGGCGGGATGTCGCTTGCCCCGCGGGGGGCAATTCAAGGACGTCTACATCCCCGGCACCATGACGACGAACAACGCCGGCCGGGAGCGGGGATGGTTCTACTTGCGCAACACCGAGCCCGGCCCTCCCCCCCTACACCGGTCGGGTGTTCGGGGAGAGGCTCGACTCCTAGGGCTACGGGGTGTCCACGGTCCCGGCATCGGAGGCGGCGAGTCGGTCCCCGGCCGCCTGCGGCCGCCGGCGGCGATGAGGCCGAACGCGATGGGCGTCCTCGCCTTCCTTCATCACGGGCGGATCGTGCCGTTGATGGAGAGGCCGCTCCGCATCTTCGAGATGACGAGGCGGCCAACCCCGTCGACTCGGCGAGGTCGCGGATGCTCCCGACGCCCCTCGAGCGGCCGTACGCGCTCACCCGGGCGCGGAGCGCCGTTGACACCCGGGTGCCGCCGCCTGCGGGTCGGACCCCATGGGACCTCGAGATGCTCCCCACCGGCCCGCTGGTGAGTTTGGCTCTTAATTTTGTTTTGGTTCTTGGTCTTGCTTCTGTCTCCTGACGCGCCATTGTTGCTCCTGTGTGCAGCTGGTGAACTTCACCATCGCCAAGTCCGTTCCGCCCACCCCCGACTCTCGCGCGCTCGGCCGGGCGGCGCAGCGGCCGGCGGCGGCGCGGCGGGCGCGCGCAGGAGGGAGCGCGCGAGGCGACATCAAGCGCGCCGCGACCGGCGGCCGCGGAGTACCGGCGGCGCGAAGAGCCGGGGCTCTCCTCCCCGGGGACCGAAGAGTACTCGTCCTCGGAGGAGGACGAAGAGGAAGAGGGCCGAGGGGGAGGGCCCCTCCGACGGGTGGCGGCTGCGCCTCCGTCGCCGGAGCCGGCGCCGGCGGCGAGGGCGGCATCGCCGGGGGCGGGCGCAACGGCGCCCGCCGCCGGCCATCGACATCAAGGGCGGCGCGCGCCGCGGAGGTGCCGCGCGCGCGCCACGAGGCGCGCGCGGCGAGCGCGCGCCCGTGCGCGCATCGAGCGTGCTCGCGCGTGGGGCGAGCGCGCGCCGCGCGCGGGCGAGCGTGCTGCGCGCGCGGCGGCGTCGTCGGGGGCGGCGCTACGGCAAGCGTGCCCGCACGCGGGCGAGCGTGCGCGCGCGCGCGGTGGCGCCTTTAGGAGGCGCGGCGGCGGCGCGCGCCGCACCGCCTCATCCGCTGAGGCCTCGAGGAAAAGGAAACGGGCCTTTTCTTCTTCGAGGTAAGGAGCTCGTCTTTTTGCTTGGTTGGATTTGTCGACGGTCAGGCGTCCTAACCTTCCATTCGTGCCTGCGTAGGGTGGTGCCAACCGTGCCTCCTCTCGCACCTGCCAAGGTGCTGAGGACGGACGCGTCCATCCCCACCCGGCGGCGCTCGTCGAGGGCGCCGCGGGCGGGGGCAAGCACGGCGGCGGGCGAGAGCTCGCGGGGTCCGGCGGAGGCCTCGAGGCCTCGGCCGGCGGATCAGCCCCGCCGCGCGGTGCGGCCGGAGGTCGCCGAGGAGCGGCCGGCGCGGCCATCGTGGGGGTGCAGGCGGCGCCGCGGCGGCGGTGGTGGAGGCGCAGCCGCGCAGGGCGCGTCGTGGAGGAGGCGGAGCGGGCGCAACCCGCGGTGGCGCCCGTGGATGCAGCGGCACCGCCGGAGGTGGTGGCCGCGGCGCCGTGCCGGCGCCCGCGGCCACGGAGGCGCAAGTGGAGGCGCCGGTGGAGGCGGCACAAGCGGCGGCGCCCGCCGGCGATCTGCGGGCGGAGGTGGTGGAGGTCTCGGACGACTCCCCGCCGCCCGGGTGGGATCGGTGGGCCGGCCGGCCCACGAGTTCCCCCGAGCCCCGGGGAGGGGGCCCTCGTGAGGCGGCACGAGGGTCACATGGTGGTGGGGGGTAGAGGACACGCGCGCCGAGGCCTCGTCCTCCCACGCCCGCCGCCCCCCGCCGAGTGGGAGGGGGCCATCGATGATCCCCGGCGTTTGTTGACGCCGGGGGGGAGCAGAGCTCGGGGCGAGCTCGACGCCACGCCGCCACGCTCGACCGCGCGCTGACCGAGGCGTTGCAGGTCCATGGCGGCCCCGCATGGCGCGTCTTCCAGGTAGGGTGTCGTCGCTCGTTTCCCACTTCTTCTTATCTTCGTGTGCTGCTTTCATGCCGTAGCGCTTACGGATTTTGGTGTGCGGATGCCAGGAGCTCGAGCGCCGCGCCCACGACAAGTACGATGCGTTCGACCGGGTGAACGCCGAGGTCCACCAGCTCCGGGAGCGGTGCAGCGCTTTCGACGCGCTTGCTGACGCTCTCAGGTCCCCCGGACACCGGGCCGGCGTACGGCCCCGGCTCGACCCGACGAGCTCCCCGAGAGCTCGAGGCGGGACACGGCGCGCCGCTCGAGCCTCGAGCGGGTGCGCGCGGCCCTCATCGATCGTGATGAGGCGCCGTAGCACGCGCGCTCGGACTTGGAGAAGACGCGGACGCCGGCCGCCAACCGGGGAGGCGGAGGTGGCTACCGTCCGCGCCGAAACCCGGGAGCTTCGCTCGTCGCTTGAGGGCGCGGGCGCAACGGCCGCCGGGCCGAGGAGCGGGCGCGCGGGGCCGGGAGCGGCGCGTCAAGGAGGCCGACGACCCGAAGGCCGCCCTCAACACCAAGGCCGCGGCCCTCGTCGCCGCCGAGGAGCGGCTCCCGCAAGAGAGCACCGCCCGCCAAGGGGCCGAGGAACGGCTCCGGCGAGAGCAAGGCCGCCCTCGCCGACGCCCGTGCAGCGCTGGAGCAGGAGCGCGCCGCCCACGAGGTGTCGCAGAAGACCTTGGCGGCTCGAGACGCCAAGCTCTCCGAGGCCGAGGGTGAGGTGATTATGCTCAGCATCACCAACGCCAATCAGGAGATGTCCCTCCGGGAGCAAGGTGAGACCGTCGAGCGCCTCGAGCTGACGGTCGAGGCCGTGCGCCGGGACTTCGAGATGGAGAGGAAGCAAGTCGAAGGTGAGCCACTGTTTGACTCTTGCTTTGTTGGTTTTTCGTTTGGGAACTCGCATTCCCTTTTTTCTCGATTTCTTTCTTGCCTTGGCGTTTCCGTGCTTGCGCACCGCCACGGGGCACGCGGGCCGAGCGGCCGAGGCGCCGGGCAGCTTCCTACAACTCCTCCGAGCAGGGCCGCGGGAGCCGCGCGATGCGGCCCCTCGAGACCCGCCGCGTCGTCGAGGAGGGCGAGGCCCGGGCCGGCGGCTCGCCGGCCGGCCGTCCGCGTGCCCTTGGTGGCCATGTCACCGAGCGGATGCGCCGGCGCCGCAACCGGGCGTCCGAGAGGCCCTCGGAGTGGTGCGGTCCCACTACGAGGTAAACTTCGAGGCGCTGGCTGAGGGCTACGTCGTTCCCGAGGGCGTCGAGGACGAGGTGGCCATGGAGCGTGTGGATGCGCTCGCTGCTGACGCCGCCGGGTTGCTCGCCGAAGCCTTCCAGGAGTTCCTCTTCCCCGACGTCGCTGACGCTGCTGCTCCTCCCGCCTGAAACATCTGGGCGCTGGGCCCGCTCTTTGTGTATCAATATTCTGGCTTCGTGGCCTTTGTAAATAAATACATTATCTTTATCGTAAACATTTGATGATACGTAATGAAGTGTTTTGCCTATTGCGCTTTTTTGTTTCTCCTTCTTCCTGAGTAGATTTTACTTAGGGGAGTTCGATTTTCGCTGGGGGCCTGCTGGGTTGGAGGCGAGAGAGAAGGGCCATATCCACGCGGCGTAGGCTATCTCTGGCTCGCACGCTCCTCCCGCTGGGCCGCCCGCGCCCTGTTCAAATCGTTGCTCGTAGTTGAAGTAGAAAACAAACTTAGCGCGTGTGAGTTGTTTTTATTTTTGCGCAAAAAATGGGACCATTTTGGGGGGGTGCCCCCCGCATTAGCCCCCGAGGGTAACTTGGGTTTCAGGGGAAAGCCGAGTTATCCTTTCCATTAGTCTTGAAGCATTTACATAGTCGTTGCCAACTGGGGCGTTGGCCATGTGATTTTTACAACAAAAAACACTTGGAAAAAACCTAGCTAAGGGTAGAAGCGACGTAGCTGTTGGATGTTCCAAGCGTTGGTGAGCTCTTCACCGTCCTCGTTGGCCAGCTTGTACGTGCCCGGCTTGAGTACCTTCACCACGACGTAGGGTCCCTCCCATGGGGGCGATAGCTTGTGGCGCCCTCGGTTATCTTGGCGTAGCCTTAGGACCAGATCCCCCTCGGCGAAATCCCGTCGACGTACCTTGCGTGCTTGGTAGCGTCTTAGGGATCGTTGATACCTCGCGGAATGCATTAAGGCTACGAGGCGTGCCTCGTCCAGCTGGTCCAGCGAGTCCTCGCGGGCTCGCTGGTTAGCATCCTCGTTATAGCCTCGAACCTTGGGCGACCCGTATTCTAAGTCCGTGGGGAGGACGGCCTCCGCGCCGTGGACTAGGAAAAACGGGGTGAACCCGGTGGCTCTGCTTGGGGTAGTCCTTAGGCTCCACACGACCGCTGGTAGTTCTTGGAGCCATTTTCTCCCGCATTTGTTGAGCCGATCGAAAATTCCGGGCTTAAGGCCCCGTAGGATCATGCCGTTGGCACGCTCCACTTGGCCGTTGGTCCGTGGGTGTGTCACGGCCGCTCAATCCACACGGATGTGGAACTTGTCACGAGAACTCCAAGAACTTCCGCCCGTGAACTCGGGATCCATTGTACGTGATGATGGAGTTTGGCACTCCAAAGCGGTAGACGATGTCGGTGAAGAATGTTACCGCCTACTCGGCCCTTAGGTTCGTGATGGGGCGCACCTCCACCCACTTGGAGAACTTGTCGATCGCGACTAGCAAGTGGGTGAAGCCCCCGGCGCCTTCCGCGGGGGCCCGACGATGTCCGGCCCCCCACACGGCGAATGGCCGTGTCACGGGGATGGTTTGTAGGGGCGTGGGCGGGCGGTGGTTGGACTTGCGGGCGTAGAACCGGCACCCTTCGCGGTGCGCACGATCTCGCTGGCGTCCGAGACCGCAGTAGGCCAGTAAAAGCCCTGGCGGAACGCGTTGCCGACGAGGGTGCGGGGTGCGGCGTGGTGGCCACAGATCCCCGCGTGGATGTCCCGTAGGAGCTCGCGCCCCTCGGGGATGGGCACGCACCGCTGTAGGATGCCGGAGGCGGCGCGCTTGTACAGCTCGCCGTCGACGAGGGTGAACGATTTGGCCATCCTGGCAATGCGCCTGGCCGCGGCCCGGTCCGCGGGGAGCTCTCCTCGAGCGATCCAGGCAATGTATTTCTCCCGCCAATCCGCTTGGACAGGAGCCGGCTCGATGTCCATCACGTCGGCCTCGCGGGAGCCGTACCCCTCGAGGAGGGAGAGCACGTACGCCTCGTTCGAGGGGTCCTCATCCATGGGTTCCGCGCCCGCTGGATTCGAGGGAGCCCCCGAGGGTTCGTTGTGACTCGAGGGGTAGGGCTCGAAGACGACCGAGGGTTGCGCGACGTCGCGCGCAAAGGCGTTCGGGGGAACGGTGATCCGCCCGGACGCAATCTTGGCCAGTTCGTCTGCCTCCTCGTTGTACCGGCGGGGTACATGGTTGAGCTCAATGCCGTAGAACTTGTCCTCAAGGGCCCGCACGGCCTTGCAGTAAGCCTCCATCTTGTCGTCGTGACAGCTCGCGTTCTTCATGACTTGATCGATTACGAGCTGCGAGTCCCCCCGCACGTCGAGGCGCTTGACGCCCAACTCAATGGCGATCTTGAGGCCGCAGAGAAGGGCCTCGTATTCAGCCATATTGTTGGACGCGGGGAAGTGGAGGCGCACTGCATAGCGCATGTGCTCCCCGAGGGGTGACACGAAGAGCGAGCCCGCGCCGCTCCCCGTTTTCATCACCGAGCCGTCGAAGAACGCAGTCCGGCCTCGCCCGGATTTGTGGGGGCAGCAGCTGCGTGTGTCCGTCCACTCAGCAACGAAATCCGCCAGGATTTGCGATTTGATGGCCTTGCGCGGGGCGTAGGCGAGCGTTTCGCCCATCAGCTCCACGGACCACTTGGCGATCCTTCCCGCGGCGTTGGGGTTGCGGATGATCTTTCCTAGCGGAAAGGAAGAAACCACCGTGACGGGGTGGGCCTCGAAGTAGTGGCGGAGCTTGCGCCGCGCAAGGACTACCGCGTACAGCAACTTCTGGACCTGGGGGTAGCGCGTCTTCGTGTCAGATAGGACCTCACTGATGTAGTAGACCGGCCGCTGTACAGGCAAGGCGTGCCCTTCCTCCATGCGCTCCACGACGATCACGGCGCTGACCACCCGGGTGGTTGCGGCTACGTAGAGCCTGCAGGGGGTTCGCCGTCTTGCGGCGGGGTGAGGATCGGGGTGTGCGTCGGGGACGCCTTCAATTTGTCGAGCGCATCCCGGGCCTCGGTGGTCCGAGAGAAGCGCTCGTGCTTCTTGAGGAGGCGATAGAGGGGCGGGCCCTTCTCACCGAGCCGTGAGATGAAGCGGCTCAAGGCGGCGAGGCACCCCGGCACCTTCGCACCCCTTTGAGGTCCCGGATCGGACCCATTCGTTCGAGGGCCGCAACCTTTTCGGGGTTGGCCTCGATTCCCCGTTGGGAGACAATGTACCCCGGAGCATGCCTCGCGGCACTCCAAAGACACATTTTTCGGGGTTTAACTTGACCCCATTGGCCCGTAGGCAACCGAACGCGACGGCGAGGTCGCCAACCAGGTCGTCCGCCTTCCTGGTCTTCACGACGATGTCGTCCACGTACGCTTCGACCGTTCGCCCGATGTGATCCCCAAAAACGTGCTGCATGCAGCGTTGGTATGTTGCACCCGCGTTTCTGAGGCCAAATGGCATCGTGACGTAGCAGAACGTCCCGAACGGTGTGATGAATGAAGTCGCGAGCTGGTCGGACTCTTTCATCTTTATTTGGTGGTACCCGGAATAGGCGTCAAGGAAGCAAAGTAATTCGCACCCAGCCGTTGAATCAACAATCTGATCAATGCGTGGCAAAGGAAAAGGAACTTTAGGACATGCTTTATTAAGACTAGTGTAGTCTACACACATCCGCCACTTCCCATTCTTTTTCTTTACAAGCACGGGATTAGCTAGCCACGTAGGGTGGAACACTTCCTTGATGAATCCGGCCTCGAGGAGCTTCCGCAGCTCCGCTCCGATTGCCCGTCGCCGCTCCTCGTCGAAGCGTATAATTGGGAACCGCCATGAATTTGGCGTAACGGGGTCGCCCAAGTATAGCGTGGTAGGCCCCCTTGAACCCTACCACTTCGAAGGTGAGGGTCTCCTTGTGGAAGTTCTTTGGGGTGCCAAACCAGACTGGCAGGTCGATCTGCCCGAGGGGCCGGACCGCTTGCCGCGCGCGATGCCATGGAACGGCTTCGTGCCGGGCCGCACGCCCGGTCCAACCCGATCCCCATCGGGCGCAATGTATGCGCGAAGAGGATGTTGAGGCTACGCCTCCATCCATGAGGACCTTCGAGAACCGGCGTTCCCGATGATGGGGTCAACCACCCGGCGGCGTCTTGGCCCGGGTTGGGGATGCGGTTCGGGTGGTCTTCCCTGCCGAAGGTGATGGCATCCTCCGACCAATTGAGGAAGGCCGCAGGCGCCCTCTCCGCCGCGAGGACCTCGTGCCGCTCCTTCTTGCGCTGCCGGGTCGACATGTCGACGGTTGGTCCCCCAAAGATGAGGAACACATTTTCGACGGCGGGGAAGCCGCCGGCGTCGCCATCGCCCCGTCTTTCTTGGCCTCTGCCTCCTTCGCGGCGGCACGGCCATAGAACTTCTTGAGCATATCGCACTGCTCAAGGGTGTGGTGCACCGGGGTCTTGTGGTAGGGACATGGCTTCTTCAGCATGTCGTCGAACACTCCGGGCCTCGAGGGGCCGGTCGAGGGCCCCGTCGAGCCGGGTCAGCGGCGAGGGCCTCGGCGTTGCCGCCGTCGCGCCCGCGCTCGCGCGCCTCGCGGCGCGGCTTCTTCCCCCTTCTTGCCCCGCTTGTCGTTGCGGTGCGGCTCCTTGGACTTGCGCCCCCTCCGCGGGCGCGTCCTCCGAGCGCTTGCCCTTCTTGCCGTCGAAGATCGCCCCCACGGCCTCCTCTCCGAAGCGAAGCCGGTGGCGATGTCGAACGGCTCGTTGGAGTCCGCGGGCGGCCGCGTCCCGGCTCCCGTACGAGGTCCCCGCACGTGGTGCCCTCGAGGAAGGCATGCACGATCTCGGACCGCGCCACGCCGGGGAGCTCGGTGCAGCGCTTAGAGAAGCGCCGTATGAAGTCCCGCGGCGACTCGGCCGGGCTCCTCGCGTGCGGGAGCGCGAGTCCCGAGAATTCCCGTGGCGCACGTACGTGCCCTGGAAATTGCCCACGAACATGTGGACCAGGTCGTCCCAATTATGGATTTGGCTGGCGGGCAAGTGCTCAAGCCATGTCCGGGCCGCGTCGCCAAGATGCAGGGGCAAGTTGCGGATGATGACCTCGTCACTGGTGGCCCCGCCCAGCTGACAAGTTAAGCGGTAGTCGTTGAGCCATACACGGGGTCCGTCTCCCCGTTGTACTTGATGATGGTCGAGGGTTGGCGGAAGCATTGGGGGAACGCTGCCGCGCGGATCTCCCGGCTGAACACACGGGTGCCAGGGGGTTCCGGCGTCGGGGAGCGGTCCTCGCCGCTGTCATGGCGTCCACCCCGTCGAGGGTGGTAGCCCCTTGCTGCTCGGGCGTCAGCCTTGCTGGTGCGCCTGGCGTTGATGACGTTTCGGGCGTCACCGTCCAGCGCCCTGCGTGCGTCAAGGAGTCGTTCCTTGGCCGGCGTGCGTCCTTGGTCGGCGGGTTGCCCCGCTGGTCCCCCCGCGTGCACCGAGGGTTCGCCTCCCGGTGCGGCTTCGTCGCCCCGCGCATCCCCCCGCCGGGCGGATGCGTGAGGCCGAGCTCTCGGCTCGCCGGACGGCCGCTTGCTCGATGAGAGTTTGCACCTCGCGGTGCAGGTCTCGAGCCTCGGGGGTCGAGGGTGCCGGCATGGCTCGCAGCAGCGTTGCGGCGGCGATGAGCTTTTGGCTCCCGTGTTGTCGACGTTGGGGACGGTGTTGATGCGGTCGTGAACCTGTCGACCCAGCTCCCGTGCGCGTTCGCCGCGCGCGGAGGCCTCCCCTGCTATTGAGGCGCGGAGCAGTCGTACCGTTCGGTACTCTTCCGCCAGCTTGGCCTCGAGCTCGCGAGCTTGGGCCAGCTGTGCATCGACGTCGGCCCCAGCAGGAGCGCTTGGCCCCGCGGCCGGGCGCGTGGCGATCCCCACGGGGCGGGCGTGACTTCCCCCGTCTCCCGGCGCCCGCCGCACGGTGGCAATGGCGGGTCGTTGGTGATGACGGCGTGGCACTCCCGCGCGGGGTCGTAGCTCCCCGTGCCGGGAGTCGTCGGAGTAGCCGAACCAGTAGTCCGCGGCGTCTAGGAAACGCC
This sequence comes from Cenchrus americanus, assembly GCA_947561735.1. Classification (NCBI taxonomy): domain Eukaryota; kingdom Viridiplantae; phylum Streptophyta; class Magnoliopsida; order Poales; family Poaceae; genus Cenchrus; species Cenchrus americanus. The sequence goes on from OX387244.1 coordinate 229,206,890, forward strand.
GGAACACAACTGGGTCTGGCTCGCCGGAGAAGTCCCACTCCGCGTACCCGTGGCGGTTGGCGGGTGGTAACGTGTCGACAGAGCCCAGGGACGATTCGTCTCCTGCTGAGGCGCCGGGACCCCTGGCGACGAAGACGTGGCGGCCAGGTGGAACCCTGCGCATCGTGGTGTTCACGTTGGCGTTGTAGGCCGACGTCGCGCCACGCAGCCCAATGGGGATGCGCGGTCCGGAGACCGTGCGCCGCCCCGCCGGGCGGTGGCGGTTGTCGTAAAGGTGGGCGCGCCACTTTGAGTGGCGGCGCGCTCGGCTGCCGCCGCTCGGGACCGCGCCCGGCGCGAGCGCCTGTCCCGAGCGACGACGCGTCGTGGCGTCGATGGACCCGCGGCATCCGTGCTCGCGAGCGCCCGCGCCGGAGTCGTGCGTGCGGCGGGGGCACGGCAGACCTGGCCTGGCGCCGCGCGCGGAGTTCCTCACGGTTGGTGAGGCGCATGAGATAGCCGTTCCCCGTGGCCTGAAAGTTCAGGTCCCCGAAGCGGATTTCGAACCCGGCTGGGAGGGGGTCCGAGCTACCCATGCAGTAGCGTGTACCACGGTACTCAGTGCGGATCACCATGGAGGGAGTTGGCGAAATGACCTTAGGCGCTCGCTTGCCCCACGGTGGGCGCCAACTGTCGGTGCGGAATGTGGTCCCGACACTAACCAGTAGAAAGCGCCGAGGTCTATCCCTCAATGGTCGATGCTAAGTAACAAGTGACACAAGGTTTTATCCTGGTTCCGGCCGAGGGGGCCGTACGTCCAGCAGTGGCGTGCTCGAGGCACTGTATTACTTAGCACCGGGGGTGCCTGTAGTGGGGCGGCTACAAGCAAGGCGGGAGAGGAAGCAAGGCTTCCAAGTCCCTGGCTGAAGATGTTGTGGGGGAATTGAGGAGTGAGTACGTGGTGTGTGTGAAAGGCTCCTGTTGTCTGCTGTGTCGTGTCCCCTGCGGCTGGGGGGGTTCGCTCCCCCTTTTATAGATCAAGGGGGAGGCGGTTTACATGCACGCCGCGCTACCTAGCTACGTGGGGAAGTGCGGCGTGCATGCTGTAGAGTGGGCGGCCGTCCGGGCGATCCTTGCAGCGATCTGATCATCATGGTCTGACTTGTACCCGAACAGTGGCGGTTTGAGGGTAGGAGGGCAGCGGATGGTGGTGATGCCCTCTGATAGGCTCGAGGGAGGTGCTGACGCAGGCCTGTACGGAGTACAGGAGTTGGCAGAACGGCGTTCCTTCCCGACGCACTTCACAGGCACAGGTTGTTGCTACAGCGTCAGGCATGCTCCTGCACGCGCGGGTACGGCGGCCACGCCGTTACAGTGGCAGGGATGGCGGACACCGGCCTATCGCCTCTACCTAACCCCCGTAGGGTCACAAGAAAGTGAATCGAGGGTGCGCCGGCCCCCTTTCGAGGGCTCGGCGCGTTAGCCGCATCTGGAGTGTGCGCACGGTGTCACGGGACCGACACCGGCCGCGGCCGCCGATCCCTTCCCACGGTGGCGGGGATGGGCTCCTCCCCGGGGAGTTGGTGCGGCGGCACCGGGCGTGAGCCCCGGCGCATGATGGCGCCGTCCCCCCCCGTGTCGGGCGTTAAATGCCCGGGTACGGGGGCCGGCGCACGCGCGAGGAGCGCCCTCGAGCGTGGCGGACCCCGGCCGAGGGCGGGGGCGTACCCTCGAGCGAGGCGAAACCCGCTCGAGGGGGAGTGAGCCCTCGAGCGGGGCGGAGCCCGCTCGAGGGAAGTGTTACCCCTCGGACGGGGCGGAGCCCGCCCGAAAGGAGCACGCATCCTCGAATGAGGCGGAGCCTGTTCGAGGGGATCTCTAAGTGGGCCGCCTCAATGGGCCGTCGGAGTCCCTGCGGCGTGGGTTGTTCCCTGCATGGTTAGACGATTTGTGTTTTGGCCTCTTTGTGAGTTTTAAGTGAGGATTTCCCCATTGTTTAAGGGGACCCCTAGGGCTGTCCCCGACAACTTGGCTTTGCTAGATCATCTTTTGCGTCACACATTTGTTCCACGGATTAGATACCTTGGGTTCACCACTCGAGGGAAGAAGGGTCCCTTGACTACGACGGGAGACTTGTCCGCTTGCAAGTCTAAACGAACTTTGATACAACTATTAACCAGCAACAGTATACCTTTGGCTTTCAGGTCCCATCTTGTAGATGTGTACGTGGTCGAGGAGGCAATGGAACTAGTGGTGCAGGCGACAGAGGTACTGAAGAAGTCACAGGGGGTTCAACAGGTGAGCTCAATGCATAAGATACCTCGCCCTGGGTGGGATGAGGCACTGGATCCACGCTGATCCTGTTGGCACAGGTGCTACACCCCCCTGCGCGTGATGGTGTGGCTGCTCCGGATTGGTGCGGTCGCAATGTCGAGCGGGAGGTGTCACTCGTCTATCGTGCACCGTCTTCTGGCTGGCGTGTGTCAGATGGTGAGATCTGGACAGCCCACGGGGGTGTTAATCCCTGTGGTTTAGTTGTTCGGCGGGGAGATCGGGAGCTAAGAACGTAATGGTTATGCTAGTGTAGCATACGGAAATTACGACGAGACACAAGGATAAGGCGATGTTATACTGGTTCGGGCCTCCGGAGAGTAATATCCTACGTCTAGTTGTCGGTGTAGATTGCTTGAGGATTGGTCGGGACGATGTTGTTGTCGTATGGACCTCCCTGGGCCCACTACCTCGGTGGGTGCCAGGACCGACTACTCGGTGGGCCCTTGGGACTACCTGGCTTGCACTACACGACACCTGAAGGTGTGGAGCACAAGGACTGCAGAGGAGAAGTACTCGGTTAGGAAGCTGTACATGTCCCGCACTGTATGGAAGACTCCTAGGCGTACTCGACTAGTACTCTCTCCCTACTCCAACTTGTAACCCTGCCTCCGGGACTATATAAGGCGAGGCAGGGACCGTTCTTAGGAACAGAACACATCTCATACAACTCACGGCGCACCATTACACCATTTTGTAATCGTGCCCAATCAATCCAGAGCTACGCAACATACATGACGTAGGGTACTACGCACTTCGCGGCCTGAACCTGTCTAAATTGTGTGCCACGTGTCTCTTCCTTTGAGTTACCGATCTCGGCGAGGCCACATTCATCTACTTCGGGTACTCCCCTTAGTAGGTTGCCGGTCTAAAACACCGACAGCTGGCACGCCAGGTAGGGGCTCTCGCCCGAGATCACATGGCGAACTCGACGGCTTCTGTCTACTTCAAGCCGATCGTCGCCTTCAACCGCGGCGACACCTTCGTGTTCGGCGCCTGGGTCTGCACCGCTGACAGCGCGGGTTCCTTCCAGCGCCGCCTAACCATGCAGCCCAACCCGAAGACCGGCTTCGTGACGCTTCCTGAAGTCGTCACAAGTGAACTCGCCGGCAAATTTGGCGAAATTTCGCTCTTCAACCACCACGCTGACTTCGAGCTCGAGTCCGCTTCCAACTCGAACTCGACGTCTCCATGGGCCATCGCATGCGAGCCGGCTACTCGGCCATCGCGAGCGGTCCCCTCACCTCGTGAGCACTCCGCGCGTGGCCCCCGCACCCTCGGCGGGCCCGCTCGGGGGCTCCCCCTTCGCGCCGGGCCGGCAAGGAGCCCGTTCCCGAGTTCAACTCGGACTCCGACACCGCCCCCGGCCACGCTTCGGACTCCAACCCTCTTTCCAAGTTCTACTCGAACCCGGATTACGAGTTCGACTTCGGGTCGGACCCTGAGGAGCCCGAGTCCAAGGACAACTCTACTGAGCTTCCCTTGTCAGGGCCGGCCTCTGGGCTGGTTATAACATCCACACCGGTGTTGACGGTGAAAATCCGTCAACCTAGCCATGAGTTTACCTTCGGTGTTGGCATTAGTTTTATACCTTATCCATTGGTACTAACCCCCGTGGTATAACAAGTTCACGTGTGCATGTCGGTTTTGGAGTTTAATGTTTATGCGGGGTTTTAGTGTTGAATGCAAGACTTTCGGGATAAGTTCATCAAGCACCTCATGACAAGACCTTGAAGCCCCCGAACAAGTCATGCAATGAAGCAAACTTAACTCCAAGAAGCGGGGACTTGATCCGAGAAGACGACAAACTCCGGGGACCCGACCGGAAAAGTCTTCGAATCTTGCAAGACAATGAGTTGAGTCCAATTCGGAGAGAAACCGACGACATGGACCTACATGCGAAGGGGGAAACATCCGGAAGCAAGGGAACCGACGTGGGGCAAAGGAGCCCACGGGGCCGGGCCTAAATGGGCCCGGGCCGGCCGGCCCGATCCGGTCGGCCCGGGCCCATTTTGGGCCCAAACGTGCTCTCCTTTGCCCTAGCCGCCAATCGGGCTATTTATAGCCCCCCGACCGAGAGCCACAAAGAGGAGATTTCGTCTTCGGCCGCCGAGGAGCGAGAGAAGAGAGGGACACCATGTCGGAGAGGAGAGGGTCGAGCTAGTTGACTAGGGTTTCCCTAGCCGACGTGGGAACCTTGCATGGAAGACCACGTCGGAGTTCCCGAGCTAGAAGCAAGATCAAGGAAGGATCCCGGTGGTGATCTTGTGTATGTATCATTGTCATAGTTGAATTATCAAGTTGAATCTTTTCTTAGCGATCAAGTGTTTCCTCGAAGATTTCGTTTTTCGATCGGCTTTGCTTATTCCAATTCTATTCGTACGATAGATTACATAGGGTGTTCTTGTAGCCGCGGTGGCTAGAGGTACACACCGGATCTTCCGAAAGAATCTCGACTTGTCTTTTGACTCGCCCTAAGCTCCCCGCATGAATAGGGATACGTTGTGACGAACGGGGGTCTCGAAAGGCGGATGTTTTCGGATTTGGACGGGAAACCACGATTTAAAGAGGCTTTTATTAAGATTCGATTTGCTACTTCTTCTCTTGCTTGGAACTTCAACAAAAGGCTTACCCCGATCCCTCTAGATCGGTTTATCTACCCAATCTTACTTTGTTTTCTCCGGTTTTTAGTAGATTAGATTCGTTTTGTGTCTTTTACTTAGATGCATTAGGTTCTTTATTGAAGATTGCGGTTATTTGGCTTTAATAGATTAAGTCTTGCGTCACACATTTGTTCCACGGATTCGATACCTTGGGTTCACCACTCGAGGGAAGAAGGGTCCCTTGACTACGACGGGAGACTTGTACGCTTGCGAGTCACGAACGAACTTTGATACAATTATTAACCGTCAACAAGCCCCTTTTTCTGGCGCCGTTGCCGGGGAACAAGTGATCAAGATTTGATTTTTTATTGCTTTTTTTTGTAATTTTCAGTACTGATTTTGTTTTATTTTTGCATCTACTAAATTTCGATCATCCTCAAAATACATCTAATCTAGTTTGTCTAACTCTAGTCTTTATGGATTTGTTTTGTTTTCTAGTTTTTTTGCATACTTTGTTTATTGCTAACCCTAACGGAGATGATTGGCTACCTCTCCAAGAAACCCAAACCTTTTTGTGGATGATCCGGGAAAACTTTACGGGCAAAGGTGACATGCAACACAAGCTAAAGGGGTGGAAACCCTAGATTCAAAAGTTGAAGTCGAAGGACCGTCGAAATCTCCAAGGGAATCACCACCTCCAAGTCCAAAAGAAGATCAACCTCAACCACGGAGCGCCGCGCACCCCCGGACATCGTTGATCCACCTATCATAAACCTTCAAGACGCCGGGAGGCCGTTCAAGATCAAAGTCTCAACTATCCGCATGACGATTGCGAGAGCCGAATGCATACGAGTCGGATTCCTTGAGTGGCATATCGGTTTACTTAAGAGGAGGATGGAGAAGATGGAGATGGAGAAAGAAGCTCAACACCTAAAGGACACCGAAGCAAGATCCTCATGCAAGGAGTGTGTGGAGTATGACCGTGTCCAAGGTAACCCCGATTTAATGCAAGTTCGTCGATTCAAGTTTTGGGATCTCTTTGTGCACAATTCAAGGACTTGATGGACGAGCAAGCTAAGATCAACGAGGACGCCGTCACTAAGTTCGAGGCTATGGAGAAAATATTGAAGAATTTAGATGGCAAGGTGACGGAGGTCGGAAGCTCTATACGTGAAGTGTTCATCGTGATGAAGATGCTAGACGCAAGTGGGACAACTTGCCGGCGCGCCGATGGGTAACGAAGAAGAATATCCGAGACAACTCCAAAGTCCCAAGACGGCGAAGGCTACTCAAGCTCATTCGGGAGAGTCACGACCGAAGGACCGTAGTTCGAGATGCCGAGCCACAAGGAAGTTGTTGCATCCGTCAAGACCAAAGGACAAAGCCAGCCTGTGAAGACCAAAAAAATTGACTAAGCCAAAGTGGGTACCCAAGATTGCAACGCCCACAAAGAGCGTTGATCCGAAGTAATCAAGTGAAGAAGTCTAGCCATGGACTATAAACGAAGCGCTAGGCGGGAGGCAACCCGTTTCGTCGAGTCAAGAATAAGCTACGGGAGGACAACCCGATTCCGGGTTTTTCGAGTCTTTTTAATAATTTAGTTTTTGAGTTTTATTACGCAAAGACATTAGACTTAGAAGTGGTTGAACAATATTAGAGACATAATTCTTGATTGAATGTTTGCTTTATCAAAAACCCTTTGTATGAACCCTCCTATGTGCTTGTTTGTTCTTTTCTTTTCGAGAAACCCTCAACCAAATAATTTTAGAACCTTAACTCAACCTTTCACCCTCATTATGGTGCTGAGGTTGACTTATTTTTCATGCTAAAACCACACGAGTAGAGCCACGATTTATAGTTAAGTGTTAATAAAATTCAGCATGTGGTAGAACTCGCGTGAACCTAGAAATCAAAACTTTTGGTTGGTTTTAAAAATCTATATCCTTGGTTTCTCTAGGATTAGAATTTTTCCAAGCCTATTCTAATTTTGTTTTATTCAAAATCTTTCTTATTTAGCCAAAATTAGAACCTAAACCTATGCCCCCATGATCAAGCCGGGAAAATGTCTGCTCTCAACCAATGAAGGCAAACTATACCGGTTAGACCGAAATCGACGTAAAAAGAAAATATTTTCGACTTGCGTTTGTTTTTAATGGTTTAAAAACTTCTCTAAAATTATGTTCGAGCTCTTGCATGGCTCTGAAAAATATTTTAAATTTCGAATTAGAGGAGTGCTTAACCTTAAACACACCTTAATGGAGGCAATCTAGTAATCATGCATGGACCATTAGATTCCCTTTCATCAACTTTCACCAATTCCACATGCAAAGGACAAGCATGGTGGGCAGCAAGCATCAACTTTGTAGGAATTTCATGGTGGCATGTGAAGAAAGTGGAGCTAGGGAGCATGGACATGACCCAAAACATGAAGCATCAAGTGGAAGGACCAATAGTGGACGAGAGGGTTTGGGCGGTGCAACTCGTGGAGCACGCGGGCGGGGAAAGTTGCGAGAGGTGAAATGATCGTGCTTGGAAGAAAGACGAGACGGGGAGGAGCACCGAGGCCGGCCTCACCTACATAAGGAGCCCCCCGGCTCCCGTTTTCTCGCAGCAAGCTTCCCTCTCCTTCCTTTGTTTGTGTGTTCAAGTTTGTGTGCTCAAAACCTCCGTAGACATAGCCAACCTTCCCAAGCTTGATAGCTCAAGAAAAAAATCCACATCCTTAATCCACTCAAAGTCCACATCCGAATCAAAGAGTTTAAGTGCCTAGTTACCGGTTGCAACCCGGAGTTTTACTTGAAGAAAAGAGTGCAGCATGGAAGAAAACCACAAGTCTCTTCTCCAAGAAGAAGAGTTCGTCGTCATCCAAGCCGTCATCAACCACGTCTTCGAGAAGGCACTCGGTTTCCGAGTCTCCCCGGAGCATGGAGACGGATACGGCACCACCGAGGAGGGACGATGCTCTCCTCCTTGGTGGTATGAGGGCTGCGAGAAGCACTTCCATGAGGTTCACCGAACCTCGTGGGCACACGGAGGAGCAGCCCGCGCCACCACGACGATCGACTCGCTCAACCGCGCCACCTCCTTACACCCCGACATACTCTTCGTACGGCTTCATCATCTTGTCGGCGGAGGAGGAGGAGAGGCTCTCTAATCTTGAGAAGAGGCTTGTGCCCAACGTCGAGTTCGACGACCAAGCACTCTACACCTTGGGTTTTGGCACCGACATATACTATATGTTGGGGCACCTCGGATGGGTGCAGTTCTCCAACGGAATATCGCTGGACACCCATTTGGGGTACGCCTTGGAAATTTTGATGACTATTGCACTCATCGTTGATGATGATGGGGTGCAAAGTTTGTCATTCCGTTTGGAGGGAGTCCAACAAGAGGTTCCCTACGAGCACGTTAGGGAGCTGCTTGGATTCCACAAGGGAGCTCGGAGAAAGTTGACGTGCCACCCGGCATGTTGGCGGGATTTTGGAACATGATCTCCGGAGAAGCCCATCAACAACGCAATTGCATCCGCAACCCCATTATCCGGATATTTCACTCTTGGATGTGCAAGAGGATATTGGGGAGGATGAAGGAAACAAAGGTGACCGACACGGAGTTGAATTGGCTATACTCGGCTTTAATTGCCAGGCAGCCAATAGACCCCTCTTACCTCATGATCAACCGTTGGTGTTGTGAAGCAACATCGGGGGCGGGTAATATTGGTTCGGGGTGTTACCTCTCCATGTTGGCCTTTTCCTTGCGGCCGGGGATCGCAAGAAACCCCGCTCACCTTTTGCGTGGTACCTCTCTCGGCATTGAGTATTTGCAAGGCAAGTACATTAGTGGAGATGAGAGAGGAGGTTATCGGTTGGCCATTGTGAACCTACCTCTTCCCAACGAGAGGCTTAGGCTTTTCAATGAAGGAAGAGAAGATTGGTTGGAAGAGGGACTACTTGTCCCTGCAAGGAAGAACAAAAGAGGAAGAATCGTAGAGGAGGGAATATCCTCCGCACAAGCGAGTGGAGCACAACCCAATGTGCAACCATTCGGCGGGGTCCCTCCTCCGCCAAGTTATTACGGAGGGCCACAAGAGCAAGCATGGGGGGTGGTGCACCGGTACCCCCACAAAATTATGTTGTGCCCAACGCTAACTTCGCGGAGTCCTACGCTCATCATCCCCAACCACAACGAAGCATGGCCATAATTGGAGGGCATACGCAAGAAACGCTCAAAACATCGCAGCCATCCAAGCTAACGCAGCTCAACTTGGTGAAGGCAACGCAAATATTGCCTTTGAACTTGGACGCCTTCACCTTGTGGAGCCAAATCAATTCGTCGGAGGAAGTGTCCAACCATATTATGAGCAAGGGTATTATTATCAAGATCATCAACATCAACCACCGGCGGAGGACTAGAAGATTTAGGAACTTTAGTTTTCTTTTCTTTTCTTTTTCTCTCGTAATTTTCAGCTTTTGCTTATGTGTGTTTGCGTAGTATTTTCTGTTTTTATTTAAATTTCAGCAAGCATGTTAGTTTATTTTCAGTTTGTATTTCAACTTGATGTCACCATTAATAAATACACCACCTTGATTATATCATTAGAAAAGTTACAAAATTCGTGCCATGATGATATATGATTAAAATTGCAGCTTTGTTCATCTTTGTAATTGATTTATGCATGTTTAAGCTAGTGCTCTCTTAAAAATACAGATCTGAATTTATTTAAATGCTAGCTTAATTTTCAGCGGAGGTTATGATTAAAATAAAGACCCATAGTGTTTTATGTGCTCTCAAGTTATGAATAGATTAAAGATGTCTTTTATGCTCAAAAATATTGCTAACCTTGTCACAAATATCACTTGTGTGTTGCTCAATCTATCCGAAGCCTTATATATATTTGAGTGCATAAACCTTAGTGTACAAGATTTATTTTTGAGTGAGTTATTGCAGGCCATGATTTCTCTGGCCCGAGACTAAGAAGCTGGTCATTCCATTTTTGCGTATCTATCTTTTTGCTAGCCTTTTATCCGTGCATTGTGTATCCCCGCATCGGTGATCTCACAAACTTCGCCGGATATCCACCCTTAAACCAAACATCATTTTTTGTGATTACCTCCTTGACCACAACCTATCGTTGAGAATGGATCATCAATTCAAGGAAGATCGCAAGACGGTGCCAACGTTGAAGATTTCAAGTATCTCTCCAAGGAAAAATATTCCGGTACCTACCTTATTTTTCGCCTCTTTGCTCGACGACGAGCAACGTCTAAGCATGGGGGAGGAGGTAGGTACGGTGCAGTTTTAGAGTTCAAAGGGGAATATTTTAAAAAAAATGATGATGAAAGAAAAAAAATCCGGCGATACTCATGACTTTCAAGGTATAAAAAAAATCAAAACTTCGTTGTGGAAGTCATGGGCTGAATACATGACGAGGAAAAAATGAATGAAAGAAAGAAAGAAAAAAATGTGCGTAAAGTAAATTCCCTAGCTCTCTAAAAGTGCATTCAAGGCTTCAAGTTAAAAAGATCCATTCTCATTTTTCCAACCATGTGCAATCCGATAACGAGGACTTCCTTTGTGCCTCGGGATCACTCTTTGCCATTTGCACATGTCCACTTATCTAAAAGTGTGTGTATTTTTCTCTTTCCCCTCCTTGATTTAACATTATTTTCCAATGACCTTTTTGACGAGTCTCGGTAAGACCATGAGAAGCTTGTCTTGTTTTGACAACACCTCATTTATAAAATCTTGTTAGGACTAAACTTTCCCAAAGCTCCATATAAAGCCTACCACTTATATATGAGAGGGAAAGGAGTAGAATATATAGGCTTGAGAGACAAGTGAGATGAGAGTTCATGAGCAATACACGAGATGATTTAAATTTGTGAACTTGGATTAGCTTTTCTTTATCTCGTTCTTTATTTCAAAAATTCGAGATCTATTTAAAACTTTGTGAGCATGTTAATACTTGTGGGATAAGCTTAATAAGAATCTACCCTCCGTAGAGATGAAGGCTAGTACATTATGGAACTTTAATGAATTAAAATTTTGAGAGCATTATGTTTTCTCATGTGTAATCAAGTGCAAAGTTTAAACATTGTTTAGCAATGATGATATCCATCGAAGGCTTACTCGAGGACGAGCAAGGTTTAAGCATGGGGGAGATGTTGACGGTGAAAATCCGTCAACCTAGCCATGAGTTTACCTTCGGTGTTGGCATTAGTTTTATACCTTATCCATTGGTACTAACCCCCGTGGTATAACAAGTTCACGTGTGCATGTCGGTTTTGGAGTTTAATGTTTATGCAGGGTTTTAGTGTTGAATGCAAGACTTTCGGGATAAGTTCATCAAGCACCTCATGACAAGACCTTGAAGCCCCGAACAAGTCATGCAATGAAGCAAACTTAACTCCAAGAAGCCGGGGACTTGATCCGAGAAGACGACAAACTCCGGGGGACCGACCGGAAAAGTGCCTGAATCTTGCAAGACAAGGAGTTGAGTCCAATTCGAGAGAGAAACCGACGACATGGACCTACATGCGAGAAGGGGGAAACATCCGGGAAGCAAGGGAACCGACGTGGGGCAAAGGAGCCCACGGGGCCGGGCCTAAATGGGCCCGGGCCGGCCGGCCCGGTCCGGTCGGCCCGGGCCCATTTTGGGCCCAAACGTGCTCTCCTTTGCCCTAGCCGCCAATCGGGCTATTTATAGCCCCCCGACCGAGAGCCACAAAGAGGAGATTTCGTCTTCGGCCGCCGAGGAGCAGAGAAGAGAGGGACACCATGTCGGAGAGGAGAGGGTCGAGCTAGTTGACTAGGGTTTCCCTAGCCGACGTGGGAACCTTGCATGGAAGACCACGTCGGAGTTCCCGAGCTAGAAGCAAGATCAAGGAAGGATCCGGTGGTGATCTTGTGTATGTATCATTGTCATAGTTGAATTATCAAGTTGAATCTTTTCTTAGCGATCAAGTGTTTCCTCGAAGATTTCGTTTTTCGATCGGCTTTGCTTATTCCAATTCTATTCGTACGATAGATTACATAGGGTGTTCTTGTAGCCGCGGTGGCTAGAGGTACACACCGGATCTTCCGAAAGAATCTCGACTTGTCTTTTGACTCGCCCTAAGCTCCCCGCATGAATAGGGATACGTTGTGACGAACGGGGGTCTCGAAAGGCGGATGTTTTCGGATTTGGACGGGAAACCACGATTTAAAGAGGCTTTTATTAAGATTCGATTTACTACTTCTTCTCTTGCTTGGAACTTCAACAAAAGGCTTACCCCGATCCCTCTAGATCGGTTTATCTACCCAATCTTACTTTGTTTTCTCCGGTTTTTAGTAGATTAGATTCGTTTTGTGTCTTTTACTTAGATGCATTAGGTTCTTTATTGAAGATTGCGGTTATTTGGCTTTAATAGATTAAGTCTTGCGTCACACATTTGTTCCACGGATTCGATACCTTGGGTTCACCACTCGAGGGAAGAAGGGTCCCTTGACTACGACGGGAGACTTGTACGCTTGCGAGTCACGAACGAACTTTGACACAATTATTAACCGTCAACAACCGGCCGGGAGATTCGTCTACTGGCCAGACCGCAAGCCCGCTGACCTGATAAGCGGAGACTCGCGCTACGTCGCCTACATCGACTCACTACCGTTCCAGGAGGGAACACCCTTAGCCCGGGCTGACTCAAGCACACCAACTGAGGTGGCACCCTTTGAGTCCAGCCTTGGCACCCCCGATCGCCAAGTCTTCATGGCTGCCGGCGACACCCCAGGGCCTTCAGGCACAGCTCAAGACAAGTACCTGGAAGACATCTCCTCCGACGAGCTCTCTGCTGATGCTCTACCGAACGAGAACCCTGCAGACAGAGACGCTCGACGTGAGCGTAACCGGAAGCGCAGCGAACGTTGCCGGCGCCTCCGCGACAACTTCCCCGTCCGCAACCTTGCGGAAGCTCTCGAGGCGGTCGAGAGCAGAGTACACACTACCCCTGAGCAATGCCTCATGTCGATCACAGCGATCGCACGCCAGGCTCAGGGCATACGCGCTGGAGAGGTCATTGCCAAGCTCGCTGAAGACGCCTACTTCATGAGGGTCGACAACAGAGTCAACCAACCCCCTCCAGCTAGGCACCGTGACAACGAAGCCACAAGTCACAGTGCCAACAACGGTCCTAACCGTACTCGAGCTGACCTCCCAGCCGAGCCAAACCGTTGTCGCTCCAACGTCGGCGGACCTTCACAGCGCGACCACAGCAACCGAGAGGTCGTCCCCCACCGCGCTCCTGCCGGCGGGGGCGGCAACGATCCCGACGGCGGCGGCGGCGACGGCGGAAGCTTCAACCATGGAGCCAACAGGAGGGCTGGTGGCGGCAGCAGTCGCGGCGGTCGAGGCCACACGAACAGTCACGCCTCTGGTGCCTCACAGGGCGGCTACGACGCTCGCCAGAAGATTGAGGAGCTGCGGCGGAAGAAGTCGACCACCGCAGCTGAGGGCGACGGCTTCCCCGCCTTCTCACCTCGACTTCGCAACTTGCTCCTCCCCGACAAGTTCAAACCCTTGGGGATCACCAAGTACGATGCGAAGCAGGATCCCATCCAGTGGCTCAGGTGCTACGCCCTCTCCATCGAGAACGCTGGCGGCAACAGCGACACCAAGTGCCTCTACTTCCCCTTCTGCCTGGACCAAGCACCACTCACATGGCTCGAGTCGCTGGAGAAGCACTCAATCGACAAGTGGGACCAGCTGAGGAGCAGTTCACGGGCGCCATGGGCCGATCGGGTACTCGCATGGACCTGGCCATGATCAAGCAGGAACAAGGCGAGACCCTCCGCAAGTACATGCGCCGCTTTTTCGACAAGCGCGCTACCGTCGTCGACGTCACCGACAAGGAGGTCATCGACCTTTTCCAAGACGGTCTCTACCACCGCCGCACCTTCGAAGACTTCGGTCGTCGCCGCCCCAGGTCCATCCCCCACCTCAAGGACATGATCACGTCCTGGGCGGATGAAGAAGACAAGGCCAATGCCAAATACGACGCCATCCGTGGCAAGAGCAAGCAGAACCAGGGCGGCGGCGGCGCAAGCAGCAACGCGAACCGGGCGGTCGCAACAACAACAACAACAACAACAACAACACTACTACTACTCGGGTCCCAACCGCAAGCGCAAGCCGGACAACACCTGTCGCGGCTATCCGGCGCCCGCGAAAGGGAACTCGAAGAAGAACTCCGGCGGTTTCAAAGACCCGCCGAAGGAGAAGTGCCCGTGGCATCCAAACGGCAACCACACCACCGAGCAAAGGCTACCAACTCGTGCATGCACTCAAGGATACGCCGCAGCCACCACACCCTCATGATCGAAGGTCAAGAAGAAGGACGGCGACAACAACGACTTCCAGGAGCCTGACAAGACCGTCAACGTCCTCTTCGGCGGATTGCCCGGCGGGCGGGAGCGAAGGCTACCCGTCGTGAAGTCATGTCCATTGAGCCAGCGGTCCCGACCCCTCTCGGGTGGTCGGAGGTACCCATCACCTTCTCCCGCGCGGATCAATGGACTAACTTCTCCGAACCAGGACGGTTTCCCCTCATCCCGAAGCCGGTGGTCGCGGGCTCCAAACTCAACAAGGTGCTTATCGACAGTGGAAGCGGGCTCAACGTCCTTTTCACCAAGACCTTGAAGAAAATGAAGCTCGACATCACCCACATGCTCACCAAGAGCAACACGCCCTTCTACGGCATCGTCCCCCGTAACGCGGCTATTCCACCGGGCTCGGTGGTCCCGCCGCTTACCTTCGGGGCATCTCGGGTCAACTACCGTACCAAGTACATCAAGTTCGAGGTCGCGGACTTCGAGACTTCCTACCACGCCATCCTCGGCAGACTGGCCATCGCCAAGTTCATGGCGGTGCCCCACTACACCTACTTGGTACTCAAAATGCCAAGCCCAGCTGGTGTACTCTCCCTTCAAGGGGACTTGAAGATCTCTCACGACTGCGACACGGAAGCCGTGGAGATCGCCTCTACGAACCAAGTACCCAACGCGATGATGGAGGTCTACGCCGCGTCGAAGAAGCTTGCTACAAGTGAACTCGACATCCCTGAAAAGTCTGACAGCGCCAACAAGCCTCGGCCACCGAGGAGGTACTCGTCAAGACGATCGACCTCGGAACGGAGGCGACCCCGGCATGACCACCACCATCGGAGGCCGGCCTCGACCCCAAATAGGAAGACGCGCTCATCGGCTTCCTTCGGGTTAACCGCAACATCTTCGCGTGGAAGCCGGCGGACATGCCGGGAGTGCCCGGGGAGCCGATTGAGCACCGCCTCAACGTCGATCCTAAGGCCACCCCCAAGCGACAACACCTTCGACGCTTTGCCGACGACGGACGGGACGCCATCAAGAAGGAACGCGCCAAACTACTCGCGGCCGGCTTCATCGGAGAAGTCTTCCATCTCGAGTGGCTCGCCAACCCCGTCCTCGTTCGCAAGAAGAACTCGAACGAGTGGAGGATGTGCGTCGACTACACCGACCTCAACAAGCACCGCCCCAAGGACCCCTTCCGGTTGCCGCGGATTGATCAAGTCATCGACTCCACGGCGGGGGCGCGACCCGCTCTCTCGCTTCCTCGATTGCTACTCCGGTACCACCGGATCGCGATCAAGGAAGAAGACCGAGAGAAGACCGCGTTCATCACCCCCGTTCGGCGCGTCTGCTACACGACCATGTCCTTCGGGTTGAAGAACACCGGCGCCACCTACCAACGAGCTATCCGGGCACGCTTCAAAAGGCAACTCAACAAGAACGTCGAAGCCTACGTGGATGACGTGGTCGTCAAGACCGAAACTCCCGGTACCCTCATCGACGACCTTGAAGAGACTTTCGCATCACCTTGCGCGAGTACCGCCGGGAAGCTCAACCCGAACAAGTGCGTCTTCGGCGTACCTTCGGGCAAACTACTCGGCTTCATCATCGGCCCGCGCGGCATCGAAGCCAACCCCCGAGAAGATCTCCGCCATCACCAGCATGAAAGCTCCCACGAGCATCAAAGATGTCCGAAGCCGACGGGGGTGCATGGCGGCACCGAACGTATTTATCTCGAGGCTAGGAGAACGGGGGCTCCCCTTCTTCAAACTACTCAAGCATCAAGAAAAGTTCGTGTGGACTCCAGAGGCGGATCAAGCCCTTGCCCAGCTCAAGGACTTCTATCGAAGCCACCGATCCTCATGGCTCCTCACAAGGGCGAGCAACTACTGCTCTACCTCGCTGCGACTACTCACGTGGTCAGTACTGCCGTCGTCGTCGAGCGGCAGGAAGACGGCCACGCCTACCCAGTCCAGCGCCCAGTCTACTTCGTCAGCGAGGTTCTGTCAGAGTCCAAGGCACGCTATCAGCCTGTGCAGAAGCTCCTGTACGCAGTACTCATCACCTCGCGGAAGCTATGACACTACTTCCAGCAGTACTCAATATCCGTCGTCACCGACTACCCGCTCGGCGACATCCTACGGAACCAAGATGCTACTGGAAGAATCTCCAAGTGGGCGGTCGAGCTCGGCGCCCTCACCATCGACTTCAAGCCACGCACAGCCATCAAGTCGCAGGCACTAGTCGACTTCATGGCAGAATGGCGGGAGAATTAGCTGCCTACTCCCACCGTGCGACCAGAGCATTGGGTGATGTACTTCGACAGCTCACTCAACCTCGAGGGTGCAGGTGCAGGGGTACTCCTGATCTCTCCAACGGGCGAACAACTCAAGTACGTCCTGCAGATCTTCTAGAAGGTCTCAAACAACGAAGCCGAGTACGAAGCCTTTCTACACGGGCTCCGCCTCGCGGCTTCATTAGGCATCAAGCGGCTACTAGTCTACGGCGACTCCGCAGTGGTCATCAACCAAGTCAATAAATCCTGGGACCGCAACAAGGAGAACATGGACGCCTACTGCCTGGAAGTCCGCAAGCTCGAGAACAAGTTCTACGGTCTCGAGTTCCACCACATCGTCCACGACAACAACGTTGCAGCGGACGTCCTCTCGAAGCTTGGATCCACCCGCGCTCAAGTTCCAGCGGGTGTCTTCGTTCACGAGCTTCACGCGCCATCCATCCGGAGCGGCGCCACCGACCTTGTCCCGGCTCACCCGCCGGCGGGCGGGGAGGTCATGATGATCGACGTGGACTGGAGGCAACCCTTCATCGACTACCTCAGTGAGCAAAAGGTTCCCTCAGACAAGAACTTGGCTGAGCAGCTCATCCGCCGTGCCAAGTCCTACGTCCTCGTCGGAGACAAGCTTTACAAGCGGGGCGCATCTTCCGGAGTACTCATGAAGTGCGTCACTCGTGAAGAAGGCAAGGACATCTTGGAGGAGATCCACAAGGGCGTCTACGGTAACCACGCGTCCTCATGCACGCTGGTCAGCAAGGCCTTCCGGCGAGCTTTCTACTGGCCCACAGCCCTGGGCGATCTGAAGAACTTCGCCAAGTAGCAACATGTCCCAGCCTACAAGCTAGTCACCATACCGCCAACCTGACCCTTTGCCTGCTGGGGGCTCGACATGATTGGGCCACTGCCAACGGCGCCAGGTGGTTTCAACAGGGTATTGGTGGCCATCGACAAGTTCACCAAGTGGATCGAGGTCAAGCTGGTCACATGCCCCAAGGCTGACAGAGTACTCGAGTTCCTGGATGAACTCGTACATCACTACGGACTACCCCACCACATCATCACAGACCTGGGCTCCAACTTCAACAACCATCAGTTCTGGGAATACTGCGAGAACAGCGGGATCGACGTCCGATACGTCTCAGTTGCCCATCCACGGGCCAACGGACAAGTCGAGCGCGCCAACGGGATGGTACTCGACGCTCTCAAGAAGCGGCTACACGACGCTGCTAACTCCAAAGGGGGCAAGTGGATCAAGGAACTACCCAACGCACTCTGGGGGCTACGGACTCAGCCATCAAAGCCAACGGGGCAATCCCCTTACTTCCTGGTCTACGGCTCCGAAGCAATCCTCCTTGCCGACGTCATATGGAACTCGCCAGCAGTGGAGCACTACGACGAAGGCGTCTCAGAAGACAACAGATGAGTTGACATCGACAGCCTCGAAGAAGCTCGCTGCGCTGCCCTCGTCCAATCAGCAAGGTACCTAGAGGGTATCCGACGCTACCACGATCACAACGTCAAGGAACGCTCCTTCAACGTTGGTGATCTCGTCCTCCGTCGCATTCAGAACACGGAAGGACTACACAAGCTCAGCTCCCCACGGGAAGGTCCCTTCACCGTTGCAAAGGTGGCCGGGCCGGGCTCCTACCGCCTCCGGACACTTGAAGGCGAAGACATCAACAACTCGTGGAACGTCGACCGGCTCGTCGATTCTACGCCTAGTCTACACGACTACTCCGGGGTTCAAGTCTATACGACTACACCAACACCCCTGCGCCGTAAGCGGCCTCCCGGTCCCGGCTCCGGTCTCGGACTACTCCTCTCTAGGATCCGGCCCGCGCGCGGCTACCTACGGATCCGGGGCGCGACGAGCGTCAAGGACTCTAGCGAGCGGTCTACTAAGAGACCATGTACTCCAAGATCCGGCCTACACGGCTACTTACGGATCTCTGCCTTGTACGCGGCTACCCGCTCCGGCACTACTCGGTTTAAGCGGCCTCCGGTCCGAGCGACTACTGTGTAACTACGGCCCTGGCCATCCAGGTGTACTTCTTCAGTAATAAAGTTTGATCGTTCATCAACTTCTTTACTGTCTACTCCCTTCAACGGGACCACTACTGCCGAGTACGACTACTCGCATCCACTCCACGATGGGGGCTCCGCACTCTGAGATCGCGACTACGAGTACTCATTGCTGGAAATTCTCTTTCATTAATACTTAAGCAATTCATTACAATTGTTTTTGTACAACTTTGGCTACTAGCTATCTATTACAGGGCTACTAAAGATTAAGCTTCTCAGCTACCTGCTCTGCGATGGGAGCCATCTGCTCCAGCAGCTCCGAGTACTGCTCATCGGTGCAGTTGGTGGCTACCCCACCAGCGACTACCTCCACTGGGTCCTTCGGGAAGTAGGACTTCATGAAGGCCAAAACCTGCTTTGGGATCGACCTCGCCATGTGCTTGACATAAGCCGCCAGCCGGCTTGGGGCTTCCTTGAGGTGATCCACCAGCGGAGCAATCTTGGGGCCGCCCGGGTGCGGCATCAGGAGCCTTGCGATTGGCAGTGCGGCTTCCTCAAGCTCCTTCAGTTGGGCCCGCAGTGCCTCGCAGTCTTCATTCAACTTCTGCAATGATTTGTAGCAGTTGACGAGATCTCGGTCAGATGCAATCTGGAGCTCCATGTGCTTCGCGCACTCGAAGGCAAGTTCTTTGTAGTCGAGCTTGAGTACCTGGCGGGCTTCTTGCTCCCGGTAGAAGAGATTCTTCATGCTCATCTCCGATGACTTCAGCTGCTCCACCTGGCCCTCAAGCTCTGCAACACAGCAACAATACAGTGGGTCAGACTACCTCTTGACCTCCAACAACTACCCGACAAGTCCAGCGGCGTACCTTTGTTCCTGTTGCGGAGGCTCTTATTCTTCCGCACCAAGTCGTCACCCTTCGCCTGCAACTCTTGGACATCATTGTGGTATTTGGCGAAGGCGGCGTCGAGCTTAGACTGCATGGCGGCCGCGTGCTTCCATGACTTCAAAAGCTGCTCTTCCAGCGCTTCATCCCGGAGCACCGTGTCACCAAAGCCTTGCAGCATGTTGGACTTCTCGCGGGACCTCTCCGTGACGTCCTGCACAGACAACACACGTCAACGAGTACTCAACGACAGAGGATTGACTACTCAGAAGCTACGGCTACTTACCTTCATCCACTGCTCGGCCTGGCGGATCGCCTCTAGGTGCTTGGCCACCGTCGCCGGCTCGACAAGATCGTCCGTGAGCAGCTCTATCCCACCACGACTACTCGCGGTGGCCTCCGTCATCGGCGCAGAGCGGATGGGCTCTGCGTCCTGGATCTCCGGGGAGCGGATAGCCACCTCCCGGAGCGACCTGCGGCGACGTGGTGACCCCCTCTCCTCCGGCCGCCACGGCGGCTTCCTCGACGACTTCCTCCATGGGCTCGGGGGCTCGGCGGCCTCCCGGCACGCCGGTGTCGACACGCATTGGCACCCCTGCGCGGGATGTCACTCCTTTCGGCCTCGGCTTTGTCAAAGAGAAGACAAGTGTATCAGCGACTACGACTACTCCTCGAGGAGCTCAACAGCTTCAGAAGAGTACTCACCTTCGACTACGCTGGCCTCCGGCAACGGCGCTTCGGTAGCTGGCGGCTCGGGCACCGCCTGGGAAGCAGGAGCGGACTCCTCGGCGGGCGGCGCGACTTCTTCCACCACCACCGAAGAGGGTTCATCCCCCTCCCGGGACGCGTCGATTTCTGCGAGAAGCACACACAATTGGTTGTCGGTCAACCTCGACTACTACAACAAGTACTACTCGGGGAAGATGCGGTACTTACAAGTTTGACCGGACTATTGTCACGGCGGGGCACCGAGGATGCGGCGATGCCTACCGGTCCACCCTCGGCGGGCGCCTCCTCCTGCGCCCCCGTGGCTACCGCCTCCTCCCCGCGACAACGGCGGCGGGCGCGGTGCCCTCTGCGCTCCCCGTAGTCACCACCTCTTCAACGGCGGCGGCTACGGGCTCCATGCTCCCCCCGTGGAGCGAGGGGGGCGGCGCTCCAACTGCGCCAGGAGCTCCTCGACAGTGGGGGCTGGACTACGACTTCCGGCCGGCTCCCCCACTGTGTCCCATCCGCCTTCGTCGTCGCCCTCCTCGACGGGCTCCGCTGGCAGCACCTCCTGCATACAAGAAAGACTACTCATCAGCAAGCGTACTCGTACGATGGGTACTCGACTACTCTAGTCAAGACATCTTACCTCCTGAGGCGTGGTCTCTGAGACCTTGAGCTTCTTTGTCACCCGCTTGCGGGCGGGGTTGCGCAGCCTCCGTGGCGGCGCAGCCAGGCTAGCCTCTAGGCTAGTCGGGGGGTTTTGTACAAGAGGCACATGAGGTAAGCCTGGACGGCTAAACCTCGACCGCAACTGAAAGCGGTCCTGCAACGTCTCGTCGTCGTCGTCGGTGGTGTCCTCCACAATGACGGTGTCATCGCGTTCGCCGACTTCTCGCCGCTCTTTGTCCTTGGCCTTCCCTTCCTTCGGGATTTCGATCCAGTGAGGGGGCGGCTGCGGCTCGGAGATGAACTTTTTCAAGTCAACCTGCAAGACACAGGACATCAGCACCTCTACTCCAAGCAAGGTCTTCTTCTTCCTCTAAGTGTCCCAGTAAAAGAGTTCGCTTTGCTGAAAAATTAGTGCAAGACTCTCCAGTTATCAAATCAAAGCCTCCTGGTCTTCCTCAATTTGTCAAAATTGGGAATCTGGAAGTTAAACTTCCATGCTCTGTCTCTGAACCACCTCAGATTTGTGGTGTTCTTAGGAAATCTTTTGACGAAGTTTCATCGATTCAGGTTCAAAGGGGTCAGGCTACTGATGTGCATGGGGAAACTCAACGGTTTTCTGTCCAGCAGTACTCTCAAAATTTCCCTTTTCCCAAAGGTCCTCATTCTCCTTCGTCTGCCTCGTTCAATTCCTTTTTTGGAGAGATTAACCGGTTCCGGCGCTTGGGGGGCTGTGCACGGTGTCTTGATTTAAGTCACTCATGAAGTAATTGCTCCTGCCTTCCAAAGTGTGTTGCGTGCTTTAAGAGGGGCCACAAATTTAAATTCTGCCGAACTAGAAGCAGGCCAAGGGTGTTCTGGAGGCCCAAAGCGCGCGTGTGCCAGCCTGGCCCAATCTCTCAAGCGTCGGATGTAGAAGATCAAGGGTCGGGGCTCTACAGTGTTTCTCCCCCAAATTCGCCAACTCCAGAAAACCCCAGCTCCTGCTCTGCGACTCCCGCCTCGGAAGCTGCGCCTCTTCTCTGCAATCCTTCCTCCCAGGAAGCTCCGCCTGAGGAGGAAATGGCGAACTTTGTTGTTGATCCCGCTCCATTCGTTCCTGAGGGTCTGGAGATTGAGGATTGGGCGCGCCCTGCCCGCGGCCGGATTGTCATCAATGGCAACCCGCCGCGTCGCCATGATGAGTACGCCATCGTCTCCCTCGCTCCCCCTCCCCCGCCGGACCTCCTTCATGAGGCCATGGAAGAAGTCGTGGCTTTTCTGGAAGAGGAGCAGCATGCGGTCATTCGCTCCGGCTGTCTGTCGCCCTTGGGGTTGTGTCTAGTTCAGTTTTCTTCCTCGTTGGAAAGGCAAGTCATGATCAGTCGCAGTCCCATGCAGCTCGATATCCAGCGAGAAATCGTGATTGTTGAGCACGATAGGGGGATTAATTTTCGCAGTTGCCCCTTCACTCGTACGTGTTGGATTATGTTCCTGGCTTTTCCCTTGGATTTTCAGACCAGAGAATTTATTTCGCAGGCTGTGGGGCTATTTGGTTCAGTGATTAACTGGATTGACAATGCCAGGTGCCGCTCTCGCCTGGTCCTCAGATGCAAGGTCACTCTCGTTAGTAGAATCCCCAGAAGCATTATTATCAGTGAAGGAAATCCCACGGGGGATCAAGGGCACGGTTGGACGGTTCCTGTTTATGTTACGAATAGTGCTCAAAATGATGTTATGGGTGGGGATGAAGACCGGTCCCGGGGAATGGGAACCCCCATCACGAGCACCTTCGACGAGAATGAGAACAATGGCAATGGCAATCCGATCCCCGGGTTCTTTGAGGGCGTACGGACTTAGATGAAGTTCGGCAGGCAAATGTGGATCATGGTTGGGAGCTTCCCCCCCCCCCCCCCCCCGCCCATTGTCAATCTTGGCGGGTGGGCCCGGTGGCTTGAGCCCCGAGTGAAGGAATTGATGAAAATGAGCTGCATTTGGTTAATGATTTAGGCGACGTGGCGGTTGCTAATGCTATTGCTGATGGTGTGATGCAACACCCTGAAGTGCCCCAAGATAGCCACTCGGTGAGCAGTGAGGTTCAGGCTTTCTACAGAGCTCAGGGAGCCCCTGTCACGCTTGAACTCCCTGTTCCTGATAACTCCTCCGCTCTCAGAGTTGTCCCAATTGGAAGGGGCAATGATATTGCTTTTGAGGATGACAGTGCTATCAGGCAGATGGCTGCAAGAATTGGCATTCATCAGTGCTTTGGACCCTCCCCATCAGTGGCAATGCTTGTCCAAGACCTCGCTGCTCATGCTCAGTTGCTTCTGGCCTCCTTGCCAATGAAGGAACCTCTTCCTGCTCAGTCCTGGAATTTTGTCCCGGCCTCCTCTATTGCTGACACTTGGTTTTTCTGTGTGGACAATCCTGCATGGGGAAATAATGTTGAAGCCTCTACATCTAAGGGAGCCAGAATGCCAAGACTGACACTCATCAGTTCTCCTCACCCAGCCAACTCCCCCAATCAGTTGGAGGTCCTTGAGCGCAGCAATAATCTGGAGCCAATCAGTCAAATAATCCCTGATCAGGAAGCTTCTGATGGCTGTGTGGTGGACATGGACCTTGACTCCCCCACCTGTCTAGCTTCTGAAATTATTTCAAGTCCTCCTGCTGCCAAAAAGAGAAGAGGAAGGCCTCGCACCCCCATTGTTGATGATGAGATCCGGAGGAGTGCCAGGCTCAGAAATGTAGATGCCCAGGAGCACATTCAGCTTGATGGGGAACCAAGGAGAAGAAAGGGTGCCACCAAAAAATCCGTGTCTTTCTCTTCGGTTGCGACCGAAGAAAGCCATTATCGTGTAGCCTTGATGATGCCCTCGAAGAATTTGAAGTTGCTCCTATCCAAGCTTCAACTTTGGGCGAGCTTGGCTCCTCCTTCGTGGCATTCCTCTGCCGCGAAGGTGAGCCCCGCCACCTTGCTTCATGAAGACGAAGAACAATGATCAAAGATAATTGGACCTCATACGATCTACGGTGGTGCTTTACCCCTTTTGCTGCGGGGGTGTTTTGAACATGACTGTAACTTAGTGTCTTCTTGTTGGCTGTTGAACTCTGGGCTTTCTAATACGTCTCCCTGTGGTGGCTGTGCCCCGCAGTCTTTTGGCTTTTGCTTTTCCTTCTGTTTACATTGAATTATCGTTCCTGGAATATTTTGTGTTGGAATATTCGCGGGTTAAATGATAGGGATAAGTGGCATTCCATCAGAAACAAAATTGAGGAAAGTTGTGCTAATATTTTTTGCCTGCAAGAAACGAAAAAAGAATCCATTGATTTACAGTTTATTCGCCAATTTTCCCCAAAAAGATTTGATAGTTTTGACTTCAGTCCCTCGGTTGGGGCTTCTGGGAGAATTCTTGTCTGCTGGGCCTCCAATCATTTCTCAGGTAGCACTGTTGAAAAGCACCCTTTCGCCTTGAGTCTCAAAATGCAGTCCATTCAGTCTAGAATTTCCTGGAATCTTGTGGTGGTTTATGGCCCCTGTAGGCAGCCTGCTAGAGACCATTTTGTCCAATGGCTTCTTAATCTGCAAATTGAGGATGAAGAGCTCTGGATGCTTTTAGGGGACTTTAATTTCTATAGATATGCTGAAAATCATAATAAAGCTGGGGGTAATTTTCAAGACACTTTAATCTTCAATAATATCATTAGTCACTTGGGCCTTATTGAGCTGCCTTTGAAGGGTAGAAGCTATACCTGGAGTAACATGCAGGCTGTCCCTCTTCTGGAGCAAATTGATTGGTTTTTCACTTCGTAGCTTTGGACCGGTATCTTTCCTTTTTCGGTGGTCCTTCCCCTTGCTAGGATTACCTCGATCATACGCCTGTAGAGTCCCGGATTGGCACTAGCATCCCTAAGGCTAATATTTTTAGATTTGAGAATTTACGGCTTCGGCATCCCGCATCATTTGGGAGCGAGATTAAATCCGTTTGGGTCTCTCTGTCAGGGTTTGCAACAGTGCTCATGTCATCAGTGCTAAATTCAAGCTCCTCCGAAGATCTCTCAAGCTTTGGTCCAGGAACCTTTCCAACTTATCAAGACTTATTGCTAACTGCAACATGACAATTGCTTTCTTTGATAGATTGGAAGAAATCAGGCCTCTGTGCTCCAGTGAATTGAAATTCAGGAACATCCTCAAGGAGCACATCAGTTCTCTCTTAAGAATGCAAAATCACTACTGGAAGCAAAGATTCACTCAGAGGGTCATGCAATTTGGGGATGAGAACACCAAATTCTTTCACTCCATGGCCACTGAGAGATACAGGAAAAACGCCATTTCTCAACTGATTGATGGATCCGGAAGGGTTGTCCAGGATCATGGGGAATTAAGCTCCATCCTTTGGCAGGAATTCAAAAGGAGATTGGGCTCCTCAGTGGGGGTGTCCATGCAATTCGATCTTCAGGATTTAGTTCAGAGCATCCTAATCTTGAGGCTTTGTGCCTTCCCTTCTCCAATAAGGAAATTGATGAGATTATCCTGGATTTACCTTCTGATAAGGCCCCTGGCCCGGATGGGTTCAACAATTTGTTCTTTAAGAAATCCTGGAATATCATTAGAGGCGACATGTACAAGCTCTGTCATGACTTTTTTCATCATCAGGCTGACCTTAAGAGTCTCAATCACTCCTTTATCACCCTGGTCCCCAAGAAGGATAATCTTGAATCTGTGAATGATTTTAGGCCAATCTCTCTGCTCAACTCATCCATTAAGCTCATTTCAAAGCTGCTTGCTAACAGGCTGCAGGCTATGGCTGTAAAAATTGTTCATCAAAACCAGTATGGTTTCATCAAAGGGAGAACTATTCAAGACTGCCTTGGCTGGGCTTTTGAATTTCTTCACCAGTGTCATCACTCTCGAAGGGAGATTATTATCTTGAAGTTGGACTTTGAAAAAGCATTTGATCTGGTTGAGCATACCATTATTCTGGAGATGCTTCATGCTAAAGGCTTCCCTCCGAAGTGGTTGAAGTGGATTGAGGAGCGCTGCTCTATCTCTTGCTACTTCCTCGAGTTCTTCTCAATGGCACTGCTTGGAAAAGATTTCAAATGTTCCGGAGGGGTTAGGCGGGGGATCCCCTCTCCCCTCTTCTCTTTGCCATTGCTTTCTTGACCTCCTTCAATATGTCATCAACAGAGAGTATTACCTTGGCAATCTTCTGCCCCCTTTCCCCCAAAGGTCTGATGCTCCCTTCCCTATTGTCCAATATGCTGATGACACCATCTTGGTCATGCAAGCTAATGAGGATCAATTGCTCCTCCTAAAAAGAATTCTTCACAGCATTACCCTCTCTAGTGGCCTTGTGGTAAACTATCATAAATCTTGTCTAGTCTCAATTAATGTTTCTCCTGAGAAAGCTTCCTCTCTGGCTCAGACATTTGGGTGTGCTGTGGGCTCCTTCCCATTTACTTACCTTGGTCTCCCCCTGGGCCTGGCCAAGCCCCAAGTGAAAGATTATGCCCCTCTAATCTGCAAAATTGAAAGAAAGCTGTCGGCATCTACTCAGTTTCTCTCATATGCTGGAAGGTTGCAACTAATCAACTCGGTCATCTCTTCGCTCCCCACTTATTACATGTGTTCTCTGAAGCTCCCCCTGACCGTCATTGAGATCATAGATAAACACAGGAAGAACTGTCTCTGGAGAGGCAAGGATTTCAATAGTAAAAAGTACAATCTAGTCGCTTGGGATCTGGTCAGGAAGCCTAAAAACAAAGGTGGGCTTGGAGTTATCAATTTGAGCATTCAGAATGACGCGCTTCTTCTCAAGCAGCTGCACAAATTCTATAGCAAGGCTGATATTCAGTGGGTTACTCTCATCTGGCAGAAATACTACAACAACACTGTTCCCCATCTGACAAGAGAGAAGGGCTCCTTCTGGTGGAAAGACATCTTTCGACTTCACAATCAATTTAGAGGAGTTGCCATTTGCAATCCTAACCAGGGGACACTGTCAGTTTCTGGGAGGATATTATAAATGGGGTCATTCATTCAGAGAAGTTTTGTCATCTCTTGCCATTTGCCAGGGACCCTTCCATTTCTCTGTTTGCGCTGAGGACGACTGTCAACTTGCTGAGCTGTTTCAGAATTCCCATGTCCAGGGCTGCTTACAATGAGTTCCTGGAATTACAGGCTTTTCTCAATTCTCTCCCTCCCATCAGCCCCGGTTCCAAGAATTCCTGGCACCTTATTTGGGGGCAGCGTAGGTTTCTGAGTAGCCACTTCTATCAGTATCAATTTAGAGAGCTCAGGCCCAGTAGAGCCATTCTTGACATCTGGAAAACCAAATGCATCCCTAGGATCAAGTTTTTTGCTTGGCTGCTTCTCAATGATAGGTTGAATACAAGGAATATTTTGAGAAGAAGGAGGAAAGTGTTTGGATGAAGGTTACAAGCGTGTCCCGTGCCACAACAATGAGGAAGAAAGCGCGACTCATCTCTTCTTCGAGCGCCTCTGCTGTCGTTAATAGATGGTTTGCCTTGGGTATTGTATGGGGGGCAAATCTTAGCGTCCACCAGAAAATCTTGCAAGCCAGAGCTGTTTCTGGGCTTCCTTTCTTCATGGAGATCTTTTTGATTGGTGCATGGTGTATCTGGACACAGAGAAATGAAGTCATTTTTGATGGCAAGCCTCCACACCTCGCGGTCTGGAAGGCGAATTTCAAGGCACTGGTTCTGGAGCATTTTTGCAGATTCAAGCCAAGTCTTCATCCTTCGATCAAAAACTGGCTTAGTGCTCTTTAGCTTCTCTTGCAAAGCTGCTCTGTTGCTGTTTCTGCTGTTGTATCTCTCTTTGCCTGTCCTCCCCTCGTTGCCTAACCACTGGTTGGGCAGGGCGTAAGTCCCTACTCTTTGTAATTTAATCCTTGTTTCTTATGTTAATTTATGGTTTCTGTTACCGGGGGGCATTGCCCCACGGTTTTCGTTCAAAAAAAGGACTACTCGACTAGGAGAGTACGACTACTCACCTCCTTTGGCGGGCGCGCGGCGGAGTACTCCTGGACAGGGCACGCCGTGTACGGCGGCATATCCTTGAAGATCCGCGTCAGCCTCTCGATGATGTCGCCGTCGTCCAACTCACCTCCGGGCATCCGCGACGTGTCGTCGTCGCCGGTGTACTCGAAGCCCAAGGTGTCGCGGGCCATCAGCGGCTGCACCCTCCGCTTCATGAAACTGAAGGCCACGTGCTCGGCCCTAAGTCCCGCTTCCCTGAGCACCTTGATGCGTGCCAGCAGCTCGGGAAGCTGGATCCCTTCTCGCATGGTGGGCTCCGTGTTCCACCACTCGCGGTGCCTGGGCTGCCTTCCGCTCGGCTTTGGCAGGCCGGGGTGGTGGTTCGTGATGTAAAACCACCTCGTCTTCCAATCTGTGTTGGAGTCAACAAGCTTGTACGCCAGGTACTGCTCCGCGGCGTCTTCTCTCAACTGAATGCCGGCTCCTCCGACTACTCTTGGGTTGGTGGCGCTTGGCTGCGGCTTCACCCGGAAAAACTTCCGAAAGAGGATCCAGTGTGGCTTGATCCCAAGGAAAGCCTCGCAAAAATGTACGAAGACCGCGGTATGGAAAATACTGTTAGGGTTCAGATTCAGGTACTCGACTCCATAGTACCCGAGGAGGCCCTTGAAGAAATCACTAGCCGGGAGCGCGAGTCCGCGCTCCACGAACCGCGCAAACATTGGAATCTCGTCTTCGGCCTTCTCCATCGGATATGGATCTCCAGCAGCGGCCCTCCACATGTCAACCTCCTTCTCCCGGATGAACCCGCTGTTCAGGAGGGCCAACAGATCTTCGGTCTTCACTTTGGATTTCTTCCACTCGCGGCTTGGATCGGCCCGCGGTGGAGACATTGGCGGCGCTACTCCGGTGGCAGCCGCGGCGGCCTCTTCGCGGCCCCTCTTCTTCCCGGCAGCCTTCGCGGACTTGGACGGTGACGGCTTCATTCTCCAAGTACGGGCGTCTTCACGCGCATCCGCTCGGGGGCTACCCTAAAAGCTGCGGGTGGCGGCGCACTTGGATCTACTACAGCGGCAGCGTGCGCTGGGAGTGGATCTACCTCAGATGGAATCAAAATGACTGCAGCTCGGATGGGTGAAAAACTCTAAGGGTTTTGGCTTCTATTTATAAGTCAAACCGGCTCCGCAACGGCCGGCTGGATAAGTCCACGCGCAGCTTGCTCAGCGGCTAAGCGTGACCATTCGTATTCTACTAGTCGACGCGCCTCACCTCGGGGGCTCGGCTACTTCTGCTTGACTACCTGGGCAGCGGCAAGGCTCAAGAGCGTCTCAGGACACATTCTTCAAGATGACCCTTCAATTCGAGAGGAAGTACTCGACTCAAGGCTCGGGGGCTCCGTGCCACGTGTCCTTCGGTTTTTTCTCTCCGGATTTTTCGGGATTTTCTTGCCAAGACTTCGAATGGACCCTCAGCCAGAGCCTGCGGCTCAACCTAAGGCTCGGGGGCTACTCCATATGGAGTGCGATTTTGCAATCGCACCTCCATATCAGCTCCGGCTTCAATACAGGACAGGCATTTCTTGAAGACCTTCGAAGGAAGTGCTCGAGGACGCTTGGAACTACTCGAGAAGACTTCAAGATTGCTCAAACATCAGCTGGAGTACATTCCAGCCTCGGGATGCTTCGACTACTCTTGAGGACTTTTGACTTGTAGTACTCAGGGACGCTTGAGGACTACTCGTTAAGACCGTCAAGACTACTTGAAGCTATCCTTCTCGACTACAAAGTACTCGGGGGCTTGTCGTATGGACCTCCCTGGGCCCACTACCTCGGTGGGTGCTAGGACCGACTACTCGGTGGGCCCTTGGGACTACCCAGCTTGCGCTACACGGCACCTGAAGGCGTGGAGCACAAGGACTGCAGAGGAGAAGTACTCGGTTAGGAAGCTGTACATGTCCCGCACTGTATGGAAGACTCCTAGGCGTACTCGACTAGTACTCTCTCCCTACTCCAACTTGTAACCCTGCCTCCCGGACTATATAAGGCGAGGCAGGGACCGTTCTTAGGAACAGAACACATCTCATACAACTCACGGCGCACCATTGCACCATCTTGTAATCGTGCCCAATCAATCCAGAGCTACGCAGCATACAGGACGTAGGGTATTACGCACTTCACGGCCTGAACCTGTCTAAATTGTGTGCCACGTGTCTCTTCCTTCGAGTTACCGATCTCGGTGAGGCCACATTCATCTACTTCGGGTACTCCCCTTAGTAGGTTGCTGGTCTAAAACACCGACAGTTGTACAAAGGGTCGCCTTGTCCGCCTTATATTGGACAGCGGATGAGGTCGTTTCCCAGACTCCTGGTCGGTTACGACCAGGAGACCTAAGTCTACATTACACATCTTGCCATATCCCGTCGATCTGCTTTGGGCGAAGTCCACCGATGTCTTGTCTTGTCTTTGTACGCCAAGTCTCGAGGTCGTGATGAACTAGGTCGTATGGGGGATCCTCCGGAAGGTCTTCAGGGGTCGTGTGGGCAGCCAACTAAGTCGGTTGGGCCCACAGACAGGTCGGCGGGTCTTCTAGTAGGCCGGACCCACTTGTCGTGGACGGCCGTGAGCCTGGTCGGTGGGGACCCAGGGGTACCCATGTCTCACAAGATCCCGAGCGAGGTGTATGCGCAACGACCTTAGAAAGGTCATGACGAAGTCGTAGAGTTATCGACAGGTCGAAAAGCATGCACGTCGGTCCAAAAAAGAAAGAAAAACAAATCAGTGTAGCAGCCGACCTGTTTGCAGTCTTGCCGAACGAAGAGAGGTCGAGTGACGACCTATAGGAAGCAGACTTCCAATAGATCGAAACGACGAAGAAAAAATTCAGAGGGCATCGAAGATGCACTCATGAGTAGTATCCGAGCATCATGGCGGGCAGGATGGCCGGTATGATGATTCAAAAAGAAGAAGATAAAGTAGGTCAAGTAACGACGTGATGAGAAACGGGTTTCCCGACAGGTCGGTACGACGAAGAAAACAAGAGGGCGTCAAAGACGCACTCGTAGAGTAGTCCCCGAGCATTGAAGCATACAGCATGGCTGGTTTGATGCTCAAAAAGATAAGAAAACTGAGTCATGGTCTTGATCGAACGAAGTGTAGAGACACCCAGATCTCCTAGCATAGCTGCAAGAGTCTGGCAGGGCCGACCTCAAGGAGGCCTTGTAGGCGTGCCGACCTCAAAGAGGCCTCAAATTAACGATGTCCAGTATCTGAGGATACGCAGCAGGATCTTGAAAGGTACGTCGCACGAAGAAGTCTTCTGTAGTGGTCGAAACGATCTACAATGAAGCTTAGCAAAGTGATGTTGATCTTATTCGTATGGAGTGTAGAGACACCCAGATATCCTGCATTGTTGCAAATAGTCTGGCAGAGCCACTCAAGGCATGCCGACCTCAGGAAGGTCTCGAATCACGAAGTGCCCAAGCACCCGGAAGTACTTGGTAGGGCCATTAGGCGCGCACCCCACAGGGAGGCCTTCATTCCTGATGTAACATCTTGGGTGTCCAGAGCAGGCTGGCAGGCTTACAAGAGCACACCGACCTCAGAAGGTCACGCGTCCGGGGCGCCCAACTAGGTTGGCAGGGCCACAGTCATACTGAGGTATTGCAAGACCTAGGTATTAAGGCACGCCGACCTCAAGGAGGTCTTTTTGGTGTTCAGACGACCAACATAGTTGCCAGCCATCCAGTGGAGCCATGATAATAAGGTATTGGCGACCTTAGCAGTAGGCACACCGACCATAGGGGCCCGACGAAAGTTGTAGATCTCTGTGATGCTTCTGATCACCATGGTACTTTAAGATCTCCAGGCGCCTAGAAGGATCTGGTAGAGCAGCAAGGCACGCCTACCTCGGAAGGTCTTCAATCGAACCTACGACCATTCTGCTCAGAAAACGGAATTACAGGCTGATTGGAATAGGTCTATTTACGTGTAGAGCCATAGCGGGTGCACCAGGATGCAGAGCCTAGTGGGTGTGATGAAGACGCAGAGCCGTAAAGGGTGCGTTTAATCGTCGTTGTCATCTGTAGATGTAGATGTAACGAGGCGTAGGGCCCTCTGACGCAGAGTCAGGCTTATCACTCCGTAGACTGCTAGGTCACAGGTCAATAGTGGTCGGAGATTCTCTTGCCACCCAGAAAATGACAAACTGCCCACTGATCGAGGGGGGTTACTATAGCCATGTGACCTCTGCGATGGGGCTCAAGCACCATTGATGCACAAACGACGAAGACGTCGTGAGTAAGAGTAATGTCATCGCCTTTAATCATGCACATGCTACAGGTCCCGATATCACGTGGTGATAGTGTCATCACTTCGCTAGCTGCCCAGGGCGTGGCTTTGGCTATAAATAGCACCGTGAAGCTGAAGGAGGCAAGCACCAAGCATTGTTGAGCTATGAAGCCGCAGGGTAGTTCTGAGGCCATGCCATGGGCATGTAACCGTCCACCAAAGCGTAAGATGCAAATTTGTAGAAGCTTGGAGCTAGAACAACGAAGTCGCTGAGGAGGTCTTACGAGCTGGCGAAGGTGACGACTGAGCCGATGGAAGGTCTAGCGACCTGACAAAGATGACGACAGAGCCGGAGGGAGGTCTGGCGACCAGACGAGGGTGACGACGAAGCTGGAGGGAGGTCGAGTGACCTGACGAAGACGACGACGAAGCTGGAGGGAGGTCGTTCTTGTGCTATAAGAGTTATTGATTTAGGGATAGACATGGTGTTTTAACCATTGATAAATAAACCTTTATGGCTATGGAGAAATTCGGCGACCTAGTTGTAAACATGGTGTTTAGAACTAGGTGAAAGCATTGTCTTTGTTTATATGCTTTCCTATCATGTGCATACACACCTTGCACCACGTACACTCATTAAGTTTTTATTTCTCATTAGACTAATTATGCCACAAGTTGAGAGTCCTAGGAAACATTGGATTGTCAGCAATTATATCTACTCCCAACCGTCACCTTGGGGGTAGAATGTGCGCTTAAAACGTCTTGCAGGCAAGATAAAGACTCTCACTACAAGGAAAATTGGAGGATGGCTAAGATAAAAATGCTTTGTCTTCTTCTTCTATGACTAGCAAAATGCTAAGCATGGGGAAGACCCTGAATCTTCAACACGGAAGTGCAACTTGACGCTAGAAGATAGAATGATCAAGAGCATTAACGTCTCTGGATCAATGCGTAAGAAGCCACCGATCTCATCAAAATTCTGTGTGGTCTCAAAGGGAAAACACTGGATATTTTTGGATATTTAGAAGCCTCATGAAGTTACAGTTCCAACAAATCAAGAATCAAGACAATCGGAGGTTCCTACAAGCAGTTATGCCCGAATCACCGAGTGCAACACGTCCTGAAATCAGTTTTGGACAGCACACAGCGCTGAAGTAAAACGGACATAGCTCCCTTGTTTGAATTCCGTTTTCGATGAATGACCACACGTTGGAAAGGTAATTTCATAAACTTTTCAATAGAGCTATATTTAGATATATGTTTTGTTCTGGACAGAGGGGGAAATCCATGAAAAAGAGACAGCAAGGAGATGATGAGAAAAAGAAAGAGGAGATGGTGATGACAACATTGAAGAGAAGGGCGACCAATGACTCCATTAAGCATACAAGATCAAATTCAGAGATTTAGGAGCATTGATAAATCAAGACAAAAGCAAAGCCACATCGATATATGGAGATGTCGGAAGAAGTCAACGAAGAACTACAAAAGATGGTAACACCTCCATAGACCTTCTCTTTTCCAAACACAAATGCTTGTAAGTATGCCTTCAACCTCAACTAGGTGCAACCTTTTGTTTTTCTCTTCCAACAATAAGATGGCTACTAGGAGGACAACCTAGGTTTTTTTACTTTCAATAGATAGGCATGACCATGTATTCACCTCGATGTTTTATATTGCCTATGCTTACGGAAAGATGATGAAAGTTGCCGCTTTGTTTTACCTACATGAAGTTATACATGTCTTGGCTAATTGCTCTCTATAATATGATCTGAAAGTAATTTAAATACCGGCTCTTTTATTTGTGGAGGTGAAATGAATATGCTCTAGACCCACATACATATCTTTGCTGTTTGATTTAAGTTTATGGATAGCCGGATAACTTGTTGTTTTTATGAAAACTTAACTTTTATGCTATCTACATATTTGTGATGCTCTTGCAAAGTTCTACCTACCAAAGCCGCATACATATATGTTTATGATAACAAAACCCGTAGATTACAAACATATGTTTTGATGAGTTGGATTAGAATTGATTTCTATGGTTCGAGACTAAGAAGCCGGTCATTCCTTTGTGTAAGTTTTCATGCTAGCCTTTTTGTCCATGCATTGTGGGTTTTCACATCGAAAATCTCACAAACCTCGCTGGGCATCCACCCTAAACCAAAAACATCTTTTTGTGACCACCTCCTTGTCCACAACCCAATTTGAGTATGGAGTAAAATTCTCGATGGAGATTCAAATATTTCGCAAGATTATAGAATTTATACTTACTTTAGCAGTCATTTCCCCTCTCTTTTATGCTCGAGGATGAGCATTGTTCAAGCATGGGGGAGGAGTCATTACATCATCTCTGACAAATGCTATGTAAGTATTATGTTGCAAAAGTTCTGAGGAGCAAAAGAAAAAAAATAAAAATTAAAAAAATATGATGAGAAGAAAAGAAAAGTAAGAAAAAAAAGGAAGAAGAAAGAAAAAAAGAAAAATAAAAAAATATGAAAAGGAAATAAAATAAAATTAAGAAAAATAATAAAGATGCTCCTTGGTTCTTTTGCTTCATAAGTTCTCAAGTGCCTTACTCACAAATCCATACTCAAATCTTCCAACCATGTGCAATCCGATAATGAGGACTTCACTCGTGCCTTGGGATCATCCATTTGCCACTTGCACATGTCCGCCTATCTAAATGTGTGTGTTTCATCTCTCTCTCTCTCTTTCCAACATTTATTTTCCATGGCCTTTTTGACGAGTCTCGATAATTCCAATATGCCTCTCTCTTAATTTGACAATATTTCAGATGTATGTTTTGCTAGGATTGTTTTTAACCTTCCAAGCTCCACATAAGCCTTCCACTATCACATATGAGTAGATTAGGTTGAAAATAATCTAGTATAGGCTTGAGTGACTTGATGATATGAGTGTTTTCATGAGCTTTTGCAAGAGATTTCACTTATGTTGGATATGCATCTTTTTGAAAATTCTTCCATGTAACAAGGTAACGGTTTGAAGTTCACTTAAGTTTGAGAGCATCGTGCTTATTAAATGTGGCTTGTTCTTTATTGTTAGTCTATCTTCCATAATGAAAAAGAAGTCGGTCACAACTTGAACTTTAAAAAATAAATTCTTAAGAGAGAGCAATTTGCCTCGTCATGAATGACTAAGTGCAGGGACAACATTGGAAGGCAATGCTGATTTCCCTTTTAAGCAAGGATTACTTACTCGAGGACGAGCAAGGTTTAAGCATGGGGGAGATGTTGACGGTGAATTTCCGTCAACCTAAAATACTTGTTATACATTGGTTTCGATTATGATTTGCAACTAACCCGCCACTAGGCATACTAATGATGTAACAAGTTCACACTTGCATGTCGATTTTGGAGTTTGTTGTTTACGCAGGAAATCTACGCTAAAGAGGAGACTTTCAGGATAAGTTCACCAAGGCCCGACAAGAGTCAAGACACGCGATGAACATGACTCCAAATGACCCGAGGACCGAAGCATCAACGTGCAAGTCTTCAGGGACTCAACCAGAAAATGGTGAAGCTTGGATAGCAAGGATTCAAGCCTTAACCGTGAAGGAAACGACATAAAAGGCCCACATGCAAGTGCACACAAATAAGGAATCACGCGAGAAGCAACCGGGGAGGAAACCGGGGCCGAACCGGGCCAAAACGGGCCTGGGCCGACCGACCCAGCCCACTCCGGGCCCGGTTCGGCGCCCCCTTTGCCCTAGGTGTTCGTCTATTTATTGCCTCTTCCTCCGTCCGCCGCCACATCGAACAAATCATTCTACCGACGCCATTCACCAGAAAACCACCACCGCAAGATGAGGGAGAGAATTGGATGAGCTCATCGCAAGGATCAACGCTGGCGGAGTTCAGGAAGCAAGAGGAGGACTCCAAACCGCTGGCCTAGGGGTGTTCCCAAGCTTCATCGCCTCCATCTTCATCGACGACGTTCTCCGGAATCTCCATCACCTCCATGTGCTTCAATCCATGTAAGATGATGGGGTAATGTCTCTGTTCGTCCCTAGGGTTAGATGGATGCATGATATGTAATCTATACATGAACCTTATGCCAATCAATGCTTTATGGTCTATGTCTTCGCGTATGCTTTATTTACATATGTTTGCGCAACATGTGGTCTTAGTAGGGTTTGTGGTAATCATGGTGATTAGCTTAACCCTATGGATGCTTGGGCATAGATGCGGTTATACGTGAAAGTGTTTGATTACCTTGCGTAGTGATAGTACGGTGGAGGGAAAAGGCTTAGCGGCCGCATAATCACCATGAAGCTAGTGTAGGCAACACCCTTTTCATGTAGTAGATGCATGTTCATGTGATCCTAAACCCTAGGGAGGGAACGCTTATCTATCTTAATCTCTCTCTTGTGTCCACCCTTTGCCATCTAGTTTAACCTTAGATTTGTTTGATCAACTTAGGTTAGATTGTCTTTATCTTTAGATTAATACCCCTTTCAAAGGTTTCCCATCAACTAGATTAGTACTTGGTTAAGCGCTAGCAATCCCTTGCTCCGTGGATTGATAAGAACATAGGGAATCCCCGTGGTGAAAAAGGTGTAGGTCCGTACGCTTGCGGATCGTAGGTGGATACGAGTAGTATCCGTCAACAGCAAGGAAGGGGATACAACCCCTTTCTGCATGACCCTTCAAGAAGAGTGACCCTTTATAAGAAAGAAATTTAGGTGACACTCTAAAAACACATTGTTATCTGATGCAGGTTTGTGGACAGTAACAAGGTTTTCTTGGTGTACGTAACATGTAAGATATCAACAAGTTGAAGATTACGATCTCAGGTATGAATTGCAAATTGACCAATGTGTTTAATAGGCATACATGCACCGCTTGCGGTGTGGATTTAATCTGAACCATGGTACTTCTCACAATTTGCTAGTTTCTCTAGCTCTCTTGTGATGTGATCTATGGCGCCTGTGCCGGTGTACCAGTTGGTGTCGACGTGGTAGGAGCCACCTGTGGTAGTAGAAATATGCCTTTCATCAGGCGTGTAGTCTTCCTCAAATCGGTGCCAACACCGCTTAGCAGTGTGATCGACCTTGTAGCAGAACTGGCAGAGAGGGTGTGAAGTGCCACCGGTGCTCTTGTTCCCACGGCCACGGCCACGGCGACCACAGCCGCCACCTCCACCATTTCTACCTTTATGTTGATTGTTGGAGAAGTGGTTTCCGTTGTTGCGACTACCAATGTGGCTATGGTTTGCACCACGGCCACGGTTGTTGCCGCCATCATGTCCACCCCTATTTTCAGCATTTGCTAACGAACCATAATTGCCACTACCCCAAAGTTCCATGTGAGTTTCAAAAGCAAGAAGTTGTGTATAAAGTTCACTTACAGTGATTGTCTCCTTCCTCGCCAAGAGGGCAAAGATTATGGGGTTGAAGTCGAAGTCGAGCTCGGTGAGGATGTACTTAATGAGCTTTTCCTCCTCAAGTTTCATGTCGGCTGCCGCAATCTCATCTCCAAGAGTGTGCATCTTGCCGGCGTATTTTGCAACGGACTGGTTACCCTTTTGCGTCGTTGCGACAGCGAGCTGTGTCTTCACGGCCCTAGCTCGGTTATGATGAGTACATGGAATCAATCACAAACCAAAGGTTCATTGTCGTGTCTTGGGTAGCAAATTGGGCTAGAACATCTCATGCAAAGGAGCCCAGAACAAGGCTAGGGACTTGTTGATCCTTGACGTACCACTCCTCGTACGCCGCATTGGGGACCTGTGACACCCCAGGTTTTTAATTAGCGTCATTAATGCTAATGACTGGTTCAGCTGAGTCAAACCTACTGACATTGGTCAAACCATGGTCAACCTGGGTCGTCACCTCAAAAATCTCATCAACAATCCCTAATGGCCCTCTTGATCAAGTCAACACATGTGGTCAAACCTTGGTCAAAGGCACGGTCAAACCCTGCTTAAACCCTAATGTCCTTAATCTCCCTCCGGAACTTTTGCCGCGTTCTCCAAATTTCACCAAAACACTTCAAAATCTCCCAATGTAAAAGTTGCCTAGTTTTTGAGGAACACAACTTTGCTTTTGGGTGGCAGTGCAAATTTGGAGTGGAAAATGGTGAAAAACTTGGTCAAATGCAGATTTTACTATTCATCAGCGCTCTACAAAACCAGAACTTTGCTTGAGTTCCTGATCAAACCATTGAGAAAAACATAGGACGGCCTTTGTAAAAGTTGTAGAGGGTACTTCACACTACAACTTTCGTTTTTGGAGAAAATTTCGTCCAATTCAAATTTTTTAAAAAATCCACGGCCAAACCGGTGTTGACTGGTGGCTTCCAGGGCCAACCGGCGCCATGGCGCTCTGGAGCGCCGGCGCAGGTCGCGCGCGCGCCTAGCGTGTGGCCGAGCGGCCGTGCTCGCCCTCGGCGTCCGGGCCCACACGACCGCATTCCGAGACCCTGCACCCCGAGGCCACGCGTACCGAGGCCGTGCTCACTCCGAGGCGTCTTGAAGCCCATGCTCGCCATGTGTCGCATCGCTGTTGACACCCCGCCGGGCCCCTGTCTGCGCTGCCCACCAGGCATGTCATCTGCCGCGGTCAAGACCCCCACGTTCGCCCCCTTTCTTCAAGGCTAAGCCTCCGCGCCCCGCACGCTCAGCTCGCCGCCTATTTAAGGCCGCCAAGCCGCCCTCGCGTGCGCTCTCCTGTCTCCGTCTCTCGGTGTTCGCCGTCACACGCCATTCTTGCGCCACCGTCGAGCTCCATCGCCAACACGCCGCCGGAGTCGGCCAACCACCCCTAGCCCTTCCCCACACGCTAGCACACCCTCCCGAGGCACCAGCCACCACGCATTGCCACCGAGCACGCCGGAATTGCGGCCGCAGCGGACACACCGCCGTTGTCCCCTCGCTGGGCACCACCGGAGCCGACCCCGCCTCCAAAACCACCGTCAATCGGTCGCGGGTGAGCCCAATCGTGAATTTGTGTTGCTCGTTTGCCTCTGTGGGCCCCACATCACCGCCGAAGGGCATGGATGTGAGGGAAAGGTTGCTTCGAGTGCTTATGTGTGAGAATCGAGGGTATAGTTGTGAAAGTCAGAAAGTTTCAGGGACCTATTCGAAAGTTGAAACTTCAATAGTGTTGTTGTTTTGCTGAAACTTGTAAAATCCGTAGAAATTTGTAGAAACATCATAAAAATGCAAACCAATTTTGTTGGACTCCTTGAGAAAAACGCTACAACATTTATAAAGCATGGCCATAGTTTTTCCTAATAGTTTTTGCATGAAAAATACGAAACTGAAAAACCTAGATCTGATGTATCTCAAAATCTACAAGTTCTCTATAGATTAATTTTGGATATGTTGTGTATTGTGACATTCTTAGCTCCTGTACCAAAAATTGCACAAAGTGTCTGAGTAAATCTTTTTATATGAATTGTTTTCTATTTACACAGAATCTGTCCTAATGATTTTTGTAGCTAAAACTAATTAGATTTTTGTGCCCAACTTATGCATGTTGTCTTTTTATGCCAAAATGCACCTCTTGTGAATTAATCATAATTTTATGATTGTCATAAATATTTATTCTTGAAATGTGCTTGATTTTCTTTGTAAATGCATAACCCAAGATATATAGAAGCTCTACATGTATGTGTTGAATTCCTAGCTTAGTTTTGGACCAGATACCATGTGTGAGAAAGTTGGAATCATTTTGAGGTGTATTTATTTTTTATGCATTTATCATGCTGTGGTAACTAGCTTTTGTTATTTTCGTTATAATTAATTTCATAGCTCTCCTAAGTGTGCATGTGTGTTGAGTGGCTTTGCATCAGTGTTTAGTGCTTAATAAGCCCTTTCACTGAATTTTATTAATTAATTTTATGAATAAAAGTTATGAAAGCAATTTAAAGCTTAATATTAAGTTAAATGGGAAAATCACCGACCACACGCCTAATAACCCATGTGTGGATTAAATCATTTTAAAAAGATAAAAACCAACCCATTGCTGTTTGTGGAATTTAAATTAATTTATTCAAATAAATATGTACACAATCACTATCAAAAAGAATAAATAATAAAGAACCGCATATTGTTCCTTTTTGGAAGAGTATGTTGAATGTATTTCTTATCTAGGTGAATGTGGTCAACCATACACCCCATGGTTGTCATTTGTTGATTGTAATTAATTAAATTAAAATCGTCAAATAAATCTTGCATTTGCAGCTTCATGTAGATCTTCCCTACGGTAGATATACGCTCGTGTCGGAATGAGGAGACGGAGGTGCTGAAGAAGAGTTGCAGTACTTGGATGTAGCTCAAGACCTGAACCAAAGTCCAGAAGGGCCCAAGGCCAACCTTGCCAGTGAAGGCAAGCCCCGGATCATTAACCTTGTCTTTTAAACTTATGCAATTATCCTTGTTATGATTTGGCATTTACGTTTCAGGAGTTGAATTGAAACCCTAGTTGCATGATCCCTAGGTACCTATGCTCTATCACTAGTATATTAGGTTGATAGCTGCTATGCTATAGGACCGGTACAAGTCGAGTGATGCTCGTCACTCGCGAGAATAGGTTCTTATGTTGGAACCATAAGATCTTTGTAAATGGATTGCTCATGTGGTAAGAGCATGGGATTTGGGCTCCGGTTCAGTGGCTTTCGTGGGCTAAGCTTTTGAACGTACTAAGCACTTGTCGGGAATGGGACCGGTAAGCCTAGTACCTTAATGAGACGGTGCGGGAACGGACCCTTACTAATCTTGAGTATTCACCTACCCGGCTAGCTACTGGGAAGGTGGGGTACTTGTGTGAAGCTGGGTGCCTCGCAGGGCATGCCAGCTAACCTTGTACCCAAGACTGTAAGCTTTGATCCCAACTCGAGGATTTTTGGGAACCGCCTGGTTGGTGGGCTCTTGGTGAGTACACCCTACTGTGTGTTTAGGTTTACCTTGCAAGGTTTAAATCAATCGATTGTCGGCCTCTCACCGTTATCTAAGACTGCTTAATCAACTGGCCATGATATCCCTTAATGATGGAACTCGGTGAAGTTTACTCCTTGAATTAATTGCTTGTACAATTCTTGATTGAATTAGTTGGCACACTTAGAAATGGTAATCAACTATAACTTGTGCTTAAATAATGAAAGTAAGGACATACTCTTTGTTGCTTTTCAGCAAAAGAACTCCACCGGCCAAAAGCCTCTCATGTCTAGAGTTGGTGATGTAATTATCACTCGACAATTAAGTTTTGCTGAGTATTAGTATACTCAGTCTTGCTGTATAACTGTTGTTGCAGGTGTTGTTGACCGGGCGGATGACGAGAAGTGATGGCATCACAGATGGCCTCCTATGATGTTTATCGTTGCGCTAGTTTATTTTATTTCACTATTTTCGAACTCTGAACCTTTTCTTCCTGTCTTGAACAATGGTTTGTAATAATTTAACCCTTAGGGGTCAATTGGACTTAAATTGGTGTTTGTACTCTGGACTCGCATTAGCGTGAGTTTTAATGCATATGTTCGATCCTCTGTGTGAATTCCAAGTGATTTACCGGGTGTTAACCCGATAACTAACGACTGGATGATACTT
Source organism: Cenchrus americanus (assembly GCA_947561735.1). Lineage (NCBI taxonomy): Eukaryota > Viridiplantae > Streptophyta > Magnoliopsida > Poales > Poaceae > Cenchrus > Cenchrus americanus. Next base: position 229,248,579 of record OX387244.1, read on the forward strand.
TACTATTGCTTAATGACCAAAGTGGATTGGTTTTAGGCGATAGTACGGTATTTTCCTAGGTGGGTTGTCACAGGACCTTGACATCCTTGTCGACCACATCCTTGCCATCTACCTCGGCAGCAGGGGCTGGTGATGTGCTAGTGAGGTGGCCTTCGAGATGCAATCCACGGACGACATCAAGGACTTGCACTTTCCACATGGTATGGTTGGATTTGGAAAGCTTCTCGGTGAAGGCTACACCTATCTAGGGATTCGTGACGGCATATGAGGAAGCCATGGTCGAGTTGGATCAATTTTAGGTAGATTTGTGGGATTAGGCTCTGATTACCATGTGAAAATAGAGGTGCAGAAGTAGGTGGAACGTCGTGCCTCTTAGTGCGACGGCTTCGTGTTATAAAGGCAAGGAACATCCCCTTGCATGGATTACAATCAGATAACGATGGTTTGTTACATGACTTGAGGTTTACAACAACTATCCAAATTTCCTATATATGATACTAACTAAACCAAGCCATGCTAACATCCATCGTTGTAATGCCCCATGTTTTTAATTAGTGTAATTAATGCTAATTATCTCCTTAACCAAGTCAACCATCATTAGCATGGTCAAAACCCTAGTCAACATGGTCAAAACCCCTAGTCATCATGACCTTTCCTAGAACTTTTGCCATGTTCTCCAAATTTCACTTAAACACTTCAAAATCGCTCCATACAAAAGTTGTGAATATTTTCAAGGAACACAACTTCCCTAATTGGCGGCATTTCAAATTTTGAGTGGAAACTGGTCAAAAACTTGGTCAATGACAGGGTCTGTAGATTTTGAAGTTGAAAATATTGCAGTTTTAAACGCACGGTCCCAGCCAAATTATTTGTCGAACACTATGTCACCCTTTGTAAAAGTTGTAGCCCATACTCCCATCTACAATTTCTATTTTTGGTGATTTTGAACTTTTGTTCAAAATTTTTGAGTTTGAGCCGGTCAAACTCGGGTTGACCGAGTGTTCCATGCGTCCTGGCACTCTGGAGCGCACCCTCGCGTGCTGACCGGCGCCCGGCAGTTCCGTGGTGCTGCCCCCCTCGGGCCCCGACGTCGAGGGTCGAGGCGGCCACGTGGCGGGCATGAGGCGTGGGTCGTGGTCTTGTTCCCAGACCCCCTCGAATGTCCTCGTGCCACGCGGGCCACGCCGTGCGCCGGACCACCCACCCCCTGTCTGCACTGTGCCGCGTTGGACCCCTCTGCCACGAGCACCGCCGCTGAGTCGCCTGTCCCCTGCGCGCATTACCCTTGCCCATGGCCCTACCTTAGTTGCGAGGAGAAGCACTCCAGACACCTATAAAACCAAGACGATGCTCGCTCCCGTGCACGGACGCCATCACCACCGCACACCATTAGTGTCGTCGCGACGAGCTACAATGTTGGGGTAGCACAACCCTCGTCTAATTCCTCCTTCACCTCCACGCCACCCCACCGAAGCTTCACGGGCCGCCCATTCGCCTCCATCGCCGGCCACCTCGCCGGAGACCAGACATAGGCAGTCACCGCCCATCTGCATCGCCGAGCCACCTCACCGGCTACCTCACTGTCCCAACTAAGCACCAGGAGCGAATCTGGGTGAGCCCCACACAATCTCTCTTTCCTTCCCCCACCTTAGCTCGCCGCCCCCTCGCCGGAATCCTAGTCGTCGCGTCGCCGGCTGCCCCAGGGGCTACATTGCGAGCCCAAATCTATTTCCATGGGCCTAGCTGTTAAACCAGACAAGGTGATAATGTTTTTCCTGGAAAGATTACACCTGGCTAGGAGTTGGAATGGGTGGATGATGACGAGTGATTGCATCATGGATGACCTCTTGTGATGTCTCTCGTATCGCTTAATTAATTTCTGAAGTTTTCGAACTTTGAACCTTTATTATCATGTCATGAATCATGGTTTGTAATAATTAAAAACCCTTATGGGCAGATTTGGATTTAGATTGTGTAATGTACTATGGACTCGCCTTCGTGTGAGTTTTAATGCATATGTTCGATCCTTTGTTTCTATGTAAGTGATTTCACGGAGCTTGACCCGACAACAACGACGAGCTAATTTTATGTTAGTGCTTAATGATCAAAGTGGATTGGCTTAGGCATTAATGTGAGATTATCTTGGACGGGGTTGTCACAATTGTGTACATCAAGATTACAACGTAACAACTACCTTATGTAACACTCCTACCACATAATGGAGGTCCTGCCAACCACTCTCTAATACCTAGATCTATTCTTGGTATAATATTCCCGCGTGGACGCACCAAAACTCTGGCGCCACATGGGATCGACCATCGCCATCGGTGCTAGGCTCGGTGATAAGACCTAGGAGCACGAGCCCCAATCGTCCTTTTGCGAGACCACGGCAGCGGCGGCGCTAGCCTAAAGTCGGGGGTTATGTAAAAAGACTGGCTCACAGACGGCTTACAGTTGTGCGTTGTACATGTCCTTAGGCCAGTCTTAGTCCACAGTTACCTAGCTGAGAACTAGGTAATGGTGCTTAGTTTCATGATGATGAAACTTCTCTTATATATCATGATTCATGAAACTTTTCCTTCTCTCTATTCATAAATATCTTGTCACATAAACAAAATTGATGATGTAGTATGATAATTAATGTCCATAAAATTCTCCATAAGACCCCTTATTTACAACAATCGAAGTGAGTAGATAAACTTGCAATCACTGAAATTGTGTTTGTCCTAGCAGCATCAGGCATGCGTTCGAACAAAAGATTCCATTGGCTTTCATCAATGCATCATCGATACCGTAAACGACGCCGACATATATATACATGGCATGCCCGTAATAAGCATATCGTAAATTTCCTGTGACAAGATCACAAGAGCAAAGCTACGAAGCATCAGTAGTTTTTCATTACGCAGAATGGCTAGCGTTAATGATGGCAACGACTTGCATGTCCGAGTCTTGAGCCGGCGACTGGTAAAGGCCTCCGACTCCTCCATCAAGCCACACGTCCTTGCCGTTTCTAACCTCGACCTCATCCAGCAGACCATGCAGACTTCCATGTTCTGCATCTACCCCAGGCCGCCCACCAGCGAATAAAGCGCCGTCTTCGAGGCCATCGAGGCCGGCATACCGTCTTTCCTCAACCACTTCTTCCCGTTCGTCGGCCGCATCGCCACCAACCCGAGCTCCGGCCTCCCCGAGTTCCACTGCCACAACCGGCGCGGAGCTCGTGGTCGGCGACATGTGGAGTCAACTGAATCTTTAAAATATGTACTCTCTGGGTCCAGCAGTCGTATGGTCAAGACATGGAGTAACACAATCTTTAAAATGTACTCTCTGGGTATCCTTAATACAGAGCCCAACGAGAGCGTGATAGGGGGAGGCATCACCTCTGGTTTGCCTAGCACACGATAAGACTAACTCCAACAGAGGACGCATACGCTGACCCAAACCTAAAATGCCTTCGGCACAATACTTTACCTACCGAAAACACCCTCCAACAGCTGACCCAAACCGAGAGGACGCATACGCTGACCCAAACCTAAAATGCCTTCGGCACAATACTTTACCTACCGAAAACACCCTCCGACAGCTAACCCAAACCGACGACCCATTTTGGGCACCAGCCGGAACGAAAGGCAAAAATCAGTCGCTTGGAGAGAGGATGCGAACTTCTAGCGCGAGGAGCAGCCGCGGCAAGGAGAAGGACCCAGGTCCAGCTGACACTCCGGTGAGTGTGCCGCCCTTCCTTGCTCCCACCGGCGGACGCGGTGGCTCGAGCCTCCCGGCGTGGCCAGCGTTAGGGGTCGGGAGCTCTGCGCCAAGGACGACGACAGTGAGGTAGGGCCACCGCCGGCGCTGGAGGCCTCCCATGCCGCACCGAGCCGAGCAGGAGACCGCTGTTGGTGGAGATCGGGCCCGAAGGGTGGACGCCGACGCAACAGCCCCCTGAGTTCTTTCCCTCGCTTCGCCTACTATGACGAGGCTACTTCTACAACTGGTGCGAGGAAAGGAAATGCGGAAACACTTAGCAACACAGGAAAAGAAACAAGGAAGTACTCAGTAGACCGAAGACCAAAAGACAAGCGGACGCCTTCGGTGCTCTCTTCTCATTACAGTGTGTCCGTTTCATTACAAGGGGTTCACTATTTATAGGAGACCCCTGGCATAGTCATTTGCCTCAATTACACCTTTTCCGTTCCTGACAAACGGCTTTAAACACTTTACAAGGGTATAACAGTAACTCCCCGCGTCGTACAGGCCTCCAGCGTGTCTTCGTACGGCCGAAACACCTTTACACGCGGCACCCCTTGTCTCTCGCCCGTACGGTGCCCTCTTTACACGTTCGCGCAGCCACGTGTCCTGGAGCGTCGCACCTTCGGTACCGAAGCAGCCTAGGATCTTGCTCCGGTCGTGTCGTGCCTCTCAGGACATCTCGCCCGTGCTGCCACCGGCCCCGGACGAGATGCTTCCGGCCGGCGCGCAGCGCTTCTGGCTCTCTTGAACCTTCGTCGCCGAAGTGCAGCCACCTGTGCCTTCGGCACCGAAGGCCAGTACCGCCTCGATGGGCCACCTCTGCGCAACAAAGCTCACATAACCTGAACAACATTAGCGTTTCCGTCAAACCAGTATTGCGAAAACTTTCCTGCGTGACCGAAGCTGCGCGTGAGCTGAAATCGTCAGCCTGGCCAGACGTGGACGAGGCTTCCGAAGACCGTCTTCCCCAACAGTAGCCCCTCGTCAGTGAGGGCCGTCCTGTCCTCAAGATGGGCCGAACTTATGACCAACTCTTCTCAGGGTGAAGAATGGGCTTCGGAACTCCCACGGACGGCCCACGCTGACGCGGATCCGAGTAAAAGACGTGCGCTGCCCTTTGAGAATTTTACCATTGTGAGAAGTTGTCATCGGGGTAAAACGGTAAATTTGCTCGTCACCGACGCGATTATCGGCGCTTATTCACTATATAAGGGGGGTCGATCCTTGGGCTGCCCCACACCGCAGCCGAAACCTGCAGCTACGACGCTCGAGAGCTCCGAAGGCACTGCCGTAAGATTTCCTCTAGCCCCCGTTGCTTCTGTTTTCACTCCGCGCTTAGATAGCATACATGGCGCCGAAGCGGAGACGTGGTGCTGTCGCGAGGGAGATCGCGAAGACGTACACGTTCGGCCGGAGCCAGATCGACAAAACCGACATGGACTCCTTGGTGAAGAACCGCATGGTTGGGGCCGGCCGAGCCCCTGGCCGGGAAACCGTACCATGGTCGCGGGACAACGAAGTCATCATCTTCCGCGACCTGCTGTACGCGGGGCTTCGTTTTCCCCTGCACCCCGCCGTCGTCGACATTCTCCGGTATTTCGACATCTACTTGCACCAACTCACACCAAATGCCATCCTACGCCTGTCGGTGTACATGTGGATATGTCGGACCACAAAGATCAAGCCTTCTGCCGAAGGGTTCGCTTCGGCGCATCAAGTGCATCACCAGCGGCGGACGGTCTTCGAAGACGAGGGGGACCAATTCGTGAAGAAGGACTGCCAGTTTGGTTGTCTGAACTTTTCATACAAGTCCGACGTGGTGAGCCCCGTGACCGCGTACCGGAACAAGTGGCCCTCGGACTGGCAACAACATTGGTTCTACTACGCGGTGAGCCCCCTACTCCCGGAGGGTCTCACCCCCTGGCTACGAAGGAGCTGCCACCCCTTCATGAATCCTACGCGAAGAACCCTTCGTGCCCCGAAGGGGATGAGTTCGTGATGATGCTTCGATGGTTCGCGCGCAAGTACAGTACCCGCGACATCGTGGAGGAGTATCGCAGTATTCCGGTGTGCCCACTGGTGGATGGCTGGGCTGTGTCCGACGACGCCTGGGCGGACGACATCGGGGGTATACCCTGCCCCGATTGGACGAAGGTTTTTGGCTTCACCTCCGACCGTGAGTTATCTTGCGTCCCTCGGTGGATTTCACCTTTTTGCTATGTTTCGGATGCTTGAATTGCTGATCACTTGAGATTATTTATCCGCAGTGCTGAAGAAGAGGAAGGTGGAGGCCCACGGAGACTTCATCCTCGGTCCTGTCTCGCCGAAGGAGTACAAAGACACTGTCGCGGAGCTGAACGGATCTCTGACAAACCGAGTATTCGAGTTTTTCCAGATCAACCCCCCTGAACGCGTCGGATTCGCCAAACATCGTGAGGCAGCCGAGAAGAAAGCTGCGGCGCTTGCTGCCGCCGAAGCGGACGCTGAGGAGACGGCAACTTCGCCGCGCGCCGCTCCAAAGAAAACCGGCAGGAGGGGCGCCCCTGCTGTGGCCACTGCTACCGCCGAAGTGAAGGCCCGGAAGAAACGCGGCGGGCGGCCGGCGAACTCGCCCCCATCACCCAAGAGGACCCGGGTCGTCGACGTTGAGACAAGCCTCGTCGAGGACGTGATCACCGCCGTGCCGCTGCGTTTGGCTGCCCCTTCGGCGGGAGCCGGGAGGGAAACCACCGGGCCGCTGCTCGTACCCCTCAGCCCGAAAGAGAAAGATAGCAATGATGACTCGTGTCCTCCGTTGGTGAAGCGCCCCGCAGGCCGAGCCCCGTCGCCCTCGGCGCCGAAGCTCCTTGTGACAAAGAGGACTCCAGCTCCACCTCCACCAGCTCGTCGGGCTCGTCTTCTGACAGTACTGAGCAATCTGCCTCCCCTTCGGCCCCAGCTACCGAAAAAGATGATATCGTCGCCGAAGCCGGGGAAGATGAAGAAGAGGAGCCCGAAAGCAGTAGCTACCGGGTGACGCCGGAGGAGCCCCGAGCCGCCGCTGTCCGCCTCCAAGTTCCCGCCGAAGCCAAGCTGATTGGCGGGAAGACGATTCGTTTCCTGGGCTTGACAAGTGGCGGGCACGAGCGCCAATTCCTGGAGGAGGCAGGGGAAAGCTTCGCCATCCCTCATGAGGAGGAATTCTTCGGGAAGCTGAGCGCTGCCGAGCTCACTACGGCGTGCAGGGACCTGTCTCTAAAGGCCTTCATCGCCTCTTGATGCCTCGCCCGAAGGCTGGACCAAGAGAGCAGGGAAGCGAAGGAGGAGTCAGTCGCCGCGAATACATCGCTTCAAAATCGCGTGGCGGAACTGGAGGGGCGGCTTGCTGCCGAACAAGAGCGCACCCGGAGGCTGCAGTAAGAGAAAGAGGAAGCAGCGAAGTCCTCCGAAACCGCCCTTAAAACGCTGCGCCAAGAAGTGGAGGTCTTGGGCATCGCCAAAGAGGACATGCATGCTCAGCTTGTTGATAGGGAGGCCAAGCTAGCCGAAGCGCAGAAGGAGGCAAGCGAGTTAAGTGGCACATTGGAGCAGTACCGAGCAGATCATATACGAAGCGCAGAAACCTTCGTGCCGACATATTAGAGTTGCTGGGGCAATGCAACCTTGAAGCGTCGCCTATCCCGTTCCCCCAGTGCACCGTCGAAGCATTCTATGAATGGGTGGACGCCTGCTTTGACCTCGTGACCATGAACACGAAGATCTTTGGAGAGCTTGGGGCCGCGGTGGGGGTTCGTACACTTGCGTACTCTGTATGCTCGCTGGTTCCCGCGGATCGCCCCTCTTCGGAGAAGACCATCAGCAAGAGCGATCTTCGGCGCCTAACGAAAGACAACTATGAATGGCCCGCCGATGCTAATCTTGATGTTACGCAGCTCCCCGTGCTCCGAAGAATCTTGCCAAGAATTTTATGAACACCTTCTTCGCGCAGCGCGGGTATCGCCTTACGCTGGACGAGTCTGCTCGTCTGAGTGCTCAGGTTTGACGAAGTCACTCTGGTTCCTGCTTTGGAGCATTGCTTGTAATGCCTCTTCGTACCGGTGCTAACTTGTTGCCCTCGTTGTGCTGCAGATTAGGCCTCGGTTACAGGACCGTGTTTACGATCGCCTTCGGTACGCTTTGGCGGTACTCCTCCCTTTCCCCGGTTCATGGCGGAGGGCAGCTGGATCGCTATGCCCGGAGTTCCTCTTATCACCGCCGGAGGCCCCGCCGCTGCTGCAAGGGAAGAGGGCGAGGTCACCGGCATTCTTGGTGATGAGGCTGGCGTTGCAAAAGACACGACGACGCCGACAACCGAAGGGGAGCGCGTGGACGGGGCATCGGGACCTGCCGCTGAAGTCGACCGTGCCAAGGCTGCCGAAGAAACTATTCCTCCCGTGCCTGCTTCCACCAGAGCCGCACCCGGAGTTGAGTCTACGCCCATGCCTGTCGAGGCCGCTGCGGTCGTCGCCATCACCGAAGAGGACACCGGGGCAGACGCTTCGGAGGCCGCGCACGCCGCGGAGCTTGAGGCCGCGTTGTTGGCCGCCGCCTCTCCCGGCGCGAGAGGGGAGCCCGCCGACGCAGCCGCCGCACCAAGTGAAGCCCCCGACGCAGCCGCCGCACCAAGTGAAACCCCTGTCGCAGCCACGCCAAGTGAAGCCCCTGTCGTCACCGAAGGAGCTGAGGTCTGAAGAGCACCAGGCTTGACCTTGTAATTAGACGAAATGCCTCCTTCTGGAGTTGAGATTTTTGTAAGAAACACTAATGTAAGGTATCTCTGCGCAGGTTCCTTCGGTGGTACCTACGCAGGGAGCCGAAGGTGGGAGCAGTTCACTTTTGCCCTTAAACTCTCTTTTCGTTGCGCCTAATGTATGGACGAAATTTAGCATACGCCACCCTGGCGTGTCGTACTCAGAATTTTTGTCGTATCGCGCGGAACGCTACCGCCTTCACAATGAAGCCGCCAAGCGTTTCTTTGCGGACTTTTCGAAGGATTCCGCACGACGGGAGGCCATCCTTAGAGAACGAGCCGCCCGTAGGGCGGCTAAGCAAAACTTAGTGGACCCCTTCGTACCCAAAGGGGTTGTTCCAAAAATAGAACCGATCGAAGAGGGGGTCCTCGGACCGCCCGAGTATGTGTATTTAATTCCTGACACCTCGTCGGAAAGCTTCGCAGCTGTAAAGGTTGAAACGGAATGACCGCCCGCGCACTGACCATGATCTCGTCTTCGGCGCAGGGCAGATGCCTACCGATAGCGAGCTTCGGCAGATGGCATTGGAGATTATAGATATGGCGTATCTTCGCTTGATCGATGAGATCTGCGAAGACGTCCTTAACGAAGACTGATCGTTCGGAGGGGCTGGCTGATCATGACCCCGCGTCGCGCTATGAGCTGCCGCGAAGACTTGAAGTGATTGGCTTCGGAACTCCCCCCCGGAAGTGTTCACGGCACACTGGAGCGACGCGGCGCTAACAGATTTGTAAAGTGTGTGCTTGTGACGAACTATAGTGTGATTGCATTATTGTATCATTGTAAAACTTGTATTGTTGTACCTAAGTACATTGTATATTCAAAAAGTAATGAGAGAGGAAAACGAAGGTTTCTGTGCCCATTATTTGTGTCCTTCATTTCCGCGCCGTCAACGTGATTTTCCGTAGGAGTAATGCCGCTTCCTGCCGGCGACACTATCATTGTGTCTTGCTCGAACGAAGGTGTCCCTGGGCGTGTTGAGACGAAGTGCCGCCGCGCTTTCCCTCCGGACGTAGCTTATACCGGACGCCTTGCCCTTGATGTGTTTTCACAAAGATCAACTCATTCGGGTCAGAGCCGACTACGCTCCAGACATGCATTTCCTTTGGCCAAATCGCGACGCTTAGGTCGCATCGAGCGGGTTCACTTTCCGCTAGGTTAGGATCCACACGACGCTCCAGGCGTGCATTTACCCAGGACAAATCGGGGCCTCGTGCCGCGTCACGCGGACTTCATCTTCGGTCAAATCTAGACCGACACGACGCTCCAGGCGTGTGCTTACTCAGGCCACATCGGGGCCTCGTGCCGCGTCAAGCGGACTTCATCTTCGGTCAAATCAGGACCGACGCAACGCTCCAGGCGTGCGCTTACTCAGGCCAAATCGGGGCCTCGTACCGCGTCAAGCGGACTTCATCTTCGGTCAAATCAGGACCGACGCAACGCTCCAGGCGTGCGCTTACTCAGGCCAAATCGGGGCCTCGTACCGCGTCAAGCGGACTTCATCTTCGGTCAAATCAGGACCGACGCAATGCTCCAGGCGTGCGCTTACTCAGGCCAAATCGGGGCCTCGTACCGCGTCAAGCGGACTTCATCTTCGGTCACGACGATAAGTGACAGGCTTGGCACGGGCGCACCTAATGCAGTTCGTGCCCACGCCGTCACTTACCCCGCCGAAGGCCACCTCGAAGACTATGCTCCCCTTCGGGGGGGCATAGCTTCGTCAGCGTTGCGCAAGCATGCTCAGAAAAGAGAAAAATTCTTGGCACGAGGGTTGGGGGAACACTGACTTATATTACATGTCAGAAATAGGGTACAAAGGGCCGCCTCGTTAAAAACCTCATACTTCGTGGATCCAGAGGGGAACCACGAAGTCTCCCCCGTGAGGAAAAGAGTACGTCCCCCACTACTTAATGTACATATGTTACAGACTCCTGAACATAACTAAAGAAAAAAAAGGGACTACTATAACTCAATCTTCACTAGCTGCCCACGACAACTTCAGACGAAGTATTTCTGAAGCATGTCCACATTCCAAGTGTAAGGCTCTTCTTCGCCAGTCAACCGGCACAACTTGAATGCTGCTTCGTTTGCTGTCGCGGTTGCTATGAACGGGCCTTCCCACTTCCCGTGCATTTTGCCCTTCAGCTTTCCCTTCGGCACCTTGCGCAGCACCAGATCCCCTGACCGTATGAGCTTCGATCTGATCTTCTTGTTTTTCCACCTCCGGGTCTCATCTTGGTAAGCCGCCAGGGTTTGGGGCCGGAGGGGGTGTCCCTCCACGTGCCCAGACACAGTTCTTCATGCAGCATGGCCTCTTCCCCGTACAACAGTTTGAAGGGCGAGAACTGGGTGGTCCTAGATGTAGTGGTATTATGGGACCAGATCACTCTCGGTAGCTCTTCGGCCCACTTGCTCTTAGGCAGATCAGTGATGTTCCTTTTTATGCCGGCGAAGATGACTCCATTTGCCCGCTCCACCGCCCCATTGGACTGCGGGTGGTAAACCGAAGCGAAGCACAGCTTGGTCCCCAAGTATGTGCAGAATTCCTTGAAGTCGGTGCTGTCAAACTGCTTGCCGTTATCCACGGTTACTTCGTGCGGCACACGGAAACGGCATACGATGTTCTACCAGAAGAACTTCTGTATTGTGGCCGAAGTAATGCTCAACAATGGCTTCGCTTCAACCCACTTGGAGAAGTATTCGACCGCCACTACTGCATGAGTGTAATTCCCGGGTGCCGTGGGAAGCGGGCCGACGATGTCAATGCCCCAACGAGTGAAGGGCCACACCGGTGGTATCTGTTGTATCTCGTTTGAGGCGAACTTTCTGTAGGGCGCATGGCGCTGACACTCTGGATAGTGGCGCACTATGTCGTGTGCGTCTGCGACCGCCGAAGGCCAATAAAAACCCTGGCGAAAAGCCTTCTGCACTAAGGCCCTCGTGCCGAGGTGGTGTGAGCACATGCCGCTGTGGATCTCATGGAGTAGTTGCTTGCCCTCGGTCACCGATATGCACTTGAGCAGTGGGGCGCACACACCTTTTCGGTACAGGTTGCCATCAATGAGGTGATAGTTTCTTGCCCTGATGGCCACTCTCTTGTTGGTGACGCCATCTTCGGCTTCATAGTAACCCCTGACTACCGCTACTATCGGGGGGCGCCAGTCCTCACTTTGTATGGCATTCACAAACTTGGGGGGCGCTGCTTCGTCGGCGGCGGATTTCACAGTTGTTGTTTCGTAGAAAACATCCGGGGGCAAGGGGTCAAGCAGAGCAGTTGCCTTCGCAATAGCATCGGCTTCTTTGTTGTAGTTTCTGGGAAAGCTTCGCACTGTGATGCCGATGAAAAATTTTTCCATGCTTCGGACAGCCTGCAGATACTTCATCATATCAGGATTTTTTGCCTTGTAAGTTTTTCCGATATGGCAGGCGACAAGTTCAGAGTCTGTCAGTATGACAAGTCTTCTTGCTCCCACGGCCCTGGCCTTCCGAAGTGCGAGCAGCAAGCCTTCGTACTCTACTACATTGTTTGTGCAGTTGTCATAGCTCAGCCGTAGGGCATAACGAAGCTTGATGCCCGAAGGGGACTTTAAGACTGCTGCGGCCGCTGACCCAAGATGGCAATATGCGCCATCGCACTGAACTTCCCACACTGGTTCCGTGACTACGGCCTCCCCCTTCGGCGCCGAAGGCGTCCAGTCGGCTACGAAATCAGCGAGGACTTGAGATTTTATCGCACTGTGGGCGACGAAGTTTATGACGTGCTCCGCCAATTCTGTGGCCCACTTGCCCATTCTTCCCATGGATTCCTTGTTCTCAAACATGTCACGAAGAGGGAAAGCTGTAGGGACTGATACATTGTGGCTCTGGAAATAATGCCAAAGCTTCCTTTTTGCCATTACCACAGCATACGCCATCTTCTCCATTTTGGAGTAGAAGAGTTTTGAGCCGCTCAGGGCTTCGGAGACATAATAGATGGGGAACTACTTTAGAGCATCTGCCTCCTTCCGCTCTTCCATGAGTACTGCACTGACCGCTGAGTCGGTTGCTGTGATATATAGCAGTAGCTCAGCCTTCGGCGATGGCTTGGTCATGACTGCCGAGTCTTCAAGGTATTTCTTGAGGTCATCGAAAGCTTGCTGTTGCTCTGGACCCCATTGAAAGGTTGAGTTCGCGCGAAGCACTTTGAAGAAGGGCAGGCTTCGCTCGGCGGCCTTAGGGATGAAACGGTTCAGCAAGGCTATTCTGCCTGTGAGTCTTTGGACCTCCTTTCTGCTGCTTGGGGGCTGCATCCTTCATAGAGCTTCAATCTTTTAGGGGTTTGCCTGAATGCCCCGCTTGGAGACCATGCATCCCAACAATTGCCCTTTCTGGATGCCGAAGATACACTTCTCTGGGTTGAGCTTGAGGTCGTTTCGTCTCATGTTGTCAAAGGTCTCAGTCAGGTCTGCAATGTGATCTTGCTCTTTTTCACTCATGATGACGATGTCATCAACATAAGTCGAGGCGTTGCGCCCCAGCTGGCTGCCCAGAATCAGCTTCATCATGCGGTTGAAGGTAGACCCAACATTGCGAAGGCCCTCTGGCATCCTGACGAAGCAAAAGATGCCGAAGGGGGTTGTGAATCCAGTTTTAGCTTCGTCCTCCCTTCGCATCCACACCTGGTGATACCTAGAAAAACAGTCCAGGAGGCTCAGCATATCACAACCGGCTGCCTGATCAATGATGACGTCGATCCTTGGCAGCAGGTAGGGGTCCTTCGGGCATGCCTTGTTGAGTTCTGTGAAGTCAATACACATGCGCATGTTGCCGTTCTTCTTCGGCACCATCACTACATTGGCCACCCAGACGGGGTACTGCACTTCTCTGATGATTCTTGCGTCGAGCAGCTTTTGCACTTCGGCCTCCGCAGACTTGACCCTGTCCCCTGACATTAGCCGCTGTCTCTGTAGCTTTGGTTTGACCTTCGGGTCGGTGTTAAGAGCATGTTCTATGACCGAGCGGTGGATGCCCGTCAAATCGGACTTGGACCATGCGAATACATCCTGGTTATTACGGAGGAACTGCAAGAGCCTTCCTTCGTCCTCCATGCTGACTTCGGTGCCTATCATGACGGTCCTGCTTGGCACGTCCGCGCACAGGGGGACAGTCTTCGTGACATCGATGGCTTTCATGCGCTCGGCTTCAGCCCCTTTCATGGATTGCCTCATTTGAGCCTCGGTCCTCTGCTCTTCAGCTACCGCGGCTTCGCTGCCCTCGTCTTCGTTGATGACATGGACTTGTCTGTTGTGCACCGACGTGTTGCGCTCGGCACTTCGGGCCTCCTCCTGGCTGCCATACACCGAGATCACCCCCGCCGTCGTTGGTATTTTCATCAGCAGGTATCCTTGATGGATGACCACTGCAAACTTGTTGATGGTGTTGCGGCCGAAGATGGCATTGTACGGGTACACAAAGTCAACAACATCGAAGGTTATGACCTCTGTTCTCATGGTGGCGTCTTGGCCGAAGGTCACATTGACGTCAATCTTGCCCAGGGCTTCGATCCTCTTGTTACCTGAAGAGTATCTTGGCACCCTAAGTGGGTTTTGGTGATATAATGACACACACCTAAGTGGCTAATGAATTTACCTAGTCCATGAGCAGGTATTAAAATTATGTATGGCATCAAGCACAACTCGTTGACTACACAAAAGGAAAGTGGTGCTCTAAAAGGATTCCTAAGAAGGCTCATTTATTTTTACTTTTGAATTTGAGTCCTAGGAATGTCGTACTATCAAGAGGGACAGGAATTATGTCTTCCAAGGGTCGAACAGGTGCTCTAGTTGCTAAAACAAAACCTATGAGAGACACCTTTGCACCAACACATACACGGGGATCTTTTCTTGGGTGCTGGCCTTGGAAGGCCGGAGTGTCCGGGTTTTACCCCGGAGACTCCGGACTTCCCGGAGACTCCGGGTTTATCACGGATACTCCGAGTCATAAAGCCTCAACAGCTATATTCTGGGTGAGGGGGTATAAAAGCCCCCTCCACCCCTTCATTTACTTCTCTCCCTGCCATTTTCGTCCTGAACTGTTGCAAACTTCATTTACTCCTCCCCTCTCTCCCTTTGGCTCAAAGTTGGTGAGATTTGTTGTGGGAGTTAAGGAGGATTTGAGGGCAAGGGCTTGGAGAGTGCTAGTGAGCTGATTTCCCATCTCTAGAGCACCTCGTTCTTCGCTTGGTTGGCAAAATTCGTGTTTGTTACTCTTGGAGCTTTGAGCTCCTAGCCGGCTAGGCGTTGCCTTCGAGCATCCAAAGGTTGTGGCTGCCCAAGGAAGTTTGTATCACCCCGACATTGAGTAAGTAACTCTAGCTCGATCTTCGTGGTCGCTAGAGGGAGGAAAGTGACCTAGGTGTAAAGGTCCACCCTTCGTGGGTACCTCAACGGAGACGTAGACCTCAAGGTGTGAGGTTGAACTCCGGTAACAAATCCTGTGTCTCTTGTGCTTGTTCATCTTGTTGCATGCTTGTTTCTCGCTTGAACACTTATCTAGGGTTTGGTGCCGATCTACTTCGTGTTGAGGTTTCTACAGGTTTTGAGTGCATTACCTATTTTCACAGATTTACTTTTGAGCAAGTTTAAATCCTGTCGTTTTAATTCCCCCCTAGTAGGCCGGACAATCCGGACATTTTCCCGGATTCTCCGGATTTCCCGGATTATCCGGAAAAATATCCGGAGTCTCCGGACCTGGGTCTAACAGCTGCGAAAAAGTTTGTGATTTTCAGGTTCGACTATTCACCCCCCTCTAGTTGACATCTTGATCCTTTCAATTGGTATTAGAGCTTGGTGCTCCGTGTTTGAAGCCTAACCGCTTGGAGTTAAGAAGATGTCAAATCCAAATGATCAAGCCATACCTCTCGCCGAAGGTGATCCCGTCAACAATGTTGTTGGCATGCCTCCTCCCCCTCGAGGAGACAACACCCGTGGTGCAAGCACTAGTCATCAAGCGCACGGACGAGGTGATGAGTCCTCCGATAGTGAGGACGAAGAGTTCGATGATGCAAGATCCACCCGCTCCGCTCGACGACCATCAAGGGATTACACTCGAACCTCTTTCGATTATTCTCGCTTATCCTTTAACCATCCATCGGGTTCTAGCCACATTGGGAAGATACCCCAATTTGATGGAACCGGCTATTCCAAGTGGAAGAACTCGATGGAGGAGTATTTGATGGCGGTGAATCCCGCACTTTGGACTATTGTGAACAGGGGTATTACATTTCCAAGTGGCGATGCGACGCTAACTCAAGATCAAGCAAATGAGATACAAAGAAACTATCAAGCCATCTGCATCATCAAGAGTTCACTCACGGCCAAAGAATATGACAAGGTAGATGGATTGAAGTCCGCCAAAGAAGTGTGGGACACCTTGTTCATCAATCATGAAGGGACAAAGCAAGTAAGGGAAGGAAGGATCCGAGCCTTGGAAAGTGAGCTCAACCGGTTTGTCATCAAGGATGATGAATCACCACAAGACATGTACAACCGATTGACAAGATCATCAACAAGATCAAATCACTTGGAAGTACAAGATGGGGAAGAAGAGAAGTGGTTGACAAGATTCTCTCCGCTTATATGGCAAGGGATGTCCAACTCCCTACTCTCATAAGGGAAAAGAGAGGATTCAACAAGTTCACTCCGGCGGATGTGATTGGAAGGATGGAAGAACACCTTATCACCGTCAAGGAGTCCAAGCTCTCACAAGAAATGTCAAAGATGCATGAACAACTTGAGAAGAACAAGGGAGTGGCCCTCAAGGCATCTAGCAAGGACAAAAGGTCAAGCTCATCAACCTCAAGAATCATGACCGAGGAAGATGATGATGAAGATAGTGACATGGACATGACTCCCGAACAAATGGCTCTCTTTGTAAGGAAATTCAACAAGATGTTCAAGAAGGGTGGCTTCCTCAACAAGAGCAAGGACAAGTACAAGATCAAGACCAAGAGAACTTCAAAGAGACCATGCTTTGGGTGTGGCAAGGAGGGACACTTCATCGCGGAGTGCCCTAACATAAAAGTGAGGAGAAGAGACACCAACAAGTTTGACAAGAACAAGAGAAAGGAAGTTGGTGAAGCTCATTTGGGTGAAGAATGGGATTCAAATGATGATAGCTCCGACTCCGACATAGAAGTCGGTCTTGCTACCATAACCATTAAGGAACCAATCAACAAGTCATCACTATTTGAAGATCTCACCGATGATGAAGATAATTTCACCCACACTTGCCTCATGGCTAGGGGCTCCAAGGTAGACACTCCCACCCCGCCCCTAGATGATGATAGTGAAAATGATTTCGACTTTGAAAAAATGATCACTAGTTTTGGTAAAAAGGCAACTAAGAAAATCATGTTTTTAATGAAAGAAATTGAGAATAGATATGGGACTCTTGAGGTGCAAGAAGAACTATTTAGACTTGAGCGGGAGAAAACCATTGCCCTTGAGGATGCCCTTGTAATTGAAAAGAAGGGTTTCAAGGTGCAAGAGGACTCGCTCAAGGAAAAGGAGAAAGAAATTTTTATCCTCAAGAAATCCCTAGCTAAAGATAAGTTGTTGGTAGATGAATTAACTAGGGAATCTTTCCTAGCTAAGGATGCTTGCAAGAAACTTGAGGATGAAAAGCTTGAACTTCAAAAGAGCTTTGATAGCTTAAAGACTAGTCACATAGCATTAGAAGTTCAACTTGACAACCTCAAGAACAATGCTACAACTTCATCTAATGATGCTCTCTCAAACTCTCAAACATCAACAAGCAAAGGTTGTTCTAGATGCTATAAATTTGATATAAATGCTTGTGCTACTAATGTTGCCGAGATGAATGCCATGAGAAAGGAAATTTCTAGGTTGTCAAACTCTCTTATAATTGAAAAGAAGAAAGAACCCAAGAGAGGTGAGTTTGAAAACCACACCAAAGGTTTTGGGTCAAGCTAAATGAAGAAGTTTGGCTTTGAGGATGGGAAGGGGCTTGGTAAGCAAGAACAAGGTACAAAAGACCCCATCCCATTCATCAAGAACCACCACACCAAAGGTATGGGAACAAGAAATGTGGTGCACGGCATGAAGCAAATGGGTGTCAAGAAGCATGACAACCATGTAAGATACAACACTCCAATCAAGTTCAAGAGCACCCAAGTAACCTCACAAGCACCACCTTCAAAGCCAAACAAGTCAAACAAGAAGCCCAAACCTCATGCATCACAAGATAGTTTTTATGCCGATTATGTGTTGACTTGGAACCACAAGGGTAAGGTGGTTGCCAAGTATGTAGGGCCTCGCACAAAAGGGACAATGATAAAAAGGAGTGTGTGGGTGCCCAAGATTCTTGTGACTAACACTCTAGGACCCAAATCCACTTGGGTACCTAAAACACAAGCATAATTTGTTTTGTAGGCATACTCCTCCAGTGGAACAAAATGGGTGATTGATAGTGGATGCACAAATCATATGACCGGGGAGAAGAAAATGTTTACATCTTGTGATATGATTGAAAATCCTACGGAAAGCATTGCCTTTGGAGGCAATGGTGGAGGAACGGTTGTTGGTCTTGGTAAAATTGCTATCTCAATCAATCATTCAATTTCCGATGTTTATTTGGTTGAATCTTTGGACTACAACTTGTTGTCTGTCTCACAACTTTGTGAGATGGGCTACAATTGTTTGTTCACAAATGAGGGTGTGACCGTCTTTATAAGGGGCGATGACTCCGTTGCCTTTAAGGGTGAACTCAAGGGAAGGCTTTACTAGGTGGATTTTTCATCGAATAAAGCCCAACTTGATACATGCTTATTGGCAAAGTCTAGCTTGAGTTGGCTTTGGCATCGCCGACTAGCTCACGTTGGGATGAACAATCTCAATAAGCTTCTAAAGGGGGAACACATCCTAGGACTAACAAACGTTCATTTTGAGAAAAATAGAATTTGTAGTGCTTGTCAAGCCGGAAAGCAAGTTGGTGCTCCTCATCCCGCCAAGAACATTGTATCCACCACAAGGCCATTGGAACTACTTCACATGGATATCTTTGGTCCGGTAGCCTATGTTAGTATTGGGGGAAACAAGTATGGATTTGTCATTGTTGATGATTACTCTCGGTACACTTGGGTATTCTTTATGAAAGACAAGAGCAAAGTTCATGAAATTTTCAAGAAATTTGCAACAAGAGCCCAAAATGAGTTTGATGTGAAGATCAAAAGAGTAAGAAGTGACAATGGCACCGAGTTCAAGAACACCAACATTGAAGAGTATCTTGATGAAGAAGGCATTGGTCATGAGCTCTCCGTCCCATACACTCCACAACAAAATGGGATTGTAGAAAGAAAGAATAGAACCCTCATTGAAGCCGCAAGAACCATGCTTGGCGAGTACAAGACTTCGGATAGTTTTTGGGCGGAAGCAATCAACACGGCATGTCATGCTATCAACCATTTGTATCTCCACAAGCTTCGCCACAAGACCGCCTATGAGCTCCTAATTGGTAAAAAGCCTAATGTCTCCTACTTTAGAGTTTTTGGTTGTAAGTGCTTCATTCTCAACAAGAAGCCCAAAAGCTCCAAGTTTGCATCTAAAGTTGATGAAGGTATCTTTCTTGGTTACGCCTCAAATGCTCATGGCTATCGTGTCCTCAACAAAACCACCGGTTGTGTTGAAGTCACGTGTGACTTGACGTTTGATGAATCTAATGGCTCTCAAGAGGAGCAAGTTGATGAATTGTGTGTAGGCAAGGAAGTACCCGCCGAAAAGGCTATAAGCGAGAATGGCCATTGGAGAAATCAAGCCTCAAGAAGAAGATGATGAAGATCGCATTATTGAAGATGCAAGCAGGCCCCGCCCCGCTCGCGCAACCCGGAGTATCCGGATTTTCCGGAGACTCGGAGATAAGCCCGGAGACTCCGGACCTTCTGCTGAAGCTCCACAATGTAGTCAAGAAAATGAAGACTTGATTCCACAAGAAGTGTCTGACCCACATCCAAGAGTTCGACAAAGTGTTCAATGAGATCATCCCGTTGATAACATACTTGGAAGCATTCGTAGAGGGGTAACAACTCGTTCAAGATTAGAAAATTTTTGTGAACATTACTCGTTTATTTCCATGTTGGAACCTCTTAAGGTTGAAAATGCTCTTGGAGATGCTGATTGGGTGATGGCCATGCAAGAAGTGCTCAACAACTTCAATAGGAATGAAGTCTGGTCCTTAGTGGAACACCCCAAACAAAATGTGATTGGAACCAAGTGGGTGTTTCGCAACAAACAAGATGAAGACGGCGTGGTGACCAAGAACAAAGCTAGATTGGTTGCAAAGGGTTATACTCAAGTAGAAGGCTTAGACTTTGGAGAAACTTATGCACCGGTGGCGAGACTTGAAGCAATTCGTATACTTCTAGCCTTTGCCACTCATCACAACTTCAAGCTAAATCAAATGGATGTCAAGAGTGCCTTCTTGAATGGTCCAATCTCCGAAGAAGTCTATGTTGAGCAACCACCGAGCTTTGAAGATCCACAACTTCCAAACCACGTCTACAAGCTCCATAAGGCGCTCTATGGGCTCAAGCAAGCCCCTAGAGCATGGTATGAATGCCTTAAGGAATTTCTCTTAAAGAAAGGCTTTGAAATAGGCAAAGCCGATCCTACTCTCTTCACTCGTAAACAAGGCAATGATTTGTTTGTATGTCAAATATATGTTGATGATATCATATTTGGCTCTACTAATCAAATTTGGGTTGATGAGTTTAGTAGGATCATGACTAAAAGATTCGAGATGTCTATGATGGGCGAGTTGAAGTTCTTTCTCGGTTTTCAAATCAAGCAACTCAAGGATGGCACATTCATAAGTCAAACCAAATACACCCATGACATGCTTAATAAGTTTGACATGAACAACGCCAAGCCCATCAAAACACCCATGCCATCAAATGGACATCTTGATCTAAATGAGGAAGGCAAAAGCATTGATCAAAAGGTATATCGTTCCATGATTGGTTCTTTGCTTTATCTTTGTGCATCTAGGCCCGATATTATGCTTAGTGTGTGCATGTGTGCAAGGTTTCAAGCTAATCCTAAGGAGTGCCATCTAATGGCTGTTAAGAGAATTTTTATATACTTAGTTCATACTCCTAACCTTGGTTTATGGTATCCTAAGGGCTCCACTTTCGATCTACTTGGCTACTCCGATTCGGATTATGCCGGTTGCAAAGTAGATAGAAAGAGTACATCCGGGACTTGCCAATTCCTTGGAAGGTCCTTGGTGTCTTGGAGTTCCAAGAAACAAAACTCCGTTGCCCTTTCCACCACCGAGGCCGAGTATGTTGCAGCCGGCGCTTGTTGTGCTCAACTACTTTGGATGAGGCTCACTTTGAGAGACTTTGGTTGCAAGTTTAGCAAGGTGCCACTCTTGTGTGACAACGAGAGTGCCATTAAGCTAGCTAACAACCCCGTAAACCACTCAAGAACAAAGCACATAGACATAAGACACCATTTCTTGAGAGACCACGAAGCCAAAGGAGATATCGCTTTAAGTCATGTGAGCACCGATAAGCAACTAGCCGATATCTTCACAAAGCCTCTTGATGAACTAAGGTTTTGTGCTTTGAGGAGTGAGCTAAATATCTTGGATTCTCGTAACTTGGCTTGAGATCATGCACATATTTGAGTGACCTAGTATAGGACCTTTGAAAACAAAAGATTTGTAAAAAGCTTGTATTGCATTTGTTTTGAAAAATTTGGATCTTTGGGTACAACACTTGGACTATTGTTCCCTTTGCTTGTTTGTGGCTAGTCCTAGGTGTTGGTACTGCTCAGGCTCACATTTATCACATAAGCAACCTTCCAAATCCATTCAAAATCAAATTCCTCGAAAATCTGCTCGCTGGCTTCAGGGGGAGCGGAGTATCCGGGGTTGGGGCCGGACACTCTGGGTTTCCCGGATACTCCGGACCTGACCCGGAGACTCCGGGTTTTAAAAGTATAAAAGGCTTTGACCGCGGTGAAAATACCTAGTTTCACCCCCCACTCAGTCCTTTAACCGTGCCTCCCTCTCTCCCGTCGCCTACCCTCTCCTCTTGGGCGATTTCCTCTTCCAACCCCCAAAAATCTCGTGGGAGTGAGGATTTGAAGACTCCAAGGCGTGGAGATCAAGGATTTGCTCAAGTTTCAAAGGATACAAGTCTTCTTTCCTCTCTCCCCAAGGTATTTTCAAAAGAAACTTTCCCGATCTACTTCCCTAGCGTAGTTCTCGAAGTATCCTCATAGGGAATAGGTAGGAAACACTCTTTGGACTCTAGATCTGCGTTTCCTCTCAGTTTGGATGGACATACCTCGCTGCATTGTGATTTAGGGTTTCGGCCTGCGAAACCCGGACTCTCCGGGGTCGAAGGACCCGGATTCTCCGGAATATTCGGAGTCTCCGGACTTTTTCCCGGAGTCTCCGGGGTTCGCACTGCAACCCTAAACCACAAGTGCAGCGTGTCTCCACCTTTGACAATCTCTCACTTCCATATCATTTTATCTATCCAGATGGTGAGGTTGAAGGTCAGCTGTGGAAATGAGGAACCCTCCACCCAAAGGAGGACCAAGGCTAGGCATGACCCCGCCGCTTTTTGGGCCGTGCAAGAAGCCTTGGGGCAAGAAAGCTCGCAGCGCAGCTCTAGACCAAGACGGGGTGACCCTCCTCCCTCCTATGCCGAAGGGAGTGAAGAAGAAATAGAGGAGGAGGAGGAGGAGGAAGAAAGGACTGAAAGCGACGATGATGAAGTTGAAGATGAAACATATGAGTAGTCCCCTGAGCCTCCTCGTCGCCATGGAAAGGGGCCAGCCAAAGAAAGATCCCGCTACAAGCCCCATCCCAAAAAGAGCCATCAAGCCCCCTATATCCACCAAAGCCGTCCAGCTACTCGTGTTCCTCCTAAACATAAGCAAGGAGTAGCTGCTCACATCTGTCCCAAAACCCCTCCTAGACTTATTCCCACCCTTCCATCAAATGTCCGAGTGGTTGATACTCCTATCAAGCTAAGGGACCCCCGCTCGCCCTTGGATTTGCTGAACACATGATTAGGGACTACTCAAGGAACTCTCTCGCAGTGAGGGAGCAAAGAGAGGAGAATGTCTATTTATATCTCAAGGGAGAGGGACTTGAGGCAAGGTTTTGGTGTGACTTTCATAGGGATTTCTACCAATCTGTGATCCGCAATCCCAAGCTAGCTTCCAAGAACATGGCTCTCATTGTGCCAATGAAGTACATTGATTGGAAGTACTATGAAGAGCTTAACAACACCGTATTCAACTCCGTCATTGACAAGTGCAAGGAGGTGGGCCTCTATGACATCATGGGCTTTAGGTACAATTGGAACAAAGAAATTCTTTCTCAATTCCATTGTTCTTATTACTTCAACCCCCATGAAAACACCATCACATGGACAACTCAAGGTCAAAAGTGCACCATTGATTACATGACTTTCTCTCGGCTCTTGGGTCTTGGTTCTAAGGACGAAAGGCGCACCCTCGTGCACAATGAGAACAAGTACAAGCCCAAGGAGCTCCCCTTTATGTTCCCTAGCCGAGATTTGGCCATTGAGGGCAAGGCGGACCAACTTAATCCCTACTACTACTATCTCAATCAATTCTTTCGTGCCACTATTGATCCTAAGATAGGAGATGTTACAGCTTTGAGATACTTTGCTCCAAATCTTCTCAATAGGATGGCACCGGATGAAGAAGGCTTTTGTGTCTTTGACTTCATTTGGAATGAGTTGAGGAGGGCCATGAATGATCCCATGAAGCATCTTCCTTATGCCACCTATATCATGTATATGATTGAGAGAGTGACCAATGTCCGCTACCCCAAGGATGTTGTCCATGAGCCGCTTTGTCACCTCCGTGATCGTGCAAAGAGGCCTCCCAAAGGTCGTAAGTATGTTGGATCGTCAAGTGCAGCTCCTTCCCATGATGATTTACCCGCTGCTCGTTCCTCTTCTCCACCTCCTCGCCGGCACCGTGGATTTATGATCAAGAGGGTGCTCAAGAGCATTTTCAGCATGTGTAAGGCCATTGCCACGGAGACCAATGAGAACCGCCGCGACATCATCGAGATCAAGTCTCACCTTGGCCTTCCCACTGACCCCTACCGCGAGCTTCCCGAGTTTGATGACCCGTTTGCAGAGTGGGGCGCCCAAGGTGCCCAAGAAGAAGAAGAAGAGGAGGGCAATGAAGAAGAAGAAGAGGAGGAGGACGACGACTTCGAGTGACTCCGCTGCTCTACACTTCCTTTTTGGCACTTGATGCCAAAGGGGGAGTGAACTTATCTATTTGTGCCTTTGGAACAATGAACTTGGTTTGTAATAATTTGAATTTGGAACTTGGGTTGTAATAACTCTAATATTCGCTCGTGTGAGACTATGTGAGTTTGAGACATTTGATTGTGTGCTTGTGGTGTTTTATCTACTTTTTATCTGCTAAGGACAGCTTATGCTAGATTGAAAAACTGTGTGTTGTCTGTTTTTCGTCGTTGTCTTGGCCGGGCCCGGTGAGTCCGGACTTTTTCCGGAGTATCCGGATTTTCCGATCGGACCGACTCCGGCCCGAGACTCGGACTTCTCAAAGCCTGCATTTCTTTTCTCTTTTGTTGAGTGCATAATCTGTCATGAGCATTTCACCTTTTAACCTGTTGCACGTCACAAGCACCCCACTATTGTAATACTCTCTTGCCTCTCTTGTTGTGCAAAACATTGGCCCTAATAGGACCCTTGGTATTCAAAATCAAAATGCACATATTAAGGGGGAGTATTACAAAAGCTTTAAATATTCATTATTTATCTCTTATATGACTTAAGTGTGTTGTCATCAATCACCAAAAAGGGGGAGATTGAAGAGTATCTTGGCACCCTAAGTGGCTTTTAGTGATATAATGACACACACCTAAGTGGATAATGAATTTACCTAGTCCATGAGCAGGTATTAAAATTATGTATGGCATCAAGCACAGCTCGTTGACTACACAAAAGGAAAGTGGTGCTCTAAAAGGATTCCTAAGAAGGCTCATTTATTTTTACTTTCGAATTTGAGTCCTAGGAATGTCGTACTATCAAGAGGGACAGGAATTATGTCTTCCAAGGATCGAACAAGTGCTCTAGTTGCTAAAACAAAACCTATGAGAGACACCTTTGCACCAACACATACACGGGGATCTTTTCTTGGGTGCTGGCCTTGGAAGGCCGGAGTGTCCGGGTTTTACCCCGGAGACTCCAGACTTCCCGGAGACTCCGGGTTTATCCCGGATACTCCGAGTCATAAAGCCTCAACGGCTATATTCTGGGTGAGGGGGTATAAAAGCCCCCTCCACCCCTTCATTTACTTCTCTCCCTGCCATTTTCGTCCTGAACTATTGCAAACTTCATTTACTCCTCCCCTCTCTCCCTTTGGCTCAAAGTTGGTGAGATTTGTTGTGGGAGTTAAGGAGGATTTGAGGGCAAGGGCTTGGAGAGTGCTAGTGAGCTGATTTCCCATCTCTAGAGCACCTCGTTCTTCGCTTGGTTGTCAAAATTCGTGTTTGTTACTCTTGGAACTTTGAGCTCCTAGCCAGCTAGGCGTTGCCTTGGAGCATCCAAAGGTTGTGGCTGCCCAAGGAAGTTTGTATCACCCCGACATTGAGTAAGTAACTCTAGCTCGATCTTCGTGGTCGCTAGAGGGAGGAAAGTGACCTAGGTGTAAAGGTCCACCCTTCGTGGGTACCTCAACGGAGACGTAGACCTCAAGGTGTGAGGTTGAACTCTGGTAACAAATCCTGTGTCTCTTGTGCTTATTCATCTTGTTGCATGCTTGTTTCTCGCTTGAACACTTATCTAGGGTTTGGTGCCGATCTACTTCGTGTTGAGGTTCCTACAGGTTTTGAGTGGATAAACAGGCTTGTCTCACCTCAGTGTGTTACCTATTTTCACAGATTTACTTTTGAGCAAGTTTAAATCATGTCGTTTTAATTCCCCCCTAGCAGGCGGACAATCCGACATTTTCCCGGATTCTCCGGATTTCCGAGTACCCGGAAAAATATCCGGAGTCTCGGACACTGGGTCCCCTGCTGTTGCGAAAAAGTTTGTGATTTTCAGGTTCGACTATTCACCCCCCTCTAGTCGACATCTTGATCCTTTCACCAGTATTTGAAAATTCTTTTACAACTATCTATGGATGATTGTGCATCTAAGGTTTGAAATCAACCGGTTGTCGGCCTCTCACCGTTATCTGAGACTACTTACTCCACTAGTCATGAGATCCCTAATGATGGAAGTTGACGAATATTATGCTTGAGTAATTGTATTGCACAACTTATGCTTGCAATAGATGGCTAACATAGAAACGAATAACTCAACTAGAACATGTGCTAAATCTTGAAAGTAAGGACATACTCTTTGTTGCTTTTCAGCAAAAGAAACTCCAGTAGCCAAAAAGCCTATCATGTCTAGAGTTGGTGAAGTAGTTATCACCGACGGGTAAGTCTTGCTGAGTATTAGTATACTCGACCTTGCTACTGTCATTGTTCCGAGGTAATGCCTTGGTTGATGTGTGGCCGGAGAGATCCCGCCCGGCTAGGAGCGGGAATGGGTGGAGGACGACGAATGAAGGCATCATGGCTGGCCTCCCGTGGTGTTTCCGCTTCCCGTTTAGTTTAATTCCGCTGTTTGAAAAACTCTGGACTGCGTTGTCATGTCAAAGACTTCGGTTTGTAATAATTAAACCCTTCGGCGTAAACTTCGGATGTTAATCATGTTTTATCTCTGGACTCGCCTTTGTGTGAGTTTTGATGCATGTATGTCAATCCTTTGTGCTATGTAAGTGATTTACCGGGCGTTAACCACACCTTCAACGACGAGGATGATACTTTATTATTGCTTAATGACCAAAGTGGATTGGTTAGACGATAGTACGAGTATTTTCATGGGCGGGTTGTCACGGTTGGCATCGAGCAATTATATACTTAGGAGATTAATTAATAACCTTAATCACTGATTTTGAATAAAACCTTCCAAGATTGTTTGGATTTGCAAAACACCTTGGTTCGTTAAGGATAAACTAGACCGAGAGGCCCTAGAGGGAATTTTGGGTTCTTTCGGGTGGCTTAGTGACCTATGGTTTATTTTTGCTAACTTCCGGCACATTTACTTTATATCGAGACTTACTTTCTTGCACAACCAAACTAGATGAGCCAGTATTATACGTGTCTTTGTACCGCATCCGCAGAATTGCGAGGGTTGATGTAGTGATCTATTCCACGGATCCCATCTTCGCGTCTAGTCATAAGTTGTGATGTCGCCACGTGTTTTATGCGTGTGCATTCGCATGTCAAATATGCAAGGCAAGGATACACTCCATTCAAACGGAGGGTGTCCGAGGTTGGGCCTTGTTTGTACGGCTTAACGCATGGATGTCGTTTCTATAGTAAACGGTAATGTATGTGAGACGCTTCCGTGACATCTTTGGCACAAAAGGTTCTTTTTTAATAGGTACATAACGGTGCTTCGTTAGTAGCTAGTGAGTCTTGGTGGCTCTCGACTAGATATTATAGGGAGGGAGACAATACAGAAGAAAGCCTTGCCACCGGCACTAAGCGATTTTGGCAGGTACCATGAGGTCGAATAGGACGTCTTGCATGCATATTAAAAACGAAACAACTAAAAGATGGACCCAAATCAGAACTTGTATGCTTTTTAAATTTTGCTAGTATGTGCTTTTTATAAACTAGAATACCTCTCATGCATAGGTGTTGTGTTGTCCAAATTCTTGTAAAGTTTGTTCGCCTTGTTGTTGCACCATGTTCTAGGAATAATTAGACTAGGTGTTCTAAACCAAAGTTGCTCCTTATCTAATCTAGTGTTTGCTCTCAAAAATTCATAGTCGTAGCTTCTTTAAATCTTGGGTACTTAACCTTGCCCAACGAATGTGGGTCACTGTTTTCCAGAAACCAGCAACCTAAAAGTTTGCATCTTTTCACCCTGTTCCTTTTTGATCTAGCTCAACCTTTGAATACCAAAAGTGTGTGAAAACCTTGCTGAGTAGTTGGTAAAATTTGGGAATTTATGGGGTTCTGGATTTTTAGTTATGAATTTTTATTCACCACCGCCAGAATTGCACCATTTGACATGTTACTTCTTTGAGACCTGATATGTGTTACATCTTGTGTACAGATGGCTTTTCCCGTATTCCATGAGTACGACGCTGACGGTACGATCCGAACACGAGTGCGACATGCTGCATTAGCTCTCTTCTTGACTCCATGCACGTGCATGGTGCAGTGGAGACGGCGGATCGGCCGTCTGGTAGGGAAACTGTACATCGCCCTCTGTCTGAAATTTTCGATTGACTCGGATGAAAGTGTCCAGCCATCTTGGGATTTCGTTTTCATTAGTTCGATCGAAAAGGATCTAAAAATATTTTAATTCGTATGCTCTAAATTGGAATAGTCTCCCTGCTCTGATGAGATTGAAATCCTTGAAATCTTATGTTAGATTAACTAATGGTTTGCATATTTGTAAATTTCTCATCGGTAATTCTCTTTTGGTTGTGATTTTTATTGCGAGATATCAATGTCTGTGCATATATATAGGTAGTACCATATAGTAACAAAAAATTGGATCAAACTTATACAAAAACCGAGCAACGACTTAGCTAGGTATCTATATCATAATAGTTGAAACATTACATGCATCATTCCAAAACATGGTGACTACATAGGCAAGTGCTAAGTTAGCGCTTGTCAATGACTAATGAACATTAGATAATTAACACACACCATATGGTTAGCTTAGACCGTATAGACCACTCACCACATGGGAAACAGATGAGATGACCCAAAGTACAAAACACCTCCTTTTCGGATTAGAGGCCCTAAATATATACTTTGGTCTCGAGACTATGCTACACACTAGCAAGGAGGTCTCTACAATGACCTCAAGTGTATGTATATGCTGCTTTGTCACCTAAATATATGTGCTATCTTTTTGTAACTTATTTGCTGTATATGTTGGCTGCAAGCAACCATGCATGTCAATCAAAGAACACAGCTGCATTCAGGGCCGAAGGCGGCGTCCAGCTCTTAGGGAAGAGCTGAACATGAAATCCATCAGAAATTAGGCCCGGGGTACGGACTATGTTCCCTCCTTTTATGGTCCTCCAACTGCAATGATAAGTTGTCTTTACTCTCTTCCACCTTTTCATCAGAGACATCTAAAACAATGTTACGTGTATTCCTGTACTGATACCTGTATTTTGTAACGAGGCAGTGGATGAAGGTTGCCATCAAGACCTTGCTGAGATCCAGTGCCACACAGAATCGGAGACCCCCACCGAATGCCATGAAATGCTTCGTTCCGCCGGTGATTTCGCGCCCACAGCCATGCACAACAGTTGTTCAGACTTCAGATAAATTGGTGTGATTTGCTTGATGCGATCAATGTCCCTATTGTTATTGCTCTAAGATTGCTACATTTATTTGCTTGATGCGATCATTGTCCCTATTTTTATTGCTCTAAGATTGCCTCTGTTCTTTATAGCTACATGTCTCCCTTTAATGGAACAATGTATATTAAGTAACGAGTTTGACTACATGGTGTCCCATAAGCTGACTTGACCACCCCAATGTAGATGTATCACGTACTAGCAATCTACAAACAGAGAACTGAGCTCATTACTACAGTTCCAGGTTCATCCCCTTGCTAGACAGGCAAGATATAGGATTTACTCCTGTGTTATGTCTCCTTGACATTTCTTTTTCTGCTATTGACTGAGAGTGTGTGATATAGCACATGGTTCACCAGCTGCCGCATTGAGGAATTGTCGGGCTAGAGCCCTAAAGCCCAGACATGCTAGGGCTTGGTGGTCAGAATCCCGTGCAATTTGTTGAAAAAAATATTCTAATGGGCACTCCTCCGAGGCGATTGGTGCACTTGTTTGCCAATTATGCATGCTAATCAGTTCAGGACTTTCGGGTTTCGGCTATACCATGCATGTGTTTATGCCTCTTTCTGGGATCTTCTTATCCTTCCAAGCAAGCTACAATATGAAAAAAAAACTCTGGGCTTCAAGCACATATATATCACTGATTGCAATCTCCATTATTTGTTTGTTAGGCTTCAAGGACATCAGTCTTTTGACTTCAGGTATGATTATCATGGTTTGATAGGCATGGATGGCTATATATAGGGGCTATTTAATTGAATTTTTTATACTCTCCTGGAATCGGTAATGTTGAGTATCATGAGACATATGGATAAACTTTATTTCAAGTTTGCACAAAGAGAAAAGGGCACAAACCTGCCACCTCCAAGGATTGAAGGCCAATGGATCTTCGTAGATTTCAGGGTTTAAGTGCACAGCAGGAGGACACCATCACTCCCCAGCCTGCTTTAGGTGTGTAACCTGCATCCACAGGATGTACAAATATTTAAATGTGTTTTCTAAGTTTTGCCAAACTAAAAAAAAGTATTCTCTGTTAAAAAATATCATAATTTTTATTATCTTTGTAAGAGTATATGTACCTTTGAACTCAATGTCTTGCAAGGCCTTCCGAAAAATCCCTGGCACAATGTTTGCCAATCATCACTATCCGCCGCGACTAGTAGCTCTGTTGTCGTGGGGTTTAGCGTGGGAGAGGTTTGGTTGACTGCGATCGTCGACCCGCATGAAGTAAGCGTCTTCTGGCGAGCTTGGCGATGACCTTTCCAGGCGCGTGTGCCACGAGCACAGCGTGCGATCGCGCGCGGTCGACATGAGGCTTTGCTCGGGGGGTGGTGTGTACTCTGCTCTCGACCGCCTCGAGAGCTTCCTTAAGTTGCGGATCGGAAGGTTATCTCTGAGCCGCCGCGCGGTCGCTACGCTTCTGTTGCGTTCGCGTCGGGCGTCCTTGTTGGCGACGGTCTCGTACGCGGGCCGTCGCGGACCGACTCGTGCGCGGAGATGTCCTCCGGGTATTGCTCTTTGGCCGTGCCGAAAGGGTCTGAGTCTCGCCCGGGGCAACCCTTGAAGACTTGGCGATCGGGGGTACCCAAGTTTGGACTCGGAGAGGGTGCCACCTCGGTTGGTGTGTTTGAGTCGGCTGGCCCCGGTGGTGTTCCCTCCTGGAACGGTAGTGAGTCGATGTAGGCGACGTAGCGTGAGTCCTCCTTTGCCGGGTCGAGCGGAGGCTTGCGGTACAGCCGGTAGGCGTATCTTCCGGCCGGCGTCGATCTTATAACCGGCCCAGCGGGCGGCCCCCGACAAGGGGAAGCTCGAGCGGAATCATCTTCGGACTCGGGCTCCTCGGGGGTCCGACCCGGTCGAACTCGTAATCCGGGTTCGAGTAGAACTCGGAGAGAGAGCCAGGTACGAGATGTGGTCGGGGACGGCGTCGGAGTCCGAATTGCACTCGGATACGGAGCTCCTTGGCCCGGCCCGGCGTGGTGTGGGAGCCTCCGTGCGGGCCGGGCGGGGACGCGAGGGCCAGCGCGGAGCGGCTGGCGTGGTGAAGGGGCCGCTTGCGATGGGCGAGCAGCCCGGCTCGCATGCGGCCGCCCATGGCGGCGTCGGGTTCGAGTTGGAGAGCGGACTCGAGCTTCGAAGTCGGCGTGGTGGTTGAAGAGCGGGAAATTTCGCCGAGCTTTGCCGGTGAGTTCGACTGCTGACAACTTCGGGGAAGCGTCATAAGGCCTGTCCTCGGGTTGAAATGTGCATGGTCGAGGGGCGGCGGAAGGAGCCCGCGCCATCGAGCGGTGCGGACTTCGGGCGCCGACAGGCCGAAGGTGTCGCCGCGGTTGAAGGCGGCGCGGTTGGCTTGATATGAACGGAGCGAGTCGAGTTCGCCATGTGATCTCCCGGCCGAGAGCCCCTACCTCGCGCGCCAGCTGTGGCGGTGTTTTAGGCCGGCAACCTACTGCGGGGAGTACCCGAAGTAGATGAATGTGACTCGCCGAGATCGGTAACTCGAAGGAAGAGGCACGTGGCACACAATTTAGACGGGTTCGGGCGCAGGCGCGTAATACCCTACGTCTGTATTTGCGTAGCTACGGATTGATAGGGCACGATTACAAGATGGTGCAATAGTGCGCCGTGGGTTGTATGAGAGGAGATTGGATGAGGGGATCGGTCCTTGCCTCGCCTTATATGGTCGGGAGAGCGGGGTTACAAGTCGGAGTAGGAAGAGAGTACTAGTCGAGTACGTAGGAGTCCTTCTGTACGATGCGGAACATGCACGACTTCCTAACCAAGTACTACTCCCATGTAGTCCTTGTGCTCCCCGCCTTCAGATGCCGTGCGGCGCAGCGGGTAGTCCCGGGGGCCCGCAGAGTAGTCGGTCACAGTACCCACCCAGGTAGATGGGCCCCGGGGAGGTCCATACGACGAGGTAGTCCCGGGGGCCCACACGAGTAGTCGGTCTTGGTACCCACTTGGTATTAGGCCCGAAGGAGGTCCATGCGACAACCCTTGAGTACTTTGTAGTCGAGAAGGATAGCTTCGAGTAGTCTTGGCAAGCCTTAACGAGTAGTCCTCGAGCGTCCACGGGCGCTACAAGTCAAAGTCCTCAAGAGTAGTCGAAGCATCCGACGTTGGAATGTACTCCAGTCGGTGTTTGAGCAATCACGAAGTCTTCTCGAGTAGTCCCAAGCGTCCTCGAGTGTGCTCTTGAAGGTCTTCTACAATGCCGTGTTGTCTTGAAGGCGGGTTATGGGGTTGGCGATTGCAAAATCGCACTCCGTACTGGGAGCCTTGAGGTTGAGTTGCGGACTCGTCGGTGTTTTGATTGGACCGGGGGCAACCTACACGGGGAGCAACCTACTACGGGGAGTACCCGAAGTAGATGAATGTGACTCGCCGAGATCGGTAACTCGGGGGGGGAAGGAGAGAGGCACGCGACACACAATTTAGACGGGGGTTCGGGCCGCGAGGTGCGTAGTACCCTACGTCTGTTATTTGCGTAGCTACGGATTGATAGGGCACGATTACACGATGGTGCAATGGTGCGCCGTGAGTTGGGAGATTGGATGAGATGAGGTCGAGGTGATCTGGGATCGGTCCTGCCTCGCCTTATATAGTCCGGGAGGCGGGGTTACAAGTCGGAGTAGGGAAGGAGTACTAGTCGAGTACGTCTAGGAGACCTCTATACGGTGCGGAACGTGTACGGAAGCCTTATTGAGTACTACTCTGTCTTGTCCTTGTGCTCCACGCCTTCGGGTGCCGTGTAGCGCAAGTCGGGTAGTCCCGGGGCCCACCGAGTAGTCGGTCTGGTACCCACTTCGAGGTAGTGGGCCCGGGGGAGGTCCATCGACAAGCCCCCGAGTACTTTGTAGTCGAGAAGGATAGCTTCCGAGTCGTCTTGACGGCGCGTAACGAGTAGTTCTCGAGCGTCCTGAGTGCTACAAGTCAAAAGTCCTCTAGAGTAGTCGAAGCATCCGAAGGCTGGAATGTACTCCGGTGATGTTTGAGCAATCTTGAAGTCTTCTCGAGTAGTCCCAAGCGTCCTTGAAATCCGCCTTCGAAGGTCTTCAAAAATGCCTGTCTTGTCTTGGAGCCGGAGCGTCAAGAAGATACGATTTGCGGAGCCGCGGTTCACGTACGGTGGCCCCCAAGCCTCGAGCCGCGGGCTGCGGCGGGGGATCTATCGCGAAGCTTTCACGAGAAAATCCCGAAAAATCCGGAGAGAAAAAACCGAAGGACACGTGGCACGGAGCCCCAGGAGCCTTGAGTCGAGTACTTCCTCTCGAGTGGAAGGGTCTTCTTGAAGAATGTGTCACGAGATGCTCTTGAGACTAGCCGCGTCCCCGGTAGTCGAGTAGAAGTAGCCGAGCCACTAGAGGGTGAGGCACGTCGACTAGGAGGAATACGAAGAGTCACGCGCGGCCCGGAGTCGGCCACGCGCGGACTTATCCGCCGCCGTTACGGAGGCGATTTGGCTTATAAATTCAAGCCGAAACCCTTAGGGTTTTTCACCCAAGTGAGGAGCCGCAGTCATTCGCCACTTGAATCTTGAAGTAGATCCCACTCCAGACGAGCACGCCGCCGCGGTAGATCCAAGCGCATCGCCACCAGAAGGCAGGCCACGGGTAGCCCCAGGGCGGATGCGAGTGAGGACTCCCGTGTTCTCGAAGGATGAAGCCGTCACCGTCGAAGACGTTGAAGGCCGGCGGGAAGAAGAGGAGCCATGCGAAGCTGCCGCGGCCGAGTGCCGGGAGCGAGCGGCGCCGCCCACGTCTCCACCGCGCGCCCGCCCAAGCCGCGAGTGGAAAAGGTCGAAGGTGAAGACCGAGGACCTGCGACCCCTGTTGAACTCGGGTTCATCGGGGAGAAGGAGATCGATATGTGGGGGTCTGCCGCGGGGAGATCCCCTATCCAATGGAGAAGGCGCAAGACGAGATCCCGATGTTCTCGCGCTTCGTGGAGCGCGGGCTTGCGCTCCCAGCGAGCGATTTCTTCAAAGGACTTCTCAGGTACTATGGCATCGAGTACCTCAACTTGAACCCCAACGGAATCTTCCACACTTCTGTCTTCGTCCATTTCTGCGAAGCATTCTTGGGGATCAAGCCGCATTGGATTCTATTCCGGAAATTCTTCCGCGTGAAGCCGCAGCCCAGCGCCTCCAACCCCAGAGTAGTCGGCGGGGCCGGGATCCAGTTGAGAGAAGATGCGCGACGTGCAGTACCAGCGTACAAGCTCGTGGACTCCAACACGGATTGGAAGACGAGGTGGTTCTATACCACGAACCACCATCGGAGGCGCCGAAGCCGGCGGACGGCGGCCCGACGCACCGAGGAGTGGTGGAGCACGGAACCCACCATGCAAGAGGGGATCCGGCTCCGGAGTTCTTGGGAAGAATCAAGGCCCTGCGTGATGCGGGACCGAGGCCGAGCATGTGGCCTTCGGTTTCATGAAGCGTCGGATCCGGCCGGCGGTCGGCGCGGGATCCGATGGGCCCGAGTACACGGCGACGACGACACGTCGCGGATGCGGGGGGTGAGATTGAAGACAACGACATCGTCGAGAGGTTGTCGAAGATCTTCAAGACATCTTGGGAGTACACGGCGTGCCTGTCGAGGAGTTCTCCCGCGCGCGCGCCCGCCCAACGAGGTAGGTAGCGCGTGCCGCCTCGTCAAGTAGTAGGCACTTGTAGCGAGTTCTTTGACGCCTTTGTGTCTTTTTGATGCGGGACGATGTGAAGCGGTTTGTCTCCACGCCGCGGCCACCATCGGCGGAATTGAGATTCCGGCGGTGGGAGAAGGTGAAGGAGCGCCGAGTAGTCGGAGACGACGATCCCGTCATCGTGGAGGATACCTCCGATGACGAAGAGGACGAGAGGAGACGGCGGGGATCGCT
Source organism: Cenchrus americanus (assembly GCA_947561735.1). Lineage (NCBI taxonomy): Eukaryota > Viridiplantae > Streptophyta > Magnoliopsida > Poales > Poaceae > Cenchrus > Cenchrus americanus. The sequence continues at coordinate 229,283,452 of OX387244.1, forward strand.
TCCGGGTGTGGTCGAGGTTTGGCGGGTCCGGGCTTGCCTCATGTGCCTCTTGTCCAAGACCCTCCGCTAGCACGGAGGCTAGCCTTGCCGCGCCGCCGAGGAAGCCGCGCACCCCCGCCAAGAAGCGGGTAGCCAAGAAGATGAAGGTCTCGGAGACCACGCCTCTTGAGGTAAGTCGTCTTGAGCGAGAAGCCCGTCGAGTACCCAATGATCGAGTACGGTCTTTGACGAGTAGTTATCCCATGTGCGGGGGAGGGGCCGCCGGCGGAGCCCGTGGAGGAGGGCGATGAGGGCACGTGGCCCACGGTGGGGGAACCGAGGCTGGAAGCCGGAGTCCGGCTCCTGCGTCGAAGAGCTTACGGCGCAGCGGGGCGCCGGCCCGGCGGAGAGGGAGCGAGTACCGCGGCCGCCGCCGTTGGAGAGATGGAGGCCGCGAGGGGACGCGAGAGACGTACGCGCCGGGCGGCGCCCGGTGGAGGAGGCGGTGGCCGAAGAGGCGGAAGAGGAGACGCCCGCCGAGGGTGGACTGGTCGATATCGCCGGCATCCTCGGTGCTCCGGCCGTGACTATCGTCGTGGGTCGAACTTGTAAGTACCACACCTCATGAGTAGTACTCATTGTAGTAGCCGGTGTTGTCGATGAACCTTTGTGGATACTTGCGCGGAAAATCCACCGACTTGGTGGGACGGAGAGGGGCCCGCGGCGGCGGGGGGGGGGGAGGCGGGTGCCACCGTCGAAGAGCCCGCTCCCAAGGCCCAAGCCCCGCAACCGGGCCCCCGGGTGCCGAAGCGCCGCCGGGGAGGCGGCCATAGTCGAAGGTGAGTACCCTTCTTGAAGCCGTAGAACTCCGGGACGAGTAGTCGTAGGCAACGATGCGCGTGTTCCTTGTTGACGGGCGAAGGGAGGTGACATCCCCCGCGGGGGGTGCCCATGCGGAGGGCGCCACCGGAGGCCCGGAGGCCGCGGGAGGAGCCGCCGCCGAGGGGGAAGCCGTCGCGGGGGAGTCCGCCGAGGGGAGGCGGCTGCCACGTCGCCGGGGGTTGCCCTGGAGGTGGCAATCCGATCCCCCGAGATCCAAGACGCGGAGCCTATCCGCTCGGCGCCGATGACGGAGGCTACGTCGAGTAGCGCGGCGGGATCGAGCCGCCGGCCGACGATCTCGTCGGCCGGCAACGGTAGCCCCGGCACACGGAGGCGATCCGGCGGGGCGAGCGGTGGATGAAGGTACATAGTCGTAGCCTCCCGAGTAGTCTATCCTTTGCGTAGAGTACTGCGCCCGGCGTGAGCTTGTCTTGTGCGGGACGTCGCGGAGCGACCCCGCGGGGAGTCAATCCGCCGCAAGGATACGGCGACACGGTCTTTGCGGCGAAGCCTTGGAGGAGCGGCTCATGAAGTCGAAGAAGCACGCGGCCGCCATGCGGTCGAGGCAGACGCCGCCTTCGCCAAGTACCACAACGACGTGATGGACTTGCGGCGCGGCGACGATACAGTGCGGAAGAATAAAGGCCTCGCAACGAGAATAAAGGTATGTCTCTTGATTTGTCGGGTACTTGTTGGGAGTCATCAAGCTCGACCCGTTGTTGTGTTCTGTGTTGCGGAACTCGAAGACCGAGTGGAGCGTACGAAGGGCTCGGAGATCGACATGAAGAATCTCTTCTACGGGAGCAAGAAGCCCGCCGGTACTTGAACTCGACTACAAGGAGGGCGGCCTTCCAGTGCGAGAAGCACATGGAGTTGAGAATTGCATCGGCGGGATCTCGTCAAGTTGCTACAAATCCTTGCGAAGTTGAGCGAGGCTGCGGCGCTCCCGAGCCCCAGCGAAGGACCTGGAAAGAGGCCGCCCTCCCCGTCAGCGAGGCTCCTAGTGCCGCACCGGGCGGCCCCAAGACTCCTCGGATTGGCGGATCGACTTCGTGAGGCGCCAAGCGGGTGGCCGCCTACGTGAAGCACATGGCCAAGTCAATCCCGTCGAGTGCGGCCTTCATGAAGTCGTACTTCCCGAAGGCCCGGTGGAGTGGTCGCCGGCGGAGTAGCCGCCAAGCTTTGCTCGGACGAGCGATGCGAGAGTGGCCGGAAGCGGTGGCTCCCATCGCGGAGCAGGTAGCCGATAAGTTGAATCTCCGGTAGCTGCGTAGATAGCTAGCAGCCATGGTTGTATAGGCAAGCGGTTGTAATGAACTATCTCATATATCAGTGAAATGTGAAGTTCCATCGATGAGTACTCGTAACCGCGATCTCGGAGTGCGGAGCGCCCATCGTGGAGTAGGTGCGAGTAGTAGTACTCGGCTTGGTAGTCCCGTCGCGGGGGGTAGGCGAAAGAAGTTGATGAACAATCGAACTTTATTGCGAAGAGGTACACACAGGTGGCGGGGCCGTAGTTACAAGTAGTCGCATGGACCCGGAGGCCGCTTACAGGCCCGGGTAATCTTGGAGCGGAGTAGCCGCTTACGGTGAGGTGTCCGTAGGTAGCGGTGTAGGTGGATCGCGAATCCGTAAGTAGAGCCTTGAGATTTGGATCTTAGAGTGTGGTCTTCTTGGTAGACCGGTTGCTAAGTCCTTGACGCTCATTGCGGCCCGGGGGTCCGTAGGTAGCCGCACGGGCTGGACTGGAGTAGATTAGTCCGGAGACTTGAAGCCCGGGACCGGAGGGTCGCTTGCGGCAAGGGGGTGTTGATGTAGTCGCGTGGACTTGAACCCGGAGTAGTCGAGTAGACTAGCGTAGAATCGACGAGCTAGTCGACGTTCCACGAGTTGTTGACTTCTTCGCCTTCGAGTGTTTGGAGGCGGTAGGAGCCTGGCCCGGTCACCTTAGCCACGGTGAAGGGACCTTCCCGGGGGGCGGAGTTTGTGAAGTCCTTGAGTGTCTGGATACGGCGGAGGACAAGATCTCCAACGTTGAAGGAGCGTTCCTTGACGTTGCGATCATGGTAGCGTCGGATACCCTCCAGGTACCTTGCTGATTGGACGAGGGCGGCACAGCGAGCTTCTTCGAGGCTGTCGATATCAACTCGTCTGGGTCGTCTTCGAGACGCCTTCGTCGTAGTGCTCCTTGCTGTGGCGAGTTCCATATGACATCGGCAGGGAGGATGGCTTCAGAGCCGTAGACCAGGAAGTAGGGGGATTGCCCCGTTGGCTTGGACGGTTGAGTCCGCGGCCCCCCAGTGCGTTGGGTAGTTCCTTGATCCACTTGCCCCCCTTTTGAGTTCGCCGGCGTCGTGTAGCCGCTTCTTGGGGGCGTCGAGCACCATCCCGTTGGCGCGCTCGACTTGTCCGTTGGCCCGTGGATGGGCGACGGAGACGTATCGACGTCGATCCCGGCGTTCTCGCGGTACTCCCCGAGCGGGTGGTTGTTGAAGTTGGACCCCAGTGCCTTGATGATGCGGTGGGGTAGCCGTAGCGGTGTACGAGTTCATCCGGGAAGTCGAGTACTCTGTCGGCCTTGGGGCATGTGGCCAGAAGCTTGACCTCGATCCACTTGGTGAACTTGTCGATAGCCACCGGTACCCGGTTGAATCCTCCCAGCGCGGTTGGCGGTGGCCCAATCATGTCGAGCCCCCGGCGGGCAAGGGCCGGGTTGGTGGTGTGGTGGCTAGCTTGTAGGCGGGGACATGTTGCGCTTGGCGAAGACGCCGACATCCTTGGCACCGTCGACGAGTTCTTCGGCATCGCCCGGGGGCTGTGGGCCGGTAGAGGGCTCGCGGGAAGGCTTGTGCCGGCCGGCGTGCGGGAGGACGCGTGGTTGCCGCGGGGAACACCCTTGTGGATCTCCTCCAAGATGTCCTTGCCTTCTTCGCGAGGAACGCATTTCATGAGTACTCCAGAAGATGCGCCTCGCTTGTAAAGCTTGTCGCCGACGAGGACGTAAGACTTGGCGCGGCGGACGAGGCTGTTCGAGGCTGCGTTCTTGTCGGAGGGGACCTTACGCTCGCCGAGGTAGTCGATGAAGGGTTGCCTCCGGTCCACGTCGATCATCATGACCTCTGCCCGGTGGTTGGTTAGGCGGGACGAGTGGTCGGTGGCGCCGGCTCGGGATGGATGGCGCGTGAAGCTCATGGACGAAGACGCCGCGGGGCACCCTGGGCGCGGGTGGATCCGAGCTTCGAGAGGACGTCACGTGCAACGTTGTTGTCGCGAACGATGTGGTGGAACTCGAGACCATAAAATTTGTTCTCGAGCTTGCGGACTTCTAGGCGATGGCGTCCATGTTCTCCTTGTTGCGGTCCCGGGACTTGTTGACCTGGTTGATGACCATTGCGGAGTCGCCGGTAGACTAGTAGCCGCTTGATGCCAAGTGAAGCCGCGAGGCGGAGCCGTGTAGGAGGGCTTCGTACTCGGCTTCGTTGTTCGAGACCTTCCGGAAGATGCGGGACGTACTTGAGGTTGTTCGCCGGTTGGGGGAGATCGGGAGTACCCCTGCGCTGCGCCCTCGAGGTTGAGTGAGGGCGAGTCGAAGTACATCACCCAATGCTACGGTCGCACGGTGGGGGTAGGTAGGTCGGGTTCTCCCGCCACTCTGCCATGAAGTCGACTAGAGCTTGCGACTTGATGGCTGTGCGTGGCTTGAAGTCGATGGTGAGGGCGCCGAGCTCGACGGCCCATTTGGAGATCCTTCGGTGGCGTACGGGTTCCTCGGGATGTCGCTAGAGGCGGGTAGTCGGTGACGACGGAGGCCAGAGTACTCTGGAAGTAGTGTCGTAGCCAGCGAGGTGATGAGTAGAGCGTACAGGAGCTTCTGCACGGGCTGGTAGCGAGCTTTGGACTGCGATAGAACCTCGGCCGGCGAAGTAGGCTGGGCGCTGGACCGGGTAGGCGTGGCCGTCTTCCTGCCGCTCGACGACGATGGCGTGCCGACCCCGTGAGTAGTCGCGGCGAGGTAGGAGCGACGGTGCTCGCCCTTGTAGGGAGCCGTGAGGGCCCGGGGGCTTCGACAGGAAGTCCTTGAGCTGGGCAAGGGCTTGGTCCGCCTCTGCAGTCCACACGAACTTCTCGTGGTGTTTGAGTAGTTTGAAGAAGGGGAGACCCCGTTCTCCTAGCTTCGAGATGAATACGATTCAATGCCGCCATGCACCCGTCGGCTTACGGACGTCCTTGATGCTCGTGGGAGCTTTCATCTTGGTGATGGCGGAGATCTTCTCGGGGGTTGGCTTCGATGCCGCGTTGGGCGATGATGAGAAGCCGAGTAGTTTGCGCGAAGGTACGCCGAAGACGCACTTGTTCGGGTTGAGCTTCCGGCGGTACTCGCGTAGCGACGCGAAGGTCTCTTCAAGGTCGTCGATGAGGGTGCTGGAGTCCCTGGTTTTGACAACCACGTCATCCACGTAGGCCTCGACGTTCTTGTTGAGTTGCCGCTTGAAGCGAGCTGGATGGCCCGTTGGTAAGTAGCGCCGGCGTTCTTCAGCCCGAAAGACATGGTCGTGTCGCGATGCAGCGCCAAACGGGGTGATGAACGCGGTCTTCTCTGGTCTTCCTCCTTGATTGCGATGCGGTGGTACCGGAGTAGCGATCGAGGAAGACGGAGGTCGCGGCCCGCCGTGGAGTCGATGACTTGATCAATCCGTGGCAACCCGAAGGGTCCTTGGGGGCGGTGCTTGTTGAGGTCGGTGTAGTCGACGCACATCCTCCACTCGTTCGAGTTCTTCTTGCGGACGAGGACGGGGTTGGCGAGCCACTCGGGATGGAAGACTTCTGCGATGAAGCCGGCGGCGAGTAGCTTAGCGAGCTCCTTCTTGATGGCATCCCGTCTGTCGTCGGCGAAGCGTCGGAGGTGTTGTCGCTTGGGGGTGGCCTTTGGGTCGACGTTGAGGCGGTGCTCGATCGGCTCACAGGCACTCTGGCATGTCCGGCGGCTTCCACGCGAAGATGTCGCGGTTGGCCCGAAGGAAGGCGGTGAGCGCGTCTTCCTATTTGGGGTCGAGGCCGGCCCCGATGGTGGTAGTCTTGGTGGGGTCGCACGTTCCGAGGTCGGCGGGTCTTGGTGAGCACCTCCTCGGGTGGCCGAGGCTTGTGCTGGTTGTCGGACTTCTGCGGGATGTCGAGTTCGCTTGTGGCAAGCTTCTTCGACGCGGCGTAGACCTCCATCATTGGGGTGGGTACTTGATTTGTCGAAGCAATCACCACGGCCTCAGCTATCGCGATCGTGAGAGATCTTCAAGTCCCCCCTGGAGGGGAGAGTACGCGGGGTTTGGACTTGGCATTTTGAGTACCAAGTATGTGTAGTGGGGCACGCCGTGAACTTGGCGATGGCCGGTGCGCGAGGATGGCATGGTAGGAAGTCTCGATGTCGCGACCTCGAGCTTGATGTACTCGGTGCGGTAGTTGTCGCGAGACGCCCGAAGGTAGCGCGGTACCAGCGCCCGGTGGGATAGCCGCGTTGCATGGGACAATGCCGTAGAAAGGCATCTTGCTCTTGTTGAGCATGGGGGTGACGTCAAGGTTCATCTTCACGAGAGTCTTGGTGAAGAGGACGTTGAGCCGCTTCGTAGTCGATGAGCACCTTGTTGAGCTTAGAGCCGCCCTTGTTGGTTGCGGGACGAGAGGGAAGCGTCTGGTTCGGAGAAGGCTGGTCCATTGGTCCGCGCGGGAGAAGGTGATGGGCGTCTCGACCACCCGAGAGGGGTCATAACCGGCTGGTTCAATGGACATCACTTCACGGCGAGTAGCCTTGCTCCCGCACACGGGGTAGTCCGCCGAAGAGGACGTTGACGGTCTTCTCGGGTTCTTGGAAGTCGTCGCCGTCCTTCTTCTTGTTCTTCGATCGTGAGGGTGCGGTGGCTCCGGCGTATCCTTGAGCGCATGCAGTGGTAGCGCTTGCTCGGTGGTGTGGTTGCCGTTTGGATGCCACGGGCACTTCTCCTTCGAGCGGGTCTTTAAACCCGTCGGAGTTCTTCTTCGAGTTCCCTTTCGGGGGACGGCGGATAGCCGTGACGGTGTTGTACGCTTGCGCTTGCGGTTGGGACCCGAGAAGTTGTTCTTGTTGTTGTTGTTGTTGCGGCCGCCTTGGTTTGGGTTGCGGCTATTGCCGCCGCCTTGGTTCTCGCTTGGACTTGGCGCGGATGGCGTCGTACTTGGCGTTGGCCTTGTCCTCTTCGTCGCCCGGGACGTGATCATGTCCTTGAGGTGGGGAATGGACCACGGGACGGCGCCGGCCGAAGTCCTCGAAGGTGCGGCGATGGTAGAGCCCGTCTGGAAGAGGTCGATGACCTCCTTGTCGGTGACGTCCACGACGGTAGCGCGCTTGTCGAAGAAGCGGCGCATGTACTTGCGGAGGGTCTCGCCTTGTTCTGCTTGATCATGGCAAGGTCCATGCGAGTACCCGAACGGCCCATGGCGCCCCGAAGTTGCTTGTGGAGTGCTCCTTCGAGTGGTCCCACTTGTCGATTGAGTGCTTGTCCGGCGACTCGAGCCGGGTGAGTGGGGCTTGGTCCGGGCGAAGGGGGGAAGTAGAGGCACTTGGTGTCGGCGTTGCCGCCCGGCGTTCTCGATGGAGAGAGCGTAGCATCGGAGCCCTTTGGATGGGATCTCCGTCGCGTCGTATTTGGTGATCCCCAAAGGCTTGAACTTGTCGGGGAGGAGCGAGGTTGCGAAGCCGGGGTGAGAAGGCGGGGAAGCCGTCGCCTTCGGCGGCGGTCGTCGACTTCTCGCACGCAACTCTTCGATTCTGCGGCGAGCATCGTACCCGCCGTGAGAGGCGCCGGGAGGCGTGGCTATGCGCGTGGCCGCGGCCGCCGCGCGCTGCCGCCCCCGGCTTTCTTGTTGGCTCCGTGGTTGGAGGCGCCGCCGTCGGCGCCGCCGCGGTCGGGGTCGTTGCCGCCACCACCGGCCGAGGCACGGTGGGGGACGACTTCTCGGTTGACGTTGTCTTGTCGTGAGGGTCCGCCGGCGGTGGGCGTCGACGGTTTGGTTCATTTGGGATGTCGCCCCGAGTACGGTTAGGACCGGGGTCGGCACTTGCGACTAGTAGCCTCGTTGTCGCGAGGCTTGGGCGGGAGAGGTTGGGCGACTCTCTTGTCTACCCGCATGAAGTAAGCTTCCTCGAGCGAGCTTGGCGATGACTTCTCCCGCCCGTATGCCCCGAGGCACCCCGTGCGATCGGCCGTAATCGACATGAGGCCTTGCTCGGGAGTGGTGTGAACTACGCTCTCGAGCGCCGAGAGCTTCCGCAAGGTTGCGGATGGGGAGGTTGTCTGCGAGCCGCGGCGTCGTTCGTTGCGCTTCTGTTACGTTCGCGCGGGGCGTCCCCTGGCGGCGTCGGTCTCGTCGCGGGGGCCTCGGCGGACGACTCGTACGCGAGAGATGTCCTCCAAGTACTTGTACGCGGCCGTGCACGAGGTTCCCGGGGTGTCGCCGGCGGCCATGAAGACTTGACGGTCGGGGGGTACCCAAGCTTGGCTCGAGAAGGTGCCACCTCAGTTGGTGTGCTTGAGTCAGCTTGGGCTAGTGGTGTTCCCTCCTGGAACGGTAGCGAGTCGATGTAGGCGACGTAGCGTGAGTCCCCTGTTGTCAGCTCGGCGAGGTTTGCGGTCTGGCCAGTAGACGTATCTCCCGGCCGGCGTTGATCTTATAACCGAGCCCGGGGCGGCCACGACAAGGGAAGCTCGGAGGGAGTTGTCTTCGGACTCGGGCTCCTCGGGGGTCGACCCGAAGTCGAACTCGTAGTCGGGTTCGAGTAGAACTCGGAGAGAGGGGCTGGAGTCGAGACGCGGTTGGAGACGGCGTCGGAGTCCGAGTTGTACTCGGTTACGGGCTCCTTGCGGCCGGCGTGGCGTAGAAGCCTCCATGCGGGCCGGCCGGGAACGCGAGGGCCACGCACGAGGGCGGCGTGGATAGGGGACCGCTTGCGATGGGCGAGGGGCCGGCTCGCATGCGATGGCCCATGGCGACGTCGGGTTCGAGGTTGGAGACGGACTCGAGCTCGAAGTCGGCGTGGAGGTTGGAGCGAAATTTCGCCGAACTTGCCGGCGAGCTTGCCCGTGACAACTTCGGGAAGCGTCACAAGGCTGTCCTCGAGTCGGGTTGCATGATCAAGCGGCGGCGGAAAGAGCCCGCGCCATCGGCGGTGCGGACCCAAGCCCCGAAGACGAAGGTGTCGCCACGGTTGAAGGCGACGGTTGGCTTGATGTGAACGGAAGCCGTCGAGTTCGCCATGTGATCTCGAGCGAGAGCCCCTGCACGGCGCGCCACGGTGTCGGTGTTTTGGACCGGCAACCTACTACGGGGAGTACCCGAAGTAGATGAATGTGACTCGCCGAGATCGGTAACTCGAAGGAAGAGGCACGCGACACACAATTTAGACGAGGTTCGGGCCGCGAGGTGAGTAATACCCTACGTCCTGTATGCTGCGTAGCTCTGGATTGATAGGGCACGATTACACGATGGTGCAATGGTGCGCCGTGAGTTGAGATTGGATGAGATGAGGTCGAGGTGATCCTGGGATCGGTCCCTGCCCCGCCTTATATAGTCCGGGAGGCAGGGTTACAAGTCGGAGTAGGGAAGGAGTACTAGTCGAGTACGTCTAGGAGACCTCTATACAGTGCGGAACGTGTACAGAGCCTTAACCGAGTACTACTCTGTTTTGTCCTTGTGCTCCACGCCTTCGGGTGCCGTGTGGCGCAAGTCGGGTAGTCCCGGGGGCCCACCGAGTAGTCGGTCCTGGTACCCACCGAGGTAGTGGGCCCGGGGAGGTCCATACGACGGACTGCGGGCTGAGGGTCCATCTGAAGTTTTGGCAAGAATATCCCGAAAAATCTGGAGAAAAAACCGAAGGACACGTGGCACAGAGCCCCCGAGCCTTAAGTCGAGTACTGTGACAACCAGCCTAGGAAAATATCGTACTATCGCCTAAGACCGATCCACTTTGGCCCTTAAGCAATAGTAAAGTATCATCCTGTCGTTAGTTGCCGGGTTAACACCCGGTAAATCACTTGGAATTCAAACAGAGGATCGACATATGCATTAAAACTCACGCGAAGGCGAGTCCAGAGTACAACACGAGTTAACATAATTTATTACAAACCATTGTTCATGACATGGAGTAAAGGTTCAGAGTTCGAAAACAGCGGAAATAAAATAAACTAGCGCAACGGTAAACATCACAGGAGGCCATCCGTGATGTCATCACTTGTCGTCACCCTTCCGGTCAACAACACCTGCAACCACAGTTTTAAAGCAAGGCTGAGTATATGTCGTATGTACCTCCCTGGGCCCACTACCTCGGTGGGTACCAGGACCGACTACTCGGTGGGCCCCCGAGACTACCGACTTGCGCTACACGACACCTGATGGCGTGGAGCACAAGGACTACAGAGGAGAAGTACTCGATTAGGAAGCTGTACATGTCCCGCACTGTATGGAAGACTCCTAGACGTACCCGACTAGTACTCTCTCCCTACTCCGACTTGTAACCCTGCCTCCCGGACTATATAAGGCGAGGCAGGAACCCTTCTCTAGCATCCAATCTCATCTTACGACGTACTATTACACCATCTTGTAATCGTACCCAATCAATCCAGAGCTACACAGCATACAGGACGTAGGGTATTACGCACCTCGCGGCCCGAACCTGTCTAAATTGTGTGCCACGTGTCTCTTCCTTCGAGTTACCGATCTCGGCGAGGCCACATTCATCTACTTCGGGTACTCCCCTTAGTAGGTTGCCGGTCTAAAACACGAACGGTGGCGCGCCGGTAGGGGCTCTCGCCGAGATCACATGGCGAACTCGACGGCTCCTGTCTACTTCAAGCCAACCGCCGCCTTCAACCGCGGCGACACCTTCGTGTTCGGCGCACGGGTGCCGCTTGCCGACGGCGCAGGATCTTTCCAGCGCCGCCTCACCATGCAGCCCAACCCGGAGACCGGCTTCGTGACGCTTCCAGAAGTTGTCACTTGCGAACTCGCCAGGCAAGTTCGGCGAAATTTCGCTCTTCGACCATCACGCCGAGCTTCGAGCTCGAGTCCGCTTCCAACTCGAACTCGACGTCTCCATGGGCTATCGCATGCGAGCCGGCCTACTCGGCCATCGCACGTGGTCCCACCATCCCGTGAGCGCTCCACGTGTGGTCCCCGCATCCTCGACGGGGCCCGCAAGGAGGCTCCTCCTTCGCGCGGGCCGGCAAGGAGCCCGTGCCGGTACGGCTCGGACTCGACACCGCCCTCGACCACGCTTCGGACTCCAACCCCCTCTCCGGGTTCTACTCGGATTCTGCATACGAGTTCGACTTCGGGTCGGACCCAGAGGATCCCGAGTTCGAGGACAACTCTACTGAGCATCCCTTATCAGGGCCATCCTCTGGACTGGTTATAACCTCCACACCGGCCGGGAGATTCGTCTACTGGCCAGACCGCAAGCCCGCTGACCTGATAAGTGGTGACTCATGCTACGTCGCCTACATCGACACGCTCCCGTTCCAGGAGGGAACACCGCTAGCCCGGGCTGACTCGAACACGCCAACTGAGGTGGCTGTTTCTGAGTCCAGCCTTGGCACCCCTGATTGCCAAGTCTTTATGTCTGCCGGCGACACCCCAGGACCTTCAGGGACGGCTCAAGACAAGTAACTTGAAGACATCTCCTCCGACGAGCTCTCTGCTGATGCCCCAGCAAACGAGACCCCCGCAGACAGAGACGCTCGACGTGAGCGTAACAGGAAGCGCAGCGAACGTCGCCGACACCTCCGCGACAATTTCCCCGTCCGTAACCTTGCGGAAGCTCTCGAGGCGGTCGAGAGCAGAGTACACACTACCCCTGATCAATGCCTCATGTCGATCACAGCGATCGCGCGCCAAGCCCAGGGAATTCGCGTCGGGGAGGCCATTGCCAAGCTCGCTGAAGACGCCTACTTCATGCGGGTTGACAACAGGGTCAACCAGCCCCCTCCCGCCAGGCACCGCGACAACGAAGCTACAAGTTGCAGCGCCAACAACGGTCCCAACCGTACTCGAGCTGAGCTCCCAGCCCAGCCCAACCGTACTCGCTCCAACGCCGGCGGACCTCCACAGGGTGGCAACAGCAACCACGAGGTCGTTCCTCACCGTGCTCCTGCCGGCGGCGGCGGCCGCCGCCCCGACGGCGGCGGCGGCGACGACGAAGCTCCAACCATGGGGCCAACAAGAGGGCCGGCGGTTGCGGCGATCGCGGCGGCCGTGGCCACGTGAATAGCCACGCCTCTGGCGGCTCACAGGGCGGCTACGACGCCCGCCAGAAGATTGAGGAGCTGCGGCGGAAGAAGTTGACCACTTGCGGGCGACAACGACGACTTCCCCGCCTTCTCACCTCGACTTCGCAACTTGCTCCTCCCCGACAAGTTCAAGCCTTTGGGGATCACCAAGTACGACGCGACGAGGACCCCATCCGGTGGCTCGGGTGCTACGCCCTCTCCATCGAGAACGGCGGCGGCAATAACGACACCAAGTGCCTCTACTTCCCCTTCGCCCGGACCAAGCTCCACTCACATGGCTCGAGTCCTTGGACAAGCACTCGATCGACAAGTGGGACCGGTGAAGGAGCAGTTCACCGGCAACTTCGCGGGCGCCATGGGCCGATCGGGTACTCGCATGGACCTGGCCATGGTCAAGCAGGAACAAGGCGAGACCCTCCGCAAGTACATGCGCCGCTTCTTCGACAAGCGCACTACCGTGGTCGACGTCACCGACAAGGAGGTCATCGACCTCTTCCAAGACGGCCTCTACCACCGACGCACCTTCGAAGACTTCGGTCGTCGCCGCCCCAAGTCCGCCCCCCATCTCAAGGACATGATCACGTCCTGGGCGGATGAAGAAGACAAGGCCAACGCCAAGTACGACGCCATCCGTGGCAAGAACAAGCAGAACGAGGGCGGCGGCGGCACCAACGGGAACCAGGGCGGTCGCAACAACAACAGCAACTACTCGGGTCCCAACCGCAAGCGCAAGCCAGACAACACTGTCGCGGCTATCCAGCGCCCTGCGAAGGAGAACTCGAAGAAGAACTCCGACGGCTTCAAAAACTTGCTAAAGGAGAAGTGCCCGTGGCATCTGAACGGCAACCACACCACCGAGCAGTGCTACCAGCTCAGGCATGCACTCAAGGGTACTCCAGAGCCACCGCACCCTCACGACAAAAAGGGCAAGAAGAAGAACGACGGAGATAACAACGACTTCCAGGAACCCGACAAGACCGTCAACGTCCTCTTCGGCGGACTACCCAGCAGGCGGGAGCGAGAGGCTACCCGTCGAGAAGTCATGAGCATTGAACCAGCAGTCTCGACCCCTCTCAGGTGGTCGAAGGTACCCATTACCTTCTCCCGCACGGATCAATGGACCAGCTTCTCTGAACCAGGACGGTTTCCCCTCGTCCTGAAGCCGGTGGTCGCGGGCTCCAAGCTCAACAAGGTCCTCATCGACGGTGGAAGCGGGCTCAACGTCCTTTTCACCAAGACCTTGAAGAAGATGAAGCTCGACATCACCCACATGCTCACCAAGAACAACACGCCCTTCTACGGCATTGTCCCCGGCAACGCGGCTATCCCACTGGGCTCAGTGGTCCTGCCCGATTACCTTCGGGGAATCTCGGGACAACTACCGTACCGAGTACATCAAGTTCGAGGTCGTGGACTTCGAGACTTCCTACCACGCCATCCTCGGCAGACCGGCCATCGCCAAGTTCATGGCGGTGCCCCACTACACCTACTTGGTACTCAAGATGCCAAGCCCAGCGGGTGTACTCTCTCTTCAAGGGGACTTGAAGATCTCCCACGACTGCGACACAGAAGCCGTGGAGATCGCCTCTACAAATCAAGTACCCAACGCTATGATGGAAGTCTACGCTGCGTCGAAGAAGCTTGCTACAAGTGAACTCGACATCCCGGAGAAGTCTGACAACGCCAACAAGCCTCAGCCCTCTGAGGAGGTTCTCGTCAAGACGATCGACCTCGGAACAGGCGACTCCCGGCAAGACCACCACCATTGGGGCCGGCCTCGACCCCAAATAGGAAGACGCGCTCATCAACTTCCTCGGGCCTAGCAGCGACATCTTCGCGTGGAAGCCGACGGACATGCGGGGAGTGCCCAGGGAGTTGATTGAGCACTGCCTCAACGTCGATCCTAAGGCCACCCCAAGCGACAACACCTCCGACGCTTTGCCGATGACACACGGGACGCCATCAAAGAAGGAACTCGCCAAACTACTCGCGGCTGGCTTCATCAGAGAAGTCTTCCATCCTGAGTGGCTCGCCAACCCTGTCCTCGTTCGCAAGAACTCGAACGAGTGGAGGATGTGCGTCGACTACACCGACCTCAACAAGCACTGCCCCAAGGACCCCTTCGGGTTGCCGCGGATTGATCAAGTCATCGACTCCATGGCGGGCTGCGACTGCTCTGCTTCCTCGGCGCTACTCCGGGTACCACCAGATCGCGATCAAGGAAGAAGACCAGGAGAAGACTGCGTTCATCACCCCGTTTGGCGCGTACTGCTACACGACCATGTCCTTCGGGTTGAAGAACGCCGACGCTACCTACCAACGAGCTATCCAGGCCTGCTTCAAGAAGGAGCTCAACAAGAACGTCGAAGCCTACGTGGATGACGTGGTCGTCAAGACCAGAAACTCCAGTACCCTCATCGACGACCTTGAAGAGACCTTTGCATCCCTGCGCGAGTACCGCTGGAAGCTCAACCCGAACAAGTGCGTCTTCGGCGTACCTTCGGGCAAACTACTCGGCTTCATCATCAGCCAACGCGGCATCGAAGCCAATCCCGAGAAGATCTTCGCCATCACCAGCATGAAAGCTCCCACGTGCATCAAAGACGTCCAGAAGCTGGCCGGGTGCATGGCGGCACTGAACAGATTCATCTCGAAGCTTGGGGAACGAGGACTCCCCTTCTTCAAACTACTCAAGCACCAAGAGAAGTTCGTGTGGACTCCAGAGGCGGATCAAGCCCTTGCCCAGCTCAAGGACTTCCTATCGAAGCCACCGGTCCTCATGGCTCCTCGCAAAGGCGAGCGACTATTGCTCTACCTCGGCTGCGACTACTCATGTGGTCGATCTTGCCATCATCGTCGAGCGGCGGGGAAGACGGCCACGCCTACCCAGTCCAGCGTCCAGTCTACTTCGTCAGTGAGGTTCTGTCAGAGTCCAAGGCACGCTACCGGCTGTACTCATCACCTCGCGGAAGCTACGACACTACTTCCATGAGTACTCGATCTCCGTCGTCACCGACTACCCGCTCGGCGACATCTTGCGGAACCAAGATGCTGCGGGAAGAATCTTTGCATCCTCGCGCGAGTACCGCTGGAAGCTCAACCCGAACAAGTGCGTCTTCGGCGTACCTTCGGGCAAACTACTCGGCTTCATCATCAGCCAACGCGGCATCGAAGCCAATCCCGAGAAGATCTTCGCCATCACCAGCATGAAAGCTCCCACGTGCATCAAAGACGTCCAGAAGCTGGCCGGGTGCATGGCGGCACTGAACAGATTCATCTCGAAGCTTGGGGAACGAGGACTCCCCTTCTTCAAACTACTCAAGCACCAAGAGAAGTTCGTGTGGACTCCAGAGGCGGATCAAGCCCTTGCCCAGCTCAAGGACTTCCTATCGAAGCCACCGGTCCTCACGGCTCCTCGCAAAGGCGAGCAGCTATTGCTCTACCTCGCTGCGACTACTCATGTGGTCAGTACTGCCATCATCGTCGAGCGGCAGGAAGACGGCCACGCCTACCCAGTCCAGCGTCCAGTCTACTTCGTCAGTGAGGTTCTGTCAGAGTCCAAGGCATGCTACCAGCCTGTACTCATCACCTCGCGGAAGCTACGACACTACTTCCATGAGTACTCGATCTCCGTCGTCACCGACTACCCGCTCGGCGACATCTTGCGGAACCAAGATGCTACTGGAAGAATCTCCAAGTGGGAAGTCGAGCTCGGTGCCCTCACCATCGACTTCAAGCCACGCATAGCCATCAAGTCGCAGGCGCTAGTCGACTTCATGGCGGAGTGGAGGGAGAACCAGCTACCCACTCCAACCGTGTGACGAGAGCATTGGGTGATGTACTTCGACGGCTCACTCAACCTCGAGGGCGCAGGTGCAGGGGTACTCCTGATTTCCCCAACGGGCGAACTACTCAAGTACGTCCTGCAGATCTTCTGGAAGGTCTCAAACAACGAAGCCGAGTACGAAGCTCTCCTACACGGGCTCCGCCTCGCGGCTTCACTGGGCATCAAGCGGCTACTAGTCTACGGCGACTCCGCAGTGGTCATCAACCAAGTCAACAAGTCTTGGGACCGCAACAAGGAGAACATGGACGCCTACTGCCTAGAAGTCCGCAAGCTCGAGAACAAATTCTATGGTCTCAAGTTCCACCACATCGTCCGCGACAACAACGTTGCAGCGGACGTCCTGTCGAAGCTTGGATCTACCCGCGCTCAAGTGCCAGCGGGTGTCTTCGTTCACGAGCTTCACGCGCCATCCATCCCGGAGCCGGCGCCACCGACCACTGTCCCAGCGCACCCACCGGCTAGACAGGAAGTCATGATGATCGACGTGGACTGGAGGCAACCCTTCATCGACTACCTCAGCGAGCAGAAGGTTCCCTCTGACAAGAACTCGGCCGAGCAGCTCATCCGCCACGCCAAGTCCTACGTCCTCGTCGGAGACAAGCTTTACAAGCGGGGCGCATCTTCGGAGTACTCATGAAGTGCGTCCCGGAGCAAGAAGGCAAGGACATGTTGGAGGAGATCCACAAGGGCGTGCGGCAACCACGCGTCCTCACGCACGGCCCCGGTCGGCAAGGCCTTCCGGCGAGCCTTCTGCGGCCCACGGCTACGGGTGACTGCGAAGAACTCGTCGAGAAGGTGCCAAGGATGCCGGTACTTCGCCAGCGACAACACGTCCCGGCCTACAAGCTAGTCACCATACCGCCAACCGGCCCTTTGCCTGCCGGGGGCTCGACATGATTGGGCCACTACCAAGCGCGCCGGGTGGTTTCAACGCAGTATTGGTGGCCATCGACAAGTTCACCAAGTGGATCGAGGTCAAGCCGGTCACATGCCCCAAGGCTGATAGAGTACTCGACTTCCTGGATGAACTCGTGCATCGCTATGGACTACCCCACCGTATCATCACAGATCTGGGCTCCAACTTTAACAACCACCAGTTCTGGGAGTACTGCGAGAACAGCGGGATCGACGTCCGATATGTCTCAGTTGCCCATCCTCGGGCCAACGGACAAGTCGAGCGCGCCAATGGAATGGTGCTCGACGCTCTCAAGAAGCGGCTACACGACGCTGCTAACTCTAAAGGAGGCAGTGGATCAAGGAACTACCCAATGCACTCTGGGGGCTACGTACTCAGCCCTCCAAGCCAATGGGGCAATCCCCTTACTTCCTGGTCTACGGCTCCGAAGCAACCCTCCCTGCTGATGTCATATGGAACTCACCAGCAGTGGAGCACTACGACGAAGGCGTATCTGAAGACAGCAGACGAGTTAACATCAACAGCCTCGAAGAAGCTCGATGCGCCGCCCTCGTCCAATCAGCAAGGTACCTAGAGGGTATCCGATGCTACCATGATCGCAACGTCAAGGAACACTCCTTCAACGTTGGTGATCTTGTCCTCCGCCGTATCCAGAACACGGAAGAACTACACAAGCTCAGCTCCCCCTGGGAAGGTCCTTTCATCGTGGCAAAGGTGACCGGGCCGGGCTCCTACCGCCTCCAAACACTTGAAGGCGAAGACATCAACAACTCGTGGAACGTCGACCAGCTCTGTCGGTTCTACGCCTAGTATACACGACTACTCTGGGGTTCAAGTCTACACGACTACATCAAGACCCCTCCACCGTAAGCAACCTTCGGGTCCTGGCTCCAGTCTCCGGACTACTCATCTCCAGGATCCAGCCCGCGCAGATACCTACGGATCCTGGGCTGCGACGAGCGACAAAGGACTCTAGCAGCAGTCTACTGAGAGACCATACTCCAAGATCCAACCTACACGGCTACCTATGGATCTACTGCTGTAAGCGACCTCCGGGTCTAGGCGACTATCCTGTAACTACGACCCTGGCCATCCAGGTGTACTTCTTCAGTAATAAAAGTTTGATCGTTCATCAACTTCTTTATTGTCTACTTCCCTCAACGGGACTACTACCGAGTACGACTACTCACATCAACTCCACGATGGGGCTTCGCACTCTAAGATCGCGACTACGAGTACTCATTGATGGAACTTTCCTTTCATTAATACTTAAGCAATTCCATTACAATTGTTTTTGTACAACTTTGGCTACGAGCTAACTATTACAGGGCTACTGGAGATTAAGCTTATCGGCTACTTGCTCCGCAATGGGTGCCATCTGCTCCAGCAGCTCCGCGTACTGCTCATCTGTACAGTTGGCGGCTACCCCGCCAGCGACTACTTCCACGGGCGCCTTCGGGAAGTAAGACTTCATGAAGGCCAGCACCTGCTTCGGGACCGACCTCGCCAGATGCTTCACATACGTCGCCAGCCGGCTGGGGGCTTCCTTGAGGCGATCCACGAGCGGTGCTATCTTGGGGCCGCCAGGGTGAGGCACCAAGAGCCTTGCTATGGGAAGCGCGGCTTCTTCAAGCTCCTTCAGCTGGGCCCGCAGCGCCTCGCAGTCTTCGTTCAACTTCTGCAACGATTTGTAGCAGTTGACGAGGTCACGATCGGAAGCAATGCGAAGCTCCATGTGCTTGTCGCACTCGAAGGCAAGTTCCTTATAGTCAAGCTCGAGTACCTGGCGGGCCTCCTGCTCCCGGTAGAAGAGGTTCTTCATACTTGTCTCTGAGGTCCTCAACTGCTCCACCCAGGTCTCAAGCTCTGCAACACAACAAGGCGCAGCGGGTTAGACTACCTCTCGACCTCTAGCAGCTACTCAACAAGCCAAGTGGCGTACCTTTGTTCTTGTTGCGGAGTGATTTTTTCTTCCGCACCAAGTCGTCGCTCTTCGCCTGCATATCTTGGATATCGTTGTGATATTTGGCGAAGGCGGCGTCAAGCTTGGATTGCATGGCGACCGTGTGCTTCCGTGACTTCAAGAGCTGATCCTCTAACGCTTCCGCCCGGAGCACCGCGTCGCCGAAGCCTTGCAGCATGCTAGACTTCTCGCGGGACCTCTCCACGACGTCCTGCACAGAC
The DNA here is from genome assembly GCA_947561735.1 of Cenchrus americanus. Classification (NCBI taxonomy): domain Eukaryota; kingdom Viridiplantae; phylum Streptophyta; class Magnoliopsida; order Poales; family Poaceae; genus Cenchrus; species Cenchrus americanus. Next base: position 229,302,569 of record OX387244.1, read on the forward strand.
AACACATGTTAAATGAGTACTCAGCAACAGAGGATTGACTACTCAGGAGTTAAGACTACTCACCTTCATCCATTGTTCGGCCTGGCGGACCGCCTCCAGGTGCCTGGCTACCGTCGCCGGGTCCACCAAGTCGTCAGCCAGCAGCTCCACTCCACCACGACTACCCGTGGCAGCTTCAGTCATTAGCGCCGAGCGGATGGGCTCCGCGTCTTGGATCTTCGGGGAGCGGACAACCACCTCCATAGCAGCCTCTGGCGGCACGGTGGCCTCTTCTTCTCCGGTGGTCACGGCGGCCTCCTCGACGGCCTCCTCCATTGACTTGGGGGCTCCTTCAGCAGCCTCCGGCACTTCTGGTGTCAACCTCTGCATGGGCACCACTGCGGGGATATCTCTCCCTTCGGCCTCGGCACCTGCCAAGAAGAAGACAAGCGCATTAGCGACTACGACTACTCTATGGGGAATACCAAAGCCTCAGCTGAGTACTTACCCTCGACCACACTGGCCTCGGGCAACGCAGCTCCAGCAGCCGGCGCTTCGGACTCCGCCTGAGGGGCAGGAGCGGACTCCTCGGCGGGCGGCGCGGTTTCTTCCTCCACCACCGCCGTAGAGGGTTCATCCCCCTCCCAGGACAGATCTGTTGACTTCCTGCAAAAGTACACAAATTGGTTGTCAATCAAGTTCGACTACTACACCAAGAACTACTCAGGAAGGCTCAGTACTTACAAGCTTGACCGGACTATCGTCACGGTCGGGGCTCCAAGGATGCTGGCAATATCTACCAGTCCAGCCTCGGCGGGCGCCTCCTCTTGCACCTCTGCGGCTGTCGCCTCTCCTTCAGCAACAGTAGCCGATGCAGCGCTCTCCTGCGCTCCTGCGGCTACCACTTCTTCAGCAGCAGCGGCTGCAGGCTCCGTGCTCCCCTGAGGAAGCGAGGGGGCTAGCGCTCCCGGCCGCGCCAAGAGCTCTTCCACGGTGGGGGGGCCGGGCTACGACTCCCCGGCGGGTTCCCCCACCGTGTCCCACTCGCCTTCGTCGCCCTCATCAACGGGCTCCATCGGCGGCACCTCCTGCATACAAGGAAGCTCAGTCATCAGCAAGTGAACTCGAGAGACTAGTACTCGACTACACTACTCAAGACGTCTTACCTCTTGAGGCGTGGTCTCAGAGACCTTCAGCTTCTTCGTCACCCGCTTGCGGGCGGGGTTGCGCGGCTTCCGTGGCGGCGCAGCCAGACTAGCCTCCAGGCTAGCCGGCGGATCTTGCACGAGGGGCACATGAGGTAGGCCGGGACGGCTGAACCTCGACTGCAGCTGAAAGCGGTCCTGCAGCGTCTCCTCGTCGTCGTCCTCGTCAGACGTGTCCTCCACGATGACGGTGTCATCTCCTTCGCCGACTTCTCGCCGCTCCTTGGTTTTGGCTTTTCCCTCCTCCGGGATCTCGACTTCCTGAGGGGGCGGTTGCGGCTCAGAGACGAACTTCTTCAAGTCGTCCTGCAAGACACAAGACATCAGCTCGACTACTCAAGGGCAATGGGTACTCAGCTGGGGGGCACGACTACTTACCTCCTTTGGCGGGCGAGCGGCGGAGTACTCTGCGACAGGGCACGCCGTGTACGGTGGCATGTCCTTGAAGATGCGCGTCATCCTATCGACAATGTCGTCGTCATCGACTTCGCCTCCAGGCATCCGCGACGTGTCGGCGTCGCCGGTGTACTCGAAGCCCAGGGTGTCGCGGGCCATCAGCGGCTGCACCCTGCGCTTCATGAAGCTGAAGGCCACGTGCTCGGCCCTCAGCCCGGCTTCTCTTAGCACCTTGATGCGCGCCAACAGCTCGGGGAGCTGGATCCCCTCCTGGATCGTGGGCTCCCTGTTCCACCAGGCGTGATGCTTCGGCTGCTTCCCGCTCGGCTTCGGCAGTCCTGGGTGGTGGTTCGTGACGTAGAACCACTTCGCCTTCCAATCTTGGTTGGAGTCGATGAGCTTGTACGAGAGGTACTGCTCGGCCGCGTCCTCCCGCATCTGGATCCCCGCTCCACCGACTACTCGCGGGTTGCTGGCGCTCGGCTGCGGCTTCACCCGGAAGAACTTCCGGAACAAGATCCAGTGGGGCTTGATCCCCAGGAACGCCTCACAGAAGTGGACGAAGACTGCGGTATGGAAAATATCATTGGGTTGAGGTTGAGGTACTCGACGCCATAGTACCCCAGGAGGCCTTTGAAGAAGTCGCTGGCCGGTAGCGCGAGTCTGTGCTCCGCGAAGCGCGCGAACATCGGAATCTCGTCCTCGCTTTTCTCCAGCGGCCCTCCAACTTTCCACCTCCTTCTCACGGATGAATCCGCTGTTGAGGAGAGCCAGTAGATCCTCAGTTTTCATCTTCGACTTTTTCCACTCGCGGCTTGGATCTGGCCGCGGTGGAGACATCGGCTGCGCTGCCCCTGTGGCAGCCCCGGCGGCCTCGTCACGACCCCTTTTCTTCCCGGCGGTCTTCGCACTCTTGGACGGCGATGGCTTCATTCTCCAAGTACACGGCGTCTTCACGCGCATTCGCTCGGGGGCTACCCTAGCAGCTCTGGGTGGCGGCGCGCTCGGATTTACAGCGGCGGCAGCGTGCGCAGATCTATTCGAATGGCTGCAACAGCGATGGGTGGAAAACCCTAAGGGTTTTGGCTTCTATTTATAAGTCAAAACGGCCCTCCAACGGCCAAATGGATAAGTCCGCGCTCGGCTGACTCAGCGGCCGCGCGTGACTCTTCGTATTCTACTAGTCGACGCGCCTTACCTCGGGGGCTCGGCTACTTCTACTCGACTACCTGGGAAGCGAGAAGACTCAGGAGCATCTCAGGACACATTCTACAAGATGACCCTTCAATTCGAGAGGAAGTACTCGACTCAAGGCTCGGGGGCTCCGTGCCACGTGTCCTTCGGTTTTTTCTCTCTGGATTTTTCGGGACATTCTTGCCAAGACTTCAGATGGACCCTCAGCCAGAGTCTACGACTCAACCTAAGGCTCGGGGGCTACTCCATATGGAGTGCGATTTTGCAATCGCACATCCATATCGGCTCCGGCTTCATGACAATGCGGGCATTTTTGAAGACCTTCGAGGGCAGCGCTCGAGGACGCTTGGGACTACTCGAGAAGACTTCAAGATTGTTCAGATATCAGCTGGAGTACATTCCAGCCTCGGGATGCTTCGACTACTCTTGAGGACTTTTGACTTGTAGTACTCGGGGACGCTTGAGGACTACTCGTTAAGGCCGTCAAGACTACTTGAAGCTATCCTTCTCGACTACAAAGTACTCGGGGGCTTGTCGTATGGACCTCCACGGGCCCACTACCTCGGTGGGTACCGGGACCGACTACTCGGTGGGCCCACGGGACTACCCGACTTGTGCTACACGACACACGATGGCGTGGAGCACAAGGACTACGGAGGAGAAGTACTCGGTTAGGAAGCTGTACATGTCCCGCACTGTATGGAAGACTCCTAGACGTACTCGACTAGTACTCTCTCCCTACTCCGACTTGTAACCCTGCCTCCCGGACTATATAAGGCGAGGCAGGGACCCTTCTCTAGCATCCAATCTCATCTTACGGTGTACTATTACACCATCTTGTAATCGTACCCAATCAATCCAGAGCTACGCAGCATACAGAACGTAGGGTATTACGCACCTCGCGGCCCGAACCTATCTAAATTGTGTGCCACGTGTCTCTTCCTTCGAGTTACCGATCTCGGCGAGGCCACATTCATCTACTTCGGGTACTCCCCTTAGTAGGTTGCCGGTCTAAAACACCGACAGTATACTAATACTCAGCAAGACTTAACCGTCGGGTGACATCTACATCACCAAACTCTAGACATGAAAGGCTTTTGGCCGGTGGGGTTTCTTTTGCTGAACAGCTACTAAGAGTAGATCCTTATTTTCAATCTTTTAGCACAAGTTCTAGTTGATTACCATTTCTAAATGTGCCATCTAGTTCAATCAAGAATTGGGCAAGCAATTAATTCATACAACAATATTCCTCAAGTTCCATCATTATGGGGTATCATGGCCAGTTGATTAGTCTCAGATAACGGTGAGAGGCCGACAATTGATTGATTTAAACCTTGCAAGGTAAACCAAAACACACGGTAGGCTACCCACAAAGGAACAACTTTCCCAGGCCATTTCCGTCGATCTTCGGCTCGGGAGTGGAACCTACATTCCTTGGTACAAGGCTTACTGGATCGCTCCCACACGAACGTCCAGACTCACGCAGGTACCACACTGTTGTAAGCAGGGGGACACAAGTGCCCCAGGTTTAGTAGGGAAAGGTTCCCTTACCGCGTCAATCGGGTACAGAGGATTTACATATTTTGAGATATTGCAGATCTAGGTTTTTCACATTTGTATTTTTCATGCAAAAACTAACAGGAATTAGCTCAAGCAAGAATAACAAAAGTGGTAGGATATTTCACCACGAATCCAACAAAATTGGTTTTGCATTTTTCTGATTTTTCTATGATTTTATACGCAATTTACAAGAAACGGCCAAAGCACTTTTACTATTTGAGTTACCCTTTCGCAGTGAGGCCCTCGGAAAGAACTTCTGTTTCACAATGTGATCCCTGGGTGGGACGGCCGGCGCGGCTCGCCGAAATTGAGCCACTCCGGTGGCGCCCTTGGCCGGGGAATGGGTGGAGGAGGTTGAGGGGCTCACCAACCGTCGATTTGAGGCCGAGGATGGGGTGGGGAGCGCCGGGGAACGGCCGGCCGGCGGCGCCCGGGGCGGGGCGGCCGTGGTGCGCCCCCGTCCCGGCGTCTTGCGGCCTGGAAGGCGGGCGCGGTGGTGCTGGCGAGTTGTGGAGAGCGTGGAGAGCTGTTGGACTACACTTGACTGCAGCAAGGTGTGCCAGAGGAGGGGGCTCGGGAGCGGGCGCACTGGAAAGGATGCCGGCGAGCAGCGGCGGGCGCGAGCAGGACGTCGTGCGGTTCTTATAGCTCGGACTCGGCGACGGTACACCCAGCGTCAATGCTTTGGTACGGCGACGGACGTCAGCCTGCGTGTGCAGAGGCGCCGGCGAGGGACCGCTGGGTGGTGCGCGGCTCGCCGTACGGCGCGGCACCGGCCCGATGCGACGGCTCGTGCTCCTAGAAGGTCGGCGCGAGAGGGGAACCGGCGGCCCGCGGCCGAGGCGGGGGGAAACGGGCTCGCGCGGATTCCGAGGCGGCGCGGTGGCCGGCGCGCGCGCGCGCGCGCGGCCGGGGCCGGCAGAACGCCCGGCGCGCCAGCGGCGCTCTGGAGCGCGGCCAAGCAGTTTTTCAGCCGGTCAACGCGTCTTTGACTGTGTTTTTCTCCAAAAGTTTAATAGAAGTGCACAAAGTGGTGAATAGGAAAGTTGTAGATCTAACTACCCCCTACAACTTTCACAAAGGCCATATAGTGTTTTTCTCAACGGATTTTGCAGGAACGTCGTGCCAACTTTGAATGCCGGCCTGTCTCTGTGCACAGGAGGTACTGGCAGTTGACCAAGTTTTTCACCAATTTCCACCCAAAATTTGAAATGCCAATCTACATGAAAGTTGTGTCCCTCAACAAGATGGACAACTTTCATAAAGGTAGATTTTGAAGTGTTTAGGTGAAGTTTGGAGAACGCGGCAAAAGCTCCGGACGACATTCGCCGACGTCAACGGTTAAGCCGGGTTTGACCGTGTCTTTGACCATGGGTTGGCCACGGGTGTGTGTAGGCTTGGTCAATAGGTTCATTGAGGTTCATTGGCGAGGTTTTCGAGGTGATGACCCAGGTTGACCTAGGTTTGACCATTGTCGGTAGGTTTGACTCGGCTGATCCGGTCATTAGCGTTAATGACGCTAATTAAAATCCTGGGGCGTCACAGCCTACCCCCTTTAAGAAGAATCTCGTCCCGAGATTCGAAATTTCAAGGACAAGATAGGGAAACACGGAAGTGGTCCTCTCGGATTTTCTGGAATTACTCTGAGGGAGCAACACGATGGGGTTATTGGTCAGAGAGTATAACTACCATCGGTCCAAGATTAGCCCATAAGAGTAATCAAAGGCGACAAATAATGGAAAGCATGCACGGAGTTTACTTGCAGATGCAAGCGGAAAGTATGGAAAGGTAAATTGATATAGGATCTTTCGAATGATCTTGCTCACATGTTATTTAGGTTGCAACCTTAGGTGGCATTGCCGTGCCACTACGGTGCAATGCTTTTCAAAAAGTGGTGTGATGCACATGTTTATGAAGACAAGATGCATATGCTCAGGTAGTATGGTGCTTATGATGCATGTTAACATGACTCAGTTACCCACAAAACGAGTTAGTGATTGAGAGGACAATCACAGGTTGAGATGGAGTGTGCGTGGCGAGTCGCAATTCTCACAACTAAGATACCTAGTGCGCTCCTAGTGGCATTCATGTGGCTGCAGCGCACATGACGCCCTAGGTTCCGTCACGGCACCTTTAGTTATGGGATAACAACGTCACCAAACACCAAGGATAGAGTGGGGGAATATTGAAACACTCCATGCGTATGCATGTTAGTTCACTCAAGGTTCCCAATGCACATGCTATGCAAATGCATGCTTAAGAAGGGACACAATTATTTATTTATTTTTCAAAAGGTTGTGAGCAAGACCATGAGAATAGGCTCACGATTGAAAGTTTGAAGTAACCAGGACAAGGATATCAATACAAAGAAGATCTTAGTGCTTCAACATGTTTAAGGACAACAGGGTTGGGGGAAAAATATAAGTCGACGGAGATGACATGTTGATAAGAGAATCACCATCGAAGATTGAATTCTAAGACCAAGACATTCCCACTGATATGGTAGAATAGCATAAGTTCTTTTCTCCGGCTGAGCATTGCTGGGTAGTCACGTGCACAAGGCACAGTTGTATGTTAGAACTCGAAGCGAGCTTACATACATAACGACATAAGTTCTAGCAGTTATGAACAAAATTCATAACTTAAAACCAGAGCTCCAAAAATTCCCAACCTTTGGGTGGTAACTCGTCAAGGTTAGAGACGCATCTTTGGTACTGAAAGGCTGAGCTAGAAGGCTAGGAAGGTTGCTCAATTGAGCAAGGTTGGGATTGAGTTCTGTAAAAACAGCAAAACAGGGGTTCCCAAATCTGATCATAACTTGAGATAGAATGAAGCTATGACCATGACTTGCTGTGAGCAGGAACTTGATTAGGTTCGGAGCAATTTTTGTTTAACACACCTATTTTAGTTACTCCTAGAACATGGTGTAAGGACAATACGAAAGAACTTTTAACAAATTTGGGCAGCATAACAGCTAAGCATGAGAGGTACTCTAGTTTATAAAAAGCATACACTAGCAAAATCTTTCTTAGAGAGCATATGAAAGTTCAGTTTTGGGTCCATTTTAGTTGTTTCGAATTTTAACATGCATGCAAGACGTCCTATCCGACCTCACATGGCAATCAAGCCAAAAATCGAAGTTAGTGCCGGTGGCAAGGCTTTTATTTGTCTCTCCCTATAATATATAGTCAAGAGCTGCACGATACTCACTTAACGACTAACGAAGCGCTGTTATGTACCTACAGAAAACGAACCTTTCGTGCCAGCACGTTACGAAAGTGTCCACATACATTACCGTTCACTATAGAAACGACATCCATGCGTTAAGCCGCTGCATGGACAGTGTCCAACCTCGGACACCCTCCGTTTGAATGGAGTGTATCCTTGCCTCGCATGAGCGACATGCGGAATGCACACGTATGAAACACGTGGCGACACACAACTCATACACCGATGCGAAGATGGGATCCGTGGAATGGATCACTCCATCAACCCTCGCAATTCCCATGATGCGGAACAACACACGTATAAAACACATGGCTCATCTAGTTTGGTTGTGCAAGAAAGTAAGTCTGACATAAAGTAAAATGTGCTGTAAGTTAGCAAAATAAACCATAGATTACTAGGCCACCTGAAAGAACCCAAAAATTCCCTCTAGTGCCTCTCGGTCTATTTCATCCTTAACGGACCAACGTGTTTTGCAAATCAAACAATCTTGGCAGCTTTTATTCCAAAATCATGTGATTGAGGTTGTTAATTAAACTCTGGTACATATAATCGCTCTGATACCAGCTGTGACAAACAGCCCAGGAAAATACCGTACTATCGCCTAAGACCGATCCACTTTGGCCCTTAAGCAATAGTAAAGTATCATCCTGTCGTTAGTTGCCGGGTTAACGCCCGGTAAATCACTTGGAATTCAAACAGAGGATCGACATATGCATTAAAACTCACGCGAAGGTGAGTCCAGAGTACAACACGAGTTAACATAATTTATTACAAACCATTGTTCATGACATGGAGTAAAGGTTCAGAGTTCGAAAAAATCAGAAATAAAATAAACTAGCGCAACGGTAAACATCACAGGAGGCCATCCGTGATGTCATCACTTGTCGCCACCCTTCCGGTCAACAACACCTGCAACCACAGTTTTAAAGCAAGGCTAAGTATACTAATACTCAGCAAGACTTAACCGTCGGGTGACATCTACATCACCAAACTCTAGACATGAAAGGCTTTTGGCCGGTGGGGTTTCTTTTGCTGAACAGCTACTAAGAGTAGATCCTTATTTTCAATCTTTTAGCACAAATTCTAGTTGATTACCATTTCTAAATGTGCCATCTAGTTCAATCAAGAATTGGGCAAGCAATTAATTCATACAGCAATATTCCTCGAGTTCCATCATTATGGGGTATCATGGCCAGTTGATTAAGCAGTCTCGGATAACGGTGAGAGGCCGACAATCGATTGATTTAAACCTTGCAAGGTAAACCCAAACACACGGTAGGCTGCCCACAAAGGAACAACTTTCCCAGGCCGTTTCCGTCGATCTTCGGCTCGGGAGGGGAACCTACATTCCTTGGTACAAGGCTTACTGGATCGCTCCCACACGAACGTCCAGACTCACGCAGGTACCACACTGTTGTAAGCAGGGGGACACAAGTGCCCCAGGTTTAGTAGGGAAAGGTTCCCTTACCGCGTCAATCAGGTACTAGGCTTACCGGTCCCATTCCCGGCATATGTTTAGTACATTCAAAAGCTTAGCCCACGAAAGCCACTGAACCGGAGCCCAAATCCCATGCTCTTACCACATGAGCAATCCATTTATAAAGATCTTATGATTCCAACATAAGAACCTAATCTCGCGAGTGACGAACATCACTCGACTTCTATCGGTCCTATAGCATAGCAGCTATCGACCTAGCATACTAGTGATAGAGCATATGTACCTAGGGATCATGCATCTAGGGTTTCAATTCAACTCCTGAAACGTAAATGCGCAATCGTAGCAAACAATATTTGCATAATTTTAAAAGATGGGTTAATGATCCGGGGCTTGCCTTCGATGGCAAGGATGGCCTTGGGCCCTTCTGGACTTGGGTCCAGGTCTTGAGCTACGTCCACGCACGGCAGCTCTTTGTCGGCACCTTCGTTTCCTCCTTCCGGCACGAGCGTACGTCTACAAGGATCTACACGAAGATGCAAATGCAAGATTTATTTGACGGTTTTTAATTTAATTAACCACAAACCACAAATGACAATCAAGGGTGTATTAGTTGTACACATTCACCTAGATAAGAATACATTTAGCATACTCTTCCAAAAAGCAACGATTTGCGATTCTTTATTAGATATTCTTTTTGGATGGTGACTGTGTACATATATATGTAAATAATTTTTAATTTAAATTCACAAACAGTAGTGGGTGAGTGCATTTAGCTTTTTAAATCGATTTACAATCACACACAGGTTAGTAAGGATGGGTTTGGTGATTTTTCCCATTTAATGACTATTAAGCCTTTAATTGCTTCCATAGCTTTTATTCATGGAATTAATTAATAAAATTCAGTGGAATGGTGTATTAACCACTAAACACCTATAACAAGCCACTGGACACACATGCGCGCTTTGGATAGTTAGAAATTAATGATTTTTTTTGAAAAAGACAAAAGCTAACTAGATGGACAAGGTAAATGCACACAAAAATAATTACTCAACAAAATGATCCAAACTTTCTCACACATGTTATATGGTCCAAAACTAGCCTAGTGGTGCAGAACATACACCTAGAACTGTTATGGAACTTGAGTTATGTATTTTCAAATAAAATCAAGCATAATTCAAGAATAAATATTTCTGTTAATTATAAAATTGTGATTAATTCACCAGAGTTGTGCTTTGGCATTAAAAGACAGTGTGCAAAAGTTGGTTGCAAGAACTTAATTATTTTTAGCTAGAAAAATCATTTATGCAGATCTGGCAGAAATGACAAAAGATTTTTACAAAAAGATTTACACCATAACTTTGTGCAATTTTCGGCTCAGGAGCTAGTTCTGACCTAACACACAACATATCCAAAAATTAGCTACAGAGGATTTACATATTTTGAGATATTGCGGATCTAGGTTTTTCACATTTGTATTTTTCATGCACAAACTAACAGGAATTTGCTCAGGCAAGAATAACTAAAGTTGTAGGATATTTCACCACGAATTCAAAAAAATTTGTTTTGCATTTTTCTGATTTTTCTGTGATTTTAAACGCAATTTACAAGAAACAGCCAAAGCACTTTTACTATTTGAGTTACCCTTTCGCAGTGAGGCCCTCGGAAAGAACTTCTGTTTCGCAATTTGGTCCCTGGGCGGGCCTGCAGGCGCGGCTCGCCGGAATTGAGCCACTCCGGTGGCGCCCTTGGCCGGGGAATGGGTGGAGGAGGTTGAGGGGCTCACCAACAGTCGATTTGAGGCCGAGGATGGGGTGGGGAGCGCCTGGGAACGGCCGGCCGCGGCACCCGGGCGGGGCGGCCGCGGTGCGCCCTCGTCCGGCGAGGTCTTGCGGCCCGGGAGGCGGGCGCGGTGGTGCTGGCGAGTTGTGGAGATCGTGGGAAGCTGTTGGACTGACCGCGGCAAGGTGTGCCAGAGGAGGGGGCTCAGGAGCGGGCGCACTGGACAGGATGTCGGTGAGCAGCGGCGGGCGCGAGCAGGACGTCGTGTGGTTCTTATAGCTCGGACTCGGCGACGGTACACCCGGCGTTAATGCTTGGTACGGCGACGGACGTCAGCCTGCGTGTGCAGAGGCACCGGCGAGGGACCGCCGGGTGGTGCGCGGCTCGCCGTACGGCGCGGCACCCGCCCGATGCGACGGCTCGTGCTCCTAGAAGGTCGGCGCGGTGGGGAACCGGCGGCCCGCGGCTCGAGGCGGTGGGAAACGGGCTCGCGCGGACGCCGAGGCGGCGCGGTGGCCGGCGCGAAGCGCGCGCGCGCGGCCGGGCGGCGGCAGAACGCCCAGCGCGCCGGCGGCGCTCTGGAGCGCGGCCAAGCAGTTTTTCAGCCGGTCAACGCGTCTTTGACTGCGTTTTTCTCCAAAAAGTTGAATAGAAGTGCACAAAGTGGTGAATAGGAAAGTTGTAGATCTAACTACCCCCTACAACTTTCAAAAAGGCCATATAGTGTTTTTCTCAACGGATTTTGCAGGAATGTCGTGCCAACTTTGAATGCCGGCCTGTCTCTGTGCACAGGAGGTACTGGCAGTTGACCAAGTTTTTCACCAATTTCCACCCAAAATTTGAAATGTCAATCTACATGAAAGTTGTGTCCCTCAACAAGATGGACAACTTTCATAAAGTTAGATTTTGAAGTGTTTAGGTGAAATTTGGAGAACGCGGCAAAAGTTCCGGACGACATTCGCCGACGTCAACGGTTAAGCCGGGTTTGACCGTGTCTTTGACCACGGGTTGGCCACGGGTGTGTGTAGGCTTAGTCAAGAGGCTCATTGGGGTTCATTGGCGAGGTTTTCGAAGCGATGACCCAGGTTGACCAAGGTTTGACCATTGTCGGCAGGTTTGACTCGGCTGATCCGGTCATTAGCGTTAATGACGCTAATTAAAATCCTGGGGCGTCACAAGTACTTCCTCTCAAATTGAAGGGTCATCTTGTAAAATGTGTCCTGAATTGCTCTTGAGTCTTGTCACTGCCCAGGAAGTCGAGTAAAAGTACCCGAGCCCCCGAGGTGAGGCTCGTCGACTAGTAGAAGTTGAAGGGTCACGCGCCGCCGCTGAGTCAGCCAAGCGCAGACTTATCCGTCCGGCCGTTGGAGGGGCCGCTGTTGACTTATAAATAGAAGCCAAAACACTTAGGGTTTTTCATCCCACGCATTCGCAGCCATTCCTAGCAGATCTAGCCAGGAAACACCGCTAGTGCGCACTGCCGCCGTTGAGAGGATTGTAGATCCGAGTGCACCGCCGTAGCTCCCGAGCGAATGCGCGTGAAGACGCCGTGCACTTGGAGGATGAAGCCCTCACCATCGAAGATCTTGAAGGCCGCTGGTGGGAAGAAGAGCACTCGCGAGGAGGCCGCTGAATCTGCTGCGGGGACATCGCCGCTGGTGTCTCCGCCGCGGCCTGATCCGAATCGAGAGTGGAAGAAATCTAAGGCCAAGACCGAAGACCTGCTGGCCCTTCTCAACAGTGGATTCTTGCAGGAGAAGGAGGTGGTCATGTGGAGAGCCGCTGCAGGGGATCCGTACCCCATGGAGAAGAACCCGTATGAGATTCCGATGTTCACCCGGTTCGCGGAGCGCGGACTGTCTCTCCCGGCCAGCGACTTGTTCAAAGGGCTGCTGGGGTACTACGGCATCGAGTACCTCAACCTCAACCCCAACGGTATCTTCCACCCCTCAGTCTTTGTACATTTCTGTGAAGCTTTCTTGGGGATCAAGCCCCATTGGATCATGTTCCGGAAATTCTTCCGGGTGAAGCCCCAGCCCAGCGCCAACTATCCCCGAGTAGTGGGGGAGCCGGAATCCAGATGAGGGAGGACGCCGTGGAGTAGTACCTCTCCTACAAGCTGATTGATTCCAATCAGGATTGGAAGGCGAAGTGGTTCTACGTCACCAACCACCACCCGGAGCTGCCGAAGCCAAGCGGGAAGCAGCCCAAGCACCGACCGTGGTGGAACTCGGAGCCAACAATGCAAGAGGGTATCCAGCTGCCCGAGCTGCTGGCGAAGATCAAGGCATTGAGAGAAGCCGGGCTGAGGGCCGAACATGTGGCCTTCAGCTTCATGAAGCGAAGGGTGCAGCCGCTGATGGTCCGCGACACCCTTAGGGTACGAGTACACCAGCGACGATGACACATCGCGGATGCCCGGTGATGAAGTGGACGATGACGACATCGTCGACAGGCTGGGCGGAATCTTCAAAGATATGTCGGCGTACACGCCGTGCCCGGTGCTCGAGTACTCTGCCGCGCGCCCGCCAAAGAAGGTTGGTAGCCGTACCCATTGTCGAGTACTCGTTACGGAAGAGTAGTCGTGCTGACGTTGTGTGCTCCTTGCAGGATGACTTGGTAAAGTTCGTCTCCGAGCCAGCGTCGCCTCCTCAACTTGTCGAGGCCCCAGAGGAAGGGAAGGCCAAGGCCAAGGAGCGGCGCGAAGTTGGCGAAGGAGACGACACAGTTGTCGTTGAAGACACGTCCGAGGAGGATGATGATGAAGAAACGCTGCAGGAGCGCTTCCAGCTGCTGTCAAGGTTTAGCCGCCCTGGATTGCCGCACGTTCCTCTTGTTTAGGATCCGTCGTCTAGCCTGGAGCTAGTCTGCCCGCGCCGCCAAGGAAGCCGCGCAACATGGCCCGCAAGCGCGTGGCCAAGAACTTTAAGGTCTCGGAGACCACGTCCCAGGAGGTAAGCCGTCTTGAATATGGTAGTCGAGTACTTATGTCTCGACGTTGTGTATTGACGACGAGATTCCCTTGCTTGCAGGAGATGCCACCTTCCGACCCCGTTGAGAAGGGTGATGAAGGCGATTGGGACACAGTGGGGGAGCCAGCTGGGGGTAGTCGTAGCCCAGCCCCCACCGTGGATGAGCTCTTGGCGCAGATGACGCGCCGGCCCCCTGTTATTGAGGGGAGCACAGAACCGGCCGCTGCTGCCACTGAAGAGGCAGCAGCTACAGAGGCACAGGAGGAGGCGCCTGCTGAGGCGGGACTGGTCGACATTGCCAGTATCCTCGGCGCCCCAACCATGACGGTGGTCCGGTCGAGCTTGTAAGTGTTGATCCTTCCCGAGTAGTACATTAGATGTGGTAGTCGTACTAGGTTGACAGCCAAATCCGCGAGTTAAGGGGCTCGATTTTGGGGTTTTCGATGCTCTAGGGTTAGAGGAGTTCTTGGCGGGATTTCTTCGATTCCTCTTGATTTGTCAAGTTTTGGTGGACATAATCATGGCTATGGACTCCTCATGAGGTGTTCCTATTTTCCCCAAAGTCTTGTTCAAGTCTGTGGAGCGATTCGGGAGATCGAAGTTTGGATTTGGAGGAGTTGACCCGCGGGTGCTGTTCATCCCGAGCTGCCCAGGCTACACCGGTCTGACCGGTGCTCTTGACCGGTCTGACCGGTGAGAGTCACTTGTGAGATTTTCCTCGGGTGAACTGCTTGACTCGTGTGTCTTTGGGTCTTGGTGCTGCTAGTCAGTTCTTGGTTCGTTTAGAGTTGTTTTGTTAGGTTTTGTGTAGAGTTTTCCTTCCGTGCAGGTTGTGTTTTGGGGGTGTTTTTGGTCCAGGGCCTAGAGAAGTCACTGAGGCTTTCTGGAATGCTTGTTGTGCGGCAGCTGTAGACACCGGCCTGACCGACTCTGTCCACCGGTCTAACCGGTGTCACCGGCCTGACCGGCGCAGGCCATCGGTCTGACCGGTGCAGCACAGGCAGCAAGCCGTGCAAGTTTCTGTTGTGCGTGTTGGTGTGTTTTGGCTCGGAAGGTTGTTTGTTGGTTCCTAGGTCCAGTAGCACTTCAGTGGCTGTGTGGACTTGGACAACTTGGGTAGTGAATCGGAGACGTGTGTTGGAAGCCGTGTTCATCTTGTTGGAGTTTCTATCTCCTTCGAGAAGAATTTTTATCGGCTCCCAGTCACTCCCCCCCTCTGGTTCACCGTATTGGTCCTTCAAGTGGTATCAGAGCCAGTTCGGGTCTTTATTAACTCTAACCAGTCTAAGATCCAAGGATGGCGTACCAGGAACGGGGTTCGGGTCCTCCACACTTCGATGGCAAGAACTACCAGACGTGGAGTAAGCGGATGGCGGCGTTTCTTCGCGGAAAGGGTCAGATCCTTTGGGATGTCATGGTGGACACAGGCTATGTCCAGCCGATGAACTTCCTTGCTCCAAGATCGAGGGACATGTTTGACGCCAACAATAAGGCGGTCGACTACTTGCTTCGTGCTTTGTGTCAGCTTGAGTTCGATCGGGTGCACACCGAGCACTTGGCTTGTAGAATCTGGTTGGTGTTGAAGGAGGCTCATGTTGGGAATGCCCAGGTTCAGGCTCGGATGTATGTGACCTACCGGAGAGAGTACGAGAACTTCACTCATCTCCCCGGTGAGTCCATCGATGCCTTGTTTCAGAGGTTCACGGTGGTTGTGAACAACATGTGGGCCAATGTGGACGTGCTCCCGTACGATGATCATGATAGAGCTGTCAAGCTCTTACACTCTTTGGATCGTACGATTTGGGGCAGAATGTTCGAGGCCATTGTCGAGTCGGAGAAGTATGACACTCTGACGGTGAACGAGTTGTTCTCGAAGCTCAAGTCGGCTGAGGTGGATAGGGGCATGATTGCCAAGCTCGAGGGCCCGACTGACTCTCATAGTCTTGCCCTCGTCGGTGGTCCGAAAGGAAAGGCTAACACTAACCCATCCACCAGGATGTTCTCTTTGTCCTCTTTGATGTCTATCCAGATGAGGAGTTCGACGTGCTTGGAGAGGATGAGCTGGCGTTGCTGACAAGGAGGTTCGAGAGGCTGCACGAGAACCGGGTGAACATGAGGAGGAACACGAGGACATGCTTCCAGTGCGACAAGCTGGGACACTTCGTCGCCGACTGCCCGGAGAAGGTCGAGAACAAGGATGGCTACAAGCACAAGTCAAGGACGGATGGCAAGTACCGGTCGAGGCATGACCACAAGAGCAAGCACAAGAACAAGCACAAGGACGAGCGACGATCGAGGAAGAAGGAGAGCCGAGGCAAGGCCCGAGCGATGGTTGGAGCGAGCGACGTCGACTCCAGTTCCGCGTACTCCACCTCGAGCTCAAGCAGCAGTGAAGATGAAGGTGATCGTCGCAAGAGTAGGAAGTCGTCCAAGAAAGCGAGCGGGGCCGAGGCGCGCTTCGCTAGAGATGGCTTCTGCACCATGGTGCTGAGCTCCGGCAGCAAGAAGAGCACACAGAGCGACTCGGACTCTGATTCCGACGACGAGGTGTGTGATGAACTCCCCTTCTTGCGTCAGGAGAATGAACGGCTTGGCTTGTTGCTTGATAATCGTGATGAAATGCTTAGAGAGGCTAAGAAAATGAGGAAAGATCTTAGAGCTTCACTCGAGGATGCTAGGACTAGAGTGGTTGAGCTAGAAACACAGAATTTGGATGCTAAGCTGGAAATTGATTCTCTGAAAGATTCACCTGTTGTTTTTGATGATGTTGAATGTGCTGATTGCTCTATTTTCCTTGCTGATCTTGCCTTGTTTAAGGAAAAGCATGCCTCCAAGTGTGAGGAACTAGATGTGCTTAGGGTTGAAGTGGCTGAGCTTAAGTCTAGATCTGCTTTGCTAGGTGCTTGCACTTCTTGCCCTGTCTTGCATGCTAAAACCGATGAGATGCATGCTTACACCATTTCTCTTGAGTCTAAGCTGAAAGAACCAATTCCTACATCTTTCTCTACCTGTGAAATGCATGCTTTGAAGAATTTGGAACTTGCACATTATGTTGATCGTTTGCAGGATGAGAATGATGAGCTGAGAAAGTTGATGTGCTGGTTGTCTGGTCATGAGCCTCAGTTGAGGATAATGATCGAGACATTCAAGAGGCAGGATGGTGAGGGACTTGGGGCAAACAAGGTTGGTGAGGGAAGTGGAGAAAACATTCCAGAGCCACTGAAAACCCACCACAAAAATGATTTCTCTCCCAAACCTAACCATCTTAGGAACCGACTAGACACAACCCCAGCTCCACCTGTGTTTCCCCCATAAACAAATGATTTCCAAAAGCCTATCAAGTTTGTGAGCACTTCGGGGAAAGTGTTCTCTAGCAAAGAGAGTGAGAAGGCTAGTGAGGAGAAACCCATGGAGACGTCGAGTGGAGAGAAACCAATTGAGTAGCCCCAACCCAAGCCTAAACCTAAGCTTGTGAGGTTTCATTGTGGCTATTGTGGGAGAGATGGCCATAAGGAAGAGTTTTGTTTCAAGAGGAAGTGAGAGGAGAGAATGGCGAAGGAGTGGGCTAACAAGGACAAGTATCACCCTTCCGATGGTGTACTTGAGCCTCGTGTGCAGATGCCCAGGGCCAAGGCGAGTGTGAGGACAGTTCCGGCTTGGGGAGAGCGAAAGGCTGTTGGAGGTGCTGCTGGCCGGGCTACACCAGTCAGACTGGTGAGGGGCACCGGTCGGCCGGTGCGAGCCTGGACGAGCCGCGGACGGTTCGGGTTTCGTGCTCGTACAGGTGCGAGGTTTGGTTCTGGAGATCGTGGTTCTGATGGTTGAGCTGGAGAGTTTGCAGGAGGTCAGTTTGCTAGGCGTTCTCCTCCTCGTGCTCAATACGGGGATGGGAGGATCCATAGCTTTGAGATGGAGAGGAGGAACAGTCCACGGGCTTTCTTTCATGGTTTTGGTCCTCCTCCAGGTAGAGAGGGTTGGTTCCCTCATGGTGGTTACCATAGTGGTGTTCATGGAGGTAGGTTTGGTAGGAAAGATGGTTTGGTTTGTGCTAACCCCACTTTCGAGCAAATGGCTCGACACTGGTTTTACTCTTTTGGTACTAACCCCAGTGCTGAGTCGTTTGTTTGCTCACGTGCTCGTTTTTGAATTTCAGGTGAGAGACTTGAAGAACATTTGGTTGATTGACTCTGGTTGCTCGATGCATATGACCGGAGACAAGGGGTGGTTCTCAAGTCTCGTCCCGGTGGTGACAAGGAGGTACATCACTTTTGGGGACAATGGGCGTGGGCGTGTGCTTTCAGAAGGTGAGATTAAGGTGAGTGACAAGATCACTCTCAGGCGTGTTGCTCTTGTTCAATCGCTTGGGTACAATTTTCTTTCTGTGTCCCAACTATTGGATGAGAATTTTGAGGTGTTGTTTTGGCCTGGTGGTTCTCTGATTTTGGACTCTCGAGGGGACCTTGTCTGTATGGTCGTTCACGAGGGTCAGGTGTTTCGAGCTGATTTTTCTCAGTCTTCTGGTGTGGAGCGTTGTTTCTTGGCTGGTTCTTCGAGTAAGTTGTGGAAGTGGCATAGGAAGTTGGGTCACTTGAGCTTTGACCTTTTGTCTCGCTTGAGTAAACTCAATTTGGTCCGAGGATTGCCACGGTTGAGGCTTGAGAAAGAGTTGGTTTGTGCGCCGTGTAGGCATGCCAAGATGGTAGCCTCTTCTCACCTGCCTCTCACCGATGTGATGACTGAGCGTCCATGTGAGCTGCTCCATATGGATCTTGTTGGCCCAGCTCGTGTGCGATCTGCGGGTGGGAAGTGGTATGTCCTTGTTGTGGTGGACGACTATTCTCGGTATGCGTGGGTGTTCTTTCTCGAGGATAAAAGGTGTTCGAGATCTTGTCTTGAGGTTAAGGAACGAGAGGCACAGAGATGCCATACGAGCAATCCGCAGTGACAACAGCTCAGAATTCAGAAACTCTCGTTTTGAAACCTTTTGCCATGACTTGGGTCTTGAACACCAGTTTTTGAGTCCGTATACGCCTCCCCAGAATGGTGTTGTGGAAAGGAATAATAGGACCTTGTGTGAGATGGCTCGGACGATGCTTGATGAGCATAGGACTCCGAGAAGGTTCTGGGCTGAGGCTGTGAATACCGCGTGCTATGTGTCTAACAGGATCTACCTCAGAGTGTATAAGAAGAAAACATGCTACGAGTTGATGCACGGTCGCACACCCAACGTGAGTCACTTCCATGTCTTTGGTTGCAAGTGTTTTATTCTGAAGAAAGGGAAGAAGCTGGATAAGTTTGAGGCTAGGTCTGTCGATGGTATTTTCTTGGTTATGCATCTCATTCTAGAGCATATCGTGTGCTCAATCTTGAAACTAACCAAATCGTGAAGACTTGCGAGGTAACCTTCGACGAGACACAACCACGTAGTCAACTTGTCTTTGAGTGTGCAGGTGATGATGAGCTTGGCGAGGAGATCTTTCAGGAGGAGGAGCATGAACTTGGAGATGATGAAGATGGCGGTGTGGTACCCCCGGCTGAACATGTACCTACTACTTCGACTACAGTGGTTGGCGGCCCCTCTCTTACACCTACGATGACGAATCAAGATCGAGGAGAAGCTACAGTTGAGGGGGAGGTAGCATCAAGGCGAGAACCTCCCCGGCGAGTACAAGTGGATCATCCAGCTTCAAGGATCATCAGCGACATGAATGAACGTACTGCACGATCAGGGGTTCGAAACAATTCTCATTTCGCTCATGCTGCATTTGTTGCCACCTTTGAGCCCAAAGACATTGGACACACACTATCTGATCATAATTGGGTTAATTAAATGCATGAGGAGTTGGAGAACTTTGAGAGGAATCAGGTTTGGGAATTGGTTGACCCTCCCCCAGGGTGTAAGCCGATTGGTACAAAGTGGGTGTGGAAGAACAAAGAGGGAGAGAAAGGTGAAGTGGTGAGGAACAAATCAAGGCTTGTTGCTCAGCGGTTCAGTCAGAAGGAGGGGATCAACTACGAGGAGACCTTTGCTCCCGTAGCCCGTTTGGAGGCAATTAGGATCATTCTAGACTTTTCCGTGGCTAAAGGGTTCAAGTTGCACCAAATGGATGTGAAGAGTGCCTTTCTGAATGGTGTGTAGGACGAAGAAGTGTATGTGAGGCAACCACCGAGGTTTGAGAGTGAGTAGTACCCCCACCGAGTGTACAAGTTGAGGAAGGCACTTTATGGGTTGAAGCAGGCGCCTAGAACTTGGTATGGTAGGTTGAGGGGTTCTTGTTTGAGAGGTTTTGAGATGGGGAAGGTCGATCAGACCTTGTTTCTACTTAGGCAGGGCAGAGATATCCTGATTGTGCAGGTGTACGTGGATGATATTGTCTTTGGTGGCTCGTCTAACTCCCTTGTTTCAAGGTTTGCAGAGGATATGAGCAGGGAATTTGAGATGAGCATGATGGGTGAGTTGCAGTTCTTCCTCGAGCTAATCAAACAATCAAAGGAAGGAACATTTGTGCACAAAGCTAAGTACACCAAGGACATTGTGCGGAAGTTCATGATGGAGGACTCCAAGGCTATGACGACGCCGATGAGTACGACTACAGCTCTTGATGCGGATGAGGAAGGTGAACGCGTGGACCAGAAGGAGTACCGGAGCATGATCGGGTCACTCCTCTACTTGACGGCGACGAGGCCGGACATCCAGTTCTCGGTATGTCTGTCCACTCGTTTTCAAGCGTCTCCGAGGACTTCACATCGGCAAGCAGTAAAGCGAATTTTCAGGCACTTGCGTCACACTCCCGACTTCGGCCTTTGGTACTCCGCGTCCTCTTCTTTGGCGCTTCATGGTTTTTCGAATACGGATTTTGCCGGGTGTCGGTTGGATAGGAAGTCCACTTCTGGGACTTGACAGTTTTTGGGATCTTCTTTGGTGTCTTGGTCTTCCCGCAAATAGTCGAGTGTTGCTCAATCCACTACTGAGGCAGAGTACGTTGCCGCTGCTAGTTGTTGCTCTAAGCTCCTTTGGATCACGTACACCATGAGTGACTTTTGTGAGGAGTATACCCATGTCCCACTTCAATGTGATAACACCAGTGTCATAAGCATTGCAAAGAACCCAGTGCTCCATTCCAAAACCAAGCACATAGAAGTGAGGTATCATTTTCTGAGGGAACGTAGAGAAAGGAAAGATAGCTTTGATCCATGTACCCACACATGACCAACTAGCCGATATTTTCACCAAACCCCTAGATCAAGCAACTTTCACTCGTGTGGGGGGGCTTGGTGTGTGTTTGATTTCTTGAGTTGGGTGTGTGGGAGCTCCTTTGTAGCATATGTATAGCTTTCCTTTGTGCATTTCTTGCATTTGGCATGGCATATGTAACATGATATATAGGCATCCTTGTATCTTAGATTGCATGCATTTTGTATCATATGCATTGGATAGGAAAAGCTTCTCCTATATACATTGTTCACCATGGAATGCTATTTATGTCTTCGTGAGCTTGTTTGGTATGCTATGGTTAGTTTGGCTTAGCTCTTGATGATCTTTATTTATAATCCATGGTTGATAGCTATATTTTTGAAAATTGTTACATGTATGCACTCTCATGTGTAAATACCTTTATATGATCTTGACATGTTTTAGTGGTTTGGTTATGCTTAATTTGTGGTTGGATAGCTAGTTTATTGATCATATGGGGCCAAAGGCTCATTTGTCATCATGAATGCTTAGCCCTCTTGTTTTATCTTGTGGAGGGGCATAAGTTCCTTTTTGTCGCAAAGACATTTCATGTACCAAATATGAATCTGAAAATGAAATGTAAAATGCTTGGAAAATGTGCTCCCATGTCATATGTGCTAAATTTAATTTGCTTTGGGTGCTAAACCGTTGCATGATGCCTACCAATGAGAAGTCTCATATATAGAAGTAGGCACATGGCTCGGTAGCTTTGACATGACATGAGGTGCTTGTGGGTGTTTGTGATGGTCTTATGGTTAGAATGGTTGTCCTAGCATGCAGTTTGTGTGGCTTTACCATTTTGATATGTTTTGATCATGTTTAGGACTTTGCTCATGAGAGGCAAATTTTTCGCAAAATTGCCCAAATCCACCTTAGCTTCGTCCCATGATTGTGAAACTTGGTGATCTTATAGTTGATGTCAATACGAACCTATCAGGTAGCTAACTTGCTCATTTGGACATGTGTAGCATCCTATGTTGAATTTTGTCTATTTGAGAAGCTCTAGGTTGAACGTTTTGCATTTTTGGTTTGATTCGCATTGCCAACAAGGGGAAGAAGTTTGAGCTTGAAATGGCTTGCTGGAAGCATTTAGAATGTTTTCAGGTGGTTTTGAGCCATTTCTGGGCTCTGTTGCACACCGGTCTGACCGGTCAGAGTGCTGGCCCTGTTCATATGTTGGGCACCGGTCTGACCGGTGGTGGTGACCGGTCTGACCGGTCAGAGATGAACTGGTGTGGCCGCTCTGTTTTCTTCAAGTGGTTTGCATGCAATCGTCCAGGGGGTGTTGCATTGGTTCAGGGGGAGCTTGCATGTGTGCAGGGGGAGCTCTTTGTGGTTTTTCGAGCTTTGGTTTGGTGGTTTGCGCTCTTTGCTTGAGCATAGTTTTGTCTCGGATGTGTCGAGCCGTTGCCCTTGCCTAAGGGGTCCGAGACTTGTCTTCTTCAAGTGATCTTGCTCTTTGCCTTTGTCTGGCTTTCGATCGCTTGTTGGAGTTTCCTTTTATTTGTTTCTTTCCCTTTTTTTCTCTCTTGTTATTTTATGTGGGCCTTGTCAATGCACTCATCAAGGGGTAGATTGAGGACCATGTGTGGTTCGAGGACCGGTGGATGGTCGCTTCCTTTTGTGATGAGTGATTGACAACGTTGTGTGGACTGATTCTTGGCTAAGTATTGCAGGTGCAGTTTGCGGCTTGACTGGTGTTGGTGCAAGTGAAGAACAAGCGCGAAAGGTCGTCGCCGGTGAGGCCTCCAGGTGTGGAGAAAACAAGTAGGCTTCGTTCGAGGGACCCGGTGGCCAGCGGGGTCAAGTGCGGGCCGCATGGTGGCATGAACAGCAAGATGAAATCATGGACGGTCTCTTGGTTGAGCCTCAAAACCAAGGTCAAGCCGGGACTACGTGGGAGCCAAGTCATGAGTGGCGATTGGCGGAGGCTACACCGAGTTCGCGGGGTTTCCAGTGGTTCACCAGAAAACCACTGAGTTCCTTGGTTGATCCACAAAGCCAAGACCGAACAACCGAAGACGGTGCAGCAGCAGCTCCAGACCGGTCTGACCGGTATGACCGGTGAGGAACACCGGTCTGACCGGTGTGCGACGACGCAGTCCGGAATCTTCGAAGCGGAGGACAATTGTCGAGATCGCATGGCTTGCGTCGAGGCTAAGCAGGGTGCGGTCGTCGGGCATCCGTCCGAAGGAGAAAATCTGAAGACTTTCAAAACCACCCTTGAGGGGCTTGTATCCCTAGTTATTAAGTAAGGGTATTTTAGACTTTCGGTTGCCTCCATATAACCCATGAGGTGACAGGATGGCAGCAATCTCTTGTAACCCTAGTTCATTTGCTTTCCTATTTTTCTCTTCCTGTTTTCTTAGGATTTCCATAGGACTAGCTTGAGAGCTTCATGGTGAGATTTTGTGAGAGGGTTAGATGATCGGGCGGCAAGCTAGACCTTGTATGAACCTTCTTGGTTTGTATAGATGATTCGGCGTGGTTCCTCTAGGCTTTGTTGTGTTGTTCCTGGTTGTTCTTGGTGGTGATTTTCGGAGCTCTCTCTTGGAGGTTTTCTCGGTGGGTTTTCGGGACCTTGCTCTTGAGGATTTGATGGGGGAAATTCGTGTGAACCCTTCGTGGTTCTTTTGCCTTTGATTCCCCTCCCAAATCTATGAGTTAAGGGGCTCGATTTTGGGGTTTTCGGTGCTCTAGGGTTCGAGGAGTTCTTGGTGGGATTTCTTCGATTCCTCTTGATTTGGCAAGTTTTGGTGGACATAATCATGGCTATGGACTCCTCATGAGGTGTTCCTATTATCCCCAAAGTCTTGTTCAAGTCCGTGGAGCGATTCGGGAGATTGAAGTTTGGATTTGGGGGAGTTGACCCGCGGGTGTTGTTCATCCCGAGTCGCCAGCTACACCGGTCGACCGGTGCTTTTGACCGGTCGACCGGTGCGAGTCACTTGTGGGATTTGCCTCGGGTGAACTGCTTGACTCGTGTGTCTTTGGGTCTTGGTGCTGCTGGTCAGTTCTTGGTTCGTTTGGAGTTGTTTTGTTAGGTTTTGTGTAGGATTTTCCTTCCGTGCAGGTTGTGTTTTGTGGGTGTTTTTGTTCTAGGGTCTAGAGAAGTCACTGAGGCTTTCTGTAACGCTTGTTGTGCGGCAGCTGTAGCCACCGGCCTGACCGGCTCTGTCCACCGGTCTAACCGGTGTCACCGGTCTGACCGGCGTAGGCCATCGGTCTGACCGGTGCAGCATAGGCAGCAAGTCGTACAAGTTTCCGTTGTGCGTGTTGGTGTGTTTTGGCTCGGAAGGTTGTTTGTTGGTTCCTATGTCCGGTAGCACTTCAGTGGCTGTGTTGACTTGGCCAACTTGGGTAGTGAGTCGGAGACGTGTGTTGGAAGCCGTGTTCATCTTGTTGGAGTTTCTATCTACTTCGAGAAGAATTTTTATCGGCTCCCATTCACTGCCCCTCTCTGGTTCGCCGTATCGGTCCTTTAGTTGCGCGAGGGACAGTATTGCGATGCTGGGAACTTCAGTGGTTTCAGTGACAGTTGGCGATTTGTGGCCACGGACACCCTGCAGTCCCCATTTTTCCACCCTCGCTCAGCAATTGTCTCTTTCCAGGTGGTTTCCTTGCCCACCGACCACCGGGAATCGTCATTTTGATTGTGCAGATCGATTTGATTGCAGATGACGTCGAGGTTAAGCAACGGATCGGGCATAATACACGCGGAGGTCTCCGGTCCGGCTTTGGTAGGACCAGGGCCAGGGAGCGCGTGCTTGCCGTTCGCGCGACAGGCTATACGTAGTTCCGTTCCCGTCACACGTTGGACGGAGTCTACGTGTGCCGCTGCTAGCTGTTCCACAGCTAGCACACAAACACAAGAAAAGTCCGTTACCTACGGCATGACAAGAGAGGGAACGGCGGTGTTTGTTTGATAAACGTACGGCCTCATTTTTCAAAACGAATGGCAGGCTGCTCGTTATTTTATTAATTAATTAGAAGAAAGGACCAAGGAGAACATTTCCGGCTCAAATTCCACAATTTTCGAAATTTCGTGTTTACCAATGGGTTCGAAAATACCGGTCAAAATTAAATTTTCAATATTTTTAAAATTAATAGATAAATTGAACAATTTATAATAATAATAATAATAATAATAATAATAATAATAATAATAATAATAATAATAATAATAATAATAATAATATCTGAAGTTCTTGAAATTCTGTGTTTATCGCTCCGTTCAAAAAGTTTTCCACCGGAATTAAAGAGTCGTGATGATAAAAAAGTACAAAAGTATACAAGATAATAATTACGTTCTAGCTATAGACAATCTAATGGACTGTTTGGTTTGAGGAATCACCTCATCCTAGATGAGGTGATCCATCATGAGTTGATCTTATAAAATTTGGTGGGATGACCTCATTCTCATATCAATACAAATTATTAACTTGTGATGAGATGGTGCAACCCATTTTACTCCACAAACCAAAAAAAAGAGGAATGAGAAGATGATACATGATCCTATTCCTCAAACCAAACACTGACCGACACTAAGAGCAAATCCAGTAGCTTCCTTATCCCCTTCCCAATACCAAAAAAATAGTCATATAGGGGATGAAATCATCTCCAACAGCTTCCCTATCCTCTTCCCATTTTTTCTCCATGGACTAAAAACCTCTCTCCATCCCCTCTATAGAGGGGATCTCTCCTCCACCCCCTACTCCGTGGGACCCATCCTCTGTAGAGTGCTGCTGCTGCTCGAGTCGGTTGCTGCGACCGAGCCCTGGTGATGGCCGACGCCGACCGGATGCGCCTGCGCGCCGCGGTGCTCTCACTCCACGGCGACGAGGGCGTCAGGGACAAGCCCGACCGGAAGGCGGACGTCTTCGCGGATCTCGGCTTGCCGGTCTCGCCGATGTGCCTGCGCCCGACCGCGGCGACGTCGTGGTCCTCGTCCTCGTCGGTCTAGTTCTTCCTCCCCCAAATCACTCGAGGAACCTTCCGGAGCCTTCGAGAAGCCGCAAGCCCGCCAAGGGAAAAGCATCACCATGGAGAAGCAGACCAGGCCAGCGCCCGACGCCGCGGCCCACCTCGCGGCGCTCCGCTGCGCCAGGGCTTCGCTCCACCTCGCCTCCCTCCGCCGGCCCCGCGCGCCGCCGCCGACGAAGGATCTCTGGCGCTCCTCAGCGTCCTCCTCCTCTTCCTTGGCTACCGCAGCGGTAACCCCGCACCCCCACGGCTCCTCCTCGTCCCCTGCTATAGCGTAACCAGCTGGTGTTTCGCCGCTTCAATCGCTTCTGATGACAAGCTCGCACATGCGCTCCCTCTCGTGTCAGATTGCAGGAGTCCGCGCTCCGCCCCGAGGGGCTCCTCCACCGCTGCGAGGTCGCGGTGGCATGGCGCGAGGCCGGTCGGCGCCCGAGAAGCCGGCGCCCAACGGCAAGGCGCGCATCAACGCCGTGAATGGCAAGAACGGGGTGAACGGGGCCGCCATGCGGACCGGATTCATCTAGAGGAGATACATCCAGAGAAGACATACAAAGATTCATCCAGAGGAAACCTTCTGCATTCAGAGGATAAAGATTCATCCAGGCCGCATGAGGAGACGGACATGGGCGGTGGCCTTGGTTGGGATCATTTATTCTCCTATTTACAGAAATCTAAACCAGCTCTAGATGCAAGAGAGGTTAGTGATTTGGTGGAGTGATTCATGAACTGGGCTGGGGAAAATTAAACTCTAGTATGAAAAGATTGGACTCAGTTCAATTCTCTCTAGCACTGCTGCAACCACTAAGTGCTAACTAAAATGCATCCAATTCTTTCCTCACACTTCCACTCTCCACACGATCTTCTCGCCACGGCCACCGGAGCTGGCAACGCCGGCATTGGTGTTGTGGGGGTGGTGGGCGTGGGCGTGGGCGCGATCCACGGCGGCCCGAGTGTGCGATCATGATGCCCTCCAGGGCGCGGTAGTCCTCCAGGGCGGAGCTGATGGTGGTCTTCCAGTAGACGGCGTCACCGCCGGCGTGCGGCTGGATGCGGGTGAGGTGCGAGTCCTCGATTTGCACGATCAGGCCCGTGCGCCGGCTGAAGTAGCAGAATAGGACGTGGTAGATGATCTCCGCCGAGCCCTCGCTGCGGAGCTTCAGCGTCTGCGGGTCAACGCTCAGCTTCAGCAAGCCCGTCGAGGACACCGTGGGCACCGTGGAGATGCTGCGTTCCAACCGCGACCAAAGATCCCGGATTTGGGAAGGGGAACACGAAGATGACGTGGTACGGTGCGACTCACGAGTTGGCAATCAGAATAGGGAAACTGCTGGAGCAAATTGTGTTTTGGGGACGAAAATATTTTTACTCCACCCCCAATAACTTTATATAGGGGACGAAATTTACTCCATCTGCTGGAGTTGCTCTAACTTCCATTCAGTCGTCTTTAGAAAAAGAATACGACGTGTGTGAAAGGTTCTTACTTCTCACCCGATGGATGTTCATCTACTTTAGACAGCGGTTAATCTAGCAGAGATCGGATTCGTGAAAGGTTTGATAACGAGCGTAGAAAATTGTTAAATGTTTTTAGACCCGTCTCAATAGAAGTTTCATGCATTAATTTACATACTACATCATTCTTTTTTCTAATTTGAAAAGGTATTCATGAGAAGAGAGAAGAGTAAGAGCATGTTTGGATCATAGGGACTAAAATTAGCCCGACTAAAATTAGCCTCTAGCAGGAGCTAAACTTCCAAACAGGTGAGGCTAAAGTGAGGCTAAAATTAGTCTTGAGGCTAAACTTTGCTAGTAGGGGGTGGGGGAGCTAAAAGGGACTAAAATCTTTTCTTCCTCTTTCCTCATTAATGACCACATGCATGCTGCCAATAGCTCCAAGCCATGCCCACCTTGGGAGAGGAGAGAGAAGAGAAAGGGAGAGAAAAATAGGGACTTTAATGCTCTTTTAATACACTTTAGCTCTTGCTTCCAAACTAGGGGGTGACTAAAACTTTTTAGCCTGACTAATTTTAGTCATGAGACTAAAGGTGATCCAAACATGCCTTAAGTTTCATCATATATGCAAGCAGTTTCATCTTTAAGAAAAACTCATGCGCCACAAATTACCAGATAACTGTGTATTGAGACTGCCCTTTATATATAACTCATGTGTGTTGCTGGCGAAAATACTTATTCTACATTGCATGTATACTTATCATATAACACGTATATTCAAATAAATTACTTTCGGATCAATTATCCAGTGCCTGGGTTCTGGATGATTCGCCTGTAGGCAAATCAAGACCTGCTTTTTTTCTTTCTTGACTAGAAAAGGTCGTGATCTTCTAGATCCTCTTTAGCACGGCGGCTGAAGAAATTTGTACTGTCTGTGGCTACAGCTAGCTAGTCGATGGACCATGACAAGGCCACCGGTCCAGCACACACTCATCTCAGCGACTGACTGGTGAGCCAAGTCCAGCCGCCGCTGGCAGCAGCACGAGCCCAGCCGCTCAGCTCCAAGGCTTGCTCCGCACGACAACAAGTCAAAGTCACCGGCCGGACCCGGAGCTTCCCCACCTGGCAGCGAGCCAGCTGCGGGACCTGCCACCTGGTGGAACCGGATGCGCCGGGGATCCCGCGCGGGGGGCCACGGCCCCACGGCCCTTCCTCCCCGTCCGATCCCGCTGCCTCCCGCGATCGACGGCTCCAGGGCCAGGACGCCCGCGTTAAGCAAACGACCCCGCGTCCCCGGCGCGTAATTAAAAACGCGGGCGGGCTCAGCAGCGGCACCACCCGTCGCTTCCTCGCCGTTTCGTCCGCGCCGCCCACCAATCGGCAGTCGCTTCGCCCCCCATCTTCTCCTCCCCATCGCCTCCTACTGATGCCGTGCTGAGCTGTGACATCCCCTCCACTCCCCCAGCCAGCAGCAGCAGCCTTGACTCGTTCGCCGTGCGCTCTGGGTGCGGTTGCCCGCCTCGACCTCTCCGCCGTCCTCCTCCCCGGCCACCGCGCGCCGGCGGAGGCGTCCTCAGGCCGCGCCGGTCGGGCCCGATCGGCCGTGGAGTCTCCGGGGTTTCCGAGAGGTGAGCTCATCCCCGTCATCGCCTTGACTTCTCCGTTCATCTGGTGCTTGTGGGGGTTCGGTGCGTTGCGGCGCGGTGCGTTTGTTCGTGCTGGGGTTCCTCTGCTTTAGGCATCCGTGTAGATGGGAGGCGGGTGTTCGGGGCAACTGCACGGCGCTCGCGTTGCGGTCGTCGTGCTGGATTTCGGGTGGGAAGTGCTTGGTGATGCGATTTCGTTCCGTTAGGGTTCGTCGAATCTCGTCGGGTCGGTTAAGGTTCGGGGGAGCCGATCATGCGTCGACGCGTTTTCCGTCAACGGAAAGATCATTTCGGAGTGCCTTTTGAGTTGGGGTTAAGATTGGCGCGGAGGTCAACGGCCGGAGTTTTCCCTTCGGTTCGAAATCACGCGTGGCCTCTGCGGGTTGTGCCACCAATTGGGGACTCTGGACTTTCCTCACGCCAAACTTGACCTCCTTTGTGATCATTGTTGTTTGGCGCCGTGGCAATGGATTGGCTATTAGGTGTATGCTTTGCTAGTCTACTTGTCTTTTGTTGTAACTTGCATCCGGCAGTGGGAAGGAGTAGGAGAGCTCTGCTTCGATTGAGGTGTTTCTTAGTGGCGAATTTTGAGATCCTTATGTGAATTCGTCAAAAATAGTTGATATGGGTTTTGGATAATTGCTGTCACTAGCACTCGGATTGGAGTCCCTGATATTTGCTTGACCAGAATCAACTGAAACTGTTAGATGATGATGTTATTCCGATTTATCAGTAGAGACTAGAGAGTCAAATTATGTTTATATCCTTGCTATATGTAACATATTGTTACTTGTTAGTGGGTACACTCATTTTAGCAGGCCTCAGAGGCTCAGACTTCCTTTCATGTGATTTAGCTGATGGTGGCCCAGACATGTGACATTTATCAAGTGTGATAAAGAAAACTCACACTTTAGATGGAACATATTGTTCAAAGAGAAAAATGGATCTGTTGGCTCCTTTGGAATAGATTTTTGGCCTCATCTACTTTTAAGAATTTCAGTTTTGTGACACTACATGTAGAAAATGCTTGTGTGTGTGAACATGATGCAGTTGATCCTTTCATGGAACTGCTATCGTGCAATTATCTTTACTCTTTGATTAGATGTACTGGTGGATTTTATTCCACTAGCAAAATTTTCCTTAAATATAAAGTAATATAAAGAGGTTCAGAGGGAAGATACTGAATCTATTGTTCTTTTCTGCTCTAATGCTGAAGAATTTTCTGCTTTGTGTTGAGAACAAAATCCTCAAGAACTTCTTTTACTGGAAGAACTGATGAGATCTGATATATATTTTGACTTTGTAGTCATGATTGCTAATAGAAATCATTTGACATATCAATATATATTATGCCTTTGTATGCATGATCGCTTGCATAAATCATTTGACAGTTCGTACTTTTGAATTAGTATGGTCCTGATCATGCTTTGTTCTTGTGCTTGTGCTTGTGTTTGTGTTCATTAATGCAGATATATTGTAAAATGGAAGCCCTACGTAATATGAAGCTGCCCCCAGGATTTGGATTCTATCCTTCGGATACCGAACTTGTTGGTCACTATCTGAAGAGGAAAATACATGGCCAGAAAATTGAACATGATCTCATACCAGTGGTGGATATATACAAGCATGAACCATGGGATTTACCTGGTAGGTTTAACATGCTTCCATAGTTTCTTAGTGGGGTGACTCTAGAACTTTGTAATTTTTATCAAAAAATTTCTGTATCGGTTTGTTCAATACGTGGAATTTTCTTTCCTTATTTTTAATCCTCTGAAGTCATAATGTCCTATTAAATCATAGACAAGAAATATTATCTAATCATTTTTTATCCCTGATCAACTTTTTTTATTGTACATTAATGTGATTGCTTCCCATCTATATTCACTTAATCTAATATTCTTTAGCTCTGTGGAAGTGTGGATGTAGTTTTCTGTTATTTGTATAACTTGTTAATGCAATTTAGTGTTTTTTCGTTCACGGACTTCATAGTTCCTGATCTTGTGTTCTGATGGTACCTACAGCAAAGTGCAATTTTCCAATTGAGGACAACAAGTGGCATTTCTTCGCCTCTCGTGATAGGAAGTACCCCACTGGTTCTAGGTCAAACAGGGCAACAGTCGCTGGTTACTGGAAATCAACTGGGAAGGATCGAGCCATAAAGCTGAACAAAAAAACTCTAGGAACGAAGAAGACTTTAGTTTTTCATGAAGGCCGGCCTCCCTCCGGCAGACGCACTGAGTGGATTATGCATGAGTACTACATAGATGAGAAAGAATGTCAAGTCAGCCCTGATATGAAGGTACTAGACTTCTGATTGTTATTACTACCTCTGTCCATAAATATATGATGTTTACGGCAAGCTAATTAGTTCAAAAATGAACTATCTAGCTTGTCCTAAACGTCATATGTTTATTATGGACGGAAGGGAAATGATAATTGATAAAGTACATGTTTTTGAGTAATAATTGAGATTTCGGGAAATGATACTGCAATTGTATACTAGGTTTTGTTTTTTAGATTTACAATGTTGTACTTAATGGTCAATGTACCTTGAAGCTATCTTGCAGGCAACTTGCTTGGGTATAAGTGATTATCCTATATTTTGTTGCCTAAGGTTGTGGCCCAGTATGCTAATGTAGCATTTCTTGTTCTTCAGGATGCCTTTGTTCTCTGTCGCGTTACTAAAAGAAATGACTGGGCATTAGAGAATGATAATGAGGTGGGCAATGGTAATGAGGAGGTGGGCAGCAGGAACCCTCATCCTCAACAACCAAATGGTGCTGCTACATCAGTTGTCATCGCTGTAAAGCCAGAAGATGCTGCTGCCTCAGTCAACTGTGCAGAAGAACTGAATCATGTTGCTGCACCAGTTGGCAGTGCTCAACTATCAAATGATGTTTCTATGGATGGTATTACTGCTGATACAGCACCTCTAAACGGCAGTAATGAACTGGATGCATTGCTGGAAAGTCTGTTGGACAATTCACCCTCATTTAACCCCGTACCTGATACTGGTTCTGCTGCCCCGCCTCTTACTGAACAATATGCTGAATCATTGGTAAGTTTCTTGATGCTTGCAGTAGTTCTAAATGAGGGAATACTGAAAGAACTTCTGCCATGGGAATACTGAAAGTGTGCCAACATGTGGGTATCAATCAGTCACTTCCATGTAGCAATGTTTTGTGACCCAGTTAAACCAGACCCTACTTTCTGTTGGTAATAAACTGCTAATTGGCTAATTGCAAGTTTGTGACCAGTGGTTAACTAATAAGATAGTGGGGGCATCAAGATCTAGCATGTTGCAACTTGGTGCCCAAATTTTTGACTTGTTTTTAACTAGATGATACAATATAAGCTTAGCATAACATTGTTATTTTTTCCCTTGGGAAACTTAAACATACAAAAAATAATCATTCACAAAAAATTCAAAATAATGCATATTGAAACATCAATAGTGAACCTCAGCCAGATCACCGCAAGCTGTTCATAACATGTTGGGTAGTCAACGCTAGTCAATAACCTCATGCTAATATTTAAAACTTATGTGGCCAAGTTGCTTTTAGTTTGTTTGATCTTCTGTGAGATTTCTAGATATTTCATCACTGGATAACTAGACCTTGACCTTTGTCCCAAAAAAAAAACTAGACCTTGACCTACAAAAAAAAAACTAGACCCCCTAGAATTAGTTAGTACTTATTTTTGTTAGTCCCATGAAAATTGATTTCTGCAATTGTCAATTGCTTTTGTCATGTATTGGCCGACTTTACGGTATTTTGACTGGGATTTTTTATGCACTGCTTCCAAAATTTGCTCACCCTTTGCATTTGTTTCCTTGCAAAATTTTGCAGAATCCTGATTCTGTGGTTCCGAAGATTGGACGAGACCATGCCAGCCCTATGAAGGATGGGACAGATGATAGAGACTACTTATTTTTTGAGGATCTGCCTGAGGATCTTTACAGTATGTTGTTTCCTGGTAGTGATGACTTCAGTAATAATATGTTCATTGAGACAGCTGGCGAGGCAGAAGCTTCTGCCACCAACCAGACTTACTGCTTGGGGGTAAGTCCCTTTGCTCTTCCAATCAACTCTGAGGGCGGAACTCCAAAGGAAAATAACAACCCAAATCTGTCAAATGGAAACAGTGACACTGGAATTATAAGACAAGGGCGTAGTAGGGCAATAGCATCTACTGCTAACATTTCACCAGCAGTTGGCAGGATGAAAATGCAGGTTGGACTTAAGAAGATGATTGCAAGTAATCCTGAATCCATCAACCAGACTATGAAGTTTGCAGATAACAGTGGTCGTCGTCTTGATCTCATGACTAGTGTTGAGTGCCAGAAGAAACCTGCAAATGATGCCACTTCTGTCAAGCAGTCTGATGCAGCCAAGCTAATTGAAGGCCACAGCAATCAAGCATCTCTCAGGGGCATAAAGAATGGATTCAGATCTTCATCAGCTGGATTCCATGTATACATACTTTTCACCATTTTCTTGATTGGAGTTGCTGCTGCTGTAGCACTGCATTACCACCGCCCGGGTGCCAGCCTATAACACTGAATCAGCATACATCAGCATGCTTAGTTTTAGCTGTAGAGGTCAGTGGCATCTGGTTGAGCGATTATATACCATAGGATGTTTGGGATGGAAGTAGCATCTTCCCAACTCCATCTTTTCAGTAGTTTGTCGGCTTTGCTTACTTGCATTGATCTGGAACTATCGAGTTTCTCAGCTTATGTCATCAGGGTTGCTAGCCTTCTAGGTACATTGGTGCAACCTGATCCCAGCTGCCTCCACCGGTTTTTATGGTGCTGTACATATGAAGTTCTGTCTTTTTGGTCAACTACCTACTACTACTACTACTATGACTCTACGAGTGCCTTCTCGAAAAGAGAAAAAAAAACAGAAAGAAGAAAGAAAAAGTAAAATGTAACTTTGGCAGTTACTGTTATCTTGAGATTTGTAAACGTGAACATGCTTATAAATGACATAGTGGACCATGATACTATCATACTAGAGGCGACTGCATTGCATTGTTTGCATTGTGCTCTTTTGTTTCGCTTTTGATCGGTGCATTGTGCTCTCTGATTGCAGTATCTGGGTGATTTTCATTCTGTTGTCTCTCTCACTGGCCTACATGATCATACTTACCAGTAATGCATTCCAATTCTGTTGTCTGAGTTTGGCAAGTGCTTCAGAACTTCCCAGGCTGTATATGTATCATACGCGCTATTTTCTTACTCCAATATAGCCTATTGCAGCTGCCTGCTGGGCGTGCCAGAACTACAAGCTAAGCTATATTGGACACATGGTGTTGGTTTAAAAACAGGATAGAATTGATATCGTGCAAAGATCTCGGAACGTCAGATACTACTAGAGTGCCAGTAGACATCTTACTCTCCCAGTGAATAGTGATCGAGCAACAAAGTTTGTAAGACCATCCGCACCGGGGACGCCATCTGTCTCCTGGAGAAGGATGGCGTTTTTTTGCCTGCAGCGGCACCTCCTCCATTTTCCCGTTGCCCCCCATCGACTTCATGTCCAGCGCGATCCCAGACCGACGCCATCCGCTTGGGCCCACACGTCCCAACTCCTTACACCCTCCCTCGTTCGTCCGCGCTGACAGCAGGAAGATGGGGAGAGAGAGGGTGTCGTGTCGAGGGAGGAGGAGCGCGGCGGCGTCTCGTCGCGGCGTGGAGGGGTCTCGGATCTCCCTGTCGGCCATGGCGCTGGCGCGTGGGAAGGAGCTCGAGGGGCCGTGAAGAGTATCTTGACCCTCTAAGTGGGTTTTGGTGATTTAATGACACGCATTCAAGTAGCTAATGATTTATCTAGCCCATGAATAGGTATTAAAATTATATGTGGCATCAAGTGCAGTTCATTGACTATACAAAAGGAAGTGATGCTACAAAGGGTTCCTAAGAAGGCTTATTTATTTTTTTATGTTTTTGAATTTGAGTCCTAGGAATGCCGTACTATAAAGAGGGACAGGAAATGTGTCTTCCGAGAGTCGAACAGGTGCTCTAGTTGCTAAAACAAAATCTATGAGAGACACCTTTGCACCAACACATACACGAGGATCTTTTCTTGGGTGCTGACCTTGGGAGGCCGGAGTATCCGGGTTTACCCCGGAATCTCTGGACTTCCCGGAGTTTACGGGTTTACCCCAGATACTCTGGGTCTTAAAGCTGTAACGGCTATATTCCGGGTGAGGGGGTATAAAAGCCCCCTCCAACCCTTCCTTTACCCTCTCTCTTGCCATTTCGACCTGTAAACATTCAGACTTCATTTACTCCCTCCTTTACTCCCCTTAGCTCAAGTTTGGTGAGATTGTTGTGGGAATTTAAGAGGGATTGAGAGAAAGAGCGTGAAGAGTGCTAGTGAGCTGATTTCCCATCTCTAGAACACCTCGTTCTTCGCTTGGTTGGCACACTTCGTGTTTGTTACTCTTGGAGCTTTGAGCTCCTAGCCGGCTAGGCGTTGCCTTGGAGCATCGAAAGGTTGTGGCTGCCCAAGGAAGTTTGTATCACCCCAAATTTGAGTAAGTAACTCTAGCTTGATCTTTGTAGTCGCTAGAGGGAGTAAAGTGACCTAGGTGTAAAGGTCCACCCTTTGTGGGTACCTCAACGGAGACGTAGACCTCAAGGTGTGAGGTTGAACTCCGGTAACAAATCCTTGTGTCTCTTGTGCTTGTTCATCTTGTTGTATGCTTGTTTCTCCCTTGAGCAAATATCTAGGGTTTGGTGCCGATCTACTTTGTGTTGAGATTCCTACGAGATTGGAGTGGAAAAACAGGCTTGTCTCATCTCAGTGCATAACCTATTTTCAAAGATTTACATTTGAGCAAGTTTAATTTCTGTCGAATTTGATCCCCCCTGATAGGCCGGAATATCCGGACATTTTCCCGGATTCTCCGGATTTCCCGGAGTATCCGGAAAAATATCCGGAAACTCCGGATCTGATTTAACAGCTGTGAAAAGTTGTGATTTTTCAGGTTCGACTATTCACCCCCCCTCTAGTCAACATCTTGATTCTTTCAGGTCGCGGCGGAGAGCTCGATTCGAGGAAGATGGGAGGCCGGCCGTGGTGGATCCGCCGCCAAATCCACAGGCTGCCAGTGCAGCGGAGGAGCCGAGGCTATCCGCCTGTGTGGCGGAGCTGAGGCCGTCCGTCGTGCCTCTCCTTCACGTCACCACCGACGGAGACCTCTGCCTTGCCCTGCCTCGATTTCGCCTGGCCGGAGAAGAGGGAGAAAAGGGAAGGAGGGGGCTGCTGGAGGCTGGAGCTCGACCCGCCGCGAGAGGATGCTAGTGGCCTTGGAGAGGAGAGGGAGAGGCTGCCCCTGCTCCAGTCCCGTCGCGGGAGCAAGGGAGAGCCCTGCTCCTCGCACGTGTGGCCGCCGGTGTGGAGCTTCGGATGAGGAGGGGAGGGAGGCATCCGGTCTCTGCTCCGCAGCCGCGTCCTGCTCCACCGCGGGGAGCCGCGGCCGTGCTCCGCCCGGCGCCGGCGAGGGAGGAGGAGCCTCGCTTCGCGTGTGGGGGTGAGAGAGAGGAGGAGCCGCGCGTGGAGCCGGGGGAGGGAGGGTGGCCGGCGCCGGTGAGGGCGAGCGGCCGAGGTAGCCGGCACCGTGCGGGGCGGGGCCGTCGGAGCGGGGCAGGGGTGGCCAGGGACCCTGCTCCTCCCCGTGTTGACCCAGAGCAGGGTAGGAGAGAGAATAAAAGGGAGGGGGAGGGGCGGCGGGGGTGTTGGGATGAAGGTGGGTCCCACTCTCTAGTTGTTCGGAAGGAGAGATTTATAGTAAGATGAGTGCAGAAGAATAGAATATGAAGGAGAGAATATGGAAGGGAAGGATGGAATATTCCGTTTTGAAGGAGAAGATGAAGGAGAACGAGTGTGGATGGTCTAAGACCATCCGCACCGGCGCCTGTATCCGTCTCCTCAGGAGATGGATACAGTTTATCCGCCCGCAGCGGCGACTTTGAAGTCGACTGTGAAATGGCGTCGCCCCCCGGCTTCCTTCTTTTTTGGCGTGATGGAGGGCCTCCTCCAGGTTGCAAGAGGCCTACTATGCGTCCCGATGCCGCGGGCTCCCAATGACCTCGCACGCAAAGAGGGGCGGCCGGAGATTGTTGGCCATCGTCGTCGCCGCCGCTAGGTGCTGGTCGAGCCCCTGCACCTCGTCGCCGCCGAGCCGAGCCCGCCGGCGCCCCTGCGCCCTGCCTCAAATCACGCCGCCTGCCCCTGCCTAAGCTCAGCACCCGCCGTGTGGGAGGAGAAGCCAGCGAGGGTGCCGAGGAGAGGTGTAGCAGAGCTCTTCCCCGCTTCCGCCGCGACCCGAATCAAGATGTACCGCCGACGGAGCTGCGCAAGCACCGCCACAGGGCCCATTGCTCATGTCGGCCGAGCTCCGCCGAGCTTGGCGGTCGGCCTTGCCGCCGCGCCCCTCCTCCACCGTGCGGATCGATGTCGCCGCCGTTGACCCCGAGGCGAGCCGCCACCCCGTGAGTACCTCCTCGCCCGTTGCTTGCTCCGGCTCGGCCTCGCGCCCCCGCACCTCGCCGCGCGCGCGCCGGAGGAGGGGCCACCGATGCGTGGGGGCCGCTCGCCCGCGCCCGAGGATGCCGGCGCCGCCGCATCTCTTCGTCCGTTGTAGCCGGCGCGGGGGAGGGAGGGGGGAGAGCGGCCACCGCATCCGCTCCACCATCCAAGCCGCCGAGGGAGCGCGCACGGCTCGGCCGACGCAGGAGCAGTGCGCGGATCGGGAGGAGCTTCAGGGCGCCCCGTGCCGACGGAGAAACCGAGAGGATAGGAGAGGAGGCCATGAGGGAGAAGAGAAAGGGTGGGGAGAGGGATGAGGGATTGGGGTATAAAATATTTGAGTGGGCCCGGGTGGTTGGGACGAAGGAGAAATATGAATGAAGATGGACGCGAGAGAATTAGATATGAAGGAGAGAATATTGATAAATATGATGAAATATTCCGTTTTGAAGGAGAAGATGAAGGAGAACGAGTGTGGATGGTCTAAGTCTAATCGTTAGGTCGCAAACTCTTTTATCTTCCTAAACAGCGGGCCTCGTTGGCACCATCCATTAGCTTCTGGAGTTTGCCTCCCTTAACAAACCGAACATGGAAGAAGTTAAGACCTGCCTGGCTCTCTACTCATGCCAAATTCCAGCGTTCTATCCCTTGCAAAAGGTTATGGGTCACAAACTGCAACCTAAAAGATGTGCGCAAATTCAAAGAGGAAACGCACGTTTGCTGGGATGAAACCATTCATTCAGATATCGAGGAAATGCACGTTTGCTGGGATGAAACCATTCAGTCGGACATTAAGGAAATGCACGCTTGCCTCGCTTAGTACATTTGTGTAGTCTGATAGGCTATCTCATGCATTTACACGTAATCTTAGGTCGACTCAACAGACAACCTATACAATGAGTTGTCTAGTAAGTCGTCTGGTACATCTATATAATTCCTTAATTTGTGCACATAAAAAGAAATATTATGAGTTGCATTGCAATAACAACTCATACAATGGTTGTGAATTTGTCTCATGAGGTAATTGTTTCGTTCATGAGGTGGTTGTTTCGCGAGGCAACGACCTCTTATTCTCTCCTTGCTCTCTCTTCCACATCATCAAAAATCCTATGTGGCACTACATGTGACTGCTGACGTGTACCAATGTACGTGCTCTTACGGGTAAAAGAAACGTAAGATCAATCCTTCTGTTTACCCGGCCTGATCTCGACGGTGAGCCTAGATTACTGACAAGTAAGCCTGTGCAATAGTGGAAAACCATTTATGCATAGCTTCGATGCGTGATCTAAGTTCGAGATTAAACACTTAAATAATTCCCGTAACAGCAAAATCAGCTTGCGACCATCTTAAATCTCTGTAAAGCCTTCAACCCAACAAACGCACACGATCAAACAATAATAGGTGCCATATCAAATCATACAAAAACAACTGCTGAGTACAATAAATAATCTAGTATGCTGGGTTATGTAACCTTGCAACCCAGCGTTGGGCCTTACATCCTGGAAGGCCACACCCTTTTCTGTTAGATTACCTGCTACTATTACTAATCTGCAAACCAGGGCCTACAATAACCCTGTGTTTCATAGTATAAGAAACCTTGTTATTTTACTATCCTGAATTCCTGGGACCTGCGCTAGCATGCGCTGTGCACCAGTATCCAAAATGATGGCTGGGAGGAACTTCCAAATATGTTGGTCGCTCGACAGCCCTTGCACCAGTTGACTCCGTTAGCTTGCATGCTAAGGAGTTCACCGCCAAGATTCTTCCTGTAAAAATAACACGAGATGGGTTGATATAAAAAAAGTATCCACTTTAATTAATTAAAAGAAAGATATATAAAACTAGTAACCAACGATCTGAAAGTGAACTTGCAGAACATAATAATGGAGAGCAGCTCACCTTACGATGGTTGGAATCCTACTCTCTCCAGTGCCTTGCCCAGAATCCTTTCTTTCTTGTTGAATCAGTCTCTGAGACTGACCGTGGTGGTCGAGAGCCAATGGAAAAATGTCGCCTCAAGAATGGACGACTAAATGGGACCTTCATGCTTGAACTTGTGCCTAACCTAGGCTCTCTTCTAGCTTTCTTCTGGTGCTTAGTGTTTCCATCTAGATCAATGTCCACTACCACATTTTTTGGTGTCTTGTTCTTGATCTTTGATTCCAGCTTCCCAAATAGCTTCACTGTACATTTCTCCCCGTGTGTGCATACAGGGCATGGAGGATCATATTTTTCAGCTTCTGTAGTTATGCTATCCAGACAGTCAGCATGGTAAACATGACCACACAACAAAACAGCAACAACGGCAAGCTCCTGAGCATTCCAAGTCGATCTTTCCTTTAACAACTTTAAACATAGCTTGCACACCTCTTGATCCGGAGGAAGGCTGGTAGTATTTGAAGCATTTGATCTTGTCATTTTACTGGAAATGGATCCTAAGAGCTCACTGTCAAGCGACCACCTCTCTCGTTGGGATGTTGCAACCATTTCAGAAAACGTGCGCATTGACCAACCATCAGATGACTCACCATGGGATCCTGCTGCTGAAAGGTCATTGCTACAGACAGAGAGCATGGAAGAGGATGGTCTTCCTTCAGGAGAGCTGATTTCATTGAGAGACCTGAGAGATGGAATTTTGCTATCCGAGACCTGTCTGTATAACTGATATCCTGGTGAACGCCGTGCTTTCTTCATTGAATCTGAATCTGCTGGTTGCGAATGACCCCTGGAGGATGAAGGATCCGCTCTGGATAAGGGTGGTGTTGAATGAACAGATGCTGATATCTTTAAATCCGAAGCAGCACTTCCCATGTCCAGTGATTTCCTGGTAAGCTTTGCCTGCACAACATATTGGAAATAAAGACTATAAATGCAGTGGAGTTACAAGTACAACAAAGACAGATAGTAATAAGTGCTTTTTTCTTTTGCAAAAGATAGCTTGATGCATACCTCAGGGGAAGAGATACTTGCTGTGGAGAGGTCAGCTGAGAAAATTAGAAATCAGTACAAATGTGTCAATTTGATTGGGAAGTACACAATAATATAAAGGGGCGCTTCATGAAAACTGTTCTTACCATGAGGATCAGCCTTTGTAACCTTAAAAGCTTCCATTTTCTTATCAGATTTGTGCCACTTTGTCCTGCGAAACACGTCAGAAGGGCTAGCTACAAGGCTATTTCCATTAGAAAGGCCTTCAGTTGGTGCAATTGAACCACTCTTGGTTTCAGGTCGAATGCTTCCACTGCTATGGTTGGAGAACAGAGTAGGGATTTCCATTATGTCTTCTATGTGTGTGCGATTGTCCCATCGAAAGCTCCATGATGGTGAGTGCCTTACATTCCTGTATGCTGATACTTCTATCGGAGTAATGCATGGCTGTGTCCTCTCCTTTGCAGCTATGCAGCAATTAGCTCCCATGTTTCTTAAAGAAAGAGAATTAATATGCTGACAGTTTTATCACTCAGATGCTGAGTTCATTCATGTGCACCAAACATCAACCCCACACTGCCTAACTGTAAAAAAAGACATTAACAACAATAAGATCCTTTCCAAAAAAGAAATAGACAAAGGCCCAATGTTAA
Organism: Cenchrus americanus; assembly: GCA_947561735.1. Lineage (NCBI taxonomy): Eukaryota > Viridiplantae > Streptophyta > Magnoliopsida > Poales > Poaceae > Cenchrus > Cenchrus americanus. The sequence continues at coordinate 229,343,753 of OX387244.1, forward strand.
GTTAAAAGAAGATAGCATATACTGCAGACAGGTACACTCTAAGCTCACACTTAGAAGCCCTCTAAGGGAGAGAAGAAAGCAACTCCTAAAATGAAACCATCCAAAAAATAATGCATGTAACAGTTGTAACCTTTAGGATTCTAAGAATGCTACCCAACTACTGAAGTAAGACATGAATGATCAGATGGGGAATCATCAATCTAAAATAGGTATGGAACTCTACATTTATGTAATTTTTCTGGCAAATGGAGGAAGATAACTAGCAGCATGCAACAGGCTTTCAATTCATTACTATTCCCTCACACCATTCCTTAAATACCTCCAGGTAGAAACATCAACATCCATAAAGCCACCACTTAGCTTACTCACAATAAGATAGCGAAAAAGAAATGAAAACAGATGCTTGCTTATAATTGAAGGCACTAGTTAGAGAAGCTGGCTAACTACAGTGGGTGAAAATGTGTGGAGGAAGAAAGCAGCTGTTAGGTATACCAGCATCAAGACATTCCAAAACTAAAGTGCACTCAAAGACCACAGATTCTTCCTCCCACACAACACAGCAGCATCTATAGCATCTGTCCGAAACTCCTTACTGCCGAATAAGCACTGTGTGAAACCAGTGGTGGGATGGGAAAGTATAATAGTTTATTTCTAGTATCGGATCGGAGCAAAACAAAGAGAATTCTGCACCCTTCCATCACATCACGATTATGCTACTTTCAAGTCAAAACTATCCTGGATGCCAAAATTTTGCATCAATTTCTTACCAAAGGACTCGATAACTACTGCTAAATATATATGGTTGAAAAAATTTGCGGCAGGGAAACTAACACGAAAAGCTAAACATATCAAACTCGAACAGCACAGATCACTAGGACAACAGAAGCCAAGATAGCACGGATTGATACCTGCCCGCGGCGCCGGGCGAACAGGACCCCGGCAAATTCCCAAATCCGCCCCCCCCCCCCCCCTTCTAACGCAACAGGTGCCCCCGTAGCTCGCGGGAATTACCTCGAATCGCGCGAACGCCGGGCCCCGATCCGCCCGAACAGCACCGTCGCCGAAGAAGAACCCCCGACCGGACGGCGCGGGGCCCGGATCTGACGCCGCTGGTCCGTGCCGACGCCCGACCGGCCACCCCAGCGCCGCGAGCTCGGGTAGGGGCGGGTTCCGCTAGGGTTGGGGGCTCGCGGGAGGTGAGATTGAGAGAGAGAGGATGGGGGGAGGGAAGCGACGGAGGAGAGAGAGGGAGGGGAGAGAAAGGGAGTGTGGCTGGTGGGTATAAAACCCGGTGCGCAGGGGGGGGAATGGGTCTCGGTCTCCGGTTGGCGCTGCGATAGGCGACGACAGCGGGAAACTACTCCGGACACCCGACGGAGTGGACACGAGACCCTGCCGCGCGAGCGCGACGCTTCCCTTCCGCGACCGCGAACCACGTGCCCAGCTTGCGTGTCACATGCCGGGCCCACCTGCATTGACTCGAGGTGCACGGTATCTATCTTTCAGGTGCATGTCTCGCTGCCCTGTGGGCCATACGTCACAATGGCTGGTGCTGCTGGGCCCGGCCGCAACAGAATACCGCCCGTACCGCGTAGTGTGCATCTTCGTAGTTGCTTTTGCTTGACTGGTCGTTTGGAGGAGGAACAAAATGATCGACAATATTCTATTATTCTGTGTTTTTAATTTGTAAGTCGTTTTGATAAATTTCATAGTTGTATGTGTGTGTGTATACACACACAAGTTTACATTCATATGAACTAATGCACAACAAAAATTGTGAATCTTGAAATTTCTTTGAAATAAATCAAGTATATCATTCTCAACGGGAGGTTCGTTCTTATCAAATATAGTGTCATATCAGCATTTTTATGACGTGACAACAAGTTAATGAATGAAGAGGTGAAACCTTTGTATACATTGTTTACAAGGTAGTATGTGGCTTGCAAGCTGTGTTGGAAATATCAACCTACGAAAATTATTTTAACAATGAATTAAAAGACATTTTTATATGTGCCATTTGTTCTTAGAACCTTCCACTTCCATATCTACATTCGTTCACCGAGTCTAAGTTGCAACAGGTAAAATCATAAGGAGGTAACTAGAACTAGAAGGGAGAGGGGTATCCTCATAGTCATTGGTGGAGACCCCAACCCCATATAGCTTATTTGCTCGCTTCACGTGAAAAAATTGCACGCAATTGCTAATGTTTGCATGCATTGTTATCTTTTTCAATACATTGTCGTCGTTCAACTTGCCGACTAGGAGGATGTTCGGCTGGTAGAATGAATAGTGCTCGGCTGGTAGAATGAATAGTATTTTGTGAGAGGAAATAAGCCAAGATAAGCCGGGATAAGCCGAGATATGCCAGCCGAACAACCTCTAGGGTTGCCCCTCCTGTCACTTCTCTCTGTCTCCTCTCATCTATCCAAATGTGTAGAAACTGTGTTGTCGTTGTATCATCGACGTCCTGGCACGAGCGCCCCCTATCTCATCTTCTTCCTCTCAGGTGAGTGCCCCGCACTACCCTCCTACTTCGTCTCTAACGGCTTCCACCGTCACACTAGTCTGATTTCGTCAAGGATGGCATTGTGACACCCCCACCCCAACATTGTACATTGATATCCTCTGCCACCCCTAACTGATCATTGCTGCCTGATGCCACCATACCGTCAGGCCATCAACCTCCATGGAGCTCCCCCTAGGTCAATAAGCACATGTAAACCCCATCTCGAAATCTCCAAACATATAATACAAATACTAAGTTTGTTGGAACACCACCTATCACTAGAGTCGTTGTGTTGTTACCTCTTTTTTCCTGTTACTTCTCCTCCTCCTCCAACCTTTTCCAGTAGCGATCTATTTCAAGTGAGTAACAAATTTCAAATTGGAAGGGCTCTTGCTTTAAAGAGAAATCCATGGCCATCTCGCTTTATTTTATGCAAAATCATAAGTGTGCTTGGTGGATGAAAAAATAGTGGTTGCCACAGCTCTTCACAAATCATTTAGACATCGCAAACTGTGCCCAAAATTTGGACTCCACAGCCTCATCATGCTCGGTAACAACGGACTACGAATGATTTATAAAATTCTCAATTCCTCATGTCAAATCTACTAACTAAAAAACATTGGGTACATCGTTAGAAAAAGAGTCATTGACCATGTATTAACTCTCCACCGAGGGACCTTAGCTATTGGACTTTAAAATAGCTAGCATGGAGCTATGTGTGTAAGGTTATCCCACCGTAATCTCCATGGTGGCGAATGCCTTACCTTGTATATTGAAACTTGAAATTTCAATTGCAGCCATACATGGTCGTGTCCTTTCCTTAGTAGCCTATGCAGCAATTGCTCCTCTTTTCACACAGAAAATAAGTCAATATCCCTTATATACAATCAATTAATCAAACTTTTAAAGTTCATCCATGTGATTAGAAATTACAAGTGTTGAATAACATGTGGCAGTCCCAAGATGACACTAAAACAAGGACAACCATATCATATTCATGAAGATACGAAGGTGTGCCTTCAAGCACAACCCAAAGTGGGGGAAACATTAGCTATTCTTAAATCGGTGCTATTCTTAAATAGGTCTTCAAAGACTCCTTGTGTGGGCACAACATTAAAGGCTAGTTTGACAACAAGAATCAATTTTGTTTCTCACAAGATAGTGTTGAACGGGGGTAGGAGTGAAACGTTACAACCTCAAAATGTTTCTCATTTCCTAACTGGATGCACGAATCAACAAGAATGTGGTTGCACGGTGATTTGGATTCCCTAATTGTGTACCTTCCAATCTACTTGGCTAAACTAAAAATTATGAAATTTCCATAGCTTCATCTCTCGCGCACGATATGGCAATATATTTTTTTAAAACAAACTGATAATAGTGCCAATCTTCATACCTTCATGAAAAGACAACTATGTACAGATGAAAAAAGGGTAAAAAAAGTCTACGTATGTACATTAACTCTCTCCCTTTGGAATGTGTGTGTTTGATTATCTAGCCTTTTAGAATACTGTTGCACAAACATATATCAATATTATTTTGTCCGACAATGGGTTAAAAGATTTATAATTACCACTAGTGATTTTTACACTCTTATTTAACCTTGTTACCACTCAAGAACAAAATGTCACGTGTCCAAGGGTACATAAGTCTATTCCACCACATTGTCCTCTTTTTCTGTATCTGAATCTAGTCAACTACTAGCCACAAAGTTCAAGAACTCTAGAAGTGACTTTATTTCTTCCAAGAAGTGTTTCTAGAGAGAATCTAGATCCAAAATGTTGCTTGTGAATCTAGATCCCTACCAAACGCACATTACAAGATAAATGCTACCATAACAAGGAGCCAACAAGCTTATTTAATATTGCACATAATAAAACCTATGTTAACATCCTTATTAATTTTTCTATAGCTTAGTTACTAGGAAAGAGTAGTTTCCTTGTAATATACTCCCTCCGTTTGTCGTCATTGACTTTTTTCTGCAACTTTGACCGTCCGTCTTATTCAAAAAATTATGCAAGTACAATTTATTTTGTTTGCTATATGTTTTAATGTTGTATGTATTTTAAGCTTGACTTATCATTTTACATGTTTGCGATAATTTTTTGAATAAGACGATGATCAAAGTTGCAAAGAAAAGTCAGCAATGACAAGTATTTTGAAACGGAGAGAATACATGTCTGGGTAGAAGTAGTGGCAAAGCCAGACTAGGAGCCAAGGGGGGAAAGGGGCTCATCCACCCCTCCTTTTCCCCCCCTCATCTTCTTCCTCCTCTCTCTTTTCTTCTTCTTCTTCTTTTGCTCCTCCTCCTTTACCTATGACTAAAAATGTTGGAGGGGCTTAGGGAGGGGACTTAATGGAGTTCCCAGCAGTAGGGGGCTTGAGCCTCGTCCTCCCCACCGCTAGCTCCGCCCCGGAATAGTAGCAAACATAGGAAACACATAGAATAAAATGTATGAAATATTATGGGGTTAATTGATCCAATAGGGTGCAAAAGCAATCTCATGGACACATAAATCATCTAAAATCTATAGAATTCAAAAATCACACAAATTTACCAAAAAAACTTGGTTTGATGATAAATTTGTCGAAGGTCAGGTATAATCTTAAGAAAATGCAAAAGTCAAACAATGTTTGAAGCATGGTGGGTTATGTTTAAAACTTTATTAACGTAAGAACATTGAGTCTCACTACTGAAGCTGTTGAAACTTCAACTAGGAGCCATGCACCACATGCATATTTACATAGAAAAATATTCTCACTTAATTTGTGTCAGTGTTTCATCCAATATGCAATGTGCTCGACTTTTACAAGGCAAGCTATGTGAACAAAGGCACTATCAGGTATTGATACCAACATATTCCAAAACTTAGACACACTCAAAGAGCACATATTCCTCCTAGAAGTACCTAAGCATCTTAGGTGATTTAGGCATACATCAATCAAAGAATTGTGAAAACAAGGTTGAAAAGCAAGAGCAATTAACTATTTGAGTATCTAGCACATAGTGGGCACAAAATAAACAAGCATTTTTGGGTCAGTGCGGGCTCACATTGGGCTGGAAAAAAGGTGAGTTCATTTCGGGTAAAAAAATTATGTGCGTGATCATTCAATGGGTATTGGTGGACCAATTGTTTAGCTGAGCTCGAGCTTCCTGTTCCTTTTTAGTTGAAAATAAATCAAATAAATTATCAAGACGAGATCAGATTGATTAGAATTTTTTTCAAGTTTGATTTTTCTGACTACACCCAGTCCCATAGCAAGTGTGGGCATGCCAAATCTTAGAAGGCTCATACCGATCCTACGGTCGGGCTTGGCCAAACAAATCGTGGGAAGCTTCTCTCATACAAATAAACATGATGTTTTGCACGATTTTCTACATAATCTTCAGAATGGAGGCTACAAACCCCCACAAAAAAGTCAAGATTCAAATCCAATTTATCAATTTAAAGGGACGACTAGGTACTACACAAAGCAAGCCAAATTAAGCACTAACATTAGTTGGTGTAGTTTACTTACTACTCCATACGTTTCATAATACTTATCGTTTTGGCTTTCCTAGATACATTCCTTTTGATATGCACCTAGATACATAAAAAATAATTTAAGAAAAAACAAAACGAAAAGTATTATGAAACAAAAGGAGTATAAATTATATATACTTTAGGTGCTTATACGAAAATCTTATTCGAGTTCATCAATTTCCTCGATGAAAATCCGAAATTGTTAGAAATTATCATGAATCACTCATAAATCTCTCCATGGGGCAACAAATCACCAACACACACTCACACCAGATGCAAGGATCCAATCTGTCGTCAAGAGGGCCGCTTAGACGAGAGGCTGGCTATGATAGACAGATGGATGTGGAAGGATGCCGCCAGAACAAGGAAACAGATGAAAGGACAAAGGAGCGCGTGGGTGTGAACCTGTTAGACTATCCACACTCGTCATCCTTTATTTCTTTATTCAAAACGGAATATGATGTCTTGGCCATCAAGATTCTTTCCTTCATTTACAGTTTTCCCGCACCCATCTTCCTCTATATTTCTCCTTTATCCCAACTACCCCGCTCGTGGGGCCCACATGTCATCCTCACCCCCACCTATCCCCCTCCCTCCCACTTCGCTCCTTTCATCTGCTTCTCCCCTGCCCCTTCCTTCCCGGTGCCCCTCCCTCTCTCCTCTCTGCTCCACAGCTCCACCCCGTCTGCGCCTTGCTCCTGCGCCCGCCAAGCCGCCCTTCCCCCTTGCTCCCACTATCAGCCGAGTCGTGCACGCAGCAGAGGATCACCGGCGGCCGCGCCCTCCTTTCTCTCACGACATGCGCCCTCCTCTACTTTCTCCACCCTCGATCTGGGGCGGAGGACAACAAGGCACAACGATGGGCCTTGATATGGGGTGGAGGACGGCAGGGAGCTCGCCACCTCCCCCCGCACCAGCCAAGATCTCCCTTGTTCTCTCGTCACCAGAGCTCCAGCGGGGATTGGGGGGCAGCGGCGGACCGGAGCGAGTGATGACAGGCTTCACTTTTCTCCCTCCTTCGGCGATGGTGAGGTGGCGCTGCTCGAGCTCTGTTGCGACGGTGCACCCATCCCTTCTCTCTCCCCTTCCTACAGAAAAAGCCTACTTCACCCCCAACCTATGAGGGTTGGAATACATCACCCCAACCTATGAAAATGAATTTGTTACCCACTGAACTTTCTAAAACAGGACAAATCACCCCCTGAAGTAGTTATGAAAAATCATATTAAATCACAGAAAAATCATAAAATGGAAAATCCAATTGTGTTGGATTCTAAATGAGTACATCTACACAATGAACATATAATATGGTATATTTAGTACATTATTTTACAGTTATGGAGAAAAGCATAGATCTAAGGTTACAAAAAATATGTAAGCATTCCATATTGTATGTGCACCACATAGAACTACTAATTTGAAATCCAACACAATTTATTTTTACATTTTATGTTTTTTGATTTACTATGATTTTTCAAAACTACTTCAGGGGATGATTTTCCTGTTTTAGAAAGTTCAAATAGTAAAAAATCCATTTTCATAGGTTGGAGGTGATGTGTTCCAACCTTGTTGGGGTGAAGCAGACTTTCCCCCTTCCTCCTAATGGCACGACAAACGGTGGGCACGTGGGCCCTACGCCATGTCGGCTGATGGAGGAGCTCCACGATACCCTTGAGGCGACGGGGGAACGGGGAGCCGGATGAAGGAGACCGCTGCACACGTTTTTAGTTCGAAAACTTCTCGAAGGGGCCCATGGCGTTTTTTTCCAGGCACCGATGAGCGGGTGGGCAGAAATCCGGTGAGAAACGGTCCCGTTTCCTGCGCGCCTGCAGAAGGGAGTGCCACTCCGTCAACCCAGCCGGGGCGTGCCGGCGCCGCCCGTGCGTCGCCGGGCGAGCGGGGTCGGAGACGTCGGGCCCACCTGCATTGGTGCAGAGCTGCTGGTGTTGGTGCGGCGTGGTATGCGTGGTGGGTTAGGTGTGGGAACCAAAGCCCTCTAGTCCTAGTTGGCTAGTGGAGCTGAGGTTTGGTCACAACCACCCAGGTTCGATTCCTTGTCAGAGCGAATTATGAGGTTGATTTTTAAAAAACCCCATCGCCGGTGAAACCGGGGTTCGGGGGTTTTCTAAGCCGGGAGAAGGTTTCTTCTTCTTAATGAAAACCGGCTTAGTTTTTGTGGTGGGTTAGGTGGGAGGAATACGTTTCCAGGAAGGAATACGTGGCGTGGCGTGGCGTGGTCGAGGTCCTAGTGTTTGCGGTCGACCGAGTACCCGGCTTTGTTCGCTCGGCTTATCACCACCACCAACAAGATTTTCTCTCATAACAAACCAAGCCACCAAAGAACTAACGTAAAGAAGATTTTTCTCTCGTAACAAACCAAGATTTCTACCATCACCGAACCGAACCGAGGGCTGTACGAATGGACCTGTGTGGCTGTATGTCACTGTTGTGTTGTACTGTTGTGTGCCACTCGTGCTAGGCCGCCGGTGGGCCGAGCCGCCGATGCAAAAATAAATGGGACTGTGCTTCCTGCTGCCTTTTTGAAAATGGAATGATTTCTCCCTAGTTTTTTTTAGCTTGAATAAACAATAGTCCCATAGTGTATACATACACGTGGATTATTCAGGTAGAAATCGGTACATTTCTAGGAGATACTACTATTAGTGTTAGGCCTGTTTGGCACGCTTTTCTAATTTCTTTTCGATAGAACCCTGAACTCTCTAGTAGGATTTCTTTAATTATGTTTACATTTTGTACTCCATTCGTTGCAAATTATAAATTGTTTTGATTTTTCTTTCACATTAATAATTTTGGCATGTGACACCAGAAGAGCTAGCCATGTTCCAATGAGCCGAAAACGGATATATAGTTCGGTGGCTTGGGGTTTACCATCACGCCAAAAAAAAAATGGTGCGGGAACTCCATGCCCCTCATAAAATGGCCATTGAAATTTTCGTTTTAACCATAACCAATGATTTTAAGTTTAGCATACTGATACTTTCCACTGCTTTCTAATAAAACAAACATATTATGCAAACGAAAAGTGAAAATTATATTTGTGATTTAGGTAATTTTTTCACATATATCTGAATTAAAAAATACATATGCACACACATATCTCTAGCTATGAAAAATATATACATGGGTAAAACTAGTCATTAGTCAACAGCAATACACGCTCTTCTTTTGATGACGACAACAAATATACTACTAAGTGACGATTGTATGATAATTTTCAGACATAGACATGCATATGTATCAACATATAGGTAGTGTACACATATAATCAAGCTGGACATGCTGATGATACATGAGACGACTTATTCGACAAATATATGTGGCGCATATATATGTATAAGGATCGCAGGATGAGCAACTACTAGCAAGCAACATATATATGTATTCGAGGATATGTATGATCTCAAACGAGTGGTTGTTTCTAGTTTGGTATGTCCTTGAAGTGAGGCTTAGACATGGTCGGGGTAGGGTCGTAGCGCCCGTAATCGTCCATCTTCACCTGCTTCTGCCTGAGAATTCTCTCGTGGACCACCGCCGCCGCTTCGTCGTATCCCTGCAGCTGTTGCATGGATTCCGACGTCTCCTGCAATGCATGCATGCACAATCACACGCTAGCAAGTTGTACAAATCCACCCTAAATCCTTTTTGTCGTAAGTGCTCAATATGCAACACCTACTCATTTTTGTGAGCAGTCAATGCGGGGTCTTTACTAATTAAGATTAGATACCTGTTGGAGACTTGGAGTACAGGCTCCACAGATTTTAAACATTCCACAAATAAAATTAAAGGGATGGTGACTGATGAGAGCCTAAACTTTGAACTGAGTTTCGCTATCTGGAAACAATTTAACATGATGGATAAGCATAACACAAGCACTTGACAAAGTTTGACCTGCTGAAAAACGGGTACGGTTGATTTAGTTAAACATGCACACTTGAAGGTTCTTGTAACAGTCTGACAGAAAAACTGAGTAGGGCGGACTAGGAACAATGACAGAGCTAGGATTGCCGAGTTTGGGGGCTTATTCCCCTTCCTCCAGCCCCTCCTTCCCCTCCCCCCTCTTTTCTCCCTCCTTCCCTCTTCTTTTCAATGGATCACACAACGGTAGGCGGGGCTTGAGCCCCCTGCCCCACGGCTTATGGATGCAATGCCAAACTTCAGGTACCTTACGAGGGAGTTTACACAATTTTACAGTGTGCAAATATAATGTGAAAATTATCACTATGGGTGTGCTCATTTGGTAGGGTTGGATGAATGTACTCATAGAGGTGACGTGAGTGTGTACACGTGAACATCAATGTCTGTGATGTGGTTCAAAAAAAATGCAACCATAGTTCCATGCATAGAAAATTTACATAACAATATTATATATGGAAAATGGTGTATACATAAATCCCTGCTTCCATTGTAAAGTTTTAAGAGTAAATGATAGTCATCATGAGTTCAATTACCAACTTCAGCTTAGTTATGCTATTTATAATCAACACCTTCACACCCCCCCCCCCCCCCCCAAACACACGCACAACCATTAATTCTGTACTCCATCCATTATTAAATATATAATACTTAGGATAAACAGACTAGTTCATGTTGGAAATAATTAATCTGTTCTAAATATGACATATTTAAAGGCGGAGGCAGTATTATTTCTCTCAGCCTCCATGCACCATATATTCCTAGCTTCTTGATGCACAAGGGTCAGCAATGATCATTATTCGCGAGGCGGGCAGCACATAAACTCACCCCGATGTGATGGTAGTATTATCCAAGAGATTACCCCCTTAGTTCCAATTTATATGTTCTAATTTTATCCTAAATTAAACTTTTTAGTTTTAATATAGTTAAGGAAAATATTAATATATGTCATATTAAATTTATACATCTCAGTATGTATTTCATAATAACGTGTCTATAAGTCATGCATGTTGATGAGTGCATTTTTTTCATTAACTTGGTCAAAACTATAAATTTGACTTGGGACAAAACTAAAACGACTTGATGTTTAGAATGGATGGACTAGGTATCCATATGACAATGAAGAATATACGACTGGGCTGTGCTAATCTGTCAAATCAAATATACGACTGGGCTGTGCTAATCTGTCAAATCAAACTGATTGTCCTATTCTAATGCACGGGGTGTCTAGAAATAAACCCTCTCGGAGTTGAAAAATCGCGTCCTTATCATGCCTAGTCAACGTACTGCATGTTCTATTGCCGTGTTCTTGAGAAGGAGGAGAGGACGGGATTAATACAGAGAGAAGAAAATTCATTAATTCAAAGTTTTTCGCATTAGTTTTTTGTGCAATGTCAAACATGCTAATAACTGAATTAGAGCAACAAATATATGTACTAATAGCTAGCTGATGAGTAATTTATGCGTAAAATTACTCTCTTGATGTTTTTCAAAATGAATATGTGTAGTTATATACCATGGATCCTGCGTCATCTTTGTTTACCAGCTTCCTATGACCTCCTGCATCAAGCAAAATCTCCACAAATCACAAATAAAGCAACCAACACAAAAACTAGCTGGGTCTATAATGCACATGATCTTGTGCATCAGAGAGACATTTGTAGAACTCACAACTCCCTTGTGGTTTATTAGTTCGAACGGGAGCATTGAGAAAAGAAAGCATGCACACGCGCGCATGAGCTAACCAGCAAAGCTCGACGAGAGCGGCTAGCTAACCTGCCATGGAGGACAGCAAGAGCGAGGCGAAGACGACGGCGACAAGATAGCTGGACTTCTTCCTGGGCTCCATGGCACTCATGGAGCGAGCATGCAACCAGCTTCTGCTAACCTGTCCTGCGTTTCCTCAGCTTGAAGAGAGAGAGACCGAGAGAGAGAAAAGCTAGGGAAGGAAGAGCCTGGGGCAGACGATATGGCAAGAGACCGAGATGAGAGCAAGGAACCTGCCTTTCCTTGGTTTGGACACAAAGGAACCTGCAGGTGTGAGTTGTCTGAAGGAACAAATTAAAAGGAGGCATGCACTACTAGCCTAGACAAAATGGATGCAAATACATTATCATTGTTTCCCTGGGATATGCATGATGGGGTATGTGAATCTCAGTGGAGTCCCTGTTGTAGGGGTGCTGTTCATTAAAAAAAACAAAAGGCAGATTAAAGGGGATGGTCAGAGCTTTTCCCTGTGGAATTTTGAGGGTCTTGTCATCATTAGACTTGCTGGTGCAGAGACCGATTGATTAACTAGTAGCCCCATAAGCTAAAGGCACTGACTTGGTACCAGTACATGCCATGCAAGTAGTCTCCCCTTTTATTAGTCTATTTGCATTGCTGATGCATACCCAACAGCATGCCTGGAGTATAAGAATATCAATGCATGGTATGTTAGATACATATCTTTTTGTGATGGAGAAGATAAATTATCACGAAGAAATCGAGACGTGGATGCTGCAGATTGCATTGCACACACAACTATGGTGCTGGTAGGTGCCATATAAGAGATTAGAATATGTTAAGTGAACCTGAAGGCATGCATTCTGATTTGTGTATTATATGTGCAGTTGCATTGGACACCTTGGTCAGGGATCTGCAGGGTGTTTGATGGCCATACATGGGACAACCATCAAGGCAACAAACAACATGCTGGAGCACACAGAAGTCCAGTAGTTCCAGATAGAAATAAACCATACTTGATGCCTTGACCCGTAACTTTTCAGGCATGCAGGCAAAGAATCATGCGGTTACTTCCAGTTTGTTGTTAACTGCCCTGGCCCACTGCAAATTTCGGTGTAGGGATAAGTTAACAACGCAAAGAATATCACACTACTCATCGCCATGTTCATATATTTATCATGCAGAACAGTTTCGAACACAGTGTTGTTCACGCATTTTAGCTACTGGACACTGAAAAGTGATCTGCAAAGTTGTATGCGTAGTCGTCATTATCTGAAACTTGATACAATTTCGAATGAAGGGAATAGTATATATTATTTTGAAAGTGCACGCAATTATATGTGGATAACAGTGTGCAACAAAAACAATTGAGAGGTAGTACTCAGCAGTCAACATTATGGGCTATCACATAAAGTATCCAGAATAGAAATACTTTACACGAAAAAGCTGGTAAAAGGATATGCTCACCTTGTTAGTGGGGAACTGGCTTTAGCATTTCGGAATATTTTGCCATCTAATCAGTTTAGGGGTGGGGGTGGTAGACAACGACAATTGGAGCTAACTATAGTGGAGAATAAAGACACCGTGCATGCCATGCATGGACCTTTCCTTTTTGAAAAGACTAAGATTAAGATTACAAGTCTGGTTCCTCAAAAAATCAAGCAATCAAGACTCGTTTCTCAGTATTGAATTTATACACCCCACCCGTTTTAAATTGTAGGTTGTTTTGATTTTTCTAGATGCATAGCTTTTGTTAGTCACCTACTACTAGATGCATGCACATAAACATATGAACTTAGAATCAAAATGGTCTACAATTTGAAACAGATGCGGTTCCTTGGACTTCGAATGATGGAGTTTTAGTTGTTTGGAGAAGACCAAGCTAATGCATTCCACACGGATAACACATATATTTACTCTCTTCGTTCAAATTCGACTTCGATTGACTTTCTGACCTCAAATTTGACCACTCGTCTTATTCGGAGATTGTTCGTATCATATTTTTTATTTTGTTAATAGAAGTTAGAATGACTTAAATTTAACTATATTAGCACAATTTTTCTTGAATAAGCTGAGTGTAGTCAAACTTTGGATTAAACAAATGGCCTATATTTTAAAATGAATGAAGTATATGTAACTCGAAATCATGCTTTGTTTCGGATGATGCATGGGCGCCTGGCCTAGGTTCTAGGCTCCTGTGTCGCCAGCTTCCTCCCGAAGTTCTGCAGAGACTTCAGTCCTGTTCTTTTTTTTTGGAGGGGGGGGGGGGGGGGGGGGGGGGGGGCGTAAATTTCAGTCCTGTTTAATACGCTTGTTCTACCCATGTTTGGATTGTAATCTAAACGAACATTTTATCGTTTCTTGATTTTTCTTCTCATTGTTCAAATTTCTAAAGCAAGAAGCACATAGAATCGGTGAAAATAAGCAAAGTTCCGCTCGACGTGTGGTGCCTTTTGCGCCGGACTAAGCTCCGGCTCTTTCACTCTTTTTTTGGTCCCGTTCTTTTTTCTTGTGTTTTTTAAACGAAAGTCCCCCCGTCTTAATGCATCACTAGTTGGAACTATTTAATAAAAAAGGGAGCGTTTAGCCTAATTTTGTGTGATTTTATTGTTTTGATGCTGCAACAGTGAACAGAAGTCAATATCGGTTTTTATCCGCAGTTCATGTCCCTACTCCCACTACTGGAAAATTGATTAGTTCTGTGCGTGCATAAAACACACAGAAAAAATACATATACCGTCAGAAAGATATTTTTCTGTGCGTGTACCGTCAGAAAAATACACACAGAAATACGATGACATGACGGTGCACGCGCAGAAAAATGTTTTTCTGACAGTTGGGCACACACGGAAATAATGAGTTCCTCAGATTAACAAAAGTTGTTCTGTGCGTGAATCCACATAGAAAATTAGCCATACCGACAAAAAAATTATTTTTCTGTTACAGTCGTCCCTTCAGAAAAAATAGGCACACTCACAAGAAAACATATTTATTCTGTCACGCAAGAGATCAACACACCGAAAAAACTTTTCTGACAATGTCAACAGACCATTGACATGATATTAATATATGAACCATACAGTAATTTTCATCACACATGTCACATAAATAAGATTTCCAAATGTCAACACACATAAATAAGATGTCCAAGTGTTCAACACATTCATTCAACATCTAGGCAACATGTAGATGATGTCCAAATGTTCCGGCATCAATACATTCAAAAGCATTGCCATCTCAGCTCAGCTCAGCGGTTCAAGTTTCAGCTAAGAAGATGAACAAGATCCCAACATGCATACTAAGGCTAACCAATTAGAGGCACCTACTAGTTAATGTGCCGAAGAACAATTCTACAAAAGATACTACCACCACATCCATGTTTTGCAACTAAACCATCAGATTATCGATGCATCATCTCCATTGTCATCAGAGCCTTGATTCCTAGCAATGTTTGAAGCATGAAGATCTTCAATGGCATGGCCAACATCATTAGCGTTGTTAGATTCCGAGGCAGCATGAGAAGAACCAGTTGCCTAAATATGAACAAAGTTCCAACAGTAAGTGATGTCTCAAAAAATATAACACATTTAATAAAGCCTCTAAATTGGAGAAGGCTACAACAGTAGATGGAATTGGACAAAGATTAAAGTGAGCAGTAGGTTTTCAAGGTGGAAATTCACATCATTAGAATAGCATGTGAAATATTAAACCAAGAGGTACAGTTAAGGCATGCCTGGTAAAGTAATCAAATTAAACATCAGCTCCAATTCCTAGCATACCTGGTACAGTAGTGCAATTCTAGGTTCTTATTTGTTATTTACCTTTTAGATCCCTTTTAGTTGCTGATCTCATTTGATATAATATGTGCTATATGTAGGATGGTGGTAGATATTCCTGGAACAACTGGAGCCAGCTTTGGTATGATCTCATGAAACCACCTTTTCCATTTAGATTCTTCATTATTTTTCTCGAATACGCAGGAGCGTATATTCTTCTTTTCAGCAGGATATTGTAGATTGCAAAAGATTCTCAAACATTCTAATTGACTCATAATAATAAAAACTGACCTAGCACTTTGCTAGTAGTTACTATATGACAACATAGCTATATGTTAAGTAGGCTGACTTATATATCTATAGCTAAAGTAATCAAATTAAACTTCAGCCTTGGAAGGCACTATCAGCTAGCAGGAGATAAAGGCTAATTTACTGAAACATCTCAGTGCCAAAAGGATGAGCTGCAGCTTCTAACTAAATTAACAGCCACCTTTCAAATCTAAGTCATGGGTCTGACAGCTAGAAAAATTGTTGATTATGAAAGGAAGATATACTCACAGGTACTTGCGGAGCAGACAATTGTCGTAATGCTTCTTCTGGCACAACCCTTCCTGTCTCCTCATAAAGGTTCTACAAGTGTATTACAAGCACCAATATTTCAGAATCAAATCATTAGATAATGCACACATATATTGCTGAAGTATTAACAAGAGCATTGCACATACCAGCACCAAGCCCACAAGAACTTAAGGTCAGTGACATAGATACACTAGTTATTTGAACATTTCTAGATTTACCTCTCATATGGATAGCACCAACGTGCTAGGACAGGGCCACCTAATCGTGCTTCATATGACAAATGTACGATGAGATGTTGCATAACATTGAAGAAACCAGGAGGAAATATCTTCTCCATTTTGCAAATAAGTACTGCAACATTCTCTTCCATAGAGCAAACAACATCTTTTCTAAGCTCTTTGGCACACAATTGTCGATAGAAGAAACTAAGCTCAGCCAAACAGCGCCACACATTATCTGGCAAAAACCCACGAAACACTACAGGGAGCAACCTTTCCATAAAGATGTGATAATCATGACTTTTTAGTCCAAAAATTTTCTTTTGTAGCAGATTCACTCCACGCTTCAAATTAGATGCATATGAGTCAGGGAACTTCAATTCTTTGAACCATTGCAGGATGGTTGGCTTAACATCTTTGGGAACGGTGAATGGACCTCTAGGCCTATCCCATTGTCCATTGCTCTTTTGCACCAAATGCATGGAAGGACGATTACATATAAGAGCCAAATCTAGCCTAGCTTTCATATTTTCTTTGCTCTTTTCAGCTATGTCAAAACATGTGTTCCATATGGCTTCACCCATATTCTTTTCATTATGCATCAAATCAATATTGTGTGGAAGTAGCAACTTAGGGAAATATGCTAGCTGCCTAAAACAAAGTACATGTGTCCAATTGTGCAATATACCGTAGGTTTGTGTATCACCAGCAAACTGGTTCACATGGGCTTGCATTTCCTCCCCTCTTAAGTACCTAGGTGCCTCATCAAACACCATGGTGTTCTTGCGAAAAGCATTAGCTTCATTTCTAAATGGATGATCTTTAGGCAACAATTGCCTATGGGTATCAAACCGGCAAGCCTTACGACCATTAGGGAGTAGGAATCCTCTACAACCACACCCATATGGACATGACATCCTACCATGGGTGCTCCATCCTGAAAAGTCCCCATAAGCCACAAAGTCATGTACTGACCAAAAGTAGATTCCTCTCATTGTAAACTCCTCCTTCAACGAAGCATCCCATGTTGTGACCCCACCCCATAGTTCTTCAAATTCATCAATTAAGGGCTGCATTAAAATATTCATTTTCCTACCAAGATGCTCCGGACCAGGAATAACAAGAGCAAGGAAAATATATTCAGACCTTATGAGTGTGCCGGGAGGTAGGTTCAATGGGGTTACAAAGACTGGCCAACATGAGTAAGGCACAGCAGTTACATCAAATGGTTGGAAACCATCTGTTGCTACTGCAAGGCGCACATTTCTTTTTTTCTTGTGCAAAATCTGGATAATCCTCATTAAATTGTTGCCAAGCCTCTCCATCACAAGGGTGCACCATCGTACCATTTGTTGTGGGACTATATGATCTCATTAACTTGGCTGTCTCTCTATGTAGATATAGCCTTTGCAGCCTATCTGTGATTGGAAGATAGCGCAAAACTTTGCGTGCAACATTTGTTCGCCCTTCCACATACCGATTTTCACCACAAATATCACATTTTCCTTTGTCTGTATTATCTTTGTAGTATAGCATACAATTGTTATAGCAAACATCAATTTTGATATATCGCATACCCAAACCCTCTAATAATTTCCTAGATTGGTAGAAGTCATTAGGTAACTTGGAGTCAGTAGGAAGGAGTTCATGTATTCTGCCAAGTATATCATCATATTCTGCGATGGACATGTTGTACCGTGACTTCACAGCTAACAAGCGAGCTACAGCAGACAAGGTTGAGTGTGTGGTTCTATCATGCACTAACTCATCTACACTAGCAACCATCCTATAAAAAGCTTTAGCATATGCTGTTTTTTCAGCATCCAATATAGGTGGATGGTGCCCAGCTAGGTCAAATAACATTTGATCCATGTGATCAACTTCATCAGTGCCCTCTCTATTTCCACCACCATCAAGTCCCTCACCATGCTCAGTCCAAGTTTCATAGCCTTCCTTAAAACCATGCCTACACAAATTCATCTCTATAGTATATCTTTTATGCCTAAAATAGTTCCGACATTGTGCACAAGGACACTTAACAGTACCATTTTTAGCTACAACAGGAATTGAAAATGCACTATTCAAGAATGCATTGGTTTCATCAATCCATTCTTTGAAGGAGCTTTGCCACGTTGCCAACCATTATACATCCATGTTCGATTTGACATGTTAACTAGATCTATTTCAAATATTGCATATTGTTAGATATCATAACAAAGGAAGTTGCACTACTTTTGGAGTTAGGACAAACATTCCAAAATTTGACAAGTGGGCACACAAATAAAACATTGTACAGATAGATCCAATGAAGTAAGAAGTATACCTTGAGTCTCAATCACAGGTCCCGAACAATTCTTCACTGAATTGAAAGCACACGTCACCACCAATTGGAACCTTCAATCCTTGATTAGCCCAAAATCCCTACTGCAGTACATCAGTGACACAAGATTAGAATTCCTAGTACATAGGTTCAAGTAACAATCCACAAAGAAATCCCAAAATCGAATGAAACTGTAGTTCTGTGCAATCATGTCACTGATATTCTTATACCATACCATGCATTGATATTCTTATACTCCAGGCATGCTGTTGGGTATGCATCAGCAATGCAAATAGACTAATAAAAGGGGAGACTACTTGCATGTCAATGTACTTGTACCAAGTCAGTGCCTTTAGCTTGTGGGGCTACTAGTTAATCAATCAGTCTGCACCAACAAGTCTAATAATATCAAATATAATTTAAAGTGGAGCACACATGACTGACCAAATATTAATGGTTACTATGATATACAATGATCTTATATTTTTGTCATATCAAACACAGGTCAAGCTACTCAACACTCATTGGAGAACTGCACACACACACAGACACACAACCAGATACTTGATATACATGTCAAGCTCTCTGAGACAATCACAATCACAAAATACTAGTAATATGCACATTCACAATCTGCCAATTTGGAGTAGCAATTCACACTTACAGAATATTCACACACATTGATACATAGGAACCTGAAAATATGGATAAATATGCTCAGATCTATGCATTCTAGACTCAACACTAAAATGATTTGATAGTACCCTTCGCTGGATGTCGTATTACCTTGGTCGGAGGACTGCTGGACGTGGAGAGGGCAGTTGTGCCCTGCTGCTGGTGGAGTCGGGCCGGAGGGCCACCCGCCGGGCTGAGGCCGCGCACTGGAGGGACTGAGGCCGCGCGGGTTGGTGGAGGACAGGGACGACGAACCGACGGCGAACCTCCTTGGTGCGGCAAGAGGAAGACCAGGGGACTTCCGGCGGTGGATGGCCAGCGATGGGGCGGGGGCGCCGGCGGGATTTGGCTGGGGCGGAGGTGGCCCTGGTTGGAGCGGCAACGGCCCTGGCTTGGCCGCGGTGGAGGCGGCGGCCCTGGCTTGGCCGCGTCCTTGCTTGGCGGCGGCGCGGTCCTGGGGGAGCCGCAGTGGAGATGGGGATTGGCGGCGCGCACGCGTTCCTTGGGGGAGCCGCGGTGGAGATGGGGATTTGGGTGGGGGCAGCCGCGCGGTTGGGTTAGGGTAAAGTTTTCTTTTTTTACTAAATAAATGTACAGGGAGTGGCAACGCCAAAACGTTGAGTGCCAATGCTAAAATGTGAGCGCGAACGCCAAAATGAACGTGTCGTCTCCATTGTTCTGTGCGTGTGTTTTTTCTAAGCGTTTTCGAACGACCATCAGAATAATCATCAATTTTCTGTGCGGTTTTCTATTTTTTCCGTGCGTATAGCAAACACCGACAGAATAATTACACTTTTTTTTGTGCGTGTTCAATTTTTCTGTGAGTGAGTAGCCACGCACAGACAAATTGTATCATTTTTGTGTGAGTTTTCTAATTTTACTGTGCGTTTTGGAAAAACACTCGGAAAAATTGTAATTTTTCTGTGCGTTTTGAAAAAAACACACAGACAAAATAAAAACGCACAGAACTAATCGATTTTCCAGTAGTGTCCCATGCTTCTTTAATTCCGAGATGGCCTGATCAGTGAAGACAAAATAGGCAAACAGTTCCTAAACTTTTGGCAAAGTGTCAAGTTCGTCTCTGAATTTTTGAAAAGGTCGGTTTAGTCCTTGACTTTTTATATCCACATCAGTTACATCCTTAATCCATTTGTTGTCTAACGTTGTCACAGGTACCCGACGGACCTCTATTTGCCCATACGATGTTTGCAATTTGTACCCCTCCGCAGACCGAACCCTTGCATCTATCCACCGCCGTCGCTGCCACATCGAGCAGGGGAGGGCGATTTGGCCCGCTGGACACCGACACCTCCCACCGGCGCCTCCCACCGGCGCGGCCCACTTGTGCCGCCCACCTGCCGGCACTACGAGAGCTGGGTGCGAGCTCCTGAGAGAGGACGAGGAGGACAACACCTGCCGTTTGAGCATAAACACCACGCTCCACCCGACACCGACGCCGTGGGCAGCCGCGAATTCTACAGCTCGAGCCTCGCCCCGCCGAACCGCGTCGCGAACTCGTGGGGGACTTGCTGCATACAACACGGCATAGGCATTAGCACATCCAGAATGTGAGGTAATGACGAGGCCATGTCGTTGCCGTTGGTCGCGTGCTTACCAGCTTGTGGAGGCAGGCCGGCGAGAGTGGTGCCGCTGTGTACTTGAATCACGCGCGGCACACGATGGGCACCATGCTCGCTGGTTGAACGAACAAGTACAACACGGTGGCCATGCGAGCGCGGAGAGTGCACAGCGGGAAGGAGAAAGGGAGGGACGGGGTCGGGTCGAGCGCCGGTGCTCTCCTCCATCGCGGCCGTTGGAGCCCAGTAGGCGCGAGATGCAGGCCCACTCCTCCTCTGTCACCCCCTCTCCAATCTGTCGTCTACGCCAGTTGGTCACCATGATCTGAGCTCGAGCTCGACTCGGTGGTGGCTAAAATGGCGGGAGCTGCCTCCGCGCTTCGGCTTCCCCAGCAGTGTCGCCGCCAACTTGGATGTTGACGAAGATGACGGGTGCGACCTCCAGCGCAGCTCGAACGCGACCCCCACACTACCACTTGTCGGGCATACTCCCCGGGTACTCATGCAAGGAAGGATGAAGACGGACTCCTACTAGAATTCTCCTATAATCCTACTAGGACTTGTACCTTGTAATCCTACGAGGACTCCTGCCTTGTAACCGACTAGGAACCCGCCCCCTGGACTATATAAAGGAGGGCCGGGTACCTAGCCGGGCACCGGATCTCAACCCAACACCAAGCGCAGGGTGCCATACTTGATCCCCCAAACAGGACGTAGGGTTCGCCACCTTGGCAACCCGAACCTGTATAAATCTTGTGTCCCGTGTCCTTGCGCATACCTTCGAGTTCTCGGTCTCCCGATCACGATCCTCACCGCATAATCTACTACCTCGGGTACCCCCTTGGTAGGTTTGCCGGTCTAAAACACCGACAGCTGGCACGCCAGGTAGGGGAGATCATCACCACCGGGCGAATTCGAAGGACCCTCGTCAACAAGATCAATCTACTCGTCGACTCGCTGAGATCCATTGAAGCAAGTCGCCTTGCTCTTGCCAAAGCGGAATCAATTTTCCTACGTCGCGCTTCCGGTTGCTTCGGCAAGTAACGCGGCTCATCGTCGACTACTCCGCGTCACGTGGCTCGTCCCGCGGCTCGTCGCGCCGCTCGTCGTCGACCACTCCGCCTCGCGCAGGCTCGTCGTCGATTACTTCGCCTACGCCGCGCGTCCGGGGTGCCTCGGCACGTCGCGCGGCTCGTCCCGCGGCTCGTCGCGCCGCTCGTCGTCGACAACTCCGCCTCGCGCGAGCTCGTCGTCGACTACTTCGCCTACGCCGCGCGTCGGGGTGCCTCGGCACGTCGAGCGGCTCGTTCGGCGGCTCGTCGCGCGCGCTCATCGTCGACAACTCCGCCTCGTGTCGGCTCGTCGTCGACTACTTCGCCTACGCCGCGCGTCGGGCGCCTCGGGCACGTCGCGCGGCTCGTCACGCGGCTCGTCGCGCCGCTCGTCGTCGACTACTCCACGTCGCGCAGGCTCGTCGTCGACTACTCCGCCTCGCGCGAGCTTGTCGTCGATAACTCCGCCTCGAGCGAGGCTCGTCGTCGACTTCTTCGCCTCCGTCGCGCGTCCGGGTGCCTCGACACGTCGCGCGGCTCGTCACGCGGCTCGTCACGCGGCTCGTCGCGCGGCTCGTCGTCGACTACTTCGCTTATGCCGCGCGTCCGGGTGCCTCGGCACGTCGCGTGACTCATCGCTCGTCGTCGACTACTTCGCCTCCGTCGCGCGGCCCGGGTGCCTCGGCTCGTCACGCGGCTCGTCGCGTGGCTCGTTGCGCCGCTCGTCGTCGACTACTTTACCTACGCCGCGCGTCCGGGTGCCTCGGCACGTCGCGTGGCTCGTCACACGGCTCGTCGTCGACTACTCCGTGCGCCGCGACTTCGTCTTGCGGCCACACTGGCTCTACTTCAGCCACGCCGTGCGTCGCGACTACTTGTCTCGCGACAACACTGGCTCTACATCAACTATGTCGCGCGCCGACGCGATGTCGTCTTTTGGTCGCATCGCGTCGACCATTCATCTCGACTAGTTTTTCAAACTAGTCGAGAACGGCAGACACGCCCCCAACAACTAGTCGGAATCAACTCTGACTAGTCAACTTCAGCAACAACCGTCGTGGCTCCATTGCCGACCGCCACGGCTTCATCAACAGTCTGCCCAGGCAGCAACAGCTAAGTCATTTATTTAAATGATTATTGTTTTCTTTTCTTGGCTTGTTCTCCTCATCATGTAGGACTACTTGCCGACTACTCCTTCGTGTACGCTCCTCGGCGGGTTTTCACGGGAGCTACACTCTGCTGACTACTCTTGGGGTATATCAATCAAGTCAGCACGAGTCTACTTCATCAACTCGGGGGCTATCCCTTGGAGGCAGCTTCTAAAGTCCGCTACGCGCGGCAATCTAAAGTCGACTTCTAAAGTCGCATTCTAAAGTCCGCTCCGTGCGGCAACTTAAAGTCGACTCCGGTCGCATCTTTGCCTGCTTCGGTGGCATACTACGTGTGTAAGCTTCGATGGAACCTAGCTGTAAGTGGCCCTCGGGTCCTGGCGACGATGGAACCTAGCTGCACGTGGTCTTCACGCTCTGTACCATGGGTCCAAGTACCCTAAGTACTCACGCTCCGTACCTTGGGTCTGAAATCCATGGCCCAGGTACACAAGTCGACTCCGGTCGCACCTTCAAGTCCACTACGGTGGCACCCGTACCTTGGGTCTGAAATCCATGGCCCAGATACACAAGTCGACTTTGGTCGCACCTTCAAGCCCGCTCTGGCGGCCATCGTACCTTGGGTCTGAAATCCATGGCTCAGGTACTCAAGCCTACTTCGGTGGCACAAGTCGACGCTAACGGTCGCACCCAAGCCCACTCCGGTGGCACAAGTCAACGCTAACGGTTGCACCCAAGCCCACTCCGGTGGCACAAGTCGACGCTAACGGTCGCACCCAAGCCCACTCCGGTGGCACAAGTCGACGCTAACAGTCACATCCAAGCCCACTCCGGTGGCACAAGCCGACTTCAGTTGCAATCTTAAGCCCGCTCCGGTGGCAAAACTACTCGTTTTCTCTGATTTTTCATTCGCTTTGGCTTTTCGGAAAGTGCTTTTCGTTTTTTGCATCTTAAGTCCACCCCGCGTGGCACAAAGTCGACTATTGTAGTCGCATATCAAAGTCCGCTCCGCGCGGCATCCTAAAGTCGACTTCTAAAGTCGCATATCAAAGTCTGCTCTGTGCGGCAACTAAAGTCGACTTCGGTTTTTAAGTCGTATCTCAAAGTCCGCTCCGCGCGGCGCAAAGTCGACTTCGGTTTTCAAGTCGCATTCTAAAGTCCGCTCTGCCGGCATCTAAAGTCGACTTCGGTCGCATTTAAAGTCCGCTCTGACGGCACAACTACTTCTCATGCTCCACGGCTCGACGCCAAACTATTACTCGGAATCTCTCCAGCTCGGGGGCTACACTCAAATTACTACTCGAGGATAACTCCAGCAGACTTCGCTTGCTCTCAAGCTCGGGGGCTCCGCACCAATAACTACTCGGCATGGCTCATACGACTCTCTTATCTCGGGGGTTACACACTGCACGAGTACTCAGATGATGGCTTTCGTGAACACTGAAGACCCTTGGATTGATTACCTAATCATTTCAAGGCTCGGGGGTTGCTATGCTACACCCATCATTCAAATTTTTCAAGACGGAAGATTCGGAATCGAGATTGACCCTCAGCTAGAGTCTGCAACTCAACCTAAGGCTCGGGGGCTACTCCATATGGAGTGCGATTTTGCAACCGCACTTCCATATAATCTCGACTTCAAGACAGATGAGCTGGACCACCTTCCAGCCTCACGGCAGTTCAAGTACTATTGAAGGCTTCTCCAAGCAGTACTCGAGGACACTCAAGAACTACTCGCAGAGGCTTCAAGACTACCCGAACTACTACACTCGACTACAATGTGCTCGGGGGCTTGTCGGGCATACTCCCCGGGTACTCATGCAAGGAAGGATGAAGACGGACTCCTAATAGAATTCCCCTGTAATCCTACTAGGACTTGTACCGTGTAATCCTACCAGGACTCCTGCCTTGTAGACGACTAGGAACCCGCCCCCTGGACTATATAAAGGAGGGCCGGGTACCTAGCCGGGCACCGGATCTCAACCCAACACCAAGCGCAGGGCGCCATACTTGATCCCCAAACAAGACGTAGGGTTCGCCACCTTGGCAACCCGAACCTGTATAAATCGTGTGTCCCGTGTCCTTGCGCATACCTTTGAGTTCTCGGTCTCCCGATCACGATCCTCACCGCATAATCTACTACCTCGGGTACCCCCTTGGTAGGTTTGCCGGTCTAAAACACCGACACCACCTCCCAACGCTGCGACTACAGCACTGCGCTCGCCCCCTAGTGCTCAAAGTGCACCAGGTCACCCCAGAACGGGTCCCAGCCACTGCCGCCAGTTCGCCACAAGGGAACGAGACCTCCCGTGTCCACGCGCAGCCACCACCGCCGCCCGTTCCTCACCTTCAAGCCGACGACCGCCCATCCTCCCCTGCACTGGCTCACTCGTGTTGGGCAAATGGGCACTCGAGCTTGAACAAACGGAAAATGGGGTAGACGGACGGGGTCGATAGGTTCGCTAACGACGTGGGTGTGTAAGGATGTAACTAAAGCGAAGAGGATAGTTCAGGGACTATTTTTTTTGAAGAGCAAACTTGCTCGATCTTTATTCAACATGAGATGGACTAGTGAAGTCACAATCCACCAAACTCATGCACACATTGGTTACAAGTATGGGGAACGAAAACAATACCACGAAGGGTAAAATGTAGTTCTTTCAAGCTACGAGCTTCATGGAAGATGACTCCGGCAGGAGCCTCATCAAAATATGTTGATTGAAGGGTAGTGACAAGATTAGCCGAGTCCGTCTCCACAATCACTGCGAGATGCCCACAGCCATGGCAGCGTTCAATGCTGCAACACATGCCTCTGCTTCTGCCGCTAATGCATTGTGGACCGCCAGCGGATTACTAGACCCTGCGAGAACCCCCTGTCCATCACTATCTCGAATCACAAAACCCCACGCCCCCTTCCTCTCTTTGTCACAAAATGCACCATCAATATTTATTTTTAGTACATTTGACGGTGGGGTCTCCATTTGCTTCGTCGTTGTTGTTGCACAAGGCAACTTCTGGGAGCCATTTGCCGCAACAGGGAAGAGTTGAAGGCTGCCTCCATGGTTCTATGTTGCACCTCCTCAATCACTGGCATTCCTTCCTCTGCATTGGTTTTGTTCCTTGCATCCCACCAAGTCCACAGAAAGCATATGATTATAGCTCCTTCCACCCTCTTCAAGTTCAGAATGCAATGCACAATATCTCGAGGGGATGTCATTTCAAGCAGCTTTACTCTCACCCTTTCAAAACTCAGGGCTCACAAACACTTCTTCACAACTTTGCATTTGAGAATGCAATGTCCCCCGTCTTCATCTAGACGCCTGCACACCGGGCATCTTGTGTCCACATCCTTTACTCGGCAGACTATTATGGGCAAGCCACCACAAAAATTGCTTCACCTTGGGATGGTATTGGGAGTTCTAGAGGCTTGGCCATTTCAGTACCACATCAGTAGACGTCGTCGAGCTTGTTGCACCATGTTTCTTGATCTGTTCATTTTCCCTATTGTCCTCCAAGACATGATAAGCAGACTTGACCGAGAAAATTCCTTTCGTGTCAAAGTGCCAAGCTGGGAAGTCTTCTTCACCTTGCCTAATGGGAATGGCCAGAATGTACTTCACATCATCATCTCAAAAAATATTTGTGATCATCTCCTTATCCCAGGTGCTCGTGTATGGATCAATGAGATCAGAAACCTTGGTAAGGATGGTAGATCCTCTCGGTGTGATTGGTCTTCGAGTAGTTCCCCGTGGAAGCAAAGGATCCTCCCATATATTAACATGATTACCATCACCCACTCTCCAAATCATGCCATCTTTAAGCGCTTTAAGGCCTCGTACAGTGCTCCTCCATGAGTATGAGATGCCTGGTTTCTCTATTGACTTCAGTAGCTTGCCATCCGGGTAATACTTTGCCCTCAACACTTGTGCACAAAGTGAGTTTGGTTCCATCAGCATGCGACATCCTTGTCTTGCCAACATTGCAAGATTGAATAGATGGATATCCTTATAACCTAAACCACCTTTCTCTTTTATGCTGCACATCTTCTCCCAAGAAAGCCAATGTAATTTATTTTCTTTATACTGTTGTGAACACCATTAGCGTGCTAGCATCATGCCTATATCATCACACAATGTTTTTGTCAAATCAAAACATGACATAGCATAGGTGGGAATAGATTGAGCAACAACTTTGATGAGCACATCCTTCCCGGTCTTGGACAACAACTTCTCCTACCAACCCTGAATCCTCTTTCATAACTTGCCCTTTAGGTAGTTGAAGGTCTGAACTTTAGACTTCCCCATATAAATTGGAAGTCCCTGGTACCTCTCACTTCTTTCTTCAGACCCAATGTCCAATGATTGCATAACAACATGTTTAACTTCTCTCCTCATATTGTTGCTGAACATGATTGAGCACTTCTCCTTGTTTATCATCTGCCCCAAGTAGTCCTCATAAAATGAAAGAATATATTGCAAATGGCTTGTACTCTGGTTATCGATTTTAAAGAGTAGTAAGGAATCATCTCCAAACAATAAATGGTTGATGCTCGGTGCCTCTAGACAAACATGGACACCTTTAATATCCCCCTTATCTTCCGCTGCATTGAGGAGACATGAAAATGCTTCAGCACATATTAGGAAAAGATATGGTGACAAAGGGTCACCCTGTCGGAGACCCCTCCCGGGAGTGATTTCATTTGTAAGCTCCCCACTCACCTTCACGCTATAAGACACCGTGGTTACTAGGTTCATGATCACTGTTACCCAATTTTGCTGGCATCCGAGCTTGAGCATTATTTGCCTTAAGAAATCCCACTCAACCTGGTCGTAAGCCTTGCTCACATCAAGTTTCAAGGTTGCATACTCATACAACCCCTTCCTCTTATTTTGCATAAAGTGTGTGAGCTCATAAGCCAGGAGGACATTATCTGTAATCAAACGACCAGGGACAAAAGCACTTTGGTTGAGGGAAATAATTTCAGGGAGGATTATTTTAGCCGGTTACATACAAGTCACACAACCTTGGATGCGATCTTGTACACTACATTGCAAAGACTAATCGGGCGTAGATCCTTTAATTTTTCAGGGTTGGGAACTTTAGGAATCAGCACAACTATGGTCTCATTCCAGCCCTCTGGCATAGCCCCTCCATTCAACAAAGATTTAACCTCCCTAACAACATCATCTCCTGTTATACCCCATAACTTCTTATAAAAGAGAGAAGACATACCATCAGAGCCAAGAGCTTTGAGATCTCCCATGCCATTGAGTGCCTTCTTGATTTTTTCATTACTGTATTCTGCCAATAGAATCTCGTTCATGGCTATAGTAACAAGGGAGGGTACTTGATGCAACAACTCTTCGTAACGATGACCTGCTTGAGACTGGAAAAGGTTTTTATAAAAGTCAGTCACAAGGTTGATGATCTCCCTCTTCTCCTCCACCACACTCCCATCCTCCTTCACCAATCTCCGAATTTTATTCATTCTCCTCTTCTCCGAGGCATGCTCATGGAAGAATTTTGTGTTTCGATCACCATGGTGGAGCTAGTGCACTTTTGCTCTTCGCCGCCAATATAACTCTTTCCGATTCTCTAATTTCTCCAGTTTGTACTTTAGGATCTCTTCCTGGGTTACACTATCTCTAGTGATCCCTCTCCTCCTACATTCTTCAAGCCTCTTTTTCACATATTTTATCCTTTTCTCAAGACCTCCCAAAATATTCTTGCTCCAATCCCACAGGTCAGCTGCAACATCACCCATTGCGCCTGTTACAGTACTGGATCTCACATTCATGGACAGCTTCCAAGCATTTTGCATAATAGTTTCACAATTTTCTCCCTGCATCCACCCTGCCTCGAAGCAAAATCTCTATTGTCCATAACTGCCTCTCTCCAGCTCCTCTTCCTCCAAAGACACAATTACGGGCCTGTGGTCTGAGTGCCTTGGGTCCTCGTTTCTTACTTTGAAAGTTGGAAACCTTGTACACCAATCTAAATCTACTACATCTTGATCTAACCTCTCACGGATGTAGTGCTCACTTGTATGGCTATCATTTTTCCAAGTGAACATGTCTCCTGAGAAGCCCAAATCATCAAGCAAGCAATCCTCCAACGCCTCCTGGAACTTATCCATGCTCGGCTGTGATTTTGGTTGGCCTCATTCCTTCTCATGGCTCATCAAAATTTCATTGAAGTCCCCATGCACAACCATGGACATCTCCTCGCGACATCCAAAGTACGAAGGGCACGCCATGATATCTCCTTTTTGTCTGAACTTGACTCTCCGTAAAAACCTGTGAAGCGCCAAATGAAGCCATCCTTTTCCACCACATCACCATCAATGTACAGTCGAGACACTATATGCAGCTAAAAATTTACTCCATTCCTCCAAAAGAGTGCAAGCCCACCACTCTTCCCTTTGCAATCTTTTACCACCACATTTGTCTACACAATGCACCTCAAACCTTCAATCCTGCTCCTATCCATATTCGTCTAGGACAGAAACAGAATGTCGGGGTCCTCCTCCTTCTGAATATTCAGAAGGCCGCGAACTGTCAGGCCGTTCCCCAATCCCCAACAGTTCCAAACGATGATCTTCATTGGTCCCTACAGGGCTGTTCTGACAGCCCCGCTTCATCGATTTTCATGTCAACTTTTGACTTCTTCTCCTCTTTGGATGCAACCTCATCCTCCTGTAATGCCCGCTTACACCCTGAAATGTTCGGTGTGCTCTCTCCACCCTGCCTCTCTCTGTCCCTCCCCAATCTTTTATACTTCCTCCCTTTATCATGACCTCCCTTTATACCCTCCTCTTCCACTATCTTGTGGACCACAGTCGGCTCTGCTGTCTTGTCAACCTGCATGGCACTGTTGGCCTCTTTCCCCACGTGAACCTGTGTAGCCTGATCATCCTTTGACAGGTCAGAAGCTTCCTTCCCACCATCCTTCTCTTCAATAGGCTGTCCACTACCTCCACCATCCTTCTCTAAGAAAAGAACCTTCTTTGATTTCCCCGCCTGATTGTGATCACCTATCTTCTTCAGCGGGCTTGTTACCTCCTCCTCCTCAGTCATTCTGAACGCAAAACTACCTCCACGCAAAACTACCTCCTCCTTTAGGCACCACATCCTATCTCCATGAAGGTGCATCACTTCCAGCCTGAACAGGAGTGTTTCTGTCACTTGAGCCACGTGAGTGACCGCCACTCCCTCCCCCTCCAACCTTCCACGCCGAGTACTGGCGCCCTCCTGACCAGCTACTCCCGTCTCCTCCCCTTCCTTAGTTTGGAATGCACCTCAATAGCTTCTTGTATTGCTGCACTTCCCCTGGCGCCAACTTGATCTCACATATCCTATTTCTGTGGCCTACGATGCCACATGTGTAGCAGAAGTCCGGGAGAAATTCATACTCCACCGGTCACCATGTGGATTTCTCCCCTTTTTCATCCAAGAACACTGTGACACCCCTCATTAGTGGCTTCCTGATGTCCAGCTTCACCTTAATGCGCAAGTATCGCCCGAGGGCCGTTCCATCTTCATCATGATCCATACATACAAATGAGCCTATCTCCCCGTCGATCGCCTCCCCGACCGCTTTATTCATCATCCCAAAAGGCAACTTCATCACCCGAACCCAAAATGGGATGAAGACGAACACCATCTCCTCAATTGATTTGGATTCATCTAGATCCATCATCACCATTTGCCAAACATCCACGGTCCTTCCTCCAACACCCTCCTCTTCCCCGATGTTTGATGGAAGGTGAACAAGAAATGGTTCTCCCCTAGATCCTTACAAATTATTACCTTCAGCGGGCACCAGATCCTTCCTAGTGCATTTGCAAGGCCATCCGCGTTCACCAGCTTTTCAGCGAACACCTTGCCAACTACCTGTGGATCTGCCATCTTCCCTGCATCCTCCCCACCGCCTCCACACGGATACCCTTCTTCTGTGCAGCTGACAGCTTCATCTTCTCCATCATACCTGACAACCTCCATCGCCTCCACTCAAGGAAAACCACCGAGCTAGCCTAGGGTTTATTGCCCAGGCGAAAAGGATGCTAGGAACAAACAACTGGTCAGCTGATCTAGGATGGGCTCCTCAAGGACCAGGGAACGTGGACACTCAGGAACTAGGATAGAGATGGACTCTCGATCAACTAGAAAAGAAAACGGAGGGAGAAATCATAGATTCGGTGGAACCCTAGGCGCTGAAGACCGAATCGAAGGTCTAAGTCCAAATCGTTCAGGGACTAAACTGGCTGATGCAAGAGTTCGAGGACGAACTCGACCCTTTACCAAGAGGAAAAAGTCTACTTCACCCCCAACCTATGAGAACTGGAACACATCACCCCCAACCTATGAAAATAGATTTTTTTACCCTTATAATTTTTTAAAACTGGACAAATCACCCTGAAACAATTTTAAACAATCATAGTAAATCACAAAAAAAATCATAAAATGGAAAACTCAATTGTGTTGGATTCTAAATAAGTACATCTACACAATGAACATATAATACGTTATGTAGTTACAACAAAATATATGTACTAAAACATTCCATATTGTATGTTCACTGCGCAGAACTACTAATTTGAAGTCCAACACAATTTGATTTTTCATTTTATGATTTTTATTATTTACTATGATTTTTCAAAATTACCTCAGGGGTTGATTTGTCCTGTTTTAGAAAGTTCCAGGGCTAAAAAAATCTATTTTCATATATGTTCCACCCTTCATAGGTTTGGAGGTGAAGTAGGCTTTTTCATTTACCAAGAGTCATGAACGATGGAAAAAGTCGTCGGCCAACAATTAAATCATGGTACAATGATCACCGAACGTCAGATCGCTCAAAAGAACCTCGTTTCATTTAACCTGAGTGAGAGACTCCCTGCCGCCGATGACTACGGTTCGTAGGAGAACTTAGTAAAACATAGGTATTGTTTTGATTTCGGAGCCAAATAAGGTGGCACATAACCATATGTTGTCCCAGCTACTTTTATGCATTGCAATGTTTGCAGCGAGTAAGCAAGCATGACAAAGAAACAACCTGAAAATTTTCCCAGAACTGGTAGTGTTGGCACTCTGACAGAGCAATACCTTCTCAAATCCATATTCTGGCAAGCGCCGCACGCTGGCCAGTGCACATCACACCAAAATTCAGAATGCAGAGGGCAACAACTACTCGGAACACGATGTCAGCACTCAGCAGCATATCCGACATGACTGTCTCCCCTAAACAAGAACAACATGAAGCATGAAACAGGGCAAACATTGCAGCAGCAACCAACTTATACCACCCCACGAACAATATACTGCTTATTCCTCCAACTGAAACAAGAAAAAAAGGTCCCAAACAAATCAATCCTCACCATTGAATTCGGGAAAAAGAGAGAAGAGAGAGATTATTATCCCCACCAGATGAATTAATACTGCGTGATCTACATTACCACACACCACGACACACCTACAGGAGGCATTAACAGCAGTCTCGCCGAGGCCACGGTCAAGGTAATCATCTCTGGCTGGGTTCAACAGTGCGCACGTTGGCACTGCTCATTCCTTCGAGCCTATCCTTCATTATATCTACAAAGTGACCAACCATTTCATGGAACTGCTTCAAACCAGAGAGCGGTAAGATTATTGACGAACGATCAGCTCCAGCCACCTATACAAGTACAAGCAATAAGAGCAATGCATTAGTCTGGTACAGGGGCAGAATTGTCACAGGTTATGTAATGAGAAACACCATGATACCTCAGAAATCCTCAAATAATGGCCCCTGTTGTTGCTGCCCAGGTCAAAGAAAAACCTCTTCTGATCTGCCCTAATCACCTTAGACATTCCCATGCCGCTAATTTCTTCTTGAGGAGGCAGATCAACCAAGCGTTCAACATCTACCTCGGGCCCAGACGCAGACTGGCTACCATGTCCAGCTATAAATCCAGCACCCACGTCATCAGAGAGGCCTGGAAGGCGCTCTGGTGGTTCCATGTGTTGCTGGCCAATCTGATGTCAGAAAAAACACAATAATTGTGAGATTAGAGGGTAGAGTTCATAAAAATGCCACAAACTGCTTCATTAGCTGTACCTGGTTTGGATGATTTGGTAGGACATACAGTCGAGAAGCCTCATTATTTATCTCCAATAGTACATTCCTGAATGCTTCCCAACCTTCTTCACCTGAGCTGCCAGCTGGAACAATTATGGTACTACGATTTCTGTTGACGGAGGCCTCAGAAACCTAAATACAAAATGTTGTGTCACCAGGTAAATATTGTAGCTTCACACATTTACTCTACACAACTATTTTAGAAGCATGACAGATCAAAAGTGTGCAGTAAACTTTAAACAAAGATGAACAGTGCTGTGTGCCAACTATCAGCAAAGTTAATTTAGAAGCACATGATAGTTGAGAGTTTAATAGATCAAAAGTATCATCACTTGCAAACATGCAAAGATAAACAGTGCTGTGCCCCAACTATCTGCAAGATTATCTTTGTATGGTTTATATCCATGTGAACTTTGCAGCTTGTCAAATGATAGAAAATTGTACAAGGTTTCAGGAGTAATCACTAGATAGCACTGAGGATCGAGGATGTCTAAGATCACTACATATACTAACCAAGAAGATGCAAATGTAGACAATAAGCATGCTCAAAATCATTTATGTTCCCCCAAAACACATCCAAGACAAAAAGGAAAGCTTGGGAAATCAGAAAGCGATGTGATATGTTCAGCAACTGATAACCCATCAGCAATAAGCAGTATACAATATTTTATTAGAAAACACCACCTGCCACAATTTGGAGCCACTATCTGAAAATGAAAGGCTATAGCTAAGAACATGCATCTTATAGGCCAGAAAATTTTTCAGATGGAGAACTAAGATTAGTCCATGCTGCTTATGTGCACAACAAGTATCCAGACTTTGCTGCCAATTTACTCTTTAATATTGGTTTCAGGTTTTGGTCTCAATACGAAACTATGAACAGATAGCTTAATTTCCAGAAATACACTGCTCCAATTAACCATCATAATTAAGATATAAGCTGTCAGTAACCTGCGAAATAAATTGATTTCCTGATCTATCGATGTGAGCACATTAAAATTGGAAATTGACATAATGCCAGTTTGCCACATTGGTACAAACTTACCAGTCAAAGCTTCTACTTTTTTACTTTTTCTTTGGAACCATAAGTGTTGTAAAATATAAATAATGAACAGAAATCCATATTCCCGAAGGCTTATTTTTATCAAAACGATTATAAAAGAACTACTGGAAGTAAATATATAGCAAATGACAAACTAACAGTGGCACGTAAGTAAGCAGAGTTCTCCACATAATTCAGGTAGTCAGTGTGTATCTTCAGTCAAGTTAAATAACATAACTGCAAAACCAAACCAATCTTGATTCCTTTTGCAATTCCATAAAAAAAATGTATCAATCATTCACGGCAGATTGAATCCACTAATTGGTGGTGAACTATAGTGCAACATCAGCAGCTTCTACTCCCTCTGGCGAGAAATAAATGACATTTTTTACTTTGCACCGTCTTTGAAGTGTAAGTTTGGCAGCTGTTTTCTATCTACTTTTGTGAGACTATGAAATGAATATTCAAGATAGATCCACATACAATTTATTATGCTTTGAAACTAAATATTTAACAGTCCTTAGCAATTTAAGCTTCAAAAGTTTAACCAGACATTTTCCAAAAATGGGAAGTATTTTAGCCAAAAGGGGGTGAGGGGATTGTTAACAAGTTAACTTGTAATTTTAGCCGAGCGGAATGCTATGCACAACATATACCATTGAAGGCCAACGTGAGATGGTACTTTTCTCAGTGACACTTGGTTCATAAAAAACTGGCAGTAGAAGTGAAGTTGCCAGAATTGGAGAAACCAAAACCTGTGAAGGGCACATCACCAAAGGGGAAAGTCCCATCTTGGTACATCTTTGGGCTGTGGCCCTGTAGGACCTTTTCAAAGCTTGAAGTAACCCACAAACACATCTTTTTAGGACTACACGTTGACTTCAAGCTTTGGTCAAAAAAGACGGTGCCACTGACAAGTGGGTCTATGCTCCACACATCAACGGCAAACTTAG
This sequence comes from Cenchrus americanus, assembly GCA_947561735.1. Classification (NCBI taxonomy): domain Eukaryota; kingdom Viridiplantae; phylum Streptophyta; class Magnoliopsida; order Poales; family Poaceae; genus Cenchrus; species Cenchrus americanus. Next base: position 229,378,855 of record OX387244.1, read on the forward strand.
CAGACTCATCATCTCATTATTAATCAGTATGCCCATTTAAAACCTAGAAGTTGGATACCTTTTTGAGTCACACGAAAAGAAGAAGAGCTAAATGACTAGGACAACAACAAAAAAAGACTTTTTCACTTACTAAACCCTGTTCTAGTATGACAAATTATCCCAGTTCAGTCAGGCTCCTAAACAAAGTTCCCCAATTTGGCAATTTCACCGCACCAAACAGAAAATAGGCTCACAAAATTAGAAATTGCAAACATACAGAAAACGTTACGTCACCTTGAGGAATCGGCCTCTCTTGTTCTCCCCGATATCGAAATAGAACACCTGCACCACGCGACGGAACAGAATTCAGAGCACGCCAAAATTGGCAGCGGCGGCAACAGAATCAGCGGCAAAACCGGGCGAATCGCGTAGGAAGCGGGGCCCGATACCTTGGTCTGGAGCCGCAGCTCCTTGCTGAAGGCGTCGCGCTCGTCGGTGCGGATGTAGTAGTCGAAGAGGTCGAGGAACCACGCGACGCCGTCGACGGGGACGATGATGGTGGAGCGCGTGGCCGAGGTCTTCTCGGAGATCTTGAGGTACCTCCCCCGCGGGTTCTCCTTCAGATCGAAGTAGAACAGCTTGTGCTCGAACTGCAGCGTCTTGCTGACGAGCTCGACGTCACCGCCCCCGCCCACGCCACCGCCGCCGGGACCGACGCCGCCGCCCACCATGACGCCTCCGCCCCCGCCACCGCCGCCATCCATGGCCGCCGCAAAGGGGTAGGGTTTTGGGGGAACGGAGGTCGCGATTAGGGTTTGGGTTTAAACAGAGGAGAGCTCGGGTGGAAGGAGGATGTGAGGTTGGGAATTGGGATAGATCTCGAGGGGAGGTTTACCCCGGAAACGGTGGGCGACTCGGTTTGGGTCTCGTGGGGGTAGCTGACGTGTGGGGGCGGAGTCCTCGTGGAGCCCGCGGGTCGGTGGGCGGGGTGGGCTTCTGGTGGGCGAGGTGGGTCGGGGCGTGGCGCCCGTGTGTGCGTGCTGTACCTGCGGATGGCTGACCTGACCGCGCGCTCGTGGCGTGCCGACCGGGGATTGGACGCCCCGCTCTCACTGACATGATTGGACAGGCCCCGGCCGGCTGGGTAAGGTTCCGGCACTTTTTATTCCCCTTTTGGGCTGGTTCTATCGTTTGGGCAAAGGAGGCCAGCCTAGAGATAGATCAGCTCGTGTGAAAGCCAGCATGAACATGTAGCTCAGTTTGGAAACTGCTAGTCTCATCAATGGAACTCCAGTGGATGGGTAGGAACTCAAAACATGGTATATATGTGGTGTGTCTCGCTGCATGTGTGTCAGGGTACACATGTATGGTCCAACCTGGTCTCTTGCAATGTGTGATGAGACTTTTGAGTTTGGTTGTCCATATGAAATTCTAGGTCTAGTAGTGCTGTAGTGCCTCACTAGAAAGTTAGATACTTTTTTCCTTAGCAGTAATGATGTTATTAATGTGTAATGAGCAATGTGGTAAATTAATTCAAAGCATGTTAATAAATATGTATGTTTTGTATGGAAAATTAGAGGAATCTCTTCTTTGCTAGATTAAATAGTATCATCTATTTAGTTTCTATTTTAAATGGATACATGCAAAAAAAATGACATTATGTAAACATACCCCATGACTCAATGACATGGTCAAAGGTGGAACAAAACCAGACAAACATACTATAAATGCAAAGATGTTTGGGACGCCTTTGGCGCAGCTTGAGTCGACTCTGGCTACTCAATCTTGCACATCTAATGTTCATGCATTGTTTGCTAGAGTTGTTATTATCTACCATTTCCCTCCCTCTCACAGCTGGAAGAGGAGCCGGAGAAGCTACAAATTCCTGCTCCTCCCACTCTAGCTCTTCTAACACCACTGCATGCTACCATGGTCGTCCCTGAGGGTGTGCAGGGTGAGCGACCGATCAAGGCCTCCAAATCGTATAGTGTAGGGTCGAGATGGCGGACTAGAGGGGGGTTGAATAGTCCTTTCTAAAAATTTAACGCACTGGCTAACCGAAACAAATGCGGAATAAAAATTATCAGTCTAGCCAAGACTACACCCCTCTATCTATATTCACTAGCACCTTATAAAAGATCCTAAACAAGTAAATAAGGTGTTGGCCTAGCACGACCTCACCTAAACAATTTTAGGAGCAAGGTCACACAAAGCTATGCCACTAGTACTATAAGCACCGGGAGCTCCTACACAATTCTAATGAGCAAAAGCACAAAGCCTACCTAAGCTCACTAGATGCACAATGGACAAGACTACACAAGTCTAATCCAAAAGCTCAATTTACTTAGCTACACAAACTAAGCAAAGAGACAAAGAGACTAATTAAGCTACACAAGTTAGTTAGTCACAAGATCACTACTTCTAGCTACACAAGCAGAAGATAATTAGCAAGCTACACAAGCTTCTAATTACAAGAGCAACTACACAAACACAATGATATGTAATGATGTAAACACAAAGCTTGTGATCGAGAAGTGCAAACCACCGAGACGAGTAGACAATGTTGACACGGTGATTTTTATCCCAAGGTTCACTTGGTTGTCACCAAGCTAGTCCTCGTTGTGTCGACCAACACCTCAATGGTTCTTGGGCAAGGCTCTCAAGCCGCTGGCCACTCCGGGCACACCAAGACACCACTCACAAGTGTGGTAGCTCAATGACACGCTCCACTAGAGTTGCTCTTCGCGATCCCACGGGGTGAGCACAGTCCCCCTCACAAAGCCTTCTTCGGAGCCACACACAATCTTCTTGCGTGCTTCAACGGAGCCACAATCCACCAAGCCGTCTACGAGGTGGCAACCTCCAAGAGTAACAAGCACACCGGCTTGCAACACGAACACCTAGTGCCACTTGATGCAATCTCACAAAGCAACGCACTAGATTCGCACTCACTCGCAATCGATTTGCAATCTCACAAGCACAAGTGAGTTAGAGGGTTCCCCCATGGGAAACACATCCCCAAGGTGCTCAACCCTTCTAAGTCACGGGCACCCTTCTATTTATAGAGGGAGGAAGAAAACTAGCCGTTACACCCTTTTCCCGAGCTCTAACGGCTCTCTCAGACTGTCCGTCATTCAAAAAACTAGCCGTTGGTGTGTCACGGACAGTCCGTGAGGCCCGGACGGACTGTTCGAGGTCAAAGGACGGACTGTCCGTCACCTACGAACGGACCGTCCGACCCCTGGAAGGTAAAAAACTCGTCTCTGTCTAAAACTCGATCAAATCCGGACTGTCTGCGACCTTCTATTTTTAACACAACCGAGGCTCGGTAAAACGACTCTAACTTTTAGTTCCGATGTCTGAATTAGGTGATCTTGGACTCTATGGAAAGCTTATTCAGAGGACTATCCATCCCAACTGAATGCTTGACCCAAAACACTTTGGATCAAAGCAGAATTGCTAACCAAGATCCACCATAAAGCAAAACCATCAATCAAATCTTCAAATGTGCCAACCCCATAAGTGTACAACCTTAAGTGTGAGTGAGTTAGCATTTTCACAAACATTTTTCAAAGGGATTTTCACTCTTTTCACCACGCCACTCGATCCTAGCAACATCGCAATGTTAGATCGCTCAAGTGACACTAGATGACCGATATGCAAACAAGTTTGCCCCTCTTGATAGTACAACCATCTATCTTAAACCCGGTCATAAACTTCTCTACACACCTATGACCGGTGAAATGAAATTCCTATTGGATATACCTTTGCCTTGCGCATTCCATTCCATTTTCTCTAATATCCATCAACACCATCACAAATAATATGATCCACTTCAAATCATCATGTGACGTGTTGGTTCATCGATCTTGACTTCACTTGCTCTTCACCGTTGCATTGGTCCATCGGCGCCAAGTCATTACTCAAGCATCCCGCCACGCGGCCCAGCACTTAGCCTCAAACTTGCCCTTCACACTTCCATCTGGTCCGTCAAGCCAAGTCTTGTCTTGATCTTCTAAATCTAGTCACATGACTCCATGTCATGTCTCAAATGCAATGAGCTTCTTCATCACATAATTACTTGTGGACTAATCACCTGTGTATTTCACTCAACCACACATTAGTCCATCTAAGTTGTCACTCAATTACCAAAACCAAACAAGGACCTCCATATAGGCCTCCAAATATGTAGTAGTTCATTACCCATATAAGTACTCCCTCCGTCCCTAAATGATTGTCTCTAGAAAACCGTGTTTCCCTCACAACACTTTCCAGACAACCATCATATAGGGACGGAGGGAGTACATACGTATATATATCTAAGTTGCATTCTACCAGCATTAAGAACGAAGATCTCATTGATTATGAGCATATTATTGAAGATTTCATTTCAAAAAACACTAAAGAATGAAGTATTCAAGTAAAGATTACGCAACATAGGTACAATTCTTAACATAGCTCATTACAATGTAATATATTATATCAAACATTTTATTTTCGTTCTATTTTTTTCAAACTAGTAAGCCTCAAATTTTTAATTTTGTACAAGGCCTTGAATTTAACCGGGACGGCCCTGATGCTACAAGGATGTGTCAGAGGGAGGAGTCGAAGCTCCCGGGTTACTCATAGCTGTCATGAAATCTCCCACAAACAATTATCTCGTGAACACATATGTGCATGTTTACTACAATAGGTGTAATAGGATAGTCTATCACCGAGTGGCTATGTGGTGTCAATGATGTAATGAGTCATTTCTAACATGACATGTTATATGTGTTACCCCTACTTATCGTAGGTCGCTCAGTTTCTCATAAAATTCTATCGACATCGTGACTAGATTGATTAGAGAATGGAGCTTTGGGGATTTGGGTGTTCCAAAGATGTCAATCTTAGAAGACATCTAGGGAAGGCATACCGGCCAAGTGGAGGAGGGCAATGCTATGGCATTAGTGATGTTAGAGCTCTTGATTGGAGTGGTTAGCGGTAGGGTGGTGATCTTGAGTGGCGACATATTCGACAATGAGAAGTTGTAGCCAAAGATGGACAAATGTGGGAAGGGCAAGAAAGCACGACAAACTACATTGTTGAGAGAGAATGCAACAATAAAGGTAGGTAAGGCGTTTTATCATGACAATATCTAGCATAACTTTTTATGACCTGCAAAAATCTATGCACCAAGGAAATTGTGAAGATAGTGAGAACACAAAAGGTATGATAGCAGCACGCCAACTAGTGGCGGACCTTCACTAGAAGTTTAGAGGGGGGCAACTTAGCTCCATGCTTAAACTCTAAATTAAAGATTGGAAGCTAGGGGGTGGGGGGCACATGACCCACTTGGTCCTTACTAAGCTCCACTCATGACGCCGAACTCATCCTAGCAAGCGAGTACACTGTTATTTGATCAAATTAACACTCATAGTGCAAATCCAAGCCCACAACCTTGCATTTTCAGTTTGAAGGTTTAAGCTTATTATTTCCACTTCTGCATTTGATTCATGGCTACATATTAGACGAAGTTGATGAAATCCAGTTATAGGAGAAAAAAAATTTTGTATAGTAACATGGTAGCATGATGATATTCACCAATTTATTAGCGAGACTTTGACCAAATTTGTAGAAAAACGTATTTGAAACCGTAAAGGAAATAAATACACTATGCAAACATATTTCATGTTGGGTTTAATAAAACTAAATTTTTGTTCTGAGAATTTAGTTCGCAAAATTTTCTCCAACATCAATCTTCGGACACTAATTAAAAGTATTAAACATGAATTAATGACAAAACCCACCTCATAACCCTCCTAATTTTTTGAGATGAATCTAACGAGCGTAATTATGCAATGATTAGACAACATCATGCTCTAGTAAACAAACTCTTATGATAGATCAATTAATCTTACTGGATTCATCTCACAATCTCTCATCCATCCATGTAATTAGTATACATTTAATACTCCTAAGAGCATCTCCAAGAGACTCGGTATAATCTATCTATCTATATCAACTATATAGGTGAGACCCACTACAAGTCATGGATAGATTTCTCTCAACATGCAAGCATTTCACGTCACCATCTACTATACGACATGTCACCATCCACTACACGCCATGTCATCATCTACTATACCATCTATTTATGTCTTTAAGCGGTTTTTTGTGACTAATAACATGTATTTGTGAGTAGCACATCATAAAATTCTCGCAGTTGAAATACATATATGATCAGTCATTTAAGAATGGTTTCCCTCTCAACAAAATAACATGCTTTCATATATATTGTTGTTTACAAATGAATGTTGGCATGTAATCACTTTGATGTTTCTATTTTCACATTTCACCTTAACAATTTGTTTAAAAAATTTCCGCAACAACACGCGAAGTATCACCTAGTCTTAGCTAAATTTGGAGTTTTAGAGCTCTGTAAAAAATAAAAAAACTTGTTTTAAATGAAGTAAACCAACAACCTCTCTAAAACTAAGCTCTTTATATGCCGTAGTACTGGTAGGTCCCACATGTCATACTCTTTATCTTCTTCTACCTCAGACCCGAGCTTGAGCTTCATCTTCCCCACATCTCGGACTGAGGTCCTCCAGTCATCCTTCTGGCATCGCCTAGCTCCGCTGCCCCTGGCTCACCGAGCTCTTCTCCTAGCTCCGCCCATGCTCCTCCTCCCCATTCTCCACCCATGTTCCTCCTTCCCAACGCCGCTAGACCCCTCCCCGACATCACTCGAGCTCCGCCTCCGCCATCCTCCGCCTGTGCTCCTCCTCCACGGCGTCACTCGAACTCCTCCCCCAGCGCCGCTCAAGCTCCACCTCCCCAGGTCTGCTCTACCCCGAGCTCCGCCTCCCGTCGACAGCGAGATCCCGTCAGACCTAGGTTCCCCGGAGCCGTCGCTGGCGGAGAGGGCTGTTGGACTGCTAGTGGATTCGTGCATGCGGGGAAGGAGGGGAGGGCACGGGAGCACAGATCGCGGACCGCAGCTGGATGATAGCGAGGCAGTCTCGCTCGTCATAGATGACGAGCGGAGGGAGGAGGATTCCGAGATGAATTGCGAACCAACACGGATAGGGTCTGTCTACCCATCACCCGTGTGATCTAAAGGCCCCTGTCACATGTGTGATTTGAGGTCAGGAATCACACGATTTTTTTTGCCCATAGATCTGTGTGATTTTGAGGCATCACCCACACAGATTTCCAAAAAAGCCAAATAAGTAAATAACAGATATATTATGAAAAATCAGATCACACAAATTATCACACAGATAACAACAGAAGCCAAATATGTGTGGCCTTCATTAGACAAATCACACAGATCATCAGAGAATCAAAAAATTGTGTGATTTTAAACATGCGATCACATAGATTTCAAAGAGGACAAATACAAACTCATCTTCAGATCTTAATATGCATCTCTGAAAATTTACATTGATGTCACAAACAATTACACGTGCTGTGCAAAAATATTACATCAACCACTTAAGAGTAATAATACAAAGTTATAAGTGTACTAACTAAATCTATGTTGGCTACCAGCTGACAGGTCAATTAGCGGGGGCAGATTTAACATAGTGGCCAAGAATTAATTCCCAAAACGAAATCAATTACATCCTTGGTTAAAAAGTGAAGTACATTTAGCAGAAACTATATAAGATCTGGTAAAACTATGTTGATTAGAAATTTGGTACACACTAACACATAGTTACACTAAACTATATGCCAGATTTTTCTTGGAAGTGACAGATTAAGCAGATGGAACAAAAATAACTCAAATGACAAATTATACAGATGCAAAATACCAAAAATCAAATGCCAAATTCAAAGGACAGCCAGATTTTCAGGCAAAAAAAGTTAAATCATATGATCTAAATAGCTAAAATGGAAAATTATACAAATAAACTTCAAATGCCAGATATTCAAATACCAAATTCAAATAAACAAATTATTGTATATACAATGCATGTTACCATGATGCAGCCCTGGGTACATGAATCATCTCCAAATTTACTCCTGTGCTGTTTAGAATTTCAACGAGATTAATGAGTAAATTATAAAAACGATACAAATGAACTCAGAATGTCGAAAAGATACAGGAACTTGGATAGAAGATGAAATTTTCCTCAAACAACTTGCCATTTTCATTTTGACCTTGATCTTGGAGCATGAGAAAAACACAAGACAGGGGCCATGATATTCACAGGTTATAGAAACACTAGCTAAAAATTTGCAGGCATGGAAACTTTGGAAACATCCAGCAATGTTTCCAATTTTGTAAGGGAAAGCTACATGTCACACGCACAATCCACACAAAAAAGAATCGTGCAAGTTCAATCACCCAAAAAAAAGCGTCAAAAAGCAGCACATACTAATAACGGTAGTCCAGTACAGTGCAAGTTCAAGGTCATCAGATTGTTTTTGCAAACTACAAAAACTGGGCAAAAGACAAATGACAGATATTCAAAACAACAAGAATATTCTAAATAAGTAAAATACTTTTTAAAAATAGCAGATGCATCAAAGTCAAAATCTAAAAAATAGGCATACTAATTCAAAATAGTTCTATTGTTTCGAAAGATACAGAAATTGGGGTAGCTAGCTAAACCCCTCATATGTAAATGTCATCATTTCAAAATTCTGAAAAATGGTAGATTTCTCCAAAATATTTCTATGGTTTTCAAATTGACAGATGATGGGGGCGGTATTTGAACCACACAGATGCATATGACAGAAAATACAAAAATCTCAAACTAACATTTATGTGCATTACTAAATAGGCTAGACAATTAGCGCACTAACCTAGTAACCTATCAAGTATTAACAAACTGAACAAAACTCCAATTGACCAAAACAGTTCATGCCTAGTCACCAAGGGGCCATAAGCTGAGAACTACCAAACTTCTAACGATTCTGACTCCTAAATCATGGGAGCAGATTGAGCTCATGACAAATGCAATATCACAATTTGAGATGCAGCTAAAACAAAATCAAATGAACATTTAGGCCTAGATTAACCTCAAAGCAAAACCAAATAAAAGATTCAACTTCAGATTCAACTCTATCAAATCCAAATGAACATTCAGATGACAAATAACTCATATTTTCTTTAACGAATGCAGGTTACCATTTTAATTTGGGGTGTTACTTAAACCCTCAAATGACAAAATTATCAAATGATCAAACTTCCACATAAAAAATTGTCAAATTACTCAGACAATTCTCCAAGGAAAGTATGTTAACATTTCAATTTAGGGCGTGACTTAAGCCTCTAAATGACAGCTTTGTCAAAATATCAAATTTCTAAAAAGAAATGCACACTAGAGAAATAGATCAGATTTGTGGATGTCATATATATTATTATACCACGTGTGTGGTGTAAAAATACTAACTATATGTCAAAAACTGTTGAAATAGAGTAGTTGGAAAAGTAGAAGAATCTATCAAATTAAATAGAAAAAACAAAGAGACTAAAAATAAATGATTTAAGGTTGAACATTACCTTTGAGGAAGTTAGAGACAAAAGAACAAATCTGCAATAAAAGAGAGTAATTTAGAACAAGTGTTACAAAGATTGTTAATTACAGATAGTAATACCAGGCAACATTTTTTTAGGAAAAAGAACAAACTTTACTAAATGATAATGTCCAACTCGATCCAACTCAACCAAAGCGAAGGGGAGCAAGAGCTATAGACTCAACCATAAATGATGCTTTCAAATCAGCTTGGCCTAGAAGAACTTAAACGACGTCCTACCTGAATGGAGGGAATAATTAAAATATGTAATGGCCGCACATTGATAAGGTCGAGGTCAAACCCCCACCCAGAAACCATAACCCTCCACTGAAAGCTGGAGAGTCCACACAATATAATTATTTGCAGAGCATTTAGAAATACTATATAAGCAAAAAAAACTTACACCTCGGTAACACATATATGATGATGCAATGAACACAATATTATTAGTGACTACGCACTATAAGTACTAAAATGCATTTACATTCATAAAAATGACTTGAAGGGAATGAGTATTGGAAATCACCTCACACTGCATTGGGTGCTTTTGGGATGGAAAATGGGGGACAAATGAAGGGAATGAGACCTAATCTGAATCAGAACAACAAAATCAACATAGAGCAATGGAGGGGGGGGTCAACCAAACCCAAATCACTGGGATCCTAGCTCTTGCCTCAACGAAGTCAAACAGGAAAGGGGAAATGGACAGAGGGGACAGAGGCTACTGGGAAAATTTTCTATAAAGTAAATGACTACCTAGATATACTAATCCATGGTACAACTCAATGAAGCTACTACAGAGATTGAGAATTGCAGAAGGTGAAACTAAGAAAATGGAAGAAAAGAAAAACTATAAGGCCCAATCATCTTGTATTTTTGTACAGCTGGGATATCAAAACCTACCAGTACAAAAAATCCAAATCATGCTGGACTTATACCTAGATTCCATAGGAACTAGGGTACAATGAGTGCTGGAAATTTAGAATCAATAAGCTGTAAGTACTCTAGAAATGATAAGATTTGAATGTATTGGACAAATTTCAGTTTGTTAGACTTTGAATGATGATATGGACAAGTACCACTGGACCAAATCATGATGATACTTTAAGCACTTGCAGACCTATAAATATTTGAAAGAAAAGACGGACTTGCAGACCTATGCATCCAAGGATGATTGTGGCTCTTGTGTTAACTACTAAACACAAGATAAAAAACAAGAATAAGAACCCTGTATCCCTCACATTCTGCTTCATATCCCTCTCAAATCGTACAACATAGTTTCTTATTTAAAAAAAAATCAAAATCCCAGCAAGAAATGCATGAACCTATGAAAAATTGGCCTCACGTACCTGAAACTTAGGTTGAATCCTAGCAAAGACATTCAGCTAAATCCATGAGCAAAAGCAATAGTACTAGACACTGATTAGCTAGCAACATGTGAACACCATTCCCCATGGAACAACCCCGCAAATTCATACGTCTAGTGTACTTCAAAATGTTATGGTGTACCGTACAGACAACTTATACAAATAACACTTATTCAGACTGTATAAGGCAGCAAGAAACGATTATTTGATCAACACTAACAAAGAACGGGGTATCATAGGGCCAGAAGACTATATTAGTAAATTATAAAGCACCAATTGTATTTCTATACTAAGATAATAGAAAACAAGTGGACTATAATCAGATCATTTCCTAAAAGTCAAATTAACAAAGGATCATTTGCTCAAAATTAATCTATGGAATCCAACTATGACATTTATTTGATGAAACATACGTGACCATCAAATATAGAATACCCTTTGCACCGTTTGCTGGAATCACAGGGCATCTTCGGTTGTGCTCTTCTATTTAATAAGACAACAAAAATAATTCAGTTCAAACAAATTGGACATCCACCTTGCAACAAGCAAATCATCATCTACTCAAAAAGAACCAACCAGATATTGGTAAAATGAAGGAACTCACATGCAACTGAAATCAGAAATCAACATATGCTTAACAAAGGATCATTTGCTCAAAATTAATCTATGGAATCCAACTATGACATTTATTTGATGAAACATACGTGACCATCAAATATAGAATACCCTTTGCACCGTTTGCTGGAATCACAGGGCATCTTCGGTTGTGCTCTTCTATTTAATAAGACAACAAAAATAATTCAGTTCAAACAAATTGGACATCCACCTTGCAACAAGCAAATCATCATCTACTCAAAAAGAACCAACCAGATATTGGTAAAATGAAGGAACTCACATGCAACTGAAATCAGAAATCAACATATGCTTATGATAGGCAACCTAGAAGCTGAACAAAAGTTTTATTGGCATATAGGCCTTCTAGGAAGCCCTTGAGCAAAAGCCTACAACCAAGAACCAAAGAAGTGACGAAGTTAATATACATCAAGCGAAGCTGCATGAACTATGGTGCATCACACAGAGATGTCAACTAACTTATAATTGCCGAGCAGAGTGCATTGAAAAGAAACTTAACAAATATTCACAATGCAGCCATAATATATCTAATGACAGTATAAAACAAGGAATTGACAGTGATATTATCATTGTAAATTCAACTAATTGTCACAATCAACAAATAGAAATGTACAAATATAGGATATTTAATATATTATTAGATATGTGATATAGTCAGCAAAAGATATATGTTTTGGGTTTCTTACTAAAAAGGCATCGGGAGAAGGGAAACACACAGAAACTGAGAATTCAATGGCAGCAATGGGAGGAAATCAAATAAAATACCTGTGAAACCCTGGAATCGCGTCACCTAGGCTGACACCACAAGCTCGAAATGGGGAACAAGAAAAAGAGTCGGCGTGGAAGCATCGAGGCTGAGACAAGACCCAAAAATGAAACATATTCTTCTGACAAGTAGGACCTACATGCAAAAGAAATAAATGGAAATAAAAGCCAGACACAAGCAGGTGGACAAGATCATAGCAGGAACAGATCGACGGACCACGAATCAAGTAAGAGATCCTTCAAATCACACGGGTGAAGTATAGCTTTCCATTAAGAAAAAATATGCAAACTTAATGGTGACCATATTTACATGAACATAATACTGAAATGATAGTACAATTGAAATTTTCAGATCCTACATAACGTACTGTCAGATCCACAAGAGAATAAATTGCATATATCCCAAAGGGGCAAATAACGCAAACTAAATAGAAAACTTTAAAAAATTGTATGGTTTCCAAAGGCATAAATACTATTTGGATTAATGAAACCCCTCCAAATGCAAAATAGTCAGATGGCAAATTTATCACATGTCAACCATGCATTGCTGAGATCTAGATGGTACAGACCAACCAGCCGGGAAAACAGTAGTAGCGATTTAAAGCAAGCGTCAATCCAAATGGACGAAAGATCAATACAAGCAAACTAGAAATAAAATGAAAAGATTGATAGTTTAAATAAAATGGAAAGGTCAAATTTATATGCTAATAGTAAAAATTACATGAACATACTTAAGAAATGTTAGTACACTATGAACTGTGAGACCTAGCTATATTTATATGAAATTTAAAAAATATGCGATGTCATATATAATAATATGTCGTGTGTGTTGTAAAAAAGAACTATATGATAGAACATTATGGGATAGTTGAAAAGGTAGAAATATCAAATCAGATTAAATAACAGAACAAGGATGAGATAGAAAAGAGAAGACATGAGGTTGATAATTACCTTCAAGGGGAGATGGAGAACAAATGTGCAGAATAAAGAGTAATTTAGAAGGTATACAAAGGATTATTAATTACAGACAATAAACCAGGCATTAGTTTTGTAGGAAAGAGAATATAATTTACTAAATCACATTCTGACCGGAAAGTAATGGCTGCACACGACCAGCACTGAAGGCTGATGCCAAAATAACTCACTCATAAAAACAGCGTAAATAAACTCCATGAGTGATGACGAGCCAAGAGCTTTGCGAATGATTTGTATGTATTCGCATATATAGAGAGGCAAGGTCTAGATTCAAACTTACAGTAAAGTGGATCATGCTGCTAAAACATATTGGATGTAACCTTCAAGCAAAATTTGTGATGAGCAACACCTTCACAATTCGGATGTCCCCATTCGAATTTAGTAAGGAAATGACCTCTAAAATGAAGCTATCACTGATCCATCTCTTTGTTTTGTGATATCCCTGAAAAAGATGAGCAAATCAGAAAACCCCTATAGATGGGGCAGATTGTCCACAATAATATCATATCACAATTATAATGAATCAGGCAACCCTCCAACACTGAAATCCTATGACCTGATCGACTAGATCAGATAAGACCAAAGAAAGGATACCATGAACACTAAGAGCGAAATAGAGCAATCCTAACTGAAGCTAAAACAACTGAATCACACAACGAATGGATAAAAGCAAAAACCCTAGAGATGATCTGGAATTCTGGATTAACCATGATAATAGCAGATCAGAAAATATATGAATCAGGGGATCGACAACCCCAAAATCCTGGATCGACCTGAATGACCAGATCACATTGGTAGGATTCCTAGCCCTACCTGGGATCTCTCGCAGAGAATACGCGTGAGAGGGAGGTGGAGGCGGTGGGCGACGACGGCGCTGGTGCGCCGTGGTCGCTGGAAGGGCGGCGGCGGCGTGCTACAGTACCCTCGCGGTACTGTTCACGCGCGGTACTGTTCACGCGCTACAGTACCCGCGCGGTACTGTTCACGCGAACAGGAGGCGGCGGCAGGAGGATTAGGGTTGGCCCTTGAGGCCGGCAATCTTTGATTGATTGCCAAACTGATTATTCTCCTAACAATCCCAAAGTATTTATTACAAATATGAAAACCCTAACGACGAGTACGAATCCGACGGCGGTAGACGATCGGCGGCTTGGGCGCCTGAGGCACCAGGGGCTGCGCCTCCCCCTGGGCCTGCGCCCCCTCCTGGCGGGCCGCCGGCTGGGCCATAACATCTCTCCCCTCCTCGACAAACAGCTCGTCCTCGAGCTGGAAGTCAGGGAAGCGAGTCTTGAAGTCCTCCAGTGGAAGCCGGTGTGGGCTGCTCTGCCATGAGGGCCGCGTGTAAAGCGGCCTCTGTGTCGGCGTCGGCCGCGCCGTCCTCCGGGTCGTCGGTGATGAGGAGGTTGAAGAGCCGCTTGCACTGATGCCCGCGAACGAAAGGTTCGTCGCAGTTGAAGCAGAGTCCCAAACGGCGGCGCTCAGCCATCTCCGCCGGTGTGAGACGGCGAAAGGGGCGCGTGGGCGCCCTGCGCCCGGGCCGGTGTACTGCGGGCGGCGCCGGGGGGGGGGGCGGGGGGGGTGGCGCGGAAGCGCCGGAGGGGGTGCGCGCGCGCGGCGGTGGAAGCGGAAAGCGCGAAGGCGCCATCGACAGGCGTGGTGCTGTCGGCGGCTGGGATGCCGCCGCGCGCCGCTCGTAGGCCCGTGCCAGGTACATGGCCGTCTGGAGGTCGTCCGGTTGACGCAGCTCGACGTCGACGCGGATATGGTCCGGAAGGCCTCCCACGAAGAGGTCCGCCTTCTGGTGCGGCAGAAGGTCGTCGGTGTGGCAGACGAGCTCGTTGAAGCGCTCCCGGTACTCCCGGACCGGAGCTCGCGAAGGGAAGACGTGCCGGCTCGGACGGCGGTTGGTACGCACCGCCGGCCCGAACCGTTGATGGCACGGAGTCCGCGAAACGCTCCCACGTCGGTACGCCTTCGTCAATCTCCAAGGCGTAGTACCACGTCCGGGCGACTCCCGTCGGGGTGAAAGGAGGCGAGCCGGACGCGGTCGACCGGCGCCGTGTGTTGCCCGCGGAAAACCGGTCGCGGCGGCGCAACCGGTTCGGCGGGTCGACGGAACCGTCGTAGGAGGGGAACTCCGGCTTGCCGAAGCGCGGAACACCCGGCCCACGGTACGGCCCGCCACCCGCGCCGCCGAGAGGGGGCCGGTGGGGGCGCCGCCAAGGTGGGGGGTGCTGTGTGGGGGCGTTCGGCGTTTGGCGCGCCGCTTGCGCCGCCGCGCCGCCGCCGTCCTGCGGCCGGTCACGGATGGGTTCGGCCGGTCGGTGAAGAGCGGTGGGCGCGACGGTGAGTGGGGAACCGGATCTCCGTGATCTTCTTCGGCGCCGAGGACCCCCGGAGGGATCGTCGCCGCCGGCTCGGAGATTGGCGGGATGCCGCCATAGCCCGGCAACCCGTACGAAAAACCCTCGGGCATGGCGACGGAGGGGGCCGGCGCCCTCTCGAGCGCCCGGACGCGGGTGCTCGGAGTCCTTGACTTGGTCGCCCGGTGTCCTTAATCGCCTGGAGGAGGTCGTGCATGGTGGGCTCCGGGCTGGCGTCCTTCCCCTTGTCGTCGTCGCCTGGCATACCTGATACCAGGCTGGTAGGATTCCTAGCCCTACCTGGGATCTCTCGCAGAGAATACGCGTGAGAGGGAGGTGGAGGCGGTGGGCGACGACGGCGCTGGTGCGCCGTGGTCGCTGGAAGGGCGGCGGCGACGTGCTACAGTACACGCGCGGTACTGTTCACGCGCGGTACTGTTCACGCGCTACAGTACCCGCGCGGTACTGTTCACGCGAACAGGAGGTGGCGGCAGGAGGATTAGGGTTGGCCCTTGAGGCCGGCAATCTTTGATTGATTGCCAAACTGATTATTCTCCTAACAATCCCAAAGTATTTATTACAAATATGAAAACCCTAACGACGAGTACGAATCCGACGGCGGTAGACGATCGGCGGCTTGGGCGCCTGAGGCACCAGGGGCTGTGCCTCCCCCTGGGCCTGCGCCCCCTCCTGGCGGGCCGCCGGCTGGGCCATAACACACATATGACCAAATGAAGGGATGTTGGGACCATGTAATGACCTATAGCCCTCCATGGAAAACATACACAATGCTGAAAATTTTTTTAGTTTAGGAAGTTCAACTAGGAATAGTAGAGCAAAAGTGATTTTTTTAGACTTGAGCAAAAGTGAAATTAGGCCAATTGATGTCAATGAAACTGAAATACAGTCATGAAGGGTCAAAAATTACTTTGTTTGGTCAGTCCAAGTAAAAAAATTGGTAGTTGAACATAACAAATCACATTGAATTTGTGTATCCATATCACAAAAACAGTCACAAAGAGTAAAAAAAGAACCTTAGGTATTTAAATAATATTTCATGTTGTCAATTTATGGGACCAATTATAGTAGCCAAGTGTATCTGGGACCAATTATAGTAGCCAAGTGTATCCTAGATATGCACTTCTTGTCCTGAAGGTAGCACCTGACCTAACAACTCACCCACACAGACAGACACATTGCAATATCAGTAAGCTTTTATTGTTGCTACCAACAATCGAAGCTTTCCCTACAGCAAGACAGCTTTTTAATTCCTTCTTTCACTAGGTGCTACCTACAACACAACAGAAAACAACTTACCAAATCCTTTTGCTGACAGTCTACAAATGGAATCTAGCAGAACTCAAATCATAGCATATAGAACTCAAATCATAGCATATAATAGGTCCCACGAATCCCAAAATTGAACACAAGCAGACTACAGACCACGAATCCTTTTGGGGCTGAATAAAAAATCAACAGCATTAAGTAGCTACGAAACTGAATTGAACAATTTGCACTGCAGTTCAAAGTAGAAATCTAACCAAAATAGGCATTAGGATAACCAATTAAACTAAATAACAAAAAGTTATTATCAGTATACGATCTCATCCACCTTTAATAAGAAAAAGGTAGTTCCCTGTGAGCGCGAAACATAACACAGAAAAATAGATAGAAGACAAAAAAAAATCACGAATGGCAATCGAGATGAGGGGGAGGGTCGATTCGTGAATCTACAAGGGGACATGAAAATTAGATGAAAAAAGAAGCAGAAAAATCGGGAGGGGGAAGGATGAACTAATCTAGTTCTAAATCGATGATTGTGGGAGTCACTGATGTCAAAAATTCGAAACTAGGCATTCGAACAAAGTCGCAACAGGGAAATCGTACAGAACAGGGGTACCAAAAATCACATACGAGTGCTATCAAATCCCCCATGTATAATCCGTTGAAATCAGAAGGAACCCTAGAGGGGCTAAGCAACCAGATGAGTAACACATAGCACGAATCAATCAGAAAAAAGCGTAGACGCCACCGCAAATCGACGCAGACCAACTTGCTGAGACGCATGGGAGGGGATTCGTCGCAGGTTGGGGGAGGGGAAGGGGGCAATCAAACGACCGATCTAGCAAGCATGAATGGTTTGAGAGGGGCGAAATCTTACCTGTGCGGCCGGAATCCTGGAGTTACCTCTGCCATGCGTCGCCATGGCCGCGGAGCAGCCACAACTCGGGGAGAATTTTGTGATCATACGACTCAAACAATCCACACAGGTTGTCAAAATAGCAAATAACATTTAGAGTCGTGTAAT
This sequence comes from Cenchrus americanus, assembly GCA_947561735.1. Taxonomy (NCBI): domain Eukaryota; kingdom Viridiplantae; phylum Streptophyta; class Magnoliopsida; order Poales; family Poaceae; genus Cenchrus; species Cenchrus americanus. Next base: position 229,396,755 of record OX387244.1, read on the forward strand.
CACAATTTTTTCCAGCTCGGGAGGGGATAAATGCGAAGGGACAGGGGAAATGAAGCGGATTAGTGGAAGACTGGAGGACCAGCGCAAAAAAAAAATCAAACAATGGTTCTGACATCCTAGACCCACGCGTCATACAGATAAAACCAAATCAGTTTCCAGGGCATCCTGCGCCGCCGGATGCAAATTGAACGGCAAAAAGAATCGCGTGACAACGCCCCCACAAATCACACGTGTGACAGATGGCTTTTCCTACACGGATGAAAAGACTGTTTTGGATCGTGATTTGACCCGTGTTTTCTTTTTTTTAGCTAACAAATGGTATTTAGCTAGTCCCTTAGAGTTTCTCTAATAGGACTTGAAAGGGGAAAATCTCCCCAAAATTACTACCGAACTAAACAGGCCCTTAGAGCAACTCCAACGGACTAGCTATTTTGGCTTAACTAGCTACAAAATATAAAAGTTGTCGAAAAACTCAATCCAACGGACTAGCTAAACTTGTCCTAGCTATCCTCCACTAGCTAAACTGGGGGCTTCGCTAGCCATCTTTGGCTAGCCAATCCCACTAGTTATCCCGTTGTATATGAGTATGGCAGGCGGGACCCATTAGCGGTGGAGCATATGGAGAGTTCATTTTAGCTAGTCCGTTGGAATTCATCAACTTTTTACTAGCTATTTTATTTTACATACTAGCCAAATCAGAATCAGTAATTTAGCTAGTGATATTTAGAGAGACTCTTGGAGTTGCTCTTAGAGAAGTTTAACTATTGGCAAATAAAGCAGCCTCCATGCATGGAGTAGTAGATATTTTTGTTCGAGTGGTAGTGGTAACAGTAGCACAGGATTCAAAAGGAAAGTATGGTCTTTTGTTGGCCGCTCTCGCATGTGCTTTGCCTTGTGATTCCAATTGCAACCATGCATGTATGTACTGCTATGCAGTGCACTTTGTGACCGAATCGATCGATCAACCACATCGTCCTTAGTATATATGCTCTCTTGCTTGCTCTCATGTGACCGCAATTGGTGCGCCACCACCTCCACCACATTGACTAGACCCATGCTCCTCTTCATGCATGGCGTCGCCCATCCCCTCGCCTTAAACGGCATCACGAGCGCGCGAGCCACCGCCAAGCACGTCGTCGCTATCTATCATCTGCGCGCCGAGATCGACCGGGCCGCCGTGCCATCACATCATCTCAGAGAGAGCACCACCAAGGCACCGACCGCGGCAGGTGATCAGCTCGATCGCTGCTCGTTGTCCCGGCCACGATGATGCGCCGTCGCGGCCTCCGCAGCTTCTGCCACGGCGTCGCTTCCACGTCGACGGTGCACCAGCTCCACGGCAAGGAGCAGGTGGTCGCTGCCGGCAGCGGCGCGGGCGCGGACGCCGCGTCGTCCTCGTCCTTCCTCACCGTGCCGCCGTCGTCGGTGGTCGGCTCGTGCGTGGCCGAGACCGAGGCGAGCGGCACGGGCGCCGACGACGGAGGTGGCGGCCCGGCGGTCACGCTGGAGCAGATGATCCTGCAGCTGGACCTGGAGGAGGAGGCGGCGAGGAGGGCGCGGCGCGCGGCGGGGGAAGGCGGCGAGGAAGGGTGGTGCCCGCGGCGGATGTCGTGCGTGGACGGCGGCCCGGCGGACCACGTGCTCCGGTCGGCGCGGGACGCGCTGAGCCAATACCCGCGATTCTCGCTCGACGGCCGGGACGCCATGTACCGCGCGTCGTTCAGCGGCTTCTACGAGGGCACGGGCCGCCGCGACGCCGCCTCTGCCGGCAGCTACAGCCGGCCGAGGGCATCGGCGTGCTGCGCCACCGGCGCGGGGTGCGGGGCGCTCGCGTGCGCCGCGGCGGGGGGATACGAGATGGACCTGGAACGGACGCTGCGGATGCCGGCCACGGTCGCTGGGGAGAGCGTCGTGTGGTGCAAGCCCGGCGTGGTGGCCAAGCTGATGGGGCTGGACGCCGTGCCCGTGCCGGTCAGGGGAGGGCTCCGGCGGAGGAAGGCGACCGTCCATCCGGCCGCGACGTGCGGCGGCGGCGGCAGGAAGCAGAGGCTGAGGAGGCCGGGGCAGGAGGAGCTGGCCATGAACAAGGAGAAGCTATTCATGGCGCTGCATGGCTACGACGTCGTCGGGGCGGGCGGGCGACACGCTGGCGCCCTCCGGCCCGGCATGGGACCCGAAGTCAGTGTCGTGGCCAACGACGGCAGCGACGGATGGGAGTTCCGGCTTCGTTGTTGACGGTTTGACTGGTTGTTGGTTATGTAATGTTGTTGTTGACTTGTTGTTACTTGTGCGTACGTATGCAGGCTGCCTCTTCTTTTAGAATACGTGGTTGCCTAGCATGTAAAATTGCATAGAACTTTGGTTATATATTCCCTCTGGTTTGGTAAATGAAGTCGTTTTGGACATGATTTAAGTCAAACATTGGGAATATAAATCATGAATAACTTTTAAGTCATTGAGTTTGGAAATGTGAAAACTACATGAATAGATTTGTCTTGCAAAATACTTTCATAAAAGTATACATATGTTAGTTTTTAACAAATATTTTTATAAAAAGAAGAAGTCAAAGTTGTACTTTGTAGACCGTGTCGCTATCCTAAACGACTTCATTTACCAAACCGGAGGGAGTATATGTTTATATACCGTTTCTCACATCAATAAAATCTTCTTGTACGTAACACATGCATTTTGACACTGATTTGACAGAAATTAGGCACATAACCTTAGCTAAGATATGTGGGTTTGCCGGTTGGAGCTAAAATTGAATGCTAGAGTGGCGTCCAAAAGTGCTGTTATTTTTCAGTCTGTTTCACTATCCAACAGTCATTTCAAGGGGTTCGATCAAAACTAGGAGTTCAGACACTGAAATTGGGACCTCAATCGGTAATAAGGAGAAAAATAAAGTGCTATTTATTTGAACTCACGAAAGTTGAGACCCTCAACTAAGAGAACGAACTTTCAATTGCAGTGTACTTCAAACAGTTTACGCAAACTTTGGGCTTCGTCTCGAGAGTGAAAATTGTTGATATAGATTGTCTGCAGGGTCGTTTAATAGCGTCATTGAGGCTTTAATTTGAGCCGTATGTGGTTTTGTTTGAACTTTGCAATGGATGGTAGGAGAACGATGGCAATGGCATAGGTCCGTCACTAAAGCTCCATCCCTAAACGAACGGAAATTTGGAGAGGGTGAAATGGTTCCATTATAGTGAGCACAATTGCAAGGCATTAGTGCCTATGCATTAGTGCTTTCACTATCTAGTGTTTATAGTTATCCGGCTATCATCTAGGTTCAATTATAGCTTTCCTAGATATCTAAACTTGCTTAAATGTTGTGTCATATATGACCATTATAGTGTGTCACATGGAAACCATGATGGGCTAGCCTATCATACAAACCGATGGATCAACACACTTCCATTTCGAAGCTAATCATGGTCATCCAATCTTCTTGACTTCTACCCAAAGTGCCACCTATATTAGTATGCGATAGATCGATACTTTTGGTATGTGCACAAAAAATTCTCAACAGCAGGGCATAAATTAACTTTAGATCAACAAATGATCAGCATATATATTGAGGTGGTTGCCACAAAAAAAATGCTAGGCAGTGGAGAGGTGCTTTCTATCAGCGCCTGCCGGTGAGCAAGCATTTTCAAGCGCTATCTTGTCTCTCGCCTGTTTATGACAGGGGCATTAACGAAACAACTGCGCGGTGAGTAAACTGGGGAGAGAATTACCAGGATGACATCAAAAAAAATATTGTTTACCTATTTGACATCCAACTTCAGTTTCTTGCCTACATGTTCCCAGATTCATTTTCGATTACCTATTTGACACTTCCGTCCATTTCAGTGACTAACACCGTTAAGTTCGTGGAAAATGACCATTGTACCCCTGGTTTTGATTTTCTCATCTACCTTGCTTGCAACCTGCGCCGGTGCTTTCTTTGTGCATGCAAGTTGCTTTTTTATTGTTTTGCCCTTGCAGCCTGCTGCTTTTTATTTATGTGGTTGCTGTTCTTTTTTTTACATGTTGCTGCTATCTTTGCGCATGTTAAACCATTAAGAAAATTAATTTAGCATCCAACTCTCCACAAGTAGTACATGTAGCCTTACATGTTGACAGAAACAAGATCCACATGTTAAACCATCCTAAACCATCTCAAACTACAATTTGACATGCACCAACTTAAACAACAATCTGACATGCACCAAATCTTCACAAGTAGTACAGGTTCAAAATAACTTAGCATCCATGAGCATAGTACATGCCCAGAAATAGTTGTCATAGGGATCACAAACTCAACCTTCTTTTGCTTCTAGTGCTCAGCGCAGGACTAGTAGACTGAAGTGTTTTGCTCCTTGTGCCCCTTGCAGGGCTATCAAGCTGCAAAAAAAATATTTTTTTACAGCATTTGTATCTACTGCTTTCTTCCTCCTTTTGCCCTTGTCTGGTTTGTCTTTGGACATTGGCAACAACTCAACTGAAACTGATTCAGGTTGATTTGAACCACTTCTTGACCTTTACAAGTTCATGTGCATGAAAAAAATTAGAGGATAAATAAAAAAAATGACAATGGATGCCAAAAATTAGAGTTAGTATAGGCTACCTTTTCGATCCTCCAGAATTATAGGAACCCAACTTTCCCTTTTTCTTACTTGTAATCTCCATGCTTAGGCTAAAAAACAAGTTTGATACTTAGAAGTCGCCATTAGCTTTCTATTTAACATTTATTCAAGATTTGATTAATTACCTTGGTGATGGTCCAGAAGTGGAGTTAGTGACCTTTCTCTTCTTATTAGTTGTAGGTTCAGGTGCAAAGTTTTGACTAACAAACAAATTTGATACTTACAAGTCACCATTAGCTTTGGAATCTAAATGCAGGAAGTGGTGTAGTTCTTTACCTTGGGGGATAAGACATAGAACATGGAGGTGCTTCACCCTCCAATGGCACAATGGTACTCTGGGCTGATTTGGCCTTTTTCTTCTTTTTTGGTGTCCCTCTACAGAAGCAAATATGAAATTAATAATCTGATGTAAATAGAAATCAAACATGCATAAAGAAGAAATCTGTACATAAGCAAGTACCTCACAGCTTTCATTGCCTCAATGTCTTCTTTGCTGCCCTTCCTACATTTAGGCCAGTGATGCCCATAGTCCTTGCATATTGGACATTGGTGCTGCCCTTTTTCACCTAGTGGTGGATACATGAAGAAGCCATGGGCAGATTTAGGCCATTGTCTCTTGTCAGGCAAAGCGGGGATTAATGCACTATATGCTGCTCTAAATTTCTCAATGGAGTAGTACAAGTCAACATATTCATCAGTGCTTATGGTTAAACCCGTAGGTGACCCAATAACCTCTCTAAGTTTGCTCATGAACCAACTCCAATTGTCACTATCTTCCGAGTCAAAACTCCAACACAAACTGGATACAACCAATTATGTCCATCAACTGCAGCAGCAGTAGCCAACTGCCACTTGAACCTGCCTGTCAATAATGTGCTATCTATTGCCAAGTAAGGTCTACAACCATTAAGGAAGCCATCTAAGCAAGGTTTCATGGCAAAGAAGAGTCTCCTAAATATGATTTTCCCATTTACATCGTACCGGTCAATAATTATTGAGCTACCAAGACAAGAGCTCTCGACTTGATCTTTGAAACTAAACAAATTATCAAAGCTGCTTTCCCCATCACCATAAAGTTGTTTCAATGCTAGTTCTTTACCCTTGTACACCCTCATGTATGGGATGCTCACCATGTGATTTTCCTTAAGTCTCTGGCGTAAATATTTTGCTCCCAAAGTAGCATCTTGTATCAAAAAATCCTTGACCTTCCAACAAATCCAATGTTTGATAGCATTCTTTAATGTCCTCTTCCTTCTACTGCTAGAACAAGCATGTGAAGAATTAGGATTATTCACCTTCACCTGCAAAAGGAGCAACATAGGTAATTAGTAAAACAGCAACAAACATTATACATGTGGTGCAAACTAAGCAATTATACTTACCATAACAGTGCATTTGTCGGCCGTAGTAGATGCATGAATCCTCCATGGACATTTGTCTTTCACTTTCCCTGAACAGTAGGCCCTGAACCTGCTCTTTGAACTTTTCTCTGTGTTGAATTCAAACTCATGTTTTATTGCATGTTGACAAAGAGCTAACTTGAATTCCGACATTGTACGATAACTAGTGCCTTCTGCCATTAGAGGACCTTCTGAATCAAAATCAGCAACCGGGTGATGATTTACTCATATGGCTCTTCCTCTTCCTCTAAAGGATCCTCAACATCCTCAGATTCCTCATCCCCACCATCCTCACCATCCTCTGAGTCATCCTCAACATTCACATGGATCAATTCCAACCCTTTTTCAGAACATACAGGCTCATCAATGTCCAAGTACATGGTCTCCTCGTCAACACCACCATGTTCATTCTCTGGTAAAGGATTTCTAAGATACTCAACCTCACCCTGCTCTTCAGGTGGAGCTTCATTGTTGAACTTCCATTCAGTGATAGGCACAAATACTTCTGATGGATCACAATAAGTGAAGAACATCTCTACAACTTTCTCCTTACAGTGTAGATCAAACATAGATATCAAATCTTGGTCTGAATTTATTTCTGGAAAATCCTTAATAACATTATCATATTATTGGACATGTGCAACTTCCAAGTACCCTGGAGGGTACTTCTCTGTAACTGACTCAACCAAATCTTTATAATTTGACAAATCTGAATCAACAACCATTTCAATGTCAAAACATCTGATGTCCTTTCTAGTGGTTTTGGGGTTGCCAAGCAAATGAATTTTCAATAGGAAACTAGTATCAGAATCCATCCTGTGAGACCACAACAAAGATAATCTTGAGAACATCTCCAACAATGGAAGCCTACCACTATGAAGGACATGCATGATAAACTCACCCAATCCCTTGCTTGCTCACGCCAGAGCCACCATGGGAGCTCCCCTGCCCTCCTCCACTCCCGCGCGGGCCGGCGACAGGGCCGTCGCGGGGGCCTCCCCGCCCTCCTCGTGGCCGCGCGGGCCTTCCCGCCCTTCCCCACTTGCGCATGCGCCGGCGTGGGGGTCTCCCCGCGCTCCTCCGCGCCCGTGCCGGCCGGCGTCGGCGCCGCCGCGCCCGCTCCGCGGCCGCGGGGGCCGGAGACGGAGCCACCGCGGGGGGCACCCCGCTCATCTCCGCGGCCGCGCGGGCCGACGATGGAGCCACCGCGGGGGGCACCCTCCTCATCTCCGCAGCCACACGAGGCAGCGACGGGGTTGGGACGCCCTCATCCTTCGCGTCTGTGCCGCCCGTACCATCACTCGCCATCGATCTAGGGTTACGCTGTGGAGAGGTGTCGGTCCTTTTTTTAACAGGAAAGGTGTCGGTCTGTTTTTACAGAGAACGCTGCGGCGAGCGGCTTCTATCCTTTCCCTCACGTGTGTTGGGAGCAGGGGCACTCTGGTCATATCTCTTAACCTCACGTGGACACGTGACAGATGAAACGGTAGAAACCAACGACAGTGTCAAATAGGTAATCGAAAATGAATCTGGGAACATGTAGGCAACAAACTGAAGTTGGATGTCAAATAGGTAAACAACATTTTTTCTGATGTCATCCTGGTAATTCTCTCTAAACTAGGAAGGAGGCAGCTACATCGAGAGGGCTCTCGGGATAACATTCCATCGAGACCCCCACGTGGCCCTCCGCTGGCCGCACGCCCCCTGAAAAAACTGCAAACACCACACGTGGGTCCCACCACATCACAATCTTCTTCCTCGCGTATGTCTCGTCGGCACAGATCTCAGCACCTCCTCGTTGACCCGCTCCGAACCCATCGTCGTCGATTGGTGCTGCCATAGACCCTGCCACTCCCTTCCTCTTCCTCCTACCACTCCTTCTCCTCCTTCCCCTTCCCCTCCGAGCAGATCTCGTCGTTGTCGCACCCCGCCACCGCCGACCTCCACCACCACCCCCACGCCGGCGGCGACCTCGCCGCCGCCGCGCGCCACCCACCAACCACCACTCCCCCTCAACCCCGCCCTTTCTAACCACAACGTTGACTTGCCCCCGCCGCCGACCCCCGCCCACCGGATGTCCGCCACCGCTCGGTTGGCGGCGCCATTACCGTCTGGCCTTGCCGCCCACACCTCGCCTCCTCTGCCGGGCCGCCGCCCGCCCACGGACATCCCTCTAAGGAGTCGGTCATAGAAGCTTCCTCCAACCCCGAACCCAGGTAACCCAAAAACAATAACTCCGCCGGTCTCCACTGCCACCCGCGGTCGGCCGTGACCAACCGCTGACCGCCCCGCCCACCTCGCTCCCGCCCGCAAGTCATCTTCTTCTTCGACTTCCGACGATCTGACCATGAATGTAGTTACTTTTTGCTCTTCGATTTTCTCTGGTGAGGAAGTAACTGAGGGGCTCAAATGCAGAGGCCTCTCGATGTAGTTTTTGCGAACCGGGAAACATGGCAAGTACATAGGGAGTGCTTCAGTTGCCTGGAAACGACCGGTTTCAGGTTTGTATTCACGTATGGGCAATCAATGGGTGTGTTTAGAGAAATAGCCTAGAGTTATTTTGAGGGCTTAAGTTTAGCATAAGAAAATAGCTCTATAATGAAATAGCTCTTGAGTTGTTTGGATCCAAGGGCTATTTGAGCTATTTGACCTTACCCCTCTCTCTCTAACCCCTTTCTCCCTTGCCCAAATAGCCCAATTAGCATGTATTTGGGGGATAATTTTTTGGGTGAGCTAGTTGCAAATAACCCTAAAATAACCCACATGCTTGGTTCTATTTGAGCTATTTGGGCTAAAAAGGGGTGGACTAAAAAATACCTCATGGATTCAAACACCCCAAATGTGACGTTGGGAGCTTTTGCCTCAATGCTTTGATACAATTTTCTTCACTTCGCATAAATTGAGTCTCACCTCCTCATTTTTCGCATCTTCTTGATGCGCGTTTTAAAGAGATATCCCGTACATCCCAAACCAAATAAGGGCATCCACAGTGCTTCATAATTAAAATGGGCTTAAAGACATGCCACCTCATATATTCAAGGATGTGGAGAAGATAGAGTAGTGGACAGCAATATACGTTGTATCTTGCATGATCTAATCAATTAAAACAATGTGCCATTTCCAGCTAGATACAAGCTAGTACATCTCTAGTTACGGTTTAATTTAACCTTTGCCTTTCAAAACTTTTCTTAAAGATGATTTGCCTTAAAAGCTCATTTCAACACTTTGCAACAAAAAACACATCCAAACTTTCTTCTCTTTGTTTATGCCCCTTCTTTACTTACCCCCCATTCCCCTCTGTGGCAATTAACATGTCAATATCTTTTTTTTAAAGAATGTTTATGTCTTTACACTCACCTGAACTCCTGAAGGCTCAAACGTGCTTGCCAGCGAGAGACAGGGAAACCAGCAAGATTCCAGGCCACGCATAATATAGGGGAGAGTAGTGTACTCATGATCATACATTCATACACGATTCCTCTGGCCCATACATAGCTTGTATCTTATCTCCCAAGATCTATAAAGGGGATCCGTCGCTAGCATCCTTTTTTTTTTTGAAATTAATCGCTAGCATCTTTCTCTGCCCAGGGAACAGGTGAAAATTTTTGGAGTAGAGAAGTTATACCGATATGTGTATGTTTTGTTGGGCAGCAAAGTACAGTACTATACATGAAGATGCCGTCCCTTGGTGAAGGGCTGAAGGCACACAATGACACAAGGATAGAGACAGGCCAGATCACTCCAAAAGGATTAATGGGACCCGAATTATTTCTCCACAGTTGCTCACTGTCTCACCGGTGAAACTACACTGTTGGGGATCCCACAATCAAGACCATCATTTATGCCATCGCTTAATTTGCCTCACTGGAAGAAGTTTTACGTCCTTTCAAAAAAGAATTGGTATATATCCTTGCTTAATTTGCTTCACACACGAAGAAATTTTATATGTCCTTTCTTAAAAGAAACAAAATTGGGACTTTCATGTATGTCCTTGCTTGTCCTACTTGCACCCAAAAGAAATTCTTGCAAGACAGCCTAAGAATTCAGCTCTGCCCTAGAAGTTGCAATCCATGAAAGCCACCCTTACCTTAGTATACAAGTATTGACGTATTGCACAGTTTATCTATAAAATGTGCAGTTTTTCTTGTACCCAATTATCAGTTAACTGGTAATCTTAAAAATAAGGGGAAAGTGTTGCATTTCCATAACGGATAAGCAATGCCATGGATTTTACCTGCACCATCATGTATCATGGACGTACCTGGTCAACGGTGCGGTCGTCTGCACTAGCTGGACCTCTGGGGACATCTTTTGAAGGGACCAATCAATACCCCATCACAGACTCACAGTAGTGAGTAGTTCCTGCTGACCTACGACGGGACCAATGAAAAAATAGCACGGCATTTTGTACCGAGCGATGGCCACAAGCTGAATCAGAATCCAACATCTTCACGCACAACCCCACCTGTTGCTTCTCTGAAAAGTTCAGCATGGCACATGGTTGGTGAGCTTTCCGATGACAGCAGAACGGGAATGATTTCACTTGCCAAACATACATCCACTGATCCACCCATTAAACATTGTCGCCATATGGCGCGGAGTGCAATCCCCCATTGGTTAGTTATACTAATCACCACCCTCTATTTCTCTCTCATCGTCATCTCATCTCTCTCTCTCTCTCTGTGACACACAAACAGAGAGAGAAGCGACTAACCTGTTGTGGCACTGACCGAATTTGAGCCCCCTTGACTACAGAATCCCATGTATGGTGCACATGCTGTCTTTCGTCAGCTTCCTTCGCTTTGTATCTTTAACATAGCCAAAACAGCAAGCTCCATCACCAGTTCTCTCCAGTCCTCTAGCTACTCCTGAAGCTGAAGGAGAGAAGTCACGAGGGTAGCAGCCATGGTGGACGACTCTACTGTGGAGGGTCGGGGCTCCAAATGCTGAAACCAACAGGTAATAGCGTACTCGCGTACACTGATGTTCGTTTGCTCTCAGCCCCTCTCCGGTTGTGTCGGTTGGGCACTGTCTTCTTTGATGGGGACAAGGCGATGGATATATGAGGCACTGAATCCTCTGCCTTGAAGGTGAAACGAGCTAGTCGAGACATTGCGAGCTTCCTTCTCTTCCAAAGCTCCAAGCCTTATTTCTCACTCAAACTTCTTTGCAAGGAGAACCGATGGATCCTTCCTTTATCTTGCTTCATGATCGTTTTCGCATTATCTAGCCTTGGAAATGCAGGTGGTTGGAGGCCTTGAAGTAGAACTGACCTTTTCTTGATAGGTGATAGGGACCTGGGAACTCAAGCAAGCTGGTCTTAAGCAATGTATTGGGCCACAGGCTCTCCAGAGGCAACTCCCACATCCCACACTTCTCTTCATCTTGTGCTCTGCAGACATTTGACGGAGCATGGAGGTGCAGGTAAGAATACCTCCTTGTCTTCTATAGAAGATGTTGTTTTGATTTCCGCTATTATCGCAGTCTTTGAGTCTGACTGAAGCAAAAAAACGTGGTCAGAAAATTGATTGGAAAATCGTAGCAGAAAACATAGCAAGATTTGACCTGCTGAAATAGTCCAATTCAGTTTACGCCTAGCTCTAATAAAAATGTGTTTCCTGCTTTCTCTCTCTAATCTTATGACTTCATTCGTGTTCCAAAATGGTAGGTGGAATCACCAGCAAATAAGGAGATAGGACCACAAGGATAGAGGGAAAATACTGGTTCATGGCGCCAGCTTGCATAATACCAAACATGGATGGACAATCAGGGAAAACGATGCAGAGTCTGCCTGATACACTGTCATCCCTCATGGGTTTCAACAAGTACCTCACGCCCAGTTGGATTGAATCAGTGTCTCACATCATCAAGGAGTTATCACCAACTGAAGAAAAGGCAAACGTATTGGTTCAGAAGACCAAAAATATTGGTCCTGATGATGCAGAATCAGATACTAAAGTTGCAAAGATTCAAGGTACGCTGTTTGATTCTTTCCCTGAAAGGCTCTAACATTTCTGAATATTTTCCCTTCCTATAGCTATATAACAGTTGAAGAAAGCAGATAATTCTGCAGTATGCGGTTATGGTTCTTTCCGCAAAAGTTCCTAATATTCACGAAAATATTTTTCTGTCTTTGGTCATATAACAGATGAACTGGTTTTACTGAAGGCTCAACTAAAGCAGATAACTCTGCAGAGGAGACAGTCACTAAATAACTATCTGGATCTGAAAGGTAGAAATTTGTTGTAATTTAGCACTTGCGTGAACAAGTTTGTGTTTGAGTTGTTAAATGTCACGAAAAGTAATGAAGCTGATTACCTGTTAATTGCCATGCATTATTCTCCAGGAAATATAAGGGTGTTCTGTCGTGTAAGACCTTTTCACCATGAAGAGAGTTACCAATCCAGAACTCTTTTTACCCTGGATGAGAGTAATGTATTCCTAAAAGTTGCTGAAACAAAGATAAAGCAATACAAGTTTGACAAGGTTTTCAACCAATGCTCAACACAAGGTACTAAATCAGTTTTTCCTTTTATAGGTAGTGTAGTGTTAAGTGAAATATTTCAAAGCAAGCCAACTTACAACAATCCACTTTCTAGGTGATGTATTTGCTGAAGTTGAACCAGTGATCAAATCTGCTTTAGATGGCTATAATGTTTGTATATTCGCCTATGGTCAGACAGGTAGTGGAAAGACTTATACCATGGTAAGGTTTACTTCACTAAAATTCTTACCTGCTTCCTATGCAAAAGAACAAATGAAAAACCCTAACTCCAAGCAACCCTGGAACAAACTGATATTTTTTTGTGTGTTTGGATTCATTACCACATGAATTAGGAAGGCAAACCGACAACTACAGATCTAGGGGTAATACCACGTGGGATTCAAGCACTGTTTGATCGAGCTTCAGAGAGCAACAGAAGGTTTCTGTTCACTTTCAGCATGCTCGAGATTTACATGGGAAACCTACGTGACCTGCTAGTTCCTGGAAGCAAGACACATGGTTTTAAGAAAGTGCCAAGGTAATTTAGAACTCTTTCTAACATATGTTGGAACCACTACCTATGTTGCAAATCAAGTATTGAGGCCTTTTGCAGTCTACAGCTGGAAAAGTTGCATAATACCATTTGGTCCAATAGATAGTTTCTGGAAAATTAGAACAGTGCTACTGTAGTACACCTGTCCCTCAAGCTTCCTAGCAGTGCAGCACAACGAACAAATGAACACGGTCATGAAAATGTGGCATTAATGCATCGGCAAAATCTAAGTATGCAGAGAATCAGGTTCAATATTTACACCATAAAAGGGTATAGATCGGAATAGAAATCTGCAGTCATCCACTTGAGACATGAATTGCCGTAAGCATGAGTACTTGTAAAGATTTTGTTAGTGCAGAATATAAGTGCCTCACATACATCTGTGCACACTGATCACCTCTCTGTCTTCTCTTTTCTTTGTTTCTTTTTCTGAAGTAAAACAATTCTTTACTGAATCTCTGCATACAGCCTTTCCATCAAAACAGATCCTGATGGCGGCATTGAGATTGAAAACCTGGTGGCAGTTACTGTGAATAGTTTCCAAGAAGTAAAAAGACTATATGAAGTGGGGACCCGCCTAAGATCAACAGCATACACTATGGCTAATTCTACATCAAGCAGATCTCACTGGTAACTTTTATTTTGCTGAAGAAAAGTGTGCACTACTTCTAGAACAACTAAAAAGACACCAGCCAGGGTTGCACTGAAAAGAGTCTTTAAATGAAAAAAATGCGTGCTTACTGAAACCTTATTATGCTTGTATAAGAAAGTGGTTGATATATTAAAGAAAATACTGTAGAAAGAGTTGCCGCACTGAAGCCTTACACTCTTCCTTATGGTACAACAGTTTGATTCGTCTTTCATTGACCTCCTTTGATGCGCCGGAGAGGAAAAAAGCAAGAAACAAATTATGGATGATTGATCTTGGTGGAAGTGAAAGACTTGTAAAGACAAAAGCAACTGGGAAGCGGCTCAAGGAAGGCAAAGCCATAAATTTGTCACTGTCAGCCCTAGGGGATGTGATTGATGCACTTCAAACCAAAAAACCTCATGTCCCTTATAGGTAATTGGTAAATAAAATCTATGACATAGTAATATTAGGCAGTTGACACAACAGATAACATTTTTCTTCCATTAATTTGGGGCACAATAACCATGCACCTTTCAAATTTCCAGGAATAGCAAGCTTACACAAGTTCTTCGAGATTCTCTAGGTAAGTAGCATGTCACCACTGTTCCAGATAATGCAGAACAGTTGCACCTATCTTGTTCTACAACCCAGATCTTTTAGCTCACCTTGGTTTTTTCACATTGACAGGATGTGATTCGAAAACATTGATGCTTGTCCATATCCGCCCAAATGAGAATGATTTGTGTGAAACAATTTGTACCTTGGGTTTTGCAACAAGAGTTAGAAGCATTCACTTGGAAAATGAAGATCAACCGGTAAGACTTTTCAATTTCCATTAGCATCAATATATATGCACGGAAATAAATTAATAGGTTATTTTTTCTATTGGCTATTGCTACAAAGTAGGCATTTAGCTTAGTTAATCGCCCAATGGTGGGCCGGTGGCATGCTTTGACTTCCAAAGAACAATTGGAATAACAGGATGTGATTCTGTTTGATCTGCCATAAAAATTCAATGTCCCAGAAAAGTTACCATAATAATCTATGTCCATAGAAATAAGCAAACCTAATTTTATTTATGTGGATGTAGATTTGCACAATCTTTAATACAAAATCTAATATTTTGATCTTAAACAGGATGAAAAAGCAAGAAAGGAACATTTATTAACAAAGTTAAAACAGGAGGTCAGAGATTTAGAGCAAGAATGTGAAGATATTACTAGAAAGATTAAGAAGCTTGAGGAGACGATGGAGCATTTGAAAGGACCCCAGCCATCTGTTAGCACAAATTTTGCTGTTTCACATCTATTGAGTGAAGACCTGAAAACTGACATGTCAAAGAATACAAAGAATTCCAAGAACCGTAGAGAAGTTTCTTCTAGGTTACCTAGTTTTATGAAGCCAACAGCTTGTAGCCAGCATAGGATAGGCTTAACTAAACACATTCCTGTCAATAACAGGACAAAACCACCAGTTCCACCAAAGAGAAGGCCTTCCTCAGTTTATGCTGAGTCCGTAAGGCTGCCAGTAAATCCTACCACTTGGCAGTCAGAATGCAGCTCTGAATGCAGTATCTCCATGACAAGTGACATGAATTGGATGCCAAGCGTAGAAGATGGGACAGAATGCAGCCAGCAGGATACATCAGAGTATGAGACCAAACAGGTGATTTTCTCAGAACATGAGAAATTGTTGCAGGATCAACTGATTTCGCATGCAGAATGCCAACTTGCAGAATCAGGGAAAATGCAGAATAAAACTGAGGAAATGGGCATTATAGACATTGACAGTTGGATCCATCAACAAATCATCGAAAACAGCAGCATAAGTGAAAAGGTTCTAGATATTCCTGAAGTAACTGAATATGGAACTTACGATTCTAGTACTGCGTCGCCAATTCAGGAATGTATTAAAGGTGATAAACAGACACAAGATGATGGCAGTAACCTGAAACTGCAAACCCCTGTGCAAATTGTAGAGGGTATCAAGCAAGCAAAGGCTATTGATCAACTCACATCTATGGAATTATGCACTCCTCCGTCAAAGCAACTTTGCAACAATGAAAAAATGAATGAACATAAAAATGAAAGGCTTGCATATCATGGAAAATCTAGAAGATCACTACAGGAAATGTTGGACAAGTGCATGCCAGGGCATCCAGACACAGAATCATTCAGGAAAAATCCAGACAAGGAATCAAAAACCGATCCAATCATACAACCTGAAATCAGGCTCCAGGATGGAGAACACTATATAGGTAAAGTTCTTTCCAACATTAGACAATGCGGTTCCAAGCAAATATACTTCAAAATAAAAGGGTGTTATTGTCATCTGGGTTTTGTTTAAGTCCTGATAAAATTGAAATCAATGTAGAGGAAAGTATTAGCAAGAAAGCTATGGTAAGGGATGCTTGTCCCTGACCAAAGGGAAACATTATAAAATATTAAAATATTGAAGAAAATAAACTTTACAGAAAAGGTGAAAAAACAAAATACCAATCACAGCGTATTCACTTCTTGGTCAAGTAACTTGCCAAAATCTGAAAATCAAACTAAGAGGCTTCTAGAGCTTCTGTGATTCTGTCCCTATGTTACTCTCATTCATTTCATATCAGAAGGCATACCAACACACAGAAAAGACGTATATTTGTGTTTTTAGATTTTCCTTTCCCATCTAAGAGTGCTATTAATTATATCTGAGAGATTATTAGTTATTGTAGTTCATCTTGAAGAAGCACTAAGGTAAGGTCTCTACTTTGTACAGTGAAAAATGGAATAAGCAGTGAATTTTAAAAGGATCCATTATTACGGACCTTCCCTACTGCCCCACACCCCCCCCCCCCCCCCCCCCCCCCCCAAAAAAAAGTGAATGTAAACTTCATTACACCCAAACCGAAGCATCAAGCATACGTCTGATAATCAAGAGACTCACACAAACAAAAGTGTCCGATTGTTAGATAAGAGCATTGCTTAAAGCCGTGTCTATGCCCAGTGGCCCACCACAATATGCTCATTTTGTGGATTGATTTGTGTCCACTCTTACACAGTATTCTTATACCAATGGGCATATTGTGTTGTACCTGTTCTAGAAGCTCTATATCTACTTATTGTGTTCACCATAAAAGCAGTGTTCACTGATCTTGTTCTTTTGTACAGATAAATCGACGACAAAGTTCTTCCGAGCTCTTCGAACAGCATGGGTCGGTGCTCTTCTAGGGCTGGGCACTCTGAGCCTTGGATTAGAGCAAGACTTCTTCCACAGCTTGACACTCTAAGTTAACTAGATTTTCATCATTTTAGGGGGGGGGGGGGGGGGTCTTTTTTTTTGGAAATAATGGCCTTGGTGCACGTTGTAAAAAATTATCTCATTTGTCCCATGTCAAAGCACAAGTCTAAGGTCAGCCTCATCTCACGTGTGTTGCGGTGCCACTGTGTATGTGTGTTGTGGTGCCACTGTGTATGAGTGGGATAAGGGTTCGGGAATTTTCTTGACCTGTGTGAGAAGGTCTTCTTCTTAATACAATACCGTGGGGGTGGTCTTACTCCTCAGTCCTCACAGGTCGAGTTTTTTTTAAGAGGTAGTATTCAATTTTAAGAGTAACTACTTCAGACAAACTATGCTCACTATGCCAGATGTCACAATGAAATTTACACAGGCAATTTGTCACAGTGGCAGGTGGATTGCTGATAGGATCCTAAAATAGTTGCTTTGATTACAGATGGAGTACTTTTTTACAAAATTGCAATATACTAACTCGGAGGAAGAGCTATTTACATCTCTATCAAAAAAGCTATTGCAATATACTAAATCAGAGGAAGAGTTATTTACATCTCCATTATTATTTCAGCCGAATGGCATCTGTACATGCCACATTTATGACTGTTATTATGGCATCTTTAAGAATTAAGACAGCAACTTACTTCACAATGCTAAAGAACGTTTGAGCTAAAGCTAAAAAGATAGTGGCATATTTGTTCTATGTACGTGCAAAACAGCAAAGGAGAAACCAAGGGAGACAATTATCTGTATATATCAAGTTCCAAGCCCTTATGGCCTTATAGATGATTCCAGTACCCTCAACCAAAGGTCAATGTGGATCGAAGTTTTAGAGATTTAACCTTGTTTATGCAACTACCGCCTACTCCGAGTCTAAATCCTTTCCTGAGCCTCAGCAAATGCCACAATGCAAATGTTTATCACAGGTTAATAATTATTCAATCCTACTTCAATGGAAATAAGTGTTGATCAACACACAGACATAATCAGTGGACTTCAAGTTACCATCGTCAACAAAATTGTTGAGGTCTTGGTGTCATATTAAGCATCAGATATCTTCTTTACACACCAATGAGACTCTAGGAGTGACTCATGAACCATATCATGAAGTGCAAATTCGGGCTGCAACATCAATAATGCTCTAAGTGATTTTAGCCTTCTTCAATATCATGCAGTAGTTCAGGGGGCACAGCGACAAAACCAACTGATTTCATATTGGTGTTGATCTCACATAATACTTTACATATCCTATGTAAGCAAGGATGAGATCCATCTCTTGCAGTAAACTCATGAACCATGCCATCGATTTCAATAGAACTTGCCCCTGGCACATTCCTTAGCCCCCTTTCCTTCATCGCCTTTCGAAGTTTCCTAACATCATCCCACCTCTCCTGTTCTGCATAAATATTCGACAGGAGAATATAGTTTCCGCTATTGTGAGGCTCAAGGTCAATGAGATGCAATAAAGCTTGTTCTCCAAGGCCAGCATCACCATGGGTCCTAGCAGCAGCAAGAAGAGCCCCCCATATTGCTGCATTTGCCTTAAAAGGCATCTTCTGAACCAAATCCTGAGCCTCCTTTAAACAACCAGCACGACCAAGTATATCAACCATGCACCCATAATGCTCAACACATGGCTTCATCCCATACTGGGACACCATGACATTGAAATACCAGCGGCCCAAATCAGTCAATCCAACATGGCTACACGCTGAGAGTACAGCAAGAAAAGTGACATCATTTGGGGCCACATTCTCCCTCTCCATCCTGCGAAACATTTCAACAGCTTGCAAACCAAGGCCGTGCAGTGCAAATCCAGCAATCAGTGTTGTCCAGGTCACGACACTCTTCTCTTGCACACCCTGAAACACCTCCACTGCCTTCTCGATACACCCGCATTTCATGTACATGTCAATGATCGCATTCATCAGTGGTATCTTCTGGAATAGCCCCCGCCTCACCACAAACATGTGCACCCACTCCCCTAGATCAACCGCGCCCAAATCCCCACATGCCGACAGAACTGACAACAAAGCCACTCCGTCAGGCTCAATCCCCTCCACCTGCATCCTCCGGAACACCTCTACAGCTTCCTCTGGCTGCTTCATCTGCGCGTACGCCCCAATCACAATTGTCCATGACACCACATTCTTCTTCGGCATTACATCAAACAGCTCGCGCCCGCGGACCAGGTCCCCGGACTTCACGTACCCCGCGATCATAACATTCCAGGCCACCACGTCCCTGTCGCGCATCTCGTCGAACACCCTGCGCGCGGCGGCGATGCGTCCGCAGGAGCAGTACACCTGGACGAGGCTGGACGAGACGTGCGTGTCGGAGGCCGCGAAGCCGGCGCGGAGGAGCAGGGAGTGGAGCTGCGGCCCGAGTAGGCTCCCACGGAGGAGCGGCGGCGGGAGGCGGGCGGCAGCCCCGAGGGATACGGTGGGGTTCACGTGGCGCAGAAGGGCGGCAGCGTGGGAGCGGTGGCGGGGTGCGAGGCGGAGGGAGGCGAGGAGGAGCGCGGAGAGGAGACGCGGGTGACGGTGGCCGCCGCGGGGGAGGAGGAAGGCGTGCGCCTGGAGGAGTTGCCGCGGGGAGGCGACGCGCGGGAGGAGGGAGAGCACGCGGTGGAGCGCAAGGGGCAGAGGCGGTTGCGGCGGCGGCATGCGGGGGTTGGCGGCGTGGCGCTGGCGCCGCCGTTGTGGCCGGCGGGTTGCTGGAGCTTGTGCGGTTGTGGCGCGGGATTTCGGGAGTTTTACGGGGGTTGAATTTGAGGAATAGAGCCCATGATACATACGGGCCTGGGTTCTAAGGCCGCACCGGCCTGACGGGCCTGGATTTTAGATTTGGGCTAGACGAAGGCCGGACCTCATTCATTTAGGTCTATTTGATTTGTATTTTTCGTGTCCTTGTCGTTTTACACTTTTGGCCAAAGGCGGTCAGCTGAATTTACAGTAAAATTTGAACACTTTTTGGTTGCTGCCAGATTTTTTTGAAACTTGAAAATAAAAATACTAAAGTAAAATTTAGAAGCAGACACACTAGATTTCTTCGTATTCTTACATGTTGAGAAAAATAAAAATCAATGTTTTGTAGTGGGGTGTTTGCATAATTGGACAACACAAACAATTATAAATATAAAATTAGCAATCAATGCATCTTGGTGGGTTGCTAAGTAGAGGATGATGTGGCGCGCTGCGATAATTAGCAATCAATGCATCTTGGTGGGTTGCTAAGTAGAGGATGATGTGGCGCGCTGCGATAATTAGCAATCAATGCATCTTGGTGGGTTGCTAAGTAGAGGATGATGTGGCGCGCTGCGATAATTAGCAATCAATGCATCTTTGTGGGTGCTCAGTGAAGGATGACATAGCGTGTTTGTGGAGGATGACGTGACAATCGAGAGAATTCCTTAGTGGGAGCTCTAATTTAATTTTGTATGATAATTCATCATCAATGCAGCATTTTATATATACCACAAAAATGTCATGGAAAATACCAATCGCAACCACAGCATTTTCCTTAATAAGTTTTCTGCCGAACTGCGTCAACGCCGAGTCCTCTCGCTGATGATGTCAGTCAGCCCAACAACTTTCGACTTTCGACGTTCTTCATAAGAAACTGCTCGTCTGACAGTGACCCCCCACCTCCCCTCCCTGTTCTTTGCCCCCGCGCTCGCCTCCCGTGTCCCTCGCGGCGGAGATGGGCGTCCCGGCGTTCTACCGGTGGCTGGCGGAGAAGTACCCGATGGTGGTGGTGGACGCGGTGGAGGAGGAGGCCGTGCGGATCGAGGGCGTCACGGTGCCCGTCGACGCCTCCAGGCCCAACCCCAACGGCCTCGAGTACGACAACCTCTACCTCGACATGAACAACATCATACACCCCTGCTTCCACCCCCGAGGACGGGGGTAAGGCTAACCGCAACGGTGGCCTCCAAATACCACCCTCCAAATCAATTTTACGGTGCTCCTTTAAATAATCTGCCCCCCTAAGGCTAACCGCAACGGTGGCCTCCAAATACCACCCTCCAAATCAATTTTACGGTGCTCCTTTAAATAATCCGCCCCCCTAAACGGAAATTCGCCGCAACGGTGCCCCCGTAAATTTTATCCCCATCCGCCGCCGGCTCGTCCGAGCCACTCGCCGCCCGCGTCCGCCTCCCGCGTCGTCACCGCGCCGCCCGCCGGAGCCGCGAGCGTCCTCGGCAAGATCCGCCTAGCGCCGCGCACTCCTCCGCCTCGCACCGCGCACTGCGCCTCGCGCCCGCACTCCCCCTCGCCCGACGCCGCGCGCGCGCCGCCGCCGTCGCCGATTCCCGCCGGAACTCGCCCTCTCCATCCACTACCGGTGAGCATCTCCACGCCATCCCTACGACCTCCTCTCCGCCTTCCTCATCTCGGCAAGCCCCGCGAGCCCCGGTGAGGCCGGCCGTTGGCGGCGGCGGCGGCGTCTCCGCCGTCGCCCGGGCCGGTGCGGGCCGCACGGACGCCGCCCTCTCGCGACGACCTCGCCGGCAGAGGTGTTCCGCCTCCCCGCCGCCCGCCGCCGCGCCGGCCGTGTCCCTCGTCTCGGGTCAAGATTAACATATACTTGTGTGAATTTGGCTTGTGTGTAATTTTTCCGCACTAAGAAAATGTGGCATTTGGTTTGTTATGATTGAACCGGACATTGGTGCTTGTGTGTCTGTGTATGCCCGATGAGTGTAGCTATGAATTATGCGGACTACCTTGGAGCAATCTACTTCTATGACATGGTAATAAACATTTAAACCAATCCGAAAAAACAGATACTTGTTTGAAATAATAAAAATGTTAAATATGTGATGGATAGTTAGTTCGTGACTTGTATCAAGCTTGGGAGACACTTGTTGTTTCCGCTTGTCACGCAGCACTTTACGCTTCATTACAACTCGGAGTGACCTCTTTTTTGTTAATGCTTTCGATCTACAATGGCACCATGTATCCTCGTAAATTGGGTCATGCCGATTGTTATTGCAGGCGATAGCCATAGATCCACTTGATGCTACCTTGTTTTCTAACAAAAGCCTGTGCCTTTTGCGGTTCGGAGATGGAGTGCAAGCTCTGTTAGATGCTCAAAAATGCAAAATAATCTAGATGTTGCATTGTGTTGCTATCGAGGAAGCAAGAATCGCGTTAGTGCTCGTGATGCTACTAGAATTGATTCCCTCTCTCTGCATTTGGAGATAGTTGGTGTTTGATGTCTTTGAAGCTCGAACAAGCCATTCTATATGACCGGCACCGAGGAAGGTGGGCCCGCCAAGTTTGGGCACACCAATCAAGAACATGATGCATGCCTTTTATGAATCTCACATTTTTTGCAAGTTCTTGATCCGTCGCGTGTGGTTTATAGAGGTCCGAAGATTGTTTCCCCATGTTCCCGCAGCCACGCCGTGTGGTCTTCTCGGTCTATTTTTTATGTGGGGTGCTTGGCTTGTGTGTAATTTTTTTTCGAATTAAGAAAATGTGGCATTTGGTTTGTTATGATTGAACTGGACATTGGTGCTTGTGTGTGCTGTGTATGTCTGATGAGTGTAGCTATGAATTATGCAGTGTGGCCAATTCTTTCTTTAAGGAACACTTGTTGAACCAAAATACCCTGCATCAGAAATGATGTTGACAGAAGTATATGAGGATTTGAGAGATTCATCATGTTGTTAAAAGAACTTATGGGTTTTATTTCTCATTGTCTACAAATTCCAGTTCCTGTCCAACTTATGCTGTTTAGGTAGGACTTCAACTCTTCAAGGCTATTGAAATAAGTAAACAGAGCCTATAAGTTTATTATTTAGTCTCTTATGCTAACGAATCTGACTGGTCAAATGGACATTATTGCTAAATAGTTTACAGTCTACATGGATATATAACATTCAACTTTTTTCTTTGGAATTGAGCTTTTTTCTTTGGCATGCAGGGCTCCAATGTCTCGGCTGTTCCAAACAATGGAAGAAGATGATTCCACCTTGATTCGGTACTTGATTGCAGAGGATCAACCTAATTATGAGTTGCTTTTTGACGACGAAGAAGAGATGGCCATTACAGAGAAGCTATGGATGCGGAGAGTTCCTTCCACCGCTCAAAGCATACGAGACGAGTTGTGCCTAGAGACCATGCCGATGGAGAGGCGAGAATCATACGGCACTACTTTGCCGACAACCCCGTGTACACCCCGGCACGGTTCCGTAGAAGGTACGAACATGTCATTGTCATATTATTGTGTTTTCTCGTCAATATGTGCATATTGCTTACATTTTTCAAACTTGTAGGTTCCGGATGAGGCGTCATGTCTTCCTTCGCATTCTTGATGGAGTTAAGTCGGTGGACACATACTTCCATCGCCGTGAGGATTGCACTCGGGTTGTTAGGATTGAGCGCCCTACGAAGGTGGTAGGCGCAATTCGCATACTTGCGTATGGTATGCGCGAGACGCCATTGATGAGTATGTGCAGATTGGCGAGTCTACTGCTCGTGAGGCTCTTCACCATTTCTGCAGTGCTGTTATATCTGCCTTCGGGAAAGAATACCTCCGTTCTCCAACTCCGGCCGATCTGGCTCGCCTACTTCAAGAGAATGAGAGTCGTGGCTTCCCGTGTATGTATGGAAGCATTGATTGTATGCATCGGCCATGGAGGAACCGCCCGCTTCTTTGAAGGGCCGGTTCACCGGACACTTTAAGCAACCGTCCATGATCTTAGAGGCCGTAGCATCCCATGATCTTTGGATATGGCATGCTTACTTTGGTCTTCCGGCGAGTTGCAATGACATCAACGTATTGCATAGGTCGCATGTTTTCTCGGGATTTGTACGAGGAGAGACACCTTCGGTTGAGTTTACGGTCAATGGACATACATATAACATGGGGTACTACCTTGCGGATGGTATATACCCCGACCGGCTCGCATTCGTGAAGAGCGTTCAACATCCTATGGAACGGAAGACCGCACATTTTGCTGCTCCGCAAGAGAGTGCACGCAAAGACATTGAGAGGGCATTTGGAGTGCTTCAATCTAGGTGGGCGGTGGTCCGTGGACTCGCTTATGGATGGGACGAGAGAACATCTTAGTGATATCATGACCGCTTGCATTATAATGCACAATATGATTGTTGAGGATGAGAAAGCCGAGGCTACCGATACAAACTTCGACAATATTGGCATCAAAGTCACTCCATCACGGGGAAATGTTCCGGAGCGAAATGCATTTATAGAAGCACATCACAAGTTAAGGGACCTAGTAATGCCAAAAAAGCGATACAATTATAATTCGAGTTCGGACAATAATTCGAGTTATTGTGGTGATATGTTTATTTTGCGAGGCTTGGGAGTCATGGAATCGGGAATAGGATCATGGATCTCCTTGATTCATCGTGAAAAAGCCTGAGCCTGATGAGCTCTTGCCTAAACTAGAGAGATGTGTCCAGATAGGCTACATCAAAACAGCACAATTTTTTTTGAGCAATGGCACTCTTGAATTAAGAGACCATTTCCCTTGCCCTACTGATGTTGATAAGCGAGCCGTGCGGTGCATGAACATAAGCGAGCAAATAGTACCTAAACATTATTGTCCGTCTAGTTACTTCAAAGAAAGATCAAAGACAACAGAATACAATAATATTTCACATGGTGGATGTTATCAAAGTAACATTAGTTAAATACCTTTCGGACCCAATGTGTATGGTGCCCATGTGCTGCGGGCCACCTTCGGGGTCGATGTCTTTGCAACGGTGGAGAACCGTGGCGCTGTCAACAATGACCACATTAATCTTTGTTGTTGCCTCGCACTCAAAGAATCCATATCGTATTATTAGAAACTAATATTACAAAATTTCGTTAATGGAGTCACCGTTGATCATTGAAGTGCGAGAGACAGTTCATCTTTAAAGTAATTTCATAAACGAGTCCAGATCTCACACGAACATATGAGGCTCAACAGATTTGGCTTTACATATTAACTAACTACATAGCTTTAACAGTAAGCCATCAAAGCAGACTTGGGCGACACTACTGTGTCCAAAAGAAGTGCCCAGATCTCATATGATGCTCAACAGCTTTGGCTTTACATGTCCTGATAATGACAAAAATTCAGGTTATTTAATCCACTCGCAAAATGCATTTACCTCGGGACTTGATTGGATCAACGAATTTGAGACCGGCAAAATTTGACCACGATAACAGTTTGTAAATATTACAACAAAACGAGAATCATAAGAAGTAACGAAGTCAAAAATCCGAACACATATACTGAACTGTGACATGATCCAACTCTGATTACATAAATAATTTAGCTAAAACACAAGGCATCCAGAAATTATCTTGACTCAGAATTTAGCCTCATCTTATTACATAAATAATTTAGCACCTAATTATTACATAAATAATTAAGCCTTAGCTTATTAGCTAATTCCCCTCTGCCTTTTTGAAATCTGACTCAGCTATCACTAACTCGGTCCTTGACGACGTCGAGTGCGCATGTTGTTAAGTATGTCTCGTTGTAGTTCTTCATAGTAAATTCTTTCCATTGGTTGGCACCGGTCGAGGTTAATAGCCATTATTCGCTCGTCCTCCCTCTTCTCTTTCTCCTCCTCCTCCTTCTCTCTCTTTTTAGCTTCCATTTCAAGTCGACGCTTTTCCATGGCCAACCTTTCCCTTTCTAGGTCCAACATTAGCAACCGATGTTGACGAGCTTCCTCCGCCTTCACTTTCTCTAGATTAAGGATCTCATTGAGCTTTATCTTCCACTCAACCTCTCGCTTCCTTTAATGCTTCAATCTTTCGAACCGAGATGTCCTCCATCTTGGAGATATAGTCATGTGAACTTGAACCTCCGAAGCAACTTTCTTCTTGGTCGCTTTTGCTCGCGTCCCTCCCCATGGGACGTTTTCCGTAGACCTAGCCGGCGATGGATCATTCGGATCAAGGTCTATGATGTTGTGATGCTCACTGGAACTATTTGAAGGTGTGTCCATTCTTCTTTTCAACTCGCCCATTTTGGTTCATCCTTCGGTATTTTCCCGGCGGTGCATTAGAGTGAAATTGTGTTTTCTATGGCCGCAAAATTAGCGACACCGCCACGTACTTATCCGCTTCGTCGTGCCACTTGCATTTGTGCGGATCACATCGGCCATGTACGCGGAAAACTTGCTTACTTCAGCCTTGATGTGATCCCAACGACTTGTAATTGATTTTAGTGTCCTCTCCGGATAGTCGCGACACCGTGAGTTGTATCTCGCTAACCACACGACCCCAAAAGGCTTCTTTCCTCCGGCCCGTGTTGGTGGCCGCATCGCACTCGATCTCCAACCAAGACTTGCACAAGACATTGTCTTCGTATGCTCGAGAAGTTGGTCCGTTTGGTCCCGGTTGCCGGCACCTTGCGACGACCTTGAGGCCGGCCGGCAGAGGCACTCACGGAAGATTCGAGGCCCCTCCAATGGCTTGTGCTGCATCAACAAGACTTTCTCCAAAAAACCCCGCCGATGCATCACCGTGGGTACTAAAAAAAGATGTCATCCGTATTGCTTGCAAAGAAAAAAATGCAGTTAGATTTATAACTGGAAAGAGTAGTTTCGTAGGTCATTTAGGCAATATGTGCAAATAGAAGGTTGCTGCTCCTCCGAAAATGACTCAATGTCATTGTCTAGTACTCTAGTGAACAAAAAGAACAACGATCGTAGTAATTTCGGTAGGCCATACTTCTCGACCACAAACTACTTCGTATTAAATGATCTTGGCATAATAGAAATGTTCAGCTCATAAAATAGGCACTTGAGCATTTTTAAATTAGCACATCTATGCAAAAGCATCCAATAGGTACACATGTATCTGCAGAGCCCAACAAGCCCCCCGAGCACACTAGCTACACATGCAACATCACTATTCTATTTTAACCATCCGCAGGAGTTTAAATTCAGCAAAACTTCTAGAAATACTGGACAGTCAGAAAAACACAAACAAATTAACCTGAGCAAATAACATATATACTGCCACTAATGAGTGCTATCTGCTATGAATCCGATCACTGTAACAAGACTGATGATTTTTTAAAAATAGCTCAAAAAAGATGATGAATATAATGCATCGACGAATTGTCATAATTTTTAGTTGTTCAAATAAAAGAAAGAAAAACTAGTTAGGTCTAAGACTTTAGTTGAGTGTTTAGAAATCCCAACTCAGATCAAAGCATTATTATTCACTTTTTTTCCTAGAATTCTCCTGCTATGGACACTGAGAAAGGAAGAAGAAAAAGGAACTGGTAATTTAGCACATCATGAAACAAAAAGGAGCTGGTAATTTAGCACATCATGATATCACTGAAACTTCCCCAGGGAAGTTATGGATCTTTTTATTCCTGTAACCAAATAACGTTAAACAAGGCCACAAAAGTACGGTCCTGTGGGTACTAAAAAAAGATGTCATTCTATGAAAAATACGGTCCTATGCTTTCTTTCACTGAACGATGGGGTCCAATATAATGAATTGTCATACATCAATAGATCGCAGCCTTGTTCTCATCTATCAAAAGTGTCATTTGCCATGATGGAAAAGGAATGCAAGGGAAGGCTCATTGTCCAGGAGGGATTTGATGCCCTAACCCCACAGGGAATTCTTTCTAACAGAGCATGCATAGAATGGAATTCTTTTTCTAGGAAACCAGTATTTCAGCACACTTGATTTACCATTTGTTATATGCGCTCATCTTGCCAACTGGATGTTAGACACCAGCACAAAAAGCATTCACATATTGGCAGATTGGGAAATGGAAATCAAGACGTGCATAGATTTTCTTTTTTTGAAACAGGGTAGTAAATTTATGTAGTTTTAATTTCTTTGATTAATCACCACAACTAAACAACTCCTATCTGTAACCAAGCATCAGCACTGATGCTCAAGGCATACTACTAACCAGAGTGTTCAATTAGCAAGTGGACTAAATCATCAAATCAAAGAACTAAATCGTGAGAATGACTCCGGGAGATAACCGAAAGAACCGACGGAGCAGCATGCTACTAGTGCCCCCACTGGAACCCTAGCGTCTAGATCGAAAAAAACGAACCCTACAGATGTAGGTCACAATCAAGTGCTAGAAAATCGAACCTTGAACTGGCAGTGTATGTAGATCCAGCGCTCTCCAGGTTCACCGGCGAGGTGGAACAGTGTGTGCGGCGACGGCCAGGATGACGGGGAGGCAGCGAAATCGGCGACGGCGAGGAGGATGGGGAGGCGACGTACACAGCAAAGGCGAGGGGGGCGTAGGCGGAGGATGGCGGCGGTAGTGGGAGGTGCGAGCGGCGGCGGTAGTGGGAGGCGCGAGGGAGGGGGAGATGCGAGCGGCCGCCGCCGGGGAGGCGCGAGGGAGGGGGAGATGCGGCGGCGGCCGCCGGGAGCGCGTGGAGGATTGGAGAGCGCCCTCGACATATGGCGGATCGGCTCCGGGTCCGGGTTTTACCGGGTGCGTTATCGGATGCCGCCGCACCCTGTCCGGGATGTTGGAGCCGCCAAGTTTACCGGTCCAGGGAGGTTTCCGTGCCACCGTTGCGGTTAGCCTAAGTACGGATTCCTGGATCTCTCGTTTCCCTTTCCTCTCCTTCCCGACATGTTAACTCGGTAGAGCGGGTGTGAGGTACTGGGATCGATATGCATGATGATGCCGATTGATGTGCGTGCCAGCCGCCAGATGATGGGTGGTTGACTTGTGGTTGCTTACTCGGGTGAGATGGGAAGATTGGAACGAAGAACAGAACAATCGGTGCCAATTAACTTCGTCTAGTTCTATAATTACTATCAGTAAACTGAATTGCTGCTGAAAAAAATGGAGCAATGAAATTGTCTCCAAGACTTTCTAGAGACGCCGAAAGAAGGACGTTGTAGTTCGTTCATTCAATTATTCGAGCTTGATACATTGACGACACCTAAATATTAGTTAGGTCACCAGGTTTAGTCCGTCTTCATCCTCAAATACAAGACATCGAAATATTTGAAGTTTGTCGTCTTGATACATTTAAGCACCTGTTTATTAGAATTCCTGAAGCTGCAAGGATTATTTGGTCTAACGGATCAGTTAAAATGGATTTATATAGCAACTTACGGCATCACGATATTTAAAGGTAGTCTCAGTGGATCATTTCATTCCATAGTTATTAAGATTGAGACTATGTAACGGTGCTACTTGAGTTTAATGAGGTAGAACATCTCTCACATGATGAAACTTTTTCTTCTCTCTTCTCATAAATATTTTATCAAGAGAGCAAAAATGGTGGTATGGTATGAAACTCATAAGACTCTCCATGCATGAAACTCCACCGAGGCTACTCGCCTAAGACCGAGACGACCTTAAGGTAGGGTTTTTCTTACCGACCGGTCGCCCGCTACCACCGCCCGGCAGTAGCGGCTAACCGGTTCGGTAAGATTGATTGCCGATAAAAACTGGACAAACTCAAATTTTAAATTTAAACGCGTAGTTCAATCGGTTGCGAACGTTTAACGGCTGGTTACACCGGTTGGCCGATCGGTTGTGAATCAATGAAGAACTAACATGTTTTCAAATTTGAATTAAACAATAAAAAATAGAAGAAAATTCTTAAACTATTTCAAGGTGACTAGAATCTAATGGTGTAGAAAAATTTCAAATATAGTGCATTTAGAATTTTTTGGCAGGCATTAGAAGTTCAGCCGGGCAATTTTTCTCCTTTTCTTTTTGGTTGAACTTTTAATGCCCGCAAAAAATACTAAATGAATTAGTATTTGAAAATTTTTGCACCATTAGACTCTACTCACCTTGAAGTATTTTTTAGGAATTTTCTTTGATTTTCAAAAATTTAAATTTAAATTTAATTTTTTTTGATTTCGGCCGGTGGAACCGACTGGTACCGCTACCGGTCCGGACCGGTAACACCGGTTCCTACAGTATCCGAACCGGTAGCAGTCAGGATTTTTAACCTTGCCTTAAGTGTCGTCTTTTTTTGTTTTTTAGTCCTTTTTAGAAAAGTTTTTCACAAATATACCTCTGGGAGAAAGATTTCAAAAAGTGGACCCTAATATGAGCGTGTGCCGAGGTAAAAATTAGCCATAAATTCAATTTTAAAGCCCTATTTTAAATATGTAAACTCATTTTTATTCAACAACTATTTTGAAATGTTAACCAGAGTTCATATATTCCATTTTGCATGTCGTTGACCACATCTTACATGCAAAATTTGTCACAAAAGAATTTTAAAGTGGACTGATTTACACTGTTTTCAGACTTAAATTTTTCAATATGCCAATAGGTTTATTTCAATGTTGGGGTTCCCATTTAAATATGTAAACCCACTTCTTCCTTATCAATAAATGTTGCCAAATGTTAATTAAGGTTTATAGATTCCGTTTTGCATGTTGTTTATCGCATCGTATATATAAATTTTTTCATAATATAATTTTGAAGTGGGCTAATTAACACTGTTTTGCATGTTGTTTCTTCTTTAGCGATAAGTGGGCTAACTAACGTTAGCACCGACGTTGCAGCACCTCTCTCGTTCGCGAGCGGCGGACAACGAAGGTGATCAGAGTCTAGAGGTAGGAAATGAAGAAGGTAAGAGTGCAATTTTCTCCGGTTCGCGGGGACGGGCCCTCTCGACAGTGCGACCACCAGGGTGCGTCATGCATCAGCGTGTTGCTCGTGCACACCACTAGCCACTTACTTGCGCTGCCGGTCGATTGACGCCCAACTGGCTCGCGCGACCTCGTTCTCGGGGATCACGACGTAGGAACGATGTTTTTTTTACACGAACAAACCTGTATTAAACTAAAAGATACCGTACAAAGACGGGTACACACACAGGTACATCCTGGTAGAGTACAAAGGACAGCTGTACCACAGATCTGTTACACAAAGGTCCCTCAGAAACAAAAAAAAATTACAATCAGGTCCCCATGACCTTTGCACACAGGATTCCGCCGCCGCAGTTCGTCGCCGGCAACAGCAAGAATCAATTGCCACCGGACCTTGGCCACCCGGAACTCCATCGCCATCAGGCTTTGAAAAGAGCCGCACAAGAAACTCACCACCACGGGCGAGAGGGAAACTTCACTGAAAGTCCATCGGCCGGGGACGCGCCCCGAGCACCGGTGGCCTTGGATCTAGATCCGCCGGCTTCCACAAGGTGGATGCGCCGTGTTGACGCCGCCGCATGAAAGGACCTGCTCCACTCTCCATCCTTCCACCAGACGAGTAGCTGCCTCATCCTCCACAAGACAAAAGGCCAACGAACTCACCTCCCAAGCAGGACGACGAGCCGCCGGCAGGCACCTCCTGTACAAGAGATCCACTCCGGGAGCACCACCTCCACAGGCTCGCCGTTGACGCCGGAGATATGCGCCATCGGGACGAGGAAGAACCCGAGAGGACTTATTCCCTCTCAGCGCCGTCGCCGCCTCCGTCTCGCCGACGATGCCGGGAATCCTAACCCTAGATCTACGAGGACCGAAACATCTACAACCTACACCGTCCGGGGAGAGCCCAGCGATCTCCACCACCTCCCGAGGACCCGCAGGCTCCCGGAGGCAGAGGAGACCGCCGCCTCTACCGGCGACGACCGAATCACCTCTCCTTCCCTTTTTCAACTGTAGCTGGCCGTGAGAGGGTTAGAGAGAAGGGGGGCTCCGGGAGTTTCGCCTCCTATTCCGTTGAGAAAGAGGTAGCTCAGCGGCGAGGTTGATTGAATTAGTAGGAACAATGTTGTTGGTGCTGGGAACATCTCGCCTTGACGAGCGTCGCCGACGAAGATGCAGCAAAGTCGTGATAGGATGTGACACTCCGGAAGGGTCAGAATCGCTGGAAACTACGCTTTCTTTTGACGGCCGGATCAACATCCTACGCGGGAGAATAATAAGTGATGCGTGAGGGTGCCTTCTTTTGGTTAGGATTTCATTTTGTATAGAGAGATAAGTTGGAGTAATTTGGGATGGAGGGAGTAATAAGATAATCTGAATTTAATTGTAATAACACAATTTTAATATTTTGACAAACGATTATAAACGGCATGATCAAATTAACCCACAAATAAACCGTATCAAAGCTCTATCGATGCTCGCTGACGTCAGAAGTTGCTCGATTGAGCCGGCCCGCCGACAGTGACCTTCCCGGCTTCCCCCTTGGTTAGGGTTTCCCGCCTCTTCACCGCTCCGCCACCGTCCGCCTCCCGTGCTGTCCTACTAGGCTTAGGGTCCGGCGAGGCCCACAACCGCGCCGTCGCATCGGCGGCGGAGATGGGTGTGCCGGCGTTCTACCGGTGGCTGGCGGAGAAGTACCCGATGGTGGTGGTGGACGTGGTGGAGGAGGAGGCCGTGGAGATTGAGGGCGTGAAGGTGCCCGTCGACACCTCTAAACCCAATCCAAACGGCCTCGAGTTCGACAACCTCTACCTTGATATGAATGGTATCATACACCCCTGCTTCCACCCGGAGGACAGGGTGAGTACAGCATGCTTGCCTCGTTCCTTTCCACCCCGTCTCCCTACTCCAGGTGTATTGGTTCGGGCTGGGTTGTTGAGTCCGGTGTGTATGTGGTAATCATGTGACGGGATTGTGATTGGTGACGGGTGAGAGCTTAGAGGATTGAATTGGTGTGTTTTAGCTTGCTTTGTGCCAGTAAAGTAATCTGTTCGTTGCTAGAAAAAAAGATGCCGCAAAATTGTCCCCAACTCATCTCTGAAACTTAAAAATTGTTTCAATTCATTCATTTTTTTTGAAAGTAATGGTAGAAGAATTACCCAGATTTAGTCTTTTGTTTGCTATAAACTGGAAGGAAAGCAAATTGCAACAAATCTTAGCCTTTTTGAACCTACCTGTCTGGATGATTCTGGTGCGATTTCAGTTAGCAGACCAGATGCTGGTGTACTTGTCAATAGTTTCATTGGAAGTCTCCACAGCAACAGCTGTGACGAGAGCATTGATTAACTCACTTCAAATATTGGGGTAGGCTAGTGATGAAACCCAACATGAGCCACATTGACCAAAGAGAAGGCAAGAAAGAAAAGATATACTTTTTTTTTTTGAACCGAAGAGAAAAAGATATACTGATACAATTAAGAAACAGTAGTATAGTTTAATGGAACCATTTGCCTTATCCTTTGTTCAAAGCATTTGCCTTTAATGTAATATGTAATTCTCATATTTGTTCTCTGATTCAAATGCTGACTATGGTTTTGTCTGTTGTAGCCCTCCCCAACAACATTTGGTGAGGTTTTCCAGTGCATGTTTGATTACATCGACAGACTGTTCGTCATGGTTCGCCCTCGGAGGCTTTTGTATATGGCCATTGGTATGTATTCCACGGATAGAGTGGGGGAACTTCAGTTCCTATTCCACCTATTAGTTTTAGTGCAGTGTGAACTAGCAGAGATTCTCTTGCTGTACGTGTGTGTAGAAGTCAGGAAACTATATATTTCTTTTAGATACTGTTGTGGTTGTTAGATATTACTATGTACTTGTAGATTGCCTTGTCATAAGTATGTAGGCTATGCTTTGATGAAAGTTTGTTTGACTTGTTGTCGTATGTATATGTACTAGTAATTTGTGTCTGTTTGTCTGGATACATGATCAATGTTCCTATACCTGTGATCATATTCGTTTCATGGCTGCTCATAATTGTAACTGTGGTACATTGATTTGCAGATGGTGTGGCTCCTCGTGCTAAGATGAACCAGCAGCGCTCTAGACGATTTAGAGCTGCAAAAGATGCTGCGGATGCGGTTAGTATTCTACTGAAACAAACTATCTTCCTTTGGTCTGTGTATGATTACATACTGCCCTCTTTACCCATGATTTTTGGCAGTTGCAACGCAACCATTTTATTGCAATCACAGTTCAATATTCATGTGTCCCCAGGCTGCAGAAGAAGAACGGCTACGTGAAGAGTTTGAGAGGGAAGGCAGAAAACTTCCTCCAAGACAGCAATCACAAACATGCGATTCCAATGTTATTACTCCAGGGACTGAGTTTATGGCTGTTTTATCAGTTGCTTTGCAATATTACATCCATCTCAGATTGAATTATGATCCTGGATGGAAACAAATTAAAGTAAGTATAAGCTGATCCTGCTTCAACTTCTTTATTTTCTACCAATGCTTTCAATCAGTCTCCTCTATCACATTCTTTTCCTTGTTGAGAAAGGCTGCGACTAACCTCAGAAAATCTGAATGCAATAAAGACAGTTATGTTCTAATTAAGGTCTTTTGAAGGTTATTTTGTCTGATGCCAATGTTCCTGGTGAAGGGGAACATAAAATTATGTCGTACATTCGTGGCCAGCGGAATCTGTCCGGTTTTAACCCAAATACACGCCATTGCCTGTATGGACTGGTATGTTTGACAAACCTATATTAATTTTTATGTAGGCTATTTTTATTTCATCTCTTCTAGCTCTGCTAATGAGGCTTCATATACTCATAAATGCAGGATGCAGATCTGATCATGTTAGCTTTAGCAACACATGAAGTACACTTCTCAATACTGAGAGAGGTTAGCTGTCCTTAAACCTTAATGCGGATTATATACGCTTTTAAATGTTTAGATGTTGTCTTTGTTCAAGAAACTATAGTTTTTTATGTTCCCTTGTTGTCTAAGTTATTTTTTGTTTGCAGGATTTGTATTATCATCTGTCCCTGCATTGTTATTCTTTTTCTCTGAAGCTATGTCTTAATGACTCACTTGTTTTTGTGTTTGCAGGTAGTTTATACACCTGGACAGCAGGATAAATGCTTTTTGTGTGGTCAGGTGGGACATTTAGCAGCAAACTGTGAAGGAAAGGTGAAAAGAAAAGCTGGGGAGTTTGATGAGAAGGGTGACACTATTGTTCCCAAGAAGCCTTATCAGGTTATAATGACATATGTTGTCTGTTGTAACATGTGGTTTCCTAAGATGTCTAGATGAATTCATTGAATACCTTTGTGTTTGTTTCTGTACTTCCACAGTTCTTGAATATATGGACCCTTCGTGAGTACTTAGAATACGAGTTCAGAATGCCAAACCCACCTTTCCAAATTGATTTTGAACGCATTGTTGATGATTTCATCTTCATGTGCTTCTTTGTTGGCAATGATTTTCTTCCACATATGCCAACACTAGAGATCCGTGAGGTATGTCCTGCTTGTGCTTCATTTGACACATCCATCTTTGCACCTAGAACATTTCAAGTTTCTGCTTCTGCTACACTGGATCTCTTTTTATTTCAAGTTTCTGCTGCTGCTACACTGGACCTCTGTTTATTCTTGTAACCTTTCACAAGCTTGTCTTGATGTTTGCAAGTCACTCCTAAAATTATCGTAAATTCATACTGATGTCCTTGTTTTCCGCAGGGAGCTATTAATTTGCTAATGGCAGTATACAAGAAGGAATTTCCCTCAATGGGTGGCTATTTAACCGATTCTTGCACGGTAATCAAAGTTCATTTCGGTTGGAGTTAGTGTTGCAGTTCAGAAATTGATCCACTCCGGTACTGGATAGTAACTTTGCTTTTTCTTTTGTGGTTTAGCCTGATCTGAATAGAGTTGAACACTTTATTCAAGCAGTTGGTTCCTATGAGGATAAAATATTTCAGAAAAGAGCTCGTTTGCATCAGGTACATGAGGATGACTATGTTTGTTTCTCTCTTGTAGACTTAAATTATTTGAACTATAACTAGCATACAAACAAACAACAACAACAATGAAACCCTTAGTCCCATGCAATTTGAGTTAGCCTTGAAATGAAACCGAAGAAGGGCCACCAACAAAGAGGCCGTTAGTCCCTTTTTTGAATGTAATGTTTCCTTTAGGTTCAGATTTCTAACTGTAGTGGTTCCAAGTGGTAGAGCAAAATCATCTGGAAATGGGATTTTGTTCTGTATTGCAGAATTTGAATATATCAGCCATGAATTTTAATTGCAGAGTTACATATTTGTAGGTGTTAGCTTGCATGCCCCTTTGCACATATGACTTTTCTAAATCTTCTGGAACAAGGCAATTTGATGTTCCATGCAAAAAGTTTTTTTTTTTGTTGCATTGGTTCCGGCCTTGTCAAAAAGTTCTATATAAGAATCAGACATTTCCACTTACAATTTTGCAATCATATTCCCATGTAGCGTCAAGCGGAAAGAATTAAACGAGAAAAGGCCCAAGCTAAGCGGGGTGATGATCTGGATCCCCATGTTAGGGACGATCTTATTGTACCTGTTCAACGTTTTCAAGGGTCTCGCCTGGCCTCTGGGGCTGTACCTGCACCATATGAGCAGAATGGGTTTCACAAAGACAACAAAGAAATGAACAATCGGGCTCGGAAAACTGCACGAGTATCAACGTCAGGTTCCAGCATTGCGGCAGCCATAGTTGAAGCTGAAAATGATCTTGAAGCCCAAGTAATTTTTCCCATTTAGCATTGTTACCATATAGCATTCTTACCATCTGTTTTGAGAAGATCCTGTATCTTACAAATACTTCTTGTAATTTCATCTGACATTCATGTTGACTTTCTTAGGAACGTGAAAACAAAGAAGAACTGAAGTCAATGCTTAAAGATGCACTTCGAGAGAAGTCAGATATTTTTAATTCTGAAAATCCGGAGGAGGATAAGGTATGTCTTCTAGGTTAACCTAAAATAATTTACACCCTCCGGTTTGGTAAAGGAAGTCTTTTAGGACAGCGGCACGGTCTCCAAAGTACAACTTTGACTTCCTATTTTTCTAAAAATAATTATTAAAAACTAACATATGTATACTTTTATGAAAATATTTTACAAGACAAACCTATTCATGTAGTTTTCACATTTCCATACCCAACGACTTAAAAGTTATTCATGATTTATAGTCCCAATGTTTGACTCAAACTTTGTCCAAAACGACTTCTTTTACCAAACCGGAGGGAGTACTAGCATATCGTGAAGTTTATCGCACTAATTCACTACTAATCTATTAATTTCACACGCTACATGTTTTAAATTATATGAAACATTATCTTTTTTGTTATGTTCAGGTGAAACTTGGAGAACCGGGATGGAGGGAAAGGTACTATGAAGAGAAATTTGGGGCAAGAACATCTGAACAGATTGAAGAAATACGGAGAGATGTCGTAAGTTTCTCATCAGTAGCACAAGGCAATATTTTTCTGTTACATTAGCTTTGTTGATTTTGGCATACCCAACCTGCTTGGGGCTAATGGGCTAGTGGCTTTGTTGATGCTGCCACTGTTACTCGATTTAACTTTGACAGAATACTTATTCCCTTTTAGAGAATGTTACTATAGCAACCAGCTTAAATCTTAAGCTATATAATCTTGTATGATGCCCTCTCTTAGGTTCTCAAATACACTGAAGGTTTGTGTTGGGTGATGCACTACTATTACGAAGGGGTCTGCTCATGGCAATGGTAATTTAGCTTGCTCAAATCAGCCAAATATATCAAATAATGCAAATGCTCATTTGCTGATATTGGCAGGCCTGGTTACTCTTTCTGCCTGTGCTTGCAGTATCTCATTCTCTGATCTATCTTCTGTGTAGGTTCTATCCATATCACTATGCCCCGTTCGCTTCGGATTTGAAGGATTTGGGTCAACTTGATATTACATTTGAACTTGGGACACCGTTCAAACCTTTTGATCAGCTTATGGGGGTTTTCCCAGCTGCAAGGTGAGTATGCATTTTTAGGGTCTATTTCCTTCAAGTGTGGTGGGAAGTAATTTAACAGCTTTCACATTAAATTTGCAGTGCCCATGCTCTACCTCTACAGTATCGGCGATTGATGATGGATCCAAATTCACCAATAATTGATTTTTATCCTACCGGTATGCTGATTTTGTTAATATATCAACTACTATATAATATTGGATCCTTGATATTAAATTTTATCTGGTCCCCATTTACTATGCAGATTTTGAAGTAGATATGAATGGGAAGAGATATGCTTGGCAAGTAAGTTGTTCTTCAAAGAGCACATTTGTATTTTTGATATGTGCTTGTCTAGTCAGTAACTGTTATGTTTTGCAGGGAATTGCAAAATTGCCCTTTATCGATGAAGATCGCTTATTGGCTGAGATAAAAAAAGTCGAGCATACTTTGACGGTATGGTGGTGAAACATTTTGCTAGTTGTTTATGCTTAATGAGCCACAAGGAATACAAATATTCGAAGACTTGATTTGTTTTTTTTTAATCTTCTGTGCAGCCTGAAGAAGCAAGGAGAAACAGTGTCATGTTCGATATGCTTTTTGTGAATGGATCACACCCGCTTTCTCCATATATCTACTCTCTCAACAGCAAATTTGGACATCTGCCTGACAAAGAGAGAAATGAAGTTAAAGAAAAGCTGGATCCTTCTGCTAGGTTAGTTAAGCTTAACCAGGAAGACTATTTTGCTCATTTGTATGTCTTCCTGTTCTGTACTCAATACTCATTCTGTCTTTGGTTGTGGTGGACTGGTGGGGATGGTGTTGTGTATAAAAAATATGACCAATTTCTACATCTGCTAAAAAACTTTGGTTCCCCCCAGATATCTCTAACAACTGCTCATATTTTGTACAGTGGAGGAATGAATGGCTACATAACTCTTTGCAGTGGGGATCCATGCCCTCCTATCTTTAGGTCTCCTGTGGACGGGCTGGAGGATATTATGGATAATCAAGTGATGTAAGCTTAACCCCTTTGCAACCTTGCTTGACAATTATGGTATGATACTTATTAGTGGCTGTATTTAACAATAATGGCATTTGGATCAACCAGATGCTCGATCTACAAGCTTCCGGATCATCATAAGCACATAGCCCGGCCTCCACCTGGTGTTATCATACCCAAGAAGGTTTGGAACTAGTACTTTAGTTTATAGCTGAGTGGCATAAGCATCATGATATTCATATTATTACTGAATAAGGTTTCTCTTCAATCTAATCTGCAGACTGTTGAAGCCGGGGATCTCAAACCGCCTCCTGTGTTGTGGCATGAAGATAGCGGCAGGAGGCCTCATGATAATAGCAACAGGTATTTTGTCATCTCTTCTGGTTGTTTCTGTGGTGTTCCCATGGACAAACTGGAAAGTCCTGATCTTGTACAATCGTTTTTAGGCACAACCCACCAGGAGCAATATCGGGCCACCAACTTGGAGAGGCAGCTCACCGACTAGTCATAAACAGCTTAAATGCTCATGGTAGGGGGCAACATAATGGGCCATCGATTGCATATCAAACTATAATGAATGGCATGCACCATCTGAATGTAGTTCACCCTATTGGCAATCAAGGTATGCCTCCACGAGTGGAGCAGTCTGCTGGACGTCCTGGCTGGTATGTGCCTAGGGATAGTGTTCCTGGTGGTCAAATACCAGCTTATGCATCATCAGGTCAGTACGACAGATCAGGGCAATATGAACAAGGTAACCGAGGAAGGCAACAAAGTCACCCATATGCAAGAGATGGCTACCATGATGCAAGAGGCAGGGTTCCACCTGCATATGGATACCAGCAGACTGGTGGCAACATGTATTCATCACAACCAGTTGCTCCCCCACCGGGTCCTGGACTGTATGGGCAACCCCCGTCAGTGTATCCTGGGGTTCGTGGTGGAGGCTACCAGCCCCCTCCATATGGTGGATCCCAACAGTGGCAGCAACAACCATATACTTCATATGCTGGAAGAGGGTCTTATGGAGGCGGACCACCACCCGCAAGAGCTGATTCACGATTGCAGCAATCACAGAACCGTTACGGTGCTTTGGACAGAAATTCCAACCGGAGACCTCCATCTGGATATGGCCGATAGGAGATTCTGATTCAACTCCTGTTGTAGTTCAGATTATGTTGTTAGTAGAGCTTCCTTCGTAAAATAGAGTAACTCAGCTAAGGAATAGGCACATACAACTTCTGTTTCAAAATCGGGTGATCTTGAAGCGGCTAGGATGTGGCGTCGTAGATTCAGAGAAGATTTGTACACTAGTGTTATTTACAGACCATCAGGTCCTGGTGGTTGGTCGCCATTTTTTAATTTGTGGATCTGATTCATTCAGAAGATCCATATAAGAGCCCTGAGTTTAACTGGGTTGATTTGGTGGGTATGTTTGGAGGATGTTTACCAAGTTTGTCCCAGAGGCCATTTTGATATCAGACAAGTGTATGTAGGAGTGCCTATTTTCAGTTTTGATAATGATTGTATTCCAAACCATGTACAAATTCTCATATGGCATTTGTTAATGTTTATTAATGATAGTGGGACTTCTCTTTTATTGATGTGGTTGTGTTATCTCACCATGTGCTGTAAGAGTTGAGGAGCTCATTGTTTAGATCGACAACTTTTTACTATTTATCTATCACATTGGATGCTTTCATGTTATTTAAGAGTATTAAATGTAGACGAATAACATAACTCATTTCATATTTTCTAGATAAATTCGTGAGACGAATCTATTGAGTTTAATTCTACCATGATTAAACAATATGGTGCTACAGTAAATGGTCTTCTAATGATAAAGTAATTAGCTTTAATAGATCTACTTTTACAAGGAAGAAGTCCATTTCGACCATCTAGCTATTGATAAAGTTTGATTGTGACCATCAAACTCCAAAATCGGGCATCTTCTTCGACCATCTAAATATCAAAATCGTTAACTTTTGGCTATCTGGCAGTTTTTGCTGATGTAGACGCTATGTCACCGTGCAGAGTCAGATGGGGTCCACACGTCATCACCGTCCTTTTCCTCTCTCTTTTCTCCTCAGAGCAAGTATAATAATCCTAGTCGGCCGGCGAAATGAGCCCGCCACGTCGGCTTCGGTCCGAGTTGGAGGAGCGAGAAAGGCGGGACGGGCGTTTCGCGACTCGCCCGCTCCGCGCCGCGGGGAACCGAGGCAAGTCGCCCGCTCCGCGCCCGTAGCCGGCGACTCCGCAGGCGACTCCGCACTCCGCTCGATCTCCTGCTCCGCTATCTTCATGCCTGCATTAAGTGCTTCTTATTAAATGCAATGACTTTCTTAGCCAACCTAACAACCAACTCCACTATACGTGCTGGCTGTGTTGCTTGGCTAAATCTGACGTTTGCATGCATTTCGCCGGCTGCTGGCTAAACCATTAGCCCTGCTCTCACCCTCACCTCTCTCTGTTGCCGTTCGCCGCCGTCTTCCGTATCTCATCAGCGTCGGCCGCGCCCGCGCCTACCGCCGAGCTTGCGGGCCCCCTCACGGCGCATGTGCGCCCCCCTCCCGGCGCGTCGGGTCTGTACCGGTAGGAGGGCTGGCCGTGCCAGCGCCCGCCGCTGGGCCTGCGGCCGCACGATGGCCAAGCCCGCCGCCAGCCTTTGCGGCCCCCGCCCGCGCGCCTCCGACCAGATCCGCCCACCTGCCCCTTGCTCGCGACGGCACCCGACGACACACGTCGATGACGACATTGCCGGACAAACGGTGACGACACAGGCCGACGCAAGATTTGAAATTCCTAGTCCGGTGGTCATTGATCCTCGTCAAGGAGGGGTTGAGGAGGTCGAGCTGGAGGCGGTGGTGGATCGGGTAGCAGCTATTTGACAGAGACGGCCGGAGCTCAGCGTATTTGGTCGGCGGCCATGGGGTGCTCGGTGGAGATGAATGGTGGAGAGAAGAACAGAGGGAGAGGGGAGACCATATTTAGTCCTTTTAATTAGTATGGATAAACTTGATAGTGACATTTTGAGCAAAATTTTTCACCCAACTGACTTTCGTGTTGTGTCGTGTGGCTTTTCTTTCTCACGTCTGCTATGACTGATGCTATCCAATCTTGCAACGCATGGTGACAGCCAAGTGCAGCAATATAAGCTTCTTGAATCCAACCAACCGAACCCACGAAGAATCTGCAATGGAATCGCGCCGCACGAACGAGCGGCGAGTCACGAAGAATCTGCAATGGAATCGCGCCGCACGAACGAGCGGCGAGTCATGGCGGGGCTTTTTACCTATTTGCGGCTCTTATCAGTAGCAAGTACTCGAAAGCTAATTTTAGATTGCTCCTACAAATTTGTCACACTTATTTAAGATCTTATTCACAATTGCCCTTTTTGTCGACGTGGCACCCTAACATGGCCATTTTTGCTCACGTGTCTCTCAGCTTGCTCGTGCCAACATGGATTGGAACGAGAAAAGGCCAAAATACCCTTGTTATCTTCTTCTTCCTCGCCTCAAATTTTCTTCCTGCCTCCGTCCAGGGAGGGCGCCAGCCACGAGAGGAGGCGGCGGCGGCCATGCACCCATCTCCTGTTGCGGTTGCCCCACCTCCCTCCGTCGCGTCCCCGCCTTGCCGGACGGTCGGTTCTCGCCGTCGCGGAGGTGCACGGCGCGCGGCGCGGCGGCGGTGGAGCGGGTGGTCCGGCGGCCGGAGGCAAGACGCCGCGCGCGTGGGCGGGTGCCGCGGCCGGGCATCCACCCCGCACTCGTATCGGACGGGCCGCCGCCACCTCCCATGGTCAGAGGCAGGCCGCCATGGCAAGGGCATAAGGGAACCAAGGAACGAGAATGGGGCCAGGTCGGGGTCAAGCCGCGGCTGCGAGGGGCACTGCGGATGGGGGCGGTGATCATGGGGGGCCGCGCCGGCCATGGGGTGAGGGCCGTCAACCGTGGGAAGGGCGCTCCGGCAACAGGAGATGGGCAGCCATGGAGGTGCTCGAAGGTTGAAGATGACTCTGACATGTGGGCCCCACATGTCAGTGGCTCAAGTCAGGTACTCAGGTGAAGGGAGCTGAAGGCAGGGGCACGATGGGGATTTCACACGAAGGCACCTGCGTGGCAGCGTCCGTGGCGTGCACCGACGTGCCACATAGGCAAAAAGGGCAAACTTGAATGATGTCTCAAACAAAAGTGGCAAATATGTAGGGGCGATCCTAACAATGGCTTTCGAGCGAGTGGCAACCTTAATAATGGCAAAAATGTAAATGCCCCGTCATGGCGGTAGCGACGGCAGAGGACCGGCTGAGCGGCCTCCCTGATGACCTCCTGGACGCTCTGCTCCATTGGCTTGCTAGTAAGTTTACTTCTTAACCACTCAATCAACTCTCGACTAGGACGAAGTGTCAGGATCAGGGCTGTCCGGATAGGGAAAAGCACTAGGATTCAAAGAAACGATGCAAAACGAGAGAGAAATCGTTGGGAAAGGAGAACTTCCATTAGTGAGGAAGAAGGAGATTACAGCAGAGTTCAGAGTCGCCGACGACAATGGAGGCGGCGACGCTAGGAACTACTACTAGGGTTTTTACCCGATATCAATCCATCTTAGTTCTGTTACAACAGTGGACTTAGTCCTAAATAGCATGAACCGGTCACAAGTAAATTAATTAATAGGTAATATTGT
Organism: Cenchrus americanus; assembly: GCA_947561735.1. Taxonomy (NCBI): domain Eukaryota; kingdom Viridiplantae; phylum Streptophyta; class Magnoliopsida; order Poales; family Poaceae; genus Cenchrus; species Cenchrus americanus. Next base: position 229,440,034 of record OX387244.1, read on the forward strand.
TTAGTGTCCGCCAAAGTTAGTTTAAAAGATGTTTTGCCCGTCATTTCATTGAGAACCGTAGATTGCCAGATGGACGTTTGTGGTCACTTGTGAGTCAAGACTCTGCTTCCTCTGCTTCTGCCGGTGACTGCTTCAGGCTCCTTCATCCTGAAAGCGCCCCCTCCTTAACATACTTGTCTTCAAAGATGAAAAGATGGAAAAACTCTGCGGATAAACGCTGCATCCTCCCAAGTCGCCTCAGATTCAGGAAGATTTACCCAATGTATCAACCATTGCACAACATGTTTGTTGTTCCTAGGAATCATACGCCTTTAAAGAATGTTGTGAGGTGCCACCTTGATTATTCCCTTGGCATCTATCAATGGTAATTCAGGGCTTGGAATGGCATGAGGCCCTAGATGTTTTTTGAGTTGACTGACATGAAATACATCATGTAACTGACAACCTTCTGGCAGCACTACCTTGTATGCTGAGGGTCCAATTCTAGATAGCACCCTAAAGGGTACATAGTATTTGGAGTGCAGTTTAAGGCAGCTGTGGGCACTCAAAGATGTGTGCCTGTATGGTTGGATCTTTAAGTAGACCATGTCCCCCACAGCAAATTCCTTGTCCCGCGTATTCTTATATGCTTGTTGTTTGATTCTTGCTTGGGCTTTGAGAAGATTATCTTTGATAACTTACTGGGTCACTTCTCTATTCCTCAGTTGCTCTTGAGCAGAAAAATCAGGACAATCAGCAGTAACCATTTTTGCTACCATTGGTGGAGCAAACCCATACAAGGCTTGAAATGGGGTCATTTGCAATGAAGTGTGGAAGGAAGTGTTATACCACCACTCAGCTAATGATAGCCAATGAAACCACCTCTTTGGACTGTCGAAGCACATATACCTTAAGTAATTTTCCAGGCATTGATTGACCCTCTCAGTTTGCCCATCAGTTTGTGGGTGGTATGTTGAAGACAAATGTAACTCCCCTTTGAGACTCTTGAACAATAATTACCAAATGGAGCTTGTAAAGATAGGATACCTATCAGTAACAATGATAGGTAATTAAAGACATGGTTCATGTAAATGTCTACCACATATTTTGTTGTGTATGGATGGCTGAGAGCAATGAAATGGGAATATTTGGTGAACCTATCCACCACTACTAAAATTACATTCTTTCCTTTAGACATAGGGAGACCTTACACAAAATCCACAGAGATGTGTGTCCAAGCCTGAACGGTACTGTTAAAAGTGCTAGTAGCCCTGGGTGTGGTGTGTTTTCATATTTGTTCTTCTGACAGATAGGGCAGTTCTGAATATAAGTTTTCACTTGCTTCTGCATATTGGGCCAATAAAATATGAGTTGTAATCTCTTCAATGTTGTCCTTTCCCCCTGAATGCCCCCCAAAAGCAGATTTGTGAAAGGAATCCAATAGCTGAGTTTTCAATTTAGTGTTGTCCCCAATGACAAATTTCCCTTTGTGTCTAAGAACCCCTTCTTGCAGAGAGAAATTTGGAACTGCATGTGGGTCAATGCTTAACTTAGTAAATTCAGGTAGGTTGTGTCATGTTCATAACTAGCAAGCACCTGCTCTATCCAAATTGGAACTGCTGCAGAGATAGCTAGGATTTGTTGTGAGTGAGTGGCTCTCGATAAGGCATCAACTACTTTGTTCTCTCTGCCTTTTTTGTACTCCACCTTGTAGTTGAACCCCAACAATTTGACTAAGAGTGAATGCCTTCAACTAATCTCTGATCTTGTATGTATTTCAAGCTCTATTGATCAGTTTTTGTGATTACTGAGGTACTAGCAAAATAGTGCTTCCATTTCTTTAGGGCTTCCAAAATAGCCATAGCCTAATTCTCATATGTGGAAGTTGCCACTGCCTTGGGACCTAAGGATTTACTCAAAAATGATATGGGTCGGCCATTTTGCGTTAACACAGCTCCAATCCCATGATCACTTGCATCTGCTTCCAGTACAAAAGGCTGTATGAAGTCAGGTAGTGCAAGGACTGGTGGAGTGGCCATGATTTGCTTGAGTTTGCTAAAAGCTTGGTCTTGTTCAGCCCCCCAGTGAAATGCATCTTTCTTAAGTGCATTGAACAATGGTTTACATATTATCCCATAATCTTGGATGAACCTTCTGTAATAGCTAACCATGCCTAAAAAAGCTCTTAAATCAGTGACTGTGTTTGGTTCTGGCCATTGCTTGATAATGTCAATTTTAGTAGGACCAGTTGCTACACCTTTATCACAAATGATATGTCCCAAATATTCAACTTCACTTTGGGCAAAGAAGCATTTACTCTTTATGGCATATAATTTGTTCTCCCTCAGCACTTGTAGCATTGTTCTGAGATGAATCACATGTTCAAAGAAAGAAGTGATGTAGATTAGGATGTCATCAAAGGAAACCAAGGCAAATTTTCTCAAGAATTCAGTTAAGACTGTATTCATCAAGGTCTGAAATGTGGCAGGGGCACTGGTTAGTCCAAATGGCATGTCTACATACTCAAAATGGCCCAAATGAGTAGTAAAAGCAGTTTTTTTGGATATCTTCTATCTTCATTCTGATTTGGTGATAGCTAGACCTCAAATCAATCTTGGAAAATATTTTTGCCCCAAACAGTTCATCCAATAAATCCTCAATGATAGGGATGGGATATTTATCTTTGACAGTATTAGCATTCAGTTTCCTGTAGTCCACATAGAGTGTCCAAGTGCCATCTTTTTTCTTCACTAAGATCACATGGGATGAATATGGACTGACACTTGGTTGAATCAAGTTGGAAGTCAACAAATGTTGAACTAATTCCTCCATAACATTTTTCTTATGATAAGGCAATCTATAAGGTTTCTGACTGATATCCTTGCCTTCACTTATCAGTGGAATAGCATGATCCACTACTCTAGCTGGAGGGAGTTCTGTGGGATCTTGAAAAACATCACTGTACCCACTCAAACTAGTAGTAACTTCAAGAGGCTAGTCTGCTGTAGCTTGAGTAGTCTGTTCTGATGAGTTGTTCAAAATGATCACTGCCAATAGCCTTTTTCTTCAACAAAGTTTGAAGTTTCTTGGCCCCAATAATCTGAAGGTGATTAGTGACTGTTTCATCAAGGAATGTCACAAGTTCCTTGGCAGCTTTGGTTATAGAATATTCTCTACTCAAATCCAAGCCAACAGGGTTATGTTCATAGATCCAATTTGCTCCTAGAATAACTTGAAGTCTGAGCTGAATTTATGGCCTTGAATTGTATAAGGACCATTTGCACAAGCAGTGGAACTATTCATCACCTTTCCCTGAGCTGCTGCCACGGTTATTGTTTCCACAGTTGAGATATCACAATTTGCTAATGGAAAATTTTGGACTAATGAAAGTAGCATCAATATCACTGTCTACAAGAGTTGTGTCTATATGGTTATTTATCTGTAGTTTGAGAGTGAATGTGCCAACTCTATATGGAGTACAAGTTAAGGCTTGATCTCAAATTTGCACACCTTCATTATTTCATTGTCTTGTGAAGTGAGCTCAACTGTAGGGTCCACATCCTCAATCACAGCTACCTCATCTTTGCCTTCAGCATTCTCTACCAAAATTATAGAATACACTTGTTTGGCTTTGCAGAGTTTAGAGTGGCCCAACACCCAAGGTTCCTTGCATTTAAAATATTTTCCAGCAGCTTTCAATTCAGCAAGTGTCTGTGCTGGAATTGGTTTGTCTTTTTCTTTGTCGTCCTTCAATTCAGGCTTTGTTGTTTTGTTCTGAGGAGTGTAGGTAGAAAACTTTTTGAATGGAGGGGCAGCTTGCTCCAATCTTTTAGCAAACCGATATGCTTCAGACAAAGCAGTTGGTTTATGACACTGTAAATGATACTGGATATGCTCTTTGAGGCTAGAAATGAAGCTGCTAATGAAATACTTATTAGAGAGAGATGGGTTATGTCTTTTCACTATACTGAGCATTTCCTCAAATCTGTCAATATAGTCTAGTACTGACCCCACTTGCTTAAAATTGTGGTTTTGGTTTGGAAGGTTGGTGGCTACAAGATTGGAAATTTGGGTTATGGTTATGCTGATTGCTTGGATGTATATAGCTATGCATGTTTTGTGCAGGGTTTGGTGATATTAGGGGAGGGTTTGGTTGTTGGTTTGGTGGTGGTGTGCTATACAGTTGTTTTTGGTTGCTCAAAGTACTCATCACCATCATCATAGTCAGTGTATTCATCATCCTCAAATTGACCATCTTGTGAGTCATATTGCTAGAGCTTGGAGAAAATTGACTTACTTCTGAGCATTTGAATCTCCTCTAGTAAACTCTGACCTCCTAATAAGGAATCTGATAACTTGGATTACTGTCTTTACCTTTAACACGGGAGCCTTTGTCTTCTGGTGTTGTATCTGGTAATTTAGCACGTGAATCTTCAGCTAATTTGAGAAGCTTCTCAAGAGAGGATGTGATTGTCTTGTTATGACCATCTTGTTCTTGCATGAAATTGTCCAACTTGTGCTTCACATCTTCTAACTCCTCAAATGAAGCATATAGCTAGGGAACATACTTGTCATTACTTGTATTCACCATGTTGACTTGCAAATCCAGTTTGAGCACTGCTCTCCCCAGTAAGATTTGCAAGCAATTTCTACCGCCGCTGGAGACAAGGAATCAATCGAGGATTTTTACAGAGGAACAAGTCTTGCAACCCAAATTGATGATGTCTCCCTTCAGCTCCAAAACAACTTCACCGATTGCAGCACTGGGAATTTTTCACGGAGACACGTGCTCCACAACCTTAGTTGTGATTCGATGAAGCACACAATTGTTGGGGAAGTTTTGGGTGATTTCCACAGGTCTGGGTGGGTGGGTGGGGTTTGACATAGGTGAGCTGCAATCTACACGCACCAAACCGATCGGGCTGTGGAAGCGAAGGAGAAAAAATTTCCCCTGCTGAGGATGAATCACTCTGAGTACCAATTGACAAGATCAGGGAGATCCTGAAGGGAAAAGCACTAGGATTCAAAGAAACGTTGCAAAACAAGAGAGAAATCGCTGGGAAAGGAGAACTTCCATTACTGACGAAGAAGAAGATTACAGCAGAGTTCAGAGTCGCCGGCGGCCATGGAGGCGGCAGCGCTAGGAAGAACTACTACTACTATGGTTTTTACCCGATATCAATCCATCTTAGTTCTATTACAGCAGTGGACTCAGTCATTAATCATAAGTAAATTAATTAACATCTAATATTGTTTAGTGTTCGGCAAAGCTAGTTTAAAAGAGGTTTTGCTCGCCATCTCGCTGACAACAGTAGATCGCCAGATGGACGGTTGTGGTGACTCGTGAGTCCAGACTCTGCTTCCTCTGCTTCTGTCGGTGACTACTTCAGGCTCCCTCATCCTGGCACGAAGTCAACATGAACGAAACATATATGTTACACTAATTGTGGATCTGGTATCACTCAGCATATACTCCCTCCATCCCAAAATAAATGCAATTCTAGCATTTAAATTTTGTCCCACAAAGAATGCAACTTTGACTAGCTAATCACAAAAGACAAGAGCCTCTGGAAGTTTCTTGCACAAAAGACAAGCCAATACCCAGATCTTTCTCATAAAAGACAAGGGGTAATTTGGTCATTTTCACCCACATTGGTTTGCGTACTTGGTCATAGAATTGCATTCATTTTGGGATGGAGGGAGTAGATGTGAGCAGAGGATTTGCACTTGGGTTGGATGCACCGAATGTTCAAGAGCTGCAGCTGCAGCTGCCCTCTTTAGGCGACAACTACGTGGATCGTGTCTCTGCCTGTTTCGAGTTCATCACTTTTCCAATGCTCAATCGCCTCTTCATCCGAGTAAAGCTCTGAATCATTCCCACTTTGATTGGTTTCTTGACTCCAAATCGTGTATTATTTACGCAGTAGTTGAGCCTATTCTGCTGAAACTGCAGCTCCTCGGCAGACCCGCAGACGCCGGCGGCGCCACGGCATCGCCGGCGGCCAGTGAGGACGAGCCCGATATCGTCTCTAACGTGGACATCGTCCTTTTTTGACAAGATACACTTGACACTCGTCAAGGTGGTGAATATCCGCGGGACAAGGTGCGAGCTGCGGCTGCTCAGGTTTCTCGTGAACAGGGCTCCTGCACTTGAGCAACTGGTGTTGGTCACCGCGGGAGAAGAGGGTGGACTAGGAGGTGAGGAAACGAAGGCCATCCAGATGCGGGTGTCGGCGATGCGGACGGCGTCGCCGAAGGTTCGCGTCACCGTGTGCCGACCGGGAGAAGACGACAGTCGGAATGCCGACTACACGAAGCTGGCCCGACCGGCCGTCCGGGGCCCTCGTCGGGTACTCTCGCGTAGGGATGAAAACAGTCGAAAAAAGGTCGAACACGGAATCATAAAGGTAGAAAAACGGTCGGAACGGAACGGGATTTTTGTACATTTATGAAAGTAAACTAATACAAAATAATGAAGAATGACATTAAAATTAATTGAATCTGACAACTCCTTATAATTCGGTAAAAACGGAAACAAAAGCATAATGTAGAAAAACTGTCGCAACCGAAGAAAACTGACCGTTTTCCATGTACTCTCGGGTGGCCCGAGGCGGCGAGCCGGCGACCCCTTCCCTACGACCCTATCGCCCCCTCCCTCCTTCCTGTCCAGCCTGGGTGCTTCCGAACTGGAATTCTGAAACCCGAAACAAAATTTGTTCCTTATTCGGTGCCTTCCACGCGGCGCCGCCTTTGCTTACCGAAGGAGGCGAGATTCGTTTCGGAATCTAATCGCAGCGGAGAGAAGAGCGCATCCGATACGAACAAGAAAATCCTGCGGCTTCGTCTAGAACGAAGGAGATTCCTCGTAAATAAAAGCAGAAGATTGGTCGTTGATGTTGCCGCTGCGTCGTCGACCATCTCGTTATCGTCCAGGCAGGAGGTTCGATCCGTACTCCCTAGCTCGCCTCCGATACCCAGTCCCATAGCCATGGCATTGGCCGACGACGGAGGACGCTGGTGCCCGTCATCAAGCTCGCCCCCCTCCGTTAAACGCCGGCGCTTCCCCGACGACGTCCGGTCTGACGCCTCCCCAAAGCGCGGCAAGCGCCACCACCGCCGCTACGCCGACTCTCCGATTGACGCGGCCGGCCACGACGAGGTAGAAGATGGTAAGGTACTCGTCGGTTCTGCTTCATTTGCCATGGATGCCGATCCTGATTCCACAAATTGCCGGGAAAGGTATAGGGATTTAATTAGGTCCAGGGGAACTCGTAGGCACACAGAGAGAAGCAGCACTCGTAGCAGATCGCACCGAAGTGGTAGTTCAAGGCACGATCAGGACCGTCAGAGGAGTAGAAACTCTGATAACGATGATCGGCATGGAAGGTTTGACGACATTGCACCTGAAGTGCGCGACAGAGTTAGGGGCAGTACTGGCCACAGGGAATCTGCAAGCACAAAATTCAGAGAATCTGGTGGGTACAAGGAGGTACCAAGATCAGAGGAAAGGGGTAGAGATGTTGGTCACAAAAGTGAGAGTTCTGAAGAAATGAAGGAAAATTCTTGCAAGGAGGAAGATAAAAAGGAGTGCCAACAGGAAAATATTCAACAGAAGATGACAGTTCAGGTGCTCGCTGTGAAAGATGAGGAAGAAAGCCGGAGGACAGAAGCTGTCATGCCCAAGTCTAATGATCAGCAACAAGTGCTGAAGAAGGAGCAGGTGGAATGCGTACTATGTACCAATGTTACAGAGTACAAAACAGAACATCCGAAAGGTGATCGCAGCTCTATGACCAACGCGGGAAAGCCTCCAGCTCGCATTGAGATTATAGTTAACACGAGAGCACTTGCTAACAAGAGTGACAGGCCAACAGTTAAGAATCTTAAGATTCATACGGTTGTTGCAGATTTGCAGACGGAGCCAAATGAGAGACCATATTCTGGAATTCAAAATTCTGTAAAGGAGAGCACGAGAGCACTTGCTAACAAGAGTGAGAGGCCAACAGTTAAGAATCTTAAGATCCATACAGTTGTTGCAGATTTGCAGAGGGAGCCAAATGAGAGACCACATTCTGGAATTCAAAATTTTGTAAAGGAGGATTTGCAGACGGAGACAAATGTTCATCCTGACAACTGGGATGATGCAGATGGGTACTACGCTTACCGTTTAGGAGAGTTGCTCGGAGGCCGTTATGAGATCACAGCACTGCTTGGGAAGGGTGTGTTCTCAAGAGTCGTGCGGGCAAAGGATCTTGTAGCTGGGAAAGGTGATCCTGAGAAAGTTGCAATTAAAATTATTCGCAGCAATAGTACAATGTACAAGGCTGGTAAGCAAGAGGTTGAAATATTGGAAAAATTGACAAGCTCAGACCGCGAAGACAGGCGGCATTGCGTGCGGTTTATCTCCAATTTCAGGTACCGGAACCATCTTTGCTTAGTTCTTGAATCCCTTCATATGAATCTTCGCGAGGTGTTAAAGAAATTTGGTCGTAATATTGGGCTTAAACTGACTGTGGTGAGGATATATGCAAAGCAGATTTTCATTGCCCTGAAGCACTTGAAGGATTGCCAAGTTTTGCACTGCGATATAAAACCAGAAAACATTTTGGTGAACGAGGCTAAGAACGTGCTGAAGCTTTGTGATTTTGGCAACGCTATGTTTGCTGGAAAGAACGAGGTTACACCTTATCTTGTCAGTCGTTTCTACCGGGCACCAGAGATTATTCTTGGGTTGCCCTATGACCACCCGTTGGACATGTGGTCAGTTGGTTGCTGTCTGTATGAGCTCTGCACAGGACAAGTGTTATTCCCAGGAAAATCAAACAATCATATGCTTCGGCTTCATATGGAGTTGAAGGGCTGCTTCCCTAGGAAGATGCTTCGCAAGGGTGCCTTTACAATGGCACACTTCAACCGAGATCTGAATTTTCAAGCCACTGACAAGGATACTGGGATGAACAATGGCGTGCCAAGGTTAATGTTTAACATTAAACCAAAGGGTATTGGTTCTTATATTTCAAACGTGCCTGGAGAGGATCCAAAAACTGTATCCAGTTTTAAAGACCTTCTGGATAAAATATTTTTCTTGGAACCAGCGAAAAGGTTAACCGTAGAACAAGCACTTCTCCATCCTTTTATCACTGGAAAGTGAAAAATCAGATGTTGTATTCCTCTTGATGCGGACATTTGAATTTACAGTCCTGTAAATACAATTTCCGTTTCTTTTGTCCCCCGCTTCGGCCTTCTGCGGTAGCAGAGGTTGTGCTGCCCCTGCCCGCCCCTTCTCTGGTGCCGTCACTGGTCAGGTCTTTGCCCGACGACCCCATGCTCCTTGAAGCTGGTCTTCTAGTCGCTCCGCGTGGCGTCCGCACTCCCGTCTCGACGTGTACGGTGCTGTTGACGACCGTCTTCGACAGGATCCACTCCCCCTCCTTCCTCCACCCTATCCAGTGCATCACATCGTTACGGTGGATCCCTCTCCTGTGGTCAGGTCGCCCCCGCGCTCCTCCCCTTCGCCTCGTGCTCCACCCACCTCCCTTCTTGGTGCAGTCCCCTACGGCGGCCAGGTCGCCCTCCTCTTCCCTCATGTTGCCCCCGCACTCCTCCCCCTGCCGCGTGCTCCACCCGCCTCCCCTCTTAGCGAGGAGTCTCCTACGACGGCAGCACTGACACGCCCGGCTTCGGCCCGCTCTCCGCCCGGTGCGACCACCATACCCGCAGCGACTATGGAGCCCCCACGGTCGGACCTGGCTTCGCTTGTGGCCGACTTCTGTGCTTCTGTGCAGAGGCCCCCCTCTCCTCCGGTGTTGTGCGCCCCTTGTTGTCGTCGTGACAAGGGTGACTTGTCAATGGGAACCCTACATCGTAGAAGTTGCATCACCGCAGCTTCTAAGGATGTGTTTGGTTCTCATCTCCGTTTCGTGGCCTGCATCCGCATGTGCGGGTTCGGCGGGCCGGGAGCCGGGGAGCATGCAATGAGGCGTAGTTTGGTCTCCGGCACTTGCGAGCCGAGGTTGTAGGGAGCCGGTGATTGGTTGCCCGGATGTACATGCGGATGCAAGGAAATCATGCAACAAATCTTGTTTGGTTGCTCGAATAAAAAGAAGTACAGTCACCACTTGCATAGAATGGTGAGGTTACCACATACATGCTGCAAACAGCAGACTCTCAAGTTATTCTCCTTACAAACAAATTATGAGCTTTGTCAAATAACACATGTCCTAATTAACAGTTGAAATAGCAATTAATCAAGCTTATTACAATATGTTGGAATAACATTCAGTTTACACTAGAACAGATCAGTTCAAAAACAATTCAGGTTACACAAGAGCTTGTTTAGCCCTCCCAGCTTCAGAGATGGCTGCATCCTTGGTTTTACTAGGTCTTCATCAATTGATCACTAGGAAGAGGATGATCGGGTCTTCATCAAACACGAAACTGTTGCATCCTTGGTTTTACCAGCAGAGCTATGGCTGCTGTTAGATCTTTAGCATGCACAAACAGTTAGAAGTAACAAGCACTTGTGAGAAATAAAATAACGGGTTGCATAAGAACCAATGTGTAGATCTCTCAAGTTAATGAGTTGTGCTCGGATATGGCCAAATCTCAAAACAGATTGCATAAGAACCAAAAGACACAAATATTTGGGTGGTCCCCAGATCATGCATGCAATATATCAGGTTAATCAAATAGGCTCATGAGTTGTGCTCAGATCATATATGTACAACAAGGGAAGTATGGACAAAATAGTGCTCAGATCATGCATATATGTTAACAAATACATCAACAATGGCAATGAGTTGTGCTCAGATCATTTGAGGCAAATAGAATGTAACATGGAACACAGATATGCTCAGATATGCATGCAATATCTCAATTGAATCATAACAGGCCTATGAGTTGTGCTCAGACACTCAACATTTCATCATATGAGGAAAACAGTAGGCAAACAAACTCACAATCAGATTTTGGAAATAGAACATAACAAGATAAAAATAAGAGGTGGTTCACAGATCATGAGTGCAATATCTCTGCACAGGCAGTTTAAAAGTCTTACATCATTGGCAAATAATGTGACTAGTCTCAACAACCATCACCACCTAGACCTAAATCACATGGCCAACCATGACCCAACTGTCCAAAATCATAGGAGCAAAGTGTTACATGCTCCGGTTAGCCGTAACTTTGCACAAAAGAGGCCGCACAAAAGTTGGAGGAAGCGAGGAAACCACAAAAGAGGCTTCACTCCTCAAAAGAGGGACTAGTCGGTTAACTGCGAGAAGAATCTCTTGGTAGTAGTGTTTGGCAAGCCATGTCCTAAGCCGAGAGGACACGGTGTGCATTAGTCATCTTCACAAAAGCATCACCTTGGGCCTTGTTGTCGGCCGGATGGGAGAAAGCAACAATCAAAGACTCATCACTAAACCCGGGCATGTACATCACGCCCCATAGAGTTACGGATTGAGCACCTCAACCTTGGTCTCACGAATAGCGACGAAGCAACATCCTTCACGGCATCGGTCATACTAGAGAAGATAGCATGATCCTCCTCGGAGAGGACGGACCTCTTCCTCTTCCTGGTCTCTTTTGGCTCAATGGTCACCTCCTTGGGCACATTAGCAAACATCTTGGCATGCTCCTTCATCCCCTTTCTTTGCCTTCTCCTCATCATATGGCTCACTCTTCACATCACTATCATAAAAGAGAGAAGGGCTGCCTAAAGCTTCATTAGAACCCATTGCATACTTGCCGGTTGCCAAACCATTCCCAAATATGGTTTCCATCTCTTTGTAGTTGACAATAGGAACATTGAGGAATTCGCATCCTTAGGGTGAGCCTAGGTTTATTTTTGCAAAATTAGTTAGGAAGTAGTGAGCAACAAATAAATAAGAAAGGAAGTAGTGAACACACAACACACCTTGATGTGACCTAGGTAGTGCTCATCATCTAGGCTAATCATGGACACATCTTCAACCCCTTTCGGGCACCACCGAGCTCCCTCGGTTTGACACTTTCGGCCACCGCCTGTCTCCACTTCCTCAAGTGATTATAGACACGAGTTCCGTTACCTCCAACCCACTAAACTCGGCCCGGTACTTTGCAACCTGGTTCAAATGCACCTCCTTAAAACCTTTGTCGGTTCTAACCCCGGTCTCAATGAGCCGGTACATGCGCCTCAGCACAAAGCTTGACATCGCACTTGTCCAGCGCATTGCTCCTCTATTGCGCTTCTCATTACCCTCCTGAGGTACAGACCCCATGGTGACCTCCTTAGCACCCTCACCCTCTAAGGTGATAACCTCAGAAGGCTCCTCCAAGTCAATTCTAGGCACCTGCTGAGCCATCTCCTAGTGGACCAGTCACAGTATGCCTCAGTTAACAATGCATGCTTTTATCATCATTGCACAAAAAAGAGGAGTAGAGAGGAGAAGGTATAGGAACAAGTTTCAGATATTATCCAAGTCATCACAGCACAACTCATTGCCTATTTCAGTTAACAATGCATGCTTTTATCATCATTGCACAAAAAAGAGGAGTAGAGAGGAGAAGGTATAGGAACAAGTTTCAGATATTATCCAAGTCATCACAGCACAACTCATTGCCTATTTCAGTTAACAATGCATGCTTTTATCATCATTGCACAAAAAAGAGGACAGCAGAATAATTGGCCTCAGCTACAATGAAACAAAACATCACAGCATAACTAGTTGGCCTCAACATATAGTTTTAAGCATCATTGCACATGTTCTTAGCCTCAGCAGAAATGAAGTAGGTGGGGAAAAATATAGTTTTAAGCATCATTGCACAAATCACTTGGCCTCAACAAGTCAAAGCGGGTAGGGAAAAAGATCATCATAGATCATCATTGCACAAAGTAATTAGTCCCAACATTAACATTCAAAGTACAACATGTGATACAGCTAGACATGATAGTGGCCCATATTGTTCCACATGGCATCGGCTATGGCATCCCTTCTTTGACCCCAAGCTACATTATCGGCTACTTCCTCGGCTGAAATATTTGATGGTGGGTTTGGTTCCCGTGTGGCAGGCATCGGGGAACAACTCATCTTCCCCATGACCCACAATCCGGTTGTGTAGAATGCGGCATGCAAGGACTAATTTAACTTGTGTCTTGTAGGGGTGGAAGGGCTTATTGTCAAGAATACGAAAACGGTTCTTTAAAACCCCAAAAGCCCTCTCATTGTGACTCTCAAGCTTGAATGCCTCAAATTGAACAACTCTTTCTTGTTAGTAGGATAATTCCTCCCACCATACTCTTTCAAATGATATCTAGTACCCGGTATGGCGGTAGAAACCCGGGCCGACAAGCATACCCAAGCATCCACTAGGTAGTATTTACCTATATAATTAATTAGGTAGGTAACAATTAGTTGTAGTAATTATGTTTAATCTCAACTATATAGTTGGCTTATAGGTACCTGGTGCAACCCTCAATCCATCATCCCGCTCTAGAGCATCGGCCAAAATAAGGGCATCATGTGCGAGACCCTTCCCATCCGGCTAGCACATAGGTAAACCTCAAATCAAAGTCAAGCTGCTTTGCAAGCACATTACGAGTAGGATAATTTTTCCTACCCCGAAATCTTTCGTTGAGATCTTTCTTGGCACCCTAGCATGAACATGGGTGCCATCTATTGCACCAATACAATCCTACGAAGTCAGCAAGACTCATGGTTTCAATTTGGGCTGAACTATAGCAAAAAAGAGGTGAACATTATGTTCATGTAATTACCTTCAAATATGGGTACCATCTTGGACTATTACTGATTTTAAGGGATGTCTGAGTTGATGGCAGCCTTATCATCTCCCCCCTGAGCTCTCCAACAGCATACAAAACCTCTCTAAAGTACCTACTAACTGTTTCCATGGACCTCCTAAAGTTTTGATGGATCACCCTAAATCTTTGATTATGCCCCACTACATGGAGAAACATTGCAACTTGTTCCTCCACAGAGCTATGTATAGTGTCCCTCAACAAGTTTCTCTCCCTAAATAGGTTACACAGATTGAAAAAGGGAGCTCTACGCATACGAAGCATGTTAATGCACTCAGTGTCATTGCAATTATAGATTTTGTTAAGGTTGGCTTGCCTTTCCAAGTCCATTGCACTCATTGGGGCATAACTAATCCCAGGCCGTGAACTACGTTCCATCCTCAACCTAGTCATCAGACATGCATAAACAGCAGACACAAAAGCAGCAGTTTGGATCACAAGCAACCTCCTCTGCTCAGCAGGATTCATCTAAAACATGACAAGTTCAAAGCACATGTTTCAGAGCAGGAACAAAACAAACTCAGAAATTCAAGTGCTATCACAGACCAAGATATGTGCTCAGAGATATCAAGTGCTGTCACAGGCCAAATACTTGGGCTCACATTCAGAAGAACATTTCATTGCAGGCAAGCATACATCAACAACTAAGAACATGTGCTCAGAAATATGAAGTGCTATCATAGGCCAAGAACTTGTGCACATTCAAAAGAACATTTCATTGCAGGTAAGCATACATCATCGACTAACAACATGTGCTCAGAATTAATTGTGTAGTACCAACTATCATCGGCCAACTAGTTGTGCTCAGTTTAAGATAACATTAAACATGAACCAAGCTATCATTTCCTGATATAATCATGTCCATCAAAACACAGTAAACCAGGTAGAGCATCATCGGCCATGCAAACAAAAAGGGGTGGGTTACACAGATGTTACCGTGCGAGCCTAGCACACACCGTCAACGCGAATCCTCAAGCAACCGGTCGGACCAAACCAAACCGGCAAGAACCTACGGATGCACACTTATTAGTACGAAATCATAGCATCAAAAACAAGAGATTTAGCCGGATCGAGGACATGGATGCATAGATCGAAAACCTAGAGGGGGAATACTTGCCTTTTCAACACCAACGGGATCAACCGGCACGGATCCGGCCACGAAAATCATACGGTACATAAGCACACAATCATACGGTACGGAAGAGGGAGGAAAGCAACGGATACGAGGCGGATTTCACTTCACCTTACAAAGAACGAGAGGGAAGAAAGCTCGGATGCGAGAGGAGGAACCTCGCGGTGGGTGAGTAAGAGAGGAAGAACCCTAGTGTCAGCAATCGATGAATCCGACTACAAATCGAGACAGATGAGAGGAAGGAGGACGAACGAGGACGAACCAGCACACCACTTACCGCAACGAGCAGATCTCGGCGACCAGGCAGCAAGAAACCGAGGAGGCGATGGGGACGAAGAGCGCGAGGAGGTGAGGATATAAGGAGGGAGGATGGCGCGAAATGGAGTGCGGTAACCCTAACTTTCCCGCGCACACCGCCTCATCTCCCGCCCCCGCACGCGCCGAGAAAAGTTTTCGCCCCCGCCATCACGCGACCTTGGAGCTCCGAGCCCGGCTCCCGGGGAAACGGAAGCTTCGAGCGTTTCTCCGGATGCGGCCCGGCGGGGAAGGAAAAGCATCGCGGGGCACGGGCCTGCCGGGGCGTGCGGGCGACCAAACGGCGCGTGCTCGCAGCCCACGGGCCCGGTTGGCCCATAAAACGTGAACCAATCGCGCCCTAAGGGTCGAGGCCCTAACCGAGTCACTGTGCGACAAGATTTGAGTTAAACATTGGGAATATAAATCATGAATAACTTTTAAGTCGTTGAGTTTGGAAAATGTGAAAACTACATGAATATATTTATCTTGCAAAATACTTTCATAAAAGTATACATATGTTAATTTTTAATAAATATTTTTATAAAAATAAGAAGTCGAAGTTGTACTTTGGAGACCGTGACCCTGTCCTAAACGACTTCATTTACCAAACCAGAGGGTGTGAATGGTCTTCTAATGATAGCTAATAGATGCGTCTTCTAATTTCTAGTCCACTTGTGTAATTAGTTTTATAATTAGATCATGTTTAGTGTACCCATAAATTTGATGTGACATTTTCAACAATTTTTGTCACCCAACTAATTACACAAGTTGAAAAATTTTGGAGATTGTTGTGGAATCCACTTTCAAGGTTTATTAGGAGTATTGAACGTAGACCAATTACAAAAATAATTACACGAATGGACTGGAAATTGCGAGACGAATTCATTAAGTCTAATTAGTCTGTCACTAAAGATCGACTACTGTAGCATAATATTGTTTAATCATGACATAATTAGACTCGTTAGATTCGTCTCGGAAATTAAGGTAAAGGTTATGAAATGAGTTTTGTCATTAATCCACATTTAATACTTCTAATTATTATCTAAAGATAATTGTTGAAATTTTTGGAAGGGTCAAACAAAACACTTCTTTCACGCAAGCAGCCGCCAAAATCCAAACTGGGCCTTGTTTAGATGTCAGAAAAATTTGCCTTTTCAACACACTGTATCAAAAGGTAAATTTCGGCTTTTTTGGTAAATATTGTCCTACCATGGCTTAACTAGACTCAAAAGATTCGTGTCGCAAAGGCCATCACAATCGTGTAATTAGTTTTTGATTTCATCTACATTTAGTATTCCGAACACATGTCTTTTGGCGTATTTAATGTGGTGGAGAGAGTCAAAAGGAGGATTCCTAGCAATCTAAACAAGGCCCAGTTTGGATTACATTTTCTTCCTTCCCGTGAAACTTGATGTGCAGCCTGTTCGTTCGGTTTATGAGCCACTAGCGAGCAATGACTTTTCTCTCGGAGACAAACCAACCACCAAAGAATCGGCCCAAGAAGATTTTCTCTCGAAACAAATCAAGACTAGCCCATCACCACCAGCCAAACGAACATCTTTGGACATTTTCAGCAATTTTTGTCACCCAACTAATTACACAAGGTGAAAAATTTTGGAGAATGTTTGTCACTTTCGTGAAACTTGATGTGACCGCCTTTTGTTCGTTCGACTTTCATCGCACCACAAACCGCCCAGCAAGAATCGGTCGGAAGATTTCTCTCGTAACAAATCAATCAAAGCCCATCGTATCACCACCACCAACGAAGACAGGCTGGACATTTTCAGCAATTTTTGTCACCCAACTAATTACACAAGGTGAAAAATTTTGGAGAATGTTTGTCACTTTCGTGTCGTGTGGTGTGGCTTTTCTTTATTACGTAGTTACGTCTCTGCTATCCAATCTTGCAACGCAAGGTGCCACAAGTGCAGCAATAAAAAACCAAAGCTGCGCGAATCCAACGACTTCCCGCAGCACATCAACCAACCGAACCCACGAATAATCAACAATGGAATCGCGCCGCACGAACAAGCGGCGAGTCATGGCGGCAGCGACGGCAGAGGACCGGCTGAGCGGCCTCCCCGACGACCTCCTCCACTCCATCCTCCGCGACCTCCCGCTGAAGCAAGCCGCCCGCACCAGCGCGCTCTCCCGGCGGTGGCAGTCCAGTGGCTGCGCGCGCTCGCCTCCTCTCGGGCCATCGACTTCACCGACCGCGACTTCGCCCGCGGCCAGCCGCAGGCGCGGGCCGCAGCCACGGTGAGCCGCTGCCTCCACCTCCACGCCGAGCACGGCCCGCTGCTCGAGTTGTTCCGTGTGGCGCTGCTCGTGTCCCCGACGGGGTCGGACGACGACGGCGCGTTCGGTCCGGGCGAAGTCACCGGGTGGGTCGCGGCCGCCGTGGCGAGGGGTGCCAGGGACGTGGAGGTGGACCTGACGCGGGGGCAGGAGGACCCGGCCGACAACGACGGCCACAGATACTCAGCGTTCGTGGTCGAGCTCCCCGGCGACTTGTTCCTGCCCAGGAACTCGCTGGAGCGGCTCGCTCTGGCGGCCGGTTCGGCCTCCACGTTATCCCGCCCGGCGCGGCCGGGTTCGCGGGCCTTCGCTCACTCTTCCTTCGCGACGCCGACGTCACCGACAAGGCAGTTCAGGCCATGGTCTCCAACTGCGGGGCGCTGGAGCTCCTCAGCCTGATGATGATGGTCCGACTAGGACGAAGTCAACATGTAAAGGTCGCTGATGATGATGGTCTGCTGCAGCCCCTGGGTCACACGGGGATTATTGATCATGCCTTCTTCTATGCGGACGATGGCGTTATCTTCCTGAAAGCAAATCAACAGGATCTTATTCTGACTAAGGGCTTGTTCGCCGGTGGGATTCAATCCGGTAGGAATAATAAATGTATGAAGAAAATTATGATAGGGACTCGGATTTATTCAGGATCAAAAATTAATTTACCAATCATGATAGGTAGAACAAGAGACCGTAGAGCCGGATTGGTTCCACACCTCTTGACTAGTGGATTGATTCCGAGCCTTTTGGTGTACCTATCATGAGCAAATTAGTTTTCGACCCAGAATAAATCCGGACCTCTTATAGTTACTATCATGATTTTCTTGTTGTATTTATCCATTCCGATTGGAATTGATCCCGTGGAAACGAATGAGGCCTAAGGCCATCTTGGATATTTTTGGCAAAGCTTCAAGACTGATTATCAACCAGCCAAAATGCTTGATTAACCTGATCCAGTGTGGGTTAGAAGACTCAGTAACACTGTTAAAATTTTTCGCTGACCGACTGCAGCCCTTCCCTTGCAAATACTTGGGGATCCCTCTTTCCACTATGAAGCTGAAGAAGGAGCATTTGCAGCCACTGATTGACAAGAGTCTGTGCTAACCTTCCAACTTGGAAGGCTGCACTCATGACTAGGGCTGGTCGTGCCGTTCTCGTGAAGACTAAGATGTCAGCTGTACCTGTCCACATGGCCATCGCGACTGCTAGTGCTATATCACCTTGGGCCATAAACATGATCGACAAAAGGCGTAGAGCTTTCTTGTGGAAAGGTACGGCTGCTGTTTCTGGAGGGCAGTGTCGACTGGCTTGGCCGAGAGTGTGCAGACCTACAGCTTTGGGCGGCTTGGGTTTTCCAAACTTGGAACTCATGGGATTGGCGCCGCGCCTACGATGGTTGTGGATGAAGCGAACAGAAATCGATAAACCCTGGTTGTCTCTTCCGGAACAGACTGACAAGTCACTAGCTGATATTTTCCGCTACTCAGTCGTCGTCCGGGTGGGAGATGGAGCCTCTACGCTCTTCTGGACTGACAGATGGCTAGATGGCTAATCCATTGCTGAGCTAGCCCCTTGCGTTGTTCAGTCTGTTGGTCCATGGGTTCAGAAGAAACGGACGGTTCGGGAGGCCATGGTTAACAGGAGTTGGGTCCGAGATATCAGAGGGGCGTTAACAGTGCAAGTGATCTTGGAATATCTAACTGTCTAGACCAAGTTGGAAAATGTAACGCTGGGAGTACAACCGGACCAAGTCATTTGGAGATGGACTCGAGATGGGCGTTTCTCGACGGCTTCTGCGTACAGACTGTTCTTTAGCGGACAATTCCCTATCCCAGGCGTTAAGCTTCTACACAAGACGAGGGCCCCGAGCAAATGCAAATTTTTCATCTGGTTAGTGCTACATGATAGGTGCTGGACTACGGCAAGGAGGCGACACCATCATCTGCAGGACGAAGACTGCTATGTTTTGTGCGACCAGGAGCATGAAACAATTACACATTTGCTGATAGGTTGCTCCTTCTCCAGGGATCTCTGGTTTTCTCTGTTTCGCAGGTGGGGCTGGGAGCACCGTACGCCGGCTGGTAATGAGTTAGGCCTACCAGACTGGTGGGCCTCGGGGAGAAGGAGAATGTCTAAACAAGGTAGGAAGGCATTTGACTCGATGGTAGTCCTGACCTGCTGGATGATTTGGCTTCAACAGAATGCGAGGACTTTCAACCGACAATTGTCGGTGCCAGAGTTGACAAATAAAATCCTAGAGGAAGTAGACACTTGGATTAGTGCAGGGTAACTCCCGGGTGCTGCTAGGCCAGCAGGCTGTAGGTCGCCAGTTCTTCCATGATGTAACTTAATTTCTTTTGTAAAGATCCCTCGGTCACCGCCTCTAATGTGGGAGCTGAACGGTCGCATTTCTCCTTCCTCTTAATGAAATACATGCCAAGGCACGGTCGCGAAAAAAACATGAGCGGAACTTATATGTTAGACTAATTGTGGATCTGGTATTACTCAACATATAGATGTGAGCAGAGGATTTGCTCTCGGGTTGGATGCCCCGAATGTTCAAGAGCTGCAACTGCTGCTGCCCTCTATAGGCGACGACGACGTTGATCATGTCTCTGCCTGTTTCGAGTTCATCACTTTTCCAATCCTCGATCGCCTCTTCATCCGAGTAAAGCTCTGAACCATTCCCACTTTGATTGGTTTCTTGACTCCAAATTGTGTATTATTTACGTAGTAGCTGAGCCTATTCTGCTGAAACTGCAGCTCCTAGGCGGACCTGCAGACATCGGCGGCGGCGCAACATCGCCGGCGACCGGTGAGGACGAGCCCGACATAATCCCTAATGTGGACATCGTCCTTGACCACCTGACGCTCGTCAAGGTGGTGAATATCCGAGGTACAAGGTGCGAGTTGCAGCTGCTCAGGTTCCTCATGAATAGGGCTCCTGCACTAGAGCAGCTGGTGTTGGTCACCGCGAGAGAAGATAGTGGTCTAGGAGGTGAGGAAATGAAGACCACCCATATGCAGGTGTCAGCGATGCGGACGACATCGCCGGAGGTTCGCGTCACCGTGTGCCGGCCGGGAGAAGACGACAGTCGGAACGCCAACCACACGAAGCTGTACCATGAGCATAATTTTTTTCTTTTTGCATAAAATGTGCCATGGGCAATAGTTTTTGAAATGTTAGAATATTATAATACAAAATTTTAAATAACATATTGAGTCTTATTTATTGCATGAATTCCAACTTATAGGTAAAATGAACTTCAAATTGGATATGGTTTAATATTTGAAACATCATTTTAAATTGCGTCCATCCCCATCCCTCCTACCTGCTCTGCACCATCCGTAGCGGGCCTAGTCCACCTGTGAGCTTGTTCAAATTTTTGAAGACATACATCTGGACCCAAATTATTTGAAAGATGAATATGAATTCCATATGTCATATGTTCTAGCCTAACAATTAGAGATGCTCAATGTACCAATTGGGCTGGCTGGATTGGTCTCTATGCCACAAGAATTGAAGCGGCCACAGTCATGTTGCAAAAGCGGTGACCCCACCGATGCCCAAGAGCCAGCCGTCCGTCCGTACGTCCGTCCCTTTGGGGGGCCCGAAGGACGACGCCGATGGACCACCGCTCAGCCGACCATCAGACACAGCAGATACCCCCAAAAGGCTGCACGCGCCGCACGTGATCGCATCGGATCAGCCCACGCACGCAACAACGCCGCCGCTCGCCGGCGGAGCCGATCAGCCGCGCGCTGCGCGCAGCAGAACGGGACTCGCGCCCGGCCGCACAAAAGTTGCGGCGGCGCCGCCCGCGCGCCCTGTGCAACTTGCCTAGACGACGAAAGCGACCGCACGGGCCACGGGCGTCGTCGTCGTCGCGGTGCGCTCCGGCGGCGGCGCGCGTCCGATCCTCCGGCCCTGGGAGAAAAGTAAAGATCCGCGCCAAGTACGTTGTCTAATCGATCGACCGACCGACCCAGCGACCCTGACCGCTCCAAGCCGCTGGCTAGGTGATCATGTGAGGTTGGCAAAGCCGTTCCGTACGTGCGCAACGTGTGTTGCAGCAGCAGCTCGAAGCTTGAATCGTGATCGATTCCCATAAGTAGGGTTAGGGTGAGTCACCCGACTTATGCTCACCCCACTTTAAGTTGGTCGCTTGTTTGGTTGTAGTGACTTATAAGTCGGTGGCCCACACGGGGGTGGTAGAGAAAAAAGTGGAAATAAATCACTTTAAGTATAAGTGGAGCTACTTATGCAACTTATAAGTTGGTTCACTTTTAAGTCAGGGCTGTTTGGTTTCATATGTGACTTATTTTGCACTTTTTGCACTTCAAGTCACCCTACTTATGGGAACCAAACGGGTCCTAATGAAACGTTAGGCTCCCTCCACCCCAATACTGTGGGATCACCGGTTCCCACGGTTAAAAAAAACCAACAGGTATACCGGTCAAACCGGCTGGTTCATTGAGGTTTCAAAAATTGAGCCATAGTTTGGGGTGAGAACCGCACCGGTTCGTGCATCGGGCCGGACCGGTTCCACCGGGAAGTTCCCACCGGTTTTGCGAAACACTGCCTCCCCACACACTGCCTCCCCAGACCGACGACAGCCGATTGGAGTAAAAGACCACGCGGCCAATCAGTGCCTGCTCGCGGCTCGTCGTCACCACGTCACGCCCGGTGGCACTGGCAGGCAAAAGGGGAGGGGTTGGGGCCGTGGGGGGCGCCCCCGAAAATACAAAAGAGACAATATGTTCCGGGTCATATCTATCAGCTCACCGTTCGCACTCGAATGGACGACATCGCGTCTTTCCCCTCCTCCGTCATTTGTTCCGTCTCCGTTTTTACCCCGTCCGCTTCGCCGTCCGTCATACCCTAGCGCAGTCTCTCTTCTTTGACGCTCACACCCCCATGGTCGCCGTAGGGACATTCTTTCTCCCTCGCGTGCTGCCACCTCCGACGCTCGCCGCCACCTCCAACGCTCGCCGCCACCTCCGACGCTCGCCGCCACCTCCGACGCTCGCCGGTAGAATGCCAACTATTTCAGATCTGCACTGCACTGTCCCGCTCTCATGGGTTCTGCTTCCTTGAATAGCTTACCGCACTGTCCTTCCCCTTCGCAGATCTGTTCTACGTCCCCTCCGCATATATTTCCCTCCGCCGCGCATCCTTCGTTCCTCAGATGTACTAGTTAATCCTTCTAATACTCTGCCGGTATCACTTCTCCAGCTGTCCGCTCGTTCCTCACAAGCATGCGCAGAGTTGGAGTAGTTGGAGGTTTTCCTCCTAGCGAAGTTGCCGAGGTTTGTTTTCTTATTTCTTTATGTTGTTTTTTATTATCCGTTTGTCTCTGTTAATTAGATGATTTTTTATTATGTTTAGTAGCAGCATATGTTTACCACCCCTGTTATTTTTTGCTGCCAATGTGCTATACGTTTTTGTGTCAAAGAAAGTATCTCTTTGGTCTACTGCCCTGTAGATGAGTAAATGCAAACCGTGTGTCTTCGATTCATTGGATTTGCAGTTATCACTAAAGAACGATTTCGTGACTTTTTTTTACTCAAGTAGTCTATGTAGAACTCATTTATTTGCTTTTTTATTAGTCCTGTGATCAGTATTATTTTTTATTTAAACACAGGGAAGCCGTATGGTTTTTCTAAAGTTCAGTATGTTTATCAAGAAAGCTGTAAAGGAAATCAACGGTCCTGATATGCATGTATGCACAACTGTAGCAGAAACAGGATTGAGAACTGTCCATGTCAGTTTTGATGCTTCTAAATTCCCACTTGAAATCAAGTGTGGAATTCCAGAAAACTACGTCTCATTTGCTGGAACAAGCCCTCATAGTGTTCCTAAGGCTGATCTGAATGCATCAAGGAAAGTTGCCGACTATCTCTTCTCAAAGTTTGGAGTTTGCTTCGCAGACTGTAGTTTCGAGAAGCTTCAGTTAGTAGAAAAAAAATATTTGAGGCGGAAGCTAGTATCAAGGAGACTTTCAACAACTTAAATAATATGTTGGGTAATTGGAAAGCATGTCTCGGTATTCTTGTTAATACACAAAAATCCATTTCCCATGTCGGCCACCCATTGCAACTCGCTGTTTCCGAAGAACTGCTTCATCTGAAGTCTGAGGTTGAGGCATGTCTTCATCATATCTCTGTTGAAATGAAGTCTGCTAACACTGAGCATGCACACTGCTCCACAGGTAGTACTAATAATTCCTCAGAGGTAACACTTCTTTATCTCTTGTTCTATATTAAGTAATAATTGCTTTTACCATGCAACCTCTCTGGCTATCTTTTCTTATATTGCTGCATATTGTTTTTTTGCTGTAGGATGTTGTAATCATCAAAATTAGTGAGAGGGGCATCCTTGATCAGATTCTTTTGTCTCTCGGTTTCAAAAACGCCAGTTTCAGTAACACTCTAAGTGGGAACATTCAGTTTACAGGCAGCTGCAAGATCAATGTCAATGACACTTGCACTTCGAGGACAACTGGTAAAACAACTATTAATGGTGATGTCAAAAAATCAGCATATGAAGCAGAGTGTAGTGCAGCTGCCAAAGCCATAGGCTTTCTAGAAACTGTTCTTTTTATCAAAGTTGTTGATTTGAACTACTTTAGGCTTCTAGATAAACAAGCATCCCTCAATTCTCTTCTCAAAGTTAAAACTAAATACGATGCCATCCAAAATTTTGTCATTAATGAGTGGAGGTCTATGATTGACCAAATTAAAGGAATTGTCAAGTCGAAGTTTGAAGCTTCTGAACCAGTCAACCTTGCTATTGATGAGGAAGAAAGGATTGAGAGTTATGAGATGATGAATGAAAGCGTTGGTGACATGAGTATGCTGTATGACTTATGTACGGTAGATTTATATCAGGATAGCTCCTGACTTGTGTATTTTTCTACCCTTCACGTAGCATAAACAATGAGATGGAAGACTTATCTATGACTTGTTTAGAATTGTGGCCATCAAGATGTTGATGTTAACTCTTATCATTTTTCGCTGTTACTTAATGGATTGCTTAGTTTTTATTATTTTTAGTTTATTGACTTCTGAGACGAGTATCCACTTGTATCCGATGACGCTCTTTTGCACAAGGCTCCTTTGTTCCACTTGTCTGCATTCAGTCTCTTCAGGTTCATTACTACTTGTGGATGAAATATGAAACTTGAAAGTGCATCTAGGCCCCTAAGTGGATTTTGGTGAATTGAATGACAAGGCGATTAAAGGACTAATGCTTTTGTCCAAGATCGTGAGCAGGTTTTCATTATATATTTATGAGCTACTTTTGAAGTATTTTAAATATGGATGTATTTTATGGCTCACATCTACAAAGATAAGTAAATGGTGCAAGACTTCATGAGTTTATTGAAAGAGAACAAGATGATGAGTATACATTTTATGGCGAAGATTTCTTTCTAGACGAGCGGAATTTTCTGTTGGGAAAGAGTTTCTTCGCCAACGACAGTCTTAGGCTGTTGGGAAGCGTTGGGCTGTTAGGCGAAACCGATTTCCTGTTGTGTTGTATAGCCTGGCTGCCATTTACTTACGAGCGACTCACCTTGGGCGGCTTTTGCTGGTCAAGTCAAGATGGATAATTACGGAACCGGATCCTCTCATGTTCTTGAGACTACCTCGAGAGAGCAGTAACTTGCTGCTAGCCACTCGTTCTACATCCAACGGTCATGACGAATAAACAAATGGTCCTAGCTGGTCACGAATGGGTAAAGGGCATCCGTGCACTAGAAAAAAACACATTTATCTTTTAAACCTAATTAAATTATAATTAGAAGATGTTTATTGTAGCACCATATTGTCAAATCATAGTCTAATTAGTCTCAATAGATGTGTTAATTTACCTAGAGTTATGAAATGAGTTTTATCATTAATCTATATTTAATATTTTTAATTATCATGAAAATATTGAATAGTTGAAACTACCGATCTAAACTAGGTCTAAGATAAACTTTTTTTTTTAAAAAAAATGCAAGTATCATTGCGAGTCGAATATTTGAACTCGAATTACCCATTTTTGTCACCAAACATAACCAAAACCACGACCGGTAGCGAGCGAAGCGCCTTCCTCGGCAGCGGTGCACGATGGTGAGCGAGGTGCGACACTCGACGACCGGGATGTCAAGAGGCTGAGTCGCGACATATAGAAGAATTGTGGGCAGTGGCAAGATGCTCACACCCCAAAACAGCTACTCCATCCGTCTAGAATATAGTTACATTTAAACAATGTAAAAAGTTAAAATTTATCAATTTGATCACGAATAACGGAATAATCATAGAGACTAATAACATAAAAATGATGTTAGTAAATTTATTGTGCTATCACAAGTGATCTTTTTTTCTAAAGTAAAGTGTTAAATAAAAAAAAGTAATATACAAAATATTTGATTTTGAAAAAAAAAACTAAGTGTACGGAGTTTTTTTGTTGAACAGAAGCACTTTACCTCCCGTGGTAAGCTTGGGCTATTGTTTACGAACTGTATGGATGCCGATTGATTATGACCAAGTCCTTGTTTCTAGTGTTAGCCGTTGGATGCCGATTGAATGATTGATAACAAGCTACGTCTGTCTGAGGTAGTTGAGAGAACTTCAGAGGATCCCGATCCATATTTGCTGGTAAAGGCCGCTAATTTAATTTGCTTGCCCCACACTCTAGTGTACTTGGTTAAGGGGGGCTTCTATATGACTTCCGGAAAATGGATAAGGCTATGATATTCCGGCCCACCAAGGTTAATCTAAATGATCCTTTTTATTTTGCCATCGTACTTCATGACTATTAAATTAGAAATGTTCCAACATTTTAAAAAAATGTTGCAATATTTTTTTCAGCATTTCTAATATTTTTTCGTCAATATTTTACAAAATGTTCCAACATTTTTTTTAGTCAACATTTTTACGGAGGCTTCTTCCAACATTTTTAAGAAATGTTCCAACATTTTTACGAAATGTTGGTTTTTAGATCAACTATTTTTGTCAACATTTTAAAAATGTTGCAACATTTTTAGTCTTGGACAGCATTTTTTCTCCGAATTTTTTAGACTTCTTCCAATATTTTTCAGAAATATTACAACATTTTTAGGAAATGTTGGTTTCGTTAACTATTTTTTGTCAATTTGCAAAATGTTGCAACAATTTTTAGAAATATTGGGAAAATCAACAATTTTCCATGGGAGTTGGCACGGCGGTGGCCGGCGAGCTCCGGCGTGGGCGGAGTGGGGCGCCTGCGAGGTGCGCGGGCACCGCCCGGGAGGCCATGGCGGCATAGAGCTCGACGCGCGGCGCCGCGAGCGGCGGTGCTGCGAGCTCGGCCGCGGGGCCGGCCCGGCGGGAGGAGGGTGCGGGGGAGCCCCACGGGGCTGCACGCGGAGCCCGCACGGGGTGGTGGTGTGGGTTCACGGGGAAGAGAAGGTGGGGAGAGAGACTTCGCGTACTCCCCGTAGTAGGTTGCCGATCTAAAACACCGACAGAGTAGTCGACGTCCGTGTGCGTCGCCATGGCGGCCCGGGCCCGGTGGTGGTGCCCAAGCGGACGCCATGGGTGGCCACCTCATCAACGCGGTGCTCCACCGCAGCAAGGCGCTCCGCCGATGTGTCCCCGCGGGCGTTCACCTTATCGGCCAGCTGCTCCACCAGCATCTTTAGCTGGTTGAGCTCGGCGTCGCGGGCTGCAAGGTACAAGAAAAAAGGGGGTTAGCATCAAAGGCCGGATTAAGTCAAGAATTGATTTCAGAGCTGTACCGTCGATAGTCTCCAGCAGCTGCTTGCGCTGGTCCTCCCACTCCGACTCGGCTATGCCCGCCTTTTTGGAGACGTCCTCCAGCTCGTGCTGGGCCGTCTCCAGTTCCGCCTTGAAGTGGAGAGCGTCGAGTTCCCCGTACGGCACGGGGGAGTGGCCGTCAGACTCCGAGGAGTCGTCTGGAAGGGGCTGACCGGTCGGTGCAGGAGACGGATTCCACTGAATCAACCTGAAAAAGGGATGATCGTCAAACGAAAGAAGATCAAATATGAATCAAGGAAGAGGGATTGACGATCATTGCCTCCGACACGCATTGGCGCTACTCCCCTCCGCCTCATCAGAGGTGCGGCGTCGGTTGAGGCGGCGCACCATGCTGCTCTGGGATGCGCACTGTTTGGAAAGGAGAAGAGTCGAGATTGGCAAAGATTCGAGAGCTAAAGGCTTGGTGGAGAGCTAGGGGCACCTACGGTTTCATTTATAGGCCTGGCAAGACAGATCGTGGCCTCAAGTCATGGCTCTGGATCGTGGCGCATTTCCCAAGAAAATCGGAAGGTGAAAAGGTTTCCTTGACCAGTCCGCCATTAGGTCGCTTAGAGTTCTAGGCTGAGTCATGTTCAGTTGACTGGCTCGGCTAAGAGGAGTCAAAGTGCCATTCGGGTGTTGGCATTTCTTTGCCGAATGGGTCGTTCAGCATTACATTTAAGGTTGCGCAGAAGAAAAAGGAAATAAAATTGCAAGAACAGATATCACAAGAGCGACCAATTCGGTTATACATCAATTGAAGCATCTAAATGTTCAACTATTTCGCAATTACACTACGGACATTTGATGTTGCTTGGCGAAAATTGTCCAACCGCTCCTGATAATCTTTCTGGGCACTAGACAAGGTGGTAAGTTCTGCATCGCATTGTTTCACCTTGGCTATAGCCGATTTTGCTTCCTCTTGGGTCTTCTCTATCAATCCAGGGAGCTCGGCTATTTTCTTGTTATCGGCCTCTATCTCAGCTGACATGCTTCTCAGTTCTGCCTCCAAAGCGGTTTTCCTGGCAATTTTTAAATCACGAGAAGCTTGCAGAGTGGCCAATGTATCTTTATGGCTCTCGGTCTGAGATTGTGCCCCTTTCATGGCTTGTTCGGCACTGGCTCTCTTCTTTTCAACAGTCGGGCGGGAGCGCACCTTCCTCAAAGCTTGCCTTATGGGCACGTAGTGAATTTCCAGGCCACAGATAGATGCAAGAGAAGCACTGATGTCCTCAGGGAGTTCTTGGCTAATAGGTTCGAGCATTTCTTCAAAGTGATCGAGATCCTTGAACTGATCTCGTGCATCTTTTTCCAGCCAGGCAAAGATCTCCTTGAGCTTGTCTAATACTTCCTCTGATGGGGTTTGATGCACTTCTTCCCTTGCCTCGGCAACTGGATTGTTCCCCATAAACAGACTTGATGATGATGGGGCCTGATCCTAGGAAAGCAGTATTCCCGAGTCAGGAGTGCTGAAAGTTAAGGTAGCAGAGTTAAGTGCAAATGAGTACCTCATGTCTGATTTCTTGAGCTGGGGTAGGATTTTGTTCAGAGGCAACCACTGGTGAAGGAGGTGTTCCAGGCAGAGCTGAAGCTTCTATGTGAGAAGGCGCTGATGCAGTTGCTGGCAACTCAGGAGCTTCTGGCTGAAGAGGAGACGGGTTCACCTCTGCTGGGGTTGATGTCTCTGCATGAACAGTAGGTGATTGGGCCCTTGGAGGACTTGATGGTTCTGGTTGGATTGGGAAACTCATCTCTGGAGAGTTTATTGCTTCGTTTGAACGGGGGGTGATTGAGTCCCCGATGATGATGAGATTTCCACCGGGACGGGTAACTCAACCCACGGGTGGACTTGCTTGTTGAGACACCGGGACGTCCACAAGGCCGTTCTTCCATTGTTTCTTACGCAAGTGCCAAATTAAAAGATAAATGCCGGTGTTCATCCTCAAGAAAGAGGACAAGTGAAGGTCATACCGTCGATGGGCCGTCGGTGTTTTAGCACGGCAACCTACTACGGGGAGTACCCGAAGTAGATGAATGTGACTCGCCGAGATCGGTAACTCGAAGGAAGAGACACGTGGCACACAATTTAGACAAAGTTCGGGCCGCGAGGTGCGTAATACCCTACGTCCTGTATGATGCGTAGCTCTGGGTTGATAGGGCACGATTACAAGATGGTGCAATAGTGCGCCGTGGGTTGTAGGGGGATTGAGATTGGATGCTAGAGATCGGTCCCTGCCTCGCCTTATATAGTCCGGGAGGCAGGGTTACAAGTCGGAGTAGGGAGAGAGTACTAGTCGAGTACGTCTAGGAGTCTTCCATACAGTGCGGGACATGTACAGCTTCCTAACCGAGTACTTCTCCTCCGTAGTCCTTGTGCTCCACACCTTCAGGTGCCGTGTAGCGCAAACCGGGTAGTCCCAGGGGCCCACCGAGTAGTCGGTCCTGGTACCCACCGAGGTAGTGGGCCCAGGGAGGTCCATACGACAAGCCCCCGAGTACTTTGTAGTCGAGAAGGATAGCTTCCAGTAGTCTTGACGGCCTTAACGAGTAGTCCTCAAGCGTCCCTGAGTGCTACAAGTCAAAAGTCCTCAAGAGTAGTCGAAGCATCCCGAGGCTGGAATGTACTCCAGCTGATGTTTGAGCAATCTTAAAGTCTTCTCGAGTAGTCCCAAGCGTCCTTGAAATCTGCCTTCGAAGGTCTTCAAGAAATGCCTGTCTTGTCTTGAAGCCGAAGCCATCGTGGAGATGCGATTTACAGAACCGCAATCCACATGGAGTAGCCACCGAGCCTCAAGCCGCGGGCTCTGGCTGAGGGTCCATCCGAAGTCTTGGCAAGAAAATCCCGAAAAATCCGGAGAGAAAAAACCGAAGGACACGTGGCACGGAGCCCCCGAGCCTTGAGTCGAGTACTTCCTCTCGAATTGAAGGGTCTTCTTGGAGAATGTGTCCTGAGATGCTCTTGAGACTAGCCGCGTCCCAGGTAGTCGAGTAGAAGTAGCCGAGCCCCCGAAGTGAGACGCGTCGACTAGTAGAATGCGAAGAGTCACGCGCAGACGCTGAGTCAGCCGCGCGTGGACTTATCCAACCGCCCGTTGCGGAGGCGATTTGGCTTATAAATAGAAGCCGAAACCCTTAGGGTTTTCACCCCAAGTGAGCCGCAGTCATTTCCGTTTTAATCTTGAAGTAGATCCACTCCAGCGCCTGCTGCCGCCGTAGTAGATCCGAGCGCATCGCCGCCCGAAGGATTTAGGGTAGCCCCCGAGCGGATGCGAGTGAAGACTCCTTGTACTTGGAGGATGAAGCCGTCGCCGTCGAAGACGTCCAAGGCCGGCGGGAAGAAGAGGAGCCGTGCAGAGGCCGCCGCGGCCGCCACGGATGCGGCGCCGCCCATGTCTCCACCGCGCGCTGATCCGAGCCGCGAGTGGAAAAAGTCGAAGGTCAAGACGGAGGACCTGCTGACCCTGTTGAACAGCGGGTTCATCAGGGAGAAAGAAGTCGACATGTGGAGATCCGCCCGCAGAGATCCGTATCCGATGGAGAAGGCGGAGGACGAGATCCCGATGTTCTCGCCCTTCGTGGAGCGCGGGCTTGCGCTCCCGGAAGTGACTTCTTCAAGGGGCTGCTCGGGTACTACGGCGTCGAGTACCTCAATTTGAACCCCAACGGCATCTTCCACACGTCGGTCTTCGTCCACTTCTGTGAGGCCTTCCTTGGAATCAAGCCGCACTGGGTGCTCTTCCGGAAGTTCTTCCGCGTGAAGCCGCAGCCCAGTGCTTCCAACCCCAGAGTAGTCGGGGGAGCCGGGATCCAGCTGAGGGAGGACGCCGCGGTACCCGCATGCACGGCGTACAAGCTCGTGGACTCCAACACGGACTGGAAGACGCGGTGGTTCTACATCACCAACCACCACCCAGGCCTGCCGAAGCCGAGCGGACGGCGGCCCGGTGCATCGGGGAGTGGTGGAACACAGAGCCCACCATGCAGAGGGGGATCCGGGCCTCCCGAGCCGCTAGCGTGCATCCGGTGCTCAGAGAGGCTGGACTGAGGGCCGAGCACGTGGCCTTCAGTTTCATGAAGCGTCGGATCCAGCCGCTGATGGCGAGGGATACGTTGGGCTTCGAGTACACCGGCGACGACGACACGTCGCGGATGCCGGGGGGCGAGCTGGACGACAACGACATCATCGAGAGGTTGTCGCGCATCTTCAAGGACATGCCGGAGTACACGGCGTGCCCTGTCGAGGAGTACTCCGCCGCGCGCCCGCCCAACGAGGTGAGTAGCCGTACCCCCCTCGTCGAGTAGTAGGCACTTGTAGCAGAGTTGCTGACGCCTTGTGTCTTTTGCGCAGGATGATGTGAAGCGGTTTGTCTCCGAGCCGCAGCCACCGCCGAGCGGGATCGAGATCCCGGCGGAGGGGAAGGTGAAGGAGCGCCGTGAAGTCGGTGAAGGCGACGATCCCGTCATCGTGGAGGATACCTCCGATGACGAAGAAGACGAAGAGACGCGCAGACCGCTTCCACCAGGCGGTCGAGGTTTAGCCGTCCGGCTTGCCTCACGTGCCACTCATCCAAGACCCTCCGGCTAGCCTGGAGGCTAGCCTTGCTGCGCCGCCGCGGAAGCCGCGCAACCCCGCCAAGAAACGGGTGGCGAAGAAGATGAAGGTCTCAGAGACCACGCCTCCGGAGGTAAGTTATCCTGAACAGAGTAGTCGAGTACCCAGTGATCGAGTACGGTGCTGACGAGTAGTCGTCCTTGTGTGCAGGAGGTGCCGCCAACGGAGCCCGTCGAAGAGGGCGACGAAGGCGTGTGGGACCCGGTGGGGGAACCGGCTGGAAACCGAAGTCCAGCCCCCACTGTCGAAGATCTTCTGGCGCAGCTGGAGCGCCGCCCCTCGCTCCGGTGGAGAGCGAGTACCCGCGGCCGCCGCCGTTGGAGAGATGGAAGCCGCGCGGGGACGCGAGAGACATCCGCGCCGGGCCGCCACCGGTGGAGGAGGCGATAGCCGAAGAGGCGGAAGAAGAGACGCCCGCCGAGGGTGGACTGGTTGACATCGCCAGCATCCTCGGTGCTCCGGCCGTGACTATCGTCCGGTCGACCTTGTAAGTACCACGTCTTCATGAGTAGTACTCGTTGCAGTAGTCGATGATTGCCTGACGATTTTCTGTGTACATTTGTGCAGAAAATCCACAGATCTGAGCTGGGACGGGGAGGAGCCCGCGACAGCGAAGGTAGGAGAGGCCGTGCCACCCGTCGACGAGCCCGCTCCCGAGGCCCAAGCCGCGACCGAGCCCCCGGCTGCCGAAGCACCGCTGCCAGAGGCGGCCATAGTTGAAGGTAAGTAGGGGGATTGACCCGTTGGCTTGGATGGTTGAGTCCGCAGCCCCCAGAGTGCGTTGGGTAGTTCCTTGATCCACTTGCCCCCTTTAGAATTGGCAGCGTCATGTAGCCGTTTCTTGAGGGCGTCGAGCACCATCCCATTGGCGCGCTCGACTTGTCCGTTGGCCCGTGGATGGGCGACTGAGACGTATCCGACGTCGATCCCGTCGTCCTCGCGGTACTCCCGCAACCGGTGGTTGTTGAAGTTGGACCCCGTGTCCGTGATGATGCGGTGGGGTAGCCCATAGCGGTGTACGAGTTCATCCGGGAAGTCGAGTACTCGTCGGCCCTTGGGGCATGTGGACCGGCTTGACCTCGATCCACTTGGTGAACTTGTCAATGGCCACCGGCACTCGTTGAATCCTCCCCGGCGCGGTTGGCGGTGGCCCAATCATGTCGAGCCCCCGGCGAGGCAAAGGGCCAGGTCGGCGGTATGGTGACTAGCTTGTAGGCTGGGACGTGCTGCTGCTTGGCGAAGAATTGACACCCTTGGCACCTTCTGACGAGTTCTTCGGCATCGCTCAGGGCTGTGGGCCAGTAGAAAGCTCGCCGGAAGGCCTTGCTGACCAACGTACGTGAAGACGCGTGGTTGCCGCAGACGCCTTTGTGAATCTCCTCCAAGATGTCCTTGCCTTCTTCACGAGGGACGCACTTCATGAGTACTCCAGAAGATGCGCCCCGCTTGTAAAGCTTGTTGCCGACGAGGACGTAAGACTTGGCGCGGCGGACGAGTTGTTCGGCCGCGTTCTTGTCGGAGGGGACCTTCTGCTCGCTGAGGTAGTCGATGAAGGGTTGCCTCCAGTCCGCGTCGATCATCATGACCTCCTGCCCAACTGGTGGATGGGCTGGGGCAGTGGTCGGTGGCGCCGGCTCCGGGATGGATGGCGCGTGAAGCTCATGGACGAAGACGCCCGCGGGTACTTGGGCGCGGGTGGATCCGAGCTTCGAGAGGACGTCCGCCGCAACGTTGTTGTCGCGGACAATGTGGTGGAACTCGAGACCATAGAACTTGTTCTCGAGCTTGCGGACTTCTAGGCGAAGGCGTCCATATTCTCCTTGTTGCGGTCCCGAGGACTTGTTGACTTGGTTGATGACCACCGCGGAGTCGCCGTAGACTAGTAGCCGCTTGATGCCAAGTGAAGCCGCGAGGCGGAGCCCGTGCGGGGAGGGCTTCGTACTCGGCTTCATTGTTCGAGACCTTCCGGAAGATCCGCAGGACGTACTTGAGTTGTTCGCCCGTTGGAGAGATCGGGGAGTACCCCCGCGCCCGCGCCCTCGAGGTTGAGTGAGCCGTCAAAGTACATCACCCAATGCTGCGGTCGCACGGTGGGAGTAGGTAGGCCGGTTCTCCCGCCACTCGCCATGAAATCGACTAGTGCCTGTGACTTGATGGCGGTGCGTGGCTTGAAGTCGATGGTGAGGGCGCCGAGCTCGACGGCCCCACTTGGAGATTCTTCGGTGGCGTCCGGGTTCCTCAGAATGTCGCCGAGCGGGTAGTCGGTGACGACGGAAACCGAGTACTCCCGGAAGTAGTGTCGTAGCTTCCGCGAGGTGATGAGTAGAGCGTACGTGCTTCTCGCACGGGCCGGTAGCGAGCCTTGGACTCGATAGAACCTCGCCGACGAAGTAGACCGGGCGCCGGACCGGGGTAGGCGTGGCCGTCTTCCCCTGCCGCTCGACAACGATGGCAAGATGCGACCACGTGAGTAGTCGCAGCCTAGGTAGAGCAAGAGGCCGCTCGCCCTTGTAGGGAGCCGTGAGGACTGGCGGCTTTGACAGAAAGTCCTTGAGCTGGGCAAGGGCTTGATCCGCCTCCGGAGTCCACACGAACTTCTCGTGATGCTTGAGAAGTTTGAAGAAGGGGAGACCCCGTTTAGCCTCGAGATGAATCTGTTCAACGCCGCCATACACCCCGTCAGCTTCTGGACGTCCTTGATGCTCGTGGGAGCTTTCATGCTGGTGATGGCGGAGATCTTCTCGGGGTTGGCTTCAATGCCGCGCTGGCTGATGATGAAGCCGAGTAGTTTACCCGAAGGTACGCCGAAGACGCACTTGTTCGGGTTGAGCTTCCAGCGGTACTCGCGTAGTGAGGCGAAGGTCTCTTCAAGGTCGTTGATGAGGGTACTGGGGTCCCTGGTTTTGACAACCACGTCGTCCACGTAGGCCTCGACGTTCTTGTTGAGTTGCCGCTTGAAGCAGGCCTGGATGGCCCGTTGGTAGGTAGCGCCGGCGTTCTTCAACCCGAATGACATGGTCGTGTAGCAGTACGCGCCAAACGGGGTGATGAACGCGGTCTTCTCCTGGTCTTCTTCCTTGATTGCGATCCGGTGGTACCGGAATAGCGATCGAGGAAGCAGAGCAGTCGCGCCCCGCCGTGGAGTCGATGACTTGATCAATCCGCGGCAACCCGAAAGGGTCCTTGGGGCGTGCTTGTTGAGGTCGGTGTAGTCGACGCACATCCTCCACTCGTTCGAGTTCTTCTTGCGGACGAGGACGGGGTTGGCGAGCCACTCGAGATGGAAGACTTCTCGGATGAAGCCGCCGCGAGTAGCTTGGCGAGCTCCTTCTTGATGGCGTCCCGTCTGTCGTCGGCAAAACGTCGGAGGTGTTGTCGCTTGGGGGTGGCCTTTGGATCGACATTGAGGCAGTGCTCAATCAGCTCCCTGGGCACTCCTGGCATGTCCGCTGGCTTCCACGCGAAGATGTCGCGGTTAGCCCGAAGGAAGCTGATGAGCGCGTCTTCCTATTTGGGGTCGAGGCCGGCCCCGATGGTGGTGGTCTTGCTGGGGTCGCCTGTTCCGAGGTCGACCGCCTTGACGAGTACCTCCTCAGGTGGCTGAGGCTTATTGGCGTTGTCAGACTTCTCTGGGATGTCGAGTTCGCTTGTGGCAAGCTTCTTCGACGTGGCGTAGACCTCCATCATTGGGGTGGGTACTTGGTTTGTTGAAGCGATCACCACGGCCTCTGTATCGCAGTCGTGGGAGATCTTCAAGTCCCCCCCGGAGGGAGAGTACGCCGGCCGGACTTGGCATCTTGAGTACCAAGTAGGTGTAGTGGGGCACCGCCATGAACTTGGGATGGCCGGTCCGCCGAGGATGGCGTGGTAGGAAGTCTCGAAATCCGCAACCTCGAACTTGTTGTACTCGGTGCGGTAGTTATCCCGAGACGCCCCGAAGGTAGCGGCGTACCACTGAGCCCAGTGGGATAGCCGCGTTGCCTGGGACGATGCCGTAGAAGGGCATGCTGCTCTTATTGAGCATGGGGGTGACGTCGAGGTTCATCTTCTTCAAGGTCTTGGTGAAAAGGACGTTGAGCCCGCTTCCACCGTCGATGAGCACCTTGTTGAGCTTGGAACCCGCCACTGTTGGTTTCAGGACGAGAGGGAACCGTCCTGGCTCGGAGAAGCTAGTCCACTGGTCCGCGCGGGAGAAAGTGATGGGTACTTCTGACCACCTGAGAGGGGTCATGACCGCTGGCTCGATGGACATCACTTCACGACGGGTAGCCTTCGCTCCCGCCCTTTGGGCGTCCGCCGAAGAGGACGTTGACGGTCTTCTCGGGTTCCTGGAAGTCGTCGTTGTCGCCGTCCTTCTTCTTGCCCTTCTAATCGTGAGGGTGCGGTGGCTCCGCGTGTCCTTGAGTGCGTGCCCGAGCCGGTAGCACGCGCTCGGTAGTGTGATTGCCGTTCGGATGCCACGGGCACTTCTCCTTCAGCAGGTCCTTGAACCCGCCAGAGTTCTTCTTCGAGTTCCCCTTCGCAGGGCGCTGGATAGTCGCGACGGTGTTGTCTGGCTTGCGCTTGCGGTTGGGACCCGAGTAGTTGTTGTTGTTGTTGTTGTTGTTGTTGTTGCGGCCGCCTTGGTTTGCATTGCCGCGCCGCCGCCGCCCTGGTTCTGCTTGGTCTTGCCGCGGATGGCGTCGTACTTGGCGTTAGCCTTGTCCTCTTCGTCCGCCCAGGACGTGATCATGTCCTTGAGGTGGGGAATGGACTTGGGGCGGCGACGACCGAAGTCCTCGAAGGTGCGGCGATGGTAGAGGCCGTCCTGGAAGAGGTCGATGACCTCCTTGTCGGTGACGTCGACGACGGTAGCGCGCTTGTCGAAAAAGCGGCACATGTACTTGCGGAGGGTCTCGCCTTGTTCCTGCTTGATCATGGCGAGGTCCATGCGAGTACCCGAACGGCCCATGGCGCCCGCGAAGTTGCTTGTAAATTGCTCCTTCAGCTGGTCCCACTTGTCGATCGAGTGCTTGTCGAGCGACTCGAGCCATGTGAGTGGTGCCTGGTCCAGGCAGAAGGGGAAGTAGAGGCATTTGGTGTCGCTGTTGCCGCCAGCGTTCTCGATGGAGAGAGCGTAGCATCGGAGCCACTGGATGGGATCTCGCTTCGCGTCGTACTTGGTGATCCCCAAAGGCTTGAACTTGTCGGGGAGGAGTAGGTTGCGAAGCCGTGGTGAGAAGGCGGGGAAGCCGTCGCCCTCGGTGGTCGACTTCTTCCGCCGCAGCCTCCTCGATCTTCGGCGGGCGTCGTACCCGCCGTGCGAGGCGCCGGAGGCGTGGCCGTTCGCGTGGCCTCGGCCGCCGCGACCGCCGCCGCCCCCGCCTCTCCGTTGGCTCCGTGGTTGGAGCCGCCGCCGCGCGCCGCCGCCACCGTCGGGATCGTCGCCGCCACCACCGGCGGAGCGCGGTGGGGGGCGACTTCTCGGTTGCCTTGGTCTTGTCGTGAAGGTCCGCCGGCGGTGGAGCGGCGGCGGTTTGGATCGGCCGAGAGGTCGGCTCGAGTACGGTTGGGACCGGGATCGAAGACCGCGACTAGTAGCTTCGTTGTCGCGGGGCTTAGCCGGGGAGAGGCCGGCCGACTCGTTGTCGACCCGCATGAAGTAAGCCTCTTCGGCCGAGCTTGGCGATGACCTCTCCGGCGCGTATGCCCCGAGCCTCGGCGTGCGATCGTTGTGATCGACATGAGGCATTGCTCGGGAGTGGTGTGGACTCGCTCTCGACCGCCTCGAGAGCCTCCGCAAGGTTGCGGATGGGAAGGTTGTCTCTGAGCCGCCGGCGCCGTTCGTTGCGCTTCCTGTTACGCTCGCGTCGGGCGTCCCTGTTGGCGTCGGTCTAGCCTGCAGGGGCATCAGCAGACAGCTCGTCTGCGGAGATGTCCTCCAGGTACTTGTCTGCGGCCGTGCCTTAGGTTCCCGGGGTGTCGCCGGCAGCCATGAAGACTTGGCGGTCAGGGGTGCCAAGGCTGGACTCGGAAGGTGCCACCTCAGTGGGTGTATTGGAGTCAGCCTGGGCCAGTGGCGTTCCCTCCTGGAACGGTAGTGAGTCGATGTAGGCGACGTAGCGTGAGTCTCCCTTTGCCAGGTCAGCGGGCTTGCGGTCCCGGCCGAAGACGTATCCGCCGGCCGGGTGTTGATCTTATAACCGGCCCCGCAGGCCGGCCCCTGACAAAGGAAGCTCAGTGGAGTCGTCTTCGGACTCGGGCTCCTCGGGGTCCGACCCGAAGTCGAACTCGTAGTCCGGGTTCGAGTAGAACTCGGAGAGGGGGTTGGAGCCCGAGACGAGATCGGGGACGGCGTCGGAGTCCGAGTTGTACTCGGTTACGGGCTCCTTGCCGGCCCGTCGTGGAGTAGGAGCCCCCGTGCGGGCCCGCCGAGGACGCGGGGGCCACGCGCGGGGCGCAGGCGCGGTGAAGGGACCGTCTGCGATGGCTGAGCAGCCGGCTCGCAAGCGATGGCCCATGGCGACGTCGAGTTCGAGTTGGAGGCGGACTCGAGCTCGAAGTCGGCGTGCTGGTTGAAGAGCGAGATTTCGCCGAACTTGCCGGCGAGTTCGCCTGTGACGGCTTCGGGAAGCGTCACAAGGCCTGTCCTCGGGTTGGGCTGCATGGTCAGGCGGCGGCGGAAGGAGCCCGCGCCATCGGCGGTGCGGACCCGTGCGCCGAAAACGAAGGTGTCGCCGCGGTTGAAGGCGACGGTTGGCTTGATGTGAACGGGAAGCCGTCGAGTTCGCCATGTGATCTCGAGCGAGAGCCCCTACCCGGCGCGCCGGTGTCGGTGTTTTAGACCGGCAACCTACTACGGGGAGTACCCGAAGTAGATGAATGTGACTCGCCGAGATCGGTAACTCGAAGGAAGAGACACGTGGCACACAATTTAGACAGGTTCGGGCCGCGAGGTGCGTAATACCCTACGTCCTGTATGCTGCGTAGCTCTGGGTTGATAGGGCACGATTACAAGATGGTGCAATAGTGCGCCGTGGGTTGTAGGGGATTGAGATTGGATGCTAGAGATCGGTCCCTGCCTCGCCTTATATAGTCCGGGAGGCAGGGTTACAAGTCGGAGTAGGGAGAGAGTACTAGTCGAGTACGTCTAGGAGTCCTCTATACAGTGCGGAACATGTACAGCTCCCTAACCGAGTACTACTCCTGTGTAGTCCTTGTGCTCCACGCCTTCAGGTGCCATGTAGCGCAAGCCGGGTAGTCCCAGGGGCCCACCGAGTAGTCGGTCATGGTACCCACCGACGTAGTGGGCCCAGGGAGGTCCATACGACAGGGGCATTGGCAGGTCCTGAAACTGAAGATTGCTGATTTCTAGTCTGAAAATACACAAGATGTGATTTATCAGAGACAGAGTAATCTTGTAATCAAGAAAAGGAAAAAATTTTACCTCAACAAGGACTTTCTTGATAGTTCTTCTCCTCTTGGCAATTGGAGGAGCAATCAGAGACAAACCTTGCCTCCTATCAGCAGCAAGGCTGGACAGACTTGGGTCTGTTGTGGCAAACCTAGCCATTAGTTGAGCCAGGGTTGGGGACCTGAATCCCGATCTTTCGAGATCGGGCCTACGGCATTGTAGGCAATATTCCTGGCTCGAGGGGCAGGCACTGTGTTCTGTGGGTAAAAGAAGTAAGGTCAGAATCACGATTGGAAGAGGAAATGTCTGATTCAATGGTTAATCATGTTACCTCTGAAGTTGGCTGAAAATCAGGCATCAACTCTGAACAGAACAAGTGTACAGACTCACTGAAGATATGATCATGGAATTCTTGCCACCAGGAGTTGAAGGTGGAGTGAGCCATTGTTGTGGGTACAAAAGGCCAGGTGTAGACAGTGGGACTACACACATAACGGAAGACTCTGCTACTGTGCATGAGTTCTTTGATTTCCTCTCTGGGCTTGAGGAATTCATGCAGAAACAGTCTTGGGGGCATCTGGCCACATCCAAGTTTCCGAGCCATTACGTTGGGATGATAATATTCATAAGTGCTATAGGTCAGCCTTCCTCCATTGAATTCAGCTGGCAGAATGCATGGGCGGATTATGATATTGAGGATCTCTAGGAATCTCCCATCTTGGCGTTCGGTTTCAAAAGAGAATTCACAAGGAAAAATCAAATTGTCATTGTCCAGATAAGGGAGCCAGAGAGGGTTTTGGAAACCTTTGAAGAATAGCTCGAAAAGCTGGCTGATATCCTGCTGAATAAGAACAGTTGAAGCAGCTTCTCCATAAATCTGGCATCCTCTGGTGGCTTGGGGTTCCCCTTCAGGATGATTGGATGAAGGGAAGAGCTGGGTGTTCAAATCAACACCAACGATCTGATGCATGTGTAGCTGCATCCACATTTGAACAAACCACCAAGGACCGTTGACACATGCTATCCTCTGGCTGGTGTACATCTGGGTGACAGTTTGATGGAGCATATGGTACACACTGCCTAGGAGGAATTTCCCAAGGGGGAGGCGGTTGCCACTAACCAGTTGAGAATCCATTACAATGTGATTCAGGGTAGGCTCATTGGCTTTACCACAGAAGATGAACCTGCATAACCACATGTTCAGAAACGCCCTGTATTCAATTTCACCAAGGGGGCCATCCTTCATGTGGTTCAAGATATAGTTCTTGTATCCGCTCCCTGGTTTCACCCCTGTTTGTCGTGAGGAACTTCTGAAATCCCAGGGTTGAACGGATCCTGTAATGTCAAGGCCGGTGATCATATACACATCGACCGAGTTGGAGACATCGGCCGTGGCCAAAGAGGAAGGCGTTGACGCCGTTTGACCAAAAATGGCAAGCTGCTATCAGGAGGTCTTCATTCTTGGGGGTCTCGGCCAAAGATAACTCCAGGCACTGAGCAATGCGAAGGGTATCCCAGTTCTGGGTCCTGGCACTCTTGTCTGCAAGAATCCTCTGGTACCAATTTTTCCAGCCTGCGATTGGAGGCAAGGGCCAGTTCTTGAAAGCATCCTGCCACTGAGGAGGTGGGGACAGAGCCGCTTTGAAGGGGATCCTTTGAGATTCAGCCGCGATGAAATCTCGAGGATCAGAGTTTCCCATAGGACCAAGATAGTAGGATCTTGAATTGGCCTCGGTGCGAATCAAAAGCTCAGTGGAAGGCTCCTGAAGGGAAGTGAAAAAGAAATCTCAGGTAAAATTGAAAACCTAAATGCCGAATGAAGCTTACGGCAGGGGAATTTACCTGAGCAGCTTGGTTTTGAGCCGCCATTGGGGATTTGAGCTCAGAACAAGGGGATCTAGGGTTTGGATCTAGACGAGGATTCTGGCGGATTGCGAAGAGAGAAGAACAGGTGTTGATAGATTCGATTTGAAAATGTTTGTGGCTGGAGTCAATTCCGGAACAAAATCACTTTTATCCCGCAATTGAAGGGGCATGTGTTAACACCAAAATTTGGTAAGGAGTCTGACTTGTGGGTCCGGCTCGATGAGGAGTCCGTCCGGTGGAAGGAAGGTTTTTCTCAGATATATTCGGCAGAAAGATCCGCGGTCGGCTATCTGCTTCCATTCGGCAAGGGAACAGTTGAGCTGATTTTGCGGGATTGGACGGTGATGTGGCTCAAGCAGGAAGGACGAATGGATGGATAAGCGATCAAGCTTAGAGATAAGTTAGGCAACAAATCCATTCGAGGTTGTACTCGGCAGGGTATAAATATGAGCCCTGAATGTATGTAACAGACACAATCATTCTCAATACAAACCGGCCTTACGCCAAACCCTAGAGTCCATTTGTTGTGTCGTCGAGTTCTTCGAGAGGGTTCATCGATCCGTCGACCTCCGTGAGTACCGGCAACCTTGTATCATATCTAGTATCATGCGGTGGATTTAGATCTGATGCAAGTAGTCTTGTTACCATGCTTCGTGTCATGCGGTAGATTCAAGCTTGGTTCAAGAGGGTTTCTTGTTAGGTCATGAGCCATGCGGTAGGCTAAGATCTAGCTTGAAGCTAGTTATCAGCGCTATTGGATTTTGGCAAGGTCCAATAGATTCATTAAGTTACCCCGTGTTGCTTTGAGTTTTTACTTTATGTTTAAATTCATGTAACACCTTTTGCCCAATCTAGACGGGTTTGGATCGGCTTTATCCCTCTTGTGATCCTTATGCGAGTAGAATTCGTGCTTTAACACGTGGATCACGTGCTTTCCGATAGCCGAAACCGAATCGATCTAGGTTGTTACGTGTTGCGGGTTCAAGCTTGCCAACGTTGGTATAAATCTTGAAAGAACTGAGTATCATGCGGTAGATGCAGGTTTTTGGGTTGCTTTGGAGCTAGTCATCCGGTGGATTAGATTTTGAATCAATCTAATAGATTTATTTCGCTTGGTAATGTTCGTTCCTTCTTCATGGACCCCGAATCGGCTGTCCAGCCGTATTCGGTTATGTTTCTTCACGAGTAGAACACGTGTATAAATCATGCTTTAAATAATGTATGCTTTTAGCTTTCCATATTTAGATTGTATCATGCGGTGGATAGATCTATTTGTGGAAAGTGGTATGATTTTCATGGAAGTTGTATCATGCGGTGGATAGATTTGTTTGGTGTCGTACCCGACGGGTTTTAAAGTACCTAGACATGCGGTAGACAGTGCTTTGGGCCTATGCATGCTTGTTTATTACATGTTTATGCTCGCGCTTTACTTTATTTATTTATTTAATGTTAATTATCATGGGGATCGGTCATGGCTTTGCGCATGTGCATCTTTGCTCAAAACAAAGATCG
The DNA here is from genome assembly GCA_947561735.1 of Cenchrus americanus. Lineage (NCBI taxonomy): Eukaryota > Viridiplantae > Streptophyta > Magnoliopsida > Poales > Poaceae > Cenchrus > Cenchrus americanus. The sequence goes on from OX387244.1 coordinate 229,482,704, forward strand.
ATCGTCGTCATGCTCACGTCATCCATTCGGCTATGTTATTTTTCCTTTTACAAGCTCCCGAATGGTTTCAGTTTATTGGCAAATAGCTTTCTATAGCTATGTGTCATCCCATCTGGCTTTGTAGCCGTAAATATGGAACTGTCTGGTACCACCCGGCAAGTTCCAAGCTTTGGTATTTAACTACATTGTCTTTTGTTAATTTTCAGGGAAAATTGACTGGCACGTCCTGTGATTCTTTGCACGAGTGAAGCCAGCTTGTTCGTCTTGCTATGTGCTTGGCGCTAGGTGCACATTTTGTGTCAACACCTACCGTTCATTGACGAGATGCTCGAGAGGTTAGCAAACCACGCTTATTTTTGCTTTCTCGACGGATACTCGGGGTTCATGCAAATTCCCATTCACCCGGAAGATCAACATAAGACAACGTTTATGTGTCCTTACGGAACGTTTGCATATAGGAGGATGCCCTTCGGCCTATGCAACGCTCCGGCCTCTTTTCAACGTTGCATGATGGCCGTATTTTCGGAATTCATCGAAGAAATTGTTGAAGTGTTTATGGATGATTTTTCCGTTTACGGGAAGACGTTCATGGATTGCTTAGCAAACTTAGAAAAGGTCCTTACAAGGTGTGCGGAGGTAGATTTAGTGTTAAATTGGGAAAAGTGCCACTTCATGGTCAAGGAAGGCATAGTGCTCGGACATGTTATATCCGAGAGAGGAATTGAAGTGAACAAGGCTAAGGTAGAGACGGTTGAGCAACTCCCACCTCCTACGGATGTTAAGTCCTTAAGGAGCTTTCTAGGCCATGCCGGATTCTATAGAAGATTTATAAAGGACTTCTCGAAGATCACTAAGCCTTTAACACATCTCCTTCAAAAGGATGTGGCTTTCGACTTTGACGAGAAGTGTCTAGCGGCATTCGGACCTTGAAAAATGCGTTGGTGAGTGCTCCCATCATCCAACCTCCGGATTGGAGCCAACCTTTCGAGATCATGTGTGACGCAAGTGACTACGCCGTAGGCGCGGTCTTGGGTCAAAGAAAGGAAGGCCGAGTTCACGCCGTTTACTATGCTAGCAAAACTCTTAGTGGGGCACAATTAAATTATGCCACTACGGAAAAGGAGTTGCTAGCGGTGGTGTTCGCTTTCGAAAAATTCAGATCTTACATCGTGAACTCGAAGGTCATTGTTTACACCGATCACGCAGCCATCAAGTATCTCTTGGCTAAGAAGGAAGCTAAACCACGTTTGATTTGTTGGATCCTTCTTCTCCAAGAGTTTGATGTTGAAATTCGTGATAAAAAGGGGGTGGAAAATGTTGTGGCCGATCATTTGTCTAGGATGAATCGTGGACAAGATGATAAAGAGCCCATAGAAGATAAGATGAGAGATGACCACCTCTATAGAGTGCTTGATAAAGATACTTGGATGATCGACATCATTCAAGCAATTCGAAAAATGCCCCTCGATCATTTAGATAAAAACACTCAAAGGAAGATAATCTCCGAAAGTAAGAAATATTTTTGGGATGCACCATACCTCTTCAAGCTTGGCAATGATGGAGTGATGAGAAGATGTGTGCCAAGAGAAGAGAGGGTTGAGATTCTAAGGAAGTGCCACTCCAAAAGTATGGTCGAGCGGATTCTATTGGCCATTTTCGAACCGAAGCAAAAGTATGGTCGAGCGGATTCTATTGGCCGGAGATGCATGAAGATACTAAAAGATATGTTGCGTCATGCCCCGAATGCCAAAGAACCGGAAACATCTCTCAAAGAAATTCTATGCCTTTGAAATACAACTTGCAAATCGACATATTCGATGTATGGGGCATAGACTTCATGGGGCCTTTCAAAAACTCATTTGGATTCGAATACATCCTAGTCATGGTTGATTATTTGTCCAAGTGGGTAGAGGCAATACCATGTCGTAAAGCTTCCACGGAGGAGTCCATTACTATGATCAAGAACGTGATTTTTCCCCGTTTCGGTACACCGAGAATCTTGATAAGTGATGGAGGAACTCATTTCACCGGGAAGAACTTCAAAAAGTGCTTGTCCAAGTTGGGAATTGAGCATAGGGTCTCCACGGCCTATCACCCACAAACCAACGGACAAGCGGAGACGTCAAATAGGCAATTAAAAGGCATACTCAACAAGACCATAGAGAAGGGAGGCAAGGATTGGTCAAAGAAATTAGACGGAGCTTTATGGGCTTATCGAACGGCGTTTAAAACACCGATAGGTATGACCCCTTATCAATTCGTCTATGGAAAAGCTTGCCACCTTCCGGTTGAGTTGGAACATAAAGCCTATTGGGCAATTAAAGAGATGAACCTTGATCTCGATGCCGCTGTGGTGAAACGAAGAATTCAAATAAGCGAGCTAGAGGAGTTGATGTTGAAAGCATATGAAAATGCAAGCATATACAAGGAGAGAATCAAAAGGTGGTATGATAAAAGATTAAAGAAAAAAGAATTTAAAGAAGGAGATAAAACAATTCGAGGTTTAAAACCTTCGGAAAGGGGAAATTGCAAAGCAAATGGGACGGACCTTATGTTGTGCATTCGGTGTTCTCCAATGGAGTGGTAACCATTATGGATATAAACGGTGATCAATTTGTGGTGAATGGTCAGCGGCCTAAGGTTTACTACGAACCCGATGTCGTGCCCCTTCACCATGTTGATGTCTTCACCATGGAGGAAGAGCCCGAACGTCCCGCCTAGGACGAAAAATAAGGCATGAATTTCTGTAAATAGTTTTTCTTTTAGTTTTCTGGAGTTTTTCGCGAAGATTTACTGGGCCAACTTTTTCCCATGGGCCAAGGAAGAAAAAATAGGGCGGTGTGCAAAAAAACGGACCGGCCCGGCTCCCGAGGCAGGGTGGGCCGGCCGGCCCAGGCGGACCGGCCCAGAGGGGCCCGACGTCCGATGATGCCAAATTTCGCCTGAATTGCTCCTTTTTGACTTCCTTGTTTGGTCAGAAAAGTTTAAGGGAAGTGTAAAAAAGGAAAATAAGGTTCCCAGGGATTTTCTCTCAGGACTATTTATTTGGCCGAATTGGGAGCTCGAGGATGGAACCTTTCAAGCAATATTTTGCACCCTTGTAGCAGCCATTGTGCCCCCAAGAAGCTTAGAGTTCAAGCTAGAAGCCAAGAAGCCATCGATGGAGGAGGCGATGCGATGCGAGCTCAAGCTACCCGTCAAGAGGACCGCACGCATCCGTTGCGGAGGGTGTGTCCCGACCGGAGCTCTTGCATCGCAACCCCGTCGAAGGAGAGAAGGTCCCTACACCCGTTCGAAGGTCGGCACGCATCCAAGGCATCAAGCGCAAAGACTACAAGGAGGTGTCGCCAGAGCCTAAGGATTATGGGGGTAGCGACTACTCCGACGATCGTAGCCCGAGCTCGTGGGCGGCCGCCGGTAGAGATGATGATGATTGGGATGAGCAGCCCAAGGAAAGGACTCCCGAAGGCCCCAACGGCGACGGCAACGATGGCAACGAAGGCGACGACAATGGAGGTGGCAACGACGGTGGTGACGATGATGGAGATTATGGCGACGACGACCCCTTCGGATTGCATTCGATGTGTTGTCGAGCTTGCCGTCAATCCATCGCGGATCTCTACACGTCAGCCGACGAATGTCTCCAAGCCATGGAAGCGATGAAGCAGCGTATGGAGAACTTGGAGCGCGTAGTTGAAGACGACTACAAGTTCCTAAACCGTAACGTGCGCAAACTTTTCGGCATGGTTGGAAACATGAGAGGCAAGTGGTGCAAAACTTGCTTGAAGTACCACTAGATCTAGTTTTCCCCTTAGGATTTTTTGTAAGAGACGACGAGGACGTCGTATGTTTTAAGCGTGGGGGAGAGCTAGCTCGCTAGCCTTAGCTTTTGAACTTCAAGTTTAGGTTCGGTTTAATCTTCGTGTGAGAGTCTTAGTGTTTTAATGAGTCTTTAGTTTTTTAGTGTGTTTTAAAATTTTTGCAAGTGTCTTAAATTAGTGTTGAGTCAAGAAAACCAAATAAAAAGAGTCTTTATATATATCTTTGTGTTTTATCTATTCCTTATTTTTATTTACTTGTTTGTTTAATCTTCAATTCTTGATATATGAACACAAGTATGTGGTTTGAAAAACGTTTACCGTGGTGCTTAGTGGAATTGCTACTACTTAAAGTACCCATACCGCACTTTGATCTTGAGCTTCACATGTTAGTTCTGCTATGTTCGATGCTAAAAATTGAAGGATTTCAGTTCTGAAAATTATCTTAAAACCCTTGTAATAAAGGTTAGCAAAACCTCTTTTTCCAAGTTGAGAGTAAGAAAAAATTCTTATCCAAAGCCAAGTTTATTTTTTTCGCTCCACCATAAGTGTGATTAGCACGATGAGTTAGGCTAGGACCCTTCTCTCTTGGTGAGTTTTAATTTCGAGCAATGATCATGTCCTTGTGCTTATATTTTGTTGCTAGCCTCGTCATATATTCGGTACGTGACTTTCACAATGGAAGTCACGTATATCGCCGAATTCCATACCCAACCCTATACATCTCTTTTGTACATCGTATTCCTTGAACACAACCTATTTTCAAAGTTTCGTCTCGTCTCTAGCATGATTTATTTAAAATTTCAGATTGTATGCATGTGAGGAAAGAGAGAATTGAAAGCTTTGAAAAGTTGTCAAGAGAGAGAAAAATAAAGAGAAAAAGTATGTGTATGGAAAAGAAAGAAAGAAAGAAAAAAATTATTTGTGAATGAAAGAAGAAAAAGAAAAGAGAAAGATGAGGTAGCAATAAAGATATGAGAGGGATGAATCAAGTGAAAGAAAAGAAAAATAAAGTGTAAGGAAGGGTGTCACGTCGATTGTGAGACGAAACTTTTACTCTATTTCCAACCATGTGCAGTCCGACAACGAGGACATCGTTGGTGCCTTGTAGTCACAATTTTCTTTTGCCCTTGCACATGTCCACCATTCTAAATCTTCTCATCCTTGATATCCCTACATACGGTTAATTCTCATGATCATTGGCTTTGAAAGGTAGACAACCATTAGAGGAAGTTCTTAGTTTGACAATACTTGTGTTGATTGCGCTAGCCCTACCTATAGCTCCACTTTACATGATATATGAGAGATTAATGGGAGGTGAGAGTTTTATAAAACTTGGTTAGGATAGCCACTTTATATGAGTGACTTGAGAGAGCTTGGAAAAAGGTTTTTGCCTAATACTTGTTGCAGGAATTTTTGTTTTGAAAATCATAAAAACCCTCCGATGGAAGCAAAGAAGTAAGCATGGCTGAAATTGAAGACTTCAAGTGAAAAGTTTGAGTTGTGGGGTAAAACTTGACGTGGTAAAAATTCTAAACGCCCATGTTTATGTTTGATTATCATTACTTTGTGTTTATGTATTAAAGATGAAGGGATTGACTAACTTGTGAGGAAGGATAAGTGGTATATGATTACAACACCTTGGACAAAGTTCTTTTACGAGTACTTGCTCGAGGACGAGCAAGAGCTAAGCGTGGGGGAGATGTTGACGGTGTATTTTGGTGCACCTAGCATGTTCATTACACTTTGGTTTGGATTTGATTATGGAACTAACCCGCCACTAGGCACACTAATCATATAACAAGTTCATCTTTGTGCATGCATTTGGAAGTGTTGTGTTTATGTAGGAAAACATGGACATAAAGGACGGATTCGCAACAAGTTCAAAGGAGCATTTACGGAGTCTTGTTCGTGTTCATGAGCTTGATGAAATCACTTCCAATGGTGGCGAGGATCGAAGTGCTACGAGGAACACCCCCGGGGATTGAAGCGTAAAAGATCGAACTTCATGCGAAGAGAACCTCCATCTTGGACGCGAGGATAACAGCATCAAATCATGCAAGTGCAGGGGAAAAGTACATAAGTGCACGAGGACCCACGGAGCAAAAGGGGCGACCGAACCGGGCCAAATTGGGCCTGGGCCGGCCGGCCCGGCCGGCCGGCCCGGCCCGGTTCCGCACCGGTTCGGTCCCGTTTTCCTTGCCCTCGAAGGATCTTCAACCCTAAAAGCCCCGAGGCGCCGCCAACACCGAGGGGAGGAGTCATTCGCACCGGGAAGGCCATCCACAAGCTAGAGAGAGAGGAGGAGGATCTCCGGCGGGAGATCAACCACCTCGAAGGAAGCACCCTCTCGTGGAGAAGAAGGAAGACACCGGCGGAAGGGAAACCATGATCAACGGTGCCATGATCAGCACCTTGATGGGGTAATCTTCTCATTCGTCCATGGGTTGTAATCGATATTGAGATGTAATCGCACTTTGTCGGATTATCTATCTATCATCTTGTGTTGAATATACTTTAATGCTTAAGGTTAGCTACCATGCCGTAAAGGGAGTACGAGCTCCAATGCTTCCTTGGATCCATTCAATACGCCGTGTCCATCAAAGGTCTAGTCATGAATACCTTCGCGTAGTGACAGTACAAGAGGAGGGAAAGGGCGAAACCGTGGTCACGTCCCCGATAGATTAGATTGGTTTTCATGTCTTTAAGCGATTGCATGCTCTAGTATCGTAAACCCGTGGGCGAGTGTCTTCTACCTTGATCGTTTATCATTCTCTCTAGTGTAGTTTAGTTGTTTTCTAGTTTAATAGTAAGTTAGGGTTTTAGTAGTTAGTGTGTCGTTGTTAATCGAACGCTTGTAATCCCCTTGCTCCGCGGATTGACAAGAACCTTGGGAATCCCGTGGTGAAAAAGGAGTGGGGTCCGTACGCTTGCGGATCGTAGAGGGAAACGTCTTTTATCCGTCAACAAGCGGTTCAATTAGTTCTTAACGGTGAAACCAATGAACCCACCGACGCTTACCTATTCATCCTAATAATTATGATCATGAGCCATCCAGTGATTGAGCTTGACTTTTACAAGCATATGAAATTTAGAGTACTATTCTACTTGTATAATTCAAGGATTTCATCCATTGAAACACAAGTTGCATATAGAACGCCAATGTTGCTCTATTGAACAGAGCAAAGCGCCTACTGAACATATAGTTATTAGAGCAACTTCAGCAGCTCCCCTATCCCATCCCCAATAGCAAAAAAGTGATCATATAGGGGATGGAACCATCTCCAGCAGCTTCCCTATCCCCTCCCCTTTTTTCTCCATGGACTAAAAACTTCCCTCCATCCCCTCTATAGAGGGAACCTCTCCTCCACCCCCTAAACTGTGAGACCCACCCGAGAGAGGATCAGGTCGAGCCCGCAGAGCCCGCACATTGAGCCACCGTTGCCGGTCACGCACGCCCCCCACCCCTCTCCCCACCTCGCCTGCCGTACTCGCCGGCGGTGGTCGCAGACCGCAAGCCGGCCACCTCACCCCCGCTCCCCCCCCCCCCCGCCCCTACTCCCGCCCCTCCACCTCTTGCGCGCAACCCTAGCGCCGGCATGGACACAGGGCGCATCCGCCAGGCCGGCGGCGTGGAGGGCCACATCTCCGGTGAGCCCTTCGGAGGAGGCGCTGCCGACAGGTATGCCGAGAGCCCACGGCGTCGCGGTGTCCACCTCGCCGGCGGCGTCCACGACAGCTATGCAGGCCGTGTCCACCTCGTCGGCGGCGTGGAGGAGGCCCACATCTCCTGGCTGCAGGGCTCTTCCTCCGCTGGAGCAAGGGAGGTCCAGGAGCAGCACTAGTGTCCGCCCGTCTCCAACCTCCATCGTATGGTGCCTCCGGCCGCCTCCCACCTTTCCACCATGGGTCCCCCCTGTGCCCACCATTGAAGCAAGCTCCAACAGCCACGAAGACAAGTGCTGCAATGAAGAAGAAGGCGACCACCATACCAAAGGCCAAGAAGGCGACCACCTCATCTACGAGATCAAATTCAATTGCATCCCGTCCTCAAGGACTGCCAAAGCCTTGTTCACGTGCCATGGAGGTTGAAGCTCATGCCCATCAACACGCCATCCATACGGACTTCCAATCCTTGCTAGACAGTGAAACAGCCACAGAAGATGATGGTCTCGACCTCTTTGATGAGGCGCCAAGGTATATCTATGCAAACAATTTCTGAGTTTTTTGCAAATTTGAGCAAAATGTTTGTATGAACAATGACCAATCAAGAGTTAGAGAAGCTTATTGTTTGATTATTCATTTTCCCCAAAGTTTTATAAATTGTCACCCTATGGACTGTGGTCTTTGCATGCATGTGTGGAATGGTCAGGTTGCCTGTGCTTTCCAAGCAACTCAGCAGCAAAAGAATTGCCATTCATCCAAGGATCATCAGATGCCTATATCTGATCGACTGAACTAGTGAACAGGGAGCCACTTTTTCTCGGCCCTGTTTCTGTCAAGCCAACCAGATCCTTTGCTCTAACCTCTAACAACATAATTTATCTTTTTTCTGACAAATTAATGCATGAGGAGCAGGCTGCCTCCGCCACGCATGATTCTGATGTAGAAACTGTTGGAACCTTTAATTATGTCAGTGTACAGGAGTTAAGCTCTCAAATGATGCTAGCTATAGCAGGAGATGAGATTTATGGTGCTAGTCCACATTATAACAGATAGCCCAAATTTCTGGTACTGTGATTTTGTATGCAATACAGACTGAGACTACATTCAAGTTTCTGTAGACAAAGCCATCCATCACTGCCAACTCCATTCAAATGAATTGTCTATGATTTAAAAAACTTGCAAGGCAAGTCTGACATGCACTGAACATTAAACTGCTGCGTCCTTTGATAACAACTTATGGCATGTTCTACTAATGGCCTTGTTGTCTTTCTGATTTCTGGCACCTCTTATGTAGCTGATTCTTCAACAGAAGGCACTTTCCCTTTCAGTTATAATTCTCTGTTTTAGTAGCAAATGCATTGGTTGACTTAGTTTATTCAAGTACGCCCATTATAGGATCCTTTAAATCAGGCCGCACTCATTTGCATGTAGAAGTGAGTACACTTTTCTGCTAGGGTCGTGACTGAGACTACTTTCAATTTTTTGTGGTTCCAGGGTATGATCCCTACCCACAGGAAACATTTCTCCAGCAGGATTTAGGATTTACATATGTTGTTACTGTGCAGCAGGGTTGGATTGGTTGGTGCATTTTTTTGAAACCATGTGCTCTATGAATTACTGCTTTTGGTCCTAGCATCCTGATAATCCTGTTAATCCTGTTGAATGACATGTTGGTTTTGCTATCGCAGGGAGAGTTTCATTGGAGCCATGATGGATGCTATTGATGACTATCCCCTGAACAATGATGAAGATGTTGAGGCCTTTAATGAAAACTCCAAGAAGAGTTCTAGAGGGTCCAACTACTCGGTTGATGAGGATGAAGCCCTGGTTCTAGCATGAAAGAATGTGAGCCTTGATCCAGTGGCGGGGAAATACCAATCGGGCTCAACGTATTGGGCACGAATGTCGAAGTACTTCCACGCTAACGTCAAGTATCCTTCCGACTGCTCAATTGGATCCCTCAGCCATTGGTGGACGAGTATCTCGGAGTGCTGCACACGGTGGGCGGGTTGTGTGGTTAATGTCGAGCGGCAACACCGAAGTGGGACGACAATGCAAGAAAGGGTATGTAATATATCATTTTCGCTGATAGGACATGATGCACCATTTTGGCATTAGTAACTAATAAAATGCTTACTTTTGTAGCTTAACGAGACCCATGCACTCTACAAGCAAAGGGAACCAAAGCATAGGTCATTCGTCATGATGCATTGCTGGGTGTTGCTTCAACACAATGAAAAGTGGAACAAGAGATACGTCGATCAACGACCTCTACAAAGCACGGTGGCTTACCCGATCCGAACTCTGCCACATTGCAAGATGATGATGATGGTGCGAGCAACGGTACAACTTCAGATTGGCCACCGTCAAGCGAGAGACCGCCCGGAAGAAAGAAAGAGAAGGAGAGAAAAAGAGAGCAGGGGATGTGGATGAGCTGCAGGATGCAGTAGAAAAGATAGTTAAAGCCAAGAAAGATATAGAGGCATCTAAGAAGCTAGACAAAGATGAGAGGTGGGAGTACATGAAGTCGTTGCAGGAACGCCAGATAGCTGTCCAAGAAAGGCAGCTAAAAGTTCAAGAAGCGGAAGCGGATGGCAAGAAAATGGAGATAGCTGTCCAAGAGAAGAAATTAAAAGTTCAAGAAGCGGAAGCAGCTGCCAAGAAAATGGAGTAGGAGTCCAAAATTATGCTTCAGGACTTAAATGGCCTTGATGAGACTCAGAGAGCCTATTTCCAAGTAATGAGGGCTGAGATTATGGCATCAAGGACAAGAGGGGCTAGTGGTAGTGGAAGTAGTTAAACTCAGTCTGTGATAAGTGCTAAGTTAATAATTAGTGCTAAGTTAATGTTGCTGCTCAGTTGCTTAGTTCTATCAGATTATGGGAGTCTCTTTTCTGTCTCTCTAGTTCTATCAAATTATTTATGTAATCAGAGTTGACATGGTGAATACCTGAAACTTTTAGCTAAATTATTTATGTAATCAGAGTTGGATCATGTAACATATATTCTGTTCTCTCTTTGGAACCAGAAACTAGACAACAGTTCAGTATCTGTGATCAGTCAATTAGTCATTATGTTGAAGCTTTGAGATTTCTCCTTTGCTTACCATATGCTGGGATTCTTATTTGTTGATGTAAATCTGGTGATCAGTCAATTAGTCATTATTTGTGATCTGGATGAGGCTGTCCATCCTGCCAATTTCTGTTCAGGAGCGTGTTTGTGCTGTTCTGGAGTGCTACTGACCATTTGACCTACATATATAAGCTGTTACTTGTCTTTCAGAGCAAAGGAAATATTTGTTCCATTTTGCTTTGTGGTTCTTTGAGATTTTGGACAGTATGATCTTGGGGCATTTTTGCACTGAATCTGCATCATGCCAATGCTGCATGAGTATATTTTTTGCTCACAAGTCTGACACAAATGCATAGAAAAGCAGTATCAACATTATTTGATAACTGATGGGATCTAATCCATTATCTGTTGGTTTATGTCAACAACATTCATAGTACTCCACCAAACAGAAATATAAAAATGGAAGATAGTTATAAATTACATTGATGAACCACAATTCATGTTTACATTTATCGCAGTAGTTTTGTAACGCCCGCGTTTTTAGCTCCTAATAAATCACCTACTAAACCACGTGTGTTTTCAAAACTTCCCCGCTGAGCTCAATTAACCCCTTCGAAACCACGGTCGTCTTCCCCCTCTCTCACCCTCGGCGCGCGTGCCGCGAATCCCGCCGGCACTACCCGCACTCGGGCCGTCGCCCACCGCCTGCCGCCCTAGCACCGTTGTCGGCCACCGCACCGGGAATCCCGCGCATGTCGCGGTCCCGCCGGCCGGTCCGCCTCGCCATCACCGCCGTCCCGAAAATCACGTTGACGCCCAAAACCCGAAAACCCCGCAAAAATCCTTCCCCCTAATTTCCCTAGAAATTCTCCTAATTTTGTAAACCTCTTTTCCCTTCCTTTTCCTATTTCTTTTCTTATTCTTTTTCTTTTCCTATTTTTCCTTTTCCTATTTTTCCTTTTCCTATTTTTCTTTTCTCTTTTCCCTTTTTCCTTTCTTCCTTTCTTTTTCCTTCCTTCTTCTCCCTCCTCCTTCTTCTTCCTTCGGTCCAGCGCCGCCCCTGGCCCGAGCGCCTGGCGCCGACCGTGCCTGCCCCCCTCCTCCTCCCCAACACGCCACGCCGGCCCCGCCCTGTGCAGCACCGCGCGGCCCGCGACGTGACCCATTGCTGTCGTTCAAGCTGGACCGCCATTACTCCCCCCTGCCGACCGATCACCTCCATCACCGTGCTCACCTGCACGACGAGTCAAATCCTACAGCACCGCACCGCACGGAGCCTCGCCGGCCGAGGTCCACGCCGGGATTCTTCCCGAGCCGACCACGCCACGGCCCCTCCGTCGTTGGTCGCCGAGAGGATATTTTCCCTCCCCTGAACCGCCTTCCCCGCGGCTATACAAGGGACCGCTGCGTTCTCCGCCTCACCTCGCACTGCCACAAGCCGAGCCTCCTCTTCCCTGAACACCGGAGCACCGCCGCCCCCAAGCACGCCACCTCCAGTCCGCCGCCGCCCGGGGAATCCGCCTCCGCGCGCCACCACCGCCCAAGGTAGGTAAGGGAATCGGTTCCCCTTGGCGCCCTCGTCATTTTGCCCTACACCCCGACCGTCGCCATGGCCCGACTCGCCGGCAATCGCCGCCGGCCGCCTACCCGAGCCGCCTCCCCCCCCCCCTCTCTATTCTCGCATACGAGCCAGGGGAGGAAGAAGGGCATTTTGCCCGTGAACCCCTGCCCTTTTCCCCTTTTCCACTGAGCCCCCCTCCCCCTTTCTCTATCTCCCTCCTCTATTTCCATTAGACCCTACCTTTTAAACTATTCCACCGCAAACAACCCTACACATTTACAAGTTAGCCCCACCTAATTTCAAGAAGGTCCCTGGATCATTTCGTTTAAACCTCACCCTAATTACATTTTGCAAATAAGCCCACCTTTCCATTAAATCTATTTACTAATAGGTCCTTAGCCCCTTTTTACTCCCTTAAACTCGACATTTCATGCACGATTTTACTCCCAATTAATTCCAAATTTCACCACACCTTTCCCGGGATTATCCCTGCCGAACCATTCACCATTTTCTTATATATCCCTTCTTTTCCTCCTCGAGCTCAGCCGGTAATTTGTGCGCTTGTATTGATTGTGTGCTTTCTTGTGTGCACGCTATAGCCGACGGAGTAAACGAAGGAGGGTACCACGAGCTGGAGATTGGAGCCGAGTACTGCGAGCAGGAGCCCGAGATCCCGAACCCCGAGCCGGAACTCCCTGAGGACTTCGAAGACGGCAAGTTCAATCTCATCCTTTGATGCATGCTTTGGTACTAGTTTTATAAACATAACCCTATACCCATTTTATAAATTGCATATTATTTTACTGCAAAAACATGGTAGGATAGCCACCCATGATTGCTATGATTGACCGTTGTTTGGCCTAAATGATTGCTTTAAAAATGTGTGAGTGCTTTAAAAATGGGAATGGAATATTTCGGAAAATGAGTAAAGAACTGGGTAGACGGGATGGACGTGTGTGTTAGGAGTATGGGTGAGCTCGTACCTGTGTGGTTGAGCATGTTGGGAGTTGTCCATCTTGTCGTTAAGGACCGGGTTGCGTGACATCTCACCTGACCCAAATGATCGTACAACCACTCGACCGTTGTATGTGGCAACGGCTTAGCATAAACCCCACTAGTTAATCTACTTGCCATCTGGTGTGCGGGTGAGCGGCGGGAGACCAAGGAGTAGGGGTACGCTCTGTGTGAGGTACGCCCTGGTTATGTGAGATAACCCCTTGGTTGCTTTCGTGGTGGCTCGTAGGGTTAGCTAAGGTGGGTAATGGCTTTGATAGGATCCGCTCCGGCACTAAGGTGTTCATGTGGCGGTACCCTACTTGTGGGTAAAGATGTACAACCTCTGCAGAGTGTAAAACCTATTCGAATAGCCGTGTCCACGGTATTGGATGAGTCACGGTGTGGTCACAAAACTAGTGTGTGGGTTTGGGATGTTTTCATGGCGTGAGTTGTTTTCTGGAATAGTGTGTGGTTGTGTGCCTGGGCTACTGTGGACGGGGAGTCCGGTAGTTCCCAACTGGTTTTCTCAAAACAATTGAGTTACTTGGGTTATAAAATTGTTTGCGAAAACCTTTTTGGAAATGAACCTCTGCATGAGTAAATATATTTGCAAATAAACCTTAACCTAATCCTTGATATATCCTGTGCATGATCTGCTTATAAGCCCCTCCGTGGGTGGGGTGGAACTTGTAGAGTACGTATGTACTCACCCTTGCTTACTAACTGTTTTTCAGAGGAGGATCCCGACTTCGTCCCCGAAGACGTCTAGTAGGTCGCTGCCCTACACCCAACTGTGCCTGTGTATTCAGGGCCTCCACAGAGAGCTTCCATGGCGTGGTACTCTGATGAGGCCTTAGAAGCCTTCGCTATCGTAGTTTGGTCTTTAGCTTTTGTGTTGTTTCTCGTGGCATTGGCGCTTCCGTGCCCACTATGCCACCGTGATGTAAGAGACTGAACCACCTGTTGTAATAAATGTGTTGCCAGCCTCCTGGGACTGGTATTTGTGTCACATTTAGTCACCTCTGGTGAGGGGACGCTTCAAGTTTACACAAATCATTTCCAACACAGCCCACATTTTAACAACCCTTCACTTGTTTATCTGAATCTCACAGTACTTGAGTCACCTAATGCAGGCTGTAGAGGTAACAGAACTGAGCAAACTTTTGTTGTAGAGATAACTTCTGCTGCCACTTACTACAGACATGCAGATCTCCAGAAAATTAAGCTGCTAACAGTACTCACTTTGGCAGCAGCTTTCTTAAGGCTTGTTTCCTGCACATAGATGATATAAATATTTCAGAAATATATAACATCCATACTAACAGTAAATATATAAGTAAAGTCTCATAAAGAAAAGAACATACTGATTGTAAGATACCAAGAAATGTTTAAGCAAATATTTCAGAAATATTTCAAAAAATTATCAGAAATGAGGAAATGAAAGAAAAAATACCAAATCTCAACTCTGTCTCCGTCGTCGCCCATGGAATTCCCATAGATGCTCAACAAGGTCCTCTTGAAGTTGGTTGTGCCCCTCACGGTTGTTGATTTGCCTGTGCACTTCAAGGAAGTTGTGAATTCAGCCTTTATCCTTCTGAGGCTTCACTGGAGTTAGATCATGCTTAGTTGCCTCATAGATGTAGTCTACATCCTGACCTCGCTCATCCTCTAGGATCATATTATGCATGATGATGCACGTTGTCATGATGTACCACAGAGTTTTTTGATCCCAGAATCTAGCAGGTCCTCAATCAATTCCCCACCGAGCTTGTAATACCCCAAAAGCTCTCTCAACATCCTTCCTTTCAGAATCTTGAGCTTGTGCAAAGTGAATTCTTTTGTTACCTCTAGTTTTGGAGATTGTCTTCACGAAAGTCGCTCACTAAGGATAGATACCATCAGCCAAATAGTAGCCCATGTTGTACTGGTGACCGTTGACCTCAGTGTTAACTGGTGGTGCTTCTCCAGCAGCTAACCATGCAAACAATTGGGATCTATGCAAAACATTGATATCGTTGCAGCTTCCGGGCATCCCAAAGTATGTGTGCCAAATCCACAAATCATGTGATGCGACAACCTCTAAGATAATTGTCGGATCATGACAATGACCGATAAACTGGTCGTGCAATGTTGTAAGACACCTTTCCCATGGCCAGTGCATGCAATCAATGCTCCCCAACATCCCACGGAATCCGATAGACTCACTATATTGCATGAGTCTTGTCGTGTCCTCTTCATTGGGTGCTCGTAAGTATCGATCTCCGAAGATCTCCACCACGGACTTCACAAACAACCTCATGCTCTTGATGGCAGTACTCTCACCAATGTAGAGCCAATCATCAACCAAATCCGCGGCACACCCGAGAGGCTAACATTCGAATTGATGTCGCTACCTTCTTGAAGCAGCTATGTCCAAGCTTCCCAGCTGCATTTCTCTTCTGCACAAAATATGGGCAATGCTCCTTCACAGCATTTGCAATACGAATGAACAAGTGACGGGACATCCTAAAGCGTCCGCGGAAAAAGCGATGCCCGTAGATAGGAATCTCACAGAAGTAATCCCGGAAGAGCTTGTCATGTCCTGATTCCTGCGGACGACGAACGACCTCACGACCGACGATGGAACCACGACGCTTGCGTTTTTTCTTCCTTGCATAATCCACCATAAGCAATGTGAACATGTCCAAGTTGTCGTCGTCATCCGATGAGGAATCCTCAAAGAACATGTCAATTAAATTGTTCATCTGCATTAGGGGAAATATTATTATTAAATTGTCAAATAAAACAGCAATCTGTTATATAACTATAAAAACCATCAGCCTCCAAAGGCTTATAGTAACACCACTACCAAGTTCGTACAAAAGCTATGGATACATATGAAAAGCGTGTTGTGCAAAACCACAAGGCATATCTCTACTGGAACCCAAAAAATATATACAATATCAGGGAGATTATCAAGCTACCAACAAATTATGATTGAGAATTATGTTGCTTTCCTGAACAGGTCAGGTTTCTTCCTTCATCTTCTTGTTGTGGGTATATATTGTACATCATTCACAAATCTAAAATTTCGTTTGGATCTTTGGCAGCAATTTGAGAGGCTGTTTCAGTTCAATCAGAAAGTATGGAACCACTGATTATTTTCTTAGGACAGTTCAGAAACTGTAAGCACTAAGGGCAAAAGAGCAAGTGTGCTATTCATTGCCTTATGTACGGAGGCATGCTATTTAAGTATATGCATTTATCAGAAAAAATGGAAATTTTGCTATATTCTACCTTTTATCACATCTGCTTCTTATTGTTTCATTGGAATGTTCGATCTATTTATCACATCTGCTTCTTATTCAACCTAATCATCGAGGGATACAGGAGAGAAACTGGTGTATGTAATCTTGAGCGCAACCTAATCAATGGAACTTGTGCACACTCAAAGCGAAGTCAAATTGGACAGCAGATTGATGACTTACTGTGCTCATTGGACCACAGTGGAGGCCGGCATATGCAGCGTGAGCGTCTGGTGGTGGGGCGCCGCCGCCGCCTCCTGGAACTGCAGTGCCGCCGCCACCGCCGCTGCAAATCTCTTCAATCATCATGACGACGTTGGGGGCGTTCGGGCGCGCGGTGGATTGGGGGAGCGCGCGGCGCCATCGCCCGTCGCCGCTCGGTCCGGACGCGGATGCCTAGACGGCGGGAAGGGGAGGCGGCGGCGGCTCGAGGCTGCGAACGATTTGGGGTGCCGTCGGAGCGCACGGTCAAGATGGGGTCCGGCCGGCCAGGAGGCTGCGGACAATGGGGTGTCGTCGGAGTTCCAAAAATCGAAGATTTGGGGTGAGAAGGAAGAAGAGTGGTGGGACCCACGAGTAGGGAAGCAAAATAGGGAAACTGCTAGAGCAAATTGTGTATAAGGGATGAAAATATTTTTACTCCACCACCAATAAGTTTATATAGGGGATGAAATTTACTCCATCTGCTGAAGTTGCTCTTACTCCCTCCGGTTTGTTAATTCAAGTCGTTTAGGGAAAGGTTGTTAATACAAGGAGTCATACTTGCCATCTTTAAATAGGGTTGCGAGTACGTCCAAGTAACAACCCAACCAATGTGCAATTGGTTAGCAGAGTCAATCTCGAGGGAGGATCTTGCTGGTTCGATTCTTGGAGGCCTCAAATTTTTGGTGTTCTCGTGATTTTGCATACCATTGTGTTTTTTCATTCGTTGTTGTTTTTTACGTCTGAGACTTTTTGCATTCTCTCTTTTCGTTCATGTGCTTGTGGCAGCACGCGGCTAATTTTTCGCGCGTGAATTTTACCACGCCTCCGGTTTTCTCTGCAGCCTCTTGTCTATTTACCCAGCGCCCAAACTTCCCAAATATTCCATGGATCTCAATATTCCTTTAGAGGAGGAAGAAAATGGTCATGTTGTCTGCGACCTCAACAATGGTAAAGGTAAACCATCATTTGGCCATGCTGTCTTCTACCTCAACAATGGTAAACCATCCTTCCTTTCTCTGGACTTTCCTTTGGCATTTGGTTTGATTTCATTTCCTTTCTCATATTATCTTTTAACACACCAGTACTAGAACAAGAGGAGGTCGCCCCTGTACCGGAGGACGACGACAATGGTATTGGCAACGACGGCGTCGGCAGGGATGAAGATCACGAGCTCGACGTCGACGTCGGTGAGCAGTTCAACTTCAACACACAGCGGCCGAAGCAAGACGACACGCTCGATGTCGACGAGCACCTCGACCTCAACGGGCCTGCATTTGAGGGAGGCGATGGGCTCGACCTCAACAAGCTGTCGGTTGAAGGCAGCGAGCTGGTATCTTTGGAGCATGGCAACGGTATTGCCGGCACCGGAGGAAGAAGATGTGCTCGACGTCGACCTCGATGAGCCGGCACTAGAGGAAGGCAACGGGCTCAATCTAGAGGAAGGCGACGGGCTCAATCTGAACGAGCCACCGTTGGAGCAAGGTACTACTGTTGCTAGCCGATGCTAGCGAGGCGCAGGGCGTGCCGACGAGCAGTCGCGGCAGGCACGGCGGCAGCGAGCAGGCTCTCGGCAGGAGCGACGGCGAGCACGCTCCGCAAGCGGGTGGTAGAAACAGAGGCGCGCGGTAAAAAGAAACGATGCGAGGCGCGGCAATGCGAAGCGTCACAGCGTTAATATGAGTGGAGGACCCGGACGGACGGCACATTAATGCGGGGCATGGATGGAAAAACAAGCCTCGTCACACCCAGGACGACTTCAGTTTCGCAACCTATCCAGCGGCCAGAACGATTTGAATTACCGTACCGGAGGGAGAATTATGGAAATAGGCCGGGGTACAACCATGGTGGAGGGACCAAGTGGGCGAGTGGCTCCAAGAATCCCTTGCCAATCTATATGTGCTACTCCCTTGTTATGATGGTTCTTGGAGCGTGGACACCGGATGTTGTTGGCAAAATCCACCTGAATTTGTCATAGTTGCCTATGTGTTGGATGTGTGGTAAATTGGTAATGTCTTTTGTAGTTCATTACTAGCATCTAATTGTCGACAAGATTTTATGTTAGGAGCAATGCTTCTCGCGCTTCTGCGTGAACAGGACCATTTACTTCCTCTATCGATTTGTGCCTACGCAAACATCTTCCTTTGATTATGGTCAATGAGTTGCGGATGAAAACAGAGGAAGGTCGATGGAGGAAGTACATGGTCCTCTTCATGCAGAAGCACTTGCTCCGTATTGTTAGTAGACAGGATCATATAAAGCAATGCAATGTCTCCGTATTGCCGGTGAAACACCCATTGCGTATTTGAGCTTCTGTTCGTAATATTTGTTTTTTAAAAAAAGATCAGTTACCAATGAAGCAAATCGTATACAAAACTAAATTTAAAGGGGAAAACCCAAATTACTAACCTCAAGACAGCAAAAGTATCAATAATCCTCTAAAGTATATTTTATTTACCCGTTAGCATAATTTATCTTTTGGTTCTCCACGCACATTGAATTTCAGTTTAACATTTTAAAAGGATAGTAGTGGATATCACCATGCATGTCAAGTAAATATAGTATGATTTTTTCTTATAGTTTGTATCCTAATAATTTATTTTAATTTACTACTTGTCATACCCAATCAAACTGATGATAAACTTCTATAACATGAGTTACGATATCTAATAGACTACTATCATCTCACACAATTTTAACTTAAAATTGCACCGAAAGACAAATTTTATTAGGGATAATTTGAACCAAACAACGTAGTGTGAATCTTAAAATAGTTCGACGAATAGTTACCCGACTTCGACTGATGGAGAATGACCCTGTTTATTTCTTAAGACTATTGACAAAGTGAGTGGGACAAATCTTTTGAAAGTTGAACAGTTTTTAATTATCCTGGCGGCTGGCGAGTAATAGTTGGCACGATTTCTGCATTTTCTTCCTTGTAATGTAAAAGGAAATATTACTTTGATCAATAAAATTGTATTTTATATTATTTCTGAAATATTTTTATCATTTCTGTTAGAAAATTAAATACAGGCAGTCTACGTTTCAACTTCGGGGTGTCAATATGTCATTAGTCATTACACTGCCGAATGACCGTAGACTCGCCAGTTCAGAAAAGAAATCAGTTAAGAGTTCGAGTGAAATGTACGGCAAATCACAAGCAGAGCGAGCAGGCGGGGGAAGCACTGCGCGCTCAGAAAAGTGTGATTCGCCGGGCGTAAACTGTCGCACACCAAGGTTAGGAGCCCGAGTATTCAGGATCAGAACTCGGGGCCTCTTTACATGTGCGTATCTAACTCAGGTCTCAAACTCGAAACGGGGATGCCAATTTCCAAAGTTTCTCCACCAAAACAGAAGAAAGTAGCAAACCATACTAGGCGGCAAGAGAAACAGAAGAAAACAAATGCAACTGGAACAGATTGCATCTTGAATCGAAAACAGAAATCACGGTCCAGTCGAGATTGGAAGCAAGACCGAGATGGATACAACTCCGAACACCAGAGAAGAGGAGACGAACACGAGCGGCGCAGCAGAGCCGCGCAGAGGCGAGAATGAGAGGTTGGTGAGAGCTAGGGTTTAGGTGGGGGTGATTTATAGCGGAGGCCGATCAATGTGGACCGTCGGATCGGTCGCTTACTCGCTTCGAGAGATCTCGCCAGGATCGCCGCCGTTTCCACCGGTTAACTGGGCCGCGGCGTCCCCGTGACGGTCCGGGGCCTCGTCGGCCCAAACAAACAAGCTTCTTCACCATCTGCTAAAAAGTTCATTCCACAACCTTCATGTATAGGTGGTGTTCAGATTTGCCCACTTACTATTGAAACTGTTTGATTTACCCCTTCACTGGTTTTGACACCGGTTTTGGATGATGTGGCAGTGGGCTCCACACGTTCCTTGCCTAAACAATTGCTCATGACCCCTTAAGGGCTTGTTCGTTTCCGTGGGATTCAATCCGGCCGGAATAATAAATCTATGAAGAAAATTGTGATATGGACTCGGATTTATTCCGAGTCAAAAATTATTTTACCAATCATGATAGGTAGAACAAGAGACCGTAGAGTCGGATTGGTTCCACACCTTTTGACTAGTGGATTGATTCCGAGGCTTTTGGTGTACCTATCATGAGCAAATTAGTTTTCGACCCGGAATAAATCCGGATCTCTTATAGTAACTATCATGATTTTCTTTTTGTATTTATCCATTCCGATCGGAATTGATCCCGTGGAAACGAATGAGGCCCTAAACTTTCTTTCTTCTGGCACACGGGTCCGTTGCCTTCTTCTACCTTCGGCATACCCACTCTTCCAGCTGCGCACGGCGCTACCGCCATCCATGAGCCATCCTTAGCACACTGCGCCGCTGCCTGCTAGCACCGCCGGCTCCTTGTGCCTGATTCACCGGAGTCGCAGCTCGTCAGAGCAATCCGCCAACGCCACAAGTTCCGCCAAGACTAGTTGCAGCTCCGCCGCATCTCGTCGCCCCAATCCACCACCAGAGCACCGGCCATGGACATGGCGGTCACCACCACAATCCCAAAGGAAGCAGCAGTAGCAACCTCTCCAAGTCGCCAACGTGGCTAAGCCGCCCCCGCCGAACTTCCACAAGACCGCATCTAGATATGACACCACACTACCACCGCCATCACCACATCGAAGTCGGACGAACGCAGAGCGCTCGACGACATGGTGTTTTGCGCGCGGCCGTCGTGCTGCTGACATTTGTGAGCGTCGCGCTCGTGGTGTGGTGGGGACCAGATGGAGTTCACCCTCTACCACGAGTACAGTACCTTCTCAGTGCCTCAATGGTGGACTTCCTCGATTTTTCCTCAGAAGGCCTCCTTTTTTAGCACATGAGCGTGAGAGAGGGAGGCAAGGACAGGCCGCCGACGACGGCGAGGAGGGGGAGGGGCTGCGGGGGAGAACAGATGCGGTTGGGCGGAGGCGGGGTCACGACGAGGCGGTGCGTGGGAAGGAGGGCATTGCCCAAGAAAGAAAGAGGAGAAAACCAACCGGGCCCACCCTGCGGGACCAACTGCCACATCAGCCAAAATCGTTGTTAAAACCAGCGAGGGGGTAAATCAAACGGTTTGATAGTTGGTGGGTCGCTAATGTATGGTTTTGAAGATGAGGGTTGAAATTCGAACACTACATATATATAAGGGTTGTGGAATGGACTTTTTCGTTACTAAAACTGCACCTGGCCAAAGACAAATAGTCTAACGAAAAAATCCATTCCACAACCCTCAGTATAGGTGGTGTTTGATTTAACCCTCATCTTGAAAACTAGACATTCACTACCCACTAACTATTGAAACTGTTTTGACGATGGTTTTGGATGACGTGGCAGTGGGCTCGACATGTCCCTCACCTAAACAGTTACTCATAACCCCCTAAACTTTATTTCTTCTCGCAGATGCGTCCCTTGCCTTCTTCTACCTTCGGCATGGGGCGGCGAGGCTGTGCATGAGGCGGAGCGGCCTGAGCCACACCATCCTGAATCTGGTTCATGAATAGCAGCAGCAATTTATCTTGTGAAGGCCCTTCACATCTGACCAACAGCAATAGCATCGAGTTCCAGCAATGTAACGCTATTTTGCCTCAACACCATTACCATCGTCACAAAAAATGTAACATTACATGGTACAATACTAGCAAATCGAGCACCCTAAAACAGTTTGAACATAATTTTGGTACAAAGCCATCATCATATTCATGGGCAGCAATACTCCTCATGGAAGAGCCTCGTGTGGGCATGGTTGGGGCTCTCGTCTTCGTTTGGGCGGCACACGGTGATGCGCGCCTCGCGCGACGCCTTCTCCAGCTGCGACACCCATTCCTTGATGTTCTTCGGTCGCTCGTCTCCCGAGTCTCCCTCCGATTGCTCGTCTCCCGGCGCTTCCTCCTCCGATTGCTCGTCTCCGGTGGCTCCCTCCTCCGATGGCTCGTCTCCGGTGGCTCCCTCTCCTGCCACCGTGACCAACACCAGCTGCTCGAGGATAGGAGCCCTCTTCAGCAAGTACGCCACGAGCCGCCTCTCGCGCCATGTCCCCCTGAAATCCACAACCTTCATGAAAGTCAGCTGGCCGAGGACGATCTCCTGGGATCTGAATCTGATCCGTTCATCATCTTCATCCTCGTCGGACTCCGAGAAGCTTCCGCCCACTTGATCATCGCTGGAGAGCTGCCGTTACAAAAGCGAATTAAGCTTAAACAGTTCCGAGATCATATTCTCAAAAAATTTGTGTGAGAGAGAGAGAGAGAGCTTTTCTTACACGGATGAAGAGCCGTTCGAGTACTGGAAGCGAGGTGTAGTTGAAGAAATAGTACACGCGCTCAGGGAATCGAGGATTCTGTGTGCTGATTTCTTCTTCCAGGGAGCCCAGCAGCAGCTGCAACTCTTGTAGGTTGGGCATGTCAATATATGCGTTACCACCGGCGTTCAAGTGGGCATAAGGAAAATGATCGAAGTGGTCATTATCATCTAAAAAAATGGGCACCACCAAGCCGACGGAGCAGAGCGTCAAGATCTGGGCTTGCGGGACATGGTAGACGAAGGGATAGTAGTAGTCATTGTTGCGGTCCAGGATGCCGCAGCAGTCCATCTGCGACAGGTACACGTCCCGCAGCGCCGGCGCGGCGCCGAAGTCGACGGCGACGGAGTTGGACCAGTCGGCGACGCACAGGATGACGTCGCCGTACAGGGTGAACGACTCGAGCGCGGGCGCGGCGACCCGGAGCTCGCGCACGGCCCGGCAGCCCAGGAGCTCCAGGACACGCAGCCGCTCGCTGGCGACGCTCACCGTGGTGAGGAGGGAGCAGCACCTCAGGCTCAGGGACTCGAGCGCGCCGCAGCTGGCGAGTACGCCCCGGAGCGCCCCATCGGTGACGTCGGCGTGGCTGAGGGAGAGCGAGCGGAGGCCGGCGAGCCCGGCCGCCGGGAGCGGAATGGCGCGGAGGCTGAGCCCCCCGAGCCCGAGCCGCTCCAGCGAGTTCCTGCCCCGGAACAGATCGCGGGGGAGCTCCAGGAACGCCGCGCTCCCGGGGACGGCGTCCTCCTGCTGGGATGACGGCAGCAGGTCCACGTCCACCTCCCTGGCGCCCCTCGCCACGGCGGCCACGATCCACCCGACGACGTCCCGCCCAAATGCGCCGTCGCCCGGCACCGACGGGGACACCAGCGCCACACGGAACGCGTGGAGCGGCGTGCCATGCTCGGCGTGTAGCCGGAGGCATCGATCCACCGTGGCCGCAGCCCGCGCCGGCGGCTGGCCGCGGGCGAAGTTGCTGTCGGTGAAGTCGAGAACTGGGTTGGCGGCGAGCGCGCTGATCCAGTGGGCCACCCACCGCCGCGAGAGAGCGCTGGTACGGGCGGCGTGCTTGAGCGGGACGCCACGGAGGATGGAGTGGAGGAGGTCGACGGGGAGGATGCTCAGCCGGTCCTCCATGGCTCCGCAGTTGCTCGGGGTGCTGCGAGTGCGATTCTGCGTCAGCCGGGGTACGAGGTCGATTTGTGTTTAGGGTCAGCTGGGGAATTGAATGGAATTGGGGAAGAACCGAAGGTGCTCTAGCAAATGCGCACTTTGTTCAGAGTTGCAAAACATACTTTTTTTTCGAAAAGGAGCTGTTTTTGAAAAGTATCAAAATGAGTTGTGAAAAACTGAAAATATGTAATCAAAGCATAGGATCAAGATGCGAAAAGATAAAAGACCCCACGGATCGGGATCCTCCAAGTTTTCCTGAGTCGCTGACCGCGCACCTGTGCAGCAGCTTATTGTTATGAGCCTCAATTAGCGCATGATGCTCATCAACGTAGACAAAACGAAAAAAATGCAGTGCCACGCAGAATCGACTGGTGCAAGTGTGTGACATGTTTTTGTGCATTGGAAGAAAAATATGTAGTTTTCAAATTAAGTGTCCAAATCAAATTTCGATCAAACTGCGGTGTTTGCAGCAGGTTCCTCAGCTGGGTCAAGTAAAGGCAGATGTACCTTGAACGGTAGAGGAACCGGTTCTGCAACAGCAACCCACCCAGGGGCCATGGCTAGCGCCGGCCACGGGTCCTAGAATTTAAACGTGATTTTTATACAAATATAAAATTAGAAGACAAAATAAAGGATCCAATGATTTTCAGGTTGGAAAGCAACAAGCTTTCAGAACTTCATGACCTCGTGGGTCGTTGCTTTCAGCACACCCGACAGAAACAGCGCAGCTGCTCCCAAAGTATCATCCCACAAACAACGCCAGCAAAATGTTCTGCATCAGTAAAATTGAGATCCAGAGATGCATGAAGGAACTACAAACGTGCATTTCGCGCACAGCTCCGCAGGAGCTGATAACTCAGGGGGGAACTGATCTCTTTGCCAAGGCGACACTACTACTCCACGATCTTGACTTTCTTTTTCTTCTTCGATGAAGACTGCGGCATCTCCGAGGTTGTGGTGTTGCTCTCTGCCCCACGAGCCTGTGATCCTTCGGAGGTCTTGCCTGATATGTTTGAGCGCCCCAGGCTGCTTTTGTCATTTCTCTTCTGCTTGTGTTTGGGTGTCGGCTCTGCGCTCCATTGGCCCAGCGAAAGGGCTGAACCTTGGCTGCTGCGGTTCTTCGATGCACTAGTGAACCGAGACTTGGTCTTCCTAGAAGAACCTGGGAAACCACAAGAACTCTGATCTATGACTTACAATAATTAATAATATAAGACCGTGAACAGAAAACCTATAATTACAAGATTTAATCGCCAGGAATTACCCTATTGTAGTGATCTCAACTATTATCTAGCAGTAACATCATATCCTGCACAACTTGGCAGCAATACTAACACTCTTAACAGTATAAAGTCGAATCGGTGAACATAAACAATTTTAGGAAGAAAATTACCTGCAGATATCTTACTGCTAGGAGTAAGGCCCACAAAAGTTGGTTTAGTTAATTCCTCAGGTTCTGGATAACGAACCAAACAAACTCGCCGTGATATCTTCCCCACTGTATTTTCTTTTATCAGTCGACGTATTCATACAAAAACATAAAATATGAATAGCAGATGGGAAAAGCTAATACATCACTACATTTAGAAGTGCTGCAAGACAAGAGAAGATGATGCATACTTTCCTCCTTTACCAAAAACCTTATGATTTAAGCAGAGTATGCTTGTTTTCAAACATGAAACAAAACAGTCCAGGCAGCAAAAAAACAACACACCAACTGTTAAAAAAAGAATAGTTATTCACCGACTCGTTTTCATGATCGAAATGCCAAACACACTGATTCACCGGAACACTAAGAAGCATTAATCTAGAAGAGATATTCTTCATTAGTTGGCACTTGGCTGGCATAAGATCCAACTACTACAGTTCATCTCTTATGTTTTAGCAATATATCACAAGATAGTTTCTGCATCGCAATTGGTTTTTGGTTTCCTTTACTAAGCCCCGAGCTACAAGTGAATCATATCCCTTGAATTTGAGATTTAGAAATAAACTTTCAAAGATGGGAACCATGTCCTGATTCTTCTCTTCTGACTTCAGTATTTCCCATATGATCAAAACAACCCAAACTAACAAGGTGAACTCCATGTAATGGACTAAGATTAACATTTCCAGAACCAAATATGATGCTACAAACTATCATGTAACTGTTTCTTCTTTTTTTTGGAGCAGAAGGTTCATTATATTGTTAATATTATTCACAAACCGGTAACTAAAGTTTTAGCAATGGAAAGAAGTAATATCAAGGGTTTCTATCTAACGAGTGCTAGCTTAGGGTCAATCATGCCCTGAAAAACTAACCCGTTGAACCAAATATTCATACACAGCGGTGTTTGAGCAAGATTGCTATTCGAGAAAGGGACAAAAGAATATGTAAAAACTCCACACAATTAAAGTAATTAGTGAAATTCCAACATACCAGGTTTCATCTCTGATCCTGATGGTTGAAAGACAGTTGCATCTGGCTGCTGAGCTGCAAAGCTGACCAGCTCATAAGATTTCCCTGAAAAAATAAGTGTGTTA
This sequence comes from Cenchrus americanus, assembly GCA_947561735.1. NCBI lineage: Eukaryota > Viridiplantae > Streptophyta > Magnoliopsida > Poales > Poaceae > Cenchrus > Cenchrus americanus. Next base: position 229,509,302 of record OX387244.1, read on the forward strand.
GCTGCAGTCTGTAGCTGAGGTTTTCTTTGTGAAAAAAATTGAGTAGTTCTTTCCCACAATAACTGGACAGTGATGTTTCACATGTACTGAGTCTAGCTTCAAGTGAAGGAATTTAATGAGTTAGCAGTGCATTGCATGATAAAGATGTCATTTCACTTCAATGATCGAACTTATGAATATTGACAATGAGCACCGCCTTATTTTCATAAACTGATTGTAAGCCATACATCTTTATTTCAATTTATGTTGCAAAGAGCCCATAAACTAGTAGTTCATTCCCTAAAGATTAAACAAGGAAAATCGTAGAATAAGAACTTCAGTATGACTAAAATTCCAGGTGATGCTTACTTTGTACTGCCTAAAAGAATCAATTCAGACACAATGTTAACCATGCAAATGCAATGGTTCCATTGAAATGGTTAACAATGAGGTCTGAAGTATAGGATACAGTGGCAAAATCAAAGTTAGAGTGACCAACAGAGTTTCCAGAAAGCTCAAATGCTACTTCACCAAAGTTGTTACCTGAGGAACTTTCCAAACTGCCTATGTTTCCATCCTTGTGCAGCTTAAGAGAAAGCTCTTTACCATGGAAATCAGAAACATCTAACTGCGTTGTAGAACAGAAGACATTGAGACGTCAATAATCAGCATTGCAGCATATTAAGAACACCCTACTGGGATGCAAGAGATCCAACTTTACCTGATCTTTAGGCCACTGTATTAGCCAAAACTCTGCCGATTCTGTTGGTGCTATGTCAAGCGTGGTTTCCTCTTTGACCTCCGCAAAAGCTGGTCCAGGCTCATAGCTACAGAAGTTGATGCAAAGTTAAGATGGCGAAGAATAGAAACACATCACCAAAGTATACAAGGTTCGCTACTGGAAGCTTATGCAATAATTTCATCGGTGGCAAGCAGTTAGTTGTTAAGCTTTACAGTTGGACATAGGATAGCATTCCATCTTAGCATTATTTGATTGACCTAAATGGCCAGAAAAAAAGTAGGAACAAATAGTGGAACAATGCTTTGCAATTATAATACTCTCGTGATCAAAATGGTAACAACTGGTCAGTTTACCCAAACCTGAGCATTCTAACAGTCCTAGTTCATATCAACTACACCATGGTAAGATCACAGGAAAAACAAAGAGAACGTCGAGTTCATACCGAACCCTTGCTGCCCCCTTCACCATCTCTACGCAACCGAAGCCTCTTTATATCTTGCGTACTGAAGAAAAAGAACCTGATTGAATCATGGGTGCGCGAATTACATAAGCAGAAATAATACCAAGCAGAAAAACAATAGGAACAATAGGATTGAGGGAATGAAAAAAAAACTCCCCCCGTGTAAGAAGGGTTCGATACCAGTACAGGCGGGGAAGAGGGTGAGGGAGACGGCCGCTCGACGAGAGAGCCTCCGGCAGACAGAGGCGTGCCAGCGATGTGTGCGTGGCCACCGGTGGCGGCGGCGAAGAGAGGGAGAGAGCGGCGAGGGACAAGAAGAGCAGAGAGAGATGGGCGCACGACGAGACCCTAAGTTGGGCTTGGGCTTGGGCTTCTATTATCGGTAAATCGCCGAACATCATCCGCGCTTTTGTCGGGCCGTAATACACTAGCCCAGCAAGCAAACAACGACGTGAATTTTTTTAATTTTCTATTTAACCTTACATCTACGAGCACCTCCGAAGGACTGAGCACCGTCAGATCTGAAGATTCACGAAGTCACCACTGGCGCCTCTCGTCGACGGGAACGTCGCTTACCACTTAACGCATAACGTCGGAAAATCCCAGAATAAATTTAAGAAAAGGTGCAAGCACCAGGATTTAAACCCCTAGGGGTAGCGTCCCACAGGACGGATTGTCGTATCATTGGATTACAAGCTCATTCGCCTAATTATACTTTTTTAAAAAACTTACAAAAGTATACCTTCGTCTCAATATTATGCCAAACTATACTACTGCTGCCGTGGAAAACGGCGGTAGGGTTTCGAACCACGCGCAGATGGGGCTCCGCTACTGTAGTAGTTACCGTCGTTTCAAACGGCGGTAGGACCGAGTACATTTTCAAAAAATTGTAACTTTTGTGTACGAACTCGGATGGAGATAAGTTTATATGAAGATTGTGGATTTTGTCTAGATCTACAACTTCGTAGTTCAACCTTTTTCATTTGTAATCATCTTGTGGCTCAGATATTCAGTAAACTATCCAGATCTAAATTTTGAATTTTAAATATGAACATTGTGTTAATCATTTGAGCACCAAAATGAATTTGAATAAACACAATTTGAACTACAAAATTATAGATGTCGTTTAGACATACGTTTTCGGTGTAGAGTTCACCTCCATCCAAGTTTATATGAAAACATTATGAGTTTTTAAGATATGTTGCCGAGATTTAAAAATCATTAAATTTTAGATCTGAATAGTGTCGATTATTTGAGCATCTCAAAATGATTTCAAATGAAAAAAGTATGAAATACAAAGCTTTAGCTCTCAACGAAATCTACAATTGTCGTATAACTTTTGTCGTCGTCCGAGTTTATACAAATGAAATATGATTTTTTTAAAAGATATGCTGCCTAGAGAAGAAACAATTGTGTTGATTACTTGAGCGTCAAGATGATTTCAAATGAAAAACTTTGAACTACAAAGTTGTAGATCTCAACGAAACTTACAATTTTCATATAAAAACCATCTTCATCTGAGTTCATACGAAAAAGCTACGATTTTTTTGAAGATATATTAATCCATCCGTACCAGTGATGTAGTTTTGCAAAACATTAGGATGAAGATATATTTTTGTCAATTCATAAAAACATAAATATAAAAATAAAAAATCCACCGACGTCACGTTATACACGCACCACGCACGCGACTATGGACGGATGGGGGGAAACCCTGCTCTCGTTCTCTAAGTCATACACATCAGACGGCAGACGCGCGCGCACGGCATACGAGTGGATACGCGTTCCGAAAATGCAAATACTATCGGTGGTTGTTTCCACCGTGTACTTCCTTGTGGTATTGTACTATCTTTTTGCTTTGCTTAAATTTAAATTATTCTGTTTTTAAGTTGGGTGGGTGAGTGCAGTTGGTTACAGCTTTTGTCTGATTCTCTGAAACTTCGTTTTTGCAGGCTTCAGGAACTTGCTTTCAGCTTCAACAGTGGCAAAGATCCACCCGTACTTTCCTCATCTTTGCTCACCACTTGTCTTAACTTATGTTCATGACAGTTACGGACCATCAGACTTGATGGCAATGTGCAACTTAACATCAAGAGTACCTGTTGCATTTGCTTCGGGCTGCTGGCTACTACCTGCACGTTCTTGGCAAGTTGAATCGCTTTGATCAGTTACTGAATAGTTTTTTGTTCCCTCCCTTTTATCCATGTTCCACGGACCTACTACCTGTAATTGCAATGTGAAATTGCTCTAGGTCAGTAAACAGCAGTTCTCCTTCTCCCCTTCACCTAACCCTAACTGTCCTCCTCCTTTTTCATGAGGCCGTGAGGGTGACCCTATCTTAGATTGGTCCTACAGCTACAGGTTTACCTCCTGATCGATTTCCTGAATCCTACTCGAGATCGTTGCATTTTAGTACTAGTATTTCCCCGGCTGCTAATTCCAATGCTTTGCTCTGACAGCGATGTTTGGTGTTTCCTATTAACCTTCGAGGTCAGATGCTGCAGCCTGCCAGCCTCTATGATCAAAGGGTATCCTCTCTTCCATGCATGTTCTGATATTTCACACTCTCTACACACACCTTCTTGCCCTGGTAGTTGTTAGGTTCCTTTCTCCCGTGTAGGTCAAAGTGCGAAACCTACTCCGGACCAAATTAAAACCGCACTGTTTCTCTGCATGTATCTTGTACGGGCCGTGTGCTACTGAACTTTTAGCAAAAGCGCAACGTGCCATCGATCTGACTATCTGAGTAAGGTTACCTCTGCTCTCCCGTGCAAATATCCTTAAGCTATCATGCATCTGACGACTGCAGTTGCTCCGGCAGTCCGGCTTCAGGTAATAATACATTATTGCTGATACACTTCTAATGGCAGCATACAGAACAGTGTGTTCCCAAAGGCCAAAGCGAGCTCCTGCGTGATGGCTCGGGCAGGTATAGGAGGAACAACGAGAACCACGGCAGAGGAGTAGACTGTAATCTAATTACTTGTTTGAAACGACGGAGACGTGTGCATTGGCAGTTTGGCACGCCACATGTATTGGTAGAGCGAAACCGATATGCAAATGCAAGGCTAACTGAAATTCCTGGAAGCTACACAGCAATGTTGTACGTGTTGGGGTGACGATTCATTCATTGTTTAATACTTGATGATGAGGTGTGCGGGCTAGATGGCCTCCATTATTTAGAAGTTGGAAAAAGTCTATATTGTGACGGAACCGCCCAAAATAATTCCGTCTTGTCGCTAAGCTTTGTCCACGCGCCATTAAGCAATAATAAAGAATTATCAAGTCGCTTCCGTCGGGTAAAGCCCGGTAAATCACATACAACAGGATCGCTGATATGCGCTAAGCCCACACGAAGGCGGGACCAGAGTACAACATTACATCACATTAAAGTCCACAAGTTTAACATTATTACAAACCAGGTTTTCGTACATAAAAGTAAACATGGTTCACATAGGAGGTCATCCATGCATATCACTCATCAACATCGTTCTCCCATTCAATCTCCCATCCCTCTGGAATAACACCAGGCCAGATAGGATTACCTGAAAACATCAAATTAAGCAAGGCTGAGTACTAATACTCAGCAAGACTTACCCAATAAAAGAAAATACAACTAGACATGCAAGGCTTTTTGGCTGCTGGGTTTGTTTTGCCAAAAGCGACTAAGAGTGGATCCTTATTTTCAAGTTTTAGCTCATATTCTAGTATGTTAATCAGTCTAAGTGAGCACATGTACTAAACAAGCATGTTGTGCAAACAATATTAAACAGGTAACAGTATTAATCCACAATGTTCCATAAATAAACATGGGGTAGCCAGTGGTCACGACTCAGATAACGGCGAGTGACCGACGATCGATCGATTTATATCCTTGCAAGGTAAACCCAAGATACACGGAAGAAGTAGACCCCGAGAATTCAAATAAAAGCAAATGCAGGGTCTACCCCGACCAGGCGGTTCCCAACATCCCACAGTTTGGGATCAAGCGCTACAAACTCTGGTACACGGTTATCCGGAGGGTCTAACCCGACCAGTCCGGACTCACACACTATACCACAGGTAGCTAGCCTGGAGACACATCCCAAGCGGGTAGCTAGAAAGATCCCGCCCCGGTTCAGAAGGTACTAGGCTTACCGGTCCCATTCCCGACAAGCACTTGGTACGTTCAATAGCTTAGGACCGAAGCACCATGCTACTCGGTCGAGACCGAATACCATTGCTCTTACCACATGAGCGAGTCAATTTAACCAACTTATGATTCCAACATAAGCATCCTATATCTCGCGAGCAATGAGTCATTACTCGACTTCTACCGCATCCTTCGAGCATGGCACTAGCGTTCCTAACATACTAGTAAAAGAGCATAGGAGTCCTAAAGAACATGCAACTAGGTTTCAAAACAACTCCTGAAACTTAAATGCACAAAGTAAAGCATAAATACTGAAAAGTAAAAGACATGATTTTAATTTACAAAATGGGTTAGATGAAACCGGTGCTTGCCTTCCTCTGACTCTACACCAACACAAGCCTTGGGCTCTTATGGACTTTGGTCCAGGTCTTGCTGCACACCAATTTGATTCAGCTTTCCACTAGCTGCTCCCTCCTCCTCCCGGGTGAGCGTGTATGCCCCGTCAGGAAGATCTACACGTTTACATGCACATGCATTAGATTATGGTGAAGGTGGGAGAATTGCCACAAAACCAACTCTTGTTGGACACATTCATCCAAACAACATTATTTTCTCACAGAAATTATTAGGGTATGTGATGATAAACAAAACACTACTTTGATGGTGATTGTGTGCACATCTAAGCAATTTAAGTTACTTAACTTCACCAAACAGCAAGGGGGTGTGTTTAAATTAATAAAAACAGAAACAAACATGATTTCACAATTTAGCACTTTTAATTTCCATTTCTTTCTTTAATTATTCAAAACAAGCCTTTCAACCATAAATCCAAATTAAATAAAAAACACTTCAAATGAGCCTAATATTTTGCACACAACAACATATGTCTATTTCAAGCTTTCAAACCAAAATATAGCTTAAGATCATTTATAAATTAATTTAAACGAAAACGACAAATTTCAGCCTAGTAAAACACCATTAATCATATAAAAAGATTTAATAAACTTTTTGATCTCCACTTTCTCCTACAGGTCATGTATACCAAAAATGAGCCTCTGACCAAAATATAAGTGCAGATTCAAATTATTTTTCAGATTCTGAATTTAAACACCTACACATGATTAAATCCAAATCACCTAGTAAACAATTCCCTAAAATCAAATCTACTCAACAAGGCAAAGTCCTAGGGTGCACATGTGGTTACAGAAAAAGGGTTATAAAAAGCATCAAACTTAAATTAGCATAAAGCTTACAAAAATCATAACTGAAAATATATACATCAAAATCATTCAAACTTTTGCCACAGATCTAGACATGCCATAAAGAGAAACATATCCAAAAATCAAATCCATAGTATGTGTATATTTTAAATCACACTAAAAACACTTCAAACTAAGTTTGAATTTTTAATTTAAAAACTGTACAGAAAAACCCTATACATGTTTTCTAGAAAAGATAGGTTTCTTTACCAGGAAACCAACAAAATTAGTTTTGCATTTTTCTAATTTTTCTACGGTTTTAACGATTTTTCAAAGTTGCGAAATTTGGAACCTGTCGGGGACGACCCTAGGGGTCCCCCTTAAACAACGGGGAAACCCTCATTCAAATCCCGGCATCGAAACACGCTAAGCCTAACCATGCGGGTAACTAACCGTGCGGGACATGGCCTACGCGGCGGGACTCGGCGGCCCACCAAGACGGCCCGCTTAGAAGACCCCTCGAGCGAGCTCCGCCTCGCTCGAGGGCGCGCTCCTCCTCGAGCGGGCTCCGCCCGTTCGAGGGGCAACTCTTCCCTCGAGCGGCCCCCGCCCCGCTCGAGGGCTCGCTCCCCCCTCGAGCGGGTCTCGTCTCGCTCGAGGGTTTGCTCCGCCCTCGGCCGGGGCCCGCCACGCTCACGGGCGCCCCGCACGCGTGCGCGGTCCCGTACACGGGCATTACCGCCCCGACGCCGCGGGGACGGCGCCATCATGCACCGGGGCTCGCACCCGGTGCCGCCGCACCAACTCCCCGGGGAGGAGCCCATCCCCGCCACCGTGGAGATGGACCGTGCGGTACGGCCGGTGTCGGTCCCATGACACCGCGCGCCCACTACGGTGACGGCTAACGCGCCCGACCCTCGAAGGGGGGCCGGCGCACCCTCGATTTCACTTTCCGTGACCCTACGGGGTTAGGTGGGGGGCGCTAGGCCGGTGGATGGCCATCCCGGTCATCGTAACGGCGCGGCCGCCGTACCCACGCGTGCGGTGCGCACGCCCCGGCACCGCGGGCGCACGCCGGCGGCGCGTAGCAACCACTCGCGCTACCGCGGAGCGCGTTGGGAAGGAACGCCGTTCGCCCGCTCCCGTGCCCCGTACCGGCCCATCATCGGCACCTCCCTCGAAGCCTATCGGAGGACGCCACCACCATCCGCCGCCCTCCTACCCTCGAACCGCCACTTTGTTCGGATACGGGGTAGGCCATCATGGCCGGATCGCGGCGAAGATCGTCGGACGGCCGCCCACTCTACGGCGTAGCACGACGTGCACCCCCACGTAGCTAGATAGCGCGGCGTGCATGTAACCCGCCGCCCCCTTGGCCTATAAAAGGGGAGGCGAGCCCCCAGCCGCGGGGGGACGAACGAATTCAGTTCAACACAACACACCGTGCACTCACTCTCTTATTCTCCCACAACATCTTCAGCCACTCCACCAGGGACTTGGAAGCCACGCTTCCTCTCCCGCCTTGCTTGTACTTGCCCCACTACAAGCACCCCGGTGCCGAGCAATATAGTGCCACGAGCACGCCCTCGCTGGACGTACGGCCCCCTCGGCGGGAACCGGGATAAAACCTTGTGTCATTTGTTGCTTGGCATCGACCATTGAGGGATAGACCTAGGCGCTATCTACCGGTTAGTGTCGGGACCATATTCCGCACCGACGCTGGCGCCCACCGTGGGGCAAACGAGCGCCTAAGGTCATTTCGCCAACTCCCTCCATGGTGATTCGCACTGAGTACCGTGCTACGCGCTACAACATGGGTAGCTCGGACCCTCTCCCGGCCGGGTTCGAGATCCGCTTCGGGGACCTGAACTTCCAGGCTACGGGGAACGGCTATCTCATGCGCCTCACCAACCGCGAGGAGCTTCGCTCGCGGCGCCGTGCCGAGTCCGCCCCGGTCTCCGCCGCACGCACGACACCGGCGCGGACGCCCGCGAGCACGGATGCGCGGCCCGTCGACGCCGCGACGCCGCCGTCGCTGCGGGCTACGCTCGCGTCGGGCGCGATCCGAGCGGCGGCGGGGCCGAGCGCGCCGCCGCCCAACGCGGTGCGCCCTCCATCACGACGGCCGCCACCGCCCCGGCGGGACCGCGTGCGATCTCCGGGACCACGCGTCCCCATCGGCCGCGTGGCGCCACGACGGCCTACAACGCCAACGTCAACACGACGATGCGCGGGGTTCCGCCCGGCCGCCACGTCTTCGTCGCCGGGGACCCCGCACCTCGGCGAGCGGATGAGTCATCCCCGGGCTCCGTCGACACGATGCCACCCGCCAACCGCCACGGGTACGCGGGAGTGGGACTTCTCCGGCGTGCGGGACCCCGGCCGCGTTCGGGCGCTTCCTCGACGCCACGGACTACCGGTTTGGGCTGCTCCGACGACTCCCGACACGGGAGCTACGACCCCACGCGGGAGTGTTGCGCCGTCATCACCAACGACCGGCCAACGCCGCCGGCGCGGCGAGGCCGGGAGACGGGGAAGTCACGCCCGCCCCGGCCGATCGGCGCGCGCGCCGGCCGCGGGGCCGAGCGCTCCCCGCCGGGGCCGACGTCGACGCACGGCCGGCCCAAGCCCGCGAGCTCGAGGCCAAGCCGGCGCAGAGGAATATGCGGACAAGACGGCTACTCCGTGCCTCGATGGCGAGGGGAGGCCTCCGCGCGCGGCGAACGCGCGCGGGGAGCCGGGCCGACAAGTCCGCGACCGCCTCAACACCGCCCCCAACGCGGACAACGCGGACGTCCCGCCGCGAGCAAGCCGAAGCTCGTCGCCGCCGCGACGCCGCTACGGCTATGCCGGCACCGTCGACCCCCCGAGGCTCGAGACATGCACCGCGAGGTGCAGACTCTCATCGAGCAAGCGGCCGTCCAGCAGGCCGAAAGCTCGGCCTCACGCATCCGCCAACAGGGGGATGCGCGGGGTGACGAAGCTGCACCAGGAGGCGAACCCTCGGTGCACGCGGGGGGACCAGCGGGGCATCCCACCGGGCAAGGACGCACGCCGGCCCAAGGAACGACTCCTCGACGCGCGCAGGGCACTGGATGGCGACGCTCGCAACGTCATCAACGCCCGGCGTACCAGCAAGGCGGACGCGCAAGCAGCAAGGGGTTACCACCCTCGACGGGGTGGGCGCTACGACAGCGGTGAGGATCGCTCCCCAACGCCGGGAGCCCCCGAGCACCCGTGTGTTCAGCCGGGAGATCCGCACGGCGGCGTTCCCCCAGCGCTTCCGTCAGCCTTCGACAATCGTCAAATACAACGGGGAGACGGACCCTCGCGTCTGGCTCAACGACTACCGCCTAGCCTCGTCGACCGGGCGGGGCCACCAACGACGAAGTGATCATCCGCAACTTGCCCCCCGCATCCGGGCGACGCGGCCCGACATGGCTCGAGCACTTGCCCGCCGCCCGGATCCATAAGCGGGACGATCTAGTCCACACGTTCGTGGGCAACTTCCGGGCACGTACGTGCGCCCACGGGAACTCCCCGGGACCTCGCGCTCCGCACGCGAAGCCCGGCGAGTCGGCCGCGGGACTTCATACGGCGCTTCTCCAAGCGCCGCACGGAGCTCCCCGGCGTCGCACGGTCCGAGATCGTGCACGCGTTCCTCGAGGGCACCACGTGCGGGACCTTGTGCGCGAGCCGGGACGCAGCCCCGCCTACGGACTCAAACGAGCCGTTCGACATCGCCACCGGCTTCGCCTCCGGAGAGGAGGCCGTGGGGGCAATCTTCGACGGCAAGAAGGGCAAGCGCTCCAAGGACACGGCCGCGGAGGGCGGCGGGTCCAAAGAGCCGCGCCGCAACGACAAGCGGGGCAAGAAGGGGGAAGAAGCCGCGCCGCGAGGCGCGCGAGCGAGGACGCAACGGCGGCAACGCCGAGGCCCTCGCTGTCGACCCGGCTCGACGGGGCCCTCGACCGGCCCCTCGAGGCCCGGGGGTGTTTGACGACATGATGAAAAAGCCATGCCCCTACCACAAGACTCCCGTGAACCACACTCTCGAGCAGTGCGACATGCTCAAGAAGTTCTATGGCCGTGCCGCCGCGAAGGAAGCAGAGGCCAAGAAAGATGGGGGCGATGGCGACGCGGGTGGCTTCCCCGCTTGTCGAAAATGTGTTCCTCATCTTTGGGGGACCCATCGTCGACATGTCGACCGGCAGCCGCAAGAAGGAGCGGCACGAAGTCCTCGCCGCGGAGAGGGCACCTCCGGCCTTCCTCAACCGGTCGAAGGATGCCATCACCTTTAGCCGGGACGACCACCCAAACCGCATCCCGAACCGGGCCGCACTGCCGCCGGTGGTCGATCCCATCATTGGGAATGCTCGGTTTTCGAAGGTCCTTATGGACGGAGGCGGCAGCCTCAATATCCTCTTCGCGCATACACCGCGCCCGATGGGGATTGGGTGGACCAGCTGCGGCCCAGCACGAAGCCGTTTCACGGCATCGCGCCCGGCAAGCGGGAGTTCAACCACTCGGGCGGCATCGATCCGCCGGTGCGGTTTGGGACCCCCAAGAACTTCCGCAAGGAAACCCTCACCTTCGAGGTGGTGGGGTTCAAAGGGGCCTACCATGCCATACTTGGGCGACCTTGCTATGCCAAATTCATGGCGGTCCCCAACTACACGTACCCGAAGATGAAGATGCCGGTCCTAACGGCGTCATCACCGTCGGGTCGTCGATCGAGCACGCATTCGAGCGCGACGTCGAGTGCGTGGAACACGCAGGCACCGGCGCCGGGATGAAGCGCCGGTGAACACGCCGGGAGAAGATGGTCAACGACGACCTCGGCTCCGCCGCCAAGCACGTCGGCACCTTCGAGGCCGCCGAGCAGACCAAAGGGGTCCCCCTCGACCCGTCGGCCCCCGAGGGCAAGGCGTTAAGGGTCAGCTCGACCCTCGACCCTAAATAGGAAGCAGTGCTCGTCGACTTCCTCCGCGCCAACGCCGACGTCTTCGCGTGGAGCCCCTCGGACATGCCGGGCATCCCGAGGGAGGTCGCCGAGCACTCCCTTAATATCCGCCAAACGCCCGCGCCGTGCGGCGGCAGCCGGCCGCGCCGCTTCGACGAGGAGCGGCGACGGGCGATCGGAGCGGAGCCGCGGAAGCTCCTCGAGGCCGGATTCATCAAGGAAGTGTTCCACCCTACGTGGCTAGCTAATCCGTGCTTGTAAAAAAGAAAAATGGGAAGTGGAGGATGTGTATAGACTACACTAGTCTCAATAAAGCATGTCCAAAAGTTCCTTTTCCTTTGCCACGTATAGATCAAATCGTTGATTCAACGGCCGGGTGTGAACTACTCGTTTCCTTGATGCCTATTCGGGATATCACCAAATAAAAATGAAGGAGTCCGACCGGCTCGCGACTTCGTTCATCACACCGTTCGGGACGTTCGTTACGTCACAATGCCTTTTGGCCTCGAGAACGCGGGCGCAACATATCGGCGCCGCATGCGGCACGTTTTTTGGGGATCACATCGGGCGGACGGTCGAAGCCTACGTGGACGACATCGTCGTCAAAACCAGGAAGGCGGACGACCTGGTTAGCGACCTTGGCGTCGCGTTCAACTGCCTGCGGGCCAACGGGGTCAAGCTAAACCCCGAAAAATGTATCTTTGGAGTGCCGCGGGGCATGCTCCTAGGATACATCGTCTCCCAGCGGGGAATCGAGGCCAACCCTGAAAAGGTTGCGGCCCTCGAACGGATGGGTCCAATCCGGACCTCAAAGGGGTGCGAAGGTGTTGGGGTGCCTTGCCGCCTTAAGCCGCTTCATCTCGAGGCTCGGCGAGAAGGGCTCGCCCTCTACCGCCGCTCAAGAAGCACGAGCGCTTCTCTTGGACCGCCGATGATAGGTTCTAACCCGTGTTAGAACGAAGGATGGCCCGATCTTCACGGCGGTAGGTCTTGAACTTGAAGAACGACAATGGGTAGCGGAAATAGGATGGTAACTTACTGGATTTCGAAGATATCTTGTCAAGATCGGCGGGTAACTAGCTTTATACCTAGCCAAGGTTGGATGCGACCCAAATGACGGGGAGAGAGACACCGAAACCACGAGGACTTCGACTCGATCTCCAAACGACCGCGAGAACCACAACCGGAGCTAATCCACACAAGGTGAGGCAGCCGTCTTGGAACTCACAAAGCACGAACTAGTGGATCTCGGAGAGATCTCTTCACAAGTCCAAGTAGAACAAGGAAGAACAAGGGTGTGAGTAAGGCACTCGGGCGGCTCGGCCGCGAAATCACTTGGATTATCTTAATTCATCAAAAGTTGTTCTTAGCTTACACATGGGGGGTATTTATACTAGGAACAACCCTCCTAGGTGGGTGGAAACACGAAAACAATCGAATACGTCGCCAATGTGAAAGGATCTCCCGAGATGACCTTCTGAGTTGTTTCCGCGTGGCTGTTTGACTGCTGAGCAGTCTTCAATGTTTTGATCATAACTTCTTCTAGGAATCTTCAAATGACGTGGGACTAGATGCGTTGGAAAGCTAACTCGATTATCTTTCCAACGGTGTATAGCATGCCATGGGAAACTTCGTAGATTGGTACAGTTTAATGCCCGAACTTATGCTTCGTAAAACTCGCCGAATGGATTGCCGAATAGCGGGAAATTGCCGAATGGACCGTCAATTGCCGAATGGCCTTGCCGAGTGACGAGAACTTTGCCGATTCTAGCTTCGTGACCTTCATCTTGATGATTCTCTTCAACGTACCTGAGAAGTATCAACATACAAGACTTAGGTAGCATAAAGTTATCATTAGAATTGAGTTTAAGTTCACAAAGTAGCGCGTGCACCTCTTGTTGTATCTTTTTTAGCTCGGCTACGTGTGATTGGTCCTGCAGGTGTTGGTGTAGACGTCGGCAATGTAGTCGAAGTGGTCGATGACGCTGGCGTGTGCATATCATCCTCCCTTCCTTGAAAAGGAGTCGTCCTCGACTCTAACTCTTGTATTCCAAAGAGTTGTGCTAGGAAAAGGACTTGTACTGTGACAACAACGTAATCTTTGTCCTCCAACACAGCAAGGTGTTTCAATCTATAATCATACGAGAACAAGTAGTAGCCTTGTAGGTGGAAACATAAATAATTTGAAGTCAAGTTTAGCTTTCACCTCGAATGGATTCTTAGAGCAAATAGTGAATGTTGAATGCCTTGGCATGGTCATATCATCCTCCCTCCCTTCAAGAAAAGTCGTCCGCGACTTTTTTTTACCTGAAAATAATCTAGACAAAGCAGAGGGTGGATGCACATCATGATTCCAATAATCCTTTTCTTTGTTCTGTTTACTTGCTCCATTATGATTCAATTTCACAATATTAGCTTTTCCATGTATGAAATATTCTCTCACCCTTGGGAAAACTACAAATAGCTTAGAAGTTGGAAGCACAAGAATTTCTTGTAATCCAATTAATTGATTCATGTTATCATATTTCATCTTTGCAAGATCGAATATACCAAGAGACGTGGAAGAAGCATTCTTAACATTCTCATTGCATGATTCAATGATGTATTTGTCAAACTTTTCATCAAATCGATGTTGAGCATTTATGGTATTCCAAAAATTATTATGGCTTAAATGATTCATGAGTTTAGAAGCATACTATCAACCTTAATGCTTCTGCAAGTGGGCGAGAAACTTTTGTGTGCATGATCCATGCTTTGCACATGTTTTCTTTCTTTCCATGGATGGAATGCACATGATGGTAGCATTAATTGTTTAAAATCACAAGCATCAAGTGATAGTTGTATCTCAAGAAACTTATCAATGTGTTTTTCACTCAATGGTTTTGACTCTAAACCAGCAAGCATGTCATATGTTACACAAATTGCATGAACTTGGAAGATATTTACAACATGATCTCCAATTAAATTAAAAGTAAACTTGCAACTATGAGCAGTAGTCAAATCACTCAAGGATGTCATCACAAAAAATTTCTCAAGTATTTTATCAATAAGGATAGGCATGTCAAGCATACACAAACAATCGGTAAGATATATCCTTGCAATCAAAGCAAGTACACGTAACCAACCGAACAAGATGAAGCATGTCAATATATGAGGTGTTGGAAGGATCATTCAAAGCACGAGAGACTCTTATCAAAGTAAAATTCATTACTTGTTTCAACATGAGATCCAGTTAAATCAAGCACAAAGGTTTTGATTATGTTCTATGGCTGAAACATTATTATCATGAGTATTCATTTCTTTGTTATCAAATTTATTTACATGTATAGTATCAGATATATGAGTGCAAAGTATTATATAAATGAACCTTATCAAAGCATAGAAAAAATCATATATGACTGAACATTGCTTATCAACCCGAAAAATTTCAGCAAAGGTATGGTCATGTGACACTACAAAATCAGCACGGCTATCATGGTCAATTTCATTAGAAACATGTGCTTTATTAGAATTACTCACCACTAGACTTTGCAGATCCAAATCTGAATTATTTTCATTACCTTCATGAATTTGTGGTGGTCCAACAACCATGCATGACATTTCTGAAATATTACCACTTCTCTCGTCATGGTTCATGTTTTGGGAAGCAAAGAATTGATTCGGCTGATTGGAAACCTTCTCATCTCTCACAACAAGTATGGAGCTGTCATGAGCAGCCATCTTTTCCTCATTCCCATTGCAAATCTGCACATGTGAAAAGGCAACTCTAAAAGTAGAGATGAGCGTGTTAGTTTCAAAAATATCCTCACATGTCTTGCATTCTATCTCTCTGTTTTTCGGTGGTGTATCCCTCACGCTCTCATTAGTGGTACTCTCAATATCATGGAGGGTGGAACCGCACAACTCTCTTTTGTATTCACTCTCTTTCAGATTGGTTATGTGGCTCTCAATTTCACATGGGTTTTGATGCACAATTACTTCGGTGTCCAATGGAACAACATATTTATATGTGTCATACTTCGTCATATTCTTCAATGGCATTGGGGGAGCGATTGTTGCAAAAGAATCAAGAGGCGAAGCACCCTCAAATGCTACTAAACTTGCATCACATGAAGGAGAAGCTTCGAATTTGTATTGCCATCAATCCGAACATTATGTCGCTTGTCGGACAATGAAATTTCAGCATCACTATCCATGGCAATCACTTGATCTTCTTCATCAAATCTTGGGGGCTGATCATAATTAACTTCTTGATTTTTTTCATGAACCCGCATCACAAATGAAACAAAACTAGAAGAAGGTGTTATGATGTTAGTATTAAATAATTCCTCACATGAATCCTCTTCTTTTTCACTCATTTTGACAATGGGTTCACTCAATTCTTTTGAATCCCCTCTCCTAGCCATCATTACTAATCCCTCTTTTCCCGGTTTTTGGGTATTTTGCGGCCGTGGGGTTTTCTTTGGCGTGGAAACTCTCTCTCAATATGTTTGTGGGCCACTCGAAAGTGTTTCTCACTCTCTCGTTGTCTTCTTTTCGGATCATTCTTTAAAATCTCATGAGCACCTTCCCGATGCCGTACGCTATGACCAAAGAGACCACCATGAGAGTTGGTTGGGCTATGTCGTTGTAGAGCACGATGGCGTGGTGTAGATAGACGTTCATCTAACATCCTCTCCATGGCCTCCACAAATGAGTTTCCAAATTGATGTAGCTCAGATCGCGTGATTGGTGATTCTTTTCCTCTATGTCCACCACGAACACTTGAAGTTGGTCCTGCCATGTTAGGGGCAGCAAGACAAGGTGGAAATATTATGTGGAAACAAACAATCTCACCTCTTACTTACCCAAGTTCTTAATTGATCTCAAGGACCGTGATGGTGCCGATGTGGCGGCCTTAACGAGAGGTGGTAGAGAGGTCGTAAGGATTACGAATCGAAAGTCCCGGTTTAGGTTGTAAGGTGGAGCTATAGGTGGCTAACAAGGAGGGCTACGATCTGTCAACCAAGTGAAATAATGTGCTCAAAATATATGAATTGCTGCTATCAAGAACACCACTAAAAATATGCAATCCGAAAATTTCAGCAACACACGGCAACACGATTCCCCTTCAAACTCTTTTCTTCTTCTTTCTTTTTTTTTTTTTTTTTTGACTCTTTACTTTCTGTTCTTTTTTTTCAGAACTCTTTTCTTTTTTTTTTATACTAACAGGGATGCGAAAAAAACAAATGAACAACACAATATAGAGACGGTGGTGACTATGAACTAGATGAACACAAACACAAGGAAAAACAGTACCGCCAAAGGGTTATAGGTAATTTTTATGGCTGCGGGTTTGTAGGATAAAACAAAATATATGTGATAAATGATCAAAGGGATAAATGTATGATGATGGTAAGACCTACCGTGGCAACGAAAGCTCGATACCGGATGATAGGTTCTAACCCGGTGTTAGAACGAAGGATGGCCCGATCTTCACGGCGGTAGGTCTTGAACTTGAAGAACGACAATGGGTAGCGGAAATAGGATGGTAACTTACCGGATTTCGAAGATATCTTGCTGAAGATCGGCGGGTAACTAGCTTTATACCTAGCCAAGGTTGGATGCGACCCAAACGACGGGGAGAGAGACACCGAAACCACGAGGACTTCGACTCGATCTCCAAACGACCGCGAGAACCACAACCGGAGCTAATCCACACAAGGTGAGGCAGCCGTACTTGGAACTCACAAAGCACGAACTAGTGGATCTCGAGAGAGATCTCTTCACAAGTCCAAGTAGAACAAGGAAGAACAAGGGTGTGAGTAAGGCACTCGGGCGGCTCGGCCGCGAAATCACTTGGATTATCTTAATTCATCAAAAGTTGTTCTTAGCTTACACATGGGGGGTATTTATACTAGGAACAACCCTCCTAGGTGGGTGGAAACACGAAAACAATCCGAATACGTCGCCAATGTGCAAGGATCTCCCGAGATGACCTTCCGAGTTGTTTCCGCGTGGCTGTTTGACTGCTGAGCGGTCTTCAATGTTTTGATCATAACTTCTTCTAGGAATCTTCAAATGACGTGGGACTAGATGCGTTGGAAAGCTAACTCGATTATCTTTCCAACGGTGTATAGCATGCCATGGGAAACTTCGTAGATTGGTACAGTTTAATGCCCGAACTTATGCTTCGAGAAAACGCCGAATGGATTGCCGAATAGCGGGAAATTGCCGAATGGAATTTGTCAATTGCCGAATGGCCTTGCCGAGTGACGAGAACTTTGCCGATTCTAGCTTCGTGACCTTCGTCTTGATGATTCTCTTCAACGTACACGAGAAGTATCAACATACAAGACTTAGGTAGCATAAAGTTATCATTAGAATTGAGTTTAAGTTCACAAAGTAGCGCGTGCACCTCTTGTTGTATCTTTTTAGCTCGGCTACGTGTGATTGGTCCTGCAGGTGTTGGTGTAGAGGTCGGCAATGTAGTCGAAGTGGTCGATGACGCTGGCGTGTGCATATCATCCTCCCTTCCTTGAAAAGGAGTCGTCCTCGACTCTAACTCTTGTATTCCAAAGAGTTGTGCTAGGAAAAGGACTTGTACTGTGACAACAACGTAATCTTTGTCCTCCAACACAGCAAGGTGTTTCAATCTATAATCATACGGAACAAGTAGTAGCCTTGTAGGTGGAAACATAAATAATTTGAAGTCAAGTTTAGCTTTCACCTCGAATGGATTCTTAGAGCAAATAGTGAATGTTGAATGCCTTGGCATGGTCATATCGCCCGAGGCCCGGGAAGCGCTCGACAAGCCGAAGGCGTCTCGACGCACGCTCCAATCCTCACACGCCGCGAGACGGCGAACCCCTCGGCTCTACGTAGCCGCAACCACCCGGATGGTCGGCGCCGTGATCGTCGTAGAGCGCACGGAGAAGAGGGGCACGCCTTGCCCGTGCGAGAGGCCGGTATACTACATCGGCGAAGTCCGTCGGACACGAAGACGCGCTACCCCCGTGTCCGAGGAAGGCCGTTGTACGCGGTAGTCCTCGCGCGGCGCAAGCTCCGCCACTACTTCGAGGCCCACCCGGTCACGGTGGTCTCTTCCTTCCCGCTAGGAGAGATCATTCGCAACCCCCGACGCGGCGAGCGGAGATTGCCAAGTGGTCCGTGGAGTTGATGGGCGAGACGCTCGCCTACGCCCCGCGTAAGGCCATCAAATCGCAAATCTTAGCCGATTTCGTCGGCCGAGTGGACGGAGACACGCACCGCCGCCCCCTCGGATTCAAGCGAGTGCCGGACTGCGTTCTTCGACGGCTCGGTGATGAAGACGGGGAGCGGGCGCGGGCCTCGCTCTTCGTGTCACCCCTCGGAGAGCACATGCGCTACGCGGTGCGCCTCCACTTCCCCGCATCCAACAATATGGCGAATACGAGGCCCTCCTCTCGCGGCCTCAAAATCGCCATTGAGTTGGGCGTCAAGCGCCTCGACGTGCGAGGGGACTCGCAGCTCGTGATCGACCAAGTCATGAAGAACGCGAGCTGCCACGACGACAAGATGGAGGCCTACTGTAAAGCCGTGCGGGCCCTCGAAGACAAGTTCTACGGCATCGAGCTTAATCACGTACCCCGCCGGTACAACGAGGAAGCAGACGAGCTGGCGAAGATCGCGTCCGGGCGGATCACCGTTCCCCCGAACGCTCGCGCGCGACATCGCGCAGCCCTCGGTCGCCCTCGAGCCCTACCCCTCGAGCGACGGTGGACCCTCGGGGGCTCCCTCGAATCCAGCGGGTGCGGAACCCATGGATGAGGACCCCTCGAACGAGGCGTACGTGCTCTCCCTTCTCGAGGGGTACGGCTCCATAGAGGTCGATGCGATGGACATAGAGCCGGCTCCTGTCCAAGCGGATTGGCGGGAAAAATACATCGCCTGGATCGATCGAGGGGAACTCCCCGTGGACCGGGCCGCAGCCAGGCGCATCGCCAGGATGGCCAAATCTTTCACCCTCGTCGACGGCGAGCTGTACAAGCGCGCCGCGTCAGGCATCCTCCAGCGGTGTATACCCATTCCCGAGGGGCGCGAGCTCCTGCGGGACATCCACGCAGGGATCTGTGGCCACCACGCTGCGCCGCGCGCCCTTGTCGGCAACGCGTTCCGCCAGGGCTTCTATTGGCCTACCGCGGTCGCGGACGCCAACGAAATCGTACGCACCCGTGAAGGGTGCCATTTCTACGCCCGCAAGTCCAACTTGCCCGCTCATGCCACCGCAAACGATCCCCATGACATGGCCGTTCGCCGTGTGGGGGTTGGACATCGTCGGGCCCCTGCGCGAAGGCGCCCGGGGGCTTCACCCATCCGCTTGTCGCGATCGACAAATTCTCCAAGTGGGTGGAGGTGCGTCCCATCACGAATTTAAGGGCGGAGCGAGGGCGGTCACGTTCTTCACCGACATCGTATACCGCTTTGGAGTGCCAAACTCCATCATCACGGACAATGGGTCCCGGTTCACGGGCGGAAGTTCTTGGAGTTCGCGACAAGTTCCACATCCGCGTGGATTGGGCGGCCGTGGCACACCCACGGACCAACGGCCAAGTGGAGCGTGCCAACGGCATGATTCTACATGGCCTCAAGCCCGAGAATTTTCGACCGACTCAACAAACGGCCGAAAATGGCTCCAAGAACTACCCGGCGGTCGTGTGGAGCCTAAGGACCACCCCGGCGCAGCCACCGGGTTCACCCCGTTTTTCCTAGTCCATGGCGCGGAGGCCGTCCTCCCCACGGACACCGGAATATGGGTCGCCCGGGGTTCGAGGATACGACGAGGATGCTAACCGGCGAGCCCGCGAGGACTCGCCGGACCGCCCAGGACGAAGTACGCCTCGTGGCGTTGATGCACTCCGCAAGGTATCAACGTCCCTACGACGTTACCAAGCACGCAAGATACGTCGAGGGATTTCGGCGAGAGGGGATGCGGTCCTAAGGCTACGCCAAGACAACCGAGGGCGCCACAAGCTATCGCCCCCATGGGAGGGACCCTACGTCGTGGTGAAGGTGCTCAAGCGGGCACGTACAAGCCGGCCAACGAGGACGGCGAAGAACTCACCAACGCTTGGAACATCCAACGGCCTACGTCGCTTCTACCCTTAGCTAGGATTTCCAAGTACTTTCGTTGTAAAATCACATGGCCAACGCCCCAGTTGGTGTCAACTATGTAAATACTCCAACTCTAATAAAAGGGCAACTCGGCTTTCCCCCGAAAACCCAAGTTACCCTCGGGGGCTACGCGGGGGGGCACCCCCCCCCCCCCCCCCAAAATGGTCCCATTTTTCGCGCAAAAGTAAAAAACAACTCACACGCGCTAAGTTTGTTTCTTACTTCAACCTCGAGCCACGATTCGAACAGGCGCGGGCGGCACGGCGGAAGGAGCGTGCGAGCCGAGATAGCCTACGCCGCGTGGCTATGGCCCTTCTCTCTCGCCTCCAACCCGGCGGGCCCCCCGCGAAAATCGAACTCCCCTAACTAGAATCTACTCGGGAAGAAGGAGAAAAAAAAGCGTGATAAACAAACGATTTCATTTACAGCAAATGCCCATGTTCATGAAACGACTTGTTTATTTACAAAAGGCCACGAGGCCAGAGTACTGATACACAGAAAAAACGGGCCTAGCGCCCAGACCACTTTCAGGCGGGAGAAGCAGCAGCGTCCGCGACGTCGGGGAAGAGGAACTCCTCGAAGGCCTCGGCGAGCGATCCGGCGGCGTCGGCAGCAAGCGCGTCTACACGCTCCATGGCCACCTCGTCCTCGACGCCCTCGGGAACGACGTAGCCTTCCGCCAGCGCCTCGAAATTGACCTCGTAGTGGGATCGCACCACTCCGAGGGCCTTCTGGACGCCTAGGTGCAACGCCCGGCGCATCCGCTCCGTGACGTGGCCGCCGAGGGCGCGTAGACGGCCGGCCGCCGAGTCGCCGGCTTGGGCCTCGCCCTCCTCAACGACGCGGCGGTCTCGAGGGCCGCATCGCGCGGCTCCCGCGGCTCTGCTCGGAGGAGTTGTAGGAAGCCCGCGAGCCTCGCCCGCCCCCGCGCGTGCCCCGTGGCGGTGCGCAAGCCCGGAATCGACAAGACGAAAAGAAATCGAGAAGGGGGAAGCGAACCCTCCAAAGCAAAAACCAACAAGCGAGAGTCAAACGGTGGCTCACCCTCGACTTGCTTCCTCTCCAAATCAAAGTCGCGGCGCGCGGACTCGATCGCCAACTCGAGGCGCTGGACGGTTTCGCCTTGCTCGCGGAGGGCCAGCTCCTGGTTGGCGTGGCTGATGCTGAGCGCGAGCGCCTCGTCCTCAACCTCGGAGAATGCGGCGTTCCGCTCCTCCAGCGACTTCTCCGCCGCCTCACGCGCGACGCGCTCCCGCTCCAGCGCCGTTCGGGCGTCGCCGAGGGCAGCCTCGCTCTCGCCGGAGCCGCCCCTCGGCCCCACGGCGGGCGATGCGCTCCTCGCCGCGGCGCTCGCTCCTCGGGCGGCGACGAGGGCCGCGGCCTTGGCGTCGAGGGCGGCCCTCGGATCGTCGGCCTCCTTGGCGCGGCCTCGCTCCAACCCGCGCGCCCGCTCCTCGGCCCTCGGCGCCGTTGCGCCCGCGCCCCCTCGAGCGACGTGCGGAGCTCCCGGGCTTCGGCGCGAGCGGTGGCCACCCCCCGCCTCCCGGTTGGCGCCCGGCGTCCGGGTTCTTCTCCGCATCCGCGCGCGCGTTCCACGGCGCCTCGTCGGGATCGAAGAGGGCTGCGGGACCCGCTCGAGGCTCGAGCGACGTGCCGCGTCTCGCCTCGAGCTCTCGGGGAGCTAGTCGGGCCGTGCCGGGGCCCGTACGCCAACCACCGTCCCGGCGTCCCAAGAGCGTCCGCAAGCGCGTCGAAAGCGCCGCATTGCTCCCGGAGCCGGCCGAACTTCGGCGTTCACCCGGTCGAACGCGTCGTATTTGTCGTGGGCGCGGCGCTCGAGCTCCTGGCATCCACACGTCAAATCCCGTAAGCGCCAAGGCTTGAATGCAACATACGAAAACGAAAAGGGAAGAGGGACGAGCAACCATGGCTCACCCGGGAAGACGAGCCGGCCGGGCCGCCGTGGACTTGCGGCGCCTCGTTCAACGCGCGGTTGAGCGTGGCCCCGTGGTTCGGAGCTCGCCCCGAGCTTCGCTCCCCCCGGGCGTCGCAAACGCCGGGGGATCATCGACGGCCCCCTCCACCGGCGGGGGCGGCCGGCGTGGGAGGACGAGGCCTCGGCACCATGTCCTCGACCCCCCACCACCATGTGACCCTCGTGCCGCCTCACGAGGGCCCCCTCCCCCGGGGCTCGGGGGGAGTTCGAGGGCCGGGGCCCACCGATTCCACCCGGGCGGCGGGGAGTCGTCCGAGACCTCCACCACCTCCGCCCGGGGGCGGACGGCCGGACGCCGCCGCTCGCGCGCGCCTCCGCCGGCACCTCCACCTCGCGCCTCCGCAGCCACGGGCGCCCGTCGTGCCGCCGTGGCCGCCACCTCCGGCCGTACCGCCACATCCGCGGCGCTCCCGCCGCTTGCGCCCGCTCCACCTCCTCCGCCGGTGGCGCCCACCGCGGGCCGCACCTCCACCGTCGCCGCCGCCGCGGCCCGAGTCTCCGTGACGACCGGCGCGCCGCCGGCCCCCGCCGGCCCCGGCCGCGCGCGCGGTGGGCGACTCGCCGGCCGGGGCCTCGAGGCCCCGGCCGGTCTTGCGAGCTCGTGCCCGCCACCGTGCTTGTCCCCGGCGCGACCCCCTCGACGAGCGCCGCCGGGGTGAGGGATCGATGCGTCCGTCCTCAACACCTTGGCCGGTGCAAGAGGAGGAACGGTTGGCACCGCCCGCGCGAGCACGAACGGAGGGTTAGAGCACTTAGTCATCGACGAGCCAAAACAAACGAAGAAGGACAGGGCTCCTTACCTCGCGAGAGGAAAAGGCCCGCTTCCTTTTCCTCGAGGCCTCTCGCGGACGAGGCGGTGCGGTGCCGCGCCCGCCGTAGCGCCTCCCGACGGCGCCACCGCGCGCGCGAGCACGCCCCGCCCCCATGCGCGGGCGCGCCCGATGCCGCACCTCCCGAAGGCGCCACCGCGCGCGGGCACGCTCGCCCGCGCGCGGCACGCGCGCCGTCTCGCCCCTTGACGATGACGGCGCGCGCGCGGACACGCTCCCCCGCGCGCGGGCACGCTGACGCACGCCCGTGCGCGTCCGCCGCGCGTGCCTCCGCGGCGCGCGCGCGGCACCTCCGCGCGCGCGTGCCGCCCCGATGACGATTGCCTAGCGGCGGGCGGCCGTGCGCCCGCCCCGACGAAGCCGCCCCCCGACGCCGGCGCGGGTTCGGCGGACGGGGGCGCGAGGGCGCCACCGTCGGAGGGGCCCTCCTCCTCGCCCCTCTTCCTCCTCGTCCTCGTCCGAAGACGAGGGCTCCTCGACATCCGGGAGGAGAGCCCCGGCTCCTCACGCCGCCGGCACTCCGCGGCCCGCCGGGTCGCGGCGGCGAGCTTGACGTCGCCTCGCGTGCTCCCTCTTGCGCGCCGCCCGCTCCCCGGCTCGCTCCCCGCCGCGCCGCCCCCGCCGAGCGCACGGGAGTCGGGGGTGGGTGGAACGGACTTGGCGATGTTGAACTCCACCAGCTGCGCACGGGGAGCGACAATGGCGCATCAGGAAACAAAAGCAAGACCAAGAACTAAAACAAAATCAGGAACCCAACTCACCCGCGGCCCGTGGGGAGCATCTCAAGGTCCCATGGGGTCCGACCCGCAGGTGGCGGCGTCCGGGTGTTGACGGCGTTCCGCGCCCGGGTGAGCGCATACGGCCGCTCAAGGAGCGTCGGGAGCATCCGCGACCTCGCCAGGTCGACGGGGTTGGCCGCCCCGTCATCTCGAAGATGCAGAGCGGCCTCTCCATCAGAGGCACGACCCGCCGGTGGTGGAGGAAGGCGAGGACGCCCATCGCGTTGAGCCGTGCTTCGCCGCCCGCCGGCGGGGGCGGTGAGGACGGACTCTTGCCGCGCCGATGCCGGGCCGTAGACACCCCGTAGCCCCGGGAGTCCGCCTCTTCTTGAACACCGGCCGTGTAGGGAGGAAGGCCGGGCTCGGCGTTGCGCAGGTAGAACCATCCCCGCTCCCAGCCGGCGTTGTTCGTCGTCATGGTGCAGGGGATGTAGAAATCCTTGAGCTGCCCCCGCAGGGCAAGCGACATCCCGCCGGCGCGCACCGCGCGGCGAGTCCTCGGCTCCGACGTGGGCTGCGTGATGAGCTCCCCGCGGAAAAGGTGAACCCAGAGATCCCAGTTGACTGGGATCCCCAGGTACCCTTCGCAGACGCCCACGAACGTGGCCGCCTGCGAGATCGCGTTGGGGGCGAAGTTGTGCAACTCCACCCCGTAGTAGTAGCACATCGCCCGCATGAAGGTGCTCGCCGGCGCGTTGAAGCCACGCTCGTGGTAGCGGAGGAAGCTCACCACGTAGCCCTCCGGCGGGTTGGGCTCGTGGTGCGCCGCCGCCGCACGATCCACTCCGCCGGCGCCCTTCTTCGTTAGCCGCCGGTGCCGACCGGCGGCGACCGGCTCGCCAAGGGCAAGACGGGTCACCGTCGACCTCTCCCGTGCGTACGGCTCCGAGATCCTAACGGGAAGCCGAGGCGGCGCCATGAGGGGGGACGAAGGAGTGCGAAGGCGTAGGACAAGGAAACGTAAGAAAGAGCTCTAACGGTGAAGTCGCGCGGTGGCAAGAAGCGAGACGAAGGCGAAGGGACGGGGACCGAAAGTGGTGAGATGCCAAGGTAAAAATCCGCCGTCCCCCTCCTCCCCGCAGCTTTATAGGCCGACGGCGAGCTCTCCGAGCGGACGCCCCGCCGCAGTGCATCCGCAG
Source organism: Cenchrus americanus (assembly GCA_947561735.1). NCBI lineage: Eukaryota > Viridiplantae > Streptophyta > Magnoliopsida > Poales > Poaceae > Cenchrus > Cenchrus americanus. The sequence goes on from OX387244.1 coordinate 229,534,653, forward strand.
GAATCTTTCCATCGCGTCGACGAATGGGCCCCACCACGACCGCGGCGGCTATAACACCGCGGCGGGTCATCATTACGGCAAAGACCGGCGACAACCGAGGCAAAACCGTCACGTCCGCCTGCCGCGCCGCCCACTACGCGCGCGCGCGCGGCCGCGCCGCCTAAAAAGACGTGCCCGCGCCGCGAAACCGCGGCCACGACCGCAAGGCACTTAAATGCCGGGTCCCTTGCTAAGCAAGGGGAACCCTCGAGCGGGTCGAACCCCCCGGCTCGAGCAGGCGACCCTCGATGGGATACCGGCGTGAGAAGGTCACCGGGACCCGCTCGATGTAGAGCAGCAACCGCGGGCACCCATGCCACGTAAAACCCTCGAGCGGCATGACCCTCGGCTCGAGACAAAGGCGACCCTCGATGGGATACCGGCGTGAGAAGGTCGCCGGGACCTCGCTCGATGTACGGCAGCAACCGCGGGCACCCATGTCACGTAAAACCCTCGAGCGGCATGACCCTCGACTCGAAACAAAGGCGACCCTCGATGGGGATACCGGCGTGAGAAGGTCGCTCGGGCCTGCTCGATGTAGAGCAGCAACCGCGGCACCCATGCCACGTAAAACCCTCGAGCGGCATGACCCTCGGCTCGAGACAATGTCAACCCTCTAAAACAAAGCACATACGCCGTGCTACCAACCAAAGACCTCGAGGACCGGCTCGCCCGGACCCTCGACGGCCGCAAACGCGAAAAGACGGGGGGGCTGTCCCGGACACGGCCCCGCACGGCCTTGCGATCGAGAGGTTCGAAGCCCGACCCTCGACGGGTTCGAACGGGCGCCTCGGATCACGAGTTAGGGACGACGAGGGCACGCGCATTCGAGCCGTTCCTCGAGCCCGTTGGCTCGAGGATGCCCCACATGTCGTGTTCGAGAGCCGGCGAGGGCGCCTAGTCGGGGGGATCCCACCGAGGGAGAGCTTCCGCGCCCTCGGTCCCTAGCGAACGGGACCGGGGCCCCACCTAGCAAACCCACGCAAGCGCTTCCATGGACGTGTCTCCGGACCGCGCGCCCTACCCTTATCGAACGGGGCATGGGCGTCCACTTGAACCACCCGCTAGCGCCTCGACGAGGAATCCGCGATTCGCGACCCGCTCGATGGGAGTCGCGGAAACCTCACCCTCCGTCCCGCGGAGGGACGGCGAGGGCGCGTTAAAAAACAAGTCGCCATGCTCGACCCGATCGCCTCGAACGGGCCAAGGCTCGGGGCTTGACGCACGGCTACACCTCCTTGAAATTGCACCCGCCGGGAGACAAGGACGGGGAGCGTGCACCCCGAAGCCGGCTGAAATACCGCCGATGCCGGTTGGCATATGTGCCACGCCTTTCGACCAAAGTTCTCGCGGTTAACCCCGCGGGGAGAACCCACACTCCCGCAGGCTTCGGGGCTAGACCCGCGGGTCCGCCGACGCGGCCCCACCGAAAGCGTTCGCAAACAAGGAGGGGAAGAACGTCCTATCGGTAGGTTCCGGCATCCGCGGGAGCCTCAATGGCAAACCCGCGGATGCTCGGGGGCTGCGTCGGGGACAGCCCCCTAGGGGTCCCCCTTAAACAACGGGGAAACCCTCATTCAAATCCCGCATCGAAACACGCTAAGCCTAACCATGCGGGGTAACTAACCGTGTAGGACATGGCCTACGCGGCGGGACTCCGGCGGCCCACCAAGACGGCCCGCTTAGAAGACCCCACGAGCCGAGGCTCCGCCTCGCTCGAGGGCGCGCTCCTCCTCGAGCGGGCTCCGCCCCGTTCGAGGGGCAACTCTTCCCTCGAGCGGCCCCGCCCGCCGAGGGCTCGCTCCCCCTCGAGCGGGTCTCGTCTCGCTCGAGGGTTTGCTCCGCCCTCGGCCGGGGCCCGCCACGCTCACGGGCGCCCGCACGCGTGCGCCGGTCCCGTACACCGGCATTAACGCCCGACGCCGCAGACGGCGCCATCATGCACCGGGGCTCGCACCCCGGTGCCGCCGCACCAACTCCCCGGGGAGGAGCCCATCCCCGCCACCGTGGAGATGGACCGTGCGGTACGGCCGTGTCGGTCCCGTGACACCGCGCGCCCACTACGATACGGCTAACGCGCCCGACCCTCGAAGGGGGCCGGCGCACCCTCGATTTCACTTTCCCGTGACCCTACGGGTTAGGTGGGGGGCGCTAGGCCGGTGGATGGCCATCCCGGTCACCGTAACGGCGCGGCCGCCGTACCCACGCGTGCGGTGCGCACGCCCGCACCGCAGGCGCACGCCCGGCGCTCGTAGCAACCACTCCGCTACCGCGGAGCGCGTTGGGAAGGAACGCCGTTCTGCCTGCTCCTGTGCCCCGTACCAGCCATCATCAGCACCTCCCTCGAAGCCTATCAGAGGACGCCACCACCATCTGCCGCCCTCCTACCCTCGAACCGCCACTGTTCGGGTACGGGGTAGGCCATCATGGCCGGATCGCAGCGAAGATCGTCCGGACGGCCGCCCACTCTACGGCGTAGCACGACGTGCACCCCCACGTAGCTAGATAGCGCGGCGTGCATGTAACCCGCCGCCCCCTTGGCCTATAAAAGGGGAGGCGAGCCCCCAGCCGCGGGGGGGACGAACGAATTCAGTTCAACACAACACACCGTGCACTCACTCTCTTATTCTCCCACAACATCTTCGCCCACTCCACCGGTGGACTTGGAAGCCACGCTTCCTCTCCCGCCTTGCTTGTACTTGCCCCACTACAAGCACCCCGGTGCCGAGCAATATAGTGCCACGAGCACGCCCCTGTTGGACGTACGGCCCCCTCGGCGGGAACCGGGATAAAACCTTGTGTCATTTGTTGCTTGGCATCGACCATTAAGGGGTAGACCTAGGCGCTATCTACTGGTTAGTGTCGGGACCATATTCCGCACCGACAAACCCTAAAACAGCTTTTACAGGGGGACCCTCGAAAGAATTTTCGGAAATTACACATATGCCCCTGTTTTACATAAATCACCCTGGAATTACCTGCACCTTTGCAATGTCGCCCCTGCCGGCGCGGGGGAGGCCGCCGGCGGTGGTCCGGTCACCGGATTTCGCCGGGGACGGGCCCTACGGCCGATTGGTACCTGTAGGAGCCGATTTGGGGTCTCGCACGGACACGGGGACCGGAGCGGCCGGCCGCCGGCGCGCGCGGCGTCCCCGGGACCGCCCCGCCGCGGTTGCCCGTGGCCGTCACCCGCGCGGTATGGAGGGTCGGCGCCGTCGCGGTGGAGTTCAGGGAGATGAGGCGGAGCTCTAGGGGAAGAAGAGAGGAACCGCAGAGCCGGCCAGAGGAAAAGAGCTGCGACGGCTTGGCAATGTTGTGCGGCGGCGGTGGACTGGTCTGCGGCGGCCTGTGCAAGCCGGCACGCGACGGGAGCGAGGCGCGAGGGGGGTTGGGTGCGCGCGCGAGCCGGTGGGCGGCCGGGTGGCACGCCTCATGCGCGACGCGAGCGCGCGACGCGTGGCCCGACTCTACGCGACGGGCGCCCTAGGCGCGGTGCACGGGCAACGGAGGGAGAGGCGGAGGGTCTGTCGGTGTTTTAGACCGGCAACCTACTAAGGGGAGTACCCGAAGTAGATGAATGTGGCCTCGCCGAGATCGGTAACTCGAAGGAAGAGACACGCGACACACGATTTAGACAGGTTCGGGCCGCGAGGTGCGTAATACCCTACGTCGTGTATGCTGCGTAGCTCTGGATTGATTGGGCACGATTACAAGATGGTGTAATTGTGCGCCGTGAGGTGAGATTGCATGAGATGCCTAGAGAAAGGTCCCTGCCTCGCCTTATATAGTCCGGGAGGCAGGGTTACAAGTCGGAGTAGGGAGAGAGTACTAGTCGAGTACGTCCTAGGAGTCTTCCATACGGTGCGGGACATGTACGACTTCCTAACCGAGTACTTCTCCTCTCGTAGTCCTTGTGCTCCACGCCATCGTGTGCCGTGTAGCGCAAGCCGGTAGTCCCGGGGGCCCACCGAGTAGTCGGTCCCGGTACCCACCGAGGTAGTGGGCCCGGGGAGGTCCACATGACAAGCCTCCGAGTACTTTGTAGTCGAGAAGGATAGCTTCAAGTAATCTTGACGGCCTTAACGTGTAGTCCTCAAGCATCCCCGAGTACTATAGGTCAAAAGTCCTCAAAAGTAGTCGAAGCATCCCGAGGCTAGAATGTACTCTAGATAATGTTTGAGCAATTCTGAAGTCTTCTCGAATAGTCCCAAGCGTCCTCGAGTGCTGCCCTCGAAGGTCTTTAAAAATGCCCACGTTGTCTTGAAGCCGAAGCTGATACGGAAGTGCGATTGCAAAATCGCACTCCATATGGAGTAGTCCCCGAGCCTTAGGTTGAGTCGTAGGCTCTGGCTGAGGGTCCATCTGAAGTCTTGGCAAGAATATCCCGAAAAATCCAGAGAGAAAAAACCGAAGGACACGTGACACGGAGCCCCCGAGCCTTGAGTCGAGTACTTCCTCTCGAATTGAAGGGTCATCTTGTAGAATGTGACCTGAGATGCTCCTGAGTCTTGTCGCTTCCCAGGTAGTCGAGTAGAAGTAGCCGAGCCCCCGAGGTGGGGCGCGTCGACTAGTAGAATACGAAGAGTCATGCGCGGCCGCCGAGTCCGGCCCGAGCGCGGACTTATCCATTTGGCCGTTGGAGGGCCGTTTTGACTTATAAATAGAAGCCAAAACCTTTAGGGTTTTCCACCCATCGCCGCCGTAGCCATTTCGAATAGATTTTGCATCAAGGTGCTGAGAGAAGCCGGACTGAGGGCCGAGCACGTGGCCTTCAGCTTCATGAAGCGCAGGGTGTAGCCACTGATGGCCCGCGACACCCTGGGCTTCGAGTACACCGGCGACGACGACACGTCGCGGATGCCTGGAGGCGAAGTCGACGACGACATTGTTGATAGGCTGATGCGCAGCTTCAAGGACATGCCACCGTACACGGCGTGTCTAGTCCCGGAGTACTCCGCCGCGCGCTCGCCAAAGGAGGTAAGTAGCCGTACCCCCAGTCGAGTAGTCATTGCTTGTGAGTAGTCGCGCTGATGTCTTGTGTCTTGCAGGACGACTTGAAGAAGTTCGTCTCCGAGCCGCAGCCGCCTCCTCAGGAAGTCGAGGTCCCAGAGGAGGGAAAAACCAAGGCCAAGGAGTGGCGGGAAATCGGCGAATGAGATGACACCGTCATCGTGGAGGACACGTTCGACGAGGACGACGACGAGGAGACACTGCAGGACCGCTTCCAGCTGCGGTCGAGGTTTAGCTGCCCCGGAGTCTGAAGCGCCGGCTGCTGGAGCAGCATTGCCCGAGGCCAGTGTGGTCGAAGGTAAGTACTCTACTGAGGCTTTGGCATTCCCCATAGAGTAGTCGTAGTCGCTAATGCACTTGTCTTCTTCTTGACAGGCGCCGAGGCCGAAGGGAGCGACATCCCGACGGTGGTGCCCATGCAGAACTTGACACCACAGGAGCCGGAGGCTGCTCAAGGAGCCCCCGAGCCGATGGAGGAGGCCGCCGAGGAGGCCGCCGTAGCCACCGGAGGAGAGGAGGCCACCGTGCCGCCGGAGGCTGCTCTAGAGGTGGTTGTCCGCTCCTCGGAGATCCAAGACGCAGAGCCCATCCGCTTTGCGCCAATGACTGAAGCCGCCACGAGTAGTCGTGGCGGGGTGGAGTTGCGCGGCGGACGACCCGGTCGACCGGCGACGGTGGCCGGGCACCCGGAGGCGGTCCGCCGAGCCGAACAATGGCCGAAGATGAGTAGTCTTAACACCCGAGTAGTCAATCCTCTCGCTCGTTGAGTACTCGGTTGACATGTGTTGTCTGTGCAGGACGTCGTGGAGAGGTCCCGCGAGAAGTCCAACATGCTGCAAGGCTTCGGCGACACGGTGCTCCGGGCTGAAGCGCTTGAAGATCAACTCTTGAAGTCGTGGAAGCACGCGGCCGCCATGCAGTCCAGGCTCGACGCCGCCTTTGCCAAATATCACAATGACATCCAGGAGATGCAGGCAAAGAGCGACGACTTGTTGCAGAAGAACAAGACACTCCGCAACAAGAACAAAGGTACACCGCTTGACTTGTTGGGTAGTTGTTGGAGGTCGAGAGGTAGTCTAACCCGTTGCGCCTTGTTGTTTTGCAGAGCTTGAGACCTGGGTGGAGCAATTGAGGATCTCAGAGACAGATATGAAGAACCTCTTCTACCGGGAGCAGGAGGCCCGCCAGGTACTCGAGCTTGACTATAAGGAACTTGCCTTCGAGTGCGACAAGCACATGGAGCTTCGCATTGCTTCCGATCGTGATCTCGTCAATCGCTACAAATCGTTGCGAAGGCCGAACGAAGACCGCGAGGGCGCCGCGGGCCCACTCGAAGGAACTTGAAGAAGCCGCGCTTCCGATTGCAAGACTCTTGGTGCCTCATCCGGCGGCCCCAACATCGCGCCGCTCGTGGATCGCCTCAAGGAAGCCCCCCGGCCGGGCGACGTATGTGAAGCATCCGGCGAGGTCGATCCCGAACCGGGTGTGCCGGCCTTCATGAAGTCTTATTTCCCGAAGGCGCTCGGGGAAGTAGTCGGCGGCGGGGTAGCCGCCAACCGTACGTACGAGCAAGATGCGGAGTGGCGGGAGCGGATGGCGCCCATTGCGGAGCGAGTCGCCGAGAAGCTTAACCTCCGGTAGCCCTGTAGTAGTTAGCTCATAGTAGCATGTGTACAAAAACATTTGTAATGTAATTGTTCAAGTGTTAATGAAAGAAAAGTTCCATCAATGAGTACTCGTAGTCGCGATCTTAGAGTGCGGAGCCCCGTCGTGGAGTTGATGCGAGTAGTCGTACTCGGCGGTAGTCCCATTGAGGGAAGTAGACAGTAAAGAAGTTGATGATCGATCAAACTTTATTACTGAAGAAGTACACCTGGATGGCCAGGGCCGTAGTTACGAGTAGTCGCCGGACCGGAGGCCGCTTGGCGCCTAAGTGGTTCTAGGGCGAGTAGCCGCTTACAGCAATAGATCCGTAAATAGCCGTATAGGCTGGATCTTGGAGTACATGGTCTCTTAGTAGACCGCTGCTAGAGTCCTTTGTCGCTCATCGCAGCCCAGGATCCGTAGGTAGCCGCGCGGGCTGGATCCTGGAGAGGAGTAGTCCGGAGACTGGGGCTAGGACCTGGAGGCCACTTACGACAGAGGGGTGTTGATGTAGTCGTGTAGACTTGACCCCCGGAGTAGTCGTGTAGACTAGGCGTAGAACCGACAGAGCTGGTCGACGTTCCACGAGTTGTTGATGTCTTCGCCTTCAAGTGTCTGAAGGCGGTAGGAGCCCGCCCCCGGAGTCACCTTTGCCACGGTGAAGGGACCTTCCCTGTGGGGAGCCGAGCTTGTGTAGTCCTTCCGTGTTCCGGATACGACGGAGGACAAGATCACCAACGTTGAAGGAGCGTTCCTTGACGTTGCGATCATGGTAGCGTCGGATACCCTCCAGGTACCTTGCTGATTGGACAAGGGCGGCGCAGCGAGCTTCTTCGAGTCCATCGATGTCAACTCTTCTGCTATCTTCAGAGACGCCTTCATCGTAATGCTCCACTGCTGGTGAGTTCCATATGACATCGGCAGGGAGGATTGCTTCGGAGCCGTAGACCAGGAAGTAAGGGGATTGCCCCGTTGGCTTGGAAGGCTGAGTACGTAGCCCCTAGAGTGCATTGGGTAGTTCCTTGATCCACTTGCCCCCTTCGGAGTTAGCGGCGTCGTGTAGCCGCTTCTTGAGAGCGTCGAGCACCATCCCGTTGGCGCGCTCGACTTGTCCGTTGGCCTGAGGATGGGCAACTGAGACGTATCGGACGTCGATCCCGCTGTTCTCGCAGTATTCCTAGAACTGGTGGTTGTTGAAGTTGGAGCCCAGATTTGTGATGATGCGATGGGGTAGTCCGTAGCGATGTACGAGTTCATCCAGGAAGTCGGGTACTCTGGCATGTGACCGGCTTGACCTTGATCCACTTGGTGAACTTGTCGATGGCCACCAATACTCTGTTGAAACCACCTGGCCCAGTAGGCAGTGGCCCAATCATGTCAAGCCCCAGCAGGCAAAGGGCCAGGTTGGCGGGATGGTGACTAGCTTGTAGGCTGGGACGTGTTCTTCGCTTGGCGAAATGCGGCATCCTTGGCACCTTCGACGAGTTCTTCGGCGTCGCCCCGGAGCGGTGGGCCGCAGAAAGCTCGCCGGAAGGCCTTGCCGACCGGCGTGCGGGAGGACACGTGGTTGCCGCAAACGCCCTTGTGGATCTCCTCCAAGATTTCCTTGCCTTCTTGCCGAGGGACGCACTTCATGAGTACTCGGAAGATGCACCCCGCTTGTAAAGCTTGTCTCCGATGAGGACGTAGGACTTGGCGCGGCGGGATGAGCCGCTCGGCTAAGTTCTTGTCCGAGGGAACCTTCTCGCTCGCCGAGGTAGTTGATGAAGGGTTGCCTCCGGTCCACGTCGATCATCATGACCTCTGTCCCGGCGGTGGGTGCGGCGGGACGGTGGTCGGTGGCGCCGGCTCCGGATGGATGGCGCGTGAAGCTCATGAACGAAGACACCCGCCGGTACTTGTGCGCGGGTAGATCCAAGCTTCGACGAGACGTCCGCCGCAACGTTGTTGTCGCGGACGATGTGGAGGAACTCGAGATCGTAAAACTTGTTCTCGAGCTTGCGGACTTCTAGGCGATGGCGTCCATGTTCTCCTTGTTGCGGTCCCAGGACTTGTTGACTTGGTTGATGACCACTGCGGAGTCGCCGTAGACTCGTAGCCGCTTGATGCCCAGTGAAGCCGCGAGACGGAGCCCGTGTAGGAGAGCTTCGTACTCGGCTTCGTTGTTTGAGACCTTCCAGAAGATCTGCATGACGTACTTGAGTTGTTCGCCCATTGGAGATATCAGGAGTACCCCAGCACCTGCGCCCTCGAGGTTGAGTGAGTCATCGAAGTACATCACCCAATGCTCTGGTCGCACGGTTGGAGTAGGTAGCTGGTTCTCCTGCCACTCCGCCATGAAGTCGACTAGCGCCTGCGACTTGATGGCTGTGCGTGGCTTGAAGTCGATGGTGAGGGCGCCGAGCTCGACTGCCCACTTGGAGATTCTTCCAGTAGCATCTTGGTTCCGCAGGATGTCGCCGAGCGGGTAGTCGGTGACGACAGAGATCGAGTACTCCTGGAAGTAGTGTCGTAGCTTCCGCGAGGTGATGAGTACCGCGTACGGGAGCTTCGCACGGGCGATAGCGTGCCTTGGACTCTGATAGGACCTCGCTGACGAAGTAGACTGGGTGCTGGACTGGGTAGGCGTGGCCGTCTTCCTGCCGCTCGACGATGATGGCAGTACTGACCACGTGAGTAGTCGCAGCGAGGTAGAGCAGTAGTTGCTCGCCCTTTCGAGGAGCCATGAGTATCGGCGGCTTCGATAGGAAGTCCTTGAGCTGGGCAAGGGCTTGATCCGCCTCTGGAGTCCACACGAACTTCTCTTGGTGCTTGAGTAGTTTGAAGAAGGGGCGCCCCCGTTCTCCAAGCTTCGAGATAAATCTATTCATTGCCGCCATGCACCCGGTCGCCTTCGGACGTCTTTGATGCACGCGGGAGCTTTCATGCCGGTGATGGCGGAGATCTTCTCGGGGTTGGCTTCGATGCCGCACCGGGCCGATGATGAAGCCGAGTAGTTTGCCCGAAGGTACGCCGAAGACGCACTTGTTCGGGTTGAGCTTCCCGGCGGTACTCGCGCAGAGATGCGAAATTCTCTTCAAGGTCGTCGATGAGGGTAGCGGAGTTTTTGGTCTTGACGACCACGTCATCCACGTAGGCTTCGACGTTCTTGTTGACTTGCTTCTTCAAGCGGGCCCGGATAGCTCGTTGGTAGGTGGCACCGGCGTTCTTCAACCCGAAGGACATGGTCGTGTAGCAGAGCGCGCCAAACGGGGTGATGAACGCGGTCTTCTCCGGTCTTCTTCCTTGATCGCGATCCGGTGGTACCGGAGTAGCGATCGAGGAAGTAGAGCAGTCGCGGCCCCGCCGTGGAGTCGATGACTTGATCAATCCGCGGCAACCCGAAGGGGTCCCTGGGGGAAGTGCTTGTTGAGGTCGGTGTAGTCGACGCACATTCTCCACTCGTTCGAGTTCTTCTTGCGAACGAGGACGGGGTTGGCGAGCCACTCGGGATGGAAGACTTCTCCGATGAAGCCGGCCCGCGAGTAGTTTGGCGAGTTCCTTCTTGATGGCGTCCCGTCTGTCGTCGGCAAAGCGTCGGAGGTGTTGTCGTTTGGGGGTGGCCTTAGGATCGACGTTGAGGCAGTGCTCGATCAACTCCCTGGGCACTCCTGGCATGTCCGCTGGCTTCCACGCGAAGATGTCGCGGTTAGCCCGGAGGAAGTTGATGAGCGCGTCTTCCTATTTGGGGTCGAGGCCGGCCCCGATGGTGGTGGTCTTGCTGGGGTCGCCTGTTCCGAGGTCGATCGTCTTGACAAGAACCTCCTCAGGTGGCTGAGGCTTGTTGGCGCCTCGTCGGACTTCTCGGGATGTCGAGTTCGCTTGTAGCAAGCTTCTTCGATGCAACGTAGACCTCCATCATAGCGTTGGGTACTTGATTCGTAGAGGAGGTCTCCACGGCTTCGTGTCGCGATCGTGGGAGATCTTCAAGTCCCCTTGGAGAGAGAGTAACCCGCTGGGCTTGGCATCTTGAGTACCAAGTAGGTGTAGTGGGGCACCGCCATGAACTTGGCGATGGCCGGTCTGCTGAGGATGGCATGGTAGGAAGTCTCGAAGTCCGTGACCTCGAACTTGATGTACTCGGTACGGTAGTTGTCCCGAGATTCCCCGAAGGTAATCGGCGGGACCACCGGGCCCGGTGGGATAGCCGCGTTGCGGGGACGATGCCATAGAAGGGCGTGTTGCTCTTGGTGAGCATGTGGGTGATGTCGAGCTTCATCTTCTTCAAGGTCTTGGTGAAAAGGACGTTGAGCCCGCTTCCACCGTCGATGAGGACCTTGTTGAGCTTGGAGCCCGCGACCACTGGCTTCAGGACGAGGGGGAACCGTCCTGGTTCGGAGAAGCTGGCCCATTGATCCGCGCAGGAGAAGGTGATGGATACCTCCGACCACCTGAGAGGGGTCGGAACCGCTGGTTCAATGCTCATGACTTCTCGACGGGTAGCCTTCTGCTCCCGCCTGCTGGGTAGTCAGCCTAAGAGGACGTTGACGGTCTTGTCGGGTTCCTGGAAGTCGTTGTTGTCTCTGTCGTTATTTTTCTTGCCCTTTTTGTCGTGAGGGTGCGGTGGCTCTGGAGTACTCTTGAGTGCATGCCGAGTTGGTAGCACTTGCTCGGTGGTGTGGTTGCCGTTCGGATGCCACGGGCACTTCTCCTTTAGCAAGTCTTTGAAGCCGCCGAGTTCTTCTTCGAGTTCTCCTTCGCAGGCGCCGGATAGCCGCGACAAGTGTTGTCCGGCTTGCGCTTGCGGTTGGGACCCGAGTAGTTGTTGCCGTTGTTGTTGCGACCGCCTTGGTTCCCGTTGTTGCCGCCGCCGCCGCCCGCGTTCGCTTGTTTTTGCCACGGATGGCGTCGTACTTGGTGTTGGCCTTGCCTTCTTCATCCGCCCGAGACGTGATCATGTCCTTGAGGTGGGGGATGGACTTGGGGCGGCGATGACCGAAGTCTTCAAAGGTGCGGCGGTGGTAGAGGCCGTCTTGGAAGAGGTCGATGACCTCCTTGTCGGTGACGTCCACTACGGTAGCGCGCTTGTCGAAGAAGCGGCACATGTACTTGCGAAGGGTCTCGCCTTGTTCCTGCTTGACCATGGCCATGTCCATGCGAGTGCCCGATTGGCCCATGGCGCCCGCGAAGTTGCTAGTGAAGCGCTCATTCACCGGTCCCACTTGTCGATCGAGTGCTTGTCCAGCGACTCGAGCCATGTGAGTGGAGCTTGGTCCAGGCAGAAGGGGAAGTAGAGGCACTTGGTGTTGTTGTTGCCGCCAGCATTCTCGATGGAGAGGGCGTAGCACCTAAGCCACTGGATGGGGTCCTGCTTCGCGTCGTACTTGGTGATCCCCAAAGGCTTGAACTTGTCGGGGAGGAGCAAGTTGCGAAGTCGAGGTGAGAAGGCGGGGAAGCCGTCGTTGTCTCCTCGCGTGGTCGACTTCTTCCGCCGCGGCTCCTCAATCTTCGGCGGGCATCGTAGCCGCCCGCGAGGGCACCGCAGGCGTGGTCGTTCGCGTGGCCACGGCCGCCGCGGCCGCCGCCGCCGCCGGCCCTCCCCGTCGGCTCCGTGGTTGGAGCTTCCGCCGTCGCCGCGCCGCCGGCGGGGAGCACCGGTGAGGGACGACGTCGCGGTTGTTGTTGCCACCTTGTGGAGGTCCGCCGGCGTTTGGGCGAGTGCGGTTGGGCTGAGCCGGAAGTTCAGCTCGAGTACGGTTGGGACCGTTGTTGGCGCTGCGACTTGTAGCTTCGTTGTCGCGGTGCCTGGCGGGAGGGGGCAGGTTGACCCTGTTGTCGACCCGCATGAAGTAAGCGTCTTCAGCGAGCTTGGCGATGACCTCTCCAGCGCGTATGCCTGAGCCTGACGTGCGATCGCCGTTATCGACATGAGGCATTGCTCACGGGTGGTGTGTACTCTACTCTCGACCGCCTCGAGAGCTTCCGCGAGATTGCGGATGGGGAGGTTGTCCTGGAGACGCCGGCGTCGTTCGCTGCGCTTCCTGTTACGATCGCGTCAAGCGTCCCTGTTGGCGGGGGTCTCGTCTGCTGGAGCATCAGCAGACAGCTCGTCGGAGGAGATGTCTTCGAGGTACCTGTCCTGAGCCGTCCCTGAAGGTCCTGGGGTGTCGCCGGCATCCATGAAGACTTGGCGATCAGGGGTACCGAGGCTGGACTCAGAAACCGCCACCTCAGTTGGGGTGTTCGAGTCATCTCGGGCGAGTGGTGTTTCCTCCTGGAACGGGAGCGAGTCGATGTAGGCGACGTAGCGTGAGTCTCCGCTTATCGGGGTCGGCGAGGCTTGCGGTCCGGCCGCAGACGAATCTCCCGGCCGGTGTGGAGGTTATAACCAGCCCAGAGGCCGGCCCTGATAAGGGATGCTCAGCAGAGTTGTCCTCGGACTCGGGATCCTCTGGGTCCGACCCGAAGTCGAACTCGTATGCGGAATCCGAGTAGAACCCGGAGAGAGGGTCGGAGTCCGAAGCGTGGCCGGGGGCGGTGTCGGAGTCCGAGTTGTACTCGGGTACGGGTTCCTTGCCGGCCTGGCGCGAAGAAGGAGCCCCTGTGCGGGCCCGGCTGGGGATGCGGGGACCACGCGCGGAGCGCCCACGGGGTGAGGGGATCGCCTGCGATGGCTGAGCAGCCGGCTCGCATGCGATGGCCCATGAAGACGTCGAGTTCGAGTTGGAAGCGGACTCGAGCTCTAAGTCGGCGTGATGGTTGAAGAGCGAAATTTCGCCGAACTTGCCGGCGAGTTCGCCTGTGACAACTTCAGGAATCGTCACGAAGCCGGTCTTCGGGTTGGGCGGCATGGTGAGGCGGCGCTGGAAAGAGCCCGCGCCGTCTGCAGTGCAGACCCAGGCGCCGAACACGAAGGTGTCGCCGCGGTTGAAGGCGACGGTTGGCTTGAAGTAGACAGGAGCCGTCGAGTTCGCCATGTGATCTCGAGCGAGAGCCCCTACCTAGCGCACCAGCTGTCGGTGTTTTAGACCGGTAACCTACTAAGGGGAGTACCCGAAGTAGATGAATGTGGCCTCGCCGAGATCGGTAACTCGAAGGAAGAGACACGCGACACACGATTTAGACATGTTCGGGCCGCGAGGTGCGTAATACCCTACGTCCTGTATGCTGCGTAGCTCTGGATTGATTGGGCACGATTACAAGATGGTGTAATTGTGCGCCGTGAGGTGAGATTGCATGAGATGCCTAGAGAAAGGTCCCTACCTCGCCTTATATAGTCCGGGAGGCAGAGTTACAAGTCGGAGTAGGGAGATAGTACTAGTCGAGTACGTCTAGGAGTCTTCCATACAGTGCGGGACATGTACAACTTCCTAACCGAGTACTTCTCCTCCGTAGTCCTTGTGCTCCACGCCATCAGGTGCCGTGTAGCGCAAGCCGAGTAGTCCCAGGAGCCCACCGAGTAGTCGGTCCTGGTACCCACCGAGGTAGTGGGCCCAGGGAGGTCCATACGACAGGGTCCACAGCGGCCCCCGGTCCACCGCGACGGACTCCAGGTGTCCGTACGCCGGACTCCCTCGCGGGCGCCACGTGGTCGAGCAGTTGGGCGCGGGCGCGCTCTGCGCCACAATGACGACGTCCGTGTCATTCTTATTTCATTTGCGCAGCTTCAAAAATACATAACTCCCTAAAGTGGCAACTAAGTTGAAAATCTCCAAAAAGCAAAGTTGTAGAGGAGCTATAGACCTACAACTTTCCCAAAGGGCGACATATGTTTTGATCAACGGTTTGCCCGGGAACGTCGGCCAAAGTTGCAGTTTTTCCACGGCTCGAGTTACTATTCACAGCGCGTTCAACTCGATTTTTGGCCATTTTGCACTCAAAATTGGAATGTCCGCCAATTACGAAAAATGTGTTCCCGGAAATAACGAACAACTTTCGTATTGGCCAATTTTGAACTTCTATAGTGAAATTTGGAGAACGCGCAAGAAAACCATTTCAGCCTTAAAGGAGATCTAGGGTTTGACCGTGATTTGGGACTTTGACCAAGGTCTTTTGTGCAAATTTGTGATTAAACATGTCAAACATGCTTAGAAGCTAATTAACCTTGATTAACACATCTAATTAATGTCATTGGCACAATTAAACATCAGGGATGTTACATATATCACCCCCTCACCTATGGAGGTTGGATTACATAACTCCCCAACCTACGAAACGGTCTATATCACCCCCTGAACTTTGCAAAACGGGTCAAATTACCCCCTATAACAGTTTTGAAAAATCATAGTAATCACAGAAAATTCATAAAATGAAAAATCAAATTGTGTTAGACTAAAAATGAGTAGATGTACCCAATGAACATATAATATGGATTGCTTTAGTACAATTTTTTTGTGTGTAGCTTTAGATCCATGCTTTTCTTCGTAGCTGTATAAAAATATACTAAAGCATACAATATTATATGTTCACTGTGTAGATCTACTCATTTGGATTTTCCATTTTATGATTTTTCTGTGATTTACTGTGATTTTTCAAAACTGCAGTAGGGGGTAATTTGACCCATTTTGCAAAATTCAGGGGGTGATATAGTCAGTTTCATAGGTTGAGGGATATGTAATCTAACCCCATAAGTGAGGGGGTGATATAGACTTTTTCCTTTAGAAGTTTAGAACGGAGGTAACTAGGTAAGTCGGGGAGGAGTCTTCCCTTCGAAGTCTCCTTCTCTCCTCCGCCTCTTCACCCTCAAGCTCGGCCCTCTGGACGAGCTTCCGTTTCCCAAAAGTTAGTTGGTACATACCAAGCAAGTTGTACGGTAAGACCCGTCCCGCATTGATGGTAGTTGCAAAATGATCCAGATACCAACACAATAGGTGAAAGAAAATAGTTAGCCTCTCCGGTGTTGGGAGGTCGCTAGGGGAGTGGAATATTACCTGCTAGGGAACGGCAATAATTACATGACAAGGTGCGACCGCCATTGCGTGACGGAGGGAGTAGTAATCGAGGTAACGAGAGGGTGAGACCATGATGGAGGGAGCCACGATAATTACATTTGTAGCGGCTTGATCGAGACGGTCAGTTTTGCATGACAGCCGCCTGGTTACTTGTATTCGCGTAATACACCTGCGTCGTTTCCTTTGCATCAAAATCGTATTAGCTTGGAATTTTCACAAATTGCTTTTCTCTTCCCGATTGAACCCATGGCCATTTCGACCCGGTGCCAACTGTGTGTAGTCATTTTTTTGCCAAATAGGCCAAGCACACCAACAAGTCCTAGCATATAACAAGATTATTTTATACGGAGTGTATGATCGATCCTTATGTAAAACAAGTATTCAACTTTTAACTATTATAGATAAGACTGGCTGTTTTTTTTTGTGTAAGCAAACTATGTTTCATTTTGAAAAGTTTTTGCAGGTCGTTGTGCACTTTTGCAACGAGCCGTGTGCATCCATGGAAAAACAAAGATATTTCAAAAACCGGGCAGATAAATAAAGTAAATGATGCCACGACAGTCACTGTTATCCTTTTTCTTGGAAGAAGAAAATGTGGAAAAAGAGGAACACAGCCCAATGCACCCCACGTATCTCTCGTATTTACAGTCCCGTTCCACCACGTCAGCACAACGCCAGCTGCCGGCTAGCGCGCATGGCGCATAGCAGTACACTACGCGGGGCCACCGCGACGCCACGGTTCCACCACGTCAGCGCCCCGACGTCACCACGGAGCCCACAGCAATGCCAAGTAGGAGTATCTGACAGAGAGAGAAAAAAAGAGAGGAAAATTCCCGGGAAGACAAGAAAAAGATCCAACAGCATCCGGGAACGTGCAGTCTATCCACGCGGGCGGAGCGCCTCGATCGGACGCTTTCCTCCCTCCCCCTTCGACTTGCTACTTGCTAGCCAGCCAGCCGATCCTCCTTGGTGGGCGTCCATCTCCGTGCCGGCCCTGCCCGCTCCCCCACCTCTCCCAAGCAAACACAGCCGAGTCACCCACGCCTCCCACCATTCCTCAACTGCCTCGCTCCCGCTCCGAGCCGCTTCCCGCCTCGCCGGAGCAGGAGCAGGAGGACGGAGTAACGCGGGGATGGAGATCGACGAGGCGGTGCGCGGGTGCAGCGACCGCCGCCTGCGCACCAAGTACGCCAACGCCGTCTACGTCGTCCAGCGGGCCTTCGCGCTCTACCCGTAAGCTCCCTCCCTGCCTTCATCTAGTGAGACGGAGCGCGCGGATTGGATTAGTGGCGACGGCGCAGGTGTGCTGGTTCCGCGACGATCCAGTGTGGGGTGGGAGCTCGAGATTCAGGGCGCGGGGGCGCTCCGCTCCCGCGCGTGCGATCGGCCCGGGTTCTGGGTCGCCCTGGAGCTTGCGCTGGCTCGCCCTTTGGATTGGCTGATCCGGCGGAGGGATGGGCGCGGGTTCAGATTTAGGGAGTGCGGCGGCGGGAGGTGGGTCCGCGGGAACATCGAGTTTGACGCGCGCTGACGGAGTAGATCTCAAACTGCCTGCAGCTGCAGGGTTCCAACGTGCAGGCGTGTCTGTCACTGTTTGTCTGCTTAGGGCCCTCCTGCAGCAATGAAAGAGCACATATCGGGCAAGGTTGCTTAATCAATGAAAACAATTATTGTCTGCCTATTTGCTCATCATATATCTACTGGGATTGCAAGACAACCTTGGCTGGTGGAAAACCAATGCTAGCACTAGCAGGTAAGATTAACTGTAAACAATTGCCTTAGAGCACTGGTTGAAGTAGATGGGCCCAGTCAGTGTCCTGAAGCACCAGAAAGTAGGTACATTGCTTTTGTTGCAGTTCTCTCAGGTTGTCCCGTCTGTTCCTAGGCCAGTTTCTGAGGATCAAAGTGTGTGGATAATTTTTTATGTGGGGTTATGATGTTAGCAGTTTTGATGTTATGGTGCCAAGAGGTACAGTAATGAAGCCAAGATGCATCCTTAGGGGGTATAAACCCATTATTCAGGTTTATGATTTAGGGGATGCTTGGTTGCTGGCTGTAGTTGGCCACGCCAAAGCTGCTGCCCACGCCGAAGATGCGATGGAAAAATTGACGTCACAGTTAGGTACGCTGTGGCAAAAAATACGACAGCAAAACTACTAGCTTGTTGTGGCACTCCAAAACATGGTAACCGACGAAGCAGCGCCTAATTTTTTGTGGCTGCTGAACTTTGTGGCGTGACAAGCATTGGCTGGGAACCAAACACTCCCTTTGTCTTAAACTGAAGCTGTTATTCTTGCATACAGTTTTCTTAAAATATTCTTTCTTACTACATCTACATTCAGTCTATGGCTAATCAATTCCACATTTTGTTCTGTTCTGCACTGCAATGGTGCACTAGTCAAATGTTTCAATAATTTTGAAAAGAAAGTGCGCCCTTTCTGTGTTTCCTTGAAAGAATCCATGTGTCTAATTTTTTATGTTGGTGGCAGATAGGAATAGGAATAGGAATGTCATTGCTGTCTAACTCTCATCAGTTTCACTTTGTAATATCATTGCTGTCTAACTCTCATTAGTTTCACTTTACAGGTTTGAGGAAGTAGCCTTTAGCTTTAATGGTGGGAAGGATTCAACTGTAAATATCTCTATGTTCTCTTTTTGTCATCTTATTTTTGTATGATCAGTGTCAATTAATATCTGTTGGAGTCTTGGTAAAGTTTGACAATGCCAATTTTATGTGTCGATAGGTGCTCCTGCATTTGATTCGGGCTGGTTACTACCTCTACAAGAAGGATTCTGGTGATGTAGCACAAATGGATGCTGTTAAAAATTGTCCATTGCGTACCATCTATTTCGAAAGCCCTTGTGCATTCCCTGAAATTAATTCATTCACTTATGAGACTGTCTCAACGTAAGATCTGGCTAAGATTCTCTCAGTTTTACCCTGTCTATCCACTATTTTTAGAAGACAAATTGAATATTCTTTCTATTCTCCACACTCCACAGGTATGGGTTACCACTGGAAACTATCCAATCAGATTTCAAGTCTGGTCTAGAAGGTTTATTGAAAGAGAAGCCAACCAAAGCAATTTTTATTGGCACAAGAATTGGTGATCCAAATGCGGTGATTGCCTTTTTCCATTGCTCATTTGTTCTTCACAACCCCTTGTACCTATTGTGTGCAATAATTATGCCCATGGCATTCGCAGTTCCTTACAGTTTTGGTATCTCCACAGACATTGAGTAAACACAATTTTGAAATTATAGGTTGGTCAAGAACAGTTCTCTCCCAGTTCACCTGGCTGGCCTCCTTTTATGAGGGTGAATCCAATCCTGGATTGGTCGTACAGGTTTTTCTCCTGATAATGTAAATCAAGCCTTGCCTTTTCTAGCATGCTTATTCAGATGCTGAGCAGAATTATTTTCTGTGCCAGGGATGTTTGGTCTTTTCTCTTAACATGTAAGGTCAAATACTGCAGCCTTTATGATCAAGGGTAGGCTCTTATCTTATGTTCAAAACTTTTCAGTTCTAATTGCCTGTATGCGTACCTTTTCTAGATCTTTGATGCGTTTGGGTCAAAAGTGTCACCATGCATTGCTTTAAAAAGAAAATATTTTCTGAAAGGGACCCCCCCCCCTCTCTTTCCGGATGAGCAATTTTGTTACCTTGCATTCTGGATTTCAAGTTCACTTTGTGAATCCACTGCAGAAATGTTCTGGTCTTTCATATTCACTTTCCAGTGACCTACATCTTTCATGTACTCTGATTTCAGGTATACTTCTATCGGGAGCATACATGATACTGTTCCAAATGCACTTCTTAGTGATTCATCAACTGAGAAAAGCTTCAGACCAGCATACATGCTAACAGATGGAAGGCTTGAAAGAGCTGGTCGAACAAAAAAGACTAATCACAAAGTAGAAATGAATTCTGTTGCAAGCAATGGCATGAATAATATTGAGGGAGAGCAGATAGTCTCACGTGCAGCTTCAATTGTTATAGTTGGTGATGAAATATTGTGAGTGATCCCTTCTGATTATCATATGTTCGATGTAATTCTATTATGCTTCAGGTTTTATGCTTGGAGTGGTTTTTCTTTGGTACCAATGGCACTGGAATCCTTTTCTTTTCTTTTCTTTTCTTGATATCATCATAACCATGCAAATTCTTTTAATCTCTGGTATCATTTTCTTTTTTCCCGGGAACTCTGGTATTGTTTTCTAGAGCTTGTGTGTTTGGGCTTTTCCTGGAGCTTGGGTTGGGCCTTTCTAGACTCGTGTACTTTTCGTTTCTACCTTTAGAAATGACGCACAGTTCTCCTGCGTGGATCGAGAAAAAAAGGAAAGTGTAGTCAGGTATTCCGAAATTAAGATATACAAGTTATTGGGTTTATTTAATAATGCTAGTGAACTTAATTTGACACACTACTTCATATCAAAGTGTAGCCAGGCGTATCAAAGTCGAGATATACAAGTTATTGGGTTTATTTAATAATGCCAGAGAACTTAATCTTGCCACACTACTTCATACTTTGTTGTGTTTCCTGAAAATCCTTTTTGTTTCATTGATGGATGTGGAAATCTTCTCCTTATTACCCTTTAACTGTAACATCTAGTACATGCCTATCCATTTTGGTTCTTCAGGTTTGGCACAACTGAGGATAAACTAGGAACGACCTTGTGCAAGAAGCTTCATGCAATTGGCTGGCGGGTTTCTCATGTAGCAGTTGTTCGCAATGAGGTAGCATAGTTTACTTACTGGAATAGTTGCGTCCCAGCTCACATTGCCTTAAATAGATGTTGCAGTTTCGTTCTAAATTATTCTATTTAGCTGCTACTGCCGTGTCCTTTTCCAGGCATGTAATCTAACAGAATATATCTTTGTGTCCTTGCAGATTGATTCTGTTGCTGAAGAAGTTGAACGTTGTAAATCTATAGATGACATGGTTAGTGTCTATAGGCTTTCAATTGTATAAAGTTTTCAAGTTGTGTAACGAAATTCACACTGTATTTAAGGTGTTTATTTTTGGAGGACTTGGACCTCTACATTCAGACGTTTCTTTGGCTGGTGTGGCGAAAGCATTTGGAGTTCGTCTGGTGCGTTCAGTAAAATTATCTTGCTGGGAAAATGGCAGTTTTTAGAATTTATACTTCTTTATACTAGGAAGAAAAGTTTGTGCTACTTATAAGGTTTGCATTATTATCACAAGAAAACCATGTGGTGAGTGCGTTATGAGATGTAAAATCTTACCAGTCATCATCATGCAAAATTGTGTATTGTTCTGTGTCAAATGGTTGTTTTATAATTTGACTTGATAAAATGTCATTTCTGGGTATCAACTTATCTGTGCTTTGCATTAGCATAGGCTCCTGATGAAGAGTTTGAGGATTATCTTAGTCAGCTCATGGGAAACAATTACACTGGAGATCGAAATGAGGTAATCTGGACTTCAAATATTAAATTTCGTGAATGTATATTGCTTGCAATTGTGTGATTGTTCTAGCAAATTGTAATCTTTATGAGTTAACTTCTTTTCTATTTTTTTCTCAGTTGGCATTATTGCCGGAAGGTATTACTGAATTATTGCATCACAAAAGGTTACCATTACCATTGGTATGTTATGTGATTTTGGCGCGTTTACATGTGTTCTGAAGCTACATGTTTTTTGGGGTTTTCCAAAGGACCTAGGCGCTTGAAGTAATTCTGAGCCAATAACGGTTAAAAGTGCCTTTTTATATAAAGAAATAATACCCATTCTTATTTTTGAAGTTTATGGGGCATGCAAAAATGTAAAATCTGGCATTTTATCCAGCAACTGATGAGAAAATGCTTACAGATATCAATGTAGTGTTCTCACTACAGATATTTCAAAGATTCTAGTCAATTTTGTTTGTATTTGCCTTATATATTTTTCCCTTATGCAGATCAAATGCAGAAATGTCATCACTCTTGCTGCAACCAATGTGGATGAACTAAACACCGAGTGGGATTGTCTTCTAGACACTCAGGAGAGTGGTTTAGTGCAGGCAAAACCTTTTGTATCAAAGCATCTCAGCACTACACTTTCAGATGTATGTCTCCCTGACATAATAGATTTGCCCATTAGTCTCTAAAGCCTATCCTTGACAACACATGCCCACATTTTTTCTGGAAATGATTACTTCAAATCAAGGAATTGATTTAGTCCACACTAGCCATTAGCCATTAAAGTAATTTTCCTTTTTACCTTTGAAGTAGAAAGTTTCAAAGCTCCTCTATAGTCATTTCTTGTCTATCAGTAGAGCATTATGTGCATGGCTAAATATCTTTGTTTTTCCAAATTATGTTTCTTTACCTTTTTGGGAATGAGAGTACCTATGATTTCTGATGTTACCTTCTAGGGGTTTATAACAGAATACTGGCTAATTGGATAATTTCAGAGTCATGATTGCATTTCTATTTAACGTATGTTTTCATGTTTTCACCAAATATTATCCTTCGAGGCTTCACTTCCAGAATATATTATTAAATATTAATTCATTACCTGCCTAATGTGAGCGTATTTGCTGCATGCTTCTTCAGGTTCAAATTG
The DNA here is from genome assembly GCA_947561735.1 of Cenchrus americanus. Taxonomy (NCBI): domain Eukaryota; kingdom Viridiplantae; phylum Streptophyta; class Magnoliopsida; order Poales; family Poaceae; genus Cenchrus; species Cenchrus americanus. The sequence continues at coordinate 229,556,845 of OX387244.1, forward strand.
ATTCGGTCCTTGCAAAATTGTGCTTAGAGTTTTCTGATGTTTACATAGGTATGATGCCTGAGGGGATCTAGGATTCCCTTGTTTTTGTGTACCTTATGTAGCCTTGTGATCTGCTTGATGACACTTAATGGTTGACATTTCATGCAGGGTGTCATCGGATATCCAGAGGTGGCCCTTTGGTTGTAAATCTTACTGGAAAGGTATATGATGAATTCTCTGGACTACAGATGACAACTTTAACCCCACTAATGATTGTAAATACCACTATATTTTCAAATTCCATCTGTTCGTCACTACACATTTTTAGGGAGGATTTCGGCTAATGCTCTATTTCAGCGCTTATATAAAGTAGCCTTACAGTAATGTACACAGTTACACCCTGTTACTTGAAAGCAAAGCGATCTGTAAACATAATCAAATGAAAATAGTCTACTGATAACACAGAAGTACATTTGAACCTTCTCATAGCTGAAATAGGAACAGCTACTCTGTGGTTTACCGTAACACATTGCTTTAGTTTGAGTTCATGCAATACTATTTTTCTTACATGATTCTTTTTTCTTAATTTCAGGATAACCAGAGGGTAGAAGCAGCTGCAGAGAAACTGACGAGTAGCTTTGAAGGACAATTTTCCCAAGTGGACAGTTGCAAATAAGCTGTCAGAGTACACACTTCCATATTCTTGGCATATTCTTTTCGCCTGAAGCTCTGAGATCGCCCAGGACTAATGATGGTGCTCAACTGCCCTAAACCGACCACCAAAATAATCCACCGAGCTGGTACTCTGAAGTGACATATCTTATTTAGGACACATAGGAATTTTGTACTAGGTATTGGCAAACTGGCTGGGTTCTGAGAGGCCTTTAACTAGCATAACACTGTAGCCTTGTGCTGCTAATATTTTGATCGGGTTAAGAGCCCATAATTATTGGTTCAAAATCAATTCAATTATACTATAATTTATAGCGTAGCTTTACTGTTCGAATTTGGTGTTTTATACAGTTATATAGGTACTAGTAAGTTGTTTGATGTCTTGGTACATATGACAGTGCTTCTTCCTGATGTAAATATTGACACTGAAAAGTGTTCTATTTATTTTTTCCCCGGGACTGTAAGATGAGCATTACGGGATAGGATCATAGGAGACGCAAATACAAGCCCGAAGGATCATCCCGTTTTTTTAGAACAAAGGATCCATCCCGTTGTATTTAAGATACCCTGCGCCATTATGCTTGCTGCGCAGTAAATTGAACAGACAACCCAAGCGAGTTACTTCTAATCCAAAAGGCCAATTATTAATTCAAACAATATTTAAATTGACTGAGTTTATAAAAAAACCTAACACTTTGGTGTGTTGCGAACAATATACTACTTCCTCCGTTCGCATATAAATGTCGTTCCCAACCAGTTTGATAAAATTAAGGAAGCTAGGAATTGACTTGTTTGCCCCCTCCACCATCCGTGACACGGTCATACTCGGAAGCCAGCAGGGCCAAAAATGGAAACCCGTGTTTGAGTTTAACTACAGCGACAAATATCTTAACACATTTCTAGTGTGAACTGCGACGTCAAGTATTCACAAACGGAGGGAATATATGTCTAGAAAAACCAAAATAACCGTGGAGAAGTACTTCATCTAGTTTGGGATGGAGGAGTATTTTGAAATGGTCTAATATCACAGTAGTAACTCTTAATAACAAAAGGTTACCTAATAGAATATAATTATCATGTGCTTAAGTTGGGAAGAGTGAGCATGTTTACGGGATTTTGGAGAATCAACTATGAAAGACCTAAATTAGCTTAAAATATTATAATGCGTGTTTTTATTTTAGATATGTAAAGTTACTACTCTTTCCGTTTCAAAATACTTGTCATTCTGGCTTTTCTAGATACAATCTCTTTGGTATGCACGTAGATATATATTATGTCCACGTACATAATAAAGAGAGTGTACGTAGAAAAGCCGGAATGACAAGTATTTTGAAATGGAGGGAGTATATAATTAGATTCATAATTAAAAGGGTATCCTAGGAAATTTTCACTATTTTTTTACAAGTACCATTAGATTTCTTTGAATGGACAGCTCTCATCAATTTAAAGCACTCTAATTTTTTTAGTTTATATCTACAAATGATATATTTATAAAAAAGCAATGTCCAAACCAAAGTCTAAGCATTCTTCCATAAAGTAGTATTTACCAATTAGAGATAAATGTAGGGTCCCAATTGAGAAAATGCAATCATACCAACGTCACCATCATCAAATAAAGAACATTTCAAAACGGGGGAAAAAAAGAGTAGCAATAGGAGCGCCTCCGCATCGGCCAGCCCAAAAGGCCAAAACTAGCCGAGCGAGCGGCCATCTCAATTCAAAATCCCGCCCACTTTCTCACGCACTCCCCCCATCCTCTTCTTCCTCTCCCCATTTCTTCCACCGCTTCGCCCCCCGAATCTCAAACCCTAATCAACCCTACCGGCGGCGACCGGCGGGAGGGGGGAGCCCCACCTCCGCCTCCTCCGCCATGAACAACTTCCACGTCTACGAGGCCATCGGCCGCGGCAAGCACTCGGTAACCCTCCCTCACTTCGCCTCCCCCGCTCCGCTCCTGAGTGTTTCAGTTCCGCTCCTCCCTCCCGGCTCCCGCCCTGGATCCGCCAGGATCGGGGCGGCCCAGGTTCCTGCGCGAGCGATTTTTGATTTTTTATGCTTTTTTCATGGTCGGTTGTGTGATTTGGTGCTTGTGGCCGTGCGGAACGAAGACGGTGTATAAGGGGCGGAAGAAGAAGACCATCGAGTACTTCGCCGTCAAGAGCGTTGACAAGTCGCAGCGCTCCAAGGTCCTCAACGAGGTGAACTTACTTCTCCCCGCTGCATCGTGAATCACCGTGGTTGAATCGCTAGATCTTCAGTTTCTGTGGTTGTAGACTGTTAATTTTTCTCGAGGGCATGGTTTAGCCTGTTTAGAGCTATATATAAAAGGATTTGGTTAGGTGCGGTTGCCTATGCAGAACTATATATTTTGGAGTGCTTGCCAAACCTTAAATTGCTGACTGCCTTATTGATTTTATATTTCCAGTAGCTAGTTACAGGTAGAATGCCCATGGAAGATATGTTGCAGTTAGTCAGTAATAATGTAATACAGTTTTCACTTGCTTATGCTGCTGCTACTTTTCTATGTCATGTAGAGCATAACTGTTTCTTGTTTACGAGGAATAATACACACCTGTTTTGCTGGGGATGCCTCTTTGGTAAGCCTGCCACTAGGGAGGGTATGGATAAATCCACTCTTGCTCATACCCAAATCCAAATAATTATTATCCACATCTTACCCTCCCCAATCCCACCCATACTCAATGGATAATTAGTTTTGTACTAGATTATATACCTACCCAATGGATTATTTGTACCCTCCCCACACTCACCCTACCCATTTCTTCAATGGATAATAATTTTCTACCCATACCCTCCCCATTTGAGATGGGTGTGGATTTGAATGTGGATAGTGGATAAAAACAACAGGCCTACTCTTTGGTCAAACACTAGAACCCTAGCAGTGAAGGTTCAGAAATGTAGTAACTGTATCTGGTCAGGAGATCATATTTAACATGCTTTTGTTTTAGATCAAGAACTCATGCCGGAGTATGATTGTACAACTATTGAGCAGGCTTAATGATACCCATACTTGTTTCTTTGTCAAGTTCTGCTCCTTTGTACCAATTGTGCTTTTAAACTTATCTTTGCAGGTCCGGATGCTCCATTCTTTAGACCATGCCAATGTCCTGAAATTCTACTCCTGGTAAGGTTCTTAGGGACTCCAGTTGTCCCATAAATTCAGCTGGTATGATTTTTCAGGGTGATAATGTCTTTTAGTTTGCTAATAGGTTGAGAATATCATTGTTTCTTTACATACCATACTTATATTCTACTTGTCTTCCTAGGTATGAGACCTCTGCACATTTCTGGTTAGTGTTGGAGTATTGCGTTGGTGGAGACCTGAAGGGCTTGCTTGAGCAGGTATCTTGCTCATCTATTACTTTCTGCATGCAGTTTTCTCTAGTTCTAAAAGGATATACAATGCATGCCATGTATCTGTATGCTTAAAAATTTGTAGCCAATTTGTGTAACTTGCAAGTATAGGCTTATATACATCAATGCATGCAAAATTATTTCAAGCAACATTCGTCAGATTATAAGCAGATGTGTCTTACATGGATGCACAAGAATTTTCTTTTTATTAGGTATAATTTCGACATGAAACATTATATTGTAGCTTGCATATCAACTTTCAATTAGAAAATTTATGTTCTTGATTTGCACTTGCTGCTCGTAGTTGGGTACTTCAAGATAGTACTTCCTCCGTTTTTAAATATATGACATCCAGGGCTGATTAGCTTGTCCTAAATGTTATATATTTTAACTGTGGGGAGCAGTAGTCAAGCTAAACTGTTGAAATTAGGAACTACAAATTAAAGCACTTTGTCCCTTAGAAAATGGTAGAACAATCATCCATGTATGTGACTTTCAGTGTAAGGTATGATAATATTGTCAGCTGCTTTTACGTCCTAAATAATCCTGATGTGCCCCAGGGTGCATATCTGTTATGACCGGCATCCGGTACGGCCGGCGCGCGACACGTGGCTAGGGGGCCGCGGCCGGCCGGTGTGGGCCTAGGGCCCGGTAGGGTTTTATTTCTAAAAGTCTTAGGGGTTTCATTAGAAAAGTGTGAGCGTCATAAATATTCGTGTAAACTCTTCGTTTGAACTAAGCGAGAAACAATCATTTGTTTCCGGCTTCCCCGAGGGAGCCGGGAGACCCCAAACCCTAGCCGCCTCCTCCTCCCGCGCGCCTACGCCGCCGGCCGCCCGCACCACGGCGCCCCTGCGCCGCCCCTCGCCGCCGGCCACCGCCGGTCTCTCACCCTTACGCGTTAAGGGAGATCCCCGGTAGGATCCGTAATCCTATCAATATCAAACTATCCTGTCTGACCTTTTTAAGTAACCTTTTTCATTCCTTTGGTAAACAAGCCTATTTCAATGCATGTTTATTGCTATTTTGTTATTTACATTTCCCTTGGGAAAACAAGAGTAACCCATAAGGTTCTCTCTTTTACTTGTGTTGCCAAGATCCTGATGCTCCCGGGTGCATATCAAACTATCCTGTCTGACCTATTTAAGTAACTTTTTTCTATTCCTTTGGTACACAAGCCTATTTCAAGGCATGTTTATTACTATTTGGTTATTTACATTTTGACCTTGAGAAAACAAGAGCGACACATAAGGTTCTCTCGTGTACTTGTGTTGCCAAGATCCATCTTGTGAATAGATATATGGAACTTGTATTGTATGCTAATTTTTTAAGACAAAATTTACCCCACTTTCACTGTTTTCCTTGCCTTTATGTACTGTTTTTCAGAGTAAATTATGTTTCCATGCAGGATAAGAAGCTTCCCGAAAGTTCTATTCATGACCTGGCTTACGATCTCATCAAAGCTCTTCAGTAAAGTTCTTTTGGTAACATTGTATCGCAATTTACTTCATATAATCAGTAAACTTTTATTCACTGGGAACATGTTTGATAGGTTCTTGCATTCTCAAGGAATTATATATTGTGATCTGAAGCCATCAAACATTCTACTTGATGAATTTGGATGCATGAAGGTACTTAAGTAGGCCACAGAAAAATTATTTTTTCCACTATTAAAGTAGCACAGAACCAACAGTATTAACTTTTTTTCACTTCCTTTTTCCAGTTGTGCGATTTTGGATTAGCAAGGCGCTTAAAAGACATTGAGAAAACCAATCCTGGAGATGTAAGATTTTATTTACTTTTGATACAGAGTTTCCTTTGGTCATGTTTTTACCTGAATTTGATTTTCTTTCCGTGGCCTTAATCTCTACTGGCTTGTAGGTGCCACAGCCCATGAAGGGAACACCATGCTATATGGCTCCTGAATTATTTCGAGAGGGGGGAGTCCACTCATATGCTTCTGATTTCTGGGCACTTGGTTGTGTTTTGTATGAATGCTATACAGGAAGGCCCCCTTTTGTGGGTAGAGAATTCACACAGTTGGTCAAATCTATAATTTCGGATCCTACTCCACCTTTACCTGATAATCCATCAAGGTCCTTGCAAAATCTAATTGATTGTTTACTCATGAAAGATCCGGCAGAAAGATTACAGTGGTCTGAATTATGTGAGCACAACTTTTGGAGAACAAGTATACCCATGATCCCTTTACCACCTCAGCCTGCTTTTGACAACATGATTGAACTTTCTTCTACACCATACCTAGCTGAGAGAAATGGTGAAAAACCTTCCAGACAGTTGACACCACCCAAGCACCGTGAGCATAATGGCCTTAGGAAGAAGGATGAAAATTCTACTAAGGGGTTCGTGACACCTGTAAAGAATATGCTAAGTGGCAAGAGAAATAGTGCAAAACCGAAGGCTGATGGTTTCAAAGGTGCAAATATCCTCAGGATGTCTCGCATAGCTAAGTTGAATCTGCAAAGGGAAAGGGACAAGGAAAACTACAGGCGTCCTCCGGCAGAAACATCTGAGAATGAGACTGAAGTTAAGATAGAAAATAATGATATGGAGCTTGATTTTGGTGAAAATCCAGAGGGAGATGCACCTGATGACACTGATGGATCTGATCATCCAGGATCCGCAGCACATGAAAAGCCTCAAGCCACTACTGGTAACGAAGAGAATTGCATGGCAAATCAGGTTGACATGCTTACAGATGAGGGGTCAGTTAAGCCTGATGTCATGATGAAAACTGAGCAGAACGCTTGTTCAGATAACCTGGATGTGGTGGCCACTCCACCTAGTATCTGTATGCGAAAAGCACAACGTGCAAAGGTAACTCCATGTTCTGCAACTGGTTCTGAGCCAACTAACATCTTTGAAGCATTCTGGCATCCTACAGATCTTGCAGTTAAACCTGTTATGCCTAGTAGGAAAGCAGATAAAGCTGTGGACGCGGTTCCGACACTTCCTTTTGAAGCTCTCACAGCATGTGACTATATTAAGTTACCACAGGAGCAGTTGAATGCATTCAACAGTCAGATACTTCATAGTTTAAGTGGAACTTTTCAGGTTTCAGAAAAACAAAATACTATCAGATACCTGGAGATGTTAAGCATGAACTCAGATGCTGCAAACAAAATAACTAATGGCCCAATTATGTTGCTTCTTATAAAGATGCTTCGACTGTCAAAAACTGCAGTCTTACGTGTCCAAATTGCCTCGCTTATGGGTTTGCTGATACGTTATTCCACTGCTCTTGATGTGGAGCTGGCAAGTTCAGGAATTTTCAATGCACTATCAGATGGGTTAAGGGATAAGCATGATAAACTCAGGAGATTCTGTATGGCAACACTAGGAGAGTTATTATTTTACATTTCTACCCAGTCTGATCAAGATACCAAAGAGATCAATACCCAAGAATCTCCTTTGAAGGATAACAGGCCTGCAACTTCATGGCAGGTCAGAACTCCAAACAAAAGTAGTATGCTATTTTTTTGGTTTATTTTGTCAAATTTTATTGTATGCCGTATGATGTAATCAAAACAAGTACTACCTCCATCCTTAAATATATGACGTTTAGGACAAGCAAATTAGTTTAAAAAATGAACTAACTAGCTTTTCCTAAGCGTCATATATTTAAGAACGGAGGTAGTATATCACACCTTGGTAAAGTACTGGGTGATATGAATATATAATACTTGGCACTGATTCTGTTTTAGAGCATCGTGGCCTTTCCACTGGTTATATTCCTAAGTACAGATTTCTAGGAGTTGCTAGCTCATATAAGCACACTGCAGTACTGCTTACATATGAAACAAATGCATGGATGCATGCTGCACATGTTTGAATTTTAGACTCCTGTCTTCATTACTGTGCAAGTGTAACCTTTTTGGTGTTCACCAATACAGAACTATTGTGTGCTATATAAACTCAATACTATTAAGCTGTACAAGCTTTGTAGTTATCTGATCCAAGAGAAAAAATTAGTTCCACTATACTTCGATATTATGGTATTTTCATTACAGTGTTTATGATGAATAAATCTATACGTTGGTATGATAATATGATATGCATATATGTCAAAATACATTTCATTAATTATCATTTTGCTCTTATACAATATCATGGCCCAGCTTTGCAATGTGTCTGATCAGCTTAGGCCCTTGTTTAACCTGATTTCTTCTGAGTGCAATAATTCTTTGTTTATGATATTCTTTTTTGGGTCAACTCTTTGATGGCATATATATTGATCACAAGTGAGTGGACTGCCTCTGTGCAGGGTTGTATTGTATTAAGCAACCACATAGATCCTTTAGTTCATGCAGTTTGTTTTGTCCATAAGAGTACATATGCATATGAAGAAGCCTTTTGCATTAATTTCTAATGTGTTCACCTGTGATTTACTTGGGGGTTGGTAATTGTGCAGGTTCCTAGTGCTGTAATTGCGCTGGTGTCATCTATCTTGCGAAAGGGTGAAGATGATCTGGCTCAGCTATATGCCTTACGAACAATTGATAATATATGTAGCCAAGGAACAGAATGGACATCCCGCTTCGCTTCCCAAGATGCGATTGGACATTTGTGCTACATCTATAAAGCAACTGGAAAGCTGGAGAGTACAAGGCTCATTGCAGGATCTTGTTTGGCTCGCCTCTCTCGCTTCAGTCCATCATGTATTCATTTAATCCTGGAGAAGATATCATTCAAAGATATTGCATCCACACTCATTAAAGGAAATCCACGTGAACAGCAGATTAGTCTTAATATTCTCAATTCGGCATTAGTTAACAGTCATACTGTAACAAATATGAACCGCTATATTCTTTCATTATCGGATGACAAACAATTGGCCCCTGGGCTTATCTCTCTGATAGAACAGGGAACAGATATTCTCCGTGGGAAAGCCCTTTTGTTTGTTGCTCTACTTTGCAAGAACAGTCGAAGGTGGCTTCCCCATTTCTTTTGCAATGCAAAATTGATATCAGCGGTTGATAGATTGGGAAAGGAGAAGGAGGGATTCATTCATCAATGTACAGAAGCATTTGTGCAGTTGGTCGCTTCGTTGGTACCTGCTATTCTTGACACAGTCTGCAGTGATATACAGCAGGTTCTGGCTGGCAAACGCCATGGGCCTGTTACTGCTTTAGCTGGGCGAGCTCATCCAAAGAGCACGATTCATCTGTTTCCAGTTATTCTTCACCTTCTGGGAAGTGCATCCTTCAGGCACAGAGTCATGACAAGTCATGTATTGCTTCAGCTAGCAAATCTTATTAAGATTCTGGAGGCACCGTTTCAGGTATGATTTTTGTATACGGAGATTGCATTCATCATATAACTGCAACTTTGGTTCTGTCTTGCTTAAAAAATGTTTTGTACCACACAATCTATTTGCTGAACAAATATATGTTCCTCTTGTTGTACTTTCAGGCTAGGGATGATTTCCAGATGACATTATTGCGAGTTCTTGAGGCTGCTACAGAGGAGCCTTCTGTTATACTCAATGAACACAAAATATTCACCAGTCGTATCATCCCAAGCTTATCCATCTTATACAGGGGCAATAAAGATGGTGATGCCAGATTTCTGTGTTTGAAGATACTCTCTGATGTGATGATTGTGATCTTCAGTGACTCTTCGTTAACTACTGATGACGAAACAATAAGTGATTTGAAAGTGATCTCTCAGAAGCATTTTCTGCCGCTTTACCCTTCTTTTGCAGAGGACGAAGATCCCATTCCCATATATGCACAGAAACTGCTAGTAATGCTAATGGAACATGATTGTGTGAAAGTCTCTGATATTCTGCACAAAGCAACAGTATCCCAATGCTTTGAATTTTTACTAGGAGATCTGTCAAATGCAAATGTAAGCAATGTCAAGCTTTGCTTTGCCCTTGCATCTGCTCCTGAAATGGACACCCATATTCTTTCTCAGCTTCAAGTTGTTCGAAGGATAGGGAACCTACTTGAGTTTGTTGCTGCAAAAGACATGGATGATTTTCTTGAACCAACCCTGGAACTTTGCAGAGCTTTCATTATCCGTGGCATTGGCAGCAACAGAAGTGCCACCCTCTCCAAAAACCCAGCACTCCTTGTTGACAGTGCCTTCAGCATGAGCATTGCTGTTGAACAACAAACTTGCGTCATGGATATATGTGACTTTGGTGGCAACATGGGTATTTTTCTTGAGCTAGTTGGCAGTTCAGATCCACATATAAGCGATTTAGCATCAGATTGTATGGTGTTGTTGCTCAAGGTAGCACCTCGAGAGGCAACAGTGGGCTTGTTGACGAATCTTCCTAAATTGAGTGCTGTTATGGACTTGCTGAAGCATGACAGCAGCCTCCGGCTGACTCGCTTACTATATGGCCTAGGCTTCTCATGCAGACAATATCTAGCCCAGGGAATGATCCTGTCGATATCAGTGTCGGCTTTGATGCGAGTTGAAACACTTGTTTCAGCTTTCAAGGGCTCCAATGATAACTATCTTGCTGATGCTGCTGCTTATTTGGGTGCTGAACTGCAACGGTTACCTCGGTGTGGTTGAGCTGCAACACGGCCAACGAGGCAGGCTGGCTGCTACTGTACAAGTGATGTTATAGGATGCCCTTGCATTCCTTTCACCCTTCATGCAAGTCGGAGGCAGTACCTTACAAGTGCAGGTATTTTACATCAGTGGCCATCTGGTTGATCTCAATCGCCACTCTTTGCCACGACTGCCGATACGTACCTTCACTCGTTGATATGTAGGATGTTTTATGTTATTATTTATGTGCGCTTCGGGGCTGCTGTATATGTCACTTTTAACCATATGAAGGTGGCAAGAAGCACATACCCCTTCATTTCCTCGCCAATTTTGGTTGGCAATTACTTTTCAGTTCCATGTAATTCTGCAGCACCTGTAATTTCTGCGAGAATACTGTAGTCCAATATCATAATGTGTACATCATTGATAATCGCCTGTTAAGTTTCATGTAACATTACAAAAGTTTCATGGCTCCTGAATCTTGGTACTATTTGTGTAGTCTGTACATTTTAAAATAGTGATAAGTCGTTCCATTTTGAAGCAGCTTCCCAGCTTCTATGCAAATTCGTGGTGACTGCTTTGCATTTGAGGGTTCAATGCAGTAAGACATTTGCAGCCTTCCAAAGCAAAACTTTTGCAGAAATTCTTTTCTAGTCTCGTGTGCTTGCATTTCCATTATTTATCTGCTGAAAGGCACTAATGAGGCAATGATCAGCTGGGCTAGACGGAAAATTTCGTTTTCATGTTTCGTCACCGTTGGGTTCAGCGTGTGGTTGGCAGTGCTGGAGTGGACCTGATCATATGCTTGTGGCCTCCATTATTTCCACGAGTAGATTAGTAGACTTTCTCTATCCACTGTATCTATCACGACTTGTACATAGACCTATCTACGGATCTGCACAGTTTGTGGTTCAGGAACTTTTCATCCACAATATTTTTGAGATCTTTCGCCCACAAAGTTATCGCACAATTTAATCAATATTTTTCCTTTGATGGTGTGGTTGGGAAAAAAAACTGTCCCCAGTTGAAATGGTACAGTTGCAAAATTTTGATTTGGAAAGTACACAATCACCCAACAATAGGCGTCCTTGTATACTTTTCAAAACTGGAGTTACCGAATTCAGTATTTCCCTTTGACGTTGTACTGCAGGACCCTGTTTGTCTCAAATTTTTAAGATCCGATTACGGAAGATCCAAAAAATCAAGATTATACTCCCATAATGTGCCTAACTTATGTATGGAGTGTCCGTGCTTTTGTACGTAAAATAATATTTGAACGTACTTCGGTTTCCGTTCATGCAATGCACATATGTTTCATATTTGTGGAAAGCAATATTTTTCAAAACACGTGGGGGTCCAAGAAAATCCCTCCTTTATCAAGCGACACATTGAGAAATCTACAACTACTGTTTGGTGAGGCTGAGGCCAGATGATAAAGATGCAGATCAATCATAGGATCTACAGTTGTATAAAAAACATAACAGGGAACTCTACCCAAAAAAATACAACTAGTGTGTGAAAAACTGAAAATACCAACTTGATGTCGAATTGTCGATGGCGCAAATTGTGTCACCCTATGGATGCACCGTATCTCTTCACAAAGTTCAAACCGATGGCGTTGCAACTTGCAGCCGTTGTACACTTGTACTGACCTACTCCATGACGAGAAACTTTATTTCTCATTGACAACTGCAATACCTAAACATAAAATTTTGTCAATTCCATGTACCGCAACGAAGTTCCCAATAGAGAAACCTTTTCCCCGCTGCAAAAGAAAAACCTTTCACAGAGCAGTTGACCCAGCGCGCGCGAGCAGAGACTTCCAGCTGCTATAACAGGGACACTTCCACGCGTGCTTTGCTTCCGCAACGAAGCCAGTAGACACACACGCTCGCGATCGAGTCCCCCTCCTCTCTGCACCGATCGCCGTTCACCGGGGCTGCGAGAGCATGGGGAAGGTGTGCCTGCTCCCCGTCGACGAGGACATCCTCATCGCGCTGGCCTTCGTCGCCGTCGTCGTCCTGATGTTCATCGCCTTGCTGCAGCCGCCGCCGCGCTGCCGCGGCTACTACTACGGTTAGCACGCGTCGCGAGCCTTGGCCGTGGCCGGCGTCGGTCGATTCGATCCCAAGTGCTGTGTCTTCTGATAGTCTGATGCGCATGCGTGTATATAATTGGTGCGGTTCCCAAGTGTTATCTCTCGTTGATTTGGAGTCTACTCGACAGACATGCGTGGCATGCTAAGTTTTGGCTAATCTTGCGTTTTGTATGACTACTTGTTGTGCTAGCATTTGTTACTATGTAGTTATCATGGATCCTGTGTAAGGGGCTAGCTCTTTTGTAATTCGTATTTGAACGAGAGTTATCAAAGTTTCTTCCATGTTGTCCATGGTTCAAATTTGCTTACACATATATATATATATATTGGTTTGAGCGGATGTCGCGTAAATACATTGTGTTTCAGTTTCAGCTCTGAAATGCAGATGTTGTGGTCAGAAACATGAAAGATGAAGCCTGAAAGAAGCACCATTAATTCCTAGGCAAATTCACGTACGAGTATGACCAAGAAATGATGAACGAAGTCATGTTCCTTACCCTACCAACCCGAGAACTTGGCGACTATGATCATAATAAAGTAAACAATGGGAGCTTCACAATCACACCAACACGCGTCAAGCACGAGGGGAAACAAATTCAGTACAAAAAATGGTTCCGTAAGCTGAATAACCCAATTTCGTATAACGTTCCATTACATGAAAGTTCTTAAGGACCTCTAAAGATTCAGGGAACAGCATGTGCAGCATCTGAGCATGACAGTGGCAGAATATAGCACTGATGCTTTAAAATGGACCATCCAAAATGTATATGCTTTAATACATACATTTCATTCATACAGGCGGATCCTACATTATGTAATCCCAAACTGCTGAACTACAGAAAGGTTGCATACTATACTGTGTCTATTACGGGGTTGTTACTTGTACACAGTTCCCCAGCAACTGTATCTATGCAATGTCTGTCTAAAGAGAACTAAATCTGTACGCAGTAGGACGAATCTGGATACAGTAGACTCCACCGGTGAAATCTTCAAAGCGCTCACTCTGGTGAGGTTCTACACTCCCACTCACATTATTCCTTATCCTCTTCAACCAACCCTTTATGTAGTCCGTAGTTTTCTTTCAAAATGTATGCGGAGTAACCATGTTTGCCATGACATGTAAAAACTCATACAGAGGCCGCGGTCAGGTTCTGATTGCTACCGCATTTTGCTTGCCTTCTCTTGATGCCTCCAAGCTTCAGCCCATACATTGGCATCTGCAAGTGCACGCTCCCTATCAATGCCATTTGGAGCAACTCTGCCCCTTCCTGGGCGATGTGAACCACTCCAGGAAGTTTCCTTCACTTCCGGTCTGACATGATTTGTCTGGCAATGAATTGACATCTGAACTTCTTGCTGGCTAGGCAATGTGTTGTCCTGGTTCATTTGATCATCCAAAACCCTTGATGTCGAAGGCCCAGCACGGTTACGACGAGAAGTTGTGCTGTTCCTATCATATGTTTGCGAGGCTAAATAAGAGAGAGCAACAGCAACTTCTCTAATGGGAGGCCGATTTTTAGCTGTCTCCTGCAAACACATTGCTGCGATAGCCAAGGCCTGATATAAACCCCTCCTTGGGAAGCGGCCATGCAACAAAGGATCAGCCATCCTGGAAAATTTCCTTTGATCTTTGAACAATGGACGAGCCTGTAGACGGATTGAAAAGAGCTCAAGGTTTAAAGTACATTGTGCCAGCAAATTGGAAAATGAGAGAAGCCCGTATAATTTAAGCAACACAATAAAGTCACCGCTAATGTGGCCTACATAATACCTGTGTTTGAAAATGTGAAAAATTCTGAAAAGAAAAAAAAATAACAGACAATTTTTTTTAAAAAACTACTTATAGCCAGACAATGTATCCGGACAATGTACTTGATTTTTTTCTCAAACACAATATACTTGAAAGTTGTAGATATCTCCAACACCTAACACATATACTAAATTTTATTTATTTATTGTTAGACAAATGGAAACAAGAAATATGAACCATAGCCAATGAATGAGAAATCAGAAAACAACTTAATGATACCAACATGTTATTATAGTTTAATTGTATGATGATTCTTTTAAAGATTATTCAAAACTTTGTCTTGGACACATTTTGTAATATGTGTTTTAATTTTCTTTGTACAAAAATGGCCATGGACCACTTGACTGAATTTTGAAAAATGGTTAAAACGTACCCATGCAACTATGTCTTGTTCCTCAGGAGGCCGATTGCTGTCATGTGGTCTTCGCCCTGTAATCAGCTCAAGGAACACAACACCAAAACTATAGACGTCGGACTTAATTGTTAGTTGTCCGGTTAAGAAATATTCAGGAGCACAATAACCATGTGTCCCCATGACACGGGTTGTCACATGAGTCTTATCACCAACCGGACCAAGCTTAGCAAGTCCAAAGTCAGAGAGCTTTGCATGATACCCTTCACCAAGAAGAATGTTTGATGGTTTAATATCTCGGTAAATGACTGGAGGATGTGCTTCGTCATGCAGGTATGCCAAACCAGCAGCGGCATTGGCAGCTATCTTCATACGTGTTTTCCAATCTAAAGGTTCTTGATCAGGTGCAAGATCTGTTGAAAGTATCAAAGTTAATTTTTTAATGGGGTGTCCGGTAAGTAGCAAAAAATTGTGAAGAAATTATCGTGAACTGAAATTCATGAATAATTGTAAAACAAGTGGCATTAAGCAAATGCTAACCACTACAGAAGTAACAAATTGAAGACAAATACTTCAAGGTAAATGACATGTCAGGGAAGATCCTCAAGAAACCAGTGCCTTAGAAATTTGAATCAATGTGCTGATTATGGTAAACTTTAACTAGGTAGTATCTCCAATCTGAAGTTCAGTCCACATTTCTGATATCTTCCCTGAATAGATAGCTAAATTCATAGAGCATTGTAAACTAGAACTGTTTATCTTACCATGTTTGATTCAGTCACATTTCTGCTTCTCTCCTAACTTGTGATAGAACTGACAGTTGGATTAGTGGAGCATTTCCATAAGCCAGAACAGTTTATCTGGTCATGTTCGAGGACTTAGATATGCTTAAAGGTAAAATGATGAGGGGCGTGATATTGAAAGGTCCTACAATCTTTGAATACCCTATGCTTTTATATTAACAGTGTTCTGATGACATTACAAGTGACACCTAGGAAAAAAATTGAGTTGCTTCCAGTGGCATACATTATTCTTTTCCAATTTAAAGCAAAGAAACTAACCATGCAGATGGTCTTCTAGAGATCCCAATGGCATATACTCATAGACAAGCAAGCGCTGATCACCATCAACGCAGTACCCAAACAAATTGACTAGATTAGGGTGATGCAGGAGGTTGAGCATGAGAACCTCCACAAGAAATTCTCTGTTCCCCTGAAGCCCATTTAGATCAAGTTGTTTGACTGCAACAACCTGCCATGTAACAAATGCTGAACCAGCATTAGACATGAACAAAATACAAATTAGATTATCATACTTCCAACATTCCACATTGCCCTCAGCAAAATGAAATATTCATATTAGCATTATTGGGTATGCAGTGGAATCTTGTTGCCTGCTTGCAGCATAACTAGATCAATGAGAAATATGACTAGACCTTCCCATCACTAAGAGTAGCCTTGTACACACAACCAAACCCTCCTCGCCCCAAAACACAATCCTCACTGAAGTTTTTAGTAGCATCAGCAAGCTGATGTAATGGGAAGATGATTGCTTCATCACGTCTGCCGATTGGTTGGGTTCCTTCCATCTGTACAATGCTCCCAGCGTTCAACGGGAAACTTTCTGAAGATTTTAAATAACTCACTGTCAGTAACCGATTTAAAATTAAAAGATAAATCTAATGTCAATGAAACAAGAATACAGCTAGCGAAAAAAGGCAAGCAGGAAACACAAAGGACAACAACAATTTTCTTATGGTTCTTCCCTGCCTTTTTACATTCTTGTTAACACAGTTGTGTTCAAGTGTTCATGAAATTGCACGTGTTACATAAAAAAAACGGAGTTGCCCATAAAAATTCGTGTGCAAACTTAAGGGGTTTTACATGAAAGTAAAGTTGCTATTCAGGGGGGGGGGGGGGGGGGGGGGGGGGGGGCAGTTCTTGTCAAATTGGATCACGCTGCAGTCATGCAGCTCCCACCCCCCAAAAAAAACTATCCTATTCACAATCACCAGACTTATCTTAAGATCCCCTGTCGAATTAAACGCCCATCGAGAACATGTGGAGCTCCACAAGACGCATACTACAACCACAAAAGTAGCAGGGCCTGGGCATACCGGCCAGTAGCAAGACAGGAGCAAAACTGCACCGGGAAACGAAAACACACGAAAGGGAGACATGGAAACCATCCATCACCTGAGGCGACCTGGTGATTGATCCTGAACTGCTCCCCCTCCTTCTCCCCGTCATCCTCCTCGTTCTGAGGGCACCGGCACAAGCACGCCAAGAACCCCATCTCTCATCACCCGACTCAACGCCTCCAGCCGGAGGAGACAAGAAGAGAAAATCCCCCACTTGCCTTACCCGCCGTGGGAGGCGGGCGGTTTTGGGTAGCCTGGATATCGATCAACAATCAAGGACTGCTGCAGGTGCCAAAAGACTGGATCAATTTTCCAGGTCCGTCCAGAAGGAGAGAAAAAAAAGGAGATGAGAGGAGATAGATAGGGGCGGCGTGCGCCGAAAAAGTCTGTTCTCACGGGAGAAAGGAATTGTAAAACGGAACTACTAGCGCCCGGACGTCCGATCCGGCGCAAGATCGGACGGGTCGCGGCGCACGATTTAGATGAGGGAGCGTATCGGCCGTCGATCGGGTTGCGGCGTAGTGATGTTGCGAACAACTTTTGCGATGTTGCGAAGAGCTTTTCCCATGTTGCGAACCGTGGTGCTTGCAACATTCAAAGAGTACATGTTGCGAGCGTGTTGCGAACGTGTTGTGAAGATGTTGCGAACGAGGTTACGTGCAACATCCAAACATCGGGCGTCTTTCCCCCCCTCCCCCCATGTTGCGACTATATTACGAACATGTTGCGGACCAGGTGTTGTGTGCGCAACATCCAACATCAATAGCTCTCCTCTCTCTCCTCCTCAACACAAAACCCAACATCACATGTCTGCAACATCAAAACTCTAGATCCGCAACATTTGGCAAATCACAGTGAAACATTAAGATGCATATGTCGCAACATGTTAGAGTAGCAGATGAAACACGAAAAATAAAATGTTGCAACATCATCAAAACAATAGTGAAACATCTGAAATCACTTCATGCAACATCGAATAGCACTGGATGAAAACATCTCAAATCACTTCATGCAACATCATATAGCACCAGATGAAACATCTCGAAATGCTTCATGCAACATCGGAAACGCAGCCCCCAAAAGCTCTGCAACATCTTCCATGCCTCCCTCATGTCGCAACGCTGAAACACCCCGATCTACTTTTGCAACATCCGCACGAAACACTTACAACATCCTTATGAAACATTTGAAACACGTAGAACACACACTTGCAACATGCACAAATCCTGCCGCACGCCATGAATGTCTCCTCGTCGCCGTGATCGCTTGCCCGCTTCCTCGAGCCATCCCCCTGTGCTCGGCCGCCGAGGGAGCTCCGGGAGCCTCGTGCCGCCGCGAGCTCGGTGTGCGACGGCCGCCGCCGCCGCCGCACATAGAGAAGAAGGGGAGGAGGAGGCCATGGGCGGCGGCGGCGCATCCGGCCGTGGGCGGTGGCGCAACCGGCCGTGGGGGCGCGCACCACCGCCGGAGGAGAGCCCACCGCGCCGTCGTTGCCGGTGGAGGAGCTCTATTTGCCGGAGAAGAAGAAAAAAGGAAGAGAGAGACATGGTGGGCGGTTGACTCTTTCTTCTCGCAAGGTGGAGAACGAAGCGTCCGTTTTTTTCGCTCTCTTCGGACGTCCGAGTCCAAGCATTACCGATAATCGGAACTACTAGCGCCGGACGTCCGATCCGGCGCTAGCATCGGACGGGTCCGCGGCCGCACGATTTAGATGAGGGAGCGTATCGGCCCGTCGATCTAGTTGCGAGGCGTAGTGATGTTGCGAACAACTTTTGCGATGTTGCGAAGAGCTTTTCCCATGTTGCGAACCGTGGTGCTTGCAACATTCAAAGAGTACATGTTGCGAGCGTGTTGCGAACGTGTTGTGAGCATGTTGCGAACGCGGTTACGTGCAACATGCAAACATCGAGCGTCTTTCTCCCCCTCCCCCCATGTTGCGACTATATTACGAACATGTTGCGACCAGTGTTGTGTGCAACATCCAACATCAATAGCTCTCCTCTCTCTCCTCCTCAACACAAAACCCAACATCACATGTCTGCAACATCAAAACTCTAGATCCGCAACATTTGGCAAATCACAGTGAAACATTAAGATGCATATGTCGCAACATGTTAGAGTAGCAGATGAAACACGAAAAATAAAATGTTGCAACATCATCAAAACAATAGTGAAACATCTGAAATCACTTCATGCAACATCGAATAGCACTGGATGAAAACATCTCAAATCACTTCATGCAACATCAGATAGCACTAGATGAAACATCTCGAAACGCTTCATGCAACATCGGAAACGCGACCCCCAAGGCTGCGCAACATCTTCCATGCATCCCTCATGTCGCAACGCCGATCACCCCGATCTACTTTTGCAACATCCGCACGAAACACTTGCAACATCCTTATGAAACATTTGAAACACGTAGAATACACACTTGCAACATGCACAAATCCCGCCGCACGCCATGAATGTCTCCTCGTCGCCGTGATCGCTTGCCCGCTTCCTCGAGCCATCCCCCTGCCGCTCGGCCGCCGAGGGAGCTCCGGGAGCCTCGTGCCGCCGCGAGCTCGGTGTGCGACGCGCCGCCGCCGCCGCCGCACATAGAGAAGAAGGGGAGGAGGAGGCCATGGGCGGCGGCGGCGCATCCGGCCGTGGGCGGTGGCGCAACCGGCCGTGGGGGCGCGCACCACCGCCGGAGGAGAGCCCACCGGCGCCGTCGTTGCCGGTGGAGGAGCTCTATTTGCTGGAGAAGAAGGAAAAAAAGGAAGAGAGAGAGATGGTGGGCGGTTGACTCTTTCTTACGCGTGGAGAACGAAGCGTCCGTTTTTTTCGCTCTCTTCGGACGTCCGAGTCCAAGCATTACCGATTGTAAAAAGGAAAAACTGATGGAAAGCGGAGAACAAAAAACAGTGGGGAGTAAAAGCGGAAAAGTCAGCATCGATGGGGATGTCGGGGACTCTCACTAATTGCACGGCTAACGGTTAATTAATTGCACTCATACCCCTCTAGAATTGTTTAATTTGTACCGTAATCTTGGCCTGTCCTTCGTGACTTGTTACCAATCGCTTCCCCTCTAGAATTGTTTAATTTGTACCGTAATCTTGGCCTGTCCTTCGTGACTTGTTACCAATCGCTTTGAATTGAATTAATTAACTCAAGCCTGTACTTAACAACAGGTCAGTAAGAAACGGCATGCCATTTTGCGGACTACTCCTTTCGTCCCGCAAAAGGTGTCATTTTAAATTTGTCTTAAGTCAAATCATTTTATGCTTGACCAAGTTTATATTTCCTTCAAAAAAACCAAGTTTATATAAAACATACCAATCAATTTGATGTCTAATAAGTTTGTTATAAATATTGATACGACCAAAGTTCAAATAGACTGATTGAAAGGAAATCGAAGTGGACGGGATGAGACAGTAATAATTTTCTACGCCAAAGGCCTGGTCCATCTTTGTCACTGGACTCACTACCAAATATGATTACCTAGCAGAGGGAAAAGTTAACTTTTGGAAGAACAAGCGAGAGGTAAATCGTAATGCGATTGGGCTTCTTTCTACTTTTTTAAATTGGTTATTACCTAACATAGCTATTGGTATTGCTCATGTAGTGCTAGCAGCTATGAATAAATACCTAATCTTATACTCCGTTTCAAATTATAATTTGTTATTTTTTTTACCTCAAGTCTGATCGCTTGTCTTATAAAAATGTAAAAAATATATCAATTTTAAATTATAAGTATTTAAATAAGATGAGCAGTCAAATTTGAAGGTAAAAAGTCAAACGAATATAATTTCAAACGTGGCGGGGCATGCTGAAAGGAAAACTGAAACATTTGTGTGTGTGTTTAAACATGATTTGTTTAGTTGCGATAAGTTTCGCAATTTTTACTATCCACCCACACATCGAATCTACGGATACGAATTAGGAGTACTAAATGTTAGATTAATGACAAAACTCATTTCATACCCTAGATGAAATTGCAGGACGAATTTATTGAGTCTGATTTAGATCATGATTAGGCAATGGCATGATACAGTGAAGAATATTTAATGGTGGGTTAATTAGGCTTAATAGATTCGTCTCGCGATTTTTCCATCCATCCATGTAATTGGTTTTATAATTAAATCATGCTTAGTTCTGTTAATCTTCGATTGCAATTTTTATAAGAACCCAGTTTAGTTACAAGAAGTTTGGGGAAAAAATTTGATGTCCCTTTCAAGACCTATTAGGACTAAATATATGTTAATTACAAAATTTATGATACATGTGGACGGAAATCACGAGACAAATTCAGTTCATCATTAGAGATTGTTTGACATTATTTAATTATTACCTAGTTAAGCTCGTTAGATTTGTCTCGACTTTTGTCATTAATCTACATTTAATACTTATAGTTAGTGTCTCATTCGGTGTCACTCGGTGTCACAGATGGATGAGAAATTTTTAACAACAACACAGGACCTGAAGCATTTTTTCACAGACCTCTAGGGAGGTAGTAGTGACGCAGTGGGCAGTGGTCACTGCCCAGTGGGCAAGGGTCAATGGTCAAAGTAGAAGGCACTGTGCCACGGCATGCATGCTGGGCACGGCGTTGACAAGTCAACCACCGGCTGCTACAATTCTACTGTGCGTGGATTTAAGCTTATCCTCGTCGGGCGATTAGGACATTGATCCGTACGAGATACTATGGCGAATCCCATTATATTAATCCAAGAGTAAAATGCACCGGAGGTCCGTCAACTTGTAAGAAGGTGTCACTTAGGTCCATCAACTTTGAAAATGCATTTTTAGGTCCATCAACTTGTTGAGTCGTTCACCGCATGTCCATAACTGTCCACATATGCTTCTACTGGTGACGTGACATGATCACTTGGCTAGAAGAAGTATATCCTAATTGAAGCATTTCATCAAACAGCTCATTAGTGACACATGCTTCATATTTCTAGTTAAACAACAACAGGCTACTCATGTCGTACACGCGAGGATGCTATCGTAATTCAAACCAAGGAATGTCTAAGCATATGTGTCGCTCATTTGTAATCCACTTATTGAAATGACTCAGCTAGAAGATGCTTCTTGAGCCAAGTCATCATGTCATGTCACCAATATAAAGATATCCTGACGATTATGGACCGTGGTGAATATGAATAACAATTTCTAAATGGACTCGGAAATGCATTTTGAGAGTTGATGGACCTAAGTGACACCTCCTTACAATTTGATGGACTTTTCATGTATTTTACTCTTAATCCAATTAGGCAGCTTTTCCCCCCTTTGAGAGGCAGTTAGGCGCGCGTTGGGCCTAACCCATCATCCATCGCGCGGACGAGGACAACCGCGCCGCGATGCTGATCGCCCAAACTAATCGCTCGCGGCCGCACGGTGCCTCGGTGCCACCGGTGGCGTCGGCGGTGGCTGGCGCACATCGCGCGGCGCGCGGGCACGCGAAGAAAAGGGGGCCGCCGGGCCCCGGGCCGGTGGCAGCGCGCGGCCGCGACACCCGACCACCCGAGACCGAGAGCCCCTCGCTCCTCGGCACATCGCGTCGTGCGCACGGCTCTGCCCCGCGGCCGCTTTCTGACTTTTCTGCCTGTGCGGTTGGGGTCGGCGCGGTTTTTTTGCGGTTGGGGTCGGCGCGGTTTGACGAGTACTAGGACCGACCGAGTGGGCGCGCGTGCGAGACCGTGCGCCGTGGCGTCGTGCCGCGCCACCCACCTGTCCAGAGACGGCCCGGTGGAGGGAGCGCGGCGGCGGTCGGCAGTGCAAGAGAACAGCGCGCCGTCGATCGCTGCGCCGCACGACACAGCAGCGCCGCGAGCAAGATGGGAGTGCGATGCGAGCGAGAAGGACCGGCGAGATTGTGGCCGGGACTGTCTCCCACGGCGATCGGGGCCGGGGGTACGGCGCCGGCCGGCCGCGGCGCTGTGCACGGTGCTATAGGCAAAAGGGCGTGGTCGGATGCGCCGGCCGGGCAGGCAAAATGCACGACGGTGGCATGGCGCAGCTTTGCTGCTGTCCTTGTCACAAAAGCTCGCGAGAGCTCCATTACGTTGTGTCGTTGACTCCTTGTTTCCACCAAACTACAGTACGTGAATAAAGAGTTGTACATTTCAGACCGATGATGAATTATTTCGGTCATTGGATTCCATGACCTTAGCTTGACGAAACAGCAACAAAACAAAGGCCCAATGCAAGGCAATGCAATGTAAACAATCGAGCTAGCTAGAGTCGCGATCATGTGCTTCTTCGACACAAAGGCCGGTACACTGCAGACTAATTTGGATTAATCTACTAGCTACTACATGTCAGCTTGTTAAGGGACTGGCGATTACGGACTACATGCACGTCTCAAATTTAAGCGTGCTACTTGTGGCTCGTGTCATTCCCCTGGTCCAAAGCACACGTGAGGAAACAGGGAAGTGAGAAACCGATAGCATCCCATGGAATGGTGGGCTTCGCACGACCGGGGCCTTGCTCTCACAGGACCCACATGTCTCATACCTTTTTGACTAGTGACGGATGCCACTTCGGTGCTCACGAATGCACCAGAAAATTAGACGGCAACGGGTACCCGTCACTCGTTAGGGTGGTAAAACCCACATTAGGTAGCGTATGGAGCTTTTTTTGCCGTAGGGCCGGTTATGCTGGTGGTTAATTTCTTCACCAGTTAGTAGAGTATAGACCCTAGCATGTTTCCATTTATCAAATACTTGTCCGTTGACTTTCCATATAACCACCCACCTTGTACTATACACTACACATCCCCACTTAGTATTGTACACTTCCCTTCAGTTGCATTGTTTACCGATTCGAGTTGCAATCAGTGTACACTCAGGGGTGCAAATACTCGAGTTTACAGGATTGCACTTAGCAGGTGGTTTGCACTACATATTTTCCAAGGGTGGTACTTCAGAGTGTGCAATATATAAAGTAGGAAAGAGATATAGCATAAAAACCTAGCTACCACAACCATATGTATCTCGTAACATTTCTCATGCAACTGTTCTAAAGTCGTTGGAGATCATTCTTTGGGTGTCCACTCCCTTGTGGGTGGCAAGTACAGAGGAGCTGAGGGGGCAATAGGTGATCCAATGGAGTCGCTGAAGACGGAAGAAGTGAACATATTGATGATATGGGATGAGTTTCATAGGTTCATGTCATGATGTATTGCTTCTTGGATCTCACATGGGAAAGTGATCATATGCACTAGTCAACACCAAGCCTCTTAGAAACGGCACCAACAAGCCATAGCGTCGCTAGGGAGCAACTCCAGCAATGCTCCCCTATTCAGAACCCCTACTTTGATGAGTAGGGGCTGCCTCTAACTTTTGGGGGACTCTAATTTTGTGTATAACTCCAGCAATAGCCCCAATTTTAAACCCCTAATCCCACCTTACATGTGGGACCTACTCGTCAGTGAGTCATACCCTTATCTTCTATCCTGGCCTCTCCTCCCTCCCAATCTCCATCAATTCTCTCTCCCTGTGCTCCCGCCTTACGCTCGCGGCGGCGCGACCCCCGATCTTGCGCAGAGACTGCGGGGAGGGAACTCCAACAGTGCGACAGGGCGATGTGGGGGAGCTCGACCTCCGGCCGTGTCGGGCATACTCCCCGGGTACTCATGCAAGGAAGGAAGAAGACGGGCTCCTACTAGAATTCCCCTGTAATCCTACTAGGACTCGTTTTGTGTAATCCTACTAGGACTCCTACCTTGTAACCGACTAGGAACCCGCCCCCTGGACTATATAAAGGAGGGTCGGGTACCTAACCGGGCATCTGATCTCAACCCAACACCAAGCGCAGGGCGCCATACTTGATCCCCCAAACAGGACGTAGGGTCCGCCACCTTGGCGGCCTGAACCTGTATAAATCTTGTGTCCCGTGTCCTTGCGCATACCTTCAAGTTCTCGGTCTCCTGATCACGATCCTCACCGCACAATCTACTACCTCGGGTACCCCCTTGGTAGGTTTGCCGGTCTAAAACACCGACAGGCCGCGCGAGGAGGCGACACGGAGTGAGCTCCGGTTGCGCGTGTGGAGGCGACAACGCGACTCCCGGGCGCGCACGGAGGCGGCGCAGAGGGAGCTTCGACTACGTGATGAGGCAGTGCGGGGGAGCTCGACCTCTGGCCGCTCAAGGAGGCGGTGTGGAGGGAGCTCCGGCCCCGCGCGTGGAGGCAGAGCGAAGGGAGCTGAGGGCTCGACCTTCGGCCTCACGCGGAATTGGCGCGGTGGCGTCCCGCCGTCAGCTGAGCTAGGTACACACCTCTCGTGCACACCTCGGTTGGGATCTTGCGAGGCAGCGCACATGGCCGTCGGTCGAAGGATTTGCCCGGATAGGGGCCTCCTCTCTCCACCCGCAGGAGAAGGGGCTGGAGGGGGGATTTGGGTGCCCCTAGAGTTAGTGCCCAAGTAGGGGGGCCTGTTGAGTGAGTTTTTTTGGCTCTCAGCCCCTACTTGAATAGTGGGTCTGCTAGAGTTGCTCTTAGATAGGAATTTAAGATGAGGAAAATCATATAGATCAAACACACATCAAGTTTGTCTTAGTCCAAAGGTATTCAATAGAAAAATGAGACCATGAGGGGGGTCATGACCCCCTCTAGTCCTCCTACTTGCTCTGTCCTTGGGCGTCGTCGACTGATTAGGACCTCATCCAAAGGACGAAGTGAGAGAAAAGTCAGACAATTTCACAAGGATCGAGGAGAAATTGATATTTGTAAGAAAGATGATGATCCTGGCATGTATGTTGGAGGAGGTGGCTTGCTACGAAACGAAGAAGTTTCGATTTGGCGCTATGTTGCAAGTCGATCCACGTTTTGTATGCAAAATATCGTTTTTGACGACATGCGTTAGTTCCCGCCTCTAGAGCCAATTTCACAGCATTTCTCCCTTTTTACAGACTTTGATTGAGATGTATTCCCGAAAATGGCGGTCCCAAAACCCGGCCAGCCGGGCTTCGAGTCCGCGAGAAGAGCTATGGAAACTTATTTTTATCTGTTTTCTTTTTTTAGATCAAAGATGAAAATCTTGCCTCTATATCAGTACAAGGATATATACGACCAAAGATCAGAAAGAGTGGTTAGACTCTAAATCATTACAAGAGTGATTAGACTCCAATCTCAAATTGAGAACACAAAAGACAGAAAAATATCTAAAAAGATTAAACTTCAATCTTGGTCTTTGCTTCATTCCATCTTTTAATTTCTTAGCAGCAGCTTCCGCTCATGTTGCATCGCTAGGTCCGCCACGAGGGCTCCTATATGACTACCAGAAGGTGGATAAGGGTTGAAACTTTCGGTCCACCAAAAGGCCATCTAAATGTAATTTTATTATTTTCAACCATCCCACCTCATGATTATTAATTACAAAACATTGCAACTTTTTTATTTTAAAATGTTACAATATTTTTCAAACAAAATGTTCAACCAACATCGGCCATGTTTGGATGGAGGTGTTAGTGTTAGTTTGTAGCAAACTAACACCAAAACTAACACTTTGGAGCCAAATATATGTGTTAGTTTGGTGTTAGTTGGAACTAACACCCCCTAAAAAGCTAACACCTCCAAGAGGTGGAAATTGGTGTTACTTTGGTGGACCCTACCCCTTTTCTCTCCCCCTCTCATTTTTCAAATGATTAAAAAAGTTAATTTAAATGCAAACTAACACCTTCGTCCAAACATTTAAGGTGTTAGTTTTTTATGTGTTAGTTTGGAGGTGTTAAAAACTACTAATACCATCCAAACATGACCATCATTCATAAAAAAGTTGAGCCAACATTTTTTTTTGAAAGAGTTGCACCAACATTTGTTTGGAAAAACAAAAGAATTTCGTCAACATTTTCATGGAAAATGTTTTCAACATTTTTTTGCTTGTCTTCTAGCTCCGGTAGGGCACACCGGCTGGCTGCTGCGATGTGCGGGCTCACCGACGCGCGGCGGCCGACGAGCTCCGGGCGCTGCCGCAGGTCAGGACGGGGACGACGCAAGCTCCCGAGCGCGGCCCCAGACGTGCTCCATGGCGGGTGTGTGGGATGGCGCGCGGCCATGGTGGGCAGCAGTCATGGCAGCGCAGTGCGGCACGGGCGCGATGTCACGTGGGAGTCCGCGCCCCGCACGGAGTGACGGCGGCGGCCGAAGGTAAGTGGAGAGAGGAGAGTTTGTGTAGAGTTAAGGAAGGTAACGGCAGGCACGAGGCGAGATACGGGCCTTCTCATCGCGTCTGCAAGCCCGGCTCGGTCTGGTCCAGCAGGCCTAGCTAGAGATCCACGGTGAAGGCAATCACCTTGCTAAAACTTCTGCAAAACATCACACACTTCACATATCTTGCAACGGCAAAAACCCTTCACCACACAGCACTCCGATTTCTTTCCAGTTTCCACAGCACTCCGGGGCGTATCGCGAAAGTAAGCGTATGCACGTGCGCTGGCGCTGAAAACGCCATGTGTACGTGTGCGCCCTTACCTTTCTGCCCTCCCGTTTCTTCGTTCTCACGTTAAAGCCTCGATCGTCGATCTCTCCTCTTTGCACCGCACCTTCGCTCTCAATTATTCCTGCGGTCGTCGTCGCCGCCGTCCTTGCGAGTGACCATGATGGCATCGGTTGACCTTGCTCCGGCCTCTCAGCAGCAAGGCTCAAGTCGCATACCTGACCGTGCGGTGCGTGCGCACGAGTGCCTAGCAAAAGGCCCTGTGATGTGATGTGATGCGTCCAGGGCAATGCAGCAAGAGTGCCTTTTCCCAACGGATGATTTTTTTTAAAGGAAGATGCATTGGTCTCAAGGCATTACACCGGACCTTTTAACTGGACTTCAAAGAAAAGGAAAATTACAAAGAAGTTCAAAACTCTTGTTCATCTTCCTTAAAGCCTTCAAAGACCCGTTCGTCACTACAGCCGAACCCGCTTCCCGATCGTCGACGGGCACCAGAGCCAATCTCCACAAGGTGGAGGCCTCAGAGGAGGGTTTACTTCTAAGCGAATCAGCAGAGTACACTGCCCCCAGGCTCATCGGCCAGCTCCAATATCCATGACACATCCTCCGATTCCACCGTCGGCAACCCGCGCAAAGCTCAGATTTTTACCAAAGAACACCTTTCTCGAGATTAACGGGGTATGCGCCGGCCCTCGACTCCTGGACAGGTCTCCCCAACCTCTCCGTTGACGTCAAAGTAGATCGCCATTGGAGAACGGAAGAAGTTGGGAGAAATTATTCCTCTGCAACGCCGTCGCTTCCGCATCGCTGGCGTCACCAGGAAAACCAAGCCGCAGAGGAGTCACGCTCCACCGGCAGAACCTAACTCCACCGCCGAGCATCGGCGGCGAGCAAACCATAGACCTAGATAGACTCGATTGAGACTCAATCTACTAAAGGGATGGACCCCCGCCCCCCTTGCCGCCGGCTAGGAGGCCGGGGGACGAGGGGAGACGGGGGCCGAAGGCAGGAGGCGGCGGCGGCACAGAGGCTGCCGGCGGAGGCTTCCGCCCGAGTCACCCTCAAGGGCGACGCGGGGGATGAGGTCTTTTTCGTGTGCGTGCGATCTGTCAGTACCTAAGGTTGTTTCCCCCACTGATGATTTGGCACAGTAGCTATTACTCTATGCGTTCCAAATAATGATTTGGCACAATACCTTTTGTTGTACATTTAGTTATATATTTATGTGTACATACATATTAACTATTATGAATTTAAATTTGTCAAAATGAACTAAAATGTTGCAAATCGTGAGCTATTGAATTTAGCGGAGTCCTTCTAAAAAAGCTATAGGAGCTATAGCGACATGTATAGCCTTTAGTGGTATGAAAAAAAAACAAAATTTGGATCTAGACATTTTTATTTCATTTATTACACCTCTTATTTCATTTGTAGATGCTTTTATTAGTGAAAAAGATAAGCAAATAAGTCACAATTCACAAGAAAAGTTATAAATCATAACTCGTAGTTCGTAAATGCAAGTACTCCCTCGGATCCCTCGCTCTAACTCACCCACGAAAAAATGCCGCCCGGACGCCCCGTCCACCCGAGGGCGACTCCGCCGCCGTTGCCGTTTGCGGCCCCCATTCCCTCGCCTCCCGCCCCGCCGCCGTGGTGACGAGGGGGTCCGTCTCTTCAACGTACCTACTATCATCGTAGGGTCTTAGTCGAGTCCAACTATGTCTAGGGTTTGCTCGCCGCCGATGCTCGGCGGTGGAGTTAGGTTTTGCTGGAGGAGCATTGGCTCCTCTACGGCTTGGTTTTCCTGGCGGTGCCGGTGATGCAGAAGCGACGACGCTGCAGAGGAATAATTTCTCCCAGCTTCTTCCGTTCTCTGATGGCAATCTACTCCGACGTCAACGAAGAGGCTGGGGAGACCTGTCCAGGAGTCGAGGGCCGACACATCGTCGTCTTCTTCAGGTGATAATGTTGCTGACCCTGTTAATCTCAAGGAAGATGATCTTTGGAGGGAATCTGAGCAATGCTCGGGTTGTCGACGATGGAAACAAACGATGCGTCGTGGGTACTGGAGTTGGCCGATGCGCCTGAGAGGCAGCGTACTCGGCTGATTCACCTAGCAGTAAGCTCTCCTCTGCGGCCTCCACTTTGTGGAGTTTGGCTCTGGTGCCTGGTGATAATTGGGAAGCGGTTTCGATGGCGGCGACGAACGGATCGCTGAAGACTTCGAGGAAGATGAACAGAAGTTTTGAACTTCTTTGTAATTTCCTTTTTCTTTCGGATCCCGTTTGTAAACAAGCTGGTGTAATGGGTTGAGATCAATACACGTTCCTTCTCAAAATAAAATAAAATAAAATAATGCAAGTACTCCCTCAGTCCCATAAAGAAATGCAATCTTAGTATTTCAAAAAAAGGTACCACAAAGAGTGCAATCTTAGAAAATAGATCTAATTACCTACCCAATAAAGTAACTAGATACGATTTGCGTGTCAAAACTAGTACCCCTTCGTACTAAAAAAATACAATTCTAGCTTTTCTATGACAAATTCTACTAAAAACAGCTGATTTTGCTTTTGTTGTTGAAGTTTTTTTCTTTAGCGATGAGAGAAGAAAAATCGGTCGTCGTAGGTTGTACAAGAGAGACCACGCAAATGGCAGATGTGGGCTGAGCCATGGTACGTGAAAGAATGGTAGTACGACGTGAGCGAGTGACCCCATGCTACAGTATGTTAGCTAAAAGATCAGTGTGCTCAATAGCAGCTAGCAGCAGTGGTTGAGTAAAAGCCCCACTCGTTTGGGGTCACGAGCAGCTTAGTCTTTTTTTTTTGCCTAAAATTTGTATGTTGCAGTCCAATAAGGTGTTTTTTGGCGATCATTGTAGGATTTGGAAGCCTCAATTGATTTGGACTTTGGATCATGATATAACAAAAAATCAAATTACTTCTCTCGAGTATAACTGAATAACCTCTTAAAGTATTTATTAGTTCAATTATTCCTTAAACTATACCATTTAGTTCAATTTAGCTCTTAACATAATTTCCTTTTTATTTCTTCATGAGCAAGTGAAGTTTTAAGTTCAATTTTGTAAATTTATAGCAGACAAGATAAGGTTTATTAAAAATATATCATGAATTTTTCATCAATATCCTTATCATACAAAATTATATAAAAATCAATGATGAAAAGCCATCTTTTTTTTGATATTACGATGCCCACGAAAATCCTACAAAGTCTCAAATTAAAATGCAACTTGTGTATAGAGAAACAAAATGACAAATTGCATTGCGGGGTAAGTTGAACTAAATAGCATAGTTTATAAGGTAAATTGAATCAAAACATACTCTAGGGGGTTGTTTGGACTTTCTCTATATTTGAATGGAGTAATTTGGACTTTGTCCTTATTAATATATATGAATGTTGCATGGTTTAACAAGCTTGTTCTTTCTCTCACTAGTTCTCAACATCGCACGTCCAAACAAAATTCTAGGCTACATAATACCACATGGAGACGCACATTCACGCGCGGCATGGAAATACATTTTTATTTGATTTTTTAAAAAATCATTTTTCTTTGAATTTGAATGCTTGCTTGGTGTCCAAGAAAGTATCTGGTATAGTTCTCTTAAAATTGCCAGGTGAAAATCCGGTAATTTAACCTCTGCCACTCAATTTGAAATTTAGATATTGTTTGCAAATCTTGTCTTTATTGGTCCTTAAGATTTATTTTAAAAAACTATTGGTTCTTCATATCACAATCACATATGGAAAAAGAACACATGCAGACATGCACGGTCCACACTCACGTGCGTGTGGCGAGGCAATAAAGAATTGTATTATTTCAAATCCTTGCTCTTGTACCGGATGACTTGGAGTTTTCTTACCTGGCAAAGTCCAAGATTCTACCGCTCTCAAAGAAATGTCCCTCTATTACTCTTCTCTCATTTCGTTGTCTACCAAAGATTATTTCGTTGACTAATATTGTGGTTATTCCTCGTGTGTAAAACTTATGAATTACGGTCTCACATATACATATAGTGCCTTGCATGACTATATTCATCTTTAAGGTTAGAAAACCATTAAAGCATATCCTTCCATGTTCACGAGATTTGAAACTTTGATAGGTGAGAACATACGGCAGCCAGCTGTGCATATAACATAACAAAAATTACATAAAGCAAATTAGGTTCGACCCGCACGAAAAATTTGACGTGACGAGGATCTAACAAAACAGACAAGAATGACAAGGCACACATAGCGTCAAGCAAAACATGGCATGTCAGAGACACGTCCTTACCACGTCACGCTCCGCCCTCACGCGCCGCGAGCATTACACATCTCAAAGACGGAAGCGTTTCCGCAGGGCAACGAGAGGTCGACGACACGTCACGGAAGCTAAACCACCACAAGTGAAAGAAAAAAAAACGTTGCGAACTAAACCACGCCACCACCAATGCACAAGAATTGAATTCTCATGTTAAAAATGAAGGATTCTCTCATATTAAAAATGAAAAAAAAGCACACAAGAAGATGACGACTCAATGAACTGCTTAACTTCACCCTCAAGCGCCATAACAACACCCCTTAACTCCAACCGTTATCGCTCCACATTTATATATATGCAACCAACGAACGAACGAAGGAAAATTCACCATAAATCCGCCCCGCCCTAGTAGATAGATAGAAGCTACTACTACCTCCCCAACAAGCGTGGCCCTGCAGCAAAGGCAACGAACCCCCAAGAAATAAAAATTTCTATATTTTATAAAAAAGAAGAAAACGGAAACGAACACCTACCCCGTGTAAATTCCGGACAGGTGCACACGCGACGTGAGCGAAGCCGCGCGACAGAAGCAGCGGAAAAATAGAGAGAGAAAGAGAGAGAGAGAGAGAGAGTGGGGGAGGAAAAAACAGACAAGAGAGAGGGAGAGGGGAGGAGGGAGCAGTAGCCTGCCACACCACACCACAGTGGTGGAAGGAAAGGAAAACGAGAGAGAGAGAGAGAGAGGGGGAGAGAGAAGGAAAAAAACCCAGGCACCCCCCCGATCTCCTCCTCCACCTCCCACTCCGATCGCCCGACCGATCGCCGCTCCGTGAAGCTTCCAGGCTCCCTCCTCCCCGCCGCTCGGGACGCCATGGAGCCGCCGCACGCCGAGGAGGCCGCAGCTGGCGCAGGAGGTGGAGGTGGAGGTGGAGAGGGCGACCGCGAGAGCCCCGGCACCGGCCTCGAAGGTACTTACTCTGCTTTCGCCTACAGCCTTCTCGTCGCGTCCAGATCTCCGGGCTCGGCGTGCGGCCGCGCGGATCTCCGGTGGGATTCCGGGGTGCGTGACTGACTGACTGACCGACGGTGCGTGTGCGTGCGCGCGCGAATGCGTGGCTGTTGCAGGGCCGATGCTGAGGCTGGGGCTGGACGGCGGCGGGGAGGAGGAGGAGGACGGGGAGCGGGAGGCGGACGCGCGGCTGCCGGAGCGACCGGGCGAGGCGGACTGCGGCTACTACCTCCGCACGGGCGCCTGCGGCTTCGGGGAGCGCTGCCGCTACAACCACCCCCGCGATCGCGGCGGCACTGAGGTGAGCGTGAGCCCGCCCCCCCTGTTTCCCGCGCTACTCTCTCGCTCCGTCCCGATCTGATGCGGCGCGGCCCGCGTCCGAGGCGCTGCCGCAGGCGAATTACTCCCGCTCCCAGGTAGATTCGCGCCGTGTGATCGAGGTAGTTGCGGTGTGACCCCCGTCAGGGTCGCGGGACGCAGAAACTAGTGATTTTGGGTAATGTGGTTCTTCCGAAGACAGTTCTTGGCGCGGCACTTAAAGAAATTTATCCGTGGTGTCTTGTTATTAGTGATCGGATGCAAAGCTTCTATGTCTTGATCAGCGATGGGCAGCCTTTTGGGAGCTGACGGGCCAGTCATGTGTGCGTAAAGTCAATTCTTTCCTTCCATGGTTTGTTGTTGATGTCTGCTATGCCGTTTCTGTTTCCTCTATGCTTCAGATTCACTAAATTGTCTTTATTGGCTCCTTCCAGTTTTACCTGTTGCAATAAATGCATATTACTGAAAGCCCATTGCCCACCCCTGTTTGTTTTCCACTTTTGATGTTGTCATAGTGATCCTGACGTGTAATGACATAAAAAGTTACTTTCCCTCAATTTGGTAGGCATTTAATTTTTCTATGACAAATGTGAAGGAACAAAAGCAGGGACAGTCATCTTTGTGTTTCAACTTTTTTATTAACAATGCTGATGGTTGGTACATGGTAGCTTCATATTACTTTTTTATCCTTGTTTTTTCACGGATTAGTAGGTTTATGACCTGCTATACTTGCAACTGATCACAGCTTTGATTCTCACTTGTAAATCTGATTCTCATCCCATGGGGTAAGCTGATAATCCTAGATGATTTAGGCTATCTGACATCTACTACAAATAAATCCCTTGTCACTAAGAGTTTATGTTTTCCAATAGAATTCTAGGGAACATTTTTGCAAAAATTGTACTAATGTGCAAAACTAATAATTTCTTTCCATATCATTTCAAAACTTTAGTTTGGTGGAGGTACCAAGAATGGAGCAGCACCAGACTTTCCAGAGAGACAGGGTCAACCTGTATGTGAGGTACAATAACACCTTCAAACTCAAGTTTCATTACCTTCCATAAAAAGGTTAAGCATCATTCACACATTCAAGCATGTATTCGGCACCTCCTGCACACTATTTTGCACAACTCCAGTGTAGCATGTATCTGCTGCTTGTGCACGGCCATTGCACAACAAAGGAAGTAAAATTATTCACGTTTCTTATTACATGTTATGTAAGATGGCTTGTTAATTTTTGGTGCTGTATTTTGTCCTTCGTTTTACAGTATTTTTTGAAGACTGGTACTTGTAAATTTGGTTCCAATTGCAAATATCACCATCCTAAGCAAGATGGATCGGTGCAATCTGTTATACTAAACAACAATGGATTTCCTCTACGCCCGGTATGAAAAATCTTATGTCTCTGCTTCTTGGATCATTTTTAAAGTATTTTGGAAAAAATAATTTACATTAATGAAGTGCAGGGTGAGAAAGAATGCTCCTACTATATGAAGACTGGGCAATGCAAGTTTGGTTCTACATGTAAATTTCATCATCCAGAATTTGGTGGTATTCCGGTGACCCCTGGAATATATCCACCATTACAGTCAGCATCTGTGCCATCCCCCCATACATATGCTCCTCTTGCAAATTGGCAAATGGGAAGGTCACCTGTAGTTCCTGGATCATATATGCCAGGTTCATACACTCCAATGATGCTCTCATCTGGAATGGTTCCATTGCAAGGATGGAGCCCTTATCCGGTATATACGTTGGACACAATGCTTTATTTTTTATACAAGAAGATATAAAAGAAAAATGAGCAAGCCCTTTTGCAAGCTAGTATAAGATTATCATATGATCTTTGCCTAGGCAAGATCTGAAAGACATTCAATTATGTGTTACTGGAAATTACTTGGCCATGTCAAGAAAATATATAATGTACGACAATCAGTTAACTTATTTGACAAACAATAAAAGATTAAAAAAATATTTTTTACCTAAATGAGTGGCTAGGATTTCCCCAAGTTTTAACTCGTTTGTTTGATGCAGGCATCGGTAAATCCTGTAGCATCGGCTGGAGCGCAGCAAACTGTTCAAGCTGGACCATTGTATGGTATGGGACACCATGGATCTTCTGCCACAATTGCTTATGGCAGTCCATACATGCCATATTCTTCCTCAACTGGACAATCGAGCAATAACCATCAAGAGCAAGGATTCCCTGAGCGTCCAGGGCAGCCTGAGTGTCAGTATTACATGAGGACCGGAGATTGCAAATTTGGAGCTACATGTAAATATAATCATCCTCGAGATTGGAGCGCTGCAAAGTCGAATTATATGTTCAGCCCTCTCTGCCTTCCGCTTCGTCCGGTGAGCATCCATAACTTGGTATTTATGTATGTATTGACGGGACCAATTCAGTAATGTTACAAGAGCCATTGTATTCTATTATAATGTCCTATAAAAACGAGTGAATGTCGAGATTAACATCTCTATTTTGTTCCTTTTTATTCAATAATCTTTGCATCTCTAGCAGTCTATGTTAGAAAATGAGCTGCAAGTAGATGAAAACGAAGACACGATTTTATGTGAAAATTCTTGCTGAAAAAACCATGGATAATAAGCATAACATGATGAAAATTGCAAAGCTGGGCTATTACAATATGGTTTCTCTTGTTAGTTCATCATGACATAAAAAGGGTTGGAGTTGAACTGATGGAGTAGGACCCACTTTGGGGTAGGAAACAAATCCATATCAACCAATATGCGGGTATTAGTCTAGTTAGTGACAAATGAATGAGCATGTGAAAATGCAAATGTTCACCTGCTTAGTGTGCTGACTTTTGAGAAGTTGGGACATGAATGAAAACCATAGAGGCATCTTAAAATGAATTTTATTGAAAGATCGCATTATTAGAGTAACTCTGGTGTTTGTAAGCTTTACCATGTATGTGCACAGATGGCTTGCAGCAATATTAATATCTCATCTTGCTATACATGTCATGGATTTGCATCTACTTAAGACAAATAATTTGCTTTATGTAAGTCACAAATTGTTTTTTGTTTCTATAAATCCCTTTTAGTGAGCCAATATAAAACGGATGCATACTTCTGTACTGCAATTCTCCTCTTTCCCCTATAATTAGCTGTTGCCAGGTAGATATCATTTTTAACTAATTTATATAGGATGAGTCACTGTGGCAGTCAGTTATACATAAACTATATTAGGTGTTAGTTTAACAGAAGTGCTGTCAGAACAAGACTGAATCAATCATCTATGTTTCATTTGCTCTAAACCATGATATCTCTTTGATACAGGAATAACAAGTGTATCCATGTTGCACACTCATGATTATTATTTTACTTGTCTAATTATGGTGTTCAGTTTGATAAAGCATAGTAGTTTAGTCGGGGATAAGTTTCTTTTTTAAACATTGGACTGAACTTCATTGTACCCTTCAAAGTGTTCCATATATCGTGAAAACTGAAAATATCCACTTGTATTAATTATTTTATTTTATTTTCCCTTTAGTTTGACCCTGTTAGATCTTGACGTTTCGTTGCATATTCCAGCTCCTTACTAGTTGTGATTATAGTGTGAAATCCTGTATTAGTTTATAATGACCTAGAGATTTGTACCTCTTACTGAAGTCTTGGATACACTTTCATCCTTTTTCTTTATCCTGCACATTTACTTATTGCAGCTGGCATATACTTACAAACATATAGGATGTTAGGTTTCTTTTTTATGTGTTGTGGTGAACTTATCATGTTGTGTTTGTCATTCTTTTTTTTTGTTGAAAAAAATTATCTCCAGTTTCTTACCAATCTTTCTCTGTTTTGTCAATGCACAGGGTGCTCAGCCTTGTGCATACTATGCCCAAAATGGATATTGCAGATATGGAGTTGCATGCAAATATGATCACCCAATGGGTACACTAGGCTACAGTTCATCTGCTTTACCCCTATCTGACGTGCCAATTGCTCCCTATCCTCTCGGTTTCTCTGTTGCCACTTTGGCTCCATCTTCATCTTCCCCAGAATATATTTCAACCAAAGACCCATCAATGAATCAAGTAGCATCACCAGTGGCAGCACCCGAGCCTGTTGGAGCAGTCTTGCCAAAGGGGGGCTTCCCTCCAGATACCATTATGCGAACTCAGACTTCTTCTACAGGCGTCGGCAGTTCAAGCCCGGGTGGTGGTCGCTGATTTTTCTCAGCTGAGTGGAGTGATCCTCTCGGCACAATTTTTCTGTCACTTTGACACAGGTAGGTTAAACTTCCCATCTTCTATCGAATTTTCATTATTGCACAAAACATACAACTGCTGATAACACTTGATCTTTTGACATCAGTTCCGATAGGCCTCTCCAATGTGAATAAGAAGCTGTGGCCTCTGTAGAGAAGCTGTGGCGAGGGTGGTTTTCTCAACCATCACAATAAGAGCATTGATAGTTTACAAGCAAGCTTGATTCACTTGCAATTTTTGCGTTCTTCTGTTCATGTCCAAAACGGGAAGGTTTTTGAATGTCAGGTTGGATAGCATGTTGGGCAAGCTGGTGAGACCCGGGTCCATTCCCTCAGTAAATAATTCTCAGGCAAGAAAATTTTCGTCGTTATCAGGAAAATTTTCACAAGCAGAGTTACTGGGATTTCTTCTCTAATTTTCCAAATTT
This sequence comes from Cenchrus americanus, assembly GCA_947561735.1. Lineage (NCBI taxonomy): Eukaryota > Viridiplantae > Streptophyta > Magnoliopsida > Poales > Poaceae > Cenchrus > Cenchrus americanus. Next base: position 229,594,480 of record OX387244.1, read on the forward strand.
CTTTTGTTTTTCTTTTCTGTATATTGCCGTATATGTTACATATATATATATATATATATCATCAACAGACTTGAGACATGTAACTACATTTATATATATGTCTATACTGGGAGCAAGGTGCATTTGTAATGGACAAAGAATGCTTAATTGAAGAGATCTTGCTGTCATACTGAAACGTTTGTATCGATGAGGTCAACTTAACGCTTTTAGCATTGTTCTGTTTTATGTTAGTGCCGAGATGTACGGAAAGGCACATGTGTGATCTTCGGTTCTTATTCTTCGTATACTTTTCGGCAAAAGGTGAATCTCTGCATTAAAAAAAGTCATTGCTTTAGTACACGCTAGGGTATGTGCACATGAAAATTATTGCGAGAAATTGATCGTCTACTAGAAAAGGAAGCACAAGTTTGTACACGTGTCTTTGTGCTAGGTAGTTATGTTCCCCTATCCTTTTTGGGGAAATATCCATCCGGTGCAACCCATATCTTTAGTGGAAAAACCACTCTAAACAACATACTTAAAAGTCTGAAAAATTTAAAACGATGCACGTTTACAATTTATCTATATAAACACATTATTGCAAAAGTTGAGATGCAAATTTGTTATATAAAATTCATATGAAAATGAAAAATTGAAGTGCATATGCATTGCAATACAAATGCCATAAATTTGTCTTGTAGTGGGATTGCATTAGAAATTTGTCATTTTCGTATGAAATTTTCTACATTGAATTTACTCCAAGTGGGGCTGTGTAAGTGCAATCAAACCTTAAGTGAGTATTGGTGATGTTGACCATAGAATTAGAGGACTAATGAGTCTTTGAGTATATGTGACATGTCATTATATTGACAAGAGTGCAAAAGATAAAAAGGAGACCCTATTTAAAAAGAGAAGGCTTCCTATTGCTCAACAAAGTTTAATTCATTTTATGTTTTGAATTTGAGTATAGGACAAGTCGTACTATCAAGAGGGATACTAATAATGTATGGGTGACACCAAGTGCATAAAAACCATCTCAAACAAACATTTACCCAACCACAAAACATTGAGGGTGGCTACCGCTACCACCCTGTCAAAAACACAGGTAAGGAACGTTTTGTCACAAATCATTTACAGGAATGTTGCCCCGGTTCTGTCAGCATTCCACTCTTCATTCCTGTTCTGTCAGAATTGAACGTTTACTGTTTTTTCACTGAAGTTCAGGGAATTTCACCGTTGGCCGTCCAGATCTGGGAGTTTTTTACTCCTCTTCTTCCCAACGGTCTCCCTTTTCCCCCCGCAACTCTGACAGGCACCAGAGCTCTCTCTCTCTCTCTCTCTCTCTCACCCAAGTCTTGACTCTCACCCACTTTCTTCCAAATCTAAGCCTTGCATTCAAGGAAGTGAGTGATTCCTTGTGAGATTGAGCAAAGCCTTCTCCCTCTTGTGTTCTTGTGCACTTGGTGAAACCCGAACTTACTTGGTGGATCTTTTACTCTTGGAGCTTTGCTCCTAGACGGCTAGAGGTTGCTTGGAAGCTCTCCAATCTTCGTGTGGAAGCTCCAAGAAGTTTGTATTACACCTTTGTGCTACCGGAACCCTCCATATATTGCCTTGGTGATAGGTGTGAGAGAGGAGTGGATTGAAAGAGATCCCAAAGATTTTGTGGCTTACCTCAACAACATGGATGTAGGCCAGCCTTAATGGCGAGCTGAACCATGGGTTAAATCGGAGTCTCTTGTGCTTTAATTTCAGTCATATCTTGCTTGCTTGTTCTTAGTAGCTATCTTCTTGTTTCTCTAGGGTTTGAATTAGATCTACTTGCTTGTGTTATTCTAGAGTAAATCTTAGTTGTAATTCATGTCCTAACTAACCTCTCTTTAGTTTTAGATCTGTTTTCATCTCTTTATCTGCAACAGATCTTGTGCATGTTCAGTTCCTGGAAGCTCTGTTAAAATTCGCAGAAGTCCATACTTTGTGCATTTTCTCAGAGGTTCAGCGAAATTTCATTGAAGTTCTGCATCCTGACAGTGACTTCACCGAAAAAGTTGAAATTTTTTGCAGGCCTATTCACCCCCTCTAGGTAGGGATGGCAACAGGGACCCGATCCCCGATTCCCCATGGGAAATTCCCCTATTAGGGGACAGGGATGGGGAAGATTTCATCCCCACGGGGATGTAAACGGGGACAAATCGTTCCCCGTCGGGTCTAGCGGGGACGGGGATGGTTCACCATTCCCCATCCCCGATTCCCCGTTCCCCGCTGAGCTAATTAGCTAGCAACCTACGAATTTAAAGAAGCCTAAAGCAAACTCAGATTTAAGGCCCAGCAGGCCCATCCCAATCCCCACCTCTCCATCTGACCGTCCAGCAGATATAGGCCAACATCCGTCCATTCATTCTCTGCAGTATATATATGCCATGCTCTCCCTCCCAAACCTAATCTTCACTTGGCCAGTGTAGCAGCCGCCGCCAGTGCACCACCCAAAACTAGACGCGAACAACGGCGAAGCGCGTGGGCACAAGAACAGGTCGCGTCCCCGTCCATCGGTTGTCGCAGTCGCCGCACCCTCATGTGTTGCATACCCACTTGCGATTCTTGCAAAGCTGCAAGCCGACGCAGGTTCTAGATCAACTGATCGAGACGCAGGTTCCAGACCTCATGAACAAGAACAGAAATAAACAAGCCAGAGACGGTGAGTGGGTTGAAGATTCACGTGCTCAAGAAGTTATTAAAGCTAATAGCAAGAGATTAGTCCCCATTTGTGACCTCTCCAGGCTCTTTGTTATTTCTTTTTTATTATCTATATTCTTTTGGATCTTATGAGATGAGGATTAGCTGTGTTGTTACTCCATGGATTCGATTTTGCCCTTGTGCCAGCAGTGAATCGGTGGTGACGCCCGTCTGCTAGATTTTGCGGGGACGAGGACCCCGCGGGGATAATTCCCCGTGCGGGGACGGGGATGGGAGAAAAACGTTGCCCGTTAGCACTCGCGGTGACGGGGGCAGGGAATTCCTTCCCCCGCGGGGGTGGGGATGGGGGGTCATTCCCCGACGGGGAATTCCCCGTTGCCATCCCTACCTCTAGGCCACTTGCCTTGATCCTTTCAGGCCCACCACAACCCTATCCACCCACGCCCCTACTAGTTCGCCTCAGATCCCGAAGCCTCTCCCGCCTTCGCCCCTTCCCCTCGCCGCCTCCCCCAAATCTCGTGGCCACCCCCAGTTTTTGCTGCCTTCACCGCTTGTGGCCACCTTGAAGGTGGACCCATTCCTTGGCCTCGACCTTGACCTCAAAGGTCGGAGGCCTCTGTGTTGGCCTCTCCTCCTCTGTTGCATGGGGCATCTCTGCGGGCTAAATCCCAACGGCGACGGGCCCCAACAAGCCTCCAGGTGACCGTCGCGAGGCAAGAAGGGGCAAATCTGTCGGTCTCTCCACAGGAATCGAGCAGGGCAGCACGCGGGAGAAGACGGGCAACGCAAAGGAGAAGCATGGGATGAGAGGTGCATAGTATAGGTTGGGGTCCGTGCCACTGCTGCGGCCTCGGCTTGGTCCTCTCAAACTTGCCCCTCACCACGCGCACCATGTTGACACATTTTATCTATGAATTTTATCGCTCACATTTACTGAAAAAGGACTAAAATATCATTAGATCACCTTATTAGGGTTTATATTGACAATTTCCACGAGTTTTGGTGAATCTATGAATTTACAGGGACTATTCAGAAAATATGCAAAGAAATTACTCTAGAAGACTCCAGAAGGCTCCGGAACTCAACGTGACTTAGCACCTAAGAAAGAAGCATCTAGAAGGATCAAGGACCCACCTGGCCGAAGTGGACCCGGAGGGGGGCCCACCCTAGTCCGAGTGGCCTGGTGGTGGGGCTGGTCGGCCCCCCTGGCACCAAATGGGCCCAGCTTTCAGAATGTTCTTCCACCGCCTATGAGGATCAATCTAAACCACAAGTTAGGTCGGTTTGATCATACGGTGCACGTCATCTCCTCCGGGCTATATAAGCATACCCCTTGACCCCAGGGCAAACAACAATTCATTCTATCAGATCCTCCATGCCTATCTGATATTAGAGCTCTAAATTAGAATTAGAGTTGGAGAGTTAGTATCAAGTTGAGAGATTAGATCCATGATCTATTTAGATCTAGATAATCTTGTTCGAGAGGATTAGAGAGTGGTAGAGGCGAAGCTGAAGGAAGGCTCGGACCTGTCGATGTCTCTTCATCTTCTACCTCTGGGATCAACTCCGTTGGAGCCTGATCCTAAGACCTTGTGGAGAGATCGACTTCTTATTCAAGTGAGCAAAATTGTTTTTATTGTTCTTACGGTTCATAACTCTTTGAGTACTTTAATTCATGTCACTCTTGAGTTAAAGTTGCATGTTTAGTGTAAGCGTGGTGCTTAGACTAGCTAGCTTATGAATGCCTTCTATATTCTGGATCGTGTGGTAGAAGCGGGAAGTGACCTTGTTCTCGTCTGTCCTTTGCAGTTCACCTCCCGTCTATAGAAACTGTAGGACTCCCCCCATAGATTCTCGGGAGGTTCCCTTTCCTAAGTGTGCCTTCAGACAATCACCCCATAAGAACAATATAGACATAGCTTGTGAGAATAAGAACCAGACATCCTTAAGTTTTCCTTATCTCTCTTTCTGTCAAGTCCTTGATAGCTACTTAGTGATTAGTTATATACCTCAGATACTCTCCTTACCATTCTCCTTGTGAATTCGATATTTAAAACCCTCTCCCGGGTGGAATGCTCACCGGTATCAGTGCGCTTGCGGATTATCTATCATAATATTTCTGTAGGCTTAACAAATACCAACATGCCATCAGCAAGCGCTCGCGCCTCTACCCCTCCGTCGCCCGGCTCTAAAGCCGCGCGGCTCCAAGAAGAGGAGGTCTACGGGAAGATGAAGGAGGTTTATACTGAGACAAGGAAGGCCATGGCGGGTGGCGGAGGCGGGCGGGGAGTAGCGGCGAGGGCGGGGGGGGGGGGGGGGGGGGGGCGTGTTAGTTGATAGGGAGAGGCGAGAAAAGTTTGAAGACTTGAAGTGGCCGGTGACGGGTTGCACAAACAATGGCAACAAGGTGGAATAGGATCTTATAAGTCCCTGCAACCACACATACCTACCAACATTATAATTGACAGAGAGGAAATCCATCGTGCTGAGAAGATCATGCCGAGTGCCATCACTATATGCCGGAGCTCTCGATTGCCCCTACCTGGCGCGCCAACTGTCAGATGGTGAGATCTACACAGTCCACAGGGGGTACCCACGTGGTTGATTTGGAGGTAGAGAGGGATTAAGAACAAAGAAGAGTGATAATGGTTATGCAATTAGATGCATATGGAACACAAGGGGCACGAGGGATTTATACTGGCTCGGGCCTCTGGAGAGTAAAACCCTACATCCAGTTCTTGGTGGTTTGTATTGTTGTGCGCAAATGATGAGTTTCCCTTGAGGAGAGGTCCTAGGATGCCTTATATAGTTTGGTGGACTAGGGTTTACAAGGTCGGTGGACCCAAAGTCCAAGTCAATTAGAACATGGAAGTCTATCTTTACGGATTGCAAACAGTATCCCGTGATATCCAGAGTGATTGGCGGCGCATTTGGTGCCTTGAATTGCACGCCAAACTTGGTGTCGTCTTACGGGCTATGGATAAGGTCTCCTGGGCCCATTGGCAGGTCGATAGGTCGTCTTACAGGCCGGACCCACTTATCGGGGACGGTTGAGACCCTGGTCGGTGGGGACCCACTTGTCGGGGACGACTGAGACCCTGATCAGTATGTGAAAGGATCTTGTGATGCATAGAGGGGTTGAATAGACTCACTTAAAATTTCCTAAATAACTAGAAGATTGGATACCAGAAGTTCCTACACACAGGTCTGTTCCGGTAGGGCCGGAACATACAACCTCAGGGTCAGAAGATCCGGCAGCAGGAAAGATAACTGAGCGAGATACAAAATGAAAACTGAAACTGACAATTCCACTTGAATCAAAAGTTTACTAGAGATGCTAAGAACCTCATGCAACTAAAGATTTGTTAGGGAACATCACAAATATATAGATCGGGCCAAAACAATCTGCTAGGTTAAGATGAAGTGAAGAACACGGTGAGCACAAGAGACAAGCGATTTGTTTACCGAAGTTCACCCCCACTAAGAAGGATACATCTCCATTGAGGTTCCTACAAAGGGAGGGCTATCACGAAGAGCCACTTGCCTCACTAAGAAACTCCATGAAGGAGGGGTTATACAAACGTTCCCGAGTGCTCCACAAGGAGAGGGTACTCAACGGGTGACGCCTAATCGTCTAGAAGTAAGCTTCAAGAGTAACAAATGTGAATCGACGAATATTGGCTGCCACAAGTGCTTCTTGATATGAACAAATGAAGAACTAGCTCAAGGGGCTCAATCTCACACCTCAAATCTCTCACACCCAAACCCTTGGAGAATCCTTGCTTGGAGTGACTTGGAAGGGAGTTGGGAGAGTGGGAATGGAGCTTAAAGAGGTGTTTAGTTCATGGGAGGTAGCAGCAAGAAGAAGAGGGGGTGAAGGGGTATAAATACCCAACCCCCAAAATATGATTGTTAGGCCACTGACCACGACATACTCAGAACATACGACATGGTGGTCGGAACTTTTAGGGTCAGGCTGAGCGGAACCAGATGATGCCTTCAGAAATTCTAACTCATGTCGTTTCTTTCAACCTTGAGGTCGTATCTTCCGGCTCCAAAGAAAGTTAACATACCCATGTGTTTGTGTCTAAAAAGTGTCTCTCATGGGTTGTTAGTTCTCAAGATTAGCACATGTGACAAACCTTGATAGATCAATCACGTCCCCCTTTATAGTATGGTGTTTCCTATTGTCGAGGTGTGTTACCACTGGCAAGTAAATTTCACAGTTGCACGTCGGACCTCGGATGCTCGTGGAAAATGGGACACAAGGATTTACACTAGTTTGGGCCTCGGGAGAGTAATGCCCTACGTCCAGTTCGTGCTTCTCATGATATTTGACTGTTTATAGTAGGGGGATACAAAGGAGCGAGAGAGGGATGAGCTCCCAAGTCTTTGGTGTGTGTGTGTGTGTGTGTGTGTGTGAGCCAAGTCTGGTTAAAGGAAGAAGTAAGGTCCAAGAAGAGTGTTCCTGGAGAGAGGAGAAGTAAATCGATGCCCCCCGCAGGAGGCCCCCGCTCTCCCTTTTATCTGATAAGGGAAGCATGTTACATGAATGGAGGTAGTAAAAGGGAGGAGTAAAAAATGAGAGGAAGAGAGTACAGACCGAAGGAGAGTATGTGAGGGAGTGAATAGTCAAAAAAGAGTATAGGGACAAGCTTTTTCCCATGCCATCCTTGGGGGTAGTTGGCACAGTGCGCAGTATATAGGAGACTTCCTTGGATGAGTCTTCTCGGAGTTTGCTTAGCCACGAAGGAGCAACTTGTCGAGGCAAAGACTTGTCAGAGATGGATACCTAGTCAACAACCCGTCGGCTCATGTGAACCGGGGGCTATTCAGAGAGGCTTGCATTCTGGGCAACAAAACTACTCGGGAGTGCTTGGTTTGAGGTCACATGACATCATGACTTCATTTTTGGTTGTTTTCCTTCGTGAAAATAAATTCAGAAATTCCAACTTGCTTTTTGGTCATTTTCCTTCATAAGAATAAATCTAGAAAACCATCCAAAATGCTCGAGGAGCCGTCGTGGCTGTCAGGTTTGTTCATATTCGCTGTCTTTGGGTGCCCTAATATAGGAACCTGACACCTATACTCAAATTAAAACCAAAAATGAATTTAAACCACCACTTGAGCTTCAACACCAATAATAAGAGTGAAATGAGGGACATCTTTCCATCAAACTCATATGATTTTCATTTTTTAGCATTGCACGCATCTCATTGAAAGCATTAGTCCTTCCAAATTATCGTTGTCATTGTCACCAAAATTATGTAGGAGCCTAGATGCACTTTCAGTAGGGACCCATGAGGTAGCCCCATCTCTCAATACCTGATTTAAATCCAACTATAATGAGTCAGGTGACTTATAAAAACAAAACATAGCGTAAATGTAGAAAGATATATGAAACATGTGAATTTTTTATAGTTTTCTAAGTGATTGAACTTGAGTTACTATCAGGTATTGTTGACAAGAAATTTTCATCAACCTAGCCATGACTTTACCTTTGGTGTTGGAAATATCTTATCCATTGGTACTAACCCCTTGATATAACAAGTTCGCTCTTGCATGTCGTTTTTGGAGTTTATTGTTTATGCGGGACTTTAGTGCTAAATGCGAGACTTTTGGGTAAAGCTCATCAAGCACCTCGTGAGAAGACCATGAAGCCCGGTACAAGTAAAGATATGAAGTGAACATGACTCAAAGTGGCCCAAGGACCGAACGGTGAAGGCATAAAACTTCGAGGACCTGGACAAAAAATGCTGAAGCTTGCGAGGCAAGGAGCCCTATCCAAACCGCAGAGAAAATGATGCCAAGGGACCACATGCAGAAAGGGGAAGTTCCAGAAGACACGAGAAGCATCACCGACGAAGGAGGCCGCAAACCGGGCTGGGGTGGGCCCATGCCAGTGGACCCAGCTCATTTCGGGCTCCATTCGCCGCCCCCTTTGACCTAGACGACCCTCAGACTATTTATAGTCCCCGTGTGAAGAGCCACACATATACCATTCGTCATTCGCCGCCAAGGAGCAGAGAAGAGATGGATACCATTCGGGAAATGAGAGGGTCGAGATAGTTAACTAGGGTTTCCCTAGCCGGCGTGGGAACCTTGCAAGGAAGACCACGTCGGAGTTCCAGGAGCTAGGATCAAGATCAAGCTAGGATCCCGGTGGTGATCTTGTCCATGTATCATTTACTATGTTGAATTCGCAAGTTTGAATCCAATTCTTAGCGATCAAGTGCTTTCACTACGACTTTGTCTTCTCTTGGGTTTTCTCTGTCCCGATCTATTATCGAGATAGATCGGATAGGATGTTCTTCATGGTGGCTAGAGGTGTATGCCTGACCTACTAAGTGTTTTCATCTTGTTCTTTTGGACGCATCCTAGGCTAACCCGTACGAATAGGGGCGCGTCGTGACAGGACGAAGGGTCCAAAAGGCGAGCATCTTCGGAGTTGGAACGGAAGCCATGATTTAAAAAGGCTTTTTATGAGATTTGATTTGCTATCTTCTTCTTTGATTGGAAATTCAACAAGAGCTCAATCCAATCTCTGTAGATTGGTTTTACCTCCCCCTCTGTAGATTGGTTTTACCTCCCCCTATCTATCTCTTATTACCTTCGGTGTTTCTTAGATTAGATGTGTTTTCTTGATGTTTTATTAGATTAGATGCAAAAGCAACCTTTTGAGATCAATGTTCTCGACTTTATTAGATTGAATCTTTCATCGCACATTGTTCCACGAACTCGATACCTTGGGTTCACACTTAAAGGAAGAAGGGTCCCTTGACTACGGCAGGGGATTTGTACGCTTGCAAATCCAAACGAAATTTGATACAACTATTAACCGTCAACAGGTATCTAGAGGTACTGAAATGGTCTCAGCCAGCCAGGAGTCATTCCGAACGACAATCACTAGGACACAAAAATGTTTGTACTAATGATCAAGTCTGATGTGGATTTTATTGATAAAACGGCAGACATAGTAAGCTTATCCGCACCACAACCCTCTAAAGGTGAAAGGATCAAGATGTCGACTAGAGGGGGGGGGGTGTGAATAGTCGAACCTGAAAATTCACAAACTTTTTCGCAGCTGTTAGATTAGGTTCGGAGTTTCCAGATATTTTTCCAGATACTCTGGTGTGACGCCCCAGGTTTTTAATTACCATCATTAACGCTAATGACCGAATCAGCCGAGTCAAAACCGGCCGATAGTGGTCAAACCTAGGTTAACTGGGTCATTGTCGGTGTTTTAGACTGACAACCTACTAAGGGGAGTACCCGAAGTAGATGAATGTGGCCTCGCCGAGATCGGTAACTCGAAGGAAGAGACACGTGGCACACAATTTAGACAGGTTCGGGCCGCGAGGTGCGTAATACCCTACGTCCTGTATGCTGCGTGGCTCTGGATTGATTGGGTGCGATTACAAGATGATGCAATCGTAAGCCGTGAGATGAGATGATTGAGAGAGGGGTCCCTGCCTCACCTTATATAGTCCGGGAGGCAGAGTTACAAGTCGGTTCAGGGAGAGAGTACTAGTCGAGTACGTCTAGGAGTCCTCTATACAGTGCGGAACATGTACAGATTCCTAACCGAGTACTTCTCCTCTGTAGTCCTTGTGCTTCACGCCATCAGGTGCCGTGCAGTGCAAGTCGGGTAGTCCCAGGGGCCCACCGAGTAGTCGGTCATGGTACCCACCGAGGTAGTGGGCCCAGGGAGGTCCATACGACAAGCCCCCGAGTACTTTGTAGTCGAGAAGGATAGCTTCGAGTAGTCTTGACGACCTTAACGAGTAGTCCTCAAGCGTCCCCGAGTGCTACAAGTCAAAAATCCTCAAGAGTAGTCGAAGCATCCCGAGGCTGGAATGTGCTCCAACTGATGTTTGAGCAATCCTGAAGTCTTCTCGAGTAGTCCCAAGCGTCCTCGAGTGCTGCCCTTGAAGGTCTTCAACAATGCCCGTGTTGTCTTGAAGCCGAAGTTGATATGGAAGTGCGATTGCAAAATCGCACTCCATATGGAGTAGCCCCCGAGCCTTAGGTTGAGTCGTAGACTCTGGCTGAGGGTCCATCTGAAGTTTTGGCAAGAATATCCCGAAAAATCTAGAGAAAAAACCGAAGGACACGTGGCACAGAGCCCCCGAGCCTTGAGTCGAGTACTTCCTCTCGAATTGAAGGGTCATGTTGTAGAATGTGTCCTGAGTTGCTCTTGAGTCTTGTCGCTACCCAGGAAGTTGAGTAGAAGTAGCCGAGCCCCCGAGGTGAGGCGCGTCGACTAGTAGAAGTTGAAGGGTCACGCGCCGCCGCTGAGTCAGCCGAGCGCAGACTTATCCATCCGGCCGTTGAAGGGGCCGCTGTTTGACTTATAAATAGAAGCCAAAACCCTTAGGGTTTTTCACCCCACGCATTCACAGCCATTCCTAGCAGATCTAGCCAGGAAACACCGCCAGTGCGCACTGCCACCGTTGAGAGGAGTGTAGATCCGAGCGCACCACCGCAGGAAGCCACCACCGTAGCCCCCGAGCGAATGCGCATGAAGACACCTTGTACTTGGAGAATGAAGCCCTCACCATCGAAGGCCCTGAAGACAGCCGGCAGGAAGAAGAGGGCTTGTGAGGAGGCCGCCGGATCTGCTGCGGGGACGCCACCGGTGTCTCCGCCGCGGCCAGATCCGAATCGAGAGTGGAAGAAGTCCAAGGTCAAGACCGAAGACCTGCTGGCCCTTCTCAACAGTGGGTTGCTGCGGGAGAAGGAGGTGGACATGTGGAGAGCCGCTGCAGGGGATCCGTACCCCATGGAGAAGAACCCGGACGAGATCCCGATGTTCACCCGGTTCGCGGAGCGCGGACTGTCCCTCCCTACCAGCGACTTCTTCAAAGGGTTGCTGGGGTACTACGGCATCGAGTACCTCAACTTCAACCCCAACGGTATCTTCCACACCTTAGTCTTAGTACATTTCTGCAAAGCCTTCTTGGGGATCAAGCCCCATTGGATCTTGTTCCGGAAGTTCTTCCGGGTGAAGCCCCAGCCCAGCGCCAACAGTCCCCGAGTAGTGGGGGGAGCTGGGATCCAGATGAGGGAGGACACCGCGGAGCAGTACCTCTCGTACAAGCTCATCGATTCCAACCAGGATTGGAAAGCGAAGTGGTTCTACGTGACCAACCACCACCCGGAGCTGCCGAAGCCAAGCGGGAAACAGCCCAAGCACCGTCCGTGGTGGAACTCGGAGCCTACGATGCAGGAGGGTATCTAGCTACCCGAGCTGCTGGCAAAGATCAAGGCGCTGAGAGAAGCCGAGCTGAGGGCCGAACATGTGGCCTTCAGCTTCATGAAGCGGAGGGTGCAGCCATTGATGGCCCGCGACACCCTAGGGTACGAGTACACCGGCGACGACGACGACACATCGCGGATTCCTAGAGATGAAGTGGACGATGATGACATCGTCGACAGGCTGAGTAGAATCTTCAAGGATATGCCGGTGTACACACCGTGCCCGGTGCCTGAGTACTCCGCCGCGCGCTCGCCAAAGAATGTTGGTAGCCGTACCCATTGTCGAGTACTCATTACGTAAGAGTAGTCGTGCTGATGCATTGCGCTTCTTGCAGGATGACTTGGTGAAGTTCGTCTCTGAGCCAGCGTCGCCTCCTCAACTTGTCGAGGTCCCAGAAGAGGTGAAGGCCAAGGCCAAGGAGCGGTGCGAAGTTGGTGAAGGAGACGACACAGTTGTCGTTGAAGACACGTCCGAGGAGGACGACGATGAAGAAACGCTGCAGGAGCGCTTCCAGCTGCGGTCAAGGTTTAGCCGCCCTAGATTGCCTCATATTCCTCTCGTTCAAGATCCGTCGGCTAGCCTAGAGGCTAGTCTGCCCGCACCGCCAAGGAAGCCGCACAATGTGTCCCGCAAGCGCGTGGCAAGAAGTTTTAGGTCTCGGAGACCATGTCCCAGGAGGTAAGCCGTCTTGAATAGGGTAGTCGAGTACTGATGTCTTGATGTTGTGTGTTGATTACGAAGTTTCCTTGCTTGCAGGAGATGCTGCCGTCCGACCCCGTTTAGCAGGGTGACGAAGGCGATTGGGACACAGTGGTGGAGCCAACTGGGGGTAGTCATAGCCCAGCCCCCACCATAGAAGAGCTCTTGGCATAGTTGAAGCACCAGCCCCCTGTTGCTCAGGGGAGCACAGAACCGGCCGCTGCTACTACTTAAGAGGCATTGGCTACTGAGGCACAGGAGGAGGCGCCTGCCGAGGCAGGAGTGGTCGACATCACCAGTATCCTCATCGCCCAAACCGTGATAGTGGTCCGATCGAGCTTGTAAGTGTTGATCCTTCCCGAGTAGTGCATTGGACGTGGTAGTCGTACTAGGTTGACAACCAGCTTGTATGTTCTGCAGGAAATCGACGGACTTGTCCTGGGAAGGGGATGAACCCGCCACAGCGGTGGCAGAAGAGGAAGTCACACCGCCCGCTGAGGAGTCCGCTCCTGCCCCTCAGGTAGAGCCCGAGGCGCCGGCCGCTGAGGCTACGTTGCCTGAGGCCAGCGTCGTTGAAGGTGAGTACTCTGCTCAGGTGCGAATAACCCCGAAGAGTAGTCGTAGCCGCCAGGTATGACTGATCCAGTTGTCATTTTGGTGACAGGTGCTGAAGCCAAGGGAAGCGATATACCGTCGGCGGTGCCCGTCGAAGACGTGATGCCGGAGACTCAGGGCGCTGCTGAAGATGCCCCCGAGCCGATGGAGGTGGCCGTCGGAGAAGCCGCCGCGACGACTGGAGGGGAGAGCGGTGACGCGCTGCTAGAACCCGCTCTGGAGGTAGTCGTGCGCTCGCTGGAGATCCAGGACGCGGAGCCAATCCGCTCAGCACCAATGACCGGAGCCGCGACGAGTAGTCGTGACGGGACAGAGTTGTTGGCAGATGATCTAGTCGACCCAGCGACGGTGGCTCGTCACCTGGAGGCGGTGCGCCAGGCCAAGTAATGGATGAAGGTGAGTAGTTGACACCTTTGAGTAGTCAATCCTTTAGTGTCGAGTACCCAATTGATATGTGTTGTCTGTTGCAGGACGTCGCGGAGAGGTCCCGGCAGAAGTCTGAAATGCTTCAAGGGTACGGCGACGCGGTGCTCCAGGCCGAAACCTTAGAGGAGCAACTCGTGAAGTCCTGGAAGCACGCCGCCGCCATGCAGTCGAAGCTGGACACCGCCTTCGCCCAGTATCACAATGACATCCAAGAGATGCAGACGAAGAGTGATGATCTGGTGCGGAAGAACAAGTCTCTCCGCAACAAGAATAAAGGTACGCGACCGCCTTGTCGGGTACTTGTTGGTGGTAGCTTGAGGTAGTCTGACCCACTTTGCCTTTGTTGATTGCAGAGCTTGAGACCCGCATCGACCAACTGAGGGCTTCAGAGACCGACATGAAGAACCTCTTCTACCGGGAGCAGGAGGCCCGCTAGGTACTGGAGTACGATTATAAGGAGCTTGCTTACGAGTGCGAGAAGCACATGGAGCTCCGTATTGCGTCAGATCGTGACCTCGTCAACTGCTACAAATCCTTGCAGAAGCTGAACGAGGACTGCGAGAAGTTGCAGGCTCAGCTCAAGGAACTCGAGGAAGCCACGCTCCCCATCGCGAGGCTGCTGGTGCCCCATCCTGGCGGTCCGAAGATAGCTCCACTGGTGGACCGGCTGAAGGAAGCCCCCAGCCGCCTGGCGACTTACGTGAAGCACTTAGCAAAGTCGATCCCCAACCAGGTTCTGGCCTTCATGAAGTCGTACTTCCCAAAGTCTCTTGTGGACGTAGTCGCCGGCGGGCTAGTCGCCAACTGCACCGACGAGCAATATGCAGAGCTGCTGGAGCAGATGGCGCCCATTGCTGAACAGGTCGCCGAGAAGCTCAATCTCCAGTAGTCCTGCAATGTTAGCTCGTAGCAGTAGTTGTACATAAACAGTTGTAATGAACTTGTTTAAGTGAGAATGAAGAAAACTTCCATGAATGAGTTATCGGGATCTGTGAGTGCGGAGTCCCATCGTGGAGTCGTCGCGAGTAGTCGTACTCGCCAGTAGTCCCGTTGAGGGAAGTAGACAGTAAAATAGTTGATGGATAATCAAACTTTATTACTGAAGAAGTACACCTGGATGGCCAGGGCCGTTGTTACAGAGTAGTCGCCAGGACCTGGAGGCCGCCTACGGCTAAGTAGTGCTAGGGCGTATAGCCGCTTACAGTAGTAGATCCGTTAGTAGCCGTGTAGGCTGGATCTAGAAGTGCATGGTCTCTCAGTAGACCACTGCTAGAGTCCTTTGTCGCTCGTCGCAGCCCAGGATCCGTTAGTAGCCGCATGGGCTGGATCCTGGAGAGTAGTAGTCCGGAGACTGGAGCCTGGACCCGGAGGCCGCTTACAGCGTAGGGGTCTTGATGTAGTCGTATAGACTTGAGCCCCCAGGGTAGTCGTGTAGACTAGGCGTAGAATCGACAGAGTTGGTCGACGTTCCACGAGTTGTTGATGTCCTCGCCTTCAAGCGTCTGGAGGCGGTAGGAGCCCGGTCTGGTCACTTTTGCAACTGTGAAGGGACCTTCCCAGGGCGAGCTGAGCTTGTGTAGTCCTTTCGTGTTCTGGATGCGACGGAGGACAAGATCACCAACGTTGAAGGAGCGTTCCTTGACGTTGCGATCGTGGTATCATCGGATACCCTCTAGGTACCTTGCTGATTGGACGAGGGCGGCACAACGAGCTTCTTCGATTCCATCGATGTCAACTCATCTGCTGTCTTCGGAGACGCCTTCGTCGTATTGCTCCACTGCTGGTGAATCCCACATGACATCAGCAGGGAGGATTGCTTCGGAGCCGTAGACCAGGAAGTATGGAGATTGTCCCGTTGGCTTGGAGGGTTGAGTACGTAGCCCCCAGAGTGCATTGGGTAGTTCCTTGATCCACTTGCCTCCTTTGGTGTTGGTAGCGTCGTGTAGCCGCTTTTTGAAAGAATCAAGCACTATCCCATTGGCGCGCTCGACTTGTCCATTGGCCCGAGGATGGGCAACTGAGACATATCGGACGTCGATCCCGCTGTTCTCGCATTACTCCCAGAACTGGTGATTGTTGAAGTTGGAGCCCAGGTCTGTGATGATGCGATGGGGTAGTCCGTAGCGATGTACGAGTTCATCCAGGAAGTCGAGTACTCTGTCAGCCTTGGGGCATGTAACCAGCTTGACTTCGATCCACTTGGTGAACTTGTCGATGGCCACCAGTACTCTGTTGAATCCACCTGGCGCAGTTGGAAGTGGCCCAATCATGTCGAGCCCCCAGTAGGCGAAAGGCCAGGTTGGCGGTATGGTGACTATCTTGTAGGCTGGGACATGTTGCTGCTTGGCGAAGTATTGGCACCCTTGGCACCTTATGACGAGTTCTTCGGCATTGCCCAGAGCTGTGGGCCAATAGAAGGCTCGTCGGAAGGCCTTGCTGACCAGCATGCGAGAGGACGCGTGGTTGCCGCAGACGCCTTTGTGGATCTCCTCCAAGATGTCCTTGCCTTCTTGTCTGGGAACACACTTCATGAGTACTCCGGAAGATGAGACCCGCCTGTAGAGCTTGTCTCCGACGAGGACGTAGGACTTGGCGCGGCGGATGAGCTGCTCGGCCAAGTTCTTGTCCGAGGGAACCTTCTGCTCGCTGAGGTAGTCGATGAAGGGCTGCCTCCAGTCCACGTCGATCATCATGACCTCTGGCCGGCCGGGGGATGCGGCGGGGACGGTGGTCGGTGGTGCGGCTCCAGGATGGATGGCGCGTGAAGCTCGTGGACGAAGACACCCGCTGGTACTTGAGCGCGAGTAGAACCAAGCTTCGACAGGACGTCCGCTGCAACGTTGTTGTCGCGGACGACGTGGTGGAACTCGAGATCGTAGAACTTGTTCTCGAGCTTGCGGACTTCTAGGCAGTAGGCATCCATGTTCTCCTTGTTGTGGTCCTAGGACTTGTTGACTTGGTTGATGACCACTGCGGAGTCGCCGTAGACTAGTAGCCGCTTGATGCCCAGTGAAGCCGCGAGGCGGAGCCCATGTAGCAGAGCTTCGTACTCGGCTTCGTTGTTTGAGACCTTCCAGAAGATGCGGGACGTACTTGAGTTGTTCGCCCGTTGGAGAGATCAAGAGTACCCCCGCACCCGCGCCCTCGAGGTTGAGTGAGCCGTCAAAGTACATCACCCGGTGCTGCGGGCGCTCGGTTGGAGTAGGTAGCTGATTCTCCCGCCACTCCGCCATGAAGTCGACTAGTGCCTGTGACTTGATGGTTGTGCGTGGCTTGAAGTCGATGTTGAGGGCGCCGAGTTCGACTGCCCACTTGGAGATTCTTCCAGTAGCATCTTGGTTCCGCAGAATGTCGCCGAGCGGGTAGTCGGTGACAACGGAGATCGAGTACTCCTGGAAGTAGTGTCGTAGCTTCCGCGAGGTGATAAGCACTGCGTACAGGAGCTTCGCATTGGCCGGTAGCGTGCCTTGGATTCCCGACGAGACCTCGCCGATGAAGTAGGCGGTCGGCCGCCGGCCCGGGTAGGCGTGGCCGTCTTCCTGCCGCTCGACGACGATGGCAGTGCTGACCACGTGAGTAGTCGCAGCGAGGCAGAGCGGTAACTGCTCGCCTTTGCGAGGAGCCGTGAGGACTGTTGGCTTCGATAGGAAGTCCTTGAGCTGGGCAAGGGCTTGGTCCGCCTCTGGAGTCCACATGAACTTCTCTAGGTGCTTGAGTAATTTGAAGAAGGGGAGCCCCCGTTCTCCAAGCTTCGAGATAAATCTATACTCGGTACGATAGTTGTCCCGAGATTCCCCGAAGGTAACTGGTAGGACCACTGAGCCCAGTGGGATAGCCGCGTTCCCGGGGACGATGCCGTAGAAGGGCGAGGTGCTCTTGGCGAGGATGTGGGTGATGTCAAGCTTCATCTTCTTAAAGGTCTTGGTGAAAAGGACGTTGAGCCCGCTTCCACCGTCAATGAGGACCTTGTTGAGCCTGGAGCCCGCGACCACCGTGTCGGTGTTTTAGACTGGCAAACCTACCAAGGGGGTACCCGAGGTAGTAGATTGTGCGGTGAGGATCGTGATCGGGAGACCGAGAACTCGAAGGTATGCACAAGGATACGGGACACAAGATTTATACAGGTTCGGGCCACCAAGGTGGCAAGCCCTACGTTCTGTTTGGGGGATCAAGTATGGCGCCCTGTGCTTGGTGTTGGGTTGTTCCGATGCCCAGCTAGGTACCCGGCCCTCCTTTATATAGTCCAGGGGGCGGGTTCCTAGTCGGTTACAAGGCAGGAGTCCTAGTAGGATTACACGGAACGAGTTCTAATAGAATTATAGGGGAATTCTAGTAGGAGTCCGTCTTCATCCTTCCTTGCATGGGTACCCGGGGTGTATGCCCGACAAGCCCCCGAGCACGTTAGAGTCGAGAGTAGTAGTTCGAGTAGTCTTGAGGCCTCTTCGAGTAGTTCTTGAGCGTCCTCGAGTACTTCTTGAGAAGTCTTCAATAGTACTTGAACTGCCACGAGGCTGGAAGGTGGTCCAGCTCATCAGTTGTGAAGTCGAGATTATATGGAAGTGTGATAGCAAAATCGCACTCCATATGGAGTAGCCCCCGAGCCTTAGTTTGAGTCACAGACTCTAGCTCAGGGTTAGTCTTGATTCCAAATCTTCCGTCTTGAAAAAATTGAATGATGGGTGTAGCATAGCAGCCCCCGAGCCTTGAAATGATTAAGTAATCAATCCAAGGGTCTTCAATGTTCGCGAAAGCCATCACCCGAGTACTCTTGTAGTGTGTAGCCCCCGAGATAAGAGAGCCGTATGAGCCACGTCGAGTAGTTGTTGGTACGGAGCCCCCGAGCTTGAGAGCAAGCGAAGCATGCTGAAGTTACCCTCGAGTAGTATGTTGAGTGCAGCCCCCGAGCTAGAGAGATTCCAAGTAGTAGTTTGGCATCGAGCCGTGGAGCATGAGAAGTAGTCGTGCCATCAGAGCGGACTTTAGATGCGACCAAAGTCGGCTTTAGATGCCGGCAGAGCGGACTTTAGAATGCGACTTGAAAACCGAAGTCGACTTTGTGCCACGCGGAGCGGACTTTAGAATGCAACTTAAAAACCGAAGTCGACTTTGTGATGCCGCGTGGAGCGGACTTTTGAGTTGCGACTTAAAAACCGAAGTCGACTTTAGAATGCCACGTAAAGCGGACTTTGATATGTGACTTTAGAAGTCGACTTTAAGATGCCGCGCGGAGCGGACTTTGAGATGCGACTACAATAGTCGACTTTGTGCCACGCGGGGTGGACTTAAGATGCAAAAAACGAAAAGCACTTTCCGGAAAGCCAAAGCGAATGAAAAATCAGAGAAAACGAGTAGTTTTGCCGCCGGAGCGGGCTTAAGATTGCGACCGAAGTAGGCTTGTGCCACCGGAGTGGGCTTGGATGCGACCGTTAGCGTCGACTTGTGCCACCGGAGTGGGCTTGAGTACCTGAGCCATGGATTTCAGACCCAAGGTACAGTTGCCGCCAGAGCGGGCTTGAGGGTGCGACCGGAGTCGGCTTGAGGGTGCGACCGGAGTCGGCTTGCGTACCTGGGCCATGGATTTCAGACCCAAGGTACGGAGCGCGAGTACTTAGGGTACTTGGACCCATGGTACAGAGCGTGAAGACCACGTGCAGCTAGGTTCCATCGTCGCCAGGATCCGAGGGCCGCTTACAGCTAGGTTCCATCGAAGCTTACACACGTAGTATGCCATCGAAGCAGGCGAAGATGCGACCGAAGTCGACTTTAAGTTGCCGCACGGAGCGGACTTTAGAATGCGACTTTAGAAGTCGACTTTAGATTGCCGCGCGTAGCGGAGTTTAGAAACTGCCTCCTAGGGATAGCCCCCGAGTTGATGAAGTAGACTCGTGGTGACTTGATCGATATGCCCCAAGAGTAGTCAGCAGAGTGTAGCTCCCGTGAAAACCCGCCGAGAAGCATACACAAATAAGTAGTCGGCAAGTAGTCCTACATGATGAGGAGAACAAGCCAAAAAAACGATAATCATTTAAATAAATGACTTAGCTGTTCTTTGCGCAGCGGCGACTGATGATGAAGCCGTGGCGGTCGGCGATGGAGCCGCGACGGTTGTTGTTAAAGTTGACTAGTCAGAGTTGATTCCGACTAGTTGTTGGGGGCGTGACTGCCGTTCTCGACTAGTTTGGAAAACTAGTCAAGATGAAAGGTCGACGCGATGCGACCGGAAGACGACGTCGTGGCGGCGCGCGGCATACTCGAAGTAGAGCCAGTGTTGCCGCGAGACAAGTAGTCACGACGCACGGCGTGGATGAAGTAGAGCCAGCGTGGCCGCAAGACAAAGTCGCGGCGCACGGAGTAGTCGACGACGAGCCTGGGCGAGGCGGAGTAGTCGACGACGAGCCTGCGCGAGGCGGAGTAGTCGACGACGAGCGGCGCGACGAGCCGCGTGACGAGCCGCGCGATGTGCGGGGAGGCACTCGGACGCGCGGCGGAGGTGAAGTAGTTGACGATGAGCCTGCGCGAGGCGGAGTAGTCGACGACGAGCGGCATGACGAGCCGCGTGACGAGCCGCGCGACGTGCCGAGGCACCTGGACACGCGGCGGAGGCGAAGTAGTTGACGACGAGCCTGCGCGAGGTGGAGTAGTCGACGACGAGCCGCGTGACGAGCCGCGTGACGTGCCGAGACACCCGGACACGAGGCGGAGGTGAAGTAGTCGACGACGAGCTGCGCGCAAGCGCAGAGTAGTCGACGACGAGCGGCGCGACGAGCCGCGCGACGTGCCGAGGCACCCGGACGCGCGGGGGGAGGCGAAGTAGTCGACGACGAGCCGCGCGAGGCGCAGTAGTCGACGACGAGCGGCGCAATGAGCCGCGTGACGAGCCGCGCGACGTGCCGAGGCACCCGGACGCGCGGGGGGAGGCGAAGTAGTCGACGACGAACTCCGCGCGAGGCGGAGTAGTCGACGACGAGTGGCGCAATGAGCCGCGTGACGAGCCGCGCGACGTGCCGAGGCACCCCGACGCGCGGGCGGAGGCGACGTAGTCGACGACGACGAGCCCGTGCAAGGCGGAGTAGTCGACGACGAGAGGCGCGACGAGCCGCATGACGAGTCGCGCGACGTGCCGAGGCACCCCGGGACGCGCGGCGAAGACGAAGTAGTTGACGACGAGCTCGCGCGAGGCGAGTAGTCGACGACGAGCCGCGTGACGAGCCGCGCGACGTGCCGAGGCACCCGGGACGCGCGACGGAGGTGAAGTAGTTGACGATGACGAGCTCGCGCGAGGCGGAGTAGTCGACGACGAGCGCGCGCGACGAGCCGCGCGGACGAGCCGCGCGACGTGCCGAGGCACCCGGGGACGCGCGCGCGAAGGCGAAGTAGTCGACGACGAGCCGCGCGCGAGGCGGAGTAGTCGACGACGAGCGGCGCGACGAGCCGCGTGACGAGCGCGCGCGACGTGCCGAGGCACCCCGGACGCGCGGCGGAGGCGAAGTAGTCGACGACGAGCCTCGCGCGAGGCGGAGTAGTTAACGACGAGCGGCGCGACGAGCCGCGTGACGAGCCGCGCGACGTGCCGAGGCACCCGGATGCGTGGCGAGGCGAAGTAGTCGACGACGAGCCTGCGCGAGGCGGAGTAGTCGATGACGAGCGACTCGACGAGCCGCATGACGATCCATGCGACGTGCCGAGGCACCCGACGCGTGGCGGAGGCGACGTAGTCGACGACGATGAGCTCGCGCGAGGCGGAGTAGTCGACGATGAGTGGCGCGACGAGCCGCATGACGAGTCGCGCGACGTGCCGAGGCACCCGGACGCGCGGCGAAGACGAAGTAGTCGACGACGAGCCTGCGCGAGGCGGAGTAGTCGACGACGAGGGCACGGCGAGCCGCGTGATGAGCCGCGCGCGACGTGCGCGAGGCACCCGGACGCGCGGCGAAGACGAAGTAGTCGACGACGAGCGGCGCGACGAGCCGCGTGACGAGCCACGCAAGGTGCCGAGGCACCCGGACGCGCGGCATAGGCGAAGTAGTCGACGACGAGCAGCGCGACGAGCCGCGCGACGTGCCGAGGCACCCGGACGCGCGGCGTAGTAGAAGTAGTCGACGACGAGCCCGCGCGAGTCGAAGTAGTTGACGACGAGCGGCGCGACGAGCCGCATGATGGGGGTCCTTCGGGTCGCCGGTGGTGATGATCACCCCTACCGGCGCGCGCCGGTGTCGGTGTTTTAGACGAAGGCAAACCTACCAAGGGGGTACCCGAGGTAGTAGATTGTGCGGTGAGGATCGTGATCGGGAGACCGAGAACTCGAAGGTATGCACAAGGATACGGGACACAAGATTTATACATGTTCGGGCCGCCAAGGTGGCAAGCCCTACGTCCTGTTTGGGGGATCAAGTATAGGCGCCCTGCGCTTGGTGTTGGGTTGTTCCGATGCCCGGCTAGGTACCCGACCCTCCTTTATATAGTCCAGGGGGCTGGTTCCTAGTCGGTTACAAGGCAGGAGTCCTAGTAGGATTACACGGAACGAGTCCTAATAGAATTACAGGGGAATTCTAGTAGGAGTCTGTCTTCATCCTTCCTTGCATGGGTACCCGGGGTGTATGCCCGACACACCAGCTTCAGGACGAGAGGGAACCGCCCTGGTTCGGAGAAGCTAGTCAATTGATCCGCGCGGGAGAAGGTAATGGGTACCTCCGACCACCTAAGAGGGGTCGGAACCGCTGGTTCAATGCTCATGACTTCTCGACGGGTAGCCTTTTGTTCCCGTCTGCTGGGTAGTCCGCCGAAGAGGACGTTGACCGTCTTGTCAGGTTCCTGGAAGTCGCCATTGCCTTCGTCGTTCTTCTTCTTGCCTTTCTTATCATGAGGGTGCGGTGGCTCTAGAGTACCCTTGAGTGCTCACCTGAGTTGGTAGCACTGCTCGGTGGTGTGGTTGCCGTCCAGATGCCACGGGCACTTCTCCTTCAGCAAGTCTTTGAAGCCGCCGGAGGTCTTCTTCGAGTTCTCCTTCGCAGGGCGCTGGATAGCCGTGATAGTGTTGTCTGGTTTGCGCTTGCGGTTGGGACCCGAGTAGTAGTTGTTGTTGCAACCGCCTTGGTTCCCGTTGTTGCTGCTGCCGCCGCCCGTGTTCTGTTTGCTCTTGCCACGGATGGCATCGTACTTGGCGTTGGCTTTGTCTTCTTCATCCGCCCAGGAGGTGATCATATCCTTGAGGTGGGTGATGGACCTGGGGCGGCGTCGACTGAAGTCTTCGAAGGTGCGACGGTGGTAGATACCGTCTTGGAAGAGGTCGATGACCTCCTTGTCGGTGACGTCGACTACGGTGGCGCGCTTGTCGAAGAAGCGCCGCATGTACTTGCGAAGGTCTCGCCTTGTTCCTGCTTCACCATAGCCAGGTCCATGCAAGTACCCGAGCGGCCCATAGCGCCTGCGATGTTACTGGTGAACTGATCCTTCAGCTGGTCCCACTTGTCGATCGAGTGCTTTTCTAGTGACTCGAGCCATGTGAGCGGGGCTTGGTCCAGGTAGAAGGGGAAGTACAAGCACTTGGTGTCGTTGTTGCCACCAGCGTTCTCGATGGAGAGGGCGTAGCATCTGAGCCACTGGATGGGGTCTTGCTTCGCGTCGTACTTGGTGATTCCCAGAGGTTTGAACTTGTCCGAGAGGAGTAAGTTGCGAAGCCGAGGAGAGAAGGCGGGGAAGCCGTCGTTGTCGCCTACGGTGGCGGACTTCTTCCGCCGCAGTTCTTCAATCTTCTGGTGGGCGTCGAAGCCTCCCCTGTGAGGCTCCGGAGGCGTGGCTGTTCGCGTGGCCTCGGCCGCCGAGATCGCCTCCGCCACCGGCTCTCCTGTTGGCCCCATGGTTGGATCTTCCGCTGTTGCTGCCTCCGCTGCCAGGGTCGCGGTGGGGGATGATCTCACGATCGCCGCCAGCGGCTGCAGCGCTGTTGCCAGCTTGAGAGGGTCCGCCGGCCGTTGCACGAGTACAGTTGGTCTGGGCTGGCAGCTCGGCTCGAGTACGGTTGCGGCCGAGGTCCGCGCTGCGACTTGTGGCTTCGTTGGCACGGTTCCTGGCGGGGGGCGGCTGAGCGACCCTGCTGTCGACTCGCATGAAGTAAGCGTCTTCCGCGAGCTTGGCGATGACTTGTCCCACGTGCATCCCCTGGGCCTGACGTGCTATCGTAGTGATAGACATGAGGCATTGCTCTGGGGTAGTGTGTACTCGGCTCTCGACTTGGTCGATTGCTTCCGCGAGGTTGTGGATGGGGAGGGAGTCTCAAAGACGCCGGCGTCGTTCGTTGCGCTTTCTGTTACGCTCGCGTCAAGCGTCCCTGTTTGCGTTAGTCTCATCCGCGGGTGCTTCAGCAGACAACTCGTCCGCAGAGATGTCTTCGAGGTATCAGTCGTCTGCTGTTCCTGAGGGTCTTGGTGTGTCGCTGGCAGCTATGAAGACTTGACGATCGGGGTTGCCAAGACTGGAGTCGGAACTTGCCATCTCTGTTGGGGTGTACTCCTCGGCTCAAGCGAGTGGTGTTCCCTCCTGGAAGGGAAGCGAGTCGAGGTAGGCGACGTAACGTGAGTCCGCGCTTATCAGGTCGGCAGGCTTGCGATCTGGCCAGTAGACGAATCTCCTGGTGGGTGTGGACGTTATAACCAACCCAGAAGCCAGTCCTGATAAGGGTTGCTCAGTAGAGTTGTCCTCGGACTCGGGATCCTCAGGGTCCGACCCGAAGTCGAACTCGTACGCGGAGTCCGAGTTGAAGCCGAAGAGGGGGTTGGAGTCCGAGGCGTGGCCGGGAGCGGTGTCGGAGTCCGAGTTGTACTCGGGTACGGGCTCCTTGCCGGCCCGGCGTGTAGAGGGAGCCTCCGTGCGGGCCCTGCTGACGTTGCGGGGGCCACGCGTGAAGCGCTCGCGGGGTGGGGAATCCACATGCGATGGCTGAGTAGCCGGCTCGCATACGATAGCCCACGGGGACGTCGAGTTCGAGTTGGAGGCGGATCCGAGCTCGAAGTCGGCGTGTTGATCAAAAAGCGAAATTTCGCCGAACTTGCCGACGAGTTCGCCCGTGACTACTTCGGGAAGCATCATGAGGCCGGTCTCCGGGTTGGGCAGCATGGTGAGGCGGCATTGGAAAGATCCAGCGCCGTCAGCAGTGCAGACCCAGGCGCCAAAGACGAAGGTGTCGCCGCGGTTGAAGGCGACGGTTGGCTTGATGTAGATGGGAGCCGTCGAGTTCGCCATGTGATCTCGGGCGAGATCCCCTACCTGGCGCGCCAGCTGTCGGTGTTTTAGACCGGCAACCTACTAAGGGGAGTACCCGAAGTAGATGAATGTGGCCTCGCCGAGATCGGTAACTCGAAGGAAGAGACATGTGGCACACAATTTAGACAGGTTCGGGCCGCGAGGTGCGTAATACCCTACGTCTGTCTTTGCGTGGCTCTGGATTGATTGGGTGTGATTACAAGATGATGCAATCTTAAGCCGTGAGATGAGATGACCGAGAGAGGGGTCCCTGCCTCGCCTTATATAGTCCGGGAGGCAGGGTTACAAGTCGGTTCAGGGAGAGAGTACTAGTCGAGTACGTCTAGGAGTCCTCTATACAGTTCGGAACATGTACAGCTTCCTAACCGAGTACTTCTCCTCTGTAGTCCTTGTGCTTCACGCCATCAGGTGCCGTGCAGCGCAAGTCGGGTAGTCCCAGGGGCCCACCGAGTAGTCGGTCCTGGTACCCACCGAGGTAGTGGGCCCAGGGAGGTCCATACGATAGTCATCACCTCGAAAACCTCTCCAATGAGCCCTATTGAACCCCTTGACCAAGTCTACACACACCCGTGGTCAACGCTTGGTCAAAGACACGGTCGAACCCCGTTCAAACACCGATGTCGGTGAGTGTCGTCCGGAACTTTTGCCGTGTTCTCCAAATTTCACCTAAACACTTCAAAATCTACCTTTATGAAAGTTGTCCAGCTTGTTGAGGGACACAACTTTCATGTAGATTGGCATTTCAAATTTTGAGTGGAAATTGGTGAAAAGCTTGGTCGACGGACAATACCTCCTGTTTACCGGAACATTGTGACATTCAAAGTTTGACAGAGTTTTGTGCAAAATCCATGGAGAAAAACACTATACCGTCTTTGTCAAAGTGGTAGAGGGTAGTGAGATCTACAACTTTCCTATTCATCACTGTGCGCACTTCTATTCATCTTTTTGGAGTTTTTCCTTTTCAAACAGGCCCAGTCGGATTAGTTGTCGCGCGCGCGGCGGCGCCGCCGGCCGGGACACGCCGGGCGCGCCCACGTGCGCGCCGCGGCGCGGGGTGCACGCCGCAATCGGCATCCGAGCCGCCCGCACGCCTCCCTAGGCATAGCGCCTTCGCGAGGCGAGCCCGCACTCCGGGGTGCCACGGAAGTCCGTGCCCGCCGCGTGTCACTCCCCGACGCGCGCACCGCCCGGCACCGCCCGCCGCCCGCGATGCCGCGCCGCCGTACGGCCGCGTGCTGCGCGCCGGTCGGGGATGCGGGCGCGCGGGAACGTCACATAGCAGCGGCTGTCCATCCTTAAAACCGAGCCCCCTCGCCTTTCCGGCGGTGTGCGCCTCTCCCCACTGCTACTTGCTTCGTCGTCGCCGCCGCCGAGCCGCGTTCCCGCTAGCTTCTGCGGCCGATCAACCGTCCCAAGACCACCCCTAGCCTCCGCTGGAGCCGACCACGCCGTTAGTTCGCGTGCCCCGGCCGGAAGCTCGCCGGAGCCAGGCACACCGTGGCTGGAAGTAGCCGCCACCACCGCGCGACTCCGCCAGGGTACCACCGCCCCGAACTTTGGTTGGAATCGGTCGAGGAGCACCCCGGCCACCACCCCGCGTCGAGTCCCCGGCCGACCCTACCGCCGGCCCTCGCCGGAATTCCACAGCCCGCACCGGCCGCCGCCCCCGAGGACGACATTGCAAAGAATCAAAAGTTTCCTGGGTGTTTTTCGTGAGCCAGGGGCATATTCGTGAGAATCTAAAACTCTCCAGGGACCCTGCTGCAAAAGTGAATCTCAAATGGTAAAGCCTTTTAGCTGATTCTTGTAAAATCTATATAAAATCGTACAAAAATCGGAAAAATGCAAACCTAATTTTGTTGTATTCGAGATGAAAAATCCTACCACTTTTGTTATTCTTACCTGAGCTAGTTCCTGGTAGTTTTTGCATGAAAAATAGAAATGTGAGAAACCTAGACCTGCAATATCTCAAAATCCATAAATCCTCTGTGTTCAATTTTTGGATATGTTGTGTTTTATGTCATGACTAGCTCCTGTACCAAAAATTGCACAAATTTATATTGTAAATCTTTTTATAAAAATTGTTTTCCTTTTCTGCTGAATTTGCACAAATGATTTTTGTAGCTAAAAATAAATATACTTTTGCAACCAGCTTTTGCATCTTGTCTTTTTATTCCAAAACACACCTCTGGTGTATTAACCACAATTTTATAATTACCAGAAATATTTATTCTTGATTTATGCTTGTTTTTCTTGCTAATTGCATAACTCAAGTTTCATAATAGTTCTAGGTGTATGTGCTGCGTACCTAGGCTATTTTTGGACCATATAACATGTGTGAGAAAGTTTGGATCATTTTGTTGAGTATTTATTTTTGTGTGCATTTACCTTGTCCTTCTAGCTAGCTTTTGTTATTTTCAAAAATAATTAATTTCTAGCTATCCCAAGCACGCATGTATGTCCAGTAGCTTGTTATAGGTGTTTAGTGTGTAACACACCCTTCCACTGAATTTTATTAATTAATTTCATAAATAAAAGCTATGGAAGCAATTAAAAGCTTAATAGTCTTGTAAATGGGAAAAGACACCAACCATCCCTAATAACCTTGTGTGTGGTTGTAAATCCTTTTAAAAGGCTAAATATACCCACCCACTACTGTTTGTGAAGTTAAATTAAATTACTTACATATATATGTACACAGTCACTTTCAAAAAGAATGTTTAATAAAGAACTGCATGTTGTTCCTTTTGGAAGAGTATGCCAAATGTATTCTTATCTAGGTGAATGTGTTCAACTAATGCCCCAATGGTTGCCATTTATTGTTTGTGGTTAATTAAGTTCAAAATCATCAGATAAATCTTGCATTTGCATCTTCGTGTAGATCTTTCCACTAGTAGACGTACGCTCGTGCCGGAAGGAGGAGACGAAGGTGCCGACCAAGAGCTGCAGTACGTGGACGTAGCTCAAGGCCTGGACCCAAGTCCAGAAGGGCCCAAGGCCAACCTTGCCAGCAAAGGCAAGCCCCGGATCATTAACCTCGTCTTTTAAAATTATGCAATTTTGTTTGCTACGATTGTGCATTTACGTTTCAGGAGTTGAATTGAAACCCTAGATGCATGATCCCTAGGTACCTATGCTCTATCATTAGTATGCTAGGTCGATAGCTGCCTTGCTATATGACCGGTACAAGTCGAGTGATGTTCGTCACTTGCGAGAATAGGTTCTTATGTTGGAATCATAAGATCTTTATAAATGGATTGCTCATGTGGTAAGAGCATGGGATTTGGGCTCCGGTCCAGTGGCTTTCGTGGGCTAAGCTTTTGAACGTACTAAGCACTTGTCGGGAATGGGACCGGTAAGCCTAGTACCTTAATGAGACAGTGCGGGAACTTACTATTACTACTCCTGAGGAATCACCTAACCGGCTAGCTACCGGAAAGGGGGGTGCATGTGTGATGCTGGGTGCTTCACGGGGTATGCCAGCTAACCTTGTACCCAGGACTGTAAGATTCGCTCCCAACCTGAGGATTTTTGGGAACCGTTTGGTGGTTGTCCTCGCGAGGGGCATCCTAGCGTGTGTTTAGGTTTACCTTGCAAGGTTTAAATCAATTGATTGTCGGTCTGTCACCGTTATCCGAGACTGCTTAATCAACTGGCCATGATATCCCGTAATGATGGAACTAGGAGAATATTGTTGTATGAATTAATTGCTTGTCCAATTCTTGATTGAATTAGATGGCACATTTAGAAATGATAATCAACTAGAACTTATGTTAAAATATTGAAAGTAAGGATCTACTCTTAGTAGCTGTTCAGCAAAAGAAACTCCACCAGCCAGAAGCCTTTCATGTCTAGAGTTTGGTGATGTAGTTATCACCCGACAGTTAAGTCTTGCTGAGTATTAGTATACTCAGCCTTGCTTTAAAATTGTGGTTGCAGGTGTTGTTGACCGGGAGGGTGACGACAAGTGATGACATCACGGATGGCCTCCTGTGATGTTTACCATTGCACTAGTTTAATTTATTCCGCTGTTTTCGAACTCTGAACCTTACTCCATGTTAGGAACAATGGTTTGTAATAAATTGTTTTTAACTCGTGTTGTACTCTGGACTCGCCTTCGCGTGAGTTCTAATGCATATGTCGATCCTCTGTACGAATTCCAAGTGATTTACCGGGCGTTAACCCGACAACTAATGACAGGATGATACTTTACTATTGCTTAATGACCAAAGCGGATCGGTCTTAGGTGATAGTACGGTATTTTCCTGGGCGGGTTGTCACATCTGGGAAATCCGGAGAATCCGGGAAAATGTCCGGATTGTCCGACCTGTTAGGGAGGAATTAAATCTGACAGTAATTAAACTTGCTCAAACTTAGATCTATGAAAATAGGTTATGCACTGGGATGAGACAAGCCTGTTTATCCACCTAAAACTTACAGGAACCTCAACACGAAGTAGATCGGCACCAAACCCTAGAAATGTGCTCAAGAGAGATACAAGCATACAACAAGATGAACAAGCACAAGAGACACAAGGATCTGTTACTGGAATTCAACCTCACACCTTTGAAGTCTACGTCTCCGTTGAGGTACCCACAAAGGGTGGACTATTACACCTAGGTCACTTTCATCCCTCTCGCGACCACAAAGATCAAGCTAGAGTTACTTACTCAATTTCGGGGTGATACAAACTTTCTTGGGCAGCCACAACCTTTGGATGCTCCAAGGCAACACCTAGCCGGCTAGGAGCTCAAAGCTTCAAGAATAACAAACACGAAATGTGCCAACCAAGCGAAGAACGAGGTGATCTAGAGATGGGAAATCAGCTCACTAGCACTCTCCAAGCTCTTGCTCTCAATCCCTCTTAAATCCCCACCAAATCTCACCAACTTAGAGCCAAGGGGAGTAAAGAGGGAAGTAAAGGAGTTCTGAAGCTTTGCAGGTTGAAATGGGCAAGAGAGAGAGAGAGAGAGAGAGAGAGAGAGAGAGAGAGAGAGAGAGAGAGGAAAGGGTGGAGGGGGCTTTTATACCCCCTCACACAGAAAAGAGCCGTTACAGCTCTAAGACCCGGAATGTCCGTGGAAAACTCGGAAACTCCGGAAAGTCCGGAGACTCCGGGAAAACCCCAGATACTCCAGCTTTCCAAGGTCAGCACCCAAGAAAATATCGCCGTGAACGTGTTGGTGCAAAGGTGTCTCTCATAGGTTTTGTTATGGCAACTAGAGCACTTGTTCGACTCTTGGAAGATACATTTCCTGTCCCTCTTTATAGTATGGCATTCCTAGGACTCAAATTCAAAATATAAAATAAATAAGCCTTCTTAGGAACCCTTTGTAGCATCACTTCATTTTTGTATGGACAATGAATTACACTTGATGCCACATACAATTTTAATACCTGCTCATACACTAGATAAATCATTAGTTACTTAAGCGTGTGTCATTAAATCACCAAAACCCACTTAGGGGGCCAAGATACTCTTCAATCTCCCCCATTTTTGGTGATTGATGACAACACATTTAAGTCTTACAAGAGATAACCAAGGAATATTAAAGACCTTTTGTAATATTCCCCCTTAATATGTGCATATTGATTTTGAATATCAATGGTCCTTTTAGGTCCAAATTTTGCACAAAGGGCAAAGCATGAGAGTATTGCACTAGTGGGGTGCTTGTGATGTGCAATAGGTAATAGTGAAATGCTCATGACATTTTATACACTCAACAAGGATCCAAGAAAATTTGGTGCATAAAAGTCCGGAATGTCCGGCCAAACCCGGATTCTACAGAAAATCCGGATACTCCGAGAAAAATCCGGACTCTCCGGGCATTCAGAACACCAGTGAAAAACATCATTCATTAAGAAATTTCAATCTAGCATATAACATCCTTAGAGAGTAAACACAGAATAAACCACCACAAGCACACAAGCATAAGTCTCAAGCTCACATAGTCTTACACACATATGAATTTAAAGTTATTACAAGCCAAAGTTCCAAATCCAAATACAAAAAGTTCATTGTCCCACACATGATAGATAGATAGATAAATATCTCACTCCCCCTTTGGCATCAAGCACCAAAAGGGAAGTGTGGAGCAGCTATATCACTCGGAGTCGCTGTCGTCCTCATCCTCCTCTTCTTCATTGTCCTCCTCCTCCTCTTGCCTTTCTTCTTCATCTTGGGCATCCCACTCCTCAGAAGGGTCATCAAAGGTAGGAAGCTCACGGCAGGGGTCGATGGGAAGGCCAAAATGATACTTGATCTCAATTATGTCTCGACGGTTCTCATTTGTCTCGGTGGCCATGGTCTTGCACATGCTAAAGATGCTCTTTAGGACCCTCTTGATCATGGAGCCACAGTGCCGACGGGGAGGCCTAGGTGGGAAGGGTGCAGCGGGCATGTCATCACGGCGAGGAGCTACACTAGAGGAGCCAACATACTTGCGAGCCTTTGGTGCTTTCTTGGCTCGATCACGAAGGTGACGAAATGGCTCATGGACAACATCTTTTGGGTAGCGGACGTTGGTGACTCTCTCAATCATGTACATAAGATATGGGGCATAGGGGAGATACTTCATTGGATCGTTCATCGCCCTCCTCAACTCATTCCAAATGAAATCAAAGATGCAAAACCCCTCTTCATCCGGTGCCATCCTATTGAGGAGATTAGGAGCAAAGTTCCTTAAGGTCGTAGCATCTCCTTGCTTAGGATCAATGGCGGCACGAAAGAATTGGTTGAGATAGTAGTAGTAGGGGTTGAGTTGATCTGCCTTGCCCTCAATAGCCAAGTCATGACTAGAAAACATGAAGGTGAGGTCCCTAGGCTTGTACTTGTTCTCGTTGTGGATAGGGGTGCGCTCTTCATCCTTGGACCCAAGTCCCAAAAGCCTAGAGAAAGTCATGTAGTCAATGGTGCACTTGTTTCCTTGAGTGGTCCATGTGATGGTGTTGTCATATGGGTAGTAGTAGTAGGAGCAATGGAATTGAGCAAGAATCTCCTTGTTCCAATTGTAGCTAAAGCCCATGATGTCATAGAGACCAACTTCCTTGCACTTCTCAATGACGGAACTGAACACGGTGTTGTTGAGGTCCTCATAGTACTTCCAATCAATGTACATCATATTCACAATGGGCACCATGTTCTTTGTAACCAACTTGGGGTTTCAATGACAGTTTGGTAGAAATCCCTATGGAAGTCACACCAAAATCGAGCCTCAAGCCCCTCCCCCCTTGAGGTAGCGATACACGTCCTCCTCCCTTTGCTCCCTCACTGCAAGAGCGTTCTTTGAATAATTCCTATACATGTGCTCTGTAAAACCAAGGACGGATTTGGGCTCCCTAAGGTTGATAGGAGTGTTGACCACCCGGACATTTGGTGGGAGAGTAGGGATAATCCTAGGAGGTGTTTTGGGGCAAATGTGGGCTGCTACTCCTTGTTTGTGTTTAGGAGGAATGCGAGTAGCGGCACGACTTTGTTGGATATAGAGGGCTTGATGGCTTCTCTTGGGATGTCCCTTATAGCGTGTTTTCTCCTTAGCAGCCCCCTTTCCATGGCGGCGAGGAGGCTCAGGGGGCTGCTCATAGGTGTCATCCTCCACCTCATCATCATCGCTCTCGGTCCTCTCCTCCTCCTTCTCTATCTCATCATCACTTCCCTCGGCATAGGAGGGAGGAGGGTCACCCCTTCTTGGCCTTGAGTTGCGCTAAGATCCCTCTTGACCCAATGCCTCTTGCACGACCCTCAAAGCGGTGGGGTCGTGCCTAGCCTTGGTCCTCCTTTGGGTGGAGGGCTCCTCGATCTCACGCCTTATCTTCACTCTCATGATCTGGACATATGGAAGGATATGGAAATGAGAGATGAACAATAGAAGAGATGCACAACACTATGATTTAGGGTTTTCAGTGTGAACCCCAGAGGCTCCGGGAAAAAGTCCGGATACTCCGGGAAGTCTGGAGAGTCCGGGTTTTTCAAGCCCGGAGTTTCCGGGTTTCACAGCCGAAACCCTAACTTACAATGTCACGCAAATCAACCATCTAAATCGCGAGATATTGCAGATCTAGAGCCTGTGGAGTACACTCTACCTATTCCCTAAGAGGATACTACAAGAAAAACACTAGGGAAGTAGATCGAGAAAAGTCATTCATGAGATACCTTGGGGAGAGAGGGGGAAAGACTTCAATCCTTCGAAATCGATGTAGATCTTCGATCTCCACACCTTGGAGCCCTCAATACCTCACTCACACTTGATTTTGACGGTTGGAGGTGAAAATCGCCTAGGGGAGATGTGAGGAAGTGAGGGGAGGCGACGGGAGTGAGGGAGGCGGCTGGTCAATGGTGTAAAGCAGTGAAAAAGAACAACCGCGGTGAAAAAGGGTATTTATACCCTAAAGGTTCGGACACTCCGGGCCAGGTCCGGAGTTTTCGGGAAACCTGGAATCTCCGGGAAAATTTCCAGAGTTTCCGCTCCCCCTGAGTCCAGCGAGGAGATTTGCAAGGAATTTGAATTGGGATAGATTTGGATGACTATACATGTAATATATGTGAGCCTGAGTAGTATCAACACTTGAGACTAGCCACAAACAAGCAATGAGAACAATAGTCCAAGTGTTGTACCAAAAAGATCCAAACTTTTCAAAAACAAATTCAACACA
The DNA here is from genome assembly GCA_947561735.1 of Cenchrus americanus. Taxonomy (NCBI): domain Eukaryota; kingdom Viridiplantae; phylum Streptophyta; class Magnoliopsida; order Poales; family Poaceae; genus Cenchrus; species Cenchrus americanus. Next base: position 229,628,063 of record OX387244.1, read on the forward strand.
AGTTTTCACAAATCTTTTACTTTCAAAAACCTATTCTAGGTCACTCAAACATGTGCATGATCTCAAGCCAAGTTACAAGAATCCAAGATATTTATCTCACTCCTCAAGGCACAAAACCTTAGTTCATCAAGAGGCTTTGTGAAGATATCGGCTAGTTGCTTATCGGTGCTCACATGGCTTAAAGCGATATCTCCTTTAGCTTCGTGGTCTCTCAAGAAATGGTGTCTTATGTCTATGTGCTTTGTTCTTGAGTAGTTTACGGGGTTGTTAGCTAGCTTGATGGCACTCTCATTGTCACACAAGAGTGGCACCTTGCTAAACTCGCAACCAAAGTCTCTCAAAGTGAGCCTCATCCAAAGTAGTTGAGCATAACAAGCGCCGGCTGCAACATACTCAGCCTCAGCGGTGGAAAGGGCAACGAAGTTTTGTTTCTTGGAACTCCAAGACACCAAGGACCTCCCAAGGAATTGGCAAGTCTCGGATGTACTCTTTCTATCTACTTTGCAACTGGCATAGTCCGAATCGGAGTAGCCAAGTAGATCGTAAGTGGAGACCTTAGGATACCATAAACCAAGGTTAGGAGTATGAACCAAGTATCTAAAGATTCTCTTAACGGCCATTAGATGGCACTCCTTAGGATTAGCTTGAAACCTTGCACGCATGCACACAGCAAGCATAATATCGGGCCTAGATGCACAAAGGTAAAGCAAAGATCCAATCATGGAGCGATGTACCTTTTGGTCGATGCTTTTGCCTTCCTCATTTAGATCAAGATGTCCATTTGATGGCATAGGTGTTTTGATGGGCTTGGCGTTGTTCATGTCAAACTTCTTGAGCATGTCATTGGTGTACTTGGTTTGACTTATGAATGTGCCATCCTTGAGTTGCTTGATTTGAAATCCGAGAAAGAACTTCAACTCGCCCATCATAGACATCTCATATCTTTTGGTCATAATCCTACTAAACTCATCAACCCAAGCTTGGTTAGGAGATCCAAATATAATGTCATCGACATATATTTGGTACACAAACAAATCATTGCCTTGTTTACGAGTGAAAAGAGTTGGATCGGCTTTGCCTATTTCAAAGCCTTTCTTTAAGAGGAATTCCTTAAGGCATTCATACCATGCTCTTGGGGCTTGTTTGAGCCCATAGAGCACCTTATGGAGCTTGTAGATATGGCTGGGAAATTGAGGATCTTCAAAGCCCGGTGGTTGTTCAACATAGACTTCTTCGGAGATTGGGCCATTCAAGAAAGCACTCTTGACATCCATTTGATGTAACTTGAAGTTGTGATGAGTGCAAAGGCTAAGAGTATGTGGATTGCTTCAAGCCTTGCCACTGGTGCATAAGTTTCTCCGAAGTCCAAGCCTTCTACTTGAGTGTATCCTTTTGCCACCAATCTTGCTTTGTTCTTGGTCACCACGCCATTTTCATATTGTTTGTTGTGGAGAACCATTTGGTTCCAATCACATTTTGCTTGGGGCGTTCCACTAAGGACCAGACTTCATTCCGAGTGAAGTTGTTGATCTCTTCTTGCATGATCATTACCCAATCAGCATCTTCAAGTTCTTCTTCAACCCTAAGAGGTTCCAACATAGAAACAAACGTGTAATGTTCACAAAAATTTGCTAATCTTGAACGAGTTGTTACCCCTCTATGGATGCTTCTAAGAATGTTGTCAACGGGATGATCTCGTTGAACACTTTGAGGAACTCTTGGATGTGGGTCAAAGACTTCTTGTTGGATCAATCCCTCATTTTCTTGACTGCTTTGGGAGTCACGAGCAGGAGGTCCGAAGTTTTCGAGACTTTCTTCGGAGTTTCCAGGAAACCCGGAATCTTTGGATTTTTCTCCGGATACTCCGGGGTTGGGGGGGGGGGGGTTTTTTTGTTTTTTTTTTCTTTTTTTCTGCTCCTCTTTTTTTTTTTTTTTTGTGTTTGGGGGGGGCCCCTATAAGGGGTCCCCTCAAACGATGGGGGAACCCTCACTTAAATTCCCGCATCAAATGAACTCGGGCCTAACCATGCAGGGAACTAACCATGCAGACGTGGCCCACGCAAAGCAGACTTCGGAGGCCCCGCCAAGATAGCCCGACCGCGAGACCCCTCGAGCAGCCCCCGCCCGCCCGAGGGTACGCTCCTCCTCGAACGGGCTCCGCCCCCGCTCGAGGGGCAACCCCCTCCTCGAACGAGTTCCGCCCCGTTCGAGGGGCGACCCTTCCCTCGAGCGGTCCCGCCCCCGCTCGAGGGCCCGCTCCCCCTCGAGCGTGCCTCGCCCTCGCTCGAGGGTTCGCTCCACCCTCGGCCGGGGCCCGCCACGCTCACGGCGCCCCGCACGCGTGCGCCGGCCCCGTACTTGGGCATTTAACGCCCCGACGCCGCGGACGGCGCCATCATGCGCCCGGGGCTCACGCCCCGGTGCCGCCGCACCAACTCCCCAGGGAGGAGCCCATCCCCGCCACCGTGGGGTGGACCGTGCGTACGGCCGTGTCGGTCCCATAACACCGCGCGCACGCTACTGTACGACTAACGCGCCCGACCCTCGAAAGGGGGCCGGGCGCACCCTCGATCCCACTTTCCCGTGACCCTGCAGGTTAGGTGAAGGGCGCTAGGCCGGTGGGCGGCCATCCCGGCCACTGTAACGGCGCGGCCGCCGTACCCACGCGCGCGTGCGCACGCCCGACTCCGCAGCGCACGCCCGAACACCGCAAGCAACCACTCCACCACCGCAGCTCATTGGGAAGGAACGCCGTTCGCCCGCTCCCCGTACCCCGTACCAGCCCATCATCGCATCTCCCTCGAAGCCTATCGTGGGGCGCCATCGCCATCCGCCGCCTCCTACCCTCGAACCGCCACCGTTCGGGTACAAGGTAGGCCATCATGGCCGGATCGCAGCCGAAGATCGACCGACGGCCGCCCACTCTACACCATAGCGCGACGTGCTCCCTCACGTAGCTAGGCAGCGCGGCGTGCATGTAACTCGCCGCCCCCTTGGCCTATAAAAGGGGAGGCGAGCCCCCACCGGGGGGGGGGGGGGGGGGGAGGGGGACGAGTTCGGACGAACCCGGAAGAACACAGCGCACTGTGCACTCACTCTCTTATTCTCCCACAATATCTTCAGCTACTCACCAGGGACTTGGGAGCCACGCTTCCTCTCCCGCCTTGCTTGTATTTGCCCCACTACAAGCACCCCCGTGCCGAGCAATATAGTGCCACGAGCACACCACCGCCGGACGTACGGCCCCCTCGGCCGGAACCAGGATAAATCCTTGTGTCATTTGTTGCTTAGCATCGACCATCGAGGGATAGACCTAGGCGTTATCTACCGGTTAGTGTCGGGACCATATTCCGCACCGACGCTGGCGCCCACCGTGGGGCAAACGAGCGCCTAAGGTCATTTCGCTAACTCCCTCCATGGTGATTCGCACTGAGTACCGTAGCACCCGCTACAACATGGGTAGCTCGTACCCCCCTTCCGCCGGGTTCGAGATCCGCTTCGGGGACTTGAACTTCCGTGCCACGGGGAATGGCTATCTCATGCGCCTCACCAACCGTGAGGAGCTACGCGCGCAGCCGGGAGGCCGTGTCCGCCCGGTCACCGCCGCACGCACGACACCGGCGCGGCACCCGCAGCACCGGATGCCGCGGGGACCGTCGACACCGCGACGTCGTCGTCGCTCCGGGCCGCGCCGCGCGGGCACGGTCCGAGCGGCGGCAGGCCGAGCGCACCGCCGCCCAACGCGGAGCGTCCACCGCCACGACGACCGCCACCGCCCCGGCCGGGACCGCGTGCGGTCTCCGACCACGCGTCCCCATCGGGTTGCGTGGCGCCACTACGGCCTACAACGCCAACGTCAACACTACAATGCGCAGGTTCCGCCCGGTCGCACATCTTCGTCGCCGGGGATCCCGCACTTCGGCCAGCCGGACGAGTCGTCCCCCGGGCTCCGTCGACACGATGCCACCCGCCGCCCGCCATGGGTACGCGGAGTGGGACTTCTCTCGGTGTGCCGGACCCGGGCCGCGTTCGTGCGCTTCCTCGACGCCACGGACCACCGGTTCGGCCGCTCCGACGACTCCAAAGACCGGGAGCTACGACCCCACGCGGGAATGCCGCGCCGTCATCACCAACGACCCGGCCAACGCCGCCGGTGCGGCGGGCGCCGGGAGATGGGGAGGTCACGCCGCCCCCGGATCGCCACGCGCCCGGCCGCGGGGCCAAGCGCCCCGCCGGGGCCGACGTCGATGCGCAGCCGGCCCAAGCTCGCGAGCTCGAGGCCAAGCCGGCGCAGGAGTACGGACCGTGCGGCCGCTCCGCGCCTCGATGGCAGGAGAGGCCCCCGCGCGCGGCGAACGCGCGCGGAGCCGGGCCGACAGTCCGAGACCGCCTCAACCCCGTCCCCAACGTCGACAACGCGGATACTCCCCGCCGCGGCGAGCCAAAAGCTAATCGCCGCCGCAACACCGCCGCGCGCCATGCCGGCACCCTCGACCCCCGAGGCTCGAGACATGCACCGCGAGGTGCAGACCCTCCTTGAGCAAGCGGCCGTCCAGCAAGCCGAAAGCTCGGCCTCACGCATCCGCCAACAAGTGGGGACGCGCGGGGTGATGATCCGGCACCGGTGGGGCGAACCCTCGGTGCATGCGGGTCGACCCGCCGACCAGTGGACGCACGCCGGCCAAGGAACGCCTCCTCGACACACGCAGGGCGCTGGATGGTGACGCCCGCAACGTCATCAACGCCGGGCGCACCCGGGAAGAAGGCGGACGCGCGAGCGGCCAGGGGCTACCACCCTCGAAGGGGTGGACGCTACGACGGGGCCGGTGAGGATCGCTCCCCAACGCCGGAGCCCCCCCGGCACCCGCGTGTTCGACCGGGAGATCCGCACGGCGCCGTTCCCCCGCCGCTTCCGTCGCCCTCGACGATCATCAAATACAACGGGGAGACGGACCCTCGTGTTTGGCTCAACGATTACCGCCCGGCCCGTCGACCGGGCGGGGCCACCAACGACGAAGTAATCATCCGCAACTTGCCCCCGCATCCGGGCGACGCGGCCCGACATGGCTCGAGCACTTGCCCGCCGCCCGCATCCACAACCGGGACGATCCGGTCCACACCTTTGTGGGCAACTTCCGTGGCACATACGTGCGCCCCCGGAACTCCTCGGGATCCGCGCTCCCCGCACGCGAAGCCGTGCGACCGCCGCGGGACTTCATACGGCGCTTCTCCAAGCGCCGCACGTAGCTCCCCGCCGTGGCACAATCCGAGATCGTGCACGCGTTCCTCGAGGGCACCACGTGCCGGGACCTTGTGCGCGAGCCGGGACGCAGCCCCGCCCACGGACTCGAACGAGCCGTTCGACATTGCCACCGCCTTCGCCTCCGGGAGAGGAGGCCGTGGGGGCAATTTTCGATGGCAAGAAGGGCAAGCGCTCCGAGGACACGCCCGCGGAGGGCAGCGGGTCCAAGGAGCCGCGCCGCAACGACAAGCGGGGCAAGAAGGGGAAGAAGGCCGCGCCGCGAGGCGCGCGAGCAGGGGCGCAACGGCGGCAACGCCGAGGCCCTCGCCGTTGACCCGGCCCGACGGGGCCCTCGACCGGCTCCTCGAGGCCCGGGGGTGTTCGACGACATGATGAAGAAGCCATGCCCCTACCACAAGACCCCCGTGAATCACACTCTTGAGCAAAGGCGACATGCTCAAGAAGTTCTATGGCCGTGCCGCCGCGAAGGAGGCCGAGGCCAAGAAGGATGGGGGCGACGGCGACGCAGTGGCTTCCCCGCCGTCGAAAATGTGTTCCTCATTTTTGGGGGACCCACCGTCGACATGTCAACCCGGCAGCAAGCAAGAAGGAGCGGCACGAAGTCCTCGCCGCAGAGGGCACCTCCGGCCTTTCTCAACCGGTCGAAGGATGCCATCACCTTTAGCCGGGATGATCACCCAAACCGCATCCCGAACCCGGCCAAGACCCCTCGGTGGTCGATCCCATCATTGGGAACGCCCGGTTTTCGAAGGTCCTTATGGACGGAGGCGTAGCCTCAATATCCTCTTCGCGCACACATTGCGCCCGATGGGGATTGGGCCGGACCGCCGCGGCCCAAAGACGAAGCCGTTTCACCGCATCGCGCCCGAAAGCGTGTTCAACCCCCTTGGGCGCATCGATCCGCCCGTCCGGTTCGGGACCCCCAAGAATTTCCGCAAGGAAACCCTCACCTTCGAGGTGGTGGGATTCAAAGGGGCCTACCATGCCATCCTTGGGCGACCATGCTATGCCAAGTTCATGGCGGTCCCCAACTACACGTACCCGAAGATGAAGATGCCGGTCCAAACGGCGTCATCACCGTCGGGTCATCGATCGAGCATGCATTCGACCGCGATGTCGAGTGCGTGGAACATGCAGAGGCGCTAGCGCCGGATGAAGCGCCGGTAAACGCGCCGGGAGAAGATGGTCAACGACGACCTCGCCTCCGCCACCAAGCACGTCGGCACGTTCGAGGCCGCCGAGCAAACCAAAGGGGTCCCTCTCGACCCATCGGCCCCCGAGGGCAAAGCATTGAGGGTCGCACGACCCTCGATCCTAAATAGGAAGCAAGTGCTCGTCGACTTCCTCCGCGCCAACGCCGACGTTTTCGCGTGGAGCCCCTCGGACATGCCGTGCATTCCGAGGGAGGTCGCCGAGCACTCCCTTGATATCCCGCCTAATGCTCGCGCCGTTCGGGCAGCCGGCCGCGCCGCTTCGACGAGGAACGGCGACGGCGATCGGAGTGGAGCCGCGGAAGCTCCTCGAGGCCGGATTCATCAAGGAAGTGTTCCACCCGACATGGTTAGCTAATCCCGTGCTTGTAAAAAAGAAAAATGGGAAGTGGAGGATGTGTATTGACTACACCGGCCTCAATAAAGCATGTCCAAAAGTTCCTTTTCCTTTGCCGCGCATAGATCGATCATTGATTCCACCGGCCGGGTGTGAACTACTCGTTTCCTTGATGCCTATTCGGGATATCATCAAATAAAAATGAAGGAGTCCGACCAGCTCGCGACTTCGTTCATCACACCGTTCGGGACGTTCGTTACGTCACGATGCCTTTTGGCCTCGTAAACGCGGGCGCAACATATCGCCGCCGCATGCAAGACGTTTTTGGGGACCATATCGGGCGGACGGTCGAGGCTTACGTAGACGACATCGTCGTCAAAACCAGGAAGGCGACGACCCGGTCGGCAATCTTGGCATCGCATTCACCGCTCGGGCCAACGGGGTCAAGCTCAACCCCGAAAAATGTGTCTTTGGAGTGCCGCGGGGCATGCTCCTAGGATACATCGTCTCCCGCCGGGGGATCGAGGCCAACCCCCGAAAAGGTCGCGGCCCTCGAGCGAATGGGTCCACCTCGGGACCTCAAAGGAGTGCGTAAAGTGTTGGGGTGCCTCGCCGCCTTGAGCCGCTTCGTCTCGAGGCTCGGTGGAGAAGGGCCCCGCCCTCTACCGGCCGCTCAAGAAGCACGAGCGCTTCTCTTGGACCGCCGAGGCCCGAGAAGCGCTCGACAAGCCGAAGGCATCGCCGACGCACGCCCCAATCCTTACGCCGCCGCGAGACGGCGAACCCCTCCAACTCTACGTGGCCGCGACCACCCAGTGGTCGGCCGCCGTGATCGTCGTGGAGCGCACGGAAGAAGGGCATGCCTTGCCCGTGCGAGGCCGGTCTACTATATCGCCGAGGTCCCGTCGGACACGAAGACGCGCTACCCCCGTGTCCGTAAGCCGTTGTATGCGCAGTCCCCGCGCGGCGCAAGCTCCGCCACTACTTCGAGGCCCACCCGGCCATGCGTGGTCTCTTCCTTCCCGTTAGGAGAGATCATTCGCAACCCCGACGCGGCAGTGAATTGCCAAGTGGTCCGTGGAGTTGATGGGCGAAACGCTCGCCTACGCCCCGCGCAAGGCCATCAAATCACAAATCCTTGCCGATTTCGTCGCGGAGTGGACGGACACGCACCGCCGCCCCCTCGCATCCAAGCAGAGGCCGGACCTCGTTCTTCGACGGCTCGGTGATGAAGACAGAGCGGGCGCGGGCCTCGCTCTTCGTGTCACCCCTCGGGGAGCACATGCGCTACGCGGTGCGTCTCCATTTCCCCGCATCCAACAATATGGCGGAATACGAGGCCCTCCTCTCGCGGCCTCAAGATCGCCATCGAGTTGGGCATCAAGCGCCTCGACGTGCGAGGGGATTCGCAGCCTCGTGATCGACCAAGTCATGAAGAACGCGAGCCGCCACGACGACAAGATGGAGGCCTACCGTAAAGCCGTGCGGGCCCTCGAGGACAAATTTTACGGCATCGAGCTTAATCATGTACCCCGCCGTACAACGAAGAAGCGTACGAGCCGGCAAAGATAGCGTCCGGCGGATCACCGTTCCCCCCGAACGTCGCGCGCGACGTCGCGCGCCCCTCGGTAACCTTCGAGCCTTACCCCTCGAGCGACGACGGACCCTGGGGCTCCCTCGAATCCGGGCCGGGTGCGGACCCCATGGAAGAGGACCCCTCGAACGAGGCGTACGTACTCTCCCTTCTCGAGGGGTACGGCTCCCACGAGGTCGTCGCAATGGACATCGAGCCGGCGCCCCGTCCGTGCGGACCGGCGGGAGAAGTACATCGCCCGGATTGCTCGAGGGGAGCTCCCCGCGCACCGGCCACGCCCGTGCGTGTCGCCAGGATGGCCAAGTCATTCACCTTCGTCGACGGCGAGCCGTACAAGCGCGCCGCGTCGGGCATCCTCCGGCCGGTGTATACCAATCCCCGAGGGGCGCGAGCTCCCCGCGGGACATACACGCGGGAATCCGTGGCCACCACGCCGCGCCACGCACTCTCGTTGGCAACGCGTTCCGCCGTGGCTTCTATTGGCCTACCGCGGTCGCGGACGCCAACGAAATCGTGCGCACCCGCGAAGGGTGCCGCTCTACGCCCGCAAGACCAACCCGCCCGCTCACGCCTTACAAACAATCCCCGTCACATGGCCGTTCGCCGTGTGGGGGTTGGACATCGTCGGCCCCCCGCGGAAGGCGCCGGGGGCTTCACCCACCCGCTCGTCGCAATCGACAAGTTCTCCAAGTGGGTGGAGGTGCGCCCCATTACGAATTTGAGGGCCGAGCAGCAGCTACGTTCTTCACCGACATCGTCTACCGCTTCGGAGTGCCAAACTCCATCATCACGTACAACGGGTCCCGCTCACGGCCGGAAGTTCTTGGAGTTCTCGCGACAAGTTCCACATCCGAGTGGACCGGGCAGCCGTGGCGCACCCGCGTACCAACGCCAAGTGGAACGTGCCAACGGCATGATTCTACAAGGCCTCAAACCCAGAATTTTCGACCAGCTCAACAAATCTGGCCGAAAATGGCTCCAAGAACTGCCAGCAGTCGTGTGGAGCCTAAGGACTACCCCAAGCAGAGCCACCGGGTTCACCCCGTTTTTCCTAGTCCATGGCGCGGAGGCCATCCTCCCCACGGATCTGGAATACGGTTCACCCAAAGTTCGGGGCTACAACGAGGACGCTAACCAGCGAGCCCGCGAGGACTCACTGGATCGCCTAGACGAAGTACGCCTCGTGGCGTTGATGCACTCCGCAAGGTATCAACAGTCCCTACGACGCTACCAAGCGCGCAAGATACGTCGGCAGGATTTCGCCGAGGGGGATTTGGTCCTAAGGCTACGCCAAGACAACCGAGGGCGCCACAAGCTATCGCCCCCATGGGAGGGACCCTACGTCGTGGTGAAGGTGCTCAAACCGGCACGTACAAGCTTGCCAACGAGGACGGCGAAGAACTCACCAACGCTTGGAACATCCAACAGCCTACGTCGCTTCTACCCTTAGCTAGGATTTCCAAGTATTTTCCGTTGTAAAAACGCACGGCCAACGCCCCCGCCTGGCGTCACCTATGTAAATACTCCGAATCCAATAAAAGGGCAACTCGGCTTTCCCCCGAAACCCAAGTTACCCTCGGGGTTACCGCGGGGGGCACCCCCCCCCCAAATGGTCCCATTTTTTCGTGCAAAAAACGTAATAACACGCGCTAAGTTTGTTTCCTACTTCAACCACGAGCCACGATTTGAACAGGCGTAGGCGGCACAAGCCGGAAGGAGCGCGCGAGCCGAGACACCCCACGCCGCGTGGCTACGGCCCGTCTCTCTCGCCTCCAACCCGCCGGGCCCCCGCGAAAGGCGACTTCCCTAACTAGAATCTACTCGAGAAGAAGAAGAAGCAAAAAGCGCAATAAGCAAGCGATTTCATTTACAAACCGACCATGTTCACGAAACTACTTGTTTATTTACAAGAGGCCACGAGGCCGCAGTTTCGATACACACAAACAAAAAAACGGCCTAGCGCCCGCATGCTTTCGGTGCAGAGGGAGCGGCGCGTCGGCGGCGTCCGGAAGAGGAATTCCTCGAAGGCCTCGGCGAGCGTTCCGGCGGCGTCGCAAGAACAAGCGCGTCCGCGCGCTCCATGGCCACCTCGTCCTCGACGCCCACGGCACGATGTAGCCTTCCGCCACCGCCTCGAGGTTGACCTCGTAGTGGGATCGCACCACTCCGAGGGCCTCTCGCACGCCTGTGTGCAACGCCCGCGCACCCGCTCCGTGACGTGGCCACCGAGCGCGCGCAGCGGCCGGCCGCCGAGCCGCCGGCCCGGACATCGCCTTCCTCGACGACGTGACAGTCTCGAGGGCCGCGTCCCGCGCCCTCCCGCAGCCTCCCGCTCGTAGGAGTTGTAGGAGGCCCGCAGGCCTCCCGCCCGCCCAACCGCCGTGCCCCAAAGCCGTGCGCAGCCTCGGAAGCGACAAGACGACAAGAAATCGAAAGGGGGAAACGAACCCTCTAAAAGCAAAAACTAACAAGGTGGTCGACAAGAACTTACCCTCGACTTGCCTCTTCTCCGCATCGAGGTCGCGGCGCGCGGACTCGAGCGCCGCCGAGATGCCGGACGGTCTCGCCTTGCTCGACGAGGGCCATCTCTTGGGCGGCATTGCCGATGCCGAGCGCCGCCTCATCCTCAACCTCGGAGAATGCGGCGTTCCGCTCCTCCGGGCCGACCTCTCCGCCGTCTCGCGCGCGACGCGTTCCCGCTCCGGGGCCGCCGTCCCGGCGTCACCAAGGGCGCCCTCGCTCCCCGCCGAAGCCGCCCCTCGCCCCCCCCGGCGGCGATGCGCTCCCCGCCGGAGCCGCCCCTCGCCGGCGACGAGAGCCGCAGCCTTCACGTCGAGGGCGGCCTTCGTGTCATCGGCCTCCTTGGCGCGCTCGCTCCAGCCCGCGCGCCCGCCTCCTCGCCCCGACGCCGCCGCGCCCGGGCCCCCTCGAGCGACGTGCGGAGCTCCCGGTCTCGGCGCGAGCGGTGGCCACCTCCGCCTCCCGTGTGGCGGCCGCCGTTCGCGTCTTGTCCGTGTCCTCGCGCGCGCGTTCCACGCCGCCTCGTCACGATCGACGAGGGCCGCGCGGATCCGCCCGAGGCTCGGTCACGCGCCGCGTCCCCGCCCCCGAACTCTCGGAAGCACGTCGCACCACGCCATCGCCCGCACACCGCCCGACCGTCCGCGTCCCGAGGGCATCCGCAAGCGCGTCGTAAGCGCCGCATCGCTCCCGAGCCGGGCGGGCCTCGGCGTTCACCCGGTCGAACGCGCTATACTTTTCGCGAGCGCGGCGCTCGAGCTCCCGGCATAACACACATCGAATCCCGTAAGCGCCAAAGTTTGAGTGCAAAGCACGCGAAAACGAAAAAAGGAAGGGAAACGAGCAACCGTGGCTCACCCGGAAGACGGTCCGTGCCGGCCGCCGTGGACCCGCGCCGCTCGTTCAACGCGCGGCTGAGCGTGGCGCCATGGCCCAGAGCTCGCCCCGCAGCTCCTCGCTCCCCCCGAGCGCGCAAACGCCGGGGGATCCTCCACCCCCCCCCCCCCACCCGGGCGGGGCGGCCGGCGCGGGAGGACGAGGCCCTCGCATCGTGCCCTCGGCCCCCCGCCGTCATGCGACCCTCGTGCCGCTCACGAGGGCCCCCTCCCCGGGGCTCGGGGGAGTTCGCGGGCCGCCCGGCCCACCGGTTCCACCCGTGCGGCGGGGAGTCATCCGAGAGCTCCACCACCTCCGCCCGGGGACCGCCGGCGGCGGCGGAGCCACCCGCGCCGCCCTCCGCCGGCGCCTCCACCGCGCCTCCGCGACCACGGCGCCCGTCGTGGCGCCGTGGCCGCCACCACCGTCCGCGCCGCCACATCCGCGGCGCTCCCGCAGGCCGCGCCCGCTCCGCCTCCTCCGTAGTGGCCGCCACCGCGGCGGCACCTCCACCGTAGCCACCGCCGCGGCTCGCGCCTCCGTGGCGACCGGCGCCGGCCGCCCCCGCCAACCCCTCGGCCGCGCCGCGGCGGGCTGATCCGCCGGCCGGCCCCCCGAGGCCCGGCCGGCCTTGCGAGCTCGTGCCCGCCGCCGCGCTCGTTCCCTCGGCGCGACCCCCTCGACGAGCGCCGCCGGTGGGGATCGCCGCGTCCGTCCCCCGCACCTTGGCCGGTGCAAGAGGAGGAACGGCCGGCACCGCCCCGCGCAATCACGAACGGAGAGTTAGAACATCTAACCACCAAAGCACACCAAAGCCACACGGAGGAAGGCAAGGCTACGTACCTCGCGGAGGAAAAGGCCCGCTTCCTTTTCCTCGAGGCCCGGACGGGGCCGGCGTAGCGGTCGCGCCCGACGCAGCCGCCTCCCCGATGGCGCCGCCGCACGCGCGGGCACGCCCGCCCCCGTGCGCGGGCGCACCCGACGCCGCACCCCCCCGACGGGCGCGCACAAGCGCGCGGGGGCACGCTTGTCCGCGCGCGCGGGCACGCCTCCCGACGCGCCCCTCGACGACGACGCCGCTCGCGCGGACGCACCCCCGCCGCGTGCGGGCACGCTCGACGCGCGCGCAGCACGTCCGCCGCGCGCGCCGCCCGCGCGCGCGCCAGCACCCCGCGGCGCGTGCCGCCCCCGACGACGACCGCCCGGCGGCGGACGCCGACGCGCCCGCCCCGTACGAAGCCGCCCCCGACGCCGCGCGAGATCCGGCGACGGGGGCGCGGGCCGCCACCGTCCGAGGGGCCCTCCCCCTCGTACTCTTCCTCTTCGTCCCGATCCGAGGACGAGGGCTCCTCGATGCTCGGGGGAGGAGAGCCCCGCCTCCTCCCCGCCGCCGCACTCGGCGGACCGTGCGCCGCGACGCGCCCGGCGCCGCCTTGCGTGCTCCCTCCGCGCGCCGCCCGCTCCCCGCCGCCCCGCCGCGCCGCCCGCCGAGCGCACGGGAGTCGGGGGTGGGTGGAACGGACTTGGCGATACCGAATCGCACCAACCGCGCGCAAGAGTGACAATGGCGCGTCAAGAAACATAAACGAGAACGAGGACCAAAACAGAGTAGAAAACCACACTCACCAACGGGCCGGTGGGAAGCATCTCGATATCCCACGGGTCCGACCCCCGCAGCGCCGCGTCCGGTGTCGACGGCGCTCCGCGCCCGGTGAGCGCGTACGGCCGCTCCGGGGCCGGCGTCGGGAGCATCCGCGACCTCGCCGTGTCGACGGGGTTGGCCGCCTCCGTCATCTCGAAGATGCGAGCGGCCTCTCCATCAACCCGCACGATTCGCCGTGATGAAGGAAGGCGAGGACGCCCATCGCGTTGAGCCCTTCCCCTCGCCGCCCGCCGCAGGCGGCGAGGACCGGACCCCCGGCGCGCCCGGTGGTTGGCCGTAGGCAACCCGTAGCCCCGCCGGTCCCGCCTCTCCTTGAACACCCGCCCGTGTAGGGAGGGAGGCCGGGCTCGGCGTTGCGCAGATAAAACCATCCCCGCTCCCGACCGGCGTTGTTCGTCGTCATGGTGCAGGGGATGTAGAAGTTCTTGAGCCGCCCCCGCAGGCAAGCGACATCCCGCCGGCGCGCACCGCGCGGCGGGTCCTCGGCTCCGACGTGGGCCGCGTGATCGCCCTCCCCGCGGAAGAGGTGTACCCGCAGCTCCCAATTGATCGGGATCCCTGTGTACCCTTCGCGTACGCCCACGAATGTGGCCGCCCGCGAGATAGCGTTGGGGGCGAAGTTGTGCAGCCTCCACCCCCGTAGTGGTAGCACAACGCCCGCATGAACGTGCTCGCTCGCCGCGCGTTGAAGCCGCGCTCGTGGTAGCGGAGAAAGCTCACCACGTAACCCTCCGGCGGATTGGGCTCGTGGTGCGACGCCGGCGGCACGATCCACTCCGCCGGCGCCCTTCTTCGTTGGCCGAGAGCCGGCCGGCGGCGACTCGCCCGCCTGTGGCGAGCCGGTCACGGCCGACTTCTCCCCGTGCGCACGGCTCCAGGACCCCCGATCGGAGGCTGAGGCGGCGCCATGAGGGAGGACGAACGAGTACGAAGGTGGAGGACGAGGAAACGAGGAGAAAGCTCTAAGCAAGCGAGCCCGCGCGACGGCAAGGGTGAGACGAAGGCGAAGAGGCGGAGGACTAAAACGGTGAGGAGCCAAGGTAAAAAACCGCCGCCTACTCCTTCCCCGCAGCTTTATAGGCAACGGCGAGTTCTCCGAGCGGACGCCCCCGCCGCATTTAACCGCAGGAATCTTTCCGTCGCGTCGGCAAGCGGGCCCCACCACGACCGCAGCAGCCTCTAACACCGCAGCGGGTCATCATTACGGCGAGACCGGCAGCAACCGAGGTGAAACCGTCACATCCGCCGGCAGCCGCCGCCCACTACGCGCGCGCGAGCCGCGCCGCCAAAAAAAGCGCGCCGCCGCCGCAAAACCCGCAGCCACGCCCGCAAGGCAATTAAATGCCCGGCCCCTTGCCAAGCAAGGAGAGCCCTCGAGCGAGGCGAATCCCCGCTCGAGACGAAGGGGTGACCCTCGATGGGATATCGCCGTGAGAAGGTCGCCCGGACCTCGCTCGATGTAGAGCAGCCACCGCGGCACCCATGCCACGTAGGACCCTCGAGCGGCATGACCCCCAACTCGAAACAAGGCGACCCTCGATGGGATATCGGGCCGTGAGAAGGTCGCCCGGGACCTCGCTCGGTGTAGAGCAGGGCAGGCCGCGGGCACCCATGCCACGTAGGACCCTCGAGCGGCATGACCCCCAACTCGAGACGATGTCGACCCCCTAAAGAAGGCACGCGCATAAGAGGATCGCCTGTGTCACGCTTGAAATAGAGCGACACCGAAAGCACTCATACCGCGCCATGCCACCAACCAAGCACCTCGAGGGCTCCGCACGCCCGCACCCCCTCGACGGCCGCAAACGCGAAAAGACGGGGCTGGCCTAGGCACGGCCCCGCACGGCCTTACTGATCAGAGGTTCGAAGCCTGACCCTCGACGGGTTCGAACAGCGCCCCGCATCTCGCAGTTAGGGACGACGAGGGCACGCGCATTCGAGCCGTTCCTCGAGCCCGTCGGCTCGAGGGTGCCCCACATGTCGTGTTCGAGAGCCGCCGAGGGCGCCTAGCCGGGGGGATCCCACCGAGGGAGAGCTTCCGCGCCCCTCGGTCCCTAGCGAACGGGACCGAGCCCCACCTAGCAAACCCACGCAAGCGCTTCCATGGACGTGTCTCCGACCGCGCAGCCCTACCCTTATCGAACGGGGCATGGACGTCCACTTGAACCACCCGCTAGCAGCCTCGAAGAGGAATCCGCGATTCGCGACCCGCTCGATGGGAGTCGTGGAAACCTCACCTCCCGACCCGCGGAGGGACGGCGAGGGCGTGATAAAAAACAAGTCGTCGGGCTCGACCCGATCGCCTCGAACAAAGCCAAGGCTCTGGGGCTTGACGCACGGCTACACCTCCTTGGAATTGCACCCGCCCGAGACAAAGGACAGGGGAGCGTGCACCCCCGATGCCGCCGAAATACCGCCGATGCCGTTGGCATATGTGCCACGCCTTTCGACCGAATTGCTCGCGGTTAACCCCCCGCAGAGAGCCCACACCCCCGCAGGCTTCGGGGCTAGACCCGCGGGCCCGCTAGCGCGGCCCCACGGAAAGCGTTCGCAAACAAGGAGGGAAGAACGTCCTATCGCAGGTTCCCGCACCGCGGGAGCCTCAATGGCAAACCCGCATGCTCGGGGGCTACCGTCGGGGACCGCCCTAGGGGTCCCCTCAAACGATGGGGGAACCCTCACTTAAATTCCCGCATCAAATGAACTCGGGCCTAACCATGCAGGGAACTAACCATGCAGACGTGGCCCACGCAAGCAGACTTCGTGAGGCCCCGCCAAGATAGCCCGACCGCGAGACCCCTCGAGCAGCCCCGCCCGCCCGAGGGTACGCTCCTCCTCGAACGGCTCCGCCCCCGCTCGAGGGGCAACCCCCTCCTCGAACAGTTCCGCCCCGTTCGAGGGGCGACCCTTCCCTCGAGCGGTCCCGCCCCCGCCGAGGGCCCGCTCCCCCTCGAGCAGTGCCTCGCCCTCGCTCGAGGGTTCGCTCCACCCCGGCCGGGGCCCGCCACGCTCACGGCGCCCCCGCACGCGTGCGCCGGCCCCGTACTTGGGCATTTAACGCCCCGACGCCGCGGACGCGCGCCATCATGCGCCCGGGCTCACGCCCCCGTGCCGCCGCACCAACTCCCCAGGGAGGAGCCCATCCCCGCCACCGTGGGGTGGACCGTGCGCACGGCCGTGTCGGCCCCATAACACCGCGCGCACGCTACCGTACGACTAACGCGCCCGACCCTCGAAAGGGGGCCGGCGCACCCTCGATCCCACTTTCCCCGTGACCCCGCAGTTAGGTGAAGGGCGCTAGGCCGGTGGGCGGCCATCCCGGCCACTGTAACGGCGCGGCCGCCGTACCCACGCGCGCAGCGCACGCCCGACTCCGCAGCGCACGCCCGAACACCGCAAAGAACCACTCCACCACCGCAGCTCATTGGGAAGGAACGCCGTTCGCCCGCTCCCCGTACCCCGTACCGCCCATCATCGCATCTCCCTCGAAGCCTATCGTGGGGCGCCATCGCCATCCGCCGCCTCCTACCCTCGAACCGCCACCGTTCGGGTACAAGGTAGGCCATCATGGCCGGATCGCAGCCGAAGATCGACCGGACGGCCGCCCACTCTACACCATAGCGCGACGTGCTCCCTCACGTAGCTAGGCAGGGGCCGCGGCGTGCATGTAACTCGCCGCCCCCTTGGCCTATAAAAGGGGAGGCGAGCCCCCGCCCGCGGGGGAGGTGGAGGGAGGACGAGTTCGACGAACCCGAAGAACACAACGCACCGTGCACTCACTCTCTTATTCTCCCACAATATCTTCGCCTACTCACCAGGGACTTGGGAGCCACGCTTCCTCTCCCGCCTTGCTTGTATTTGCCCCACTACAAGCACCCCCGTGCCGAGCAATATAGTGCCACGAGCACACCACCGCCGGACGTACGGCCCCTCGGCCGGGAACCAGGATAAATCCTTGTGTCATTTGTTGCTTAGCATCGACCATCGAGGGATATAGACTTAGGCGTTATCTACCGGAAAAAGCGTGTCGACCATATTCCGCACCGACATCTATTGTTGGGCCAGACATTTCGTGGGTCAGTCCGGGGTCGATTGAAATAGAGAAGGGACGAACGCCGGGTCATGAATTCCGAGGGGGGGGGACCCGATCACCGCCGTCGTATTGAATGAGTACGATGAACGTTGGACATGAATTCGGGGACCCCGACAGGGAGGGATCCGGGACGGGGAAATGTTGAACGTTCGCTCTCCCGGTTCACCCGACGGGGACGAAATTTAGCCCGTTAAGGTCCCCTGCGGGAGTAAAAACACCCCATTTACATCTCTTAATGGATGAATTACCTACCGGGGGATCGGGGGTCGGGCCCTGTTGCCATCCCTAATTGGGCGGTCGCCGGCGCATGTGGTGGTGTGACCCGTCGCTGTTGCAACCTCGACGAGGGGCGGTTGCCGGTGTGTGGAGGAGGGGGGCCCTGCCGCGCGGCGGCCTCGACGCAGGGACTCCGTCGAGTCGGGGTAATTGGGTGTCCGAGAAAGGAGAGGTGGGAGAAAAATATAAAAGGTGTATGAATATATAGGACCCACTAATAAGACAACAGGCACAAGAAATTTGGCCAGAGGATTTCTATTGCTTTCTAATTTTGAAAGTTTTTTTTATTTTTTTAGCTAGCTTCTAAAACCTAATTTGGCTAGAATTATTGAAGGGCCTCTTGGAGATGCTACAGTAAACAATCTGTGACAATTAAATAAAACTTTATTGATTGGCTCTTCTTATTCTAGTGACAAATTAACACTAGATCGGCCCAGCTAGACTGACAACTGGAGGAGTAAGTAGTATCGATTCATCCTCGCCTAGTAGCCCGCTGAAGGTAGGACACGCGGGCTAGCGGCCGGACCATCGTCGCCGGCGCCCGGCGGGGTAAGTGGGTAACAGAAGATGCACTTGCACCCTGGCCGGATGCAGTGGCCGCGCCCTTTGTAATTCCTAAAGCACGCGGCCTGGCAGGACGCCTGGTCGCAGGGCCCATTATATACCATGGTCGTCCTGCTGCAAAATCCTATTGGGGCTGAGGGTGGGGGACGGCTCGGAGGCATGGTCTCCCGTCGCCGCGGAAGCTTACACGCGACACAGCACCAGAGCCGCCGGGAGGACCAGGAGGAGGGTTGTACTTGCACGGCTAGTGAAGATCCCCATCGCCAATCTCTTCACAGCGTTTGCTCTCTCAATCACAGGATAGATGATCTCTGGATCATCAGCTGCGTATGGTGCCTTCTCTGCTGATGCAGTGATGTTAGCTCGCGGTGGTCCTTTTGTAGTGGCGGATGGGTAACGATCGATGCTTGATAAGCTGATTGCCAGAGAAACGATGGTTGCTGTGCTTGAGTAGCGAATTAAACTATGCCAAAGTTGCTTGGGCTTTATTCATGGTAGGAATCAAATGAAGGTCCTATCTATCTTCTTCAGGTGGTAGTGAATTAAACCTTGTAAAAATTGCTTGGGCTATCAATTATAGGAATTGAAGTGTCCTATGTATCTTCTAAAGGGTTTGATAGAACTATATACATATCTAAACTATAAAATTAAGAATAAATTGAAAAACCTTCCTCACCAAAACTGTCCTGCCTTACCCCTCATACCGGACTCACATGTCATATTTGGAGAGCCATATAATAAGATTTAGGAATCACAATTTGGAAGAAATAAGTTTCGCCAAATTATTATTATTATTATTGTTACCTAACGTTGACTTACCCACCCACCCGAACCCACAGTATAATTTTTGCATTTTAGACCCTTTTTAAGTAAGAATTCTACATATATCCCTTACGAAAAGAATCAAAATCGACCCATGACGCCGTGCTGTTATACAACGACGTCGTGGCTGTTGGCGCCGTGCTATGGGTCCATTTTTGGGATACTTCCCCAGGGGTCCATATGTAGAATTCTTACTCAAAAGGGTCTAAAATGCAAAAAAATATACAACCCACATGGGGCCCACCAGGCACCCACCCTATTCCCACGCTGCGGTACCACTCAAGCCAATCAGAAACCTGATGCAAGCGGCTGCGGTGGAGATGGACTATCGTCCTTGTAGCGGCCGCCTATCTTCGAGCTGAGAAGACCTGACACTAGCGCCCCCTCCCGGACAAGGTGTGGTGCCGGTATTAGGTGTCGCTCAGTATCGTCCTCCGCCGCTCTGCCACCTCGCGTCTGCGCACACCGCATTCACCCCATCATCCTGAGTCGTCGTGTGCAAGGCATGGTTAACCAAACAGCAGGAAGACCATTTTCCGTGAAGAAAAAAATCAGACCGATTTACCGTACTACCCGGTTCGCCGAGGCTAGGATTTTAGGTTCTAAGTAGGGTAGAATCCGGACCGGTTCGGTACCGGCCGGAATCGTTCCACCGAACCGTTGAACCGTCCCGGCTCCCACCGGCTTGTTAAGACCCGGGTGCGGCTCATCGCCCCTGGGCCCACGTGGTGCTAACGCGTGGACGAGATGCCAACAACCGGGAGGACACGCGGCGCAGTGCCATGGCGAGGCTCTGCCAACGCGCTCTCTTCGCGATTCACGGCCGGCGACCGCCTCCCGTGATCACGCGTGCCCGAAGTGCTTGCTCATGTATAATCGTACCGGTACGGACGAAGAGCGACGTCCGACGTTGACTCCGCCGACCCAAAGCACTTTTGGAAGCTCTAGTAGTGACCGGGCGCAATGTCACCTCCCGACTTTCTTCCCTTTTCTACATTAACTCTCTTCTCCTTCAATCCTTCTTTTTCTACACCCATCGCACTTAATCTCTCTCTACCCAACCAATCGACACTTTATCTTGATCTATCGATCCATCCTCGCTCTCCCGGGATTCCGATTCCCTAACAAGATTCGATCCACTTCTTGTGTTGAGGCACCGAGATGGGAACTTCGAGACTTGCTGAGATTTGTCATCGCCGCCTCCTCGCGCTCAAGTCGATCTGGTTCAGTGTGCTTGCCGTAATGGCGCAGCCGAGCAGGGACTCCGTCGTACCCGGGCCAGGGCGCTTCTCTTGGACCGACACCTTCCAGCGGTGCCACAACCTCGCGTCTATCCTACCTGCCATGGAAGATGTCCCCCCTGAACCCCCTCCGTCAGCTGCTCCACCTGCTCCTCCATCCATGCCCACCCGCAATTCACATCGTGATTTGCCTATCATGACTACTTTACGCCGCCCCATACGTGCTCCACCTAGCACCACTACAAATAGCTCACGAGTACTTCAAGGATGGTTCAAATAAAGGCCGATGTTGCACAACAAAGATGTCATGGGAACTATGAATCTTCTAGCCTGAACTGCCGTGGCTCAAAGGGAGCTTGGTAAGTTCTATGATGAACCATCTCCACCGGTTTACTCACATCCACAAAAGCCAAGGTAACTTTCGTCTCGAAACTAGAAATTCCAAATTTGAAGCAAACCGATTTGATCAATCGCTTTAATGTGTATTATGCTTTAATTGTTTCACCTCAAGGCATGTCTAGTGGTCTTTGGCTTATGTGGGATCGTGGATACGCAGGTCAGAGTCTTCTAGTAACAATCTCATTTTAGCTTCTTGCATATATAAGCCGTCTTCGTACAAATTTGGTTTAGTTTGCATGTATGGCGATCCCATCACCAAAATACTTTTCCATATGGTCCAATGTCCAAACTTTCATTCTTAAATATCCTGATCTACCTATGATGTGTATGGGTGATCTCAATAATATCATGTCCGCGTTGAAAGAAGGGCCCTCGTCCTCGCTAATCTTAGGCGCATCTCGGATTTTTGTGGCATGGTTAAGGAATGTGATCTTTTTGATTTGGGTTATAATGGGCCAGCTTATACTTGGACTAACAAGCGTTTCAACTCTAATCCGACTTTTGAGCGTTTGGATCATTTTTTTGCGAATGTGTAATGGTGTGCGACGTTTCCTAATACAGTTGTGTACCATCTACCCATGATGAGAAGCGATCACACACTTATTCTAGCGATCCTCACCTCCAATAAAGCTAAAGGAAAAGGCCTTTTCGTTTGAAAAATTACCGGTTGCTTGAACCAAACATTTTAAACAAAGCTGCTCGAAAGTTGGCACCTCTCCCCGAACAAGCCTTTCCACCGTAAGCCGTCCTACCTTGCCTCCGATCTAAAGACTTGGAGAAGGTCAAAAGCCGAAATTAGATGATCATTTGCTAGACACCGAGAACCAGTTTTCTTCAACGTCAGCAAGACCTCCACACTTAGAGAATCATTCCCGCGCAAAGACGAGCTTATTCTATCAAAGACCAAAATATTCTAGCTAAACAGGAGATTTTCCACAGACAAAGATATAAAAAAGGTTTGGGCTATAAAGGGAGATAGGAACACTAATTTTTTTCACCACTCTATTGTTAAAAGAGCTAGACAAAATAACATTACATACTTGATTAATGCAGATGGATCCTCTTGTACTACCCCGAAACAGCTTGAATCAACCTTCCACTCTTATTTCACTGACATTTTTCAAGCGCAGGGTCACCCTTCCAATCATCTGAATGATAGAGTTGCAACCACTACACCAACACAAGCGCAAATAGCCGATTTCACCGACTCAATTCCCCGACTCCGTTAAACTCCACACCATTATAAAAGGCATGCGAAGCAATGTCGCTCCCCGCCGTACGTCTCTCCGCAAAGTTTCAACAAAGCTTCCTCGACCGTTCAAAGATGACATACAAAAGGTAGTCAAAGATTTCTACTGCTTGGCAATCCTTCCCGGTGATATGAATAATACTTTCATTGCTCTTATTCCCAAAAAGACAACTCCAATTGTGCCTCAAGATTTTAGGCCCATCAGCTTATGTAATGTCATCTACAAAATTATTGCCAAATCTCTTGCTGATATTTTAAAAAAGCGTTTGCCTGATATCATTCACCCCACTCAATTTGCTTTTGTGCAGGGTAGACACATTTCCAATAACATCATTATCACCCAGGAAATTATCCATTCTTTTAACCTCAAAACATGGCAACAAAAGGCTTTCTTGCTTAAAGTAGATTTGGCAAAAGCTTTTGATCGTATAAGCTCGAGTTTCATTTCGTACACTTAGAAGGCATCACTTTTTAATGATCATTTCATAGCTCTTGCATGCTTTATACCTAAGACACGAGCCGGCCGAAAAAACCCTAGATTTCGGCCGAAAATCCCGCCCACGCCCGCCCCATGGGCAAACTCGCGGGCCTCGCTGGCCTGGGTTTCGGCCGGGCTCGGGCTTGGGCGGGTCGCCCATGTTTTTATAGTGCAAAATATCTAAAAACAAAGATTTTGGGCCGGGTCGTGCCAAGATTTTTTCTGGGCCGCAAGATTCTCGCCCTTGTGCCCCTCCGGTATGTCCATAGGCTTTTAATCGCCGGGGCTGCCGGCCGGCCGAAAATGTCAGTATAGCATGCTTGCATAACTTCCATGCGTATCCTTATCAATGGTAAGCCTTCGTAGTTCTTATACCCAACGAGAGTGTATTAGATAGGGGTGTCCCTTGTCTCCCCTATCCCTTTGCCATCGCAATAAATGAATTATCTAATATGCCATGCACTGCCCTTGACACCAATAATATTGAAGGCTTAACGCTCGTCCCATGGCTCCAAGAATTCATTCATTTTGTTTGCATGACCTCATCATATGTGGACAAGCAACAATGGCCGAGGCTTCGCTATCAAGGCCACTATTGATAATTTCGCCAAGCCTCCGGACAAACTCCAACTGTGGCAAGCCGCCTATTCTTTTTAGTAGAAATGTCCATCCCGATACTATCTCTTCAATCAAAGCCATTTTTCCCGTTCCCACCCTCGGCTTCTAATACTATTCACTTGGGATATCTTTTACTCTTTAACCACAAAGACAGAATACTTATGCTTTCGTTATCAATAAATTCAGAAAGCAAAACTAACCACCGTCAAGGCTAACAAACTCCAATCATGCAAGTCGCTAACTTATATCAACGCCGTTCGGCTTCCATACCTATATATTATTTATCCATTGTCCTTTCTCTAAAGATTTTATTGCCAAAATCACTACCATCATTAGAAAATTCCCGTGGGCCGGAGTTCAAGTGACAATGCAACCACTCCTATACCCTACAAACAGTTCCTAAGTGTGATATTTGCCAATCAAAAGACAATGGAGGTTTGGCTATTAGGACCGCATATAGTCAACAAAAGCCTATTCCAATGCAAGTTTGGAGGATTGCTTACCGGACAAGACGAATACCTTTCAACATTTTTAAATCAAAATATTATCCTAAATATTCTTTATAGCCTTTTCAGCTGGTACATCCTTTCCTACACACAATCCATCAACTTGTTCCACTTGAGAGCCATTAGATTCATCAAACATCAAGTCGCACGTGACTTCAACACAACCGGTGGTCTTGTTGAGGACACGATAGCCATGAGCGTTTGAGGCGTAACCAAGAAATATACCTTCATAAACTTTAGGTGCAAACTTAGAGCTTTTGGGCTTCTTGTTAAGAATGAAGCACTTACAACCAAAAACTCTAAAGTAAGACACGTTATGATTTTTACCGGTTAGAAGTTCATAGGTGGTTTTGTGACGAAGCTTGTGAAGATACAAACGGTTGATAGCATGACAAGCCGTGTTGATTGCTTCCCCAAAAACTGTCCGAAGTCTTGTACTCATCAAGCATGGTTCTTGCGGCTTCAATGAGAGTTCTATTCTTCCTCTCCACTATCCCATTTTGTTGTGGAGTGTATGGGATAGAGAGTTCATGACCAATGCCTTCTTCATCAAGATACTCTTCAATGTTGGTGTTCTTGAACTCGGTGCCATTGTCACTTCTCACTCTCTTGATCTTCACATCAAACTCATTTTGGGCTCTTGTGGCAAACTTCATGAATATTTCATGAACCTTGCTCTTATCCTTCATAAAGAATACCCAAGTGTACCAAGAGTAGTAATCAACAATGACAAATCCATACTTGTTCCCTATTGACGGTGTATTTGGTACACCAAACATGTTCATTACACTTTGTTTTGGATTTGATTATGGAACTAACCCACCACTAGGCACACTAATCATATAACAAGTTCATCTTTGTGCATGTATTTGGAAAGTGTTGTGTTTATGTAGGAAAACATGGACATAAAGGACGGATTTGCAACAAGTTCAAAGGAGCATTTACGGAGTCTTGTTCGTGTTCATGAGCCTGATGAAATCACTTCCAATGGTGGCGAGGACCGAAGTGTTACGAAGGAACACCCCCCGGGGATTGAAGCATAAAAGACCGGACTTCATGCACGGAGAACCTCCATCTTGGACGTGAGGATGACATCGTCAAAATCATGCAAGTGGAAGGGGCAAAGTGCATAAATGCATGAGCACCCACGGGAGAGAAGGGGCGACCGAACTGGGCCGAGGTGGGCCCAGGCCGGTCGGCCCAGGCTGGCCGGCCCAGCCCACTCTGGGGGTCGGTTCGGCCCCCCTTTCCTTGCACCCGAAGGATCTTCAACCCTAAAGCCCTGGAGGCGCCGCCATTCGCAAGAGAGAGAGAGAGCCATTTGTACCAGGAGGCCATCCACAAGCTAGAGAGGGAGGAGGGAGATCTCCGGAGGGAGATCGACTACCTCAAAGGAAGCACCCACAAGTGGAGAAGAAGGAAGACACCGTCGGAAGGGTGACCATGATCAACGGTGCTATGTCTAGCACCTTGATAGGGTATTCTCCTTATTCGTCCATGGGTTGTAATCGATCTTGAGATGTAATCATACTTTGTTGGATTATTTATGTATCATCTTGTGTTGAATATACTTTAATGCTTAAGGTTAGATACCATGCCGTAAAGGGAGTAGAGCTCCAATGCTCCCTTGGATCCATTCAATACGCCGTGTCCATCATAGGTCTAGTCATGAATACCTTCGCGTAGTGACAGTACGAGAGGAGGGAAAGGGCGAAACCGTGGTCACAACCCTCGATAGATTAGATTGGTTTTCTTGTTTAAAGCGATTGCATGCTCTAGTGTCGTAGACCCATGGGCGAGTGTCTTTTATCTTGATTACTTAATCATTCTCTCTAGTGTAGTTTAGTCGTTTTCTAGTTTAATCATAGTTAGGGTTTGAGTAGCTAGTGTGTAAAGTAGATCAAACGCTTGTAATCCCCTTGCTTCGCAGATTAACAAGAACCTTGGGAATCCCATGATGAAAAAGGTTTAGGTCCGTACGCTTGCGAATCGTAGGTGGATACGTCTTTTATCCGTCAACATTCCCTCCAATGCAAACATAAGCCATGGGACCAAAGATATCCATGTGAAGTAGTTCCAATGATCTTGTAGTGGTGAGTACATTCTTGGCGGGATGAGGAGCACCAACTTGCTTTCCGGCTTGACAAGCACTACAAATTCTATTTTTCTCAAAATGAATGTTTGTTAGTCCTATGATGTGTTCCCCCTTGAGGACCATGTGTGGTTCGAGGACCGGTGGATGGTCGCTTCCTGGTGTGATGAGTGATTGACAACATTGTGTGGAATGATTCTTGGCTAAGTATTGCATGTGCAGGTTGCGGCTCGACTAGCGTTGGTGCAGGTGAAGAACAAGTGCGAAAGGTCATTGCCGGTGAGGCCTCCAGGTGTGGAGAAGACAAGTAGGCTTTGTTCGAGGGACTCGGTGGCCAGTGGAGTCAAGTGCGGGCCGCATGGTGGCAAGAACGACAAGATGAAGTCATGGACGGTTTCTTGGTTGAGCCTCAAAACCAAGGTCGAGCGGGGACTACGTGGGAGCTGAGTCATGATTGGTGATTGGCGGAGGCTACACTGAGTTCGCGGGGTTTCCAATGGTTCACCAGAAAACTACTGGGTTCCGTGGTTGATCCACAAAGCCAAGACCGAAAAACCGAAGACGGAGGTGTAGCAGCATCGGACCGGTTTGACCGGTGGGTCTGACCAGTCTGACCGGTGGGTACCGGTCTGACCAGTGAGGAGCACCGGTCTGACCGGTGTGCGACGACGCAGTCCGGAGAGTTCGAAGCGGAGGACACGCGTCGGGATTGCAAGGCTTGCGTCGAGGCTAAGCAAGTTTGCGGTTGCTGGGCATCCGTCCGATGGAGGGATGACAAAGACTTCCGAATTTGCCCTCGAGGGGCGTGTATCCCTAGTTAGCTAGTAAGGGTATTTTAGACTTTCGGTTGCCTCCATATAATCCAAGAGCTGAGAGGATGGCAGCCAAATCTTGGAACCCTAGCTCATTTGGTTTTCCTATTTCCCCTTCCTATTTTCCTTAGGATTTCTATAGGACTAGCTTGAGAGCTTCATGGTGAGATCTTATGAGAGGGATGGATGATCGGGTGGCAAGCTAGACCTTGTATGAACCTCTTTGTGATGTATAGATGATTCGACGTGGTTCCTCAAGGCTTGGATGTGTTGTTCCCGTTCGTTCTTTTTGGTGATTTTCAGAGCCTTTTCTTGGCGATTTTCTCGGAGCGTTTTCGAGGCCTTTCTCTTTGGGATTTGGTGGGGGATGTATGCATGAACCCTTCGTGGTTCTTTTCCCTTTGATTCCCCTCCCAAATCCGTGAGCAAAGGGGCTCGATTTTGGGGGTTTTTAGTGTTCTAGGGTTAGAGGAGTTCTTGGTGGGATTTCTTCGATTCCTCTTGATTCAACGAGTTTTGGTGGACCATAACTTGGCTATGGAGTGTCCATGAGGTGTTCCTACTATCCCCAAAGTCTTGTTCGGATCCGTGGAGCGAATCGGGAGATCGGGAGTTGGATTTGGAGGAGTTGACTCGCGGGTTCTGTTCATCCCGAGCTGCCCAGGTTACACCTGTCTGACCGGTGCTCTTGACCAGTCTGACCGGTGTGAGCCCTTTGTGGGATTTGCCTCGGGTGAGTTGCTGAATCCGTGTGTCTTTTAGTTGTGTTGGTGCTTGTCAGGTCTTGGCTGTTTTGAAGGTGTTTTGGTTGGCTTTGTGTAGGGTTCTTCTTCCGTGCAGGTTGAGCTTTGAGGGTGTTTTTGTTCCAAGGCCTAGAGAAGTCACTGAGGCTCTCTGGAATATTTGTTGTGTGGCTGCTATAGCCACCGGCCTGACCGGCTCTGTCCACCGGTCTGACTGGTGTCACCGGTCTGACCGGTGCAGGCCATTGGTCTGATCGGTGTAGCACAGGCAGCAAGCCGTGCAAGTTTCCACTGTGCATGTTGGTGAGTTTTGGCTCGGGAGGTTGTTTGTTGGTTCCTAGGATCAGTAGCACTCCAGTGGCTACGTGGTCTTGACCAACTTGGGTAGTTAAGTCGGAGACGTGTGTTGGAAGCCGTGTTCATCTTGTTAGAGCCTCTATCTCCTTCGAGAAGAATTTTTATCAGCTCCCATTCACTCCCCCCTCTCTGGTTTACTGTATCGGTCCTTCAAGTGGTATCAGAGCCGGTTACGGGTCTTGATTGCCTCTAACCAGTCTAAGATCCATGGATGGCGTACCAGGAGTGGGGTTCGGGTCCTCCACACTTCGATGGCAAAAACTACCAGATGTGGAGTAAACGGATGGCGGCGTTCCTCCGCGGAAAGGGTCAGATCCTTTGGGATGTCACGGTGGACACAGGCTATGTCCAGCCGATGAACTTCCTTGCTCCAGGATCGAGGGAATGTTCGACGCTAACAACAAGGCGGTCGACTACTTGTTTTGTGCTCTGTGTCAACCTAAATTTGATCGGGTGCACCGTGCACACGGAGAGCTTGGCTTGTAGAATCCGGTCGGTGTTGAAGGAAGCTCATGTTGGAAACGCCCAGGTTCAGGCTCGGATATATACGACTTACCGGAGAGAGTACGAGAACTTCACTCATCTCCCCGGTGAGTCCATCGATGCCTTGTTTCAAAGGTTCACGGTTGTGGTGAACAACATGAGGGCCAATGTGGACGTGCTCCCGTACGATGATCATGATAGAGCCATCAAGCTCTTACACTCGTTGGATCATACGGTTTGGGGTGGAAAGCTTGAGGCCATTGTGAAGTCAGAGAAGTATGACACTCTGACCATGAACGAGCTGTTCTCGAAGCTCAAGTCGGCTGAGGTGGATCGGGGCATGACAACTAAGATTGAGGGACCGACTTGTCGTATGGACCTCCCTGGGCCCACTGCCTCGGTGGGTACCAGGACCGACTACTCGGTGGGCCCCTGGGACTACCCGGCTTGCGCTACACGCACACCGAAGGCGTGGAGCACAAGGACTACACAGGAGTAGTACTCGGTTAGGAAGGCGTGCATGTTCCGCATCTGCGCGGAGGGACTCCTAGACGTACTCGACTAGTACTCTCTTCCTACTCCGACTTGTAACCCCCGCCTCCCGACTATATAAGGCGAGGCAGGGACCGATCTCCCTCATCCAATCTCATCTCATACAACCCACGGCGCACTATTGCACCATCCCGTAATCGTGCCCTATCAATCCGTAGCTACGCAAAGCATACGGGACGTAGGGTATTACGCACCTCACGGCCCGAACCTCGTCTAAATTGTGTGCCACGTGTCTCTTCCTTCGAGTTACCGATCTCGGCGAGTCACATTCATCTACTTCGGGTACTCCCCGTAGTAGGTTGCCGGTCTAAAACACCGACACCGGCGCGCCGTAGGGGGTCTCGCTCGAGATCACATGGCGAACTCGACGGCTTCCGTTCACATCAAGCCAACCGTCGCCTTCAACCGCGGCGACACCTTCGTCTTCGGCGCCCGGGTCCGCACCGCCGATGGCGCGGGCTCCCTTCCGCCGCCCGATCATGCAACCCGACTCGAGGACGGAGCCTTGTGACGCTTCCCGAAGTTGTCGCAGGCAAGCTCGCCGGCAAGTTCGGCGAAATTTCGCTTTCCAACATCCACGCTGACTTCGAGCTCGAGTCCGTCTCCAACTCGAACCCGACGTCGCCATGGGCCATCGCATGCGAGCCGGCTCCTCAGCCATCGCAGGCGGCCCCGTCACCTGTTGACGGTTAATAGTTGTATCAAAGTTCGTTTGTGACTTGCAAGCGGACAAGTCTCCCGTCGTAGTCAAGGGACCCTTCTTCCCTCGAGTGGTGAACCCAAGGTATCGAATCCGTGGAACAATGTGCAACGCAAGGATTCAATCTAGTAAAGCAAGGTAAGCTATCTTATGAAGGTAAGTTGCATCTAATCTACTAACTCATAAAGAAAACGAATCTAATCTAATCTACTAAAGAGGTAACAAGAGAAAGCAAGAGATAACCAATCTAGAGAATCTAGATCATGCTTATGTTGTAGCTCCAAACAAGATAGATGAAGATAGCAAAGAGAATCTCATTAAAAGCATCTTTAAATCGTGGCCTTCCCATCCGACTCCGAAAACATCCGCCTTTCGAGACCCCCGTTCTGTCACAACGTATCCCTATTCATGCGGGGAGCTTAGGGCGAGTTCGATAGAACAAGTTGAAATCACTTGGCCGGTCCGGTATGCACCTCTAGCCACCGCGGCTACAAGAGCACCCTATGTAATCTATCTTAAGTATAGATCGTAGAAGAAGCAAAACCAAGAAGAAATCAAAATCATCGAGAAGGCACTTAATCGCTAGAAATCGGATTCACTTACAAACTTCACCATGAATGATTACATGAACAAGATCACCACCGGGCCCTCCCTCGATCTTGATCCTCACTCCGAGCTCCGACGTGGTCTTCCATGCAAGGTTCCCACGTCGGCCGGGAAACCCTAGACAACTAGCACGACCCTCATCTTCAAGTTGGTGTCCCTCAAGCTTCTCTCGCTCCTCGGCGGCGGAATACGACTTCGGTTCGCGTGGCTCTCGGTCGGGGGCTATTTATAGCCCGAGAAGCAATTAGGTCAAAGGACGACGAATTTGGGCCCTAAATGGGCCCGGGCCGACCGGACCGGGCCCGGCCGGCCGGGCCCATTTAGGCCCGGCCCCGCGGGCTCCTTTGCCCGAGGTCGGTTCCCTTGCTTCCCGGATGCTTCCCCCTTCGCATGTAGGTCCATGTCGTCGGTTTCTCTCCGAATTGGACTCAACTCCTTGTCTTGCAAGATTCGAAGCACTTTTCCGGTCGTGTCCCCGGAGTCCGTCGTCTTCTCGGATCAAGTCCCCGCTTCTTGGAGTTAATTTTGCTTCATTGCATGACTTGTTCGGACTTCAAGGTCTTGTCATGAGGTGCTTGATGAACTTATCCCGAAAGTCTTGCATTCAACACTAAAACCCCGCGTAAACACATAACTCCAAAACCGACATGCACACGTGAACTTGTTATACCACGGGGGTTAGTACCAATGAATAAGATACAAAAGTTATGCCAACACCGAAGGTAAACTCATGGCTAGGTTGACGGATTTTCACCGTCAACATCTCCCCCATGCTTAAACCTTGCTCGTCCTCGAGTAAGCCTTCGATGGATATCATCATTGCCCATCAATGTTTAAACCTTGCACTTGATCATACATGAAAAAAACATAATGCTCTCAAAAGTTTAATTCGTTAAAGTTCCATAATGTACTAGCCTTCACCTCTACGGAGGGTAGATTCTTATTAAGCTTATCCCACAAGTATTAACATGCTCACAAAGTTTAAATAGATCTCAGAATTTTTGAAATAAAGAACGAGATAAAGAAAAGCTAAACCAAGTTCACAAATTTAAATCATCTTGTATATTGCTCATAAACTCTCATCTCACTTGTCTCTCAAGCCTATATATTCTACTCCTTTCCCTCTCATATATATGTGGTAGGCTTTATATGGAGCTTTGGGAAAGTTTAGTCCTAACAAGATTTTATAAATGAGGTGTTGTCAAAACAAGACAAGCTTCTCATGGTCTTACCGAGACTCGTCAAAAAGGTCATTGGAAAATAATGTTAAGTCAAGGAGGGGAAAGAGAAAAATACACACACTTTTAGATGAGTGGACATGTGCAAATGGCAAAAAGTGATCCCAAGGCACAAAAGAAGTCCTCGTTATCGGATTGCACATGGTTGGAAAATGAGAATGGATCTTTTTAACTTGAAGCCTTGAATGCACTCTTAGAGAACCGGGGAGTTCACTTTACGCTCATATATATTTTTTTTCTCTTTCTCATATTTCTCATTCTTTTCTTTCTTTCTTTCTTTCTTTCTTATATATATATATATGTTTTTTTTTCTTTCTTCACCTTGGAAGTCACGTACATCGCCGAATTTTTCTTTCATCATTATATATATATATATATATATTTTTAAAATACTCCCTTTTGAACTCTAAAACTGCACCGTACCTACCTCCTCCCCCATGCTTAGACGATGCTCGTCCTCGAGCAAAGAGGCGAAAAAATATGGTAGGTACCGAAAATAATTTTCCTTGGAGAGATACTTGAAATCTTCAACGTTAGCACCGTCTTGCGATCTTCCTTGAATTGATGATCCATTCTCAACGATAGGTTGTGGTCAAGGAGGTAATCACAAAAGATGATATTTGGTTTAAGGGTGGATATCCGGCGAAGTTTGTGAGATCACCGATGCGGGGATACACAATGCACGGATAAAAGGCTAGCAAAAAGATAGGTACACAAAAACGGAATGACCAGCTTCTTAGTCTCGGGCCAGAGAAATCATGGCCTGCAATAACTCACTCAAAAATAAATCTTGTACACTAAGGTTTATGCACTCACATACATATAAGGCTTTGGATAGGTTGAGCAACACACAAGTGATATTTGTGACAAGGTTAGCAATATTTTTGAGCATAAAAGACATCTTCAATCTATTCATAACTTGAGAGCACATAAAACACTATGGGTCTTTATTTTAATCATAACCTCCGCTGAAGATTGAGCTAGCATTTAGATAATTTCAGATTTGTATTTTTAAGAGAGCACTAGTTCAAACATGCATAAGTCAATTACAAAGATAAACAAAGCGGCAATTATAATCATATATCATCATGGCACAAACTTTGTAACTTTACCAAAGGTAAAAACTTGGTGGTGACATTATTCATGATGAAAATAAAAACTAAGATACATGCTGAAAATTAAACTAACACACTTGCTGAAATTTAAATAAAAATCTGAAAACACTACGCATACATAGGTGCAAACAAGCTGAAAATTAAAGAAAAGGGGTAAAGGAAAGATAACTAAAGCTCCTCCTCTCTCTAATCTTCCGCCGATGGTTGATATTGATAGTCTTGGTTGTTGTACCCTTACTTGCAATAGGAATGCACCACTCCTTCTATGAATTGTCCGACGGTGCTAGGTGAGGGTGTCAAAGCTCATAAGCGAATGTTGCATTACCTTCACCCATTTGGTTTGCATTGGTTTGGATGGCTGCAATATTTTGCATGTTTCTTGCAGCGTATCCTCCAATGGTGGCCACATTTTGTTGTGGTTGAGGAAGGTGTGCATATGGCTCCGCAAAGGCTACGTTGGGCACCGCAAAAATGGTGGGGGTATGGCTGCACCACTCCCCCATGCTTGCATTGGTACACCACCGTAGTAATTTGGCGATGCCGGAATTTCTCCGAATGGTGGAACATAATTTTGTTGTGCACCTCCTTCTTGGGCCAAAGAAGATCCTTCTCCTATAATTCTTTTTCTTTTATTATTTTTTTCCTTTGCCGGCACAAGAAGTCCTTCCTCTAACCGATCTTCTTCCCCTTAAGAAAAGTCTTAATCTTTAATCCGGAAGGGGCAAATTCACCTAGGCCACTTGTAAGCCTCCTCTCTCATCTTCACTCTTATATTTTCCTTTCTTCATATATTCCTAGGGAAGTCCCGGTAGGAGATGATTTGGGTTCCTTGTAATACCCGGTTTTAAAGAGATAGCCAATATGGAGAGGTAACACCCCGAACCAATATCTTCCGAACTCGATGTTGCAACAACACCATCCACGGAGTGAGTGGGGTCTATTGGCTGCGAGTAAATCCAATTCAACTCCGTGTTGGTTATCTATGTCTCTCTTATTCTCCCCAAAAATCCATTTGCACAAAAGTGACACACTTGGATGATGGGTTCCGGATAGTATTTCTTCGTTGATGGTCTCTTCCCGTGATCATACTCCAAAAGCCTTCCCATGTGCCTTCATGCACATACTTGTTCCGAGCTCCCTTTTGAAAATAGGAGACACTCGCCCATGGGTCAACGATACTAGACATGCAATCGTTTCGAACATGAAAACCAATCTAATCTATCGGGGATTGTGTTGAATGGATCCAAGGAAGCATTGAGGCCTATACTCCCTTTACGGCATGGTTGCTAGCCTTAAGCATTAAAGTATTTTCAGCACACGATGATAGATAGATAATCCAACAAAGTATGATCACATCTCAAGATCGATTGCAACCCATGGATGAAAGGAGATTACCCCATCAAGGTGCTAGAAATAGCATCATTGATCAAGGTTACCCTTCCGACGGTGTCTTCCTTCTTCTCCACTCGTGGGCTCCCTCCAACGGAATGAGAAACTCAGCACTCCTTCATCAAGGGTATGCGCCATGGTCATGAAAATTTCCTAGGCGAATTCCTTGTGGGTGTTTGCCGACACTCCGTTAGAGAATTGCACCGGTGTCCCGTGTGAAACCCAATATGTGGAGAGCTTGGTCGTCGATGTCGACGTTCGCTACAAGCCTCTACTTAAGGCGAGCGAGCTTCTTCTCCTCCTCCGTCATGATGACATACCCCTCGGAATACCGCGGAGCGTATGGAGGTGGAGCGGATGATCGTGTCAAGTGGCGAGGTTGGACAGGCGGCTCCTCCATATGTTATTGAAGTTTGGTAAACCTAATAAACGAGTTTTGTGTGGCCCTCATGCCACCAAGGAGAAGAGTGTGTTCCTCCTCGGCGGTGCCGTGTCCTCCTCCATACTCCAAGGAGACTCGGAAACCGAGCGCCTCCTCGAAGAGGTTGTCGATGATGGCTTAGACGACGATGATCCCTTCTTCTTTGGTGAAAAGGCTTGTAGTTTTCTTCCATGATTGCAGCGCTCTCCCTCACAAATATATATCCGGGGTTTTCACTCGGTAACAAGGTACACAAATATTATTTTGGAGTCTGGACTTTGAGTGGATTAAGGATGTGGATTTTTTTCTTGAGCTATCAAGCTTGGGAAGGTTGGCTATGTCTACGGAGGTTTTGAGCACACAAA
This sequence comes from Cenchrus americanus, assembly GCA_947561735.1. Taxonomy (NCBI): domain Eukaryota; kingdom Viridiplantae; phylum Streptophyta; class Magnoliopsida; order Poales; family Poaceae; genus Cenchrus; species Cenchrus americanus. The sequence goes on from OX387244.1 coordinate 229,662,646, forward strand.
CTTGAACACACAAACAAAGGAAGGAGAGGGAAGCTTGCCTCGCGAAAAACGGGAGCCGGGGGGGGGGGGGGCTCCTTATGTAGGTGAGGCCGGCCTCGGTGCTCCTCCCCGTCTCGTCTTTCTTCCAAAGACGATAATTTCACCTCTGCAACTTTTCTGCCCGCGTGCTCCACGAGTTGCACCGCCCAAACGCTCTCGTCCACTCCTTTTATTGGTCCTTCCACTTGATGCTTCATGTTTTGACTCACTTCCATACTCCCTTGCCTCACATGCATCCATGATATTCCTACAAAACAAAGCCTTGGCTGCCCCCCATGCTTGTACTTTGCATGTGGTTTAAATATGTTGGAGGGGCATCCCGTGATGTACCATGGTGCATGCATGGTTAGGTTAACTAGATTGCCTCCCTTTAAGGCTAAGCACTCCTCTAATTTCGAAATTTAAAAATATTTTTCAGAGCCATGCAAGAGCTCGAACATAATTTTAGAGAAGTTTTTAAACCATTAAAAACAAATGCAAGTCGAAAATATTTTTTTATTACGTCGATTTCGGTCTCACCGGTATAGTTTGCCTTCATTAGTTGAGAGCAAGCTTTTCCCGGCTTGATCATGGGGGCATAGGTTTAGGTCCTAATTTCGATTAGATGAGAGAGATTTGAATGAAATAAAATTAAGTGAGGCTTAGAAAAATTATAATCTTAGAGAAACCAAGGATATGGATTTTTAAACCAACCAAAAATCAAGTTTCTAGGTTCACGCGAGTCCTACCACGTGCTGAAATTTAAATAACATCTAGATACAAGTCGTGGCTCTACTCGAGTGTTTTTAGCATGAAAAACAAGTCAACCGCAGCACCATAATGAGGGTGAAGGGTTTAGTTAGGTTCTGAATTTTTTTTGGTTGTGGTTTCTCGAAAAAGAAGCAAACAATCACATAGGATGGTTCATGTAAAGGGTTTATGATCAAGCAAAATATTCAACCAAGAATTATGTCTCTAATATTATTCAACCATTCTAAGTCTAAGGTTTTGCGTAGTAAAATTCAGAACTGAATTAAATTTAAAAAGACTTGAAAAACCTGGAATCGGGTTGTCCTCCCGTAGCTTATTCTTGACTTGACGAAACGGGTTGCCTCCCGCCTAGCGCTTCGTTTATAGTCCATGGCTAGACTTCTTCACTTGATTACTCCGCATCAACGCTCTTTGCGGGCGTTGCAATCTTGGGTACCCACTTTGGCTTAGTCAAAATTTTTTTTTTTTGGTCTTCACGAGTCCGGCTTTGTCCTTTGGTCTTGACGGATGTAACAACTTCCTTGTGGCTCGGCATCTCGAACCACGCTCTTTGGTTGTGATCTTCATCTCTCCCGAGTGAGTTTGAGTAGCCTTTTGCCGTCTTGGGACCTTGGAGTTGTCTCCGAAATTCTTCTTTGTTACCCATCGGGCGCCCGGAAAGTTGTCCCACTTGCGTCTCTAGCATCTTCATCATGATGAACACTTCGCATGTGGATCTTGCCTTGGCGGCCTTTAGGTGTTGAGCTTCTTTCTCCATCCCCATCTTCTCCATCCTCCTCTTGATCTTGAATGGCCTTCCGGCGTCTTGACTTGGAGGGGGTGATTCCCTTGGAGATTTTGATGGTCCTTCGAGCTTGTGTTGCACGTCACCTTTGCCTCGTAAAGTTTTCCCGGATCATCCACAAAAAAGTTTGGGTTTCTTGGAGAGGTAGCCAACCATCTCCGGTTAGGGTTAGTGATAAAACAAAAATCTAAACATAAGAACTAGGGTTAATCAAAACTAGATTAGATTGAAAATTTTTTTCTTTTTGAGGATGATCAAACATAAGAGATGCAAAAGAAAATCAAAAGAAAAAGCTGAAAGATAAGCGATACTAGATCGGATCTTGATTGCTTGTTCCCCGGCAACGGCGCCGTAAAAAGGGGCTTGTTGACGGTTAATAGTTGTATCAAAGTTCGTTTGTGACTTGCAAGCGGACAAGTCTCCCGTCGTAGTCAAGGGACCCTTCTTCCCTCGAGTGGTGAACCCAAGGTATCGAATCCGTGGAACAATGTGCAACGCAAGGATTCAATCTAGTAAAGCAAGGTAAGCTATCTTATGAAGGTAAGTTGCATCTAATCTACTAACTCATAAAGAAAACGAATCTAATCTAATCTACTAAAGAGGTAACAAGAGAAAGCAAGAGATAACCAATCTAGAGAATCTAGATCATGCTTATGTTGTAGCTCCAAACAAGATAGATGAAGATAGCAAAGAGAATCTCATTAAAAGCATCTTTAAATCGTGGCCTTCCCATCCGACTCCGAAAACATCCGCCTTTCGAGACCCCCGTTCGTCACAACGTATCCCTATTCATGCGGGGAGCTTAGGGCGAGTTCGATAGAACAAGTTGAAATCACTTGGCCGGTCCGTATGCACCTCTAGCCACCGCGGCTACAAGAGCACCCTATGTAATCTATCTTAAGTATAGATCGTAGAAGAAGCAAAACCAAGAAGAAATCAAAATCATCGAGAAGGCACTTAATCGCTAGAAATCGGATTCACTTACAAACTTCACCATGAATGATTACATGAACAAGATCACCACCGGGGCCCTCCCTCGATCTTGATCCTCACTCCGAGCTCCGACGTGGTCTTCCATGCAAGGTTCCCACGTCGGCCGGGGGAAACCCTAGACAACTAGCACGACCCTCATCTTCAAGTTGGTGTCCCTCAAGCTTCTCTCGCTCCTCGGCGGCGGAATACGACTTCGGTTCCGCGTGGCTCTCGGTCGGGGGGCTATTTATAGCCCGAGAAGCAATTAGGTCAAAGGACGACGAATTTGGGCCCTAAATGGGCTCGGGCCGACCGGAGCCCGGGCCGGCCGCCCGGGGCCCATTTAGGCCCGGCCCCGCGGCTCCTTTGCCCGAGGTCGGTTCCCTTGCTTCCCGGATGCTTCCCCCTTCGCATGTAGGTCCATGTCGTCGGTTTCTCTCCGAATTGGACTCAACTCCTTGTCTTGCAAGATTCAAGCACTTTTCCGGTCGTGTCCCCGGAGTCCGTCGTCTTCTCGGATCAAGTCCCCGGCTTCTTGGAGTTAATTTTGCTTCATTGCATGACTTGTTCGGACTTCAAGGTCTTGTCATGAGGTGCTTGATGAACTTATCCCGAAAGTCTTGCATTCAACACTAAAACCCCGCGTAAACACATAACTCCAAAACCGACATGCACACGTGAACTTGTTATACCACGGGGGTTAGTACCAATGAATAAGATACAAAAGTTATGCCAACACCGAAGGTAAACTCATGGCTAGGTTGACGGATTTTCACCGTCACCGGTCACCGAGCCAGCGCTCCGCGCGTGGCCCCCGCGTTCCCGGCCGGGCCCGCGCGGAGGCTCCTACACCACGCCGGGCCGGCAAGGAGCCCGTATCCGAGTACAACTCGGACTCCGACGCCGTCCCCAACCGCGTCTCGGACTCCAGCCCTCTCTCCGAGTTCTTCTCGAACCCGGATTACGAGTTCGACTTCGGGTCGGATCCTGAGGAGCCCGAGTCCGAAGATGACTCCTCTGAGCTTCCCTTGTCGTGGCCGGCCCTCGGGGCCGGTTATAAGATCGACGCCACCCGAAGATACGTCTATCGGCCGTACCGCAAACCCGCCGAATTGACAAAGGAGGACTCGCGCTACGTCGCCTACATCGACTCACTACCGTTCCGGAGGGAACACCACCGGCCCAGCCGACTCGAGTACACCAACCGAGGTGGCACCCTCCGAGTCCGGGCCTTGGGTACCCCCCGACCGCCAAGTCTTCATGGGCGCCGGAGACAACACTCCAGACCCTCGGGCACGGCGAAGACAGTACACGGAAGACATCTCCGCGGACGAGCCGTCCGTCAATGCACCCGCGACGAGACCGTCGCCAACGGGGATGCCCGACGCGAGCGCAACAGAAGCGCGGCGAACGGCGCCGGCGGCTCGGAGACAACCTTCCCATCCGCAACCTTGCGGAGGCTCTCGAGGCGGTCGAGAGCGAGTACACACCACCCCCGAGCGATGCCTCATGTCGATCACGGCCGATCGCGCGTCGAGCTCGGGGGTATACGTGCCGGAGAGGTCATCGCCAAGCTCGGCGAAGACGCCTACTTCATGCGGGTCGACAACAGAGTCAACCAACCTCTCCCGGCTAAGCCTCGCGACAACGAAGCTACTAGTCGCAAGGTCCGATCCCCGGCCCCAACCGTACTCGGGCCGACATCCCAGCTGACCCAAACCGTCGCCGCTCTAATGCTGGTGGACCTTCACGACAGGAGCAAGGCAACCGAGAAGTCGTCCCCCACCGCGCTCCAGCCGGTGGCGGCGGCAACGACCCTGACGGCGGCGGCAGCGACGGCGGTAGCTCCAACCAAGGGGCCACCGAGAAGAGCCGGAGGCGGCGGCGCCCGCGGCGGCCGCGGCCACGCGCACGGCCACGCCTCCGGCGCCTCTCACGGCGGGTACGATGCTCGCCGCAGAGAATCAAAGAGTTGCGGCGAGAAGAAGTCGACGACCGCCGCCGAAGGCGACGGCTTCCCCGCCTTCTCACCCCGGCTCGCAACCTCGCTCCTCCCCGACAAGTTCAAGCCTTTGGGGATCACCAAGTACGACGCGAAGCAGATCCCATCCAATGGCTCCGATGCTACGCTCTCTCCATCGAGAACGCCGGCGACAACGGCGACACCAAGTGCCTCTACTTCCCCTTCGCTCGGGACCAAGCCCCACTCACGTGGCTCGAGTCGGCCCCGGACAAGCACTCAATCGACAAGTGGGACCACCGAAGGAACAGCTTCACGAGCAACTTCGCGGGCGCCATTGGCCGTTCGGGTACTCGCATGGACCTTGCCATGATCAAGCAGGAACAAGGCGAGACCCTCCGCAAGTACATGCGCCGCTTTTTCGACAAGCGCGCTACCGTCGTGGACGTCACCGACAAGGAGGTCATCGACCTCTTCCAGGACGGGCTCTACCATCGCCGCACCTTCGAGGACTTCGGTCGTCGCCGCCCCAAGTCCATTCCCCACCTCAAGGACATGATCACGTCCTGGGCGGATGAAGAGGACAAGGCCAACGCCAAGTACGACGCCATCCGCGGCAAGTCCAAGCAGAACCAAGGCGGCGGCAGCAGCAGCAATCCGAACCAAGGCGGCCGCAACAACAACAACAACAACAACAACTACTACTCGGGTTCCAACCGCAAGCGCAAGCGGACAACACTGTCGCGGTTATCCGGCGCCCTCGTAAAGGGAACTCGAAGAAGAATTCCGGCGGGTTCAAAGACCCGGCCGAAGGAGAAGTGCCCGTGGCATCCAAACGGCAACCACACTACTGAGCAGTGCTACCAGCTCAGGCATGCACTCAAAGATACGCCGGAGCCACCGCACCCTCACGATCAGAAGAACAAGAAGAAGGACGGCGACGACAACGACTTCCAAGAACCCGAGAAGACCGTCAACGTCCTCTTCGGCGGACTACCCAGCAGGCGGGAGCAGAAGGCTACTCGCCGTGAAGTGATGTCCATTGAACCAGCGGTTATGACCCCTCTCAGGTGGTCAGAGACACCCATCACCTTCTCCCCGCGTGGACCAATGGACCAGCTTCTCCGAACCAGGACGTTTCCCTCTCGTCCTGAAACCAACAGTGGCGGGCTCTAAGCTCAACAAGGTGCTCATCGACGGCGGAAGCGGGCTCAACGTCCTCTTCACCAAGACCCTGAAGAAGATGAACCTTGACGTCACCCCCATGCTCGACAAGAGCAGCATGCCTTTCTACGGCATCGTCCCGGGCAACGCGGCTATCCCACTGGGCTCAGTGGTACTGCCAGTTACCTTCGGGGCGTCTCGGGATAACTACCGCACCGAGTACATCAAGTTCGAGGTCGCGGATATCGAGACTTCCTACCATGCCATCCTCGGCAGACCGGCCATCGCCAAGTTCATGGCGGTGCCCCACTACACATACTTGGTACTCAAAATGCCAAGTCCAGTGGCGTACTCTCCCTCCAAGGGGACTTGAAGATCTCTCACGACCGCGATACGAGAGGCCGTGGTGATCGCTTCAACAAGCCAAGTACCCAACCCGATGATGGAGGTCTACGCCTTGCGTCGAAGAAGCTTGCCACAAGCGAACTCGACATCCCGGAGAAGTCCGACGGCGCCGGCCAAGCCTCGGCCACCCGAGGAGGTACTCGTCGGGGCGATCGACCTTGGAACAGGGCGACCCCGGCAAGACCACCACCATCGGAGCGGCCTCGACCCTAAATAGGAAGACGCGCTCATCGGCTTCTTTCGGGCTAACCGCGACATCTTCGCGTGGAAGCCGACGGACATGCCGAGAGTGCCCGGGGAGCCGATTGAGCACCGCCTCAACGTCGATCCAAAGGCCACCCCCAAGCGACAACACCTCCGACGCTTTGCCGATGACGGACGAGACGCCATCAAGAAGGAGCTCGCCAAGCTCTCGGCGGCCGGCTTCATTCGAGAAGTCTTCCACCCCGAGTGGCTCGCCAACCCCGTCCTCGTCCGCAAGAAGAACTCGAACGAGTGGAGGATGTGCGTCGACTACACCGACCTCAACAAGCACGCCCCAAGGACCCCTTCGGGTTGCGCGGATTGATCAAGTCATCGACTCCACGGCGGGGCGCGACCTTTCTGCTTCCTCGATCGCTACTCCGGTACCACCGGATCGCAATCAAGGAGGAAGACCGAGAGAAGACCGCGTTCATCACCCCGTTTGGCGCGTCGCATCGCTACACGACCATGTCTTTCGGGTTGAAGAACGCCGGCGCTACCTATCAACGGGCCATCCGGGCACGCTTCAAGCGGCAACTCAACAAGAACGTCGAGGCCTACGTGGATGACGTGGTTGTCAAAACCAGGGACTCCGGTACCCTCATCGACGACCTTGAAGAGACCTTCGCATCGCTACGCGAGTACCGCCGGAAGCTTAACCCGAACAAGTGCGTCTTCGGCGTCCCTTCGGGCAAACTACTCGGCTTCATCATCAGCCAACGCGGCATTGAAGCCAACCCCCGAGAAGATCTCCGCCATCACCAGCATGAAAGCTCCCACAAGCATCAAGGACGTCCAGAAGCTGACGGGGTGCATGGCGGCATTGAATAGATTCATCTCGAGGCTAGGAGAACGGGGCCTCCCCTTCTTCAAACTACTCAAGCATCACGAGAGGTTCGTGTGGACCACGAGAGGCGGATCAAGCCCTTGCCCGGCCTCAAGGACTTCTCGTCGAAGCCGCCAATCCTCACGGCTCCTCACAAGGGCGAGCGCCCATCGCTCTACCTAGCCGCGACCACTCACGTGGTCGGTACCGCCATCGTTGTCGAGCGGCGGGAAGACGGCCACGCCTACCGGTCCCGGCGCCCGGTCTACTTCGTCGGCCGAGGTTCTATCGAGTCCAAGGCTCGCTATCGGCCCCGTGCGAAGCTCCCCGTACGCTCTACTCATCACCTCGCGGAAGCTACGACACTACTTCCGGGGAGTACTCGGTCTCCGTCGTCACCGACTACCCGCTCGGCGACATCCCGAGGAACCAAGACGCCACCGTAAGGATCTCCAAATGGGGCACGTCGAGCTCGGCGCCCTCACCATCGACTTCAAGCCACGCACGGCCATCAAGTCGCAAGCACTAGTCGACTTCATGGCGAGTGGCGGGAGAACCGGCTACCTACCCCCCACCGTGCGACCGAGCATTGGGTGATGTACTTCGACGGCTCACTCAACCTCGAGGGCGTAGGCGCGAGGGGTACTCCCCGATCTCTCCAACGGGCGAACAACTCAAGTACGTCCTGCAGATCTTCTGGAAGGTCTCAAACAACGAAGCCGAGTACGAAGCCCTCCTACACGGGCTCCGCCTCGCGGCTTCACTTGGCATCAAGCGGCTACTAGTTTACGGCGACTCCGCAGTGGTTATCAATCAACTCAACAAGTCTTGGGACCGCAACAAGGAGAATATGGACGCCTACTGCCTAGAAGTCCGCAAGCTTGAGAACAAATTCTATGGTCTCAAGTTCCACCACATCGTTCGCGACAACAACGTTGCAGCGGACGTCCTCTCGAAGCTCGGATCCACCCGCGCCCAAGTACCCGCGGGCGTCTTCGTCCATGAGCTTCACGCGCCATCCATCCCGGAGCGGCGCCACCGACCACCGCCCCGCCCCATCCACCGGCGGGCGGGAGAGGTCACGATGATCGACGTGGACTGGAGGCAACCCTTCATCGACTACCTCAGCGAGCAGAAGGTCCCCTCCGACAAGAACGCAGCCGAACAACTCGTCCGCCGCGCTAAGTCTTACGTCCTCGTCGGCGAAAAGCTTTACAAGCGAGGCGCATCTTCTGGAGTACTCATGAAGTGCGTCCCTCGCGAAGAAGGCAAGGACATCTTGGAGGAGATCCACAAGGGCGTCTGCGGCAACCACGCGTCCTCACGCACGCTGGTCAGCAAGGCCTTCCGACGAGCCTTCTACTGGCCCACATCCCTGGGCGATGCCGAAGAACTCGTCGAAGGTGCCAAGGATGTCGGTTCTTCGCCAAGCGCAACACGTCCCCGCCTACAAGCTAGTCACCATACCGCCAACCCGGCCCTTTGCCCGCCGGGGGCTCGACATGATTGGGCCACCGCCAACCGCGCCGGGAGGATTCAACAGGGTGCGGTGGCTATCGACAAGTTCACCAAGTGGATCGAGGTCAAGCCGGTTACATGCCCCAAGGCCGACGAGTACTCGACTTCCCGGATGAACTCGTACACCGCTACGGGCTACCCCACCGCATCATCACGGACACCGGGGTCCAACTTCAACAACCACCGCTTCCGGGAGTACCGCGAGAACGAGCGGAATCGACGTCGGATACGTCTCCATCGCCCATCCACGGGCCAACGGACAAGTCGAGCGCGCCAATGGGATGGTGCTCGACGCCCTCAAGAAGCGGCTACACGACGCCGCTAACTCAAAAGGGGGCAAGTGGATCAAGGAACTACCCAACGCACTCGGGGGCCGCGGACTCGCCCATCCAAGCCAACGGGGCAATCCCCCTACTTCTCGGTCTACGGCTCGAAGCCATCCTCCCCGCCGATGTCATATGGAACTCGCCGGCGGTGGAGCACTACGACGAAGGCGTCTCGGAAGACAACGAGACGAGTTGATATCGACGGACTCGAAGAAGCTCGCCGTGCCGCCCTAGTCCAATCGGCAAGGTACCTAGAGGGTATCCGACGCTACCACGATCGCAACGTCAAGGAACGCTCCTTCAACGTTGGAGATCTTGTCCTCTCGCCGTATCCGAACACGGAAGGACTTCACAAACTCGGCTCCCCACGGGAAGGGCCCTTCACCGTGGCTAAGGTGACCGTGCCGGGCTCCTACCGCCTCCAAACACTTGAAGGCGAAGAAGTCAACAACTCGTGGAACGTCGACCGGCTCCGTCGATTCTACGCCTAGTCTATACGACTACTGCGGGGTTCAAGTCTACACGGCTACATCAACACCCCTTGCCGCAAGCGACCCTCCGGTCCCGGCTCCAAGTCTCCGGACTACTCTCCTCCAGGTCCAGCCCGTGCGGCTACCTACGGACCCTGGGCTGCGACGAGCGTCAAGGACTCTAGCAGCGGTCTACCAAGAGACCACACTCCAAGATCCAGCCTACGCGGCTACCTACGGATCTGCGATCCAGCCTACACGGCTACCTACGGATCACTCACTGTAAGCGGCTACCCGCTCCAGTACTACTCGGTACCGTAAGCGACCTTCGGGTCCGGCGACTACTTGTAACTACGGCCCCGGCCACCCGTGTGTACTTCTTCGGTAATAAAGTTTGATCGTTCATCAACTTCTTTCTCGTCTACTCCCCGCGACGGGACTACTAAGCCGAGTACTACTACTCGCACCTACTCCACGATGGGCGCTCCGCACTCGAGATCGTGGTTACGAGTACTCATTGATGGAACATCACATTTCATTGATACATGAAAAAGTTCATTACAAGCGTTTCCTATACAACTACGGCTACTAGCTATCTATGCGGGGCTACCGGAGGTTCAACTTATCGGCTACCTCGCTCCGCGATGGGAGCCATCTCGCTCCCGGCAACTCGCGTCTTGCTCATCCGAGCGGTTGGCGGCTACCCCCGCCGCGACTACCTCCACCGGGGCCTTCGGGAAGTACGACTTCATGAAGGCCGGCCGCTACTCGGATTGACCCGGCCATGTGCTTCACGTAGGCGGCCGGCCGGCTTGGCGCCTCACGAAGTCGATCCGCCAACGGAGCGATCTTGGGGCCGCCCGGTGCGGCACCGGGAGCCTCGCGATCGGGAGGGCAGGCCTCTTCAAGGTCCTTCGACCGGGGCCGGAGCGCCTCGCGATCTTCGTTCAACTTCTCGCAAAGATTTGTAGCAGCTTGACGAGATCCCGATCGATGCAATCCGCAACTCCATGTGCTTCTCGCACTCGAAGGCCGCCTCCTTGTAGTCGAGTTCAAGTACACAGCGGGCTTCTTGCTCCCGGTAGAAGAGATTCTTCATGCCGACCTCCGAGGCCTTCGAGTGCTCTACCCGGCCTTCGAGTTCGCAACACCGAACACAACAAACGGGTCAGAGCTTGATGACTTCCAACAAGTACCCGACAAGTCAAGAGACATACCTTTATTCTTGTTGCGGAGGCCTTTGTTCTTCCGCACCAGCTCGTCGCCCTTCGCCTGCAAGTCCATCACATCGTTGTGGTACTTGGCGAAGGCGGCGTCAAGCTTCGACTGCATGGCGGCCGCATGCTTCCTCGACTTCACGAGCTGCTCCTCCAGGGCTTCAGCTCGCAGTACCGTGTCGCCGTAGCCTCGCAGCAGATTCGACTTCTCGCGGGATCGCTCCGCGACGTCCTGCACAAGACAAGCTCAAGTCAAGCAGAGTACTCAACAAAAAGGATTGACTACTCGGGAGGCAACGGCTACGTACCTTCATCCACTGTTCGGCTCGCCGCATCGCTCTGTGTGCCGCGCCAACACCGCCGGCTCGACAAGATCGTCGGCCAGCAGCTCAATCCCGCCACGGCTACTCGACGTAGCCTCCGTCATTGGCGCCGAGCGGATAGGCTCCACGTCTTGGATCTCGGGGGATCGGATGGCCACCTCCAGGGCAACCCCTGGCGACGTGGTAGCCGCCTCCCCCTCGGCGGACTTCTCGACGGTTTCCCCCATGGGCTCGGGGGCTCCTACCGTAGTCTCTGGGGCTTCTGGTGTCAACTCCTGCATGGGTACCCCTGCAGGGATGTCACCCCCTTCAGCGCCTGTCAACAAGGAACACGCGCGTCAGTGCCTACGACTACTCGTTTTGGGGCTATATAGCTTCAGGAAGAGTACTCACCTTCGACTACGACGGCCTCTGGCAGCGGCGCCTCGGTAGCCGGGGGCTCGGTAGCGGCTTGGGCTTCTGGAGCGGGCTCCTCGACGAGCGGCGCGGCCTCTTCTGCCTCTGCTGCCGTGGGCTCCTCTCCGTCCCAGCTCAAGTCCGTGGATTTTCTGCACAAGTATCCACAGAGGGTCGTCAGACAAAATCGACTACTACAATGAGTACTACTCATGAAGGCGTGGTACTTACAAGTTCGACCGGACGATAGTCACGGCCGGAGCACCGAGGATGCTGGCGATGTCAACCAGTCCACCCTCGGCGGGCGTTTCTTCCCCGCGCCTCTTCGACTACCGCCTCCTCCACGGTGGCGGCGGCCGGTGCGGACGTCTCCTCGCGTCCCCGCGGATTCCGTCTCTTCAACGGCGGCGGACGCGGGTACTCTGCTCTCCTCTGGAACAGGGGGCTGGCGCTCCAACTGCGCCAGGATTTCTCCAACGGTGGGGGGTCCGGACTTCGGCTTCCGGCCCGGTTCCCCCACCTGTGGGCCACATGCCCTCATCGCCCTCCTCCACGGGCTCCGCCGGCGGCCTCTCCCCGAAGACAAAGGAAGAGTACTCGTCAACAATGTACTCGAACGGCGGAAACTCGACCACTCGCTCAAGATAACTTACCTCCGGAGGCGTGGTCTCCGAGACCTTCATCTTCTTTGCCACCCGCTTCTTGGCGGGGGTTGCGCGGCTTCCTTGGCGGCGCGGCAAGGCTAGCCTCCAAGCTAGTCGGCGGATCTTGCACAAGTGGCACATGAGGCAAGCCCCGGACGGCTAAACCTCGACCGCCGGTCGGAAGCGGTCTGCAGCCGTGTCTTCATCTTCATCGTCGTCATCGGAGGTATCCTCCACGATGACGGTGTCGTCGCCGTCTCCGACTACTCGGCGCTCCTTCACCTTCTCCACCGTTGGAATCTCGATTCCGCTCGGTGGCGGCTGCGGCTCGGAGACAAACCGCTTCACATCATCCTGCGCAAAAGACACAAGGCGTCAGCAATTCTGCTACAAGTGCCTACTACTCGACGAGGGGGGTACGGCTACTCACCTCGTTGGGCGGGCGCGCGGCGGAGTACTCCTCGACGGGGCATGCCGTGTACTCGGCATGTCCTTGAAGATCCTCGACAACCTCTCGATGATGTCGTTGTCCTCAAGTTCGCCCCCGCATCCGCGACGTGTCGTCGTCGCCGGTGTACTCGAAGCCCATCGTATCCCGCGCCGACGGCGGGCCGGGATCCGGCGCTTCATGAAACGAAGGCCACGTGTTCGGCCCTCGGTCCCGCATCCCGCGGGTCTTGATGCGTGCTAGCAACTCGGGAGCCGGATCCCCTCCTCGCATGTTGGGCTCCGTGTTCCACCACTCTTGGTGCTTGGGCCGCCGTCCGCTCGGCTTCGGCGGCTCGGGATGGTGGTTCGTGGTGTAGAACCACCTCGTCTTCCGGTCGGTGTTGGAGTCCACGAGCTTGTACGCCGTGCTGCGCTCCGCGGCATCCTCCCTCGGTCGGATCCCGGCCCCTCCGACTACTCCGGGGTTGGAGGCGCCGGGGCGCGGCTTCACGCGGAAGAACTTCCGGAAGAGAACCCAGTGCGGCTTGATTCCCAAGAAGGCTTCGCGAGAAGGAACGAAGACAGAAGTGTGGAAGATACCGTTGGGGTTCAAGTTGAGGTACTCGATGCCATAGTACCTGGGAAGCCCCTTGAAGAAGTCGCTCGCTGGGAGCGCCAGACCGCGCTCCACGAAGCGCGAGAACATCGGGATCTCGTCTTCGGCCTTCTCCATTGGATAGGGGTCTCCTGCGGCAGATCTCCACATGTCGATCTCCTTCTCCCTGATGAACCCGCTGTTCAACAGGGTCAGCAAGTCCTCGGTCTTCACCTTCGACTTTTTCCACTCGCGGCTTGGGTCAGCGCGCGGTGGAGATGTGGGCGGCGCTGCTCCGGCGCCGGGCCGCGGCGGCCTCTCGCATGGCTCCTCTTCTTCCCGCCGGCCTTCGACGTCTTCGACGGGGACGGCTTCATCCTCCAAGTGCAAGGAGTCTTCACTCGCATCCGCTCGGGGGCTACCCTACAGCTTTCGGGTGGCGATGCGCTCGGATCTACTACTGCGGCAGCGCTCGCGGGAGTGGATCTACTTCAAGATTCAAGTGGCGAATGACTGCGGCTCACTTGGGTGAAAAACCCTAAGGGTTTCGGCTTGTATTTATAAGCCAAAACGCCTCCGTAACGGGCGGCTGGATAAGTCCACGCGCGGCTGACTCAGCGGCTGCGCGTGACTCTTCGTATTCCACTAGTCGACGCGCCTCACCTCGGGGGCTCGGCTACTTCTACTCGACTACCTGGGACGCGGCTAGTCTCAAGAGCATCTCAGGACACATTCTCCAAGAAGACCCTTCAATTCGAGAGGAAGTACTCGACTCAAGGCTCGGGGGCTCCGTGCCACGTGTCCTTCGGTTTTTTCTCTCCGGATTTTTCGGGATTTTCTTGCCAAGACTTCGGATAGATCCTCAGCCAGAGCCCGCGGCTCGAGGCTCGGGGGCTACTCCACGTGGATTGCGGTTCGCAAATCGCATCTTCATGACGGCTCCGCTTCAAGACAAGGCGGGCATTTTTTGAAGACCTTCGAAGGCGCATTTCAAGGACGCTTGGGACTACTCGAGAAGACTTTAAGATTGCTCAAACATCAGCTGGAGTACATTCCAGCCTCGGGATGCTTCGACTACTCTTGAGGACTTTTGACTTGTAGCACTCAGGGACGCTTGAGGACTACTCGTTAAGGCCGTCAAGACTACTTGAAGCTATCCTTCTCGACTACAAAGTACTCGGGGGCTTGTCGTATGGACCTCCCCGGGCCCACCGCCTCGGTGGTGTTGACGGTTAATAATTGTATCAAAGTTCGTTCGTGACTCGCAAGCGTACAAGTCTCCCGTCGTAGTCAAGGGACCCTTCTTCCCTCGAGTGGTGAACCCAAGGTATCGAATCCGTGGAACAAATGTGTGACGCAAGACTTAATCTATTAAAGCCAAATAACCGCAATCTTCAATAAAGAACCTAATGCATCCAAGTAAAAGACACAAAACGAATCTAATCTACTAAAAACCGGAGAAAACAAAGTAAGATTGGGTAGATAAACCGATCTAGAGGGATCGGGGTAAGCCTTTTGTTGAAGTTCCAAGCAAGAGAAGAAGTAGCAAATCGAATCTTAATAGAAGCCTCTTTAAATCGTGGTTTCCCGTCCAAATCCGAAAACATCCGCCTTTCGAGACCCCCGTTCGTCACAACGTATCCCTATTCATGCGGGGAGCTTAGGGCGAGTCAAAAGACAAGTCGAGATTCTTTCGGAAGATCCGGCGTGTACCTCTAGCCACCGCGGCTACAAGAACACCCTATGTAATCTATCGTACGAATAGAATTGGAATAAGCAAAGCCGATCGAAAAACGAAATCTTCGAGGAAACACTTGATCGCTAAGAAAAGATTCAACTTGATAATTCAACTATGACAATGATACATACACAAGATCACCACCGGATCCTTCCTTGATCTTGCTTCTAGCTCCGGAACTCCGACGTGGTCTTCCATGCAAGGTTCCCACGTCGGCTAGGGAAACCCTAGTCAACTAGCTCGACCCTCTCCTCTCCGACATGGTGTCCCTCTCTTCTCTCGCTCCTCGGCGGCCGAAGACGAAATCTTCTCCCCCGTGGCTCTCGGTCGGGGGACTATAAATAGCCCGATCGCGCGCGCTAGGGCAAAGGGCGTCGCATTTGGGCCCTAAATGGGCCCGGGCCGATCCTATCGGGCCGGCCGGCCCCGGGCCCATTTAGGCCCAGCCCCGCGGGCTCCTTTGCCCGAGGTCGGTTCCCTTGCTTCCCGGATGCTTCCCCCTTCGCATATGGGTCCATGTCGTCGGTTTCTCTCCGAATTGGACTCAACTCCTTGTCTTGCAAGCTTCAAAGACTTTTCCGGTCGGTCCCCGGAGTTTGTTGTCTTCTCGGATCGAGTCCCCGGCTTCTTGGAGTTAATTTTACTTCATTGCATGACTTGTTCGGGGCTTCAAAGTCTTGTCATGAGGTGCTTGATGAACTTACCCCGAAAGTCTTGCATTCAACACTAAATCCCCGCATAAACATTAAACTCCAAAAACGACATGCACACGTGAACTTGTTATACCACGGGGGTTAGTACCAAAGGATAAGGTATAAAATTCATGCCAACACCGAAGGTAAACTCATGGCTAGGTTGACGGATTTTCACCGTCAACATCTCCCCCATGCTTAAACCTTGCTCGTCCTCGAGTAAGCCTCCGATGGATATCATCATTGCTAAACAATGTTTAAACTTTGCATTTGACCATACATGAGAAAACATAATGCTCTCAAAATATTAATTCATTAAAGTTCCATAATGTACTAGCCTTCATCTCCACGGAGGGTGGATTCTTATTAAGCTTATCCCACAAGTATTAACATGCTCACAAAGTTTTAAATGGATCTCGAAATTTTTGAAATGAAGAACGAGATAAGAAAAGCTAAACCAAATTCACAAATTTAAATCATCTCATGTATTGCTCATAAACTCTCATCTCACTTGTCTCTCAAGCCTATATATTCTACTCCTTTCCCTCTCATATATATGTGGAAGGCTTTATATGGAGCTTTTGGGAAAGTTTAGTCCTAACAAGAATTTATAAATGAGGTGTTGTCATAACAAGACAAGCTTCTCATGGTCTTACCGAGACTCGTCAAAAAGGTCATTGGAAAATAATGTTAAATCAAGGAGGGGAAAGAGAAAAATACACACACTTTTAGATAGGTGGACATGTGCAAATGGCAGAGAGTGATCTCGAGGCACAAAAGAAGTCCTCGTTATCGGATTGCACATGGTTGGAAAATGAGAATGGATCTTTTTATCTTGAAGCCTTGAATGCACTCTTAGAGAACCGGGGAGTTCATTTTACGCACAAATATATTTTTTTTCTTTTTCTTCTCTTTCTCATATTTCTCATTCTTTTCTTTCTTTCTTTCTTATATATATATATTTTTTCTTTCTTCACCTTGGAAGTCATGTACATCGCCGAATTTTTTTTTTCTCTTTCATCATTATATATATTTTTTAAAAATACTCCCTTTTGAACTCTAAGGCAGCACCGTACCTACCTCCTCCCCCATGCTTAGACGTTGCTCGTCCTCGAGCAAAGAGGCGAAAAATAAGGTAGGTACCGGAATAATTTTTCCTTGGAGAGATACTTGAAATCTTCAACGTTGGCACCGTCTTGCGATCTTCCTTGAATTGATGATCCATTCTCAACGATAGGTTGTGGTCAAGGAGGTAATCACAAAAAAGATATTTGGTTTAAGGGTGGATATCCGGCGAAGTTTGTGAGATCACCGATGCGGGGATACACAATGCACGGATAAAGGGCTAGCAAAAAGATAGATACGCAAAAACGGAATGACCAGCTTCTTAGTCTCGGGCCGCAGAAATCATGGCCTGCAATAACTCACTCAAAAATAAATCTTGTACACTAAGGTTTATGCACTCAAATATATATAAGGCTTTGGATAGGTTGAGCAACACACAAGTGATATTTGTGACAAGGTTAGCAATATTTTTGAGCATAAAAGACATCTTTAATCTATTCATAACTTGAGAGCACATAAAACACTATGGGTCTTTATTTTAATCATAACCTCCGCTGAAAATTAAGCTAGCATTTAAATAAATTCAGATCTGTATTTTTTTAGAGAGCACTAGCTTAAACATGCATAAATCAACTACAAAGATGAACAAAGCTGCAATTTTAATCATATATCAACATGGCACAGATTTTGTAACTTTTCCAATGATAAAAATCAAGGTGGTGACTTTATTAAAGGTGATATCAAGCTGAAATACACACTGAAAATAAGCATAACAAGCTTGCTGAAATTTAAATAAAAACAGAAAAATACTACGCAAACACATAAGAGCAAAAGCTGAAAATTACAGAGAAATAGAAAAGAAGAGAAAACTAAAGTTCCTTAAGTCCTCTAATCCTCCGCCGGTGGTTGATGTTGATAGTCTTGATAATAATAGCCTTGCTCATAATATGAATGAACGCTTCCTCCGTCGAATTGATTTGGCTCAACAAGGTGAAGGCGACCAAGTTCAAAGGCAATATTTGCGTTGCCTTCACCGAGTTGAGCTGCGTTGGATTGGATGGCTGCGATATTTTGAGCATTTCTTGCAGCGTATCCTCCAATAATAGCCATGCTTTGTTGTGGTTGGGGATGATGAGCGTAGGCCTCCGCGAAGTTAACGTTGGGCACAACGTAATTTTGAGGGGGTACCGGTGCACCACCCCCCCATGCTTGTTGTTGAGACCCTCCGTAATAACTTGGCGGAGGAGGAACCCCGCCGGATGGTTGCACATTGGGTTGTGCTCCACCCTCTTGTGCGGAGGATGTTCCCTCTTCTACGATCCTTCCTCTTTTATTTTTCCTTGCAGGGACAAGTATTCCCTCTTCCAACCAATCTTCCCTTCCTTCGGTGAAAAGCCTAAGCCTCTCATCCGGAAGAGGGAGGTTCACAATGGCCAATCGGTAACCTCTTCTCTCATCTCCACTAATGTACTTGCCTTGCCGCAAGTACTCAAAACCGAGAGAGGTACCGCGCAAAAGGTGAGCGGGGTTTCTTGCGATCCCCGGTCGCAAGGAATAGGCCAACATGGAGAGGTAACACCCCGAACCAATATCACTAGCCCCCGATGTTGCTTCACAACACCAACGGTTGATCATGAGGTAAGAGGGGTCGATTGGCTGCCTGGCAATCAAAGCCGAGTATAGCCAATTTAACTCCGTGTCGGTCACCTTTGTTTCCCTCATCCTCCCCAATACCCTCTTGCACATCCAAGAGTGAAATATCCGGATAATGGGGTTGCGGATGCTTTTGCGTTGTTGATGGGCATCTCCGGAGATCATGCCCCAAAATTCCGCCAACATGCCGGGAGGCACGTCGACTTTCTCCGAGCGCCCTTGTGGAACCCAAGCAGCTCCCTTACGTGCTCGTAGGGAACCACTTGTTGGATTCCCTCCAAACGGAATGACAAGCATTGCACCCCATCATCATCAACGATGGGTGCCATAGTCATTAAAATTTCCAAGGTGTAACCCAAGTGGGTGTCCACCGAGATTCCGTTGGAGAATTGAATCCACCCGAGGTGCCCCAACATGTAGTTTATGTCGGTGCGAAAACCCAAGGTGTGGAGTGCTTGGTCGTCGATCTCGACGTTTGGCACAAGCCTCTTCTCAAGATTGGCAAGCCTATCCTCCTCCTCCGCCGACATGATGATGAAGCCGTACGAAGATTGTGTCGGGGTGTAAGGAGGTGGTGCGGTTGAGCGAGTCGATCGTCGTGGTGGCGCGGGCTGCTCCTCCGTGTGCCCACGAGGTTCGGTGAACCTCATGGAAGTGCTTCTCGCAGCCCTCATCCCACCAAGGAGGAGAGCGTCGTTCCTCCTTGGTGGTGCCGTGTCCGTCTCCATGCTCCGGGGAGACTCGGAAACCGAGTGCCTCCTCGAAGACGTGGTTGATGACGGCTTGGACGACGACGAACTCTTCTTCTTAGAGAAGAGACTTGTGGTCTTCTTCCACATGCTTGCTGCACTCTCTCTTCAACTAAAAATCCGGGTTGCGACCGGTAAACTAGGCACTTAAACTCTTTGCTTCGGATGTGGACTTTGAGTGGATTAGGGAGGTGGATTTTTTTCTTGAGCTCTCAAGCTTGGGTGGTTGGCTAAGTCTACGGAGGTTCCGAGCACACAAACTTGAACACACAAACAAGGGAAGGAGAGGGAAGCTTGCTCCGCGAAGACGGGCGCCGGGGGGCACCATTTATAGGGCGGGCCGGCCGGCCTAGGCCGGCCGGCCCCGGGCTCCAACGGCTCCTCCTCGGTGCGTCTTTCTCCCGAAGACGATCATTTCGCCTCCGCAACTTTCCCCGCCCGCGTGCTCCACAAGTTGCACCGCCCAAACGCTCTCGTCCACTCCTTTTCTTGAATTATTGGTCCTCCCACTTGATGCTCCATGCTTTGGGTCATGTCCATGCTCCCTAGCTCCACTTGCTTCACATGCCACCATTGAAATCCTGCAAAGTTGATGCTTGCTGCCCACCATGCTTGTCCTTTGCATATGGAGTGGGTGAAAGTTGATAAAAGGGGATCCAATGGTGCATGCATGATTAATTCAAACTTGATTGCCTCCATTTAGGTGTGTTTAAGGTTAAGCACTCCTCTAATTCGAATTTTAAAATATTTTTCAGAGCCATGCAAGAGCTCGAACATAATTTTAGAGAAGTTTTTAAACCATTAAAAACAAATGCAAGTCGAAAATATTTTCTTTTTACGTCGATTTTGGTCTCACCGGTATAGTTTGCCTTCATTGGTTGAGAGCAAGACATTTTCCCGGCTTGATCATGGGGGCATAGGTTTAGGTTCTAATTTTGGCTAAATAAGAAAGATTTTGAATATAACAAAATTAGAATAGGCTTAGAAAAATTCTAATCCTAGAGAAACCAAGGATATAGATTTTTAAAACCAACCAAAAGTTTTGATTTCTAGGTTCACGCGAGTCCTACCACGTGCTGAATTTTATTAACACTTAAACATAAATCGTGGCTCTACTCGTGTGGTTTTAGCATGAAAAATAAGTCAACCTCAGCACCATAATGAGGGTGAAAGGCTGAGTTAAGGTTCTGAAATTATTTGGTTGAGGTTTCTCGAAAAGAAAAGAATCAAACAAGCACATAGGAGGGTTCATGCAAAGGGTTTATGATAAAGCAAACATTCAATCAAGAATTATGTCTCTAATATTGTTCAACCACTTCTAAGTCTAATGTCTTTGCGTAATAAAACTCAAAAACGAAATTATAAAAAGACTCGAAAAACCCGGAATCGGGTTGTCCTCCCGTAGCTTATTCTTGACTCGACGAAACGGGTTGCCTCCCGCCTAGCGCTTCGTTTATAGTCCATGGCTAGACTTCTTCACTTGATTTCTCCGGATCAACGCTCTTTGCGGGCGTTGCAATCTTGGGTACCCACTTTGGCTAGTCAATTTTTTTGGTCTTCACGGCTGGCTTTGTCCTTGGTTTTGACGGATGCAACAACTTCCTTGTGGCTCGACATCTCGAACTCCGGTCCTTCGGTCGTGATCTTCATGGTCTCTAATGTGATCCTTCATCTCTCCCGAATGAGCTTGAGTAGCCTTCGCCGTCTTGGGACCTTGGAGTTGTCTCGGATATTCTTCTTCGTCACCCATCGGGCGCCGGCAAGTTGTCCCACTTGCGTCTAGCAATCTTCATCACGATGAACACTTCACGTATAGAGCCGCCGACCTCCGTCACCTTGCCATCTAAATTCTTCAATATTTTCTCCATAGCCTCGAGCTTAGTGACGGCGTCCTTGTTGATCTTAGCTTGCTCGTCCATCAAGTCCTTGAATTGTGCACAAAGAGAAACCAAAACTTGAATCGACGAACTTGCATTAAATCGGGGTTACCTTGGACATGGTCGTACTCCACACACTCCTTGCATGAGGATCTTGCTTCGGCGGCCTTTAGGTGTTGAGCTTCTTTCTACATCTCCATCCTCTCCATCCTCCTCTTAAGTAAACCGATATGCCACTCAAGGAATCCGACTCGTATGCATTCGGCTCTCGCAATCGTCATGCGGATAGTTGAGACTTTGATCTTGAACGGCCTCCCGGCGTCTTGAAGGTTTATGATAGGTTGATCAACGATGTCCGGGGTGCGCGCGCTCCGGTGGTTGAGGTTGATCTTCCTTTGGACTTGGAGGTGGTGATTCCCTTGGAGATTTCGACGGTCCTTCGACTTCAACTTTTGAATCTAGGGTTTCCACCCCTTTAGCTTGTGTTGCATGTCACCTTTGCCTCCGTAAAGTTTTCCCGGATCATCCACAAAAAAAAAGCTTGGGTTTCTTGGAGAGGTAGCCAACCATCTCCTAAGTTAGGGTTAGCAATAAGCAAAGTATGCAAAAAAAAACTAGAAAACAAAACAAATCTATAAAGACTAGAGTTAGACAAACTAGATTAGATGTATTTTGAGGATGATCGAAATTTAGTAGATGCAAAAATAAAACAAAATCAGTACTGAAAATTACAAAAAAAGCAATAAAAAATCAAATCTTGATCACTTGTTCCCCGGCAACGGCGCCAGAAAAAGGGGCTTGTTGACGGTTAATAATTGTATCAAAGTTCGTTCGTGACTCGCAAGCGTACAAGTCTCCCGTCGTAGTCAAGGGACCCTTCTTCCCTCGAGTGGTGAACCCAAGGTATCGAATCCGTGGAACAAATGTGTGACGCAAGACTTAATCTATTAAAGCCAAATAACCGCAATCTTCAATAAAGAACCTAATGCATCCAAGTAAAAGACACAAAACGAATCTAATCTACTAAAAACCGGAGAAAACAAAGTAAGATTGGGTAGATAAACCGATCTAGAGGGATCGGGGTAAGCCTTTTGTTGAAGTTCCAAGCAAGAGAAGAAGTAGCAAATCGAATCTTAATAGAAGCCTCTTTAAATCGTGGTTTCCCGTCCAAATCCGAAAACATCCGCCTTTCGAGACCCCCGTTCTGTCACAACGTATCCCTATTCATGCGGGGAGCTTAGGGCGAGTCAAAAGACAAGTCGAGATTCTTTCGGAAGATCCGGCGTGTACCTCTAGCCACCGCGGCTACAAGAACACCCTATGTAATCTATCGTACGAATAGAATTGGAATAAGCAAAGCCGATCGAAAAACGAAATCTTCGAGGAAACACTTGATCGCTAAGAAAAGATTCAACTTGATAATTCAACTATGACAATGATACATACACAAGATCACCACCGGATCCTTCCTTGATCTTGCTTCTAGCTCCGGAACTCCGACGTGGTCTTCCATGCAAGGTTCCCACGTCGGCTAGGGAAACCCTAGTCAACTAGCTCGACCCTCTCCTCTCCGACATGGTGTCCCTCTCTTCTCTCGCTCCTCGGCGGCCGAAGACGAAATCTTCTCCCCGTGGCTCTCGGTCGGGGGACTATAAATAGCCCGATCGCGCCTAGGGCAAAGGGCGTCGCATTTGGGCCCTAAATGGGCCCGGGCCGATCCTATCGGGCCGGCCGGCCCGGGCCCATTTAGGCCCGCCCCGCGGGCTCCTTTGCCCGAGGTCGGTTCCCTTGCTTCCTGGATGCTTCCCCCCTTCTGCATATGGGTCCATGTCGTCGGTTTCTCTCCGAATTGGACTCAACTCCTTGTCTTGCAAGCTTCAAAGACTTTTCTCCGGTCGTGTCCCCGGAGTTTGTTGTCTTCTCGGATCGAGTCCCCCGGCTTCTTGGAGTTAATTTTACTTCATTGCATGACTTGTTCGGGGCTTCAAAGTCTTGTCATGAGGTGCTTGATGAACTTACCCCGAAAGTCTTGCATTCAACACTAAATCCCCGCATAAACATTAAACTCCAAAAACGACATGCACACGTGAACTTGTTATACCACGGGGGTTAGTACCAAAGGATAAGGTATAAAATTCATGCCAACACCGAAGGTAAACTCATGGCTAGGTTGACGGATTTTCACCGTCAACAGGTGGGTACCGGGACCGACTACTCGGTGGGCCCCTGGGACTACTCGGCTTGCGCTACACGGCACCTGAAGGCGTGGAGCACAAGGACTACACAGGAGTAGTACTCGGTTAGGAAGCTGTGCATGTTCCGCACTGCGCAGAGGACTCCTAGACATACTCAACTAGTACTCTCTTCCTACTCCGACTTGTAACCCTGCCTCCCGGACTATATAAGGCGAGGCAGGGACCGATCTCCCTCATCTAATCTCATCTCATACAACCCACGACGCACCATTGCACCATCCTGTAATCGTGCCCTATCAATCCGTAGCTACGCAAAGATACGGGACGTAGGGTATTACGCACCTCGCGGCCCGAACCTGTCTAAATTGTGTGCCACGTGTCTCTTCCTTCGAGTTACCGATCTCGGCGAGTCACATTCATCTACTTCGGGTACTCCCCGTAGTAGGTTGCCGGTCTAAAACACCGACACGACTGACTCTCATAGTCTTGCCCTCATCGGTGGCTCGAAAGGGAAGTCTAACGCTAACCCATCCACCAGGATGTTCTCCTTATCCTCTTTGATGTTTGTGCCAAATGAGGAGTTCGACGTGCTTGGAGAGGACGAGCTGGTGCTGTTGACGAGGTGGTTCAAGAGGTTGCACGAGAACCGGGTGAACATGAGGAGGAACACGAGGACATGATTCCAGTGCGGCAAGGCCAGACACTTTTTCGCCGAGTGTCCGAAGGTGAACAACCACGATAAGCACAAGTTCAAGGACAAGAGGAAGAAGTCCAAGAAGAAGGATCATGGACATGGGAAAAAGATGCGATCTCGAAAGAAAATGAAGAGATGAAGCGACATCGAGTCCGACTCCGAGGACACGTCTTCAAGCTCAAGTGATGAAGACGAAGAGGGTGACAAGAAGAAGAAGAACCTCGGCAAGTATCTCAACGGCCTTTGTGTGACAAGCCTAAGCCTCAAGGATGACTTCTGCGGCATGGCTCACAGCTCTAGCAGCAAGAGAAGCCAGAAGGATGCCTCGGACCTAGATTCCGAGGATGAGGTATGTGATGAGCTTGTTGGTGGAAATCGGGCCTGAAGGGTGGACGCCGACAGAACAGCCCCCTGAGTTCTCTCCCTCCCTTCACTTACTTTCGCAAGGCTATTACTTCTACTTGTGCGAGGAGAGGAAACGCTAAAACTTAACAGGACAATAAAGGAAACAAGGAAATACTCTGCAGACCGAAGACCGAAAGACTAGTAGATGCCTTCGGTGCTCTCTTCTCATTACAGTGTACCCGTTTCATTACAAAGGGTTCACTATTTATAGGAGACCCCTGGGTATAGTCATTTGCCTCAATTACACCTTTTCCGTTCCTGACAAACTGCTTTAAACACTTTACAAGGGTATAACAGTAAGTCCTCGCGTCGTACAGGCCTCCAGCGTGTCTTCGTACGGCCGAAACGCCTTTACACGCGGCCACCCTTGTCTCTGCCTCGTCCGGAGCCCACTTTACACGTCAGCGGCAGCCACGTGTCCAGGATCGTCGCACCTTCGGCGACGAGCGCCGATCCCGGGCTCGGGGGCGTCGCGCCTCTTCGGGCACCCCCGCCCGTGCCGCCACAGCCCCGACGCGATGTCCCCGCCGGCGTGCCTCGTCCCCTCGGTCCTCTCGGACCTTCGTCGCCGGAGCACGGCCATCCGTACCTTCGGCACCGAAGGTAGGCGCCGCCACGTGGGATCATTCCTGCACAACAAAACTCACATGGCATAAGCGGCATCAGCGTTTTGTTAGCGCCCGTGCAGCGAAGGCTTCCCCACGAGACCGAAGCCGTACACAGACCGAAGGTGGCCAGTGTGGCCGAACGAGGGTGATGCTTCCGAAGACCAACTTCCCCAACAGTAGCCCCTCGTCAGTGAGGGCCGTCCTGATCCTGCGATGGGCCGAACTTACGATTGACCTTGTCAGGGTGAAGAATGGGCTTCGGAACTCCCCCGGACGGCCCACGCTGACGCGGCGACCCGAAAAAAGACGCGCGCTGCCCCTTGGGAAATTTACCGTTGTGAGGGACTGTTACTGGGTAAAAGTGTAATTTCGGTCGTCGTCGGCGCGATTATCGGAGCTCATTACTATAAAAGGGAAAGCCGCCCTTTGGGTTGCCCCCACACCGCAGATGCGACCCCAAATCTACGACGCGCGAGAGCTCCGAAGGTCTATTGTAAGACTTCCTCCAGCCCCTTCGTTTCCGTTTTCGCTTCGTGCTTAGTTAGCGTTCATGGCGCCGAAGCGGAGACGCGATGCTGTCGCAAGAGAGATTGCGAAGACCTACACGTTCGGTCGGAGCCAGATCGACAAGACCGACGTGGAGTCGCTGGTGAAGAACCGCATGGTCGGGGCCGGCCGAGCCCCTGGCCGTGAGACTGTGCCGCGGCCGCGGGACAACGAAGTTGTCATCTTTCGCGATCTGCTGTATGCGGGGCTTCGGTTCCCACTGCATCCCGCAGTCGTCGACATCCTCCGGTACTTCGACATCTACCTGCACCAGCTTACCCCAAACGCCATCCTGCGACTGTCGGTGTACATGTGGATATGCCGGACAACGAAGATCAAGCCCTCCGCCGAGGGGTTCGCTTCGGCGCACCAGGTGCACCACCAGCGGCGGACAGTCTTCGAGGAGGAGGGGGACCAATCCATGGAGAAGGACTGCCAGTTCGGCTGTCTCAACTTCTCGTACAAGGCTGGCGTGGTGAGCCCAGTCACCGCATACCGAAACAAGTGGCCTTCGGATTGGCAACAGCACTGGTTCTACTACACCTTGAGCCCCCCTTCTTCCGGAGGCTCTCGCCGCCGGCGACGAAGGAACTCCCGCCCCTCCACGAGTCCTACGCCAAGAACCCTTCGTGTCCGGAGGGTGACGAGTTTGTGATGATGTCGCGCCGGTTCGCGCGGAAGTACGGCACTCGCGACATCGTGGAGGAGTACCGCAGCATCCCCGTGTGCCCGCTGGTGGACGGCTGGTCCGTGGCCGAAGACGAGTGGGCGGAGGATATCGGGGGCATCCCCTGCCCTGACTGGACGAAGGTCTTCGGCTTTACAGCCGATTGTAAGTTGTTTTGCGTCCTTCGGAGAGTTGTTCTTAGTTACGTCTTTAGTAAACGAAATGTTGACCGACTGGAATGTTTTTCTGCAGTGTTGAGGAGAAGGAAGGTGGAGGCGCACGGGGACTTCATCCTCGGCCCCGTGTCGCCGAAGGAGTACAAAGACACCGTCGCGGAGCTGAACGGGTCCCGGACGAACCGCATATTCGAATTTTTCAAGATCACACCACCTGAGCGCGTCGGTTTTGCCAAGCACCGCGAGGCAGCCGAGAAGAAAGCCGCAGCGGTTGCAGCCGCCGAAGCGGATGCTGAGGAGACGGCGACTTTGCCGCGCGCCGCTCCGCAGAAAACCGGCAGGAGGAGCGCGCTGCCGCCGCGGCCATCGCCCGCCGCCGAAGGGAAAGCCCGGAAGAAACGGGGCGGGCGGCCGGCGGACCGACCCCCGTCCCCCAAGAGGACCCACGTCGTTGACGTGGAGACGGGCCTCGTCGAAGACGTGATAGCCGCCGTACCGCCGCGCGCGGCCGCGCCTTCGGACGTGCCTTCGGGCGCGCCTTCGGCGAGGGCTGGGCAAGGGGCCACCGGGCCGCTACTTGTCCCCCTCAGCCCACCGGAGAAGGATAGTGACGACGATAGCGATGTTCGCATCGTGTCCTCCGTCGGTGACGCGCTGCGCAAGCCAAGTCCTGCCGCCCTCGGCGCCGAAGCCCCACAAGAAAAAGATGAATCCAGCTCCACCTCCAGTAGCTCGTCTGACACGTCCTCCGATGGCACCAAGCAGTCCGCCTCCCCTTCGGCCCCCGCTGCTGAGAAGGATGTTGTCGTCGCCGAAGCGGAGGAAGGGGAGGACGAGGAGCCCGAGAGCAGCGGGGGAAGCGGTTATCGGGTGACGCCTGAGGAGCCCCGGGCCGCCGCTGTTCGTCTTCAAATCCCTGCCGAAGCCAAGCTGATTGGCGGGAAGACGATCCGCTTTTTGGGGCTGACGAGCGGCGGGCACGAGCGTCGGTTCCTGGAAGAGGCCGGGGCAAGTTTCACCATACCTCATGAGGAGGAATACTTTGGGAAGCTCACCGCCGCGGAGCTCACGACGGCGTGCGGGGACCTGTCTCTGAAGGCCTTCATCGCGTCGCGGTGCCTCTCCCGAAGGCTGGAGCAGGAGAGCAAGGAGGCGAAGGAGAGATCGGTGGCCGCCGTCTCCACGCTCGAGAACAGAGTGGCGGAGCTGGAAGGACGACTAGCTGCGGAGCAGGAGCGCTCCCGAAAACTGCAACAAGAAAAGGAAAACTCTGCGAAGTCTTCCGAAGCCCTCGTCAACACGCTGCGCCGCGATGTGGAGGTCCTGAGCAGCGCCAAGGAGGACTTGCGCGTTCAGCTCGCCGACAGGGAGGCCAAGTTGGCCGAAGCGCAGAGAGAAGCGAGTGAGCTGAACGGAGCGCTGGAGCGGTACCGCACGGATCACATCCGGGGCGCCGAGACCCTTCGCGATGACATACTGCAGCTGCTGGATCAGTGCAATCTGAGTGCGCCGCCTGTCCCGCTGCCCCAGTGCACCGTCGAGTCATTCTATGAGTGGGTGAATGCCTGCTTCGACGTCATCTCGATGAACACGAAGATCTTTGGAGAGCTTGGGGCTGCAGTGGGGGTTCGCACGCTGGCGTATTCGGTGTGCTCGTTGGCGCCCCCGGATCGTCCGTCGTCGGAGAAGACGATCAGCAAAAGCGACCTTCGTCGTCTTACGAAGGAGAACTTCGAATGGCCTAGCGACGCGGAGCTAGATGTTGGCCGGCTCCCGGTGCTCCCCAAGAATCTAGCGAAAAACTTCATGAACACCTTCTTCGCCCGACGCGGATATCAACTCACCTTGGACGAGTCCGAACGCCTTAGTGCCCAGGTACGCCGAAGCTACTTCTCCCTTTTGCTTGCGGTCGTGTTGAAAACACATCCTCATAAATACTTTAACACATGGCCCTCGCTGTTTTGCAGATAAAGCCTCGGCCGCAAGACCGTGTTTACGAACGTCTCCTGGCTCGATACGGCGGCGCTCCACCCCCGCCCCGCCTCATGATGGACGGGGATTGGATCGCCATGCCCGGCGTTCCTCTTATCACCGCTGAGGGCTCCGTAGCCGCGGCACATGAGGGAGGCGAAGCCGCCGGCGCTCCTGTGGACGAAGCTGGCGCCGCCGAAGACACGACGGCTCCCACCACCGAAGAAAGGCACAGGGGCGGCGCGCCGGGACCCGCAACTGAAGGGGAGCAAGCCGAGGCGGCCGCAGGGACTGCCCCTTCGCGCCCGCCCGGTCTCGAAGCGGCCTCCGCAACCGAGGAAGAGGTCGCGCCTGCCCCCGCCTGACGCCGTGGCGGCCGCGGTCCCCGCGGGAGAAAACGCTGCGGCAGATGCTTCGGAGGTGGCGCATGCGGCAGAGCTCGAGGCTACGCTGCTTGCTGCCAGTTCCCCTGGCGGCGAGGGACCCGCGGAGGCAGCAGTCAACACGTCTATCGCGTCGGTCGAGGCCACCGAAGCTAGCGCCGTGCTGAGCGAGGCCCCCGTCGTCGCCGAAGGTGCCGAGATCTGAAACGCGTCGGTCTAGTACTTGTAAAGGAGTGAACCAGTCTCCCCTTGGCGGGATGGAATTTTTGTAAAGTAAACTGATGCACGGTATCTCTGCGCAGGTTCCTTCGGTGGTCCCTGCGCAGAGGGCCGAAGGTGCGAGCAGCTCAACTCTGCCCCTTAACTCCCTTTTTGTCGCGCCGAACGTTTGGACGAAGTTTAGTATTCGCCATCCTAATGTTTCGTACGCCGAGTTTTTGTCGTACCGAGCGGAGCGTTACCGCCTTCACAACGAAGCGGCTAAGCGCTTTTTTGCTGATTTTTCAAGGGATCCCGCGCGTCGGGATGCCATTCTTAGAGAGCGGGCCGCCCGTAGGGCGGCCAAGCGTAACTTAGTGGACCCCTTCATGGCCGAAGGGGTCGTTCCAAAAACAGAGCCGATCGAAGAGGGGGTCCTTGGGCCGCCCGAGTATGTATATTTAATTCCTGACGCCTCATCGGAAAGCTTCGCGACGGTGAAGGTGGAGACGGAGTGATCCCGTTCGCATAGACTCTAATCCCGACTTCGGCGCAGGACGGATGCCTACCGACAACGAGCTTCGGGAGATGGCTCTGGAGATCATAGACATGGCATATCTTCGGCTGATCGACGAGATCTGTGAGGACGTACTAAACGAAGATTGATCGTTAAGTGTGGCTACGGGCTGGCGCGAAGACTTGAAGCACAGGACTTCGGAACTCCCCCCCGGAAGTGTTCGCGGCATGCCTGGAGCGGATTTCTGACCACGAACTTGTAAATTTATCGTTCGAGGCAGTGTGTGTTGTAACGGCATTGTTGTTCCTCTTGTAAAGTTATATTGTTTTTACGAAGGACGTTGTATGTCGAAAAACGTGAAAAGGAGAGACGGACGAGAGGTGTTTTCGCCCATCTTTTATGTGCTTCGGTGTTTCGTTCGCTACTTGCTTGATCAAGAAAAGCCCTGAGTGCGTTGGGACGAAGCGGCACCGCGCTTCCCCTTTAGAGTTAACACCGTTGCGTTTAGGACGTGCGCTTTTGGCTGACCATTTTTAGTGCGCCCGCTCGAGCCAAGCCGATGGTGCACACCATGCGAGGCGGGCTTCTCTTCGGTCTAGAACGGGACCGAAGTGCTGCTTTAGGTGTACGTTTACTTCGGCCAGGTCGCGGCCTTGTTTTGCGCTAAGTGCTTTTTTCTCTTTGGTCGAAACGAGACCGGCGCATCGCTGCAGGCGTGCGCTTACTTCGGCCGAATCGTGGCCCTGCCCCGCGTCAAGCGGTTTTTCTCTTCGGTCAACTCGAGACCGACGCATCGCTCCAGGCGAGCGCTTACTTCGGCCGACCGTGGCCCCGCACCGCGTCAAGCGGTTTTTCTCTTCGGTCAACTCGAGACCGACGCATCGCTGCAGGCGTGCGCTTACTTCGGCCGAATCGTGGCCCTGCCCCGCGTCAAGCGGTTTTTCTCTTCGGTCAACTCGAGACCGACGCATCGCTCCAGGCGAGCGCTTACTTCGGCCGAATCGTGGCCCTGCACCGCGTCAAGCGGTTTTTCTCTTCGGTCAACTCGAGACCGATGCATCGCTCCAGGCGTGCGCTTACTTCGGCCGAATCGTGGCCCTGCACCGCGTCAAGCGGTTTTTCTCTTCGGTCAACTCGAGACCGACGCATCGCTCCAGGCGTGCGCTTACTTCGGCCGAATCGTGGCCCTGCACCGCGTCAAGCGGTTTTTCTCTTCGGTCAACTCGAGACCGACGCATCGCTCCAGGCGTGCGCTTACTTCGGCCGAATCGTGGCCCTGCACCGCGTCAAGCGGTTTTTCTCTTCGGTCACGACAATAAGTGACAGGCTTGGTGCACGCTCTCCTAAGGCGATCCGCGCCTAGGCTGTCACTTACTCCGCCGAAGGCCACCTCGGAAACTAGGCCCCCCTCAAAGGCGGTGGCCTAGCTTCGACAGAGTGGCGAGAGCATTCTTTGAAAAGAAAGTAGACTGCATGCGAAGGGATGGGGGAACACTGACTTATATTACATGTCAGAAATCAAAGGGATACAAGGGGCCGCCTCGTTAAAAACCTCACACTTCGCGGATCCGGAGGGGAACCGCGAAGCCTCCCCCGTGAGGAAAAGAGTACGTCCCCCACTACTTTAATGTACATAGGATACAAAGTCGGTATCTCGACTTAAGAGAAAAAGAAGCTATTGAAACTTAAGACCTATGTTACGACTTGCAGTTGCTTCAGACGAAGTACTTCTGAAGCATGTCCACATTCCAGGTGTATGGCTCTTCGTCGCCCGTTAGCCGACGCAGTTTGAAGGCTGCTTCGTTTGCGATTGCCGTCGCTATGAACGGGCCTTCCCATTTCCCATGCATCTTGCCCTTCAGTTTGCCCTTCGGCACCTTGCATAGCACTAGGTCCCCTGACCGTATGAGCTTCGGTTTGATCTTCTTATTTTTCCACCTTCGGGTCTCGTCTTGGTAGGCCGAGAGGTTTTCGGCTGCCTGTAAGCGGACCTCCTCAATGTTCTGAACTGAAGCCTTAAGGTCTTCGTCTCCGGAGGGTGTGCTCCTCCAGGTGCCCAGACACAGCTCTTCGGGCAACATGGCTTCCTCCCCGTATAACAGCTTAAAGGGGGAGAACTGGGTAGTTCTGGATGTGGTGGTGTTGTGGGACCAGACTACCCTCGGTAGGTCTTCGGCCCATTTGCTCTTGGGTAAATCAGTGATGTTCCTCTTGATGCTAGGGAAGATGATCCCATTGGCCCGCTCCACCGCCCCGTTGGACTGCGGGTGGTAGACCGAAACGAAGCACAACTTCGTTCCCAAGTATGCACAGAATTCCTTGAACTCCGCGCTGTCAAACTGCTTGCCATTATCCACTGTGACCTCGTGGGGGACACCGAAGCGGCACACTATGTTCTGCCAAAAGAACTTCTGAATGGTTGCCGAAGTGATGCTCAGCAACGGCTTCGCTTCAACCCACTTGGAGAAATATTCGACCGCCACAACCGTGTGAGTGTAGTTTCCGGGTGCCGTGGGTAGCGGGCCGACGATGTCAACACCCCACCGGGCGAAGGGCCACACCGGTGGTAACAGCTGTATCTCATTGGAAGCGAACTTGCTGTAAGGCGCATGGCGCTGGCACTCTGGACAATGGCGCACAATGTCATGGGCATTTGCGACCACCGAAGGCCAGTAGAAGCCCTGGCGGAAGGCTTTCTGCACCAATGCCCTGGTGCTGAGGTGGTGTGAGCACATGCCGCTATGGATTTCGTGGAGCAGTTGTTTTCCCTCGGTGACCGATATGCACTTTAGCAGTGGGGCACATACCCCCCTTCGGTACAGGTTGCCGTCGACGAGGTGATAGTTCCTCGCCCTGATGGCCACCCTCTTGGTGATGACCCCATCTTCGGCCTCATAGTAACCTTTGAGCGCCGCTACTATTGGGGTGCGCCAGTCCTCGCTCTGTATGGCGTTCACAAATTTGGGGGGTGCTGTTTCGTCGACTGCGGACCTCGATGTGGTTGTTTCATAAAAGACATCCGGTGGCAGGGGCTCAAGTAGTGCGGTTTCCTTCGCGATAGCATCGGCCTCCTTGTTATGGTTTCTGGGAAAACTTCTCACTGTGATACCGATGAAGAACTTTTCCATGCTTCGGACGGCCTGCAGGTACTTCATCATATCCGGGTTCTTTGCCTTGTAGGTTTTCCCAATATGGCAGGCAACAAGCTCGGAGTCCGTCAGGATGACGAGCCTCCTTGCACCTACAGCCCTGGCCTTCCGAAGCGCGAGCAGCAGGCCTTCGTACTCTGCCACGTTGTTTGTGCAGTTGTCATAATTCAGCCGCAAGGCATATCGGAGTTTGATGCCCGAAGGGGACTTTAAGACTGCTGCGGCCGCCGACCCAAGGTGGCAGTATGCGCCATCACATTGGACTTCCCATATTGGCTCTATGACCACTGCTTCCCCCTTCGGCGCCGAAGGCGTCCAATCAGCGATGAAGTCAGCGAGGACTTGAGACTTTATCACGCTGCGGGCGACGAAGCTTATGACGTGCTCCGCCAGTTCCGAGGCCCACTTGCCCATCCTGCCTGTTGACTCCTTGTTCTCGAACATGTCCCGATGGGGGAAAGCTGTGGGCACCGAAACGTTGTGGCTCTGGAAGTAATGCCGAAGTTTCCTTTTTGCCATTACAACAACATATGCCATCTTCTCCATTTCAGAGTAGAGGAGCTTTGAGCCGCTCAGAGCTTCGGAGACATAATATATAGGAAATTGCCTCAGAACATCTGCATCTTTGCGCTCTTCCACGAGCACCGCACTAACCGCTGTGTCGGTTGCCGCGATGTACAACAGTAGTTCGGCCTTTGGTGATGGTTTGGTCATGACTGCTGCATCTTCATGGTATTTCTTGAGGTCGTCGAAGGCTTGCTGCTGCTCTGGGCCCCATTGGAAAGTTGAATTTGCTCGGAGTACCTTGAAGAAAGGAAGGCTTCGTTCGGCGGCTCTTGAGATGAAACAGTTCAGCGAGGCGATTCTGCCTGTGAGCCTTTGGACTTCCTTTCGAGTGGCTGGAGGCTGCATCCTTTGTAGGGCTTCGATCTTTTAGGGGTTCGCCTGGATGCCCCACTTAAAAACCATGCAGCCCAGCAATTGCCCTTTCCGGATGCCGAAGATGCATTTCTCTGGGTTGAGCTTGAGGCCGTTTTGCCTCATGTTGTCGAAGGTCTCGGTTAGATCTGCAATGTGATCTTTCTCTTTCTCACTCATGATGACGATGTCATCGACGTATGCCGAGGCATTACGCCCCAGCTGGCTGCCCAGGATCAGCTTCATCATGCGGTTGAAAGTGGACCCGGCGTTGCGTAGGCCTTCGGGCATTCTGACGAAGCAGAAGATGCCGAAGGGGGTTGTGAATCCGGTTTTTGCTTCGTCTTCCCTTCCCATCCACACTTGGTGATAGCCGGAGAAGCAGTCTAGGAGGCTCAACATGTCGCAGCCGGCGGCCTGGTCAATAATGACATCGATCCTTGGCAATGGGAAGGGGTCCTTCGGACATGCCTTGTTGAGTTCAGTGAAGTCAATACACATTCTCATGTTGCCGTTCTTCTTCGGCACCATGACCACGTTTGCCACCCAGATAGGGTAGTGGACTTCTCTGATGATTCTTGTGTCGAGCAACTTTTGTACTTCGGCCTCCGTGGGACTTGACCCCCGTCCGTCGACATCGGCCGCCGCCTCTGCGGCTTCGGTTTAACTCTTGGGTCGGTGTTGAGCGCATGCTCTATGACTGAACGATGGACGCCCGTCAAATCGGACTTGGACCAAGCGAACACATCTTGATTGTTGCGAAGGAACTGCAAGAGCCGGCCTTCGTCTTCTGCGCTGATCTCGGCGCCTATCATCACGGTTCTGCTGGGCACATCCGCGCATAAGGGGACCGTTTTCGTGACGTCGACAGCTTTCATACGCTCGGTTTCGGCCCCCTTCATGGACTGCCTCATCTGGGCTTCGGCCTTGCGCTCTTCGGTTACTGCGGCTTCGTTGCTCTCGTCTTCGTCGATGACATGAACTTGTCTATTGTGGACTGAAGTGTTGCGCTCGGCTCTTCGGGCCTCCTCTTGGCTACCGTACACGGATATCACCCCCGCCGCCGTCGGTATCTTCATCAGCAGATACCCTTGGTGGATGACCGCTGCGAACTTGTTGATGGTGTTGCGGCCGAAGATGGCGTTGTACGGGTATGCGAAGTCTACGACATCAAATGTTATGACTTCGGTTCTCATGGTAGCGTCTTGGCCGAAGGACACATTGACATCAATCTTGCCGAGGGCTTCGATTTTCTTGTTGCCGAAGCCGTACAACGGGTGTTCTGCCTTCTTCAAGTCTTCCTTTTTAAACCCCATGCCGGTGAAACACTGCCAGGTCAGGATATCCGCTGAGCTGCCGTTATCCACCAAGATCCTCCCCACGTCATTGCCGAAGTAGTACTTTGTGTTCTTGCCGATGTTGGCCCTTATGACAAGCGGATCGTTGTGAGGGTTGTCGTATGGACCTCCCTGGGCCCACTGCCTCGGTGGGTACCAGGACCGACTACTCGGTGGGCCCCTGGGACTACCCGGCTTGCGCTACACGGCACCTGAAGGCGTGGAGCACAAGGACTACGCAAGAGTAGTACTCGGTTAGGGAGCTGTACATGTTTCGCACTGTATAGAGGACTCCTAGACGTACTCGACTAGTACTCTCTCCCTATTCCGACTTGTAACCCCTCGCTCCCGACTATATAAGGCGAGGCAGGGACCGATCCCCTCATCCAATCTCCTCTCATACAACTCACGGCGCACCATTGCACCACCTTGTAATCGTGCCCTATCAATCCAGAGCCACGCAGCATACAGGACGTAGGGTATTACGCACCTCGCGGCCCGAACCTGTCTAAATTGTGTGCCACGTGTCTCTTCCTTCGAGTTACCGATCTCGACGAGTCACAATCATCTACTTCGGGTACTCCCCGTAGTAGGTTGCCGGTCTAAAACACCGACACCGGCGCGCCCGGGTAGGGGCTCTCGCTCGAGATCATATGGCGAACTCGACGGCTTCCGTCTACTTCAAGCCAACTGTCGCCTTCAACCGCGGCGACACCTTCGTCTTCGGCGCCTGGGTCTGCACTGCTGATGGCGCGGGCTCCTTCCAGCGCCACCTAATCATGCAGCCGACTCGAAGACGGCCTTGTGACGCTTCCCGAAGTTGTCACGGGCGAACTCGCCGGCAAGTTCGGCGAAATTTCGCTCTCCAACCACCACGGCCGACTTCGAGCTCGAGTCCGTCTCCAACTCGAACCCGACGTCGCCATGGGCCATCGCATGCGAGTCGGTCCCGCTCGGCCATCGCGGCGGCCCCCTTCACCACGCGGGCGCTCCGCGCGTGGCCCCCGCACCCTCGGCCGGGCCCCCACGGGGGCTCCCACTTCGCGCCGGGCCGGCAAGGAGCCCGTACCCGAGTACAACTCGGACTCCGACGCCGTCCCCGACCGCGCTTTGGACTCCAGCCCTCTCTCCGAGTTCTACTCGAACCCGGACTACGAGTTCGACTTCGGGTCGGACCCTGAGGAGCCCGAGTCCGAAGACGACTCCACTGAGCTTCCCTTGTCAGGGCCAGCCTCGGGGCTGGTTATAAAATCCACGCCGGCCGGGAGATACGTCTACTGGCCAGACCGCAAGCCTGCTGACCTGGCAAAGGTGGACTCACGCTACGTCGCCTACATCGACTCGCTACCGTTCCAGGAGGGAACACCGCTAGCCCGGGCTGACTCCAACACACCAACTGAGGTGGCACCCTGCTCGAGTCCGGCCCTTGGCACCCCCGATCGCCAAGTCTTCATGGCTGCCGGCGACACCCGGACCTTCGAGCACGGGCCGAGGACGGATACTTGGAGGACATCTCCGCGGACGAGCGGCGTCCGCCAATGCACTCGCGGATGAGACCGTCGCCAACGGGGACGCTCGACGCGAATGCAACAGGAAGCGCGGCGAACGACGCCGGCGGCTCGGGGAGACAACCTCCCCATCCGCAACCTTGCGGAAGCTCTCGAGGCGGTCGAGAGCAAGAGTACACACCACTTCGAGCAAGGCCTCATGTCGATCACGACGATCGCACGCCGAGCTCGGGGCATACGCGCCGGAGAGGTCATCGCCAAGCTCGGCCGAAGAAGCCTACTTCATGCGGGTCGACAACGAGAGTCAACCAACCTCCTCGGCCAAACCTCGCGACAACGAAGCTACTAGTCGCGAGCGCCAACGCCGGCCCCAACCGTACTCGAGCCGACCTTCCGGCCGAGCCAAAGCCGCCGCCGCTCCAACGCCGGCGGGCCTTCACGGCAAGATCAAGGCAACCGAGAAGTCGTTCCCCACCGCGCTCCGGCCGGTGGCGGTGGCAACGATCCCGACGGCGGCGGCGGCGCCGGCGGCGGCCTCCAACCATGGGGCCAACAGGGGAGAGCCGGGAGGCGGCGGCGCGCGGCGGCCGAGGCCACGCGAACGGCCACGCCTCGGCGCCTCGCACGGCGGGTACGACGCTCGCCGAAAAAATTGAGGAGCCGCGGCGGAAGAAGTCGACCACCGCCGCCGAGGGCGACGGCTTCCCCGCCTTATCACCTCGACTTCGCAACCTGCTCCTCCCCGACAAGTTCAAACCTTTGGAGATCACCAAGTACGATGCGAGCGGATCCTATCCAGTGGCTCCGATGCTACGCCCTCTCCATCGAGAACGGCGGCGGCAACAACGACACCAAATGCCTCTACTTCCCCTTCGTCCGGACCAAGCACCACTCACATGGCTCGAGTCGGCCCGGACAAGCACTCGATCGACAAGTGGGACCACCGAAGGAGCGAGTTCACGAGTAACTTCGCGGGCGCCATGGGCCGTTCGGGTACTCGCATGGACCCGGCCATGATCAAGCGAGAACGGGGGCGAGACCCTCCGCAAGTACATGCGCCGTTTCTTCGACAAGCGCGCTACCGTCGTCGACGTCACCGACAAAGAGGTCATCGACCTCTTCCAGGACGGTCTCTACCATCGCCGCACCTTCGAGGACTTCGGTCGTCGCCGCCCCAGGTCCATCCCCCACCTCAAGGACATGATCACGTCCTGGGCGGATGAAGAGGACAAGGACAACGCCAAATACGACACCATCCGCGGCAAGTCCAAGCAGAACCAGGGCGGCGGCGGCGCGCGCAATGCAAACCAAGGCGTCCGCAACAACAACAACAACAACAACTACTCGGGTCCCAACCGCAAGCGCAAGCCGGACAACACCGTCGCGGCTATCCGGCGCCTGCGAAAGGGAACTCGAAGAAGAACTACGGCGGGTTCAAAGACCCGCTAAAGGAGAAGTGCCCGTGGCATCCAAACGGCAACCACACTACCGAGCAATGCTACCGGCTCGGAGCACGCACTCAAGGATACGCCGGAGCCACCGCACCCTCACGACCAAAAGGGCAAGAAGAAGGACGGCGACAACAACGACTTCCAAGAACCCGAGAAGACCATCAACGTCCTCTTCGGCGGACGCCCAAAGAGGCGGGAGCGAAGGCTACCCGTCGTGAAGTGATGTCCATTGAGCCAGCGGTTCCGACCCCTCTCAGGTGGTCGGAGGTACCCATCACCTTCTCCCGCGCGGACCAATGGACCAGCTTCTCCGAACCAGGACGGTTCCCCCTCGTCCTGAAACCAACGGTGGCGGGCTCCAAGCTCAACAAGGTGCTCATCGACGGTGGGAGCGGGCTCAACGTCCTCTTCACCAAAACCTTGAAGAAAATGAAGCTCGACGTCACCCCCATGCTCACCAAGAGCAGCACGCCCTTCTACGGCATCGTCCCAGGCAACGCGGCTATCCCACTGGGCTCAGTGGTACGCCGCTTACCTTCGGGCGTCTCGGGACAACTACCGCACCGAGTACATCAAATTCGAGGTCGCGGATTTCGAGACCTCTTACCACGCCATCCTCGGCAGACCGGCCATCGCCAAGTTCATGGCGGTGCCCCACTACACCTACTTGGTACTCAAGATGCCAAGTCCAGCCGGTGTACTCTCCCTCCAAAGGGACTTGAAGATCTCCCACGACTGTGACACAGAGGCCGTGGTGATCGCTTCCACGAACCAAGTACCCAACGCGATGATGGAGGTCTACGCCGCGTCGAAGAAGCTTGCCACAAGCGAACTCGACATCCTAGAGAAGTACGACGGCCGCCAACAAGCCTCAGCCACCTGAGGAGGTACTCGTCAAGACGGTCGACCTCGGAACAGGCGACCCCAGCAAGACCACCACCATCGGGGCCGGCCTCGACCCCAAATAGGAAGACGCGCTCATCAGCTTCCTTCGGGCTAACCGCGACATCTTCGCGTGGAAGCCGACGGACATGCCGGGAGTGCCCGTGGGAGCCGATTGAGCACCG
The DNA here is from genome assembly GCA_947561735.1 of Cenchrus americanus. Taxonomy (NCBI): domain Eukaryota; kingdom Viridiplantae; phylum Streptophyta; class Magnoliopsida; order Poales; family Poaceae; genus Cenchrus; species Cenchrus americanus. The sequence goes on from OX387244.1 coordinate 229,701,271, forward strand.
CCTTAACGTCGATCCAAAGGCCACCCCTAAGCGACAACACCTCCGACGCTTTGCGATGACGGACGGGATGCCATCAAGAAGGAGCTCGCCAAGCTACTCGCAGGCGGCTTCATCGAGAGAAGTCTTCCATCTCGAGTGGCTCGCCAACCCCGTCCTCGTCCGCAAGAAGAACTCGAACGAGTGGAGGATGTGCGTCGACTACACCGACCTCAACAAGCACGCCCCCAAGGACCCCTTCGGGTTGCCGCGGATTGATCAAGTCATCGACTCCACGGCGGGCGCGACACGCTCTCGCTTCCTCGACGCTACTCCGGGTACCACCAGATCGCAATCAAGGAGGAAGACCAGGAAAAGACCGCGTTCATCACCCCGTTTGGCGCGTACTGCTACACGACCATGTCATTTGGGTTGAAGAACGCCGACGCTACCTATCAACGGGCCATCCAGGCCTGCTTCAAGCGGCAACTCAACAAGAACGTCGAGGCTTACGTGGATGACGTAGTCGTCAAGACCAGGAACTCCAGTACCCTCATCGACAACCTTGAAGAGACCTTCGCATCGCTACGCGAGTACCGCTGGAAGCTCAACCCGAACAAGTGCGTCTTCGGCGTCCCTTCGGGCAAACTACTCGGCTTCATCATCGGCCCGGCGCGGCATCGAAGCCAACCCCGAGAAGATCTCCGCCATCACCAGCATGAAAGCTCCCACGAGCATCAAAGACGTCCAGAAGTTGACGGGGTGCATGGCGGCATTGAACAGATTCATCTCGAGGCTAGGAGAACGGGGCCTCCCCTTCTTCAAACTACTCAAGCATCACGAGAAGTTCGTGTGGACTCCAGAGGCGGATCAAGCCCTTGCCCAGCTCAAGGACTTCCTGTCAAAGCCTCCAATCCTCACGGCTCCTCATAAGGGCGAGCAGGCCTTGCTCTACCTAGCTGCGACTACTCACGTGGTCGCATCTTGCCATCGTTGTCGAGCGGCGGGGAAGACGGCCACGCCTACCCGGTCCAGCGCCCAGTCTACTTCGTCAGCGAGGTTCTATCAGAGTCCAAGGCTCGCTACCAGCCCGTGCGAAGCTCCTGTACGCTCTACTCATCAC